>CM060433.1:97226487-98535947 GCA_030545235.1 Helianthus tuberosus | reverse complement strand
ATTTATGAATTATTCGACCTGTTCATGTTTTTTATCAAACAACTCATATGTTTATACCCAAAACTCACATGAACGTTATAACTATAACACTTTTAAATTATCCGGAGTTCCGTACAATAAGTTTACTAACCCAATTCCCGGTATACGTTAAACTTATTCATTTCAATAAATTTTACGTAATTGAACTTTATTAGCACAATTTCCGTACATTTTTTTTACCCGCGTCCCCGTCTCTCGGTTAGCACACTTATGAGAAAATTCTACCCGTTACCCAGATTATAATACCGTCGTCTATACTTATGCAACCATTCCGTAATTAAATAAATTCTTATTTTGACCCATTGGTCTACATAGCGAAAACCTTCACTTCTAAATAACCAAATCCTAATAGGCTTCTATTATCATACTTAAGTGACTAGCACATAACTTTGCTTAAATAATCTAAGAAGTGATTCGGAAACCACTTACTTAATACTACTCATTTGGTATCATCTTCAACAACGCATTTCAACATAACCTCTAAGAATTATCATACAATTAATTCCATTACTACTAAAGAGGGAGTCCGGGGGCTTCTTACAATTATTCTCAAGTTCCAATTTCAATTAAAAAACCACAAATTCTGGAATCTTTGAGCTAAGTTGGGTTGAAATCTTTATCCAAAAAGGTTCAACCTTTGAGTTTTTTTTCTTGAAATTATTATTGAATTTTTGTAGGTTCGTTGTAGTTGATGTGATAGCAATATGAGAACAGATTTTCACGGTTCATCTTCACCCAATTTCACAAATTTTGGGCGGTCAATCTTGAGTATGAAGCGTGATCAAGTGGTTCATTCAGTAGATCAAGAAACTCAATATCAAGATTCTGAAATTGGAGCTTTTCAAAGACAGGTAGCTCAGAGATTTCATGAGTTATCTTTAGTTGACTATTTTGAACTTGTGTTTGACTATTTTGAAAGAAGTGTGAAGGGGTTAGATGTTTGTAACGCCATTAGAGATGGGATTGAGCAGGTTATTCGTATACACCACCTGTTCACGGGTGTCATTGAACAACAAGCAAAATTTGTGAGGGATGGTGCTTCGCTGGGGATAATTAATAATCGAAAGTGGAGAAGGAGAAACTTGGATTGGGGATAATTGAAAGTGATGAAAGAGAAACCAAAGTAACAGCTTTACCATCGCAAGAGAGAGTGTGTTTGTGGTGGTGGTGGATGGTTGATGGTGGTGGTGGTGGTAGGTGTTAGAGAGAGGGGCAAGGGTGAGAGAGAGATGGGTGACAGAGAGAGTTCTGAAAAAGGGGATGTGTTTAAAAAAATTAATCCCTTTTTATTTATTATATTAGAATGAGAAAAGACAATATTACCCTTATGTGCAAGGCACATACCACATTTAACTGAAAATTTTAACTAAGTTAGGCTTAAAGGACGTATTGTGTAACAGGTTTTTCAAATAAAGGACTGTGACTGTAATTATTAAAGTTAAAGGCTATCCATTGCAACCCGCTACAAACATAAAGGACGAAAAGTGTAATTTATCCCCCAGAATATGTTATGTTGGATTCGGGCTAGAGTTATATAAGAAGGCTTGTTTTATTTATATCATTTCACTCATTTATGGTATTCTTATTAGTTTATTCATTCATTCAGTATATATATAGTAAAATTTTAATAAAAATATGTATCCGGTCCCTCGGGAAGACTAGGCCCTAGGCTGTCGCCCACCCCGCACTCCCTCAAAGACGGCCTGCATTAAACCATAATCGTTGGTAATTCTTCCATGGCTTTTCCGTCGATAATACCACCGTTCTCTAAATTAGTCGTTAATATTATAGGAAAACTACAAGTCCTAATTCTTTTATTGGAAAACTACAGTTTCTGAATTCTTTTTTGTATAAATTTCATTCGCAAAATTTAATTACGATGAGTGTTTAAGTAACCGTCGAAAACGGTACCAACCACGTGTACATCAAAAACCCGATCAAGCATGGACTCTAAACAAAAAACTGCATTTATTTATTCTTCTCAAAATTACATGCAATAGTAAAGTAGACGTTTATTATAGAAAAAAAACATAGTTCTTAAAGGAAAACAAATATGAAATTATGGGTATAAGGGCATGCAGATAAAGAAAACAGTCGTATCGTTGATTAAGCTTTCCATGATGACAAAGGAGGAGTGTCTGAGTCCTTATATGTTTTGACAAAAGCACCATACCGATCACCCTTGATTGAACCAGGTGATGCGATGGATTCAAGTTCAGCCATATCTTCTGCTGTTAGCTTAACAGATAATGCTCCAAGGTTGTGTTCAAAATTTTCAATTTTGGTGGTTCCTGGGATGGGCACAACATCATTTCCTTGGTGGAGAACCCAAGCCAATGCTAGTTGTGAAGTTGTGCACCCTTTCTTTGTCGCTAGTTCATTAATCCTCTCGTACATGATCTTGTTGTGTTCAAGATTCTCAGGTTGTAACCTTGGCAAGGTCTACAAAATATTAATAGAGTGTTAATTCCCACATGTATGGCATTTAAATGAAACATCATATAGCTTACACCATGTAAGGGGAAATTTCTTACAAAAATTACTGAGGGTAATCTAGAAATGGAGGGAACCAAACGATATTGGAAAATAACACAAAAAAGTTGCAGACAACATACCTTACGGGCGTCACTTTCTTCCAACTTCTCCAACATCTTTGGACCATGTGAGAAAAAACCCCGTCCTAGAGGACTATATGCAACAATCCCTATCCCAAGTTCTCTGCAAGCATAGACACTTCATAAGTTATGCCACAAGAAAAGAAGAAAAAAAAAGAAGAAAGACGATATCAGACCTGCATGTTGGAATAATTTCTTCTTCAACATCTCTTGATTGCAAGGACCATTCTAGTTGTACGGCAGTAATTGGATGCACGGCGTGGGCTCTTCTAATGGTCGCTGCTGATGCCTCTGATAATCCAACATATTTGATTTTACCTTCTTCCACTAGCTTCTTTAGTTCACCCATCTATTATTAACAAAAACAAAACATGAAAACCCATCTTATACGCCAAAAACATATATTTCCCCTCTAAATAACATACATGTCAAAATATAATATTAAAAAATATAATTAGTCAGTTTTGGTTTAATTACAAACATTTGGACAAATGGTCATGTAGGATTGGCCATTCGTGAAGAAAAAAAACACACACAACCTTGTTCACACATACCCATGTAAAACGTAACAAAAAGATAGATGTGAACAAGTTAATTTATTAAAAATATACGTATCATAAAATAATTTTAAGATATATTATTATACTATATATTTATAACACACTGCCAAGACGTATCACTAGAAGATAAAAATTAGCATCCTACAACACTTAGAACTGCGTAGCTAGCCACTTGTTTCTTAAAAATCTTATGAACACTTAAAACATTGATGTGTACATTTATGTAACAAAACAAGGATCATATAGGACTAACCGTGATTTCGATGGGCACACTAGTATCAATCCTATGCTGATAATAGAGATCAATGCAATCGACCTCAAGTCGCTTGAGGCTAGCTTCACAAGCAGCCCTGACGTAGGCGGGATCGCCTAGGACCTGCCACGAACCGTCGAGTTTGATCCCAAATTTGGTAGCCAGCTCCACTTTGTCCCTCATCCCCCCTTTCAAAGCCTTGCCGATAAGGATTTCGTTGGTTTTGGGGCCGTAGACATCGGATGTATCGAGGAGGGTAACACCAGCGTTAATGACGTGGTGGATGAGCTTGATCATGTCGGGTTCAGGTTTAGGCGCCCCGTACAAAGTGGACATGCCCATGCATCCTAAACCCAGAGCTGAGACCTCTAGACCCTGTGAACCCAATTTCCTTCTTGGTACTCTAATTGCCATTTTCCAACTTAATAATTTGTTTTGGTGTGAAATATTTTTTCTTTAGTGATTGATATATCAAATGAATGCATGATTCAATCCTATTTATAGCCATCGTAATAGTGTTACGAGGACGTCAGCCTCTACGTTTCTCTTTACGTGTACGTCAGCCTCTACGTTTCTCTTTACGTGTTTTGTATTACTTTTTTGAATGGAGTTGTTTGACATTTGAAGAATTGGAAAATGTGTAAAGACTTTGAATTTTGCAAAGACTTTGAAAATATATGGAGTATTAAAATTCTATCATCTTGAATAAACTAAACTAAACTAGTGGGATTTTCGGATGCGGGAATTCGGTTTCGATTGGTATAGGTAGGTTCAGTCGTTAGGGTACCACCGATATAGTACCCACCCTCATTATAACAACAAAAAAACCAAAGAAATAAAATCATGATTATGTCCAAAAGATATAGATACGTATTTTTATTTTACGTCGACCGAAATTATAAAAATAAATAAAGTTGTGTTATGCTAAAAAAAGATACCCACATAAGTGACGGATCCATAAATTTTTTTAACTGGGTTCACTTTTTTAGATGTTTTAGTTTCATATGACTAAACATAAAAATTTCCGGTTCAATTCGACGTGGGTCGAGTAAGCCGGTAAGGTCCATCACATAATAAAAATACGATACAATAATGAAAAAAAAATATCGTCATTAGAAATTTAAAAACACGTAATATAAAATACGATGGTCTTTACAAATAAAAAAAACTAACTACAGTTGTTCTCTACGAGTTTTCATCACTATGGACATGTTTGGCAAAAGTAGATGATGGCTGAAAGTTGGTGGCTGGATGCTGGTGCTGAAGCTTTTTAGATATATTTAGATGTTTGACAGAGTAGCTGGAGCTTTTAATAATATGCATAAAATGACCAAAATGGACATAACTAAAAACACATAACTAAAGAGTTCATTATCTTTAGAGATTAAAATAGTCATTTTTTTTCCTAAAATTTTGTAGCTCCTTCTAAATGCTACTAGCTGGAGCGCTCAACCAAAAACTTCAAGCTCCTAACCTAAAAGTTTCAAGCTCTGTCAACCAAAAAGGCTTTTTATTGAGTAGAAGGTTTTTTTTAAAAGCTTAAAGCTAGAACTTTCTAAAAACTCCGTGTCAAACATATATATGAATTAACATCACTGATCATAATTTCAAGCAGATTAAAACACAAATGTTAAAATTAACATCCCTAAAAGGCAAAATTCTAAGTTTCAACACAACAAGTTAAAAATTAAGATAAAATATACTTCAAGCTTCTAACCTAAAAATTTCAAGCACCGTCAACCAAACAAAGATTTTTATTAAGTATGAGATTTTTCTTAAAAGCATAAAGCTAGAATCTCCTAAAAACTTTGTGTCAAACATCTATTATCTATTATATATAATAAATGAAAGGATTTGGGTTGATGTGTCACTTGATTAGAGCATCCTCAATTCCATTTTCCCGCTTAAAATTGTTGACAGTGAAGCCCCGATACCCTAATCCGACCCAACCAAAAATCTGGATCCATATAAAACCCCGCTTAAACCTTTGGCAAACCCTAACTTTGCATCTTCTGTTCTATGCTTCTTGATATCTCCAGTCAACCTTCTTCTCCTGTTAGGGTGTAAGGGGCACTCACCTAAGAGGTGAGTCCCCTCTCTTACGCCCAACCAATACTCTTGTGCCACGTCAACTCCCCTCTTAAACTCCCCTAACACCCTAAATTGATGGCGCCACTCCCCTCTTAACTCCCCTTGTTTTTTTATTAAAAAAAAAACAAATCTTTTGATTGGTTAGAAAAGGGGCTGGCCCACCATTTGGCAACTCCCCTCGCGGTGAATGAATGATGGCGGCGGTGTTCCCTAGCGGGGACTTGGGTCACCGAACCCACTCCCCGCTTACGCCCCGTGCACCCTTATACCATCTACAATGACAAACGATTTTAGGGGGTGTTTGGCCTAGCTTTTAATTTTTGACTTATGCTTATATTTTAAATTAGCTTATAGCTTATTTTCTATCATTTGATAAACTCTTTTAAATGTTTGGATTAGCTTATAGCTTATTTTCTATCATTTGCCTTTATTTTTCAAATAAGCTTAAAAACCATCTTCAAATAAGCTTATTCAAATTAGCTTATATAAGCTAATAAGCATAAGCTTAAAAAGCAAAACCAAACACTAAATTAAGCTTATTTTGTAAAAAAAGCTAAAAAAGCTATAAGCTTTGTTAAAAAAAGCTAGGCCAAACACCCCCTTAGAATCTCCTGTTTCGTTAGAGATTTTGTTTGATTATACTTAGATGATCGATTGACCGAACTACAAGTTTTCAAATGGATTGGGAACTGCAAACACGATTTGGGGTTTTAGGTTTCAATCCAGTCCTTAATATTTCTTCTCAGAATCTGTTTAATCCTTGCATCGTTTTTAAGGTAAAGTTCATTAGTTACATCGCTTCAAATTTTTATTTTTGTGTTAGATTAATTCTTAGATCACGGTTTCGCATTGGTTGTGAATTTTTTTGGCTGATTATTGTTTGTTCCTTCAAATTCACAAATTTTGGTACTGGGTCAAGTTATGTTTGTCCAATTTGTTGTCTATGTATCATTTTGTTGTGTGTGTGGAGAATTTGTTTGGAAAAAAAAAGATGTTTAAAATCATCAGTATTGAGGTTTCATGTGAGTTGCACACCAAGTGTTTGTGTAAATGCCTAAAAGAATTCTAATATTTCTTTGTGGTTGATGAAATTAGATTGGAACTTAGATAAGAAATGTATTAGTAACATCATGTCACTCAAAAGATGGATTCTTTTAATCGATGTCATATCCATACTACTGGTCTTGGTCACCAGATTTGATCTATTACGAGTTTAACAAACAACCACCATCCATATACAAGGATCTTAAATCACCCAACCCTGTTCAAAAAGTAGTTCCACAGTTTGTGACCATAGAAAAAGATGAAACTAGGGCCATAACTTTTACTTAAAAATGTTGCAGGTCAAGGACAATTGAGCTCCATTAATGCATCAATAATTACAATCAATCCACCCATACCGCAGTTTGATACCATTGCTGCTAGGTAAATTTCTAAAGTTTGACCCGTTTGGTATCAAACATAATGTTAACTGATCCGGAAGTCTTACCTCTACTATCTTGATTTGTCAAGTTTATATTTCCTAATTCATGTTTTTATGTGACCTCATATTCTGATATATGTTCTTCTGCAAATAAAAAATTACATCCTATAGCCTACGAGTAGTTGTAAATCAGTGTACACTAGCTTATAATGCTCATCAAATTGCTTAATCTTTATATAAAATCATCCTTCAGGATTCATCATCAGATTGTGAAGAAACCCCATTTCCACCGACCAAAACAAGCAAATATTTGGCCCAATGCTGCCACAGTTACTGTATTAGCAAATCTTTGCAGCTACCATCCTAATGAGGTTAGGTTAATTTTGTTTTTAGTATCAACAATAAATTTGTATTTGTGAACACGTTGTTTGGTTTCACTTTACTGTACAACATTTTGAATTTTATCATGCCCTGTAAATTTGTTAATCAGGTCAAGTTCTTTGAGCTCACTCTTGACAACTTCGGAATGCTTCAGTGTTCTGAATGGAACCCAGTGGTTCATTCTACAAATTAAGTGTAACCGCTTCTGCCAGTGGTCAAGGTGTTAATTATTCTCAGGATAGATTTCTGATTCTACATTTCTACCTAACCCACTTAAAGTTGTCATGTGCTGTTCACCTATCACTCATGCTTTGGCGGTGAGTAATCAAAAGATGGTTTTATTTTTTTATAAACTTCTGCTTTTAATCTATTTCTATTTTGAAAATAATTTGGGCCACGTGTCAGCGTGATATTGCATCTCAGATTGCATTTTGGCGGGAAAATTTTGGGTAAAAATATGGGTTAGACGCGGTGCACAATATGACCCGACCTATATTTGTGCGCATCTAATTTTCTTTTCCAAAACCCTAAAGAGCATTCTTCTCCTTTTTCCTTCATCTCCATTCTCCATTCAGGTCCAAAGCATCTGCAATTCGAACGATTCAAGCATGAGGTATGTTTAATCTTCCTAATACCAAATCTTCTTTCAATTCTATTGGATTTGTGGTTTTGGCAGACTATCAAATCTTTTTTTATGCAAGATTCATTCAGTTTCAGTTACAAAAGTATATATAATTATTTTCGTTATTCGCCCGATTTTTGTATAGTTTCCATTACTTGGTATCTTATACAAATACACCGGATGATTTTCTAAACCCTGTATATCCCTTTGTCTTCATTCTGATTTAAGCGTCTGCAATACAAGCGATTCAAGATAACCAAATCTTCCTTTTCTAATTCTTAATCCTATTGTTAATCTGTTATATGTTCTTGCCTTCTTTCCAATTTTCCAATTTGTATCAGTCAAGTAACATACCTTTTATTCAAATCACGTTTTCCATTTCAATTTTGTTTCTAGGGTTTATTTACTGTATATCGTATCTTTTAATTCTTCATTTCTTAATCTTGGTAAAATAGAAAGTTGAATGTGTTGTTATTGCTTCCCCAGGTACCAATCAACATTTTTACGTTTTTATCAGACTATGGAATTGATTGAGGCTTTCATTCATGTTTGTATTATCTATGATCCCTCCAAGTCCAACAAAGGTGCCCTGGTTTTGAAGGCCTTACTTTTCAGTACAATAAGCCAGTTTGTTTGTTTTTTTATTTGTTTTGGTCATGACACCTCTACTGTTGCTATCACTTTGCTCATCAAGAGTCTTGGCGAACACCCTGATGTTTTTGACAAGGTCTTGAAAGGTTGGTTATGTGCTCTAATCGCTGCCACTTCAAATGATATATGAATTTGAATCAATGTTTAACACAAATGACACATGTTTGTCAGAGCAACTAGAGATTTCTAAAGCAAATGAAGCAGGGGACTTGCTGAAATGGGAGGACATACAGAAGATGAAATACTCTTGGAATGTTGTATTTGAAGTAATGAGACTAAATCCACCCGCCACCGGAGCCTTTAGAGAAGCCTTGGTGGATATCGAGTATGCAGGTTATACCATCCCTAAAGGATGGAAGGTAACGATCTTTATACGTATATTTAAGTAAATAATACATGCTTCAAATGAATGTATATTTAAAATGAGTTGAATAAGATTGAGTAACATTGTCATGCATTCATGTTGCGTCTTTATGTAACACCCCAAAAATGTAGATTCTATATTATAAATTAAATGACGGTAATAGTCAAGATAAAATAACTAGGAATAAATAACCTAGTTAGTTAAAAAGCTTGAAATGATAGAACAAACATGGTTAAAATACCCTTTATAAAAACTTGTGTAAAGTGGAGGGACTAGACACGGGCAAATGAATTAAAGTTTCAATTAAATCAAATATTAAACACAAAACACACACATACGTGGTGTGTCCTGCGATTTCAACCAGACCAAGGAGGAGGTCTCAAGCTTCAACCCTAAAACACAAAAATTCACCAAATTAAAGGGGCAAATCAAGCCTAAATCGAAATCCAAGCATAGATTAGTGATCACCTCAGTGAAGGGATCATGAGGTATGCAAAATTTTACTATTTGGTTCCATCTTAAATTTTAGATGAACTCATGAGATTCGAATATGAGCTTGCATGTTCGTTGTTTGGATGAAATTAGGGATGAAACTATGTCTAGGAGTAAACCCTGGTCATTTATTTGTTGAATTGATGTTCATGGTTGTGAATTAATGATCATACACTCATGTGTCAAGTGGGTTTTATAGAATTATGCTAAACACTAGGATTATCTTTGTTAACTTAGTGTATTTGAGCTCCATGAAGAAAATCCATAATTTTTTATATCAAAATTTGACATGAACATGTGACATGATGCTTAAATCTTGGCTAAATAGTTAGTCAATAACTTTATTGTGAATTGTATGAAATCATGCTCATTTGGTGTTTGATATAATGCCTAAGATAAAAGAAATGTTGAAAATTCGTACTAAAAACACATATTTGATTAGTGTGGCAAATTATGCGTATTATACTATAAGAGAGTTCTAAACATCTATGGTTGAACTCTATAGGCAAGGAAATCGGAACGTCAAGCGGACAAGCTAGTGACGATACACGTTTGAAGGGAACGCTTTGAAGGTATGTAATATGTAGTTTTGTTACATTATGTATAAACATTGGTTGTAATTATGTTAATGAAGTTGTAGTATAATATATGAGTTTGGTAGGCCATCGAAGTGATGTAATTCACTTGACAACCAAACGGGTCAAAATAGTAATTAGATAAGTTTGATGATGACATAGCGAATAGAGTCGTGTTTGGAATGTCAATGAAGTGATGTAACTCACTCGACAACCAAACAGGTCAAAACAGTTAAGGCTAACAAATTGATGGTTTGAAGTGAATTGAATGTCACACAATGATTTGGTGTTAAGAGTGCGTAAGCCAAGAAATGGATACGCTAAATTTGATTTAACGAACCCTTGATATTGGGTCAAAAGTTTAGAATTATAACTTTGTAGAGATTGCATAAATTGGCACGCTTGAATCATGGATAACAAGAATGACACTATTGTGTGCGCAAACCATGGGATGGAAGCGAAGCGCCAATGTTGATAAGCCCGGGGAATGGCTAAATATGTTTAGGAACAACTATTGATGAATAAACATGTGTTATGTTGATAGATGAAATGGGTCGAATAATCATAAGAAGAATTTATAAGCCGTTAGGTTATAAGTCGGAATTCGATACGAACAAAGATCATAAAAGGATCCGTAATTTAATTATGGTCATATAGGAAAAAGACACGTAATTTGGATATGTAGATCAAAAGTTATGAAACTTTGAAGTCGAAATTTTGGTTAAAATCATAGATGGGCAAATGTGCAGCTGAAATAAGGAACATTCTGTCGAAATTGGGTGCTAGCGTCACGCGACGAAGAGAAGGGATGGGTGTCGCAATACGCGACCATTGTCGCGGCACGTGACAAATAACCCCCAAACCCGTCGCGGCACGCGACGGGTGAAAAACCTAAAATTTTCATTTGTTTTGCTTGTTTAACTCGGGGAACTTGTTATAACTTGTTATTAATCTATCAAAACTAACTTTTATGTTGGTTTTGATCATAGGTGATTGTTACGGGATTCCGGATGAAGATCAAGCGAGAAACAAGAACCGAATACACAATCAAATGAGGCTTCCGCATTGATCTCGTTTTCTTTTTGCAAAAAGGGCTATATGTAAACACCTATAACTCATTTTTTAAATGTTTTAAACATGTATGGATGTTGGCATGACAAAGTTTTTGTAAAGTCGCATTTCTGATATAAAATGCGTATTTTAATGATATAATTGTGTTAATTTATGACGGGCGTTACACTTCAGATCCATTGGAGTTCTGCATCAACACATAAGGACAAGGCTAACTTTGAAGATGTGACACAGTTTGATCCGTCAAGATTTGAAGGCACGGGACCAACTCCATTCACATATGTGCCGTTTGGAGGAGGTCCTAGGATGTTTTTAGGGAAAGAATTTTCACGAATGGAAATACTTGCGTTCCTTCATAACATTGTCACCACTTTCAAATGGGACCTGATGTTACCTGATAAGAAAATCGAATATGATCCCATGGCTACCCCAGTAAAAGGCTTCCAATTCGTCTCCATCCACATCATTATGATTAATTATAACTGTAACACCCCGACCGCGTAATACAACAAACCGCGGCGGAAACGTCGGGGAGTCGTGTCACAGAATCATTGTTTCACAACACATGGAATTTAGAATATTGTTTTATTACATAATAAGTTACATTGTCTTGGAATTAGATCAACAAACAGAACAATTGTCTTTTATGTTTTATAATTACTAAGGCCCATGTCCATCCTATGTGAAGCAATCAACAGTCGTCACGTAAGAGAGCCTGAAACATATGTGAAGGTAAATACGTCAGCATAAAAATGCTTGTGAGTAACATAGGATTTTGTGTTGAAGATTCATGACTTTGAATGTTTAATCGTAAAGTAGTCATGAACCTTTGAAATTGTTTTCTTTTATAAAATCATATGAAAATCAATACGAAAATCAGATGATGTAAAAGAATAATGTACGGTTAAATAAATAACCAAATGAAAATAATATGTACAAAATATGTCATGTCTTGTCCTTGTTGAAATGGTTTAGAAAATGCCATGATATGTAACATAATAAAAGCACTTATCAATAACCATCAAATAATGTCTTGTTTGAATGTCAAATGCCATGTGTAAGCAATGTCTAATGTCAAGTATAAACAAATGTCTTATGAAATCCAATGGCATGTACAAAACAAGGTCTTTGAATAACCAAAAGTTTAAATCAAAAGTTATGTTTTGAAAACCATTGCTTTTATTGATACAACATTTATATGGTTTGTCTATCACATACACTCAAGCCTTGAGACTGTCGGATAAACCCTTATCAGGATCAAGGTTTATCAAAAATGAATTCGGGTTCTATCATTCCCTAACACTTCCAAACCAAACTAGGAAGCGGGAACGGGATTTGTCAAGTCCTATAGCGCTATTACATACTATCGAGCGCCGTGATCAATGTTAATGAATGTACTATTGTCCCATTAAACATACCAAATGTCCTTTTCAATGTAAGCATGTCATGAAAATGTTTGAAAACCATGTACTAGACATAGTAAGTCAATATGCCAAGTTAAATGTCTTTGAAACCAAGTGTTAGGTATACTAAGTCAATATACCATAAAAATGTATTTGAAATAATGTATTATATGTACCATGTAACAAAGTATGTAAAATGTCATGAAAATGAAAAGTAAAATTATGCACATATACTTCACCCCAAAACATTTGAAAAACGTAAAATACGGGAACTATGTACTCACCTTTGGGTGCGTTTTTATGTGTTAACACAATCCTTCGAATTTGTCTATTCGTCCTAAATTAAGTAAGAACGATTTAATAATAAAAAACTCACAAAATACCTAAGTTTCTCCGATACTTAGAACTTTCACATAACTTTGAGATTTTCTCGAAAAGTTATTATTTTTGATTATGTTGGTGTATTTATATATATATATGAGTTCATATATATATTTTAAGAACTTTACGACTTGAACGATTTTATTGGTGACCCTCATCATGTTATAAGCAATATATCTACGATTTGTGCGTCGTAATAAATATACTCAAACGTGACATATAGTTAATATCATAATACACAAAATCTTGTTGTTACACCCCCAAAATCCACACGCGGAGTATCACCGCTTGGAGGCGTGACTGACCAGGATCAAGCCACCAATCATATTGAACAAGCATGTAAGTAGTATATGAAGATCCAACACAATACAATTGGTGTCTAAACAAAATAATAGTTTAAGTTGTAAGCGGAAGCATAATGTTTAAAACCAAGTCATAAGTTTAAATGTTTCAAAAGTTTAGCATGGCACACAGCTGTCCATGTCCCACAACGACTCTTCCCACTCCGATGCAAGCTCCATAGATACCTAACGACCTGCAAGGCATGTAACAACGAGTCAACAACAAAGTTGAGCAAGTTCACAGTTGGTTGTTTAGTTATAGCATTCGTTTCGTAAATCATAGGTTCGTTTTGTAAACCATGTATTGTATTAATCTGTATCGCGGTTTCCCGAACATGTTTGCGATGATTAGTGGGGGCTTCCCATGTGTATCGTATTAATCCGTATCGCGGTTTCCCGAACATGTTTGCGATGATTTGAGGGGGCTTCCCATGTTGTATATTACTAGACTAGTCGTATCCGTACGTGCCCTTCTTGATCCAAGGACCGTAGCAAGTATGAGTGTACGTAGGTTTTACGTACGTGCCCTTCCCAACCCGAGGACAGTGAAAAGTAATTTGATAGTAATGATAGTACGAGTGGTTATTCAATCCCATTCCCAACCCACCGGGAATCCCATGCCTTAGGAGTGTGAACTCACCTCGGTTGCTCGGTTTGACTCTCAAATATAGCTAACAGTCAAGGTCGGTCAATCCCGTCCTAGTATGATTACCACTTAGTTTATTAGTGACTTCAAATAGAACACAAAGTTTCCTACACGTATGTATCACATAACATGCATCACTTTAACGGTTCGTGCCCATATAAACTTCCCATCCATTCCCCACTCATACGACATTGTACATAACACTTTTATAGACATATAACATGTAATATCATTCTCGGATAACCTACACGCCATTTAGACACGCAAATCACTACTTATGTCGTTTCAGCTTAAATCTTCAAAACTGGGCTGTTTTCAGGGATTTTAATAAAATAGTTAACTTGTTTCAAAAATTCCCAACTTTTTAAAAAAGGTCTTAAACGATCCAAATATTGTTGTGTAAAAATCTTGGGATCCAATTCATCACCAATATTTTATAAAAAATCATTTTCCGGACTGTAATCAGATTCATCTTTTTCTGATTGCAGTCCACGGAATAATTTATTTAAAATTCTTCGTAAGTCCGATTTATGAAATTCCAGTGGGGTAATTACAAATACATCAGTTTTCATCTACCGTACAAATTTCATGAGCTGATTCATCATAAATTTCCAGTTATGACCAAAAACACATCACCCATTTACTACAGCAAAAACTCAGCTTCAGCTGCTGTTTTTAAAAGGGTCTTTAAAAATAGTAAACGAAGTCCAAAAATTATGATTCCAGTGCCATTAGAACCGTATTTCATAATACATAAATCTAGTCTTCAGAAAATACATTTTTCGCTTTATTAGGGTCCGGTTACAGCCAACTGAAGTTGGCTATAATCACCAAACAACAAATTGTTTTCAGCTTTTAACATATTACATCTTTTTAAATCATGAAACAAGATGAACAAAGGTGACATAAGGAACTTACTACTAGCTCAAGGGCTAGGGATGAGCACTATGTATTGAAGATGACAAAGTTGGTGGTTAAAAGCTAATGATGGAGGTCCTTCATGTTACAATGCTTCAAGCCTCCTTAGATAAGCTTCTTACACCTTAAGGAGTGTTTAGATTGTGTTGGGGGATCAAAGAAAGATGGAAGTGAGGTTAGGGGGTGTTGGCCGTGAGCTTGTTGGGAGGGAGAGAGAAGAGTTGTGGTGATGTGAAGAAGATGGGTACTTATGATCCAATATATATATATATATATATATTCTAAAATCTTTTGTTCATAGGGTATTATGTCTAGTTAGCACATGACAATATCTTTCACCAAATCAAAATGAATCTACTAGGATTGTGAGAAGATTACATAAATCTTGTATTTAGGCACGTGGGCCGATTTTGTGAAGATATGGGGAGGGGTCTAAGTGTAAACTTTAATCAATAAGAAATCTAAACAAAATATTTTCAAGATCTTATCATATCCAATCAAGATCTCATGGAAGATCACTAGAGATTTAGGAAGATATTAGGAAAGATTTGTAAATCTTTGGGTGGGGTCCATAGGACCAAAAATCGGTTGGGGGGGGGGGGGGGTCTTGTTGCAATTTTTCTAACTAAATGGTAATTGATAGTTAGAGTGCAAGTAACTTGATAGTATATGTTTGTGTGATGATTTTTGGTGGGTGTTATGGTATACGGGGATCATGACTAGCCAAAAATAATTAAATAATGTGTTTGACAAATATTTGGTGTCCTCGGTAATGTCCGGTTGTTCGGTCGGATAATGTTCCGTTAAAGTGTTTAATTGTTCCGTAAGGCGTCTTATATATATATTTTTGTAACACAATTAATTCCTAACACATAGGAAAATATACCGGACTATTTGGTAACTTTTCTGTATACTACTAGTATGTTAACACGAACATGTAAGTATAACACCGAAATCAGAGAGCAGTTAAATGATTCAACACAATCACCAAGCACTTTAATTATCGTTAAATAATCGTACGGATACATGGAATTACGAGGGTTGTCACACTTGTCAACTGTTAACATGTCATCATACACATATTGTAAAACGCATAACACAATGTAACACATAAAATTTACCCATGTACAACCCATTCTAGTGTGTATTGAAAAACGCGTATTTTAGCGATTCGGTAACGTTTTTGGGCGTTGGAAGTCACGTATGACTAACCAAACTCCAAATAAACTTAATATAAGTTAAAATACTTATTTTTATAGCAAAAATATCAGTTTGGTTACTGATCTAAAACATTTTTATAAAAATCCTCGGAAAAGCCGATTTTTAACCGTTTTACCGCATAGTTTTGCATCAAATGTTACCATAACCATCCCAAATCGTAACGACTTGATATTTTAACATAACCCATGTTATTTACTGAATAAAATAGTGGTTATACTCATGATAGTGCAGGTCTCACATAAACCACATAAATCATGCAAATTTTACATATTTTACTACTTTCTAAGCTATATGTACAACATGCAAAGCTACCAAACCTATGACAAAGTTTCATGCCATTATAATATACCAAATAATGTTATTTTTTATTTTTATAATATGTTTTAAAACATTTTTGTCATACAATCATTTTTCATCATTTCATGATCATTTAATCAACATGCATGCTTATGTACAAGTATCTAAAGCACACTTATCATATCATCATTATTTCATATGAACTTAAATACATCAAACATGTAATAAATTCATATAATCTAAGACATGTTCATCAAAATATCATCTAATCATTTAGATATCATTGCATGCAACATCCTTTCATTTATTCACTAAGTAACAAAACTCACAAGTGGATATATACATATATTCATATACGGCACATGCATACATACATATGAAATTCCAAAAATTTCCTTTTTCTCATAACTAATTCAAATCATAAGAACCTTTTTATGGAACCTTTTTTATCATGCATGCATTTACTTTACAAGAATCTATCAAAAATCAAACTCAATCTCAAATGCATACAAATACATATATACGGTTATATATACACACATACATACTTCCATTTTTATTTTGTGTAAAATCCCATTCTTTTTAGTTTCAAGTTTGTTAATAATCTAAGAATCTTGAGAAACTTCTATCATCATCAATAACACCAAAAATCAAAAACAAGGATTTAAAAATAAATTTTGTACCTTCAAGATTTTGATGGGTTTTTGACAAAGTATGATAATATGGAGCTTGGTTCTTGCTTGAGACACCTCCAAATCACCTTAGGATCTTCAAAAGTGTTTGGAAACACCTTGGAAGGGACTTGAATCTTGAAGCAATGCTTGAAAAACGAAAATGGAAGAGAGGAAGAGGGGTGTTCGGTCGTGAGCTTTAGAGAGATAGAGTGGAGTGATTTGAATTCTTGGTTTGTGAGGATTGTGTTGGAAAGATCAAGATATGGAAGATATTGTGGGTTTTCAAGAAGGCATGCAACATGCATGGCCAACATGTGTCAAGTTTAAGAGAGAGGTGGCACTTTCTCTCTCCCCAATACACGAATACACATACATGTATATGCATATTATACATATAGGGGAAGGTTCATTTGAGAAGAAAATTTAATTGAGAAGAAAAAGAACAAATGGTATAATTGTAAAACATTAAATACTTTTTCTCTTATATCATTTATTATCATCTTTGACCATAAAAACTATCATCCTTCACACTAATGTTTTTTGACTACACACATCAAAAGTTACCCTACAACTTTCAAAATTTACCCTACACATTTTGAAATTTATCCTACACAACCCGTAATTTATCATATACACATTGTAATTTATCCTACACTCTAAATTTTTTTATTTTATTTTTTTTAAAATATATATTTTAAAGATAAGTTACAAATTTTAATGTAGTTAGCTATTAAAGAGGAATACTACTAATTAATGATCTTTGTAGGTTTACCATATTACCCTTATAATAACATTAAATACTTATATTAAATGAAGTAAAATAATTTTTATTGGTCAAAATTTCTTCTTTTTTCTTCTTACAAAAAGTTTCTTCTCATTTGAACTCTCCACTATACAGTATATATAATATATGTAGGTTAAAAACATGTATTTAACTAGATACCGGGTATTTAATCTAGCATTTTAATCCCGGTTTATGGCGTTTTAAATTATTTTTATTATTCTATAAAAATAAACTTGCCAAAATATTACTGAAATAAATATCAGTTGCTGAGAATGGCTGCGTTGTTCGTGTTTCGCAGTGTACGTATTGTGTTACGCAGTAACACGCGGTATGCGCTTAAACTTGAAAAATAACGTTTTTAAGTGTTTTAATTTATTTTTCAACACAAACATGATTAAAAATAAAATTTTAATCATAACAGAATATTTTTAGGATTTAAATATTATCCGGGTGGTCACCAACGTTCATTTCGCAGTTTTGTCACAAATAGTTCTTAAGTTTGAGTAGACATGTTTTTGCCATACCGAATCCTTCAAAACTTATTTCTAAGTTATGTAAAGGGTATTAAGGGTATGTTTGGCTCATGTCATTGTTCCGGAGTGCACGTCGCGTTAAACCGTCTACGTTTACGTAACAGTTTACTTATAAATTTCAGAAAGCTCTTGAGAGTTCGAAAACGTACAAGGATTGAAATGTGTAATAGTCATATGTAATTATACAAATACCAGGAATGAAATTCAAGATTTCATTGGACTCGAAATTTTTCGGGATTGTAAAATGTTTGTAAAGGCACAATTGTTACAATAACATGAATTGATTTGTGACGGAAAAATTGTGTAATTTTACAACTAATAAAACTTTGTATCAACACAAGGACATGATCAATAATTGAATTTGTAGTGGCAATAATGGCTGAGTTTGGTCAAGATGTGTGTAGTGGAAACAGTTCCTTTGAAAACGGGCAACTTTAGAAACAAAGATGAGTACACGTGTTGGAAAATAGCATGTTCACCCAATATATTTGTAAAGTAAACTGCAATTTGCCTTCCTGTTGTTTGACGACACTTGTGCTTTGCATCCATATCTTCCATTTTTTGCACTTTGCTTCCCTGTGGTTACATTTGTCACAGTACGAGCCCCTCCGTCAGTTTTTGTGCTTTGCATCCATATCTTCCATTTTTTTTGCACTTTGCCTCCCAGTGGTTACATTTGTCACGGTACGAGCCCCTCCGTCAGTAGACTTGACTGGTTGTTTGACCATCTAAAAAACGAGTAAATGACTATTATACCTTTTTTCTATTACAATATGTGCCCCTGTAGTTTCATTATATTATAATCACCCACCACCATCATCGTCAGAGCCTGCCCTGAGAATTCATGTACCTTGTTCGAGCTTGAAAAAACGCGTCCTTAGGCCTTAACGAAATTGGGTATTGGGGTCATTAAAGGTCTAAACCTAATGTCAATAGGCTAATAACTAATCTAAACCATAAAAATAGTTTTGTAAGTGGACCTATGTTGGTGTTTGTATGGGTATACCCCTATTAATTTATTTATTTTACATATACATATCGGAGTTTTTTAAAAAAATAACGCGTCCTTCGAAATATCGGGCCCTGGCCGGTGGTCTTCCCCGCCCACCTTTAGGGCCGGCCATGATCATCGTCATCACCACCACCCAACCCCACCATTATCTTCAATTCAAGATCGGCTTCATTATTAAAATTGCCTGACAATAATATCCATATATCATTTATGCTAGAGCTCAGAACCAAATGATCCAACCAAATTAAAACAAAACTCCAAGTCTACAACTGTTAGTTGATAGGTAAACTGTAACGTAAATATCATATGGTCGTTCAAGTATCATCAACCATACAAAATTTTAATAAATTGGCATAAGTGAATTAAGAAACTTGGGGTTATTGGATGGTGCTTTAATGTTTTTTCTCTTTACTTCTTGTTATTCCTAAGTTTATAGCATTTCTTTAACAATTATATTACAACCTTCCTGAACAACAACGATAATTTAGTTACATGACCAAACAAAAACCATAAGTAAAACTGGGAAGACAAATGCTAAAGCTATACAAGAGAAGAACAAGGAATGTTTCCAAATGGATATTGATGACGGGGGTAGCCCAAATCTCAATAAAATGACTAATATACATAACAGCTTAAAAGGTTAAAAGGTTGAGAGGTTCAATACGTGCGAACTCAGGTGAACAGTAAAAAGGACAAGCACAGTGTCCGGTTACATCAACACTTAACGTGTGAACCATTTCTGCACAGACAGAACATGTGCACAGAGAACAACCTTTTATCCGCAGGTCTAAAGCCTCCAACCCCCAAACGGGTAATTCCTCCACTGTAGCCTTGGATCCATGGTCACGAGCTTCCTCTTATAGAATACATCTTATCTATAAGTACCAGCTCCAACAACCATATCAGACACTCCAGATCTACTGAGTTCTTACCCACTCACTGATCTTCTCTTCCTCCTTGAGAACAAGTTTCATCCTTGCTTCTCTTCTTCACTTCAAACATCATTGCTTCACCAACGAATTCATTCTGGCTTGAATTCCCTTCAACCCAGAATTGAAAGTGAACAATAAACAAGTGATCCAACCCCACGTGCTACAAACGTGGGAGGACCCCACGACCTGCGTTAGGCTAATCAAAACCTTGAACCCTTTTACCTCGGAGATATCGCTACAGGCCTTGGTCTTGTATTTATTGCATCAACAAGTTGGCGCCCACCGTGGGGCTACGCCGCTTACTTTATCTTAAAGACCAGTTGTGTAGCTCCATTTTTCTCTTTACATCATGTCTGAAAGCGAGTCTCTCGGTCAGGTAAATCAAGCGCCTAACAACACCGATTTAACACCAAATTCTGGTCGGATCTCACCGGTCAAATCTACATTTCTTTCTACTCCCGGAAGTACTCCACCGAGAACTATGTTCCCGGAATTCACTTCTTTTCAAACACCAACTCCATCTCGATCAGGGGTTGCATCTCCTCAAATCGGTGTAATGAGTACACCGGAACGCATAGATCTAACATCCGAGGGAGTATCTAGAAATTTCTTACAACTGAGATCTTTTCTCAACTAGCATGTGAGCCTAGAAAGGAAGAAAAGGGTAAGAATAAGACTAAATTATGAGGAGTCTGAACCCTCATTATCACCTGGCCCTCCATCTCTTCCTTTTAGCAGCTCACGTTCAGCCACATCTTACATTAAAGTTGGCCCTAGTGTGACAGACCAACCACTCAAGCCCTTGAGCTTTTGGGGAGGACAAGTCCAACCGCTTTTCCTTTATTTACCTCCCAACCCGTTACAAGAGGTACAACTATTGGGCATGAAACAACTATTGATCAATTATGGCAGTCACCAGCTTCAAGTGTTCCTCCTCTCTTTGTTATTTCGTGGGAACAAGTCATGGCCACCTTGCCTTATACAGTACCATCAGAAAGCATTCAAGGCTTTAACCTTATGCCCTAGCTGATAATACAGCTGATGACATCTTTTATGAGTACCATCAGAAAGCCTTTAAGGCTTTAACCTTATGCCCTAGCTGATGACACAGATGATGACACCATTTCCTTTGCAGCACATGAAAGCTGGATGATGACACAGAAAGCCTTCAAGGCTTTAACCTTAATTTCATCAACCAAGTGCCAACCACTCACCAGGGTACCTCAAGCGGTAACCCAGCTTCAAGGGTAATAAAATACCTCTCAAAACCTTACAAGCCCAATAACTTATCTTGCTTCTCCCAACAAATTGTTGAGTACGAGTTTCAAACCCAGATAAAGACGCCATCACGGTACTAAAGACTACCTCCAAATCTTCGCCAGGACTGCAAGAATTGAAAAATGACCCAACTCCGAATGTTGTCTCATGTTCAGGCAAACCCCTGAAGGGTCTTCGCGCATATGGTTCAATGACCTTCCTGGATGAAGCGTTCAGACCTTTGACGATCTTAGCAAAAGTTCCCTATAAAAACATAGGTATGTCAAGGACGCCACGATAATCTTCCAGATCAAACAACGTGATGATAAAAGTCTCAGAGACTTCACCGAAAGGTACAGGAAGGAAGGTTTAACTTACGCCAATAAAAAGATTAGGGTTTCAAGGTTCATGAATGCTATAAATTCCAAATGTCTCATAAGAGACTTCAATAAATGCCTGCCCAAAACCCTTGAAGAAGCACTCAAAAGGGCTGAAGCCCACATTCGAGGAGAATAAGCTGTAGACATCAAAGAACAAAATAAAAGACTCTTAACTGGAGCTTCCAGTATGGCTCTTATGACAAACGGTTCAAAGGTTCGGATTCCAGAAGGCCTGAAGCCCGGAACCCTCCAAGCCAAGAAAAAACCATAAACTTTACAGCCTTAACCAATGCTACATAATAGATCTTGGCAACCAATGAGGTAACACACAGCTTCCGCCCTCCTCGACCTTTGCCAAAAAACAAAAGATTGGAAAAATCAAGCCAGTATTGTAAGTTTCACGAATAGAAAGGTCACCATACCAATGATTACTTCCAACTCGAAAAGAGGATCGAAGAAGCCGTCGAGTCCGAACTGGCTCACTTGGTTAAAGGCGTCAAGGACAAGATGGTTGAAAAAAAAAACAAAGTAGGAAGTGAACATTGTCGACCTCGAAAACAAAGCTTCCCACAAACGTTATCATTCCAAGGCATGGGAACATTAATATGTTTGCTTCCCACCACCGAAAGGAGAGTTGCTTTCAAACCCTCTGGTGATGGAATCCAACATAGGAACCATCAAGACACAAAAGGCTTACATTAACACCGGTGCAACCACGAAAATCATGTTTGAGAAATGTTTTAACCCTCTCAGCGATGACAAACGTTCAAAGCTTCAACAGTCTGAATCCCCCATCGAAGGTATCGCATACAGACTTATCAAGCATTTAGGCCAGATAACCCTTAACGTTTGTTCAGCGAGAGAAAAAAGGGACGAACCGAACAATTCACTTTTGCGGTGATCAATATCCCCTCCAACTATGATATCATCATACGAAGGTCAGGGCAAAGTGTGTTCGGAATGGCAGTTTCAGTTGGTCAAGGCAATGTAAAGTTTCCCACTGAAAAAAGGATAGCAACCCTTCAACCTACCCAAGAAGCTTTTGTGGCTGAAGGGGAAATATCAAGAAAGGACGAAGATGATGAACAAGGGTTGGACATAAACCCAAAATATCCTCAACAGGGGATAAGGGTAAACACTAACCTTTCCAATGAAACCCTCTCATACCTTAAAAAGCTGCTCTTGCACTATGTATTTGCTTGGTGCGCAGAAGATATGACCGACATCCCTCGTAGCATTAATGAAACATGAGTTATGGATCCCATCTGATAATAAGCCTATTATACAAAAGATGGAAAAGGTTGTTCCAGCCGGAATCCTTCGAGAGGTCAAGAATCAATCATGGGTGGCCAATCCCATAATGGTTCGAAACCCCGACAAGTCTTGGAGAATGTATATCGATTTTAAAGACTTGAACAAAGCATGTCCAAAGGATTGCAACCCGCTGCCCCAGATAGACCTCAAGGATAACTCGCTCACAGGCTTACCGTTCAAGTGTTTTCTTGACGCCTAAAAGGGTTACCATCATATCCTAATGAAAAAAGAATATGAAGAAAATTCCTTTTGGATTAAGAAATGCAGGTGCCACTTATCAACGTCTGGTTGACAAAGCGTTTGCCGGACAAATCGGCAAGAACATTAAAGCGTATGTTGACGATTTGGTGATCAAGAGCAAAACGGAATACCAAATGCTCGATAACATACAAGAAACCTTCCAAAACTCGAGAAAGATCAACATGAAGCTTCATCCAGTCAAGTGCTCGTTTGTAGGGCATATCATGGGGAAACAAAGCATAAAAGCCAACCCTCAAGGGATGTGCTAACAAGAAAGACTTTCGATGGAAAGCTTACAGCTTTGAAGCGTTTTACCTCAAAAGGAAGCCTTCAACCAAATGAAGCAACACTTGGCTTCACTCCCAGCCATTTTGGCTCCGGAAACAGGAGGAACAACCTCTACCTACCTATCGATTGCTGAAAAGACCATAAGTACAGCTCTGATCATTGAACGAAACAAAGTTCAGATACCCATTTACTTTTTCAAAACTTCAAAATTAGCAGAAACCAAATATTCTTCTTCGGAAAAACTTGCTCTAGCCCTAGTCCAAACGGCTAGAAGGCTTCGAAGGTACTTTCACTCACACCCGATACAAGCGGTCACTGACTAACTTATTAATAATGTGCTTGAAAAATCACATATGTCCCGAGAAACGCTGTCAAAGCCCAAGTCTCGGCTTACTTCATCATAGAAGTCCCTAAAGAAGTCACAACGGAAGTCAAAACAGCCTCCACTGAACCCTCTGACCCCCATACTTGGAAGCTCTTTACCGACGGAGCTTCCAGCATTGAAGGGTCAGGAGCAGGGCTAGTTCTAATTGATCCTAACGAATTGGAATTCACGTATGCCCTTCGTCTTGAATTTCAGACTACAAACAATGAAGTTGAGTATGAAGCATTGATTGCCGGGCTCAAGCTTGCAAAAAATATGGGTGTCAAAAGGCTTCAAGTCTTCACAGACTCGTTGCTTGTTTCATACCAAGTAAGTGACAACTACATAGCCAAAGAAATAGGGGTTCAAAAGCTTCAAGTCCTCACAGACTCTCTCAAGCTAAGACAATAACAGCTACATAGCAAAAGAACCCAACATGTATTAGTACCGAGAGGAATCAAAGGAATTGATGAACATATTTCAAACATGTGCCATCAAATAAATTCCAAGATCTCAAAACAAGAGAGCTGATGCACTAAGCAAGCTTGCATCTCTTACGTTTGCCCACCTCACCAAGAAGGTACTAGTTGGGGTATTAAAAACCTCATCCATCCAAAAACTTAAGGTTCAAGATGTGATCACTAAAAAAGGGCCAAATTGGATGACTCCCATTGAAAGGTTCCTCAAAATGGTGAATTACCTAATGATCAGACTGAGGCTAAAAGGGTCCGTATCAAGTCAAGGCAATATGTGTTACAAGGATATATCCTTTACAAAAAAAGGATACCCTGCACCACTACTTCGATGCGTTGGCCCAGAACAAAGCCAATATCTGATCAAAGAGGTTCACGAAGGGATATGTGGAGCTCATTGTGGCCCAAAATCAATAGTGTCAAAGTTGATGAACCTCAGACACTTTTGGCCTTCCATGTATCAAGATACCTCCGAACAACTGCGAAAGTATGAAACTTGTTAGTTACATGATCCGGTACCCAAAATCCCCAAACATGACCCCGTTCCTATCTCCTCGACTTGGCCATTTCACAAGTAGGGAATAAACATCGTTGGTCCATCCCCACTAGCCAAATGAGGAGTCAAGCTCTTATTGGTAGCCGTGAATTACTTCACCAAGTGACTCGAAGTAAAACCATTGGCAAAAATCTCAAGGAAACAGGTCATTGATTTCGTTTAGGAAAGCATAATCTACCGTTTTGGGCTCCCAGGGGGTACTAGTCATGGATAACGGGGAATAGTTTGCCGAGAAGCCTTCTAGCTCCTGGTGTAAGGAGTTCAGAATAACTCAAGTATTCTGCTCGGTAGCTTACCCACAATTCAATTGCCAGGTTGTTAGGACAAACCGCAACATTGTTGAAGGGATTAAATCTCGATTGGGAAGATATAACAACAACTGGATCGAATAACTTCCTAATGTGCTATGGGAAATTTGAACAACCGAGAAAACGAGCCACAAGAAAACACCCTACAGCCTAGTGTTTGGATCAGAGCTGTAATCCTAGCTGAAATCGGAGTAACAACACAAAGAACATTCAACATCGACCTCGAGCCAAATAAGAAAGAAACGGTGTTGAATTTGGAACTCCTCGAATAGGCTCATGATCAAGCAGCCATACAAAAAGCAAAGTACAAGCAAAACATGGAATTGTATTACAATACACGGGTGAAGCATGAACGCTTCAAGCCTGGGGACCTTGTGCTTCGAAATAATGAGGCCTATAAGAAAGAAAGCCAAGGAAAGCTTGGCCCTAAGTAGGAAGGGCCATACATTATCCTTAAAGCCTACAAAGGGGGATCATACAAGCTGGCAGGTCCGCAAGGAAAAAAGCTTCCCCGCCATTGGGATGGCAAAAACCTTAAAAGGTTCCATGTTTAACCAAAACGTGTTACAAATATTTCCAAAAAGTTGTTATATTCCCCTAGTAATCAAAGTACTTGGAAATGAATGAACAATGAATTTGTCTTTCTATCCTATAATCAGGTTGAGAACCTAGCATGAAACTCCATGGCAAGGGCCATGTAAGGGGATGAGCTCCCAGGCCACATCGCTCAATAGGTTCAAGGGTTGAATGGACCTATATAAAGGGTGAGTTCCTAAATCAATACAACTCCATGAGACTCATAGAAATCTTAAAAAACATGTCTCATAGACGGGTTTGAACAGCCTACGCCAAGTGTTCCTTAAGCCCCAACATTGGCTTACGAACCAAAAAGACTCTAAGTGAATGTCATACATAGGATAGAGGTTGTATCTTCTTGTTAAAAGTATCCTAAGGCTAAGTGACTGCAACACTGAACCCTTTAAGGTATAAGTAACATAAGATGCACCGCCCAAAACAAAGACAACATACAAAACCAATGAAAACACAAGGAGGTAAATAGAACAACACAATAAATATAGCAATATAACTTAAAGATAGCTAAGGCCATACTGGCCATCAAACATAAAAGATGGTCCACAATCCTTCTAGGCTTTAACCACCAAATGTCCTAAACGGTTCCCTTAAGACAAAAAGATGTTTAAGCAAACAACCCATAACATTGTTCGACATGCTAAGAAAGCTATAAATTAAGGTTTCTTCTTCATTTGGCAGCATCAGAGATGATAGAGTTTGCTGCATCATACTTATTCAAAACCCCATCATCTTGGGTGTCTTTAGCCTTCCTCTTTTTCCTCCCTACGACACCCGCTGTCTCGGAGGCTTCAAGGCTTGAACCCTTTGAGCCCTCACCACCTTCAGAACAGGTTTCCTTGCTATCTCCGGAGCAAGGACGTTTCTTCGAGAGGGAGTTCAACACTTCGTTACAACCAGCCTCACTAAGGCCCTAGGGTTTTAGCTCCTGCAAAACAGGCAAAGGTTTACCAAAACACTTGTAGACTTCACCCATATAACGGTAAATCATATGCTCAATCTTAAAAACTGTTCCCTTGAAGACTTTGAAGGCTATAGGTTGAAAAAGAGAAGACTTTTCCTAAGGCTCCCCAGGTTCACAAAGCTTTGTAACCAGCAAACAAACCTTGGTGTCTCCCATGAGCAAGAAGCTCGGTGTACACATCACCCAAGACCTTTTTGAACTCCGATAAATGGAGAAAATAGGTAACCACTTGCTGGAATCCATGCTCAATGAGCCATTTATTATCACTAGTTGCCTGGGCAAGTGAATCCTTTAACCCTTCTTTTCCTCTAGTAAAGCCTACTTCTGAACCTCCAAAGCAGCCCTATCAACCCTGACTTGAACCCTGTCAGCTTCCAAGCGTTTTTCCAACTCAACCATCTCAGTCTTGTGCTGGGAAGAAAGCTCATCAATCCTCAACATCAGCTTTTCTCCCTCCCAGCATAACCCTCTGCCTCCTTCTTTAGAGTAGCTAGTGAAGCCTTCATCTCATCCCTCTTCTTCGAGAAGACATCATATTCTCGCATCCTCTTGCGAAATCGGGATACACCTTCTGGAAGCAAGGCAACAAGGTTACAAGCACCCATTACCATTTTTCGAAATCATCAGGTAATCATCCATATATGAGCAAGAACCTCGAACAACAGGAGAATCAAAGTGGGTAAGAACATCCTCACAAACGGATGAAGGCTTGAAGCTGTCACCAACTGTGACCTTCCAATCCGGCACTTAAACCTCCCCTGGATTAACATTGGTGGAACCTTCACCAGCCTTCCCGGAATCCTTCAAGCTCACAACCTTTTTACCCGCCAAACCACCAAGGGCCGTCCCTTGTCCTTTTTTTTATTTTCCTCAACCCCAACTTCTAAATCATCTGAAGCCTCTATGTCATTACTTAGATCCACCGGCTCAGAAGCCGATGGTTGGTCAGCAGTCTTTATCAAACAACAACTCGAAAGACGAGTAGAGACTTTGGAAGCAACAACTTTGGTGAAACCCTTGACATTGGGAACGTTCACATAGCCTGAACCCTCGAACCTATGTTCAGTACCCCTAACAACAACATCTTCGTCGGATGTAGCCTCGGCATCTCCAAACACAACATCAGATGTAAAAAGTCTAAGGCAAACATAACTGCAACAAATAAAATATAACATAAGCAGAA
This sequence comes from Helianthus tuberosus, assembly GCA_030545235.1. Lineage (NCBI taxonomy): Eukaryota > Viridiplantae > Streptophyta > Magnoliopsida > Asterales > Asteraceae > Helianthus > Helianthus tuberosus. The sequence goes on along the minus strand of CM060433.1, from coordinate 98,507,750 downwards.
AATACAAAATATCATACCTTGGTCATCTCTCACGAGCACAGGGTCATGATCCGGCTTATCCCACAACTTGCTAACATCCATCCGCACTAAAAGATGTTCGGGAAAGGGACAAAGCTTGGAAGGACACCCACTAATAAACTTCAACAACCATCTATCTCGTGTTTGAAAGGTTCAAGCTCATTCAAAACAGCATAAGGATGCCTCCAAACAAGCCTGAAAGGAACAATGGACTCAGAAATCCAGGAAAATCGGTCCTTCCAAGAACCAAGGGTAGTAACCATAGACGAAATTAAACACACATCAACCTGAGATGTTTCAAAGGTAAAACAATCACCGTTCTTGGCTAACTGGAAGAAACGGCGGAACAACAACAACGATGGGTCATACCCTATCGCTGGACACAAAACATCAAAGTGTAAAACCCTAGCAAGACCTTAAGGGTGTAACTGACCAAACGACACACGATAATACTCTAAAAAATTCAGAACAAAGACCGAAAACGGATGACGCAAGTTGAAAAACTCAGCAATAAAGAGCAATCGAACCAACGGGACACTAATCGATCGATTTTCCAAAACCCAGAGCCACCGGATTAAACTTTAGATCGATCCCCCATTCTTTACAAAAAAGCCTCAACTTCCTCTTGAGTGAGACAAGTTGAAGCCTTTAAGCCTTCAAGCCTTAAAGCCTTCAAGCCTTAAAACCTTGAAGCCTATCACATCTACTATCATTCCGAAATTCAAATCTCAAAACTCAAACGCCTTAAAGCCTTGAAGCCTTTAAGCAATAAAAAATAATGTGTAAAAGTCAGAAGCATTTGAGCTTACATCCCAAACACCTCTGACTTGGGGGGGCTGATGACGGGGGTAGCCCAAATCTCAATAAAATGACTAATATACATAACAGCTTAAAAGGTTAAAAGATTGAGAGGTTCAATACGCGCGAACTCGGGTGAATAGTAAAAAGAACAAGTACAGTGTCCAGTCACATCAACACTTAACGTGTGAACCATTTCTGCACAGACAGAACATGTGCACAGAGAACAACCTTTTATCCGCAGGTTTAAAGCCTCCAACCCCCAAACGGGTAATTCCTCCATTGTAGCCTTGGATCCATGGTCACGAGCTTCCACTTATAGAATACATCTTATCTATAAGTACCAGCTCCAACAACCATATCAGACACTCCAGATCTGCTGAGTTCTTACCCACTCACTGATCTTCTCTTCCTCCTTGAGAACAAGTTTCATCCTTGCTTCTCTTCTTCACTTCAAACATCATTGCTTCACCAACGACTTCATTCTGGCTTGAATTCCCTTCAACCCAGAATTGAAAGTGAACAATAAACAAGTGATCCAACCCCACGTGCTACAAACGTGGGAGGACCCCATGACTTGCGTTAGGCTAATCGAAACCTTGAACCCTTTTACCTCGGAGATATCACTACAAGACTTGGTCTTGTATTTGTTGCATCAACAGATATTATTATCAGTCATGTTTTTAGTAGGGGTGGCAAAATCAACCCATACATTCAACTTTGGGTTAGGATGGGTATTATTTTTGCAGTAAATGGGTTAAGTTGGGTTAACAAGAATTGTTAAATGGGTCAAGATGGGTAACTTTAAAAAAATAACAAAATAACATGTGGGTCAGGATGGGTTTTCTCTTTCTCATCTCCCATGCCCAAATCACCACCATCCTACAACCTCCATTCCACCGCTTCTGCTCCAACCATCGCCGCCAGCCCTGAAGAAACCCTAAACAAGGTTAGTTTATTTTAGTTTGATTTTAAGTTCTTGATCTTGCCCTAATCAACACCTTGACGAAAAGGGCAAATTCTGCTGTTCATTCACAATTTGATCACTTTTGCAGGTATAATAACCTCAATCTAATTTCTGTTTTCGATTAATCGATCTATTTTATCATCTAATTCGATTGAATCCAAACGAACTTCGTTTAGAATTCGTTAGAATCTTCACCTTTTAGCTTCAAATGTTCAAATCTTCTATTATGTTCCCCTCCCCCTGTTAAATGAGACTCGGGAACAGAGTGTTAGAGAATTGATTTAGGGTTTGGTTTTGAGATTTTATTTTAACACTTGCTTATTGCTCTTTGCTTTGATCATTAATGATTTGTACGGTACTTGTTTGGTACCGGTACCAGATACTAAATGAAGTTTATTGTGACGTACAATCCTCAAAAAGCACTGAACCTTTTTTTAATTTTTTTTTGTTTTTTTATTTTTTTGTTTTTTTTTTAATTTTTTTTGTTTTTTAAATTGATTGATTTTTTTTAATTTTTTGATTTTTTTTTTATTTTTTTTAATTTTTAATTTTTTTGATTTTTTTTTATTTATTTATGTTTTCAGCCTATCATGCCAAAATCCATATTAACAAAAACTCATCTTGACATAAACCCATCCTAACGTATTTCTTAATAAACCCATTCTAACCCAAACTCATCCTAACCCATACCCATCCTAACCCATTACCCAAATCTGCCCAACCCACCCATTTTGCCACCCCTAATTTTTAGTGTTGTTTCCAGAGTCATAAAGTCCTTCAATAAGACTTTTGCACCCTTGGTGTCACACCCCAACCGATGGCGGAAAAATCGGGGCGCGACACTGAGCGAAACAGATTGTCCATGAGAGATCCATAACAACTAAAATTACCAGATATTTAACGTTACGTCCCATACCATGACATATCAAATAAAAGCAGTTATTACAGACATTGTTTTCTCATAGACAAATAAAATGTTACGACAACTCAGATTTTATGAAGTTTGTTTCTAGACTCCCCTAGCTTGATTCCCATAGCAACTAGCAAGTAAAAGCATCCTAAACAGTTGTCACATACCTTAAAATAACAGTCAATACACATAGTGTAAAGGTGAGCATACAAGTTTAATAGTATAATAGTAGCGAAAGCGATTTACGCATAACCAGCATGTAACACGGATAGTTGTGAAGCAGGTAAGTTATCGACAATGAAATATGCACAGATGTGACTGTGAGTTGTAGAATGCGAAACACATATCACAACTGTGACACGTGAAGAAAAGCCCTTAACAACCCCTGAACGCGACAGGTGCTGAGTCCAAACTATAGTACTATCATTGCTAAGGTGTCAGCAACAATCACTGTGTAAACATAACATACTAGCATTAATCGAATAACATGTATAACATGCGAGAGCGGTTAGCGTATAAAAGTGTTTGCATTGTGTGTCGATTGTGATTTGATATAAGTAACGTATGTAACACCCAAAAGTGCTTAAAGCAAAAAAGGGATCGAGTATACTCACAAATCGTGTTTAACGAATAAACCCAGTCTTGGATTGAAGGGAGCGCTGAGAGATTAGCTTGAACACAGTACGACAGTATAAGCATTGAACAGTGCGTATAACGGTGCGTTGAATGGAACGAGTGACGGATAATGATCCGGTCGGATGTCCATCCGGACGGATGACCATTCGGTCGGATGGTCATTCGCTTGGGATGGATGTGTTTGTTTATGATGGAATTTTGAAGTTTTCGTTGTAGCATTTGTGAAAATGAGAAGTCTTCCTACAATTCAGGTCATCTGGATGGTTGATCGTTCTGTCGGATGGCGATTCGTGGGAACTGATTCTCTTTGAAGTTTTGTGAAAATGTTTAAGTGTTTGAAATCACAAGTCATCTAGACGAATAGTCATTCGATTGGATGGTGATCCGATCAGACGGCTATCCAACTGACAACCTGACCATTTGAAAACTTGTAGAGTTTGTTAAGTTTAGAAAGTTGTGGTTCGACCGTGACGGTGTGACCTTGTGCTGAACAACAGAAACCTCACCAGGTCCAACTTATCTGGTCGGACGGGAATCACCCCGTTCGATCCGAACGAGCTATTCATGTCAGTTTTTCATGTTCAACCCGTGAATCGGTTGTCTCTTTGATAGTAATCCATTCTCTGACCGACACTTCACTAGAGGATGAGTAGAAGGCCTGACCAAGCTCAGATTCTATCATTTTTGAGTAAAAGTGATGGAAGTTTGAAGAAAAGTTTAAAACACTTTGAAAAATGTTTAGATTTAGGTGAAACCTGTTTTTAAACACTATAGAAATCCTTTAGGTTGGAGTTGTTCTTGGTGGAATGAGGTCACACTTTGGTATTCATGAACACCCATGATGATGTCATCATAGAACAGCCCGAATCAGACGGATTTCCTGGTGACATGATGAGATTTGTTTGTGGAAAAGTTGGAGAAGTGTGTGTAGATAAAAAAAGTACAAGATTTGAGATAAGAACTTACAAGAATCGCGAGCAATCGAGAGAAAATAGCCTGAGAGTGTGTGGGTCGGAGGAGAGCTGTCACATCAGTGAATAGTTGATGTGATAGGTGGTATTTATAGGTGAGAGGGTGAGAAAGGCGGTGCAAAGAATGGGTTGGAAGGCCTTTCGATCGGATGGCCATCCGAACGGATGACCATTCGATCGGATGGTCCTTCGATCGGATGGCTTAAGCGGGTTGGTTTTCGACTTTTGTTTTGTGCGTTGAGCGTTGCGTTGCGTTGCGAGTAAGGGATGCAATAGTATTACACATCAGTTACACCATTAGCATAAGTACTAAATAACATAAAAGTAAAACTTATTCTTCGAGTCCGCGATGTGATTGCGTTGCGATAGATTTGTGTTTGCGTTTGCGATTAACATCCCACAATGTATATATAAGCACACACACATAAAACAATATTCGAATCCTGTAATTCGAGTTGCGATGTGATAGCGTTTAGTAGATTAGCGTTTAATTACGTTTATCGCATTGTTACTTCACATATTAAATAATCGTAAAACAAATAGCGTCAAGAGAGTGTCGATTATCGAGTCAAAGTGTGCAAGTAATAATTGAGCAAGGAATGACAGATCCAATTAGCAATCTTTTCTTCCTTTGACTTTGACTTTGACTTTGACTTGTACTTTGAATTTGACTTCGGAAAGTCAGGTTGTTACACATGGTCTAGTGACGAGTAATTGAGGTGGTGATGATGATGTTGGTGGTGGGCGGTGGGTGAAGTAAGGAGTAAAGTTGGGGAGGCATAGTGTTAGGTGGATAGATATAGGGAGGTCTTTATGAGTGGTGGAGAAGATGGGGTGCGAAATTACAATGATGCCCCTTAAACAAACTGCCCACTAACGGTTCACTATAGGTAGGGAGGCATAGTGTGATGACTTGCAACCATGGGGAGGCAAAGTGCAAAAAAATGGAAGATAGGGAGACAAAGTGAAAGCGCTACCAAACCACAGAGAAGCAAATTGCAGTTTACTCATATTTATTTTTATGGAGGCTAATAGTAATAGTGGGTAATGATAGAGATCCGCTGAGGCTTATCATATCCATGTTGAAATACTACTAAAATTAATTAAGACAAGTATGACCTATTATAATTACTTATTACAAATCTAGTCACTTGTGGTCAGTCATGGATGATCACGTATGTAATTCATAAAATAGTTAATTACCGAAATGGTCAATAATGTGGTTTGCCAAAGTCACACATTTGGATACTAGATTTTAAAAGTTGCATGTTGGACTTTTGTAGTTTCGATTTTGTAACAAGTTTGGGGTCTAATGCTAACTTCCGTTAAAATTTCTATAAAATTTGTGTAAAATGACTAAATACTCTTCTATAACCAAACAGACCGTTTATGTAATAACTCTACTTTTACTACAGGTTGTTTTTTGTAAATATTTCAAAATAATATAAATTCACAGATGCCATACAGACCCAATCTACTAATTCGTTCCCCATGGTCATCTTTATCGTTATACCCCTAAAAATATGTGACACCACCATAAAAATTTGAAAAAACTAAACTAATACTTCCACTAGAATTAAACCCATAAATTCATCTTTATTATCTCTCATCAATTCTTCTTTAAGTGGGTTACCTCATCTCCTTGATGTTATCTTTGTAAGTCCTATATGTAACCATAATCCACCCATGCCTCTTTGTTTCATACTCTTAGAATGGGAAATTGCCGGATGAATAGATTTGTGATAGTTAAACAAGGCAAATGGAATGCTTGGTAAGTGTCATATTGATGGTATTCCAAAAGTAGGTTTTACAAGGGGGTATTGATATATGTAGACATTTATGGAAGGGAAAATCTTCATTTTAGTAATTGACTGGCCAAAACATCCAAAATAGCCAATTGTAGCCGCTTAACAGGTCTTTTCAATCTCGTGTAATGGCTTAAAAAATTATTTCAAGTCAACCAACCCATGATTGCCATGTGACCAACAGCCGTCATTCGGTTGAAAGTTCTTAGCCGAGTACTTTCAACACTGTCACACCCCCAAAATCCACATGCGGAGTATCACCGCTTGGAGGCGTGACTGACCAGGATCCAGCCACCAATCATATTGAACTATGCAATAAAGTAAATAAAACCAAACCCAATATAATTGGTGTTTAAAAGAAAACCAAACATGTTTAAGCAATCAGCGGAAGCATAGTAATGTTTAAGTAACCAAAACATAATCTAAAGTTCAAATGTCAAGTACGGGACATAACAGTCCATATCCCACAACGACCTCCTCCTCGTGCAAGCTCCAAAAGCATCTAACGACCTGCAAGGCATGTAAAAACGAGTCAACAACAAAGTTGAGCGAGTTCACAGTTGGTTGTTTAGTTGTACCAGTTTGTGTTGAAAACCACAAGTTGTTTCGTAAACCACGAGTTAACAAGTTCCTTTATTTCCTAAAATGTATCCATAGTCAGTGGGGGCTTCCCCATGTGAACCACTAGACCGTTACCATATCGACAACTGACGAACAATTGTTGTGCCCTACGTCAATGTCTATCAACATTGACAGTTTGCCCAGATCCATTAGTACACGCCCGTCTGAACGGCACGGTGTGAGGCTTGTCAACCCTAATAACGCTATTAACTAATGACCCGCTCGCCATTGGCCCGGCGATTAAGTCGATATAAAAATGAGGGACTTCATGATAGATTTTTGTCTAGTAAGTTAAGGTTGTTGTCCAACCCAAGGAGGACGAACGTACGTATTCTACCCAAGGAGAACACACAGGATTAAGATTGGCATCCTACCCATGGAGGATGGTCGTACATATCCTACCCAAGGAGGATATGTAGGTTCCGTTTTAATTCTTTCACCCATTCCCAACCACCGGGAATCCCATGCCTTAGAAAGTGTGTGAACTCACATCGGTTTGCTCGGTATGCTAAAATTATTTGCACAAACAATTCAGTCAAAGCCTATAGTATGCATGTACACACAATCAGTTGACATTCACGAAGTTCACGCATAGATACAATCATAGCACATAGCAGCTGTACAAGTCCATGCAATTCATACATCACATAATTGTTTCATGGCAACACATAACTAACCTAGTTATCCCTTAACAGACTTAACTGAGTTTACTGTGCAGTTTACCTACCAGACGAAACTCCTTGTTTTGTCATGACTCTCATTTGACGAAACCCTAAGGTTTCGTCGTATACCCCTTGGCGAACCCCCCCCCCCCCAGGTTTCGTCGTGGCTTATGCTGACGAAACCCCCAGGTTTTCGTCGACTTCAATGTTTCGTCAAAAGCATAAGTTACGTCGCATTAGAAATTACTCACACAGAAACCCTAATCACTAAACAGCAGTTACATAATCCATCATCAAGCAATTCGCATACCAAGCATAATCATCTATGGCAGTTTCAATAGCATGAGTTTCCAGTAATTAACTATCATCAACATAACCCTAATGTTCCTGTGATTGCAATCATTAGCACGGCTCATACAATCCTAGCCATCATTTAAACATTCAAGATGCACCACATCAAATCGAACATGGACAGCAGACACACCCGTATACCTTTACAAACATCAGTTTAAGTTTCATAGATTAACAATAGGACATCATCCCAAATCAACAATATGCATAGCAACATACATGATCATCTGTCAATTAATAAAGTGATCTTAATCATGCAATCATAACATCATGCAAATTAAGCGTATCAACAATTAAGCTAAACCCTAGCAACAATTCTAATCATAAAGAGGGTACACTAACCTCACGATCGGATGGTTGAATCACCAAGAATAGGTTTAGAAAGAGAGAAGAGGTTGCAAAGAAGGGAACTGCCGTCGAAGGTTAGGGTTTTCTAAAAGAAAAGGTTCCGTAACCCTTGTGCGCGCATTTAAAATAGAAACAGACAACTAGGCCTCAAGATGGCCCATACGGCGAAACGTACCTCCGACGAAACTCTAAGGTTTCGTCGTGTGAGGTTGATGACGAAACATCATGTTTCGTCGAGCATAGGGTAGTGACGAAATTCCAGGTTTCGTCGAGCTTACAAGAGGTGAAACAATTTAAGCTTTTTAACCTTTAAATAGATTACAAGTTTAACTCACTAAGCACATAAACACATTAACACATTGATCACATACTAGCATGTACAAGTTAGAATGAAACAAATAGTGTATAGAGGAAAGACCTTGAAAACTCGGGTTGTCACATCATCCCCAACTTGAAAGAAATTTCATCCCGAAATTTAGCACGTGGTTACTGAGGAAGCTAGTTGTGTTGCGTGGTTTCCTGGTTTTCCTGGGGTGTCACATCATTCCCCCGTTGGTTTGGAATTTTGTCCCGAAATTCTGTAGTAGCTTCAGCCTCAGTAGTGGTTGTACTTTTCTCGAACAATTGGGGATACTTGAGTTTCATTCGGTCTTCTCGTTCCCAGGTATACGCTGGGCCGCGACGGGAGTTCCAACGAACTCGAACAAGAGGTATTCTGGTGCGCTTGAGAATCTTAACGTCTCGGTCTGTAATCTCTACAGGTTCTTCGACGAATCGCAACTGGTCGTCTATAGTGAGCTCCTTAAAAGTAACTGTGAGGGTCTCATCTGACAGACACTTCTTCAGTTTTGACACGTGGAAAACGTTGTGAACACCACGGAGTTCTTCAGGTAGGTTCAACTTGTAAGCGACTTTGCCAATTCGCTCAGTGATTTCGAACGGTCCGACGTAACGCGGATTGAGTTTGCCTCGTTTGCCAAAACGAACCACACCTTTCCAAGGTGAGACTTTGAGTAGCACTCGATCCCTAACCTGGAACTCGAGTGGTTTCCTACGCTTATCAGCGTAGCTTTTCTGACGGTCACGTGCTGCCGCCATTCGTTGTCGTATCTGAGCAATCTTCTCAGTCGTGTCTACCACAAGTTTTAGGCCTGTGATTTGGCTGTCACCCATTTCTGCCCAACAAAGTGGTGATCGGCATTTATGTCCGTACAATGCCTCAAACGGAGCGGCCTGGATACTGGTGTGGTAGCTGTTATTATACGAAAACTCCACCAAAGGGAGGTGCTTTTCCCAACCATTGCCAAAATCGATTACACATGCTCGAAGCATGTCTTCAAGGGTTTGGATGGTGCGTTCAGACTGCCTATCCGTTTGCGGGTGATATGCTGTGCTCATGTCTAATCGAGAGCCAAAAGACCTGTGCATTGCCTTCCATAGTTCAGAAGTAAAACGCGCATCACGATCGGAAATAATAGAAGTTGGCACTCCGTGCCTCGAAACAACTTCCTTAAGATAAACGTCTGCTAGAGTGGAGAACTTATCCGTTTCCTTGATAGCTAAGAAGTGTGCAGACTTTGTGAGTCGATCCACGATCACCCAAATAGTATCATTCCCGCGTTAAGATCTAGGCAGGCCAGTAACGAAATCCATGGAAATTTGCTCCCATTTCCATGTCGGGATCACTGGTTGTTGGAGTAGGCCTGATGGTTTCTGATATTCCATCTTGACTCTCGCACAAGTCAAGCATTTCCTGACATAAGTTGCTATGTTGGCTTTCATGCAAGGCCACCAGTATAGAGTTTTTAAGTCGTGGTACATCTTATCCGAACCAGGATGTATTGAGTAACGAGACTTATGTGCTTCATCCATTACAAGCTCGCGTAAGTTTCCGTAAATTGGGACCCAAATACGCCCTGCTACGTAATAGGCACCGTCTTCCTTTTGTTCTAACTGTTTTCTTGATCCTCGTAGGGACTCCGCCCTGATGTTCTCTGCTTTCAATGCTTCAACCTGAGCATCTCGTATCTGATTAGGGAGACTAGATTGGATGGCAAGTTGTAACGCTCGCACGCGTTTTGGTGCAGTATCCTTTCAACTGAGGGCATCGGCCACAACATTGGCTTTGCCCGGATGGTACTTGATCGCACATTCGTAATCATTCAATATTTCGACCCATCGACGTTGTCTCATGTTTAACTCCTTTTGCTTGAAGATATGCTAGAGACTCATGTGATCGGTGTAAATGGTGCACTTGGTACCGTATAAGTAATGTCTCCATATCTTAAGAGCAAAAACCATTGCTCCCAACTCCAAGTCGTGTGTAGTGTAGTTCTTCTCGTGAACCTTAAGTTGCCGCGATGCATAAGCTATGACCTTGTCACGTTGCATCAACACGCAACCGAGTTCCTGAATAGACGCGTCGCAATAAACCATAAAATCGTCTGTGCCCTCAGGCAATGAGAGGATAGGTGCACTACATAGTCTATCTTTCAAGTGATGAAATGCAGATTCCTGTGCATCACCCCAACGATAGGTGACACCATTTTGAGTTAGCGAAGTGAGAGGTTGCGCGATCTTGGAGAAATCCTTGATGAACCTTCTGTAATAGCCCGCCAAACCCAAGAATTGGCGGATTTCTGTTGGCGTACGGGGTGCAGGCCAGTTCTTGATCGAGTCTACTTTGGATGGATCAACGTGAATCCCATCCTTGTTTACCACATGGCCTAGGAAATGGACTTCACGAAGCCAGAAGTCACATTTCAAAAACTTAGCATACAGCTGCTCTGTTCGAAGGAGTTCCAAAATAAGTCTAAGGTGATGCTCGTGTTCCTCCTGACTCTTCGAATAGATCAGGATGTCGTCGATGAAAACTATGACAAACTTATCCAAGTAGGACTTGCACACTCTGTTCATAAGATCCATGAAGACCGCGGGTGCATTAGTCAATCCAAATGGCATAACCAGAAACTCGTAATGCCCATACCGAGTCCTGAATGATGTCTTATAGATATCCTCGTCTCGGACTCTCAGTTGATGGTAACCTGACCTCAGGTCAATCTTGGAGTAGAAACTCGACCCTTGTAACTAGTCGAATAAGTCATTAATGCGTGGAAGAGGATAGCGATTCTTCACAGTCACCTTGCTGAGTTCGCGGTAGTCAATGCACATTCTGAAGGTACCGTCTTTCTTCTTCGCAAATAACACTGGAGCTCCCCAAGGTGAAGAGCTAGGACGTATAAAACCCTTTTCCAAGAGTTCTTGCAGTTGCGTGGACAGTTCTTCAAGTTCTGATGGAGCTGGACGATAGGGTGCACGAGCTATTGGTGCTGCTCCAGGAGCTAACTCGATTTGAAATTCGACCTGGCGATGAGGCGGCAGACCAGGTAATTGCTCAGGGAACACTTGAGGAAAGTCACGTACGACTGAGATATTTTCTATCTTCTTCTCTTTCTTTGAGGTGTCAGTGACGAGGGTTAAAATAGCAGTGTGGCCCTTTCGCAAACACTTCTGGGCCTTGAGGGAAGAGATGATGCCCACAACAGCACCACTCTTATCACCATGTATCACGAGAGGTTCTTTACCAGGACGAGGAATACGGACGATTTTCTCCTTGAAAATAATCTCCGCTTGATGTCGAGATAGCCAATCCATCCCAATAACAACATCGAAACTACCAAGTACGATAGGAATAAGGTCGATAGAGAAGGTCTGACCAGCTAAGACGAGATTACAGCCCTTAACTATGTGTGTGGCCTCGAGACTTTTACCATTTTTCTAGCTCTACCGTGTGTTTGGTGTTCAAATGTGTTCGAGACTTTTACCATTTTCTAGCTCTACCTGATCAGTGAGACGATGAGCCAAACGAATAACTTGTTGAATAGTGGCGAGGTTTGCTGCGGTCACATGACTCTGGATCTCTGGCACTAAACCCTTAAGATACAACTCGATACGCTTGATAGGAGGATCCACCATAATGGGACACAAGATAGCCAGCTCGTTCGATCTTTTCGTGTACGCTTCAATTTCCGCCCCCGTCATCTTTAAGTTGAAGAATTCTACCTCCAGCTTGTAGATGTCATCACGATTACAGTACTCTTCCTTGATTAATTCCTTGAAATCGTTCCATGGGGTGGCATTAGCAGCAACCAACCCCAGCATCTGAACCTGAGCGTTCCACCACGTGAGCGCTACACCTTCAAGGGTACCAGTAGCATACTTCACCCTACGAGCCTCAGGGCATTCACACATCTCGAAAACAGACTCGAGCTTTTCAAACCAGTGGAGGAGGCCTACAGCTCCTTCAGTGCCGTTGAAAGTAGTAGGTCGGCAGTCCATAAAAGTTTTGAAAGTACAAACAGGAGGTTGAGCAGGTTGACCTGTCGTGCGAGTAAGAAGAGACAAGATTAAGCACAAGTGTTGGTTTACGAGTGTAGGATCTAAAGATCCTAGAGTAAGTTGCTATGGCAGGTTATACCTCCTGCCTGAGCGGCTGCGAGTGCTGCAGTAACTTGTTCATTGATTAAAGCCGTCAGCTAGGCTTGAGTTAGGTTGATACGTCCACTCATGATCTTCATATCAAAGGAAACATGAGTGAGAAAGGTGTCGCGAAAGTGCGATGACAGAAGAGAGTAAGCACACATGTGTTTCAAACAATAGTTGCTACGTTAACCAAAGCATACCATGAACAATGTACTATGTAACTAACAAGTAGGCAATATAACATAAACGATATCACCTAGAACTGTTGAGTCTTGCACGTGGAGCGAAGCCTCGTTGTGGATCGTTAAGCACTGTACAGGTTATAGTCTGGTTTTGTCAAAAATCTTTTCCTTTTTTAAAACCAAGTTCACTATAACCAATGGCTCTGATACCAATCTGTCACACCCCCAAAATCCATATGCGGAGTATAACCGCTTGGAGGCGTGACTGGCCAGGATCCAGCTACCAATCATATTGAACTATGCAATAAAGTAAATAAAACCAAACCCAATATAATTGGTGTTTAAAAGAAAACCAAACATGTTTAAGCAATCAGCGGAAGCATAGTAATGTTTAAGTAACCAAAACATAATCTAAAGTTCAAATGTCAAGTACGGGACATAACAGTCCATATCCCACAATGACCTCCTCCTCGTGCAAGCTCCAAAAGCATCTAACGACCTGCAAGGCATGTAACAATGAGTCAACAACAAAGTTGAACGAGTTCACAGTTGGTTGTTTAGTTGTACTAGTTTGTTTTGAAAACCACAAGTTGTTTCGTAAACCACGAGTTAACCAGTTCCTTTATTTCCCCAACTGTATCCATAGTCAGTGGGGGCTTCCCCATGTGAACCACTAGACCGTTACCATATCGACAACTGATGAACAATTGTTGTGCCCTACGTCAATGTCTATCATCATTGACAGTTTGCCCAGATCCATTAGTACACGCCCGTCCGAACGGCACGGTGTGAGGCTTGTCAACCCTAATAGCGCTATTAACTAATGACCCACTCGCCATTAGCCCAGCGATTAAGTCGATATAAAAATGAGGGACTTCATGATAGAGTTTTGTCTAGTAAGTTAAGGTTGTTGTCCTACCCAAGGAGGACGAATGTACGTATTCTACCTAAGGAGAACACGCAGGATTAAGATTGGCATCCTACCCTTGGAGGATGGCCGTACATATCCTACCCAAGGAGGATATGTAGGTTCCATTTAAGTTCTTTCACCCATTCCCAACCACCGGGAATCCCATGCCTTAGAAAGTGTGTGAACTCACCTCGGTTTGCCCGGTATGCTAAAATTACTTGCACAAACAATTCAGTCAAAGCCTATAGTATGCATGTACACACAATCAGTTGACATTCACGAAGTTCACACATAGATACAATCATAGCACATAGCAGCTGTACAAGTCCATGTAATTCATACATCACATAATTGTTTCATGGCAACACATAACTAACCTAGTTATCCCTTAACAGACTTAACTGAGTTTACTGTGCAGTTAACCTACCAAATGAAACTCCCGGTTTTGTCATGACTCTCATTTGACAAAACCCTAAGGTTTCGTCGTATACCCCTTGGCGAAACCCCCCCCCCCCCGGTTTCGTCGTGGCTTATGCTGACGAAACCCCCAGGTTTACAAACATCAGTTTAAGTTTCATAGATTAACAATAGGACATCATCCCAAATCAACAATATGCATAGCAACATACATGATCATCAGTCAATTAATATAGTGATCTCAATCAACCAATCATAACATCATGCAAATCAAGCGTATCAACAATTAATCTAAACCCTAGCAACAATTCTAATCATAAAGAGGGTACACTAACCTCACGATCGAATGGTTGAATCACCAAGAATAGGTTTAGCAAGAGAGAAGAGGTTGCAAAGAAGGGAACTGCCGTCGAAGGTTAGGGTTTTCTAAAAGAAAAGGTTCCGTAACCCTTGTGCGCGTATTTAAAATAGAAACAGACAACTGGGCCTCAACTGGGCCGATGGCCCATACGGCGAAACTTACCTCCGACGAAACTCTAAGGTTTCGTTGTGTGAGGTTGATGACGAAACATCATGTTTCGTCGAGCATAGGGTAGTGACGAAACTCCAGGTTTCGTCGAGCTTACAAGAGGTGAAACAATTTAAGGTTTTTAACCTTTAAACAGATTACAAGTTTAACTCACTAAGCACATAAACACATTGATCACATACTAGCATGTACAAGTTAGAATGAAACAATTATTGTATAGAGGAAAGACCTTGAAAACTCGGGTGGTCACAAACATGGCTCAAGCCTTTTCAGATTAGTCTTTGGCTTGGCTTGAGAACTTTTCTTGGCTTAAGATATTTCAGTATAGTTACTTGACTTGGCTTAAGATATCTCCTTGGCTAAGATCTTTGATTTTTATATAAATTTATAAAAATAAATAAGTTATCTATTTGTTTTAGTAAAAAAATATACTTAAAAATATGCTCCAGCCAATCCAACCTTATCCATGCATATTTTAACTAAAAAAATCCAACGCAAGATCTATTTTTTACTAAAGAACTCCAATTGAGTCTGTTAGTTTGACTAGCAGAGTCCCTAGAACACGTAACATCTTTAAAATCTTTTAGAAATGCTTATGATTTAACAGAGCACCTAGTGTGATGTAAATACATTTTTGTTAGTAAAGCAAGAAAACAAATGATCACTAGAGTTACAAATTTGAAAAAGGAAAGTATGTGTAAGAAGAAAAAATATATTTGTGAGGAATTGTGTTTTTTTTTTGGAAACAGTCTGGAAAACATTACCAAACAATTGATATGTAACACCCTCAATAAGTTTTAACCGAAATCGTCGCAGCGGAAATATGAGTCATAAAATTTCTTTTCTTGACAATCATACAACTTATTAATAAACCATTCAAATCGACTTGATTATATCTTTTACATTATTCATACCTAATCAAGAAATTTACATTACAAATGGTTTCCAACATGTGATCACATCCCCGTACAATCCTTGATCTTAACTAGACCCTCGATCACTAGTCCGTCATGAATATCCGACTAACCTGCGGTCACCCGACACGTTAATAATTAGTGACATCATATTCATTAGTATAAAGACATAAAAATATACATAACCACTTAGCAATCTATCATTTTATACAACTCTGATATAATATTCTTTTGAGTTCATTCTTTACACCAAACATCCAATCTTTGTAAGCCCAATACTTACGTATCTGCATTCCTGTTCCATTCTCAAGGCACACCATTAGTAACATGACTATTCAAACATGTTAGAGCTATATATATAAGCATATATAAAAAGATCATTTCTTTCATGCACAACAAATCCTACTTTATGGATAAGTACTTACACTTGTATGTTCATACACATTTCATACCTACATACATACTTACGTACATACATACATACATACATACATACATACATACTTTATTCCTTTGTGTACATTGAATCCCATTTAATACATACGTACATACTTTCATATATGTATACTCATACATCTATTTACATACACCTAAAAGCATACATGCAAACATAAACACGTCTATACGTACATACTAACATATAGTTATACAATGCATATAACATAGTTAGATAGCCTTCACACAAGTTAGGAGTTGAAGAATGTGAAAAATATGAAAGAACCAGCTATTGGCGCAAGAAGAAATCCATCTGGCGCAACCTTGGGCCTGTTCTAGCGCAATACAGAAGACATCAGTCAGGGGCACAACCTTGTGCCAGGGGGGTTGTAACACCTCGTAAAAATCATGCCCAACGATGTGTTGAGACGTGTACTAAACCCTAATGAAGTCAAACGTTGACTATTAGGGACTAATTTTGTGAAAAATAAAAAACTTTGAATGTGGAAGGACTGAAAGTGTTAACATGCTTAAACTAAGCCTCTGAATAACAACACACGGTATTCATAGTTATATTTGAGCCACTTGTTGATCGAAAGGAACCGTTTACGTAATTAATTAAAAGTTTGCGCGACAAAGGGTTAAAAGCGTCAACATGTTTAATTATACCTCTGAGTGACCTTTTAACAAACCCGGAGTGTTATAATATCTGATTGTATTTTGGGGAATACATAATATTGGCCATATAGGGCTTTAATGCCGATAAATGATAATACGCACTAGTTTGTGTGTTAAAAGGGTTAAAAGTGTCAACATGTTAATTCTTACCTCTGAGTGACCTTTAACGAACCCGAAGCATCGTGATGTTTGATAATACTCACGGGAATGCCTAATATTGGCCGTTTAAGGCTTTGATGCCATTAAACGATAATACGCACAAGTTTGAGCGTTAAAATGACTAAAAGCGTCAACGTATAAATCTACATCTTTGAGAGACCTTTTAAACGAACTGGGAACTCCGTGATACTCGGTCATACTCCCGGGTGTGCCTAATATTGGTCACAATGGGCATATATTATTATTATTATTATTATTATTATTATTCATTACTTAAAGCCCACACATAACTAAAACCATTTGATTAATCTATGGACTTGTTAATGGTTATAAAAACCTAGTATAACACTTGTAATCATCTCATGTTTTCCCTAAACACATGGCATGATCTTATCATTTCTTAAAAACTATATAAAGGCCTTGAAATTTCATTTTCAAAGTGCACCATTCATTCTTTCTTCCTATCTTCTCATCTTGGAGGATCCTAAGAAATTGGGAACCACCTTTGAGTTTTCATCAATCCATAGGACCACTTGTAAGTGTTCCTTTCATGACTAGTTCTTTTATTTGGCTTAAAAACTCGAAAAGTCAAGCGTTTACGATAAACGCTTTGACTTCTAGTTAGACCGTAAATGGTCAAGCCATTGTTTGCAATGAACATGGCTACGTGATTGTAATTAGGTAGGTGTTAAACCCTCAAAAGGGCACCTTCTAAGATTCACGTTTGCTTGGTCAATTGACGAGTCAACGTAATATTGTTTTAAATAAGTCAACGGGTCAGTTTTTGAAATAGTTGTGATATGAGTTTAGAAATGTTCTAAAATACGTTTTATCACTTAAACAACTTGGTAATAATTATTAGAACATGTGTAAACATGTTCGGCTCATCAATTCCAGTTTTAGGGTCGGTTCGCAACCGAAAGTCGCAATGTTTGACTTCTGCGTTGACTTTCGATTATGAACCGAATTAGATTAGTTTGCTACTGATTTTAGGTTCCGTTAGGATCATATTATTATGTAGCATAACCCTATAAGGTTATATTACATAATCGTATTGGAAATCTGAATTTTATGCAAGTTCCATTAATATGCCTTAATTTGACCGTTATGCCCTTTTTAGCAAAAATAAAGTTTTAGACACCAATATGCATTCAAATAACTTAGGTACTGATATGTTAACATGTTTAACATATATCGATGTTACGAACCTGATCATAAATTGAGTTTGCATATAATATCATAAATTGTGCTTTAAATTGACTAAAATGCACTTTAGGCGCATAGATCGGTTTTAAGCATAATTTTTCATAACAAACTCATTGCCTACTGATGTAATATCATAATTAGGATAATTTGGGATATCCATTCAGTTTACAAACTGAGTTTTCGCATACGTTCTTGAATTATGTCCTTAAATGATGATAATGCCCTTTTTGCACCCAAAATGATTTAAAAGCATGATTTTCAAACAAAACCTTTTATTTACTGATATGTTATATTAATTAACATATTTTGGTCATATAAATCTGATCATAATATCAGTTTTCCTAAAAGATCACAAATATCATCATTTAGCGACTTTAAAGTCGTTTCGGCGCGTAGTATGGTGTTAAACCATAACTACCAATCAAGACTTGTTACCTACTGATTTTATAAATCATTTTAAATATTTTTACAGTAGGTATATGGTATAGACTCAGATTCCCAAATTAGCCTTTAAAACAATGTGTGAAATTACCAAAATGCCCCTATGGAGCATAGTGTGGTTTTAAACTATAAAACACACATATGTTTGATATCCTACTGATATTATATCATAAATAAAGTATTTTCAAAGAATGTTTATGGTCGTAATATCAGATTGTACACAAGTTTCTTTTACACATCGTAAAATGACCAAAACGCCCTTATGAGGCATAGTTTCATTTTTAAACCTTAACGGGCATACAAGTTGATATCATACTGATATTATAACTTGTTTAAAGTATATAGGCATATGGAACTTGTTCATGACTTATCCGGTTACTCGTTATCGCTTATACACGTACAGTTAGACTTACGTAACTAGTTTACGTAAGTTTACTGAAACGAGTTAAACCTTTCATTTTTACTTCAAAATCCAGAAGGTATTTAATTTACCTCATATTATACAAGTCTTCATACTTGTTGGGTCTAAACTACATTCTATTCCGGTCATCACTTAATCTAGCGTATCGTACCGTTTCTAACACTTTAACTTAGCCGGTCTAGGTCTATGACCTAAATAAGACCCGTTAGCATTCTAAATTGGTTATTTATACCATCATTCCAGACTAGAGCCTTCTGGTAAATTGTACCTACGCTTACTTAATTGAATACGGCTGAGCTATTATAAATCTTGCAATTTAAGACAGGAGCTAGCTCAGGTAAATACTCTTAACCTATTTTCCCTTATACGGGCTTGGGAT
This sequence comes from Helianthus tuberosus, assembly GCA_030545235.1. NCBI lineage: Eukaryota > Viridiplantae > Streptophyta > Magnoliopsida > Asterales > Asteraceae > Helianthus > Helianthus tuberosus. The sequence continues at coordinate 98,488,510 of CM060433.1, read as the reverse complement.
ACGGTAATATAATTACCGCATGGTCAGGTATGGGATTCGAAGACCAATAAGTCGGGAAATTCAAATAACCTGTTTTAATTCATATTACTTGACTGAAACATTGGGGGTTAATGCGACTGTGTCCTGGATATCCTTGACTCATTAATTGCAAATGGCTACGACCTAAGCACGGGGTGTAGGCATACACCCGACAGATGCAATATGGTTTATTAAATAATTTTTATACCCAATATGGGTTTCCCAATAAGGGAATAAGTGGTGTGTCGGTTAATCATGAACCGGCATAGTACCGGGCCCCGTATGTAGAGCAAGTTATGTAAAGCTGATAACATGAGATGTAGTTTGTCCCAAGTATAAAATATTTTGTGCCTTGTGTACCTAAACCAATTTTCATAAACATTTTCAAATGTGTCGGTTGATTGTATTTACCAGTGAAAACTGCATATTTTCAAAAGTCTAAGTGACAGGTACAAATTCGTAAATAGGCTGGAAGCTACTCGGGATTGTTAGACGAGGAACTTGCAACTCCTTTGCATAAGCCATTAGTCTGATAAACTTCTTTTGTTTTAATGATCTGCCCGTGGATTATTTCAAGCTTGTCTGTACTTAATACTTTTATATTTTCAGACATTTGGGTTTGTAATAATATTTTATATTCCTAGACTTCCGCTGTGCTATTCTGTGTATGTTTGACCATGACGATACCAATCTTACGTCACGATACTCCCCACCGGGCCCACCGGGCTGAGCTGTAAATATCGGGGTGTGACAGGGGCGCAACCTTGCGCCTGGTTCAGACCTGCAACTTTCAGCTTAACGAATTTTTACCATTTTGGTCATAACTTTCTCATTTCTTGTCTGTTTTATGATCCGTTTCTTCCCATATGATCGTAATTTGGTCCTCTATCATATGGACTCAAAATCTAGCATCCGAACTAAGGAAGTTCTTAACTTATATGCTTTCGGCTTAATATTCATTTACGAATTATTCTACTCGTTCATGTTTTTATCAAACAACTCATATGTTTATACCCAAAACTCACATGAACGTTATAACTATAACACTTTTGCATTATCCGGAGTTCCGTACAATGAGTTTATGAACCCGATTCCCGGTATACATTAAACTTATTCATTTCAATAAATTTTACATAATTGAACTTTATTAGCACAATTTCCTTACACGAAATTGTTCCCATTGGTCATGTCTCAACCCAAGTCCTTTGCCCGCTAACCCGAGTCCCCGTCTCTCGGTTAGCTCACTTATGAGAAAATTCTACCCGTTACCCAGATTATAATACCGTCGTCTATACTTATGCAACCATTCCGTAATGAAATAAATTCTTATTTTGACCCGTTGGTCTACATAGTGAAAGCCTTAACTTCTAAATAACCAAATCCTAATAGGCTTCGATTGTCATACTTAAGCGACTAGCACGTAACTTTGCTTAAATAATCTAAGAAGTGATTCGGAAACCACTTACTTAATACAACTCATTTGATATCATCTTCAACAACGCATTTCAACATAACCTCTAACAATTATCATACAATTAAATCCATTACTACTAAAGAGGGAGTCCGGGAGTTTACTTACCTCGTGCATCCAAATTCGTACATAGCTTCCGTGTTTACCATCGACCCATGGCGCTTCCATGCTTGTGTCCATGTTGACATGGCTCCTATCCTTACATGTCATCACATTCATAACACAGTTAGCTTACATACATTTATTCATTCGGCTTTTAATTCATGCAATATTTGACTTTCGTTAGTTTATTAGCGCATGTATAGGATATGTATCATCATACTTCATTACTATCATACATGACACATAAATTAGCTAGTTCATATCGCATAAGTTCTTGCCTACAGATTTTTACCTTCTAACTTCAATCCTACACACATAGTCCATTCTCATTTTAGATTACGCCATTCATTCACATGACAATTACATTCACGCATCATTCGCATTCCATAACATATCTCACAAGATAACAACTTCATACTTTTCTTATACAATGTAGACCTCCTAATTCATCCAGAAATTACAAATTTATCATTCAGGCATTTAGTCAAACGCTTGATGTGCGTACGACATTTTAAGCACTATGTACATGTGTGATATGCATAACCTACTAGTTCTTTTCACAATGATCAATTCAACCAAATTTCACATAGTTTCTTAGTCTACATTCAAGTTCATCTAACAATACTCTAGTATTTTTGCATCCATACTTAAATTTCACATAGCTTTCACTATCATAAAATCACTACATACCACCATACCACTAGAACAAAATGGGTTTCACTCAAGTTCTTCAATTTCATCAAATTCGAGCAAGATTCACATTCTACATGATGATACTAATTCACATACAACTCGATTTCATACAATTTTCACAAATTGTTCAACACCCACTAAATCATGAAGCATCAAAACATAAAAATTAACTTACCCTATGTTCAATGAACTTAGATTAGATTTTACTTGGACTCATGCATTCGATTTTGTGTTCAAAACCATCACTAATTGCTGAATTCTTGGGTTCAATTGAAGGAGAAGGGTTTTCTCCTTCCCTGGCCTCTGTTCGCCACCCACACACCCACCAAAGACTGGGTTTTTATTTTTTATCATACTTATTATCATATTTTACATGTTCAACCCCACAAAGTTGATTATGTTGTCATTCTTGCACATTTTCTAACTTTTTAACCTTCCTTTATTTATTTATTTATTTATAACTTAACTAGTCATTTAAAACATTTAAACGTTCAAATAATCTATTATGAAATTTTGGGGTGTTACAAATCTACCCCCTTAAAGGAGGTTTCATCCCCGAAACCTTTCTCATACCTACTCTTATCTTTTCATTGTACTCATTCAAAGTGCATTTTACATGCTGGTTACATTCGAGATCTTGGCTAAAGATTTCATTCACAAAAAACATAATTGTACGCATTGTTCCTACCTTCTTGAATTAAGTAATTTACTTTCACATACACGTAATTGATCGGAAATTTATCCAGGGTCCTTATTAGTGTCAATACAATTTATAGTGCTAGTTCCTAGCACATTTCATTACTAACGGTTTGTTCACCATTCTACCGGTTGCACCGTCTAAGTTTTACGACTTGTTTCTTTCCTTCTAACAAAACATAATACACTCATGTTTCTACTTATTCGAAATATTTCAATTCATTTTATTCTATTCCTATATCATTTATGATGTTTCCTTTGATCATCATAAACAAATCCCAACATTCCACTTCTACATGCCTTCTAATCATTCTTGTACTCATATGAGGGGTCATTATATCATCACATGCATATTTTAAACATTCGATGACCTAGTAGTATTAAAAACAAAGTTATCCTCCTCATAATTACTTTTTCGTACTCAATGCAAGGATAAAGCATCATCCTACGGTTGGTACCGTTACTTGAACTACTTTACAACTTTAAGTCTAGCCTCAAATTTAGTCATTCGTAACACTTTATTATTAGCTCTGTGCATATACTACTTGTTATACTAACCGGGTATGTCATGCAAGAGCATCATACAGATTTTCATTCAAGGCCTCTAGATCCTCCTCTTAATGACATAAATACTTTCTTATGTTGATCGTTACAAGTCGATTATTTCATACCATACCATAATTATCCTACCATTCAATTCGTTCGTAAGTACAAATAAATTCACAGATTCTTACTTATTAATCAAGAACTAAACAATTTACTAACCTCGCCTTCATTACATAGGCCAGTGATCCGTAAGCCGGATTATCCGCTTCTTTATAGGTACCTTCCGTACCAGAATTGGACTCATTCATTCATGTAATATGCTCCCACTCATGAGCATCTTTCCTTCAGCTTCATTACTATCATCTTACTAAGAGTTTCATCATTCTTATCTGTAAAATTAACGGTTAGCACATAACTTTTCATAATTGTATTCTACATGGTGTTTGTTCACCTATAACTTTTTCGCAAATTTCTTACGTACATACTTAAAACATATCACACATTCCATTTCTTACATACAGTCTTTTCATTTTATTGGTTATTTCGTCAACTTTTGCAGTTTGACTTTTCAGGGTCAAACTGGCACTTCTTACTTATCGTAGATGTACGAAAGTATACATTCGTACTTCTTTTCATTCATGCTTAGTTGTAAAGACTTCATTACTTCATTTCAGTATTCTTGTCAAAACCTACCCCTTCCTGTCCACTCTTATGTTATTTTCCGGGTCGTAGCCCGTCTGTAACACCTCGAAAAATCATGTCCAATGAAGTATTGACACGTGTAATAAACCCTAATGAAGTCAAACGTTGAATTTAAGGGACTAACATTTTTGAAAAATCAAAAACTTTGATTATGAAAGAACTGGAAGTATTATCATACCTAAAATAAGATTCTAAATAACCTTTTACGGTTTTATATTCACAAATGAGCCACTTGTTAATCAAGTGTAGCCGTTTATGTAATTAATTGAAAGTTTGCGCAGAAAAGGGGTTAAAAGCGTCAACATGTTAATTCTTACCTCTGAGTGACCTTTTAACAAACCGAGAGCCTCATGATATTTGATTATACTCTCGGGATTGCCAATCATTGGCCACCCAAGGCTTTTATGCCCAAAAGTGAAGTTACGCGCAACTTTGCAAGTATAAGGGACTAAAAGTGTCAATATGTTTAATTATACCTCTGAATGACCTTTTATTGAGCCCGAAGCACTATGATGTTTAATAATACTTTCAAGCCTAATATGGATTAGATGAGGCTTCAATGCTATTAAATGATGATTTACGCAAGTTTACGCATTTGAGGGACCTAAAGCGTCAAACTGCTAAAGTATACCGATTCGTATGTTATCGGACCTTCTGGAATATGACCATGCGATAAACATACCATAATTATCCCTAATATAGCTTAGATATAGGCTTAGAGGTGTTTGGTGCGCAAAGATAAGCTTTTAAGTCATGCAGGGACTAAAAGTGTCAAAAAGCGCACAAGTTTGCGTTTACGCGCATATCTCACATTCTGAATATCCCCGGACACCCAAAAATTTATATAAGCACAAAAATATTTTATTTTAGTGTTTGGCATAAGAAAAATCCATTCGTCACGCAATTTGGATTGTTTTTCACGCTCATGCGCATTCCGTCGTAATTAACCGAACATCGCGATCGTACGACCAAACGAACGTTGGTGACCGACCGGATAATATTTAAATCCCACAAATATTCTGTTATGATTAAAATCTTATTTTAATCAGGTCCGTGTTGAAAAATAAATTAAAACGCCTAAAAACGTTAGTTTTCAAATTTTAAGCGCGTACCGTGTGTTTCTGCGCAACACAGTGCTTCTACTGTAAAACGCAGACAATGCAGCCAGTCCTGGCAACTGAAATTTATTCCAGTAATATCTTAGCGAGTTTATTTTTATAGAGTAATAAAAATAATTTAGAACGACATAAACCGGGATTTAAACGCTAGATAAAATACCCAGTACACAGTTAAATACCCGTTTTAGCCATATGCCAGGAATATGCTAAGGTATATGCTAAGGAATATGCCAGGAATATGCTTGGAATATGCTAGGAATATGCTTGGCATATGCTTGGCATATGCTAGGAATATGCTAGGAATATGCTTGGAATATGCTAGGAATATTCTATATGGAATTTCCTATAAATACCCACCTTATGTTTCACTTCTTCCTCACAAAATCAGATCTAAGTGCTCTAAGTTGAAGCCTTTGCTTCATACATGAGCTATTTGGATCGAGATTTCTTGCGGGGACCCTTTGTAAGTGTTCCTTCGTTCTTTTATTCGTTTTAGCGTTAAAGTCAAACTTTGTTTGACTTTCTGCACGGACCAGTTTATGGTCAATGCGAAATTCGTTTGAACTTCATAACGTGAGCGTGATCATGATGGTTATAGTCCTTAGCGACTATACCTACCGATTACCACGTTATCAAGGCTCGGTGACGAGTCGTAGTTTCTGCCAAAATACGTGTTATTGTGTATTTTGTAACCAAACTACTCTTAGGTATCAAAACCGTTTGTTTTGATACCAAACCTGTTTTCTAAACTTAGTTAAGCATGTTTTAACATGCTTAGCTCGTCACTTTTAGTTTAATGCTTATGTAGGGTCGTAAGGTAAGCGATCTAAACAATCGCTTATACTTTCGAACCCGACCCGTTTGGTCGATCATTAGGATCCGACCAAACACATTAGGTGACCATAGTATATAGGGAATAACCTTCCGAGGTTATACCTTATGGTCACGACGTTTAGTTAGTTGTATGACAGGTAGTATATATGCCTTAAGTAAATGACCAAAATACCCCTTCGGGGCTTATTTTGAGATTAAACTCGTTTTGGGCATATTGGAAGGTATACTACTGATATCACAACATATTTAAGGCATATTAACTTAGAAAACCTGTATATGACTCTTATGATTACTCGCTACGCGCTTGTCACGTTCGGATCGGCTTATGTGACTAGTTTGCATAAATTAGCCGAAACGGGTCAAACCATATCCTTTGGTCTCAAAATCCAGAATGTGTTTAAGTTACCCATATTAAACAAGCATACAAGCTTGTCGGGTCGAAACCACATTCTAAACCGGTCTTCGCCTTATCATGCGTTTGAACCGTATCTTCCTCTTTAAAACTAACCGGTCTAAGCATAGGCTTAATTAAAGACCCGTTAGAAATCTAATAGGTTATTAAAAACCTTCATTCCAGATTAAGAGCCCCAATAGAAGTACTTGTGCTTGCTGAATTGATATACGACTGGGATTGAATTTATATTTAGCTCAGGTAAATACTCTTAACTTATTTTCCCTATACGGGCTTGGGATACGGTATTATAATAATACCGCTTGGTCGGGTATTGAATGTTTAATCGTATTGTGATTAAATTATTGAGGTAACCCGTTTTAATCTGTATTGTTTGAAATAAAAGCCTTTAGGGGTTAATGACCATGTCCCGGATATCCTTGACATCATTGTATTATAAAATGGCCACGCCTTAAGCACGAGGTGTAGGCATGCACTGAAAGTTGCTTAAAGGGAAACGATATCTCACTCTCTTGTGGGCTTATACTTGTGGCGTGTCTGTTAATCTTGACTCGGTTTCTACATCGGGCCCTGAACGTACAACGAACATGTAAATCTGTATACAAGATTATAAATATAATTGTCCCAAGTTATAAAAGATTAATTTTGCCTTGTGCATTTTAATCAAAGTGTCAAAATATTTTGTGCCTGGTGCATCTAAATCAATTTTCTTAAACTCTTTTCAAATGAGTCGGTTGAGTGTATTTACCTGTGAAAACTGACGTATTTTCCAAAAAGGTTAAGTGACAGGTACTGAACGTAATTGGCTGGAAGCTCAGGGCGTTAATAAGGAATCTTGCAAGTTCTAGGCGCCTAAAGTCTGTTGAACAATGTTTATGTTTTAAGATCCGCCTGTGGATCCTTTACTTTCCGTTGTAATACTGGATATTACTTTATATTCGGATTGTAATATATTTATCTTTTGCTTCCGCTGTGCATTTATATATTGTGTTGTTTGACTATGATGATATCAACTACGTCACGATACTCCCCTACCGGGCCCACCGGTGAAACGTGGAAATATCGGGGTGTGACAGGTTGGTATCAGAGCCAACACTGAGTGAATTAAACGCTAGCCTTTTATGTTTATCTCAGTTACACAGTTGCACATTCTTGAGTCTAGACAAGAACACAGGACAAATTCTAATTCGTTTTATTTGTCCTTATTTGGTTCCTTTGTTATTTTCTGATTAGCTCTTGCATGGGCAAGTCATTTTCTGTAGAAGTCCCGTTTAGGGCAACCATATACTTGTTTAAATGGAATGATTGTATTTAGAATATCATTCCTATATTATAAGATCTACCATTATAATAAAATGGCAATATCTAAAAAGGACAAGACCTAGCCATGTGTCACTTTAAGAAGGGCCAAGATGGTAGTTCCACAATTAGATTCAGATCCTTACTAACATCTCAATTTAGGATTGTTCTGCGTTAAATATTAAAAGAATCTTAAAGGTAAAACCTAGCCTAAATGTCATTGTAGACATGGCCAAGACGGTAAAACTTATCTAAAAGATTCCAAACCCTGTTAACATTTGTAAGTATGTTAACATTTTTGGTAAACTGTGAATCGTTAAAGTCACACAGGCCATCTTTAAAAAGGGGGTTAATCTAAATTCCCTTATTTGAAATAATCATCCATTAGTGATGAAGTGCCTACGGGCCAAACTTGTTGTCAGATAAGACAACGACCGTGGTGGTCTCAGACCCCCGTCTAAAGATGTTGGACTACGTCCAAGCATAATAGTTTGTATGGTCAATGCGATCCTGACTAATATCATCAAATGAAGATGATCATATTATAAACATCCATAAGTGATGAAATGCCTACAGGCCATAATTATTGTCCTAAGGGACTAAAGACAGTAATAGTCTTTGACTCTCTGTCCAGAAAAGGTAATGAAATATGTTCAAACCTTAATGCCTCGATTCTCTGAAATCATGGCTTGTAAATTTAAAAACTGTCCTTGTGACTAGGCCTTTCCGCCACCTTAATATCCTTAATGTTTTATAACTAGCATAAATTATAATGCCTCGATTCTCTGAAATCATGGCTTGTAAATTTAAAACTGTCCTTGTGACTAAGCATTTGCGCCACCTTAATATCCTTAATGTTTTATAACTAGGATAAATTATAATGAAAATACTGATTAAATATAACTAACAAATTAACCAATATGGTTTATATTACCATGGTTGATGAATCGTCAAAAATGATGATTCCATAATAACCTCTGAATGAATCATCGTCGATATTTATGTAGCCATCAAACTACATGGCTGGATCGGATGAGGCCAACAGCCACCAGAGAGAGAATAATGATGCTACCAGAGTTAATATAACTTGTGCGGAACTACAGGCATTAATAGATGATGCCGTTACACGAGCTCTCGACAGACAGTATGATGAATCTAGTGGTACACACTCTAAGACTCTATCTGTGGCTCGTAGTAAGCCCCCTTCTAAATCACACGAGTCGAAGAAGGACGATGTTCATAACTCGTCCAATCAGAGGAGCGTTCCGTCTGGACAGGTTGTGCTTAATCAAGAGCCACATGTTAAAACATGTTCGTATAAATATTTTGTCTCCTGCAAGCCTAGAGACTTTACAGGAGAAGAAGGAGCCATCGATTGCATGACATGGCTCGAGGAGATGGACATTGTTGTTGACATTAGCGGTTGTGCGGAACAAGATGTTGTGAAATTTGTTTCACAATCTTTTAAAGGAGAAGCTCTAGCTTGGTGGAGGTCACTGATCCAAGCTACGGGGAAGATCCCTTTGTACAACATGACTTGGGATCAGTTCGTCGCTCTTATCAAAGAAAATTGCTGTCCTCAACATGAAGTTGAGAACATTGAGACTGATTTCTTGACATTAGTCATGGAGAACTTAGATTGTCAAGCATACCTCACAAGTTTCAATACCATGTCTCGATTGGTTCCTTACTTGATCACACCGGAACCAAAGCGAATAGCTCGCTTTATTGGGGGTCTAGCCCCAGAAATAAAGGCCAGTGTGAAAGCATCGAGATCTACTACATTCAGGTCAGCGGCAGATCTGTCGCTATCTCTCACACTCGATGTGGTCAGGAACAAGGCTGCCAAAGCCTCTGAAGATGGAAAGCGTAAAAGGGAGGATGAAAATTCTCATCGCTCCGATAGGAAGGCAAAGAGGAACTCTGAGGATAAGAAGAGTTCCGGGTTTAAGGAAGACAGCCAGCAGTCGGGTGAGAAGACCAGGTGCAAAACCTGTCGGAAATACCACCTGGGGAAATGCAGATTTGAATCTCAGCCTCTACCTTGTGGGATTTGCAAGTCTAAGGAACATAACACCCTGGATTGCAAGAAGTTGAAAGACGCAACCTGTTATGGTTGCAACGAGAAGGGGCATATCAGGACCAACTGCCCTAGGAATCAGAAGAAGCCCGAAGAGGCCAAGAAAACAAACGCATGAGTCTTCCAGATGAACGCCCAGGAGATGGTGCAGAATGATAACTATATAGCAGGTACCTTTCCTTGTAAAGCAGTTTATGCAGAAATTATTTGATGCTGGCACATATGATTCTATAATGAGCGAAAAATGTTGAGAACTGTTGTCTCCACCTGATTTGGACTCCGGTCATTTAATGCGAGGTAGCAATTGACCGATGATACTTTAGAAAATGCTCCAACAAATCTTAGATTGATATTTTATATCTATTATGAATCACTCTTTTCTGATATCCTTATGGCAAGCTTTCAAGCTATCCAAATTCATCAAAATAATAAAGACAGATGTGACGTTTTGATCCCTTGTCAAAAAGGTGATGGACTAGGTCCAACCCTTAAATGCCATTGATGGTCTTTTGTGACCTAGGCTAAGTGATATTGATATATTTTAAAAAAAAATGACGTTCATTAAGAATGTTAGTGCCATATTGGCCTGGATAGTTTAATGAAACCATGGTTAGTACATGTTAAGGCCATCAGGGTGATGAATAGAAATTGTTGAATTGCAACTAAGTAAGTGATTCATTTGGTAATAGGAACCAAATCTTGAGTATGACAAACTCGGATAAGACAACAGTCAATCGTGCCATTGATGATGCGACGCATACTAATGATGCTACAATTGTAAACCTTAGAATTTCCAAAGATGTTCTTCAAACTATGATAGAAGCAGTTATTGGAAAAGCTGTGAAGAAGGTCGTGAAAAAGTTCAAGGAGCCAAATGCTACGTGCCCCAAAACTGTCAAAGGAAATACGGCTAAGGATAGAAAGCCTAAGAATGATAGCGCTTAAACTCTCCTAAAGAGTGTCAGGAGTAGTCCATATCAATAATAACGTTGGGTACATTCTTTAAGTATAAATGCTAAGAATTCTGTTTTAATACGGATACCAATAAATCCTTCATAAATTGTAAGTATATTAGACTTTTAAAAATCTATCATAAAAAATCCTAGATATTAAGTGTAAGGAAAAGCTTACAGATAGCAAATCATAGTAACCATTTCTTCTGTTCCTGTCAGAAATCTTCAGTCGTAAGATTCTAGTATACCCTTTCTCCAGATAAAGTACATCATCATATGAAATTGATATCTCTTTTATCTCTATTGAGTACGAATACCAAATGGTATGACAAAAGCGCCATATGAGGATTGGTGTATCTTAGTATGTTCCATAGATTGCTTCCATGCCTGATCAGTATGGAGGTTTAATGCATGGAACCACAAAGACATCCCAATGATCGTATGGTACTAAAGTCAGCTAATGGCATTCAAAGAAGATATCTAGAAAATAGAATTTTTCCAAATAAATGTTCCCTGGTAAAGGAATCTGTGGACTTATAGCATAAATGTGTCACTCATTTAACACCAGCAAGGATGGATGAACTGGAGCCTGAGATATGGAAATTCTCTGTAACCTCCTTGTATCTTGATTATCTTTTCCTAAGATTACCCTGTTTACCCCTGAGAGGCAAGTAGAATTAAGATTTATATCCCATTTAGGGCTGTATCATTATGAAATTCCCTAAACGACTAGTACCATCATTGGAGGAATCGAAACCTCGATCAAGTAAGTTTTAAAATAGAGGATTCATATAGCCTAACTTAATATTCTGAGAATTCAACATTGTTAGCTAAGAAAGACGGTTCATTTAGCTTATGCATTGATTACCGCAACCCTATTTAGGCAACAATTAAGAATTCACCATCAGCTGCACAGGATCGTCGATTTGTTCGACTAACAACAAGGATTAGCTATTCCTTAAAAATTAATTAAGCAGTGGTTGGAATAACCATCTCACCTTAAGATAAGCTTTTCTATAATAGTTGATATATAAGCATCAAGGCTGCTCCTTTGGAGACCTTGTATTGGTGGAATGTTAAACATCTATTGTTAGGAGAATAGACTGGTAAGTCCAATTATCAGGATTTGAAAGTTGCATTGGAAACAACAAATAAGATCATACAAATCCCTAATCATCTATAAGTTGCCAGTATTCGGCAGAAAATCAAGAATTAATGAAAGTAGCAACCCTCCTAAATTCTTGGTAAGGAATAAGGTTCAACAAAAGATATCACCCGGGAAGGGTGTGCCAAATTGTTAAATTATCAGGCTAGTTAAGCTCTGAATATATAGAATCATTCGTAGGAAATCGAATGTATCAAGATTAAGTAGCTCATAAGCTAAAACCTATTTAAGGAGCTTGGCGGAGCTCGCAATACATTGCACACTAGCGACAGAAGGATGTGTTTCACCAATAAGTCAAGGAGCACTATCACAAAATGATATACAGATTTATGATGTGATGAGCATCCTGTATCGATTAAGGATCGACAGGTTAATAAGTTCCAAAAGGATACATGCACCTAATATAGGGCTCACTTTGGGAGCTTAGAAGGACTCCAGATATGTTATAGAAGTTAAGTCCATTATGCGACAAAAAGTACTTCCAGCATTTTAACAAATCTCGAGGTCGAGATTTCTTTTAAGGGGGTGAGGATGTAACACCTCGAAAAATCATGTCCAATGAAGTATTGACACGTGTAATAAACCCTAATGAAGTCAAACGTTGAATTTAAGGGACTAACTTTTTCGAAAAATAGAAAACTTTGATTATGAAAGAACTGGAAGTATTATCATACCTAAAATAAGATTCTAAATAACCTTTTACGGTTTTATATTCACAAATGAGCCACTTGTTAATCAAGTGTAGCCGTTTATGTAATTAATTGAAAGTTTGCGCAGAAAAGGGGTTAAAAGCGTCAACATGTTAATTCTTACCTCTGAGTGACCTTTTAACAAACCGAGAGCCTCATGATATTTGATTATACTCTCGGGATTGCCAATCATTGGCCACCCAAGGCTTTTATGCCCAAAAGTGAAGTTACGCGCAACTTTGCAAGTATAAGGGACTAAAAGTGTCAATATGTTTAATTATACCTCTGAATGACCTTTTATCGAGCCCGAAGCACTATGATGTTTAATAATACTTTCAAGCCTAATATGTATTAGATGAGGCTTCAATGCTATTAAATGATGATTTACGCAAGTTTACGCATTTGAGGGACCTAAAGCGTCAAACTGCTAAAGTATACCGATTCGTAGGTTATCGGACCTTCTGGAATATGACCATGAGATAAACATACCATAATTATCCCTAATATATCTTAGATATAGGCTTAGAGGTGTTTGGTGCGCAAAGATAAGCTTTTAAGTCATGCAGGGACTAAAAGTGTCAAAAAGCGCACAAGTTTGCGTTTACTCGCATATCTCACATTCTGAATATCCCCGGACACCAAAAAATTTATATAAGCACTAAAATATTTTATTTTAGTGTTTGGCATAAGAAAAATCCATTCGTCACGCAATTTGGATTGTTTTTCACGCTCATGCGCATTCCGTCGTAATTAACCGAACATCGCGATCGTACGACCAAACGAACGTTGGTGACCGACCGGATAATATTTAAATCCCACAAATATTCTGTTATGATTAAAATCTTATTTTAATCAGGTCCGTGTTGAAAAATAAATTAAAACGCCTAAAAACGTTATTTTTCAAAGTTTAAGCGCGTACCGTGTGTTTCTGCGCAACACAGTGCTTCTACTGTAAAACGCAGACAATGCAGCCAGTCCTGGCAACTGAAATTTATTCCAGTAATATCTTGGCGAGTTTATTTTTATAGAGTAATAAAAATAATTTAGAACGACATAAACCGGGATTTAAACGCTAGATAAAATACCCAGTACCCAGTTAAATACCCGTTTTAGCCATATGCCAGGAATATGCTAAGGTATATGCTAAGGAATATGCCAGGAATATGCTTGGAATATGCTAGGAATATGCTTGGCATATGCTAGGAATATGCTTGGAATATGCTAGGAATATTCTATATGGAATTTCCTATAAATACCCACCTTATGTTTCACTTCTTCCTCACAAAATCAGATCTAAGTGCTCTAAGTTGAAGCCTTTGCTTCATACATGAGCTATTTGGATCGAGATTTCTTGCGGGGACCCTTTGTAAGTGTTCCTTCGTTCTTTTATTCGTTTTAGCGTTAAAGTCAAACTTTGTTTGACTTTCTGCACGGACCAGTTTATGGTCAATGCGAAATTCGTTTGAACTTCATAACGTGAGCGTGATCACGATGGTTATAGTCCTTAGCGACTATACCTACCGATTACCACGTTATCAAGGCTCAGTGACGAGTCGTAGTTTCAGCCAAAATACGTGTTATTGTGTATTTTGTAACCAAACTACTCTTAGGTATCAAAACCGTTTGTTTTGATACCAAACCTGTTTTCTAAACTTAGTTAAGCATGTTTTAACATGCTTAACTCGTCACTTTTAGTTTAATGCTTATGTAGGGTCGTAAGGTAAGCGATCTAAACAATCGCTTATACTTTCGAACCCGACCCGTTTGGTCGATCATTAGGATCTGACCAAACACATTAGGTGACCATAGTATATAGGGAATAACCTTCCGAGGTTATACCTTATGGTCACGACGTTTAGTTAGTTGTATGACAGGTAGTATATATGCCTTAAGTAAATGACCAAAATACCCCTTTGGGGCTTATTTTGAGATTAAACTCGTTTTGGGCATATTGGAAGGTATCCTACTGATATCACAACATATTTAAGGCATATTAACTTAGGAAACCTGTATATGACTCTTATGATTACTCGCTACGCGCTTGTCACGTTCGGATCGGCTTATGTGACTAGTTTGCATAAATTAGCCGAAACGGGTCAAACCATATCCTTTGGTCTCAAAATCCAGAATGTGTTTAAGTTACCCATATTAAACAAGCATACAAGCTTGCCGGGTCGAAACCACATTCTAAACCGGTCTTCGCCTTATCATGCGTTTGAACCGTATCTTCCTCTTTAAAACTAACCGGTCTAAGCATAGGCTTAATTAAAGACCCGTTAGAAATCTAATAGGTTATTAAAAACCTTCATTCCAGATTAAGAGCCCCAGTAGAAGTACTTGTGCTTGCTGAATTGATATACGACTGGGATTGAATTTATATTTAGCTCAGGTAAATACTCTTAACTTATTTTCCCTATACGGGCTTGGGATACGGTATTATAATAATACCGCTTGGTCGGGTATTGAATGTTTAATCGTATTGTGATTAAATTATTGAGGTAACCCATTTTAATCTGTATTGTTTGAAATAAAAGCCTTTAGGGGTTAATGACCATGTCCCGGATATCCTTGACATCATTGTATTATAAAATGGCCACGCCTTAAGCACGAGGTGTAGGCATGCACTGAAAGTTGCTTAAAGGGAAACGGTATCTCACTCTCTTGTGGGCTTATACTTGTGGCGTGTCTGTTAATCTTGACTCGGTTTCTACATCGGGCCCTGAACGTACAACGAACATGTAAATCTGTATACAAGATTATAAATATAATTGTCCCAAGTTATAAAAGATTAATTTTGCCTTGTGCATTTTAATCAAAGTGTCAAAATATTTTGTGCCTGGTGCATCTAAATCAATTTTCTTAAACTCTTTTCAAATGAGTCGGTTGAGGGTATTTACCTGTGAAAACTGACGTATTTTCCAAAAAGGTTAAGTGACAGGTACTGAACGTAATTGGCTGGAAGCTCAGGGCGTTAATAAGGAATCTTGCAAGTTCTAGGCGCCTAAAGTCTGTTGAACAATGTTTATGTTTTAAGATCCGCCTGTGGATCCTTTACTTTCCGTTGTAATACTGGATATTACTTTATATTCGGATTGTAATATATTTATCTTTTGCTTCCGTTGTGCATTTATATATTGTGTTGTTTGACTATGATGATATCAACTACGTCACGATACTCCCCTACCGGGCCCACCGGTGAAACGTGGAAATATCGGGGTGTGACACCGTCATTCATTCTGACTCTCAAGAGTCATTTAGTAATATGCCTAACGTGTAACATATTTTAAAATTTCTTTCTTTCAACTAAATTTTACTACAACAACCGTTTTCAACGGTTATACTTACTTATTTAGGGGATCAATATTTTCTTTCTATTTTTCTATTACTTACCTTATTAATTACTACTTTTGACTTTTCGGAAGTCTAATTGTAAGTACTTTCTTACATATGTGTATTAGTTATTTTATTTAGACACATCCATCACTAGTCGAGCCATAAGCTCCTATTAAAAGTATGACCCTTTTTATACATACCTGAAATAAGTCAAATCCATTGCTTCGTTATTCATACCTTACGTTAGTCATTTCTTTCCAATTTGTGACATTGCGTGCCCATTCATTATGCTCACCTATAAGTATAAACTTGACAAATCAAAACATTAAATACCGGATTCAAATGGAAATCACCATTTGACCCGTATGACTCATTTTTCCTTTCATCCATATCTCGCATACACGTATTTGCATACAAATATATGCATACATAGAAGTTTAAAAACATAACTTGGATAATATCCGCTTTAAAGAATTTTTTACTTGTCTAGTCCGTACTTACTTACGAATTCGGACTGTCATTCTTATCATTCGTTCTTACTTGTTTGATCCATACTTCCTTACGGATTTAAACTTTTTATTCTACTTTTCATTCCTTTTTACGTTTTGAAACCGTCTCACGGATTCAAACATATCACTCATACCTTTCATTGCTTCTACGTTTTGAATCCGTCTCGCAGATTCAAACATATCATTCGTACTTTTCATTGCTTCTATGTTTTGAATCCGTCTCGCGAATTCAAACATATTTTTCATACTTTTCTCTCGCATTTAGTACTCTCAATTTCTTGAGAGTCTTACTACTCCTTTCACCCACACGTCCACCTAGTACCCAATCCTTCACGACATACCTGCAACAATTATCACGGTCTCATGAACGTCATATGTTTCTTGCGTACTGGCCAGGTACTGGTGCCTTCATGTAATTATCGCCTTATGTCCGAAGAATTAGGTTTCGGCACATGTAACATTTTCAAAACTTCATTACTATACCATCATTATCCTTCATTTAAAATTTTCCTTCCCTTAATAAGTTTTACCATTACATGTACCCACATATTAAATTTACATACTTGGGGTCAATTTGGCTTATTACATGCCTTGGTGTCGGTCCTAGACCGCATTCGCAGATCATCCTCTCTAAACAATTATGCTTACCTTACTCATAACATACTGTTAGTTTTCTTCATATACATACTTAAATACATACTTACATTCGCTTCTACCTTTAGATCTTGGTCCTCCAATTATAGCCCCCCGGGGATGTAAAATATATCTCTTCTCGCCATCCCTATAGTGTATGAGACAAATGTATGCATTTCAATTTGGGATTGTACGGGTTCCTTGTCACAAGAGCACACGGGTTTGAGTTCAAGTATTTACCTCCTCATACTTGATTTCCCTCAAACCAGGGCTCTGATACCAACTTGTAACACCCTCAACACGTTTTAACCGAAATCGTCGCAGCGGAAATATGAGTCATAAAATTTCATTTCTTGACAATCATACAACTTATTAATAAACCATTCAAATCGACTTGATATAAATCTTTTACATTATTCATACCTAATCAAGAAAATTAGATTACAAATGGTTTCCAACATGTGATCACATCCCCGTACAATCCTTGATCTTAACTCGACCCTCGATCACTAGTCCGTCATGAATATCCGACTAACCTGCGGTCACCCGACACATTAATAATTAGTGACATCATATTCATTAGTATAAAGACATAAAATATACATAACCACTTAGCAATCTATCATTTTATACAACTCCGATATAATATTCTTTTGAGTTCATTCTTTACACCGAGCATCCAATCTTTGTAAGCCCAATACTTACGTATCTGCATTCCTGTTCCATTCTCAAGGCACACCATTAGTAACGTGACTATTCAAACATGTTAGAGCTATATATAAGCATATATAAAAGATTCTTTCTTTCATGCACAACAAATCCTACTTCATGGATAAGTACTTACACACGTATGTTCATACACATTTCATACCTACATACATACATACTTACGTACATACATACATACTTACATACATACATACATACATACGTTATTCCTTTGTGTACATTCAATCCCATTTAATACATACGTACATACTTTCATATATGTATACTCATACATCTATTTACATACACCCAAAAGCATACATGCAAACATAAATATGTCTATACGTACAAGCTTACATACTTATATATAGTTATACAATGCATATAACGTAGTTAGATAGCCTTCACACAAGTTTGGAGTTGAAGAATGTGAAAAATATGAAAGAAGCAGCGATTGGCGCAAGAAGAAATCCATCTGGCGCAACCTTGTTCCGGTTCTGGCGCAATACAAAAGACATCAGTCAGGGGTGCAACCTTGTGCCAGGGGGCGCAACCTGGTTCAGACCTGCAACTTTCAGCTTAATGAATTTTTACCATTTTGGTCATAACTTTCTCATTTCTTGTCCGTTTTACGATCCATTTTTCCCATATGATGGTAATTTGGTCCTCTATCATATGGACTCAAAATCTAACATCTGAACTAAGGAAGTTCTTAACTTATATGCTTTCCGCTTAATATTCATTTACGAATTATTCGACCTGTTCATGTTTTTATCAAACAACTCATATGTTTATACCCAAAACTCACATGAACGTTATAACTATAACACTTTTAAATTATCCGGAGTTCCGTACAATGCGTTTTTTAACCTGATTCCTGGTATACGTTAAACTTATTCATTTCAATAAATTTTACGTAATTGAACTTTATTAGCACAATTTACTTACACGAAATTGTTCCCATTGGTCATGTCTCAAACCAAGTCCTTCGCCCGCTAACCCGCGTCCCCGTCTCTCGGTTAGCGCACTTATGAGAAAATTCTACCCGTTACCCAGATTATAATACCGTCGTCTATACTTATGCAACCGGTCCGTAATTAAATAAATTCTTATTTTGACCCGTTGGTCTACATAGCGAAAACCTTCACTTTTAAATAACCAAATCCTAATAGGCTTCGATTATCATACTTAAGTGACTAGCACATAACTTTGCTTAAATAATCTAAGAAGTGATTCGGAAACCACTTACTTAATACTACTCATTTGGTATCATCTTCAACTACGCATTTCAACATAACCTCTAAGAATTATCATACAATTAATTCCATTACTACTAAAGAGGGAGTCCGGGAGTTTACTTACCTCGTGCATCCAAATTCGTACATAGCTTCCGTGCTTACCTTCGACCCGTGGCGCTCCCATGCTTGTGTCCATGTTGACATGACTCCTATCCGTACAGGTCATCACATTCATAACACAGTTAGCTTACATACATTTATTTATTCGGCTTTTAAGTTATGCAATATTTGACTTTCGTTAGTTTATTAGCGCGTGTATAGGATATGTATCATCATACTTCATTACTATCGTACATGACACATAAATTAGCTAGTTCATATTGCATAAGTTCTTGCCTACAGATTTTTACCTTCTAACTTCAATCCTATACACATAATCCATTCTCATTTTAGATTACGCCATTCATTCACATGACAATTACATTCACGTATCATTCGCATTCCATAACATATCTCACAAGATAACAGCTTCATACTTTTCGTATACAATGTAGACCTCCTAATTCATCCAGAAATTACAAATTTATCATTCAGGCATTTAGTCAAACACTTGATGTGCGTACGATATTTTAAGCACTATGTACATGTGTGATATGCATAACCTACTAGTTCTTTTCACAATGATCAATTCAACCAAATTTCACATAGTTTCTTAGTCTACATTTAAGTTCATCTAACAATACTCTAGTATTTATGCATTCATACTTAAATTTCACATAGCTTTCACTATCATAAAATCACTACATACCACCATATCACTATAACAAAATGGGTTTCAATCAAGTTCTTCAATTTCATCAAATTCGAGCAAGATTCACATTCTACATGATGATACTAATTCACATACAACTCGATTTCATACAATTTTCACAAATTGTTCAACACCCACTAAATCATGAAGCATCAAAACATAAAAATTAACTTACCCTATGTTCAATGCACTTAGATTAGAGATTACTTGGACTCATGCATTCGATTTTGTGTTCAAAACCATCACTAAATTCTGAATTCTTGGGTTCAATTGAAGGAGAAGGGTTTTCTCCTTCCCTGGCCTCTGTTCGTGTCCCACACACCCAACAAAAACTGGGTTTTTATTTTTATCATACTTATTATCATATTTTACATGTTCAACCCCTCAAGTTGATTATGTTGTCTTTCTTGCACATTTTCTAACTTTTTAAACTTCCTTTATTTATTTATAACTTAACTAATCATTTAAAACATTTAAACGTTCAAATAATCTATTATGAAACATGATATGATCAGGAAGCATACCTGAAAAGGCTAACTCGGACAATTAGGGGCTATTTGGCTAAGCTTTTCAAAACTACTTATTTGCTTATTTGCTTTTCTGAAAAGCAAATAAGTCAATAAGCTGTTTTGAAAAGCTATAAAATGGAGCTTTTCAAAATGACTTATTTGCTTATTTGCTTTTCAGAAAGCAAATAAGCAAATAAGTAATTTTAAAAAGCTTAGCCAAACAGCCCCTTAGACTGCTGTAAAGTTCTGGCGGATATTCTTTGTATTAACTTTTTTTTATTAACATGACATTAAAACAGGGCCGTCTTCGAAATTTTCGAAAAAAATTTATGCCTAGGGCAAGAAAAAAAATCGGGCTCCTAGAATATAACGCCAATAACTCATGTGTGAAAAATCTATAGACTATAATGCGACAATAATTGTTATGAACCCAAAGACAAAACAAATACTATGTATAGATATGAAAATGTCTCATATATAGGTTCAACCAGCTCTTTCAGAAAACATCAAATATTAAGAAATAACATTTAAAAAAAATAATAAGTTATAATTTAATCATATCAAGTTCAGAAGAAAATTTGTAATTTATAATAGATTTAATGCATATAATAGAATTGTTTTTTGTCATGGATCAGATGATATGATTGTTTATGTGGTTGAGGCCCACAATATGTTATGTTGGTTTCGGGCTAGAGTTATATAAGAAGGCTTGTTTTATTTATATCATTTCACTCATTTACGGTATTCTTATTAGTTTATTCATTCATTCAGTATATATATAGTAAAATTTTAATAAAAATATGTATCCGGGCCCTCGGGAAGACTAGGCCCTAGGCCGTCGCCCACCCCGCACTCCCTCAAAGACGGCCCTGCATTAAACCATAATCGTTGGTAATTCTTCCATGGCTTTTCGAACTAAATTTTCCGTCGATAATACCACCGTTCTCTAAATTAGTCGTTAATATTATAGGAAAACTACAAGTCCTAATTCTTTTATTGGAAAACTACAGTTTCTAAATTCTTTTTGTATAAATTTCATTCGCAAAATTTAATTACGACGAGTGTTTAAGTAACCTTCGAAAACGGTAACAACCACGTGTACATCAAAAACCCGATCAAGCATGGACTCTAAACAAAAAACTGCCTTTATTTATTCTTCTCAAAATTACATGCAATAGTAAAGTAGACGTTTATTATAGAAAAAAAAAACATAGTTCTTAAAGGAAAACAAATATGAAATTATGGGTATAACGGCAAGAAAACAATCGTATCGTTGATTAAGCTTTCCATGATGACAAAGGAGGAGTGTCTGAGTCCTTATATGTTTTAACAAAAGCACCATACCGATCACCCTTGATTGAACCAGGTGATGCGATGGATTCAAGTTCAGCCATATCTTCTGCTGTTAGCTTAACAGATAATGCTCCGAGGTTGTGTTCAAAATTTTCAATTTTGGTGGTTCCTGGGATGGGCACAACATCATTTCCTTGGTGGAGAACCCAAGCCAATGCTAGTTGTGAAGTTGTGCACCCTTTCTTTGTCGCTAGTTCATTAATCCTCTCGTACATGATCTTGTTGTGTTCAAGATTCTCAGGTTGTAACCTTGGCAAGGTCTACAAAATATTAATAGAGTGTTAATTCCCACATGTATGGCATTTAAATGAAACATCATATAGCTTACACCATGTAAGGGGAAATTTCTTACAAAAATTACTGAGGGTAATCTAGAAATGGAGGGAACCAAACGATATTGGAAAATAACACAAAAAAGTTGCAGACAACATACCTTACGGGCGTCACTTTCTTCCAACTTCTCCAACATCTTTGGACCATGTGAGAAAAAACCTCGTCCTAGAGGACTATATGCAACAATCCCTATCCCAAGTTCTCTGCAAGCTTAGACACTTCATAAGTTATGCCACAAGAAAAGAAGAAAAAAAAGGAGAAGAAAGACGATATCAGACCTGCATGTAGGAATAATTTCTTCTTCAACATCTCTTGATTGCAAGGACCATTCTAGTTGTACGGCAGTAATTGGATGCACGGCATGGGCTCTTCTGATGGTCGCTGCTGATGCCTCTGATAATCCAACATATTTAATTTTTCCTTCTTCCACTAGCTTCTTTAGTTCACCCATCTATTATTAACAAAAACAAAACATGAAAAGCTAGCCCATCTTATACGCCAAAAACATATATTTCCCCTCTAAATAACATACATGTCAAAATATAATATAAAAAATATAATTAGTCAGTTTTGGTTTAAATACAAACATTTGGTACAGCCATATACATTTTTAAAGTAAAGTAACACGGATAAAAACATTGGTATATACATTTATGTAACAAAACAAGGATCATATAAGACTAACCGTGATTTCGATAGGCACACTAGTATCAATCCTATGCTGATAATAGAGATCAATGCAATCGACATCAAGTCGCTTGAGGCTAGCTTCACAAGCAGCCCTGACATAGGCGGGATCGCCTAGGACCTGCCACGAACCGTCGAGTTTGATCCCAAATTTGGTAGCCAGCTCCACTTTGTCCCTCATCCCCCCTTTCAAAGCCTTGCCGATAAGGATTTCGTTGGTTTTGGGGCCGTAGACATCGGATGTATCGAGGAGGGTAACACCAGCGTTAATGACGTGGTGGATGAGCTTGATCATGTCGGGTTCAGGTTTAGGCGCCCCGTACAAAGTGGACATGCCCATGCATCCTAAACCCAGAGCTGAGACCTCTAGACCCTGTGAACCCAATTTCCTTCTTGGTACTCTAATTGCCATTTTCCAACTTAATAATTTGTTTTGGTGTGAAATATTTTTTCTTTAGTGATTGATATATCAAATGAATGCATGATTCAATCCTATTTATAGCCATCGTAATAGTGTTACGAGGACGTCAGCCTCTACGTTTCTCTTACGCGCTTTGTGTTACTTTTTTGAATGGAGAGGTTTGACTTTTGGAGAATTGGAAAGTGTGTAAAGACTTTGAAAATATGGAGTGATAAAATTCTATCATCTTGAATAAACTGGATTAAATTTAAACTAGTGGGATTTTCCGATATAGTATCATGGGAATTCGGTTTCGATTGGTATAGCTAGGTTCAGTTATTACGGTACCGATTAGTACCCACCCTTATTATTACAAAAAATAAATAAAAAATAATAAAATCATGATATGTCTAAAAGGATATAGATACGTATTTTACATTGACTTGACTGAAACCATAAAAACAAATGAAGTTGTGTTATGCTAAAAAAGATACCGACACCAGTGGCGGATCCAGGAATTTTTTTCACTGAGTTCACTTTTTTAGATGTTCCAATTTTTTATGACTGAACATAAAAATTTCTAGGTCGATTCTGTGACAACCGGTAATTTACGCCCTTAATTACGCGATTAACATGTGATTAACGCAATAATAAATAGTGATTACGACGCTAATTAACTTAATTAGGCCCTTGGAGTGCCCATGAACGTTTGTTCAGCTATACAGTGCGCGTGTGATGATTTACGGAAAATCTGCTGAATATTACGCGACAACGGACCGATACCGTACAAAATACTGACGACACCGACAAATATGGATGTTACACGAATATTTTATGCTTAGAGAGTTTGGCTCGCGATATCGGGTCTCGTAGAAATTACGAGCCACTTACACATGAGATGGGCTTGTAGGCCCTGGGCCCAAGCCCAAAACCCACAAGCCTAAACCTGCACACAATATATTAGAGATCTTCATACAAAATCTGTACAATCTCCATAGAATCTTATAAAAGATTATCAAATCTTTACAAGATCCCCAAAATCCCTACAAATCTTTCCAAAAGATTTTGTCTCTAAAGATTGAAACATAGAGACTTGTGGGTAATAAATTGTTATAAGAACCACTAAACAAAACTAAATAACATTAGTTATTACCCACACCAATGGGGATAAAACCCCTCCCTCCCACGATGATACACAGGAACCAAATACACACACATAACAAACACAGAGATAACTCTCATCTCCCCTAAACAAGCACACCCACTCACAATAAACCACAACCGCACAACCTCAGATACCCCTTGTCTTCTCTGCCCGATCACCGGCGACCGGAACCGGTTACCGGCCGTCCATCGACGCCCCGTTCTCCGCCAAACGCCTCACAGCCTCATCTTCTTCTTATACCTGACACCCACATGCCAGAATCGAGGATAAAGAGAGAGAGAGATATACGGATCGAGGAGAGAGAGAGGATGACGGAGAAGACCGGTCCGACATGTTATCCGGCGAGCTTCTCCTCCGGTCGATGTGTTTGCTCGGTGGAACACCTACACCCCCCCCCCCCGGCTACAAGGTCCGACCGATGAAGACGCAGACTGATGTCGAAGTTGAGGGTGACGAAGGTTGAAGCCGCTGATGATGGGGCTGCAAAGACGATGATTCAAGCAGCAGAGAACGAGATGGAGAATCGGACCACCGGTCAGTTTGGTTATCCGGCGGTCCTCGACATTATCCGATGGGTTTCACGGTAGGTGGTTCAAGGTTCGATTTTGAGACAGCCTTGTTCAGGTTTGATTTTGGTTTCGGTCAGATTCGAGTTTTATGCGGTTGTTTCTGCTGAGTTTTGGTCAAAGGATGGTTCAGCTCGGTTTGACTCGGTCAAACCGAGTCAACTCAGTCAACTCGGGCCAGACCTGGTGAGGTTCGGGTTCAGCTCAGTTCGAGTCCAAAACCGGTCAGCAAGTCTTCGTGTTTGGGTCAAACCCGGTTGACTCGGTCAACACTCGAGTCAACTCGGGTCAACAGAAGGGTCAACACAGTCAAACCAGTCAACAACAGTCAACTGGTCAGCCGTGGTTCTGGTCAGGTTGTTTCAATCTCGGAGTATGCAGCTTGGTTCAGTTCGAGCGGTTCGGTTTCGGGTCTCGGTCAACTTTTCCGTGTTTCGACATGAAGATTGGTAAATAATTAACATCAAGATTAATATTTACGTTTTAACATAGTTTTTATGGATTACGTGAAATACGAGCTCTCGAACCGAACAAATTAGTGAATTTTAGTTAAAAACTTACTTGGATTATTTATTATCATTGTTTATACAAAACTGTTGTTGAATCTTGATTGACTTTTTAAATAACGACAACTTGTGTTGTCGGGGCGTCCAAAAACAGAGGAAACTCTGCCCGTTTTTCGAGAAAATCCGTAAAACGAAACACGTGTATAATATTTTCGACGACACTTTACAAACATACGAAAACAACGATTCTTTTATAAAATAGATATAACTTATCTATTTATTTCAAACATCGTACAACGTGGATTTGTTTTAAAAAAAAATATAGTTTTACATTTATTTCAAATTTCGAACTACTCGATGATACTATCGCAAAATGAATATAATATTTTATATTTATTACGAACGCCGAAACGGCATATACATATATTTTGGCAAAAATATACAAGACGCAATATATATAATACGAGTTATATAATACTTTCATACGAATATTCCTACTCAAACGACTTCTCGCGGCAGTTTAACTTAGTCATTTTCATTAAGTTAACTACTTACCGTCATATCATTCGGTCAACGATTCGGTAGAGCTCGGTAACACGTAGATTAGTTACTGCTTTTGATTAGAAACTTATAAGATATTCCGTGTTAGGAATATTGTAGAATGCACGCTAGCAAGTCAAGTCTTGGAAACGACATCACGAAGTCGTAATTAGCTAGCTTTGCACAGGAATATTCAGGTGAGTTCATAACCCCACCTTTTATGGTTTTACATTTTTATAAATGTTTTCGGGGTGGAAAGACATGCACATTCTACAAAACATTCAAAGTGTTCAATAAACATGAATTACATATTTCTAAACCATTACACAAACAAGTTTTTAACTGACACAAATGGTTTACGAAAGGTTTATGATAACTATACCGGTTTTTCAAACAAAGCGTATTTTTGTAAAGTGCATACAACGCTTACTTGTTTTCTAAATTGGGGAAATGACGAGTACAAAAACATTCAAGTGAAACATTCAAGTGAAACATTCTAGATCATGTCTCGAATAGGGTACCATAAGCACCATTAATCAACGTATACATTCAGACCGCGGAACAAAAGGTTAGATCTAATGGGTTTCAGGCAACCCCACTCTTGGCCTACTTCTACCAATGAGTGCTTCTGTGTCTCAGTCAAGTCGACAAAAATGCCTAGGTTTGGTGGCTTCCTATGTCGTGACACATGTTAGTGGCCTTGCAAACCACTAGCGATCTCATACATTCAAACAGTCAAAGTGCTCGGTTGCGAGATACATTCAAACATTCATAGTGCTCGGTGGCGAGATACATTCAAACATTCATAATACTCATTTACAAGATACATTCAAGCATTCATAATACTCATTTACAGATACGTTTTATGAGTTACATACCATGTTTTTCATTCAAGTATTTAAACATTCAAGTATTTAAACATTCAACAATACAACAAAAACCGGTTACTCAAAAAGATTTATTTCAAATCTTTTACAAACAAACTATGAACTCGCTCAACTTTATGTTGATTTTTCGCATGTTTCTTTCTCAGGTTGCATTTCTAAGACAAGGCACGGTTGGAATAGGAGAACCATGAAGAGTCGAGTACTTAGTGGCGTTCATTTTCTAAAAGACTTAGATTATTTGCTTCCGCTGTGCAATGAAGATACCAGTCCAGTCACGCCAATGCTCTGATATTTCGGGGTGTGACAGATTGGTATCAGAGCTATAGGTTACAGCGAATAGGGTTCTCTGTAGAGATACCTAGGCTCTAACCTCACTTTCCCCTGGGAACTTAGAATATTAAAACCTGAATACATACAGAACGCATAGTACTCGAATATGGTCTCCAACCGTTGCCGAAAGACAAACAGTCAAGATTTTGTTTTTCAACATACGCTAAAGTTGTGTTTTGCACACGATACACAAAACAGTCGCATACAGTACACAAAACCCTGAGAGTTTAGGAAACATGCATATAAGACCTTCGGAAACTTATTTTGAAGTTCATTAAAGGTCATCACGTAGGTACTGCAAATATTAATTCGGGCACACACAATTATACATATTGTCTATGATGTTTTAACTTCCCGAGCAGGCAGCCTACGCATAACGAAACGCTAGCGCACGAGAATACATAGAACTCAAATTTTATGGCAACAGATGTCGGAGTACATCACATTCTACGCGAAACGAAACGCTAACGCACATGCATACGTGAGACTTAAGCTATACATCAACGGAGGTTGAAGTACGTCACATGCGACTATCGATCAGGAAGCGGCAGTTGGCACGCGGTCCTGCAAACGACACGAGTCATGCTAAGGAAAAGACGCAAGTCACCGTATTCCCCCTATTTCAGCTAACGACGAGTACGCTATATTCGACATTCTATGGTAATGTCACCTAACAACTGGTCGTCACATGCAACCCCAGGTAAAGTCCTTAAATTTCTTTTATTGAAATTTCGACTTTCACACTTACTGAGTAGATTTTCGTATCTCTACTCCTCTTAATGGTCATTGTATCACAATCATTTCCGTCAGTATAGCGAATACTCATTTGCTTCGTTTCTTGAAAATTCATATGATACACATGCATCGTTTGCTACGCATGTAGTTTCGTTTCGAATAAGCGTTTCATCAAAGTTCAAATATTATTTCGCTAAATTTAATTTTTGATTCGTGATTCGAATAACCCGCGTTATTGAAATTGTTGGCTTCCTTGTTATCAAGTCAACACATTTTCTTGAAAAATCCTTTCTTTTTCAAGTTAAATACATGGTATTTCGTTGTGACCATGTCGAAAGTTTTCTTGTCGATACATGTATTTATTGTCGGCTTGCGCCGAAATCAAATCCAATTGTTTGAACTTGATTCATTACACATATTCAATTCAAGACACCATATGATGTATTGAAGACATCATATTCGAATTCGTTTTAACAAGCGTTTCATTGTTCTGAGTCGTAGTAGATTTGTTTGGTCTACGACTCCATTAAGTCGTTTGTTGAATTCGACACCTTGTGGTGTCAGTATAAGCTTGTAGCTTGGGCTAATTACAATTGAGCATTCGATGCAAAACACAGGTGATACTTGTTCGATCACCGCTATTATTGAATTGTCTCATTCACTACGACACCTTGTGGCGTCGGTAGAACTTGCAGCTTGCACTGATCACGATCGAGCGTTTCATGCAAACTATTACATTTGAGCTTGTTGAATCTAAGTTCATTTATTTGATGCGATCATTTCTAGAATTCATTTGCGTTTTGAGATACGTCCTTGAATTCACATCATTCGAATAAGTCTTGATTCGATTTCATGATCGTTCGCTTGGTATTATTCATATTCAACTTACGCATAACGTAACTCTAAGGAGTTGACGTAGTCTAAATTTCGAGGACGAAATTTTATTAACAGGGGGAGAATGTGACAACCGGTAATTTACGCCCTTAATTACGCGATTAACATGTGATTAACGCAATAATAAATAGTGATTACGACGCTAATTAACTTAATTAGGCCCTTGGAGTGCCCATGAACGTTTGTTCAGCTATACAGTGCGCGTGTGATGATTTACGGAAAATCTGCTGAATATTACGCGACAACGGACCGATACCGTACAAAATACTGACGACACCGACAAATATGGATGTTACACGAATATTTTATGCTTAGAGAGTTTGGCTCGCGATATCGGGTCTCGTAGAAATTACGAGCCACTTACACATGAGATGGGCTTGTAGGCCCTAGGCCCAAGCCCAAAACCCACAAGCCTAAACCTGCACACAATATATTAGAGATCTTCATACAAAATCTGTACAATCTCCATAGAATCTTATAAAAGATTATCAAATCTTTACAAGATCCCCAAAATCCCTACAAATCTTTCCAAAAGATTTTGTCTCTAAAGATTGAAACATAGAGACTTGTGGGTAATAAATTGTTATAAGAACCACTAAACAAAACTAAATAACATTAGTTATTACCCACACCAATGGGGATAAAACCCCTCCCTCCCACGATGATACACAGGAACCAAATACACACACATAACAAACACAGAGATAACTCTCATCTCCCCTAAACAAGCACACCCACTCACAATAAACCACAACCGCACAACCTCAGATACCCCTTGTCTTCTCTGCCCGATCACCGGCGACCGGAACCGGTTACCGGCCGTCCATTGACGCCCCGTTCTCCGCCAAACGCCTCATCTTCTTCTTATACCTGACACCCACATGCCAGAATCGAGGATAAAGAGAGAGAGAGATATACGGATCGAGGAGAGAGAGAGGATGACGGAGAAGACCGGTCCAACATGTTATCCGGCGAGCTTCTCCTCCGGTCGATGTGTTTGCTCGGTGGAACACCTACACCCCCCCCCCCTCGGCTACAAGGTCCGACCGATGAAGACGCAGACTGATGTCGAAGTTGAGGGTGACGAAGGTTGAAGCCGCTGATGATGGGGCTGCAAAGACGATGATTCAAGCAGCAGAGAACGAGATGGAGAATCGGACCACCGGTCAGTTTGGTTATCCGGCGGTCCTCGACATTATCCGATGGGTTTCACGGTAGGTGGTTCAAGGTTCGATTTTGAGACAGCCTTGTTCAGGTTTGATTTTGGTTTCGGTCAGATTCGAGTTTTATGCGGTTGTTTCTGCTGAGTTTTGGTCAAAGGATGGTTCAGCTCGGTTTGACTCGGTCAAACCGAGTCAACTCAGTCAACTCGGGCCAGACCTGGTGAGGTTCGGGTTCAGCTCAGTTCGAGTCCAAAACCGGTCAGCAAGTCTTCGTGTTTGGGTCAAACCCGGTTGACTCGGTCAACACTCGAGTCAACTCGGGTCAACAGAAGGGTCAACACAGTCAAACCAGTCAACAACAGTCAACTGGTCAGCCGTGGTTCTGGTCAGGTTGTTTCAATCTCGGAGTATGCAGCTTGGTTCAGTTCGAGCGGTTCGGTTTCGGGTCTCGGTCAACTTTTCCGTGTTTCGACATGAAGATTGGTAAATAATTAACATCAAGATTAATATTTACGTTTTAACATAGTTTTTATGGATTACGTGAAATACGAGCTCTCGAGCCGAACAAATTAGTGAATTTTAGTTAAAAACTTACTTGGATTATTTATTATCATTGTTTATACAAAACTGTTGTTGAATCTTGATTGACTTTTGTTAAAATAATGACAACTTGTGTTGTCGGGGCGTCCAAAAACAGAGGAAACTCTGCCCGTTTTTCGAGAAAATCCGTAAAACGAAACACGTGTATAATATTTTCGACGACACTTTACAAACATACGAAAACAACGATTCTTTTATAAAATAGATATAACTTATCTATTTATTTCAAACATCGTACAACGTGGATTTGTTTTTAAAAAAAATATAGTTTTACATTTATTTCAAATTTCGAACTACTCGATGATACTATCGCAAAATGAATATAATATTTTATATTTATTACGAACGCCGAAACGGCATATACATATATTTTGGCAAAAATATACAAGACGCAATATATATAATACGAGTTATATAATACTTTCATACGAATATTCCTACTCAAACGACTTCTCGCGGCAGTTTAACTTAGTCATTTTCATTAAGTTAACTACTTACCGTCATATCATTCGGTCAACGATTCGGTAGAGCTCGGTAACACGTAGATTAGTTACTGCTTTTGATTAGAAACTTATAAGATATTCCGTGTTAGGAATATTGTAGAATGCACGCTAGCAAGTCAAGTCTTGGAAACGACATCACGAAGTCGTAATTAGCTAGCTTTGCACAGGAATATTCAGGTGAGTTCATAACCCCACCTTTTATGGTTTTACATTTTTATAAATGTTTTCGGGGTGGAAAGACATGCACATTCTACAAAACATTCAAAGTGTTCAATAAACATGAATTACATATTTCTAAACCATTACACAAACAAGTTTTTAACTGACACAAATGGTTTACGAAAGGTTTATGATAACTATACCGGTTTTTCAAACAAAGCGTATTTTTGTAAAGTGCATACAACGCTTACTTGTTTTCTAAATTGGGGAAATGACGAGTACAAAAACATTCAAGTGAAACATTCAAGTGAAACATTCTAGATCATGTCTCGAATAGGGTACCATAAGCACCATTAATCAACGTATACATTCAGACCGCGGAACAAAAGGTTAGATCTAATGGGTTTCAGGCAACCCCACTCTTGGCCTACTTCTACCAATGAGTGCTTCTGTGTCTCAGTCAAGTCGACAAAAATGCCTAGGTTTGGTGGCTTCCTATGTCGTGACACATGTTAGTGGCCTTGCAAACCACTAGCGATCTCATACATTCAAACAGTCAAAGTGCTCGGTTGCGAGATACATTCAAACATTCATAGTGCTCGGTGGCGAGATACATTCAAACATTCATAATACTCATTTACAAGATACATTCAAGCATTCATAATACTCATTTACAGATACGTTTTATGAGTTACATACCATGTTTTTCATTCAAGTATTTAAACATTCAACAATACAACAAAAACCGGTTACTCAAAAAGATTTATTTCAAATCTTTTACAAACAAACTATGAACTCGCTCAACTTTATGTTGATTTTTCGCATGTTTCTTTCTCAGGTTGCATTTCTAAGACAAGGCACGGTTGGAATAGGAGAACCATGAAGAGTCGAGTACTTAGTGGCGTTCATTTTCTAAAAGACTTAGATTATTTGCTTCCGCTGTGCAATGAAGATACCAGTCCAGTCACGCCAATGCTCTGATATTTCGGGGTGTGACAGATTCGACGGTTCAGGTCGGGTAAGCCGGTAAGGTCCATCACATAATAAAAATACAATACAATAATGAAAAAGAACATCGTCATTAGAAATTTAAAAACACGTAATATAAAATACGATGGTCTTTACGAATAAAAAAAGCTACCTACAGTTGTTCTCTACGAGTTTTCATCACTATGGGTATATTTGGCAAAAGTAGCTGGTGGCTGATAGCTGGAAGCTGATGGCTGGTTGCTGGTAGCTGGTGGCTGTATCTTTTTAGATATATATTTAGATGTTTGACAGAGTAGCTGTAGCTTTTAATAATATGTATAAAATGACCAAAATGGACATAACTAAATAACATAACTAAAAAGTTTTTGATCTTTAAAGGTTTAAATAGCCATTTTTCCCTAAGACTAGAAGGTATGGGGGTCGACCCCATGTCCATCCCTCCACAACCGCCCCGGCTCCCCCACCACCTACTCCGTCGCCGCCCTAGGGGCGTCCTCTTCGGACAACCGCACGTCGCCGCCCAAGCCGGGCCTCACTCCCTCACACACACCTATACATACATACATACATACATATAAAGGGGCTCATTCCCCGCCCCTTAAGTCCATCCCCTTTAGACTCATCCTCACACCCGCTTACGTAACGGTCTACGTAACGGTTCATCCCTTAAGGATGACCCAAACCATACCTTCCAACACAACAAGTTAAAAATTAAGATAAAATAAATTCTAAATCACTACTGCAAAAAGAGGCATTTGCTATAAAATTTTGCTTCGGAAAAAATTGGTGGCAAATTTTGCTACGAGTTAGCTACGGATTAGCTACGAACACATTTTGCTACGAATTAGCTACGGATTAGCTACGAACTTCCGTCGCAAATGAATTTCGTAGCAAAACTCATAGCAAATCCGTAGCAAAATTGACAAAATTAATATAAATCATATAATGTAGCAAAACCGGTAGCAAAATCCGTAGCAAAACCAAGAAAATAAGTATTTAGAAATAAACTAAAAAAAGTAAAATAAAATCCGTAGCAAAATCGATAGCAAAATTGTGAAAATAAATATAATAAAAAAACTTAGTAAAATTGGTAGCAAAGTCCTTAGCTAAATCATAAAAATAAATATTTAAAAACTATTTAAAAACTAACTAACTGAGGTTTAAAAACGGTAGCAAAATGGTAAGTAAATAGAGTCCGTAGAGAAATTGGTAGCAAAATCTAGAAAAATTCTTAAAAACTAACGTAGCAAAATTTGTAGCAAATCCGTAGAAAATTTCATTGCAAAGTAAGAAAAAAGAAAGTATTCAAAAAATAATTTACTAATATCCATCGCAACATCCATAGTAAAATACGTTGCGAAAACAAAAAAAAAATAAAATTAATTATTAATAGTTGTAGCAAAATCTATAGCAAAACTAACAAAATAAATATTCAAAACACAATGAAAAAGACGCGTAAGAAAATCTATAAGAAAAAATGAACAAAGAAATATTAAAAAATAATTAATAATATATACAATAGAAAAATCAAAAGTAAAAATATTAATTACTTCAAAATAGTTAAAAAATTAATTTTACACGGACTGATGTAAACATAAATACATTTAATATAGATATCTCATACAAATAATACGTACTAAATTAAGTATAGAGATGAGCAAATAGTGCTGGGTACCGGTACCGAATATATTTGGTACCGACTTTTGACGTTTTTAGTACCGGTTTGGTACGGTACCGGTATTTATCGGTTTTACCACTCAAATACCAGTACCGTACCATGTATTTTCGGTACCGGTGCCCATTCTTGGGATTTTCAATACCAGTTGACACCGAACTCATCCCTAGTTAAACATATTAGATCATTCTGGTAATTGATTTCTATAACGTTTTCATATTATTTGCACTCATTTTATAAATATACAAAATCCATGGAGGGGAATAGTGTCAGGCAGCTGCCTGACACTTCTCCATTGACCTGAACAAATTATGATTTTACCCCAGCTTAGAATTACGATTTGCCCCCTAGTTCAAAATTCCAGTCTTACCATCGTTGAAGATTTTGACAAATTACGATTTGATTTTGCCCCCAGTTCAAAATTACAATTTTGCCACCGTTGTAGCTTTTGACAAATTATGATTACACCAATGTTTTAAAATCCGGTTTTTATACCGTACCGGATTTGGCTCAAAAACGGTTTAACCGAGTGTATCGGGCGGTTCAACCTGGTGTACCAGGCGGTTTAACCGGTTTTACCATATGGTTCAATCGGTACAACTGGCCGATTTGAACCGGTTTATAAAACATTGGATTATACCCCAGTTGAACTTATGATTTATCCCCAGTTCAGAATTATAGTCTTTTCATCGGTTTCGTTTTTTTTTTCTAGCAAAACTTTGATTGTGTTTTGTTTTAATTGGTAGAGAAATATTTGGCTGAGCGCCCCACAACGCCGGCGGGGAAGAAACTAGTATACTACAAAGACCATGAGGGGGAACAGTGCCAAGCAGCTACCCGTCACTCCCGCATTGGCCCGGACAAGTTACGATTTTACCCACAGTTTAAAATTACGATTTCCCCCCTTTTCAAAGTTATGATTTTGCCCCTAATTCTAATTTACATTCTTGCCACTCTTTTAGCTTTTGACAAATTGCGATTTTACCCCAGTTAAAAAATGATGATTTTGCCCCAGTTCGAAATTACGGTCTTCCCATCGTTTTAGTTTTGTTTTTTTAGCAAAACTATAGTTGTGTTTCATTTTAATTGGTTGTACTCGCTCATTGTTTAACAAAGTGGCATTTTTTAAACATTAAATATATTTGGTATTATACATATATTAAAATTATAATATAATGAATAGTTATTTTAATATTATAATAATATATAGTTTTTAATACTTTTATTATTTTAATATTATAATTATAGTTATTTTCTTTAGTTTTTAACTTCATTATACATATTATTTAAAAAAATGATGTAGTATCATAAATCATATTAATTGCAATATTAATCAGAACAATTTTCTTATTTATATATGTATTTTATTTTCTTATTTTAAACACTTGACAGTCGTTGTGCTACCATAAGAGCAGAATTGTCTGGCGTAACACATTGTGGGACAAAAACCCGGGTGTGGTTCGAAATAGAGCCTGACACCTCTGTAAGAAGGCTAGACTTTATCCATCATTGTCTAATCTACCAAAGTGTCACAAATAGATATTGAACTTGAGTCTCAATTGAAAAACCCAAAATTTCCTACCACAAGTAATGGATATGGTATACCGCCCCTAGCCACATCACCACCGTTAACGCCTTGTAGTGCCCCCACCCCCATCTCCTGCGCGCCAAAGCGGGGGGGGGGGGGCGCATCGAAGCTCCGCCAGACCAGTAACGAGCGCTAAAAGGGTGTGCAGATGGGGCCATTCTTTTCAACCAATCAAATAGTTTGCTTTTTTGTATTTTCACATGAGGCACATTCGCTAGTAGCTCTCAAACTTTTGACAATATTCACTATTAACCCTTAAACTTTTCACATGAAAGACAATTAACCCTCATATTCAAGTAAGTTGCACATTCATTTCTAACTTTTGATAACTGACAAACGCGATGTTACCGCATTAACGCGCGACACGGCTCAAAATTCTAGTTTAATAATAAAAAGAAAAAAAAAACTTACAATCATTATTAAACTTAAACTAATGTTTTTATGTTGATAAAAAAAATTTCATTTTTCACAAAATTAAAACAAAACTAAAAAAATTGAGTGGGTTTGTGATAAAAAAGTGAGTAATTCTATAGAAAGTGGTTCGTATTTTATGATTTTTTTCGTTAAGATCAATTCAGAATTTTTGGGTTTGCCTTTTAGTTTTTGTTTGACCGCCAAAATATATTAGAATTAAAAAATGAAAAATTCAAAACCAACCGTTCAGATTGTTTCAAAAATTACGAACGGTCAAAGATCATAATCCGTGACATTAATATCCAGCCAATCACATCAGTCCTCTACAGCCTATTTATACACATTCACTTAGTTACATCCATAAACTGTTGAAAGGCCTTCCTCCAATTCGGTCAGTGGTTGCTGTCGGTTCTAGTGCGGCAAAGTTAGTTTCTATACCAGTGAAAAGCTATAATAAGAAAGATTGCAGAATAGTCAAGGGCATACAAAGAGGTAATTAATAATAAATATATTAAATACATAAAGCCATCTAGTTTTTTTATATATTTGTTTTATGATTTCATTTTTGAATAATGAAAATTTGACCAGGTACAATTGTGATTTTGAGAAGTGTGTCATTTCAAATCCCTCATTTCACTTTCAATCGAACCAATGGAGCCAAAGGTCTCAGCCGGAAAGATTGGCTTGTTGGGTTTGGTGTTGGGGTTAGGTTTTGTTTGGTTTATGTAACTGGATTTTGGTAATTTGATGTAAGGCTAGTTATGTTCATTTATTATTTTGAGGTGCCTTGAAGTTGGATTGGAAGAAGACAACAAGTATAGAAATATGCTATGACAGGAAAATTGAAGAAAGTTTGTTTATACACTTAAATGAAAGGGAGACTAGAATTGTTGTCAGATAATCCGCCACAAAATGTTCTTTAATGTTGAAATTAGGTGTATGGTTTTTGTATAGTTTGGATTTTAGGGTGTAGGGAGTGGTTAAACACTTTGGAGTGGCAAACTAAAAAACCGACCAATCAGAGCGCGCCATGTCAATTAGTCAAAAGTGTTTAAACTTTGGTGAAAAGTGTTGGCAATGGTTTAGACACTTGGTGAAGTGGTAAACTATTTTTTTTTAAAAAAGGAAAAATGTGTGATTGGTTGAGATTGGATTGGACCCCACCTCACAATACCCTCTCTCTCTCAATCATCTTCTTCCCGAATCGGCATGCGGTCACCGATTTCTTTAGTTTGCCGCCTCGCCAAATAGTCGGCGCCGGTGTTTGCCGATCGGCAAACTCCTTTGCCGCCCCTTGCCGCATGCCACACCGTACACCCTTATTGTGTTATTTGAATAAGTTGGTATTTTAATTTGATTGGTTTGTATATTAAATCAAGTTGGTTTTTTATATTTATTAAAGATTTGAGTATAATGATTGAGCGAAAAATAATGAAAAAAATTATAAAATTTTAAAGTTTCTTAATATCAGTTGTTAAATCCTTAGCAAAAAAAACTTTACAAATTTGTAGCTAAAACCTTTTAAAATCTGTAGCTATTTTCGTAACAAAAATTATAAAAAATTTGAAACAAAATTTTGCAATGGATTTGCACAAACTGTAGCAAATTTATGTAGTCAAAATGTAGTTAAAATCCATAGCCAAACTCGCAGTTAAATTTTTAAGCAAAAACATTGCAAATTATCATAGCCAACCTATTCGTAGCAAAACTACCCTGTAGCTAAAAATAACCATAGCTAAAAACTCGTAGCTAAAAACATCTGTAGCTAATATTTTCCGTAGCTACACATATCCGTAGCTAAAAACAACCGTAGCTAAAAACAATCGTAGCTAAAAGTTTCCGTAGCTAAAAACCCATAGCAAAATTTCGTAGCAAGCTTCTTCATAGCAAATTCGTGGCTAAAATACCGACGTCATTTTTTGTAGCTAAATTCGTCGCAAACAAAATTTCCGTAGCTAAAGTTCGTAGCAAATAAATTCGCGACGGGACTTGTAGCTACGAACCAAATCCGTAGCAAAAAGGGTGTTTGCTACGGATTTGCTACGACTTTGGCTGTAGCAAATGCCTATTTTTGTAGTAGTGAATATCAACACATTAAAACACAACACACTATTTATTAACATCACTAATATTTAATAAAATTTATACTTTTAATATTAAATTATTTACCATATTTATAAAGTACTATCTTTTAATTCAAAAAATATTTATTGAAATATAGTTATCTATGTTTTAACCAGACATCAAAGTTATCTATATTTTAACCAGACATCAAGCTAGATGTTTTTACTTATGGTGACACTATTTTCCTAAGCTAAAATCCATTTGACGTGGCCCCTCTATGTCTGACAAATAAAACCTTCTAGTTCTGCGTGGCACTTGATGGAGAGTGTGAAACCCGAGTGTTACCGTGCGTATTTTGTGTGAATTATTGTCGTTTAAGTGATAATGCACCTTGAATATGTTAACTACGTGTGTTTGTGATTTTTCAGGTAAAACACGTAATTCGGTGAAGTTAGAGTGACTAGTGATGGAGCGAAACAAACACGGATAATTATCAAGAGATATCATATTGATTGGGGTTGATTCGGGCCGAGATATGATTTGAAGCTCAAAGAACGCAAGATAACAAAGTTTAAAGTGCTTATAGTCAATTGTTGAAAGTTGAACATGGAGTCAATACATGTTGGACGACTATGGAAGCAGACTTTGTGGATTTCTTTTGGTTGTGAGTGGGGTGCACATGTTGGAGACACAATTAATGACTTTGGAGGTGAACATTAGGCTAGTGGGTATGGTGATGGACCATCCTTGGAGGATGATCCGCCACGTAGGCGCCACATCATAGTCCTCCAAAGGATGGTCCATCCTCCAAAACTAGAGGGCATGATAAGATGGTCCTAGTCATCATCCTCCACCACTTTTATGTTTTTTTATTGACTTTGGAGGTGAACATTACATCACATTATCTCATTAACGAAAATGTGCAGGAGTTTTTGGGTAGACTTTTGTTTGGAAGCATTAATTGGAAGAGACATATCATCGAAGAATTATGGACCGCACATAAGCCAATTTTGGAACTACATCATCATCGAAAAGTTTGGCAGCCACTATCTCAAAGAGGAGCAATTTACAACATTTTTTGGGCTCCCATAATTCATCATTCACATTAATACTCCATCAAATATCATCGATCATTAGCAACATCTCGATTTTCTTTGGCAGCCCATTAACACGAAATTGGCAGCCACGAACAACTATTTTTTTGGGCTCTTAAATCGAGGCCCAACATCATCAATCATGGGCAGCCGAGAAACATTATGGAGGGGCTTTCAATTGATTGGAACATGATCATCCTTCATCATTAATAAAAACACCTCCATTACCATCGACTTTTGGGCCCCATCACCACTATCACGAATTATTTGGAGCAGCCACAATACACTTCAGCATCACGATTTCTTGGGCTCTAAATTCAGCCCAACAACACTTCCATACCATCGAAAAATTGACAGCCGTCAAAGGGAAGAGGGGGACAGTAACAGCCCTTGGCTGCTTTGCATGCAAACCAAGAAAAAGAAAAGAGGATTTTGGGTTGACGATTTTGAACGCGATGCGCGGCTAATCTCCTAGCGCTTCGCCCCGGTGTAGACATTGTAAGAATTCTAGGGTTTCGACATTTTGTATTTGATTTGATTCCGTGACAATTTGTGTTTGACTATTTGAAGTTTATGATAATTGTCTTACGTTTGTATTGAATTCACGAATTGTCGAGTGAGTAATGAAATTTGACTTCGTGAAACGAATATGCGTAATTATGCCTTATCATAGATAGGATTTATATGTTCTTGGTAAAGAAGTGCACTGCAGTCCGTTGTCTTTGACGTTGATAGCTTTTGGCACCTAAGCCACGTGACACTAAATGCGTTAATTATCAAATCAATTGAATCAAGTTAAAACATGTAGGAACCCTAGGTCTTGCAATTGTCGAACCGGGT
The DNA here is from genome assembly GCA_030545235.1 of Helianthus tuberosus. Lineage (NCBI taxonomy): Eukaryota > Viridiplantae > Streptophyta > Magnoliopsida > Asterales > Asteraceae > Helianthus > Helianthus tuberosus. The sequence goes on along the minus strand of CM060433.1, from coordinate 98,448,505 downwards.
GTGATCCGTATTCTCATTTCTTGTTTCAACTTTCTAGTTAGTATTTTAGTTAATTACAAGTGTTTTAGATAATACCCATTGTCGGTTCACTCCGATTTATATTCAAACCAAATAAACAAACAAAATTAGAAAACTTCATAATCACGTTGTACATTGTTTGTAAATAGTCTAACTTGTCGAACAGGTCGTGCGATACTGACCACATGCTCTTCGTGGATACGATACCCGACTTACCCTAGCTACCTAGGTTTAATTGGGTTTTTGACTGATCGGGATGACACGGTCACGGCAGCACTTGAGCGTCTATATGGGTTTTGTAGTTATCAAAAAAATTACAAAAGAACCTTAGAAATCGACTAAAACGGAATTCGAAATCAAGATGTGAAGTATGGAAACAAAACGTTTTACCACTCAAACGGTTGACACTTTTTATTATGTGTTCACCCATAATTTATTTATGGGTTCCTACTGCATTTTCTATATTTCGCTAAAAGTTACAAACTGACTAGTTCCTGAAAACCCGTTATTTTAACGTAGATCCGCCCCTGACCGACACACATTTTAAGATCGTTCAAAACCATAAATAAATTGTAAGATATGTTTCTTTTTTACCCACATTCCAACTTATTGGTTAATGGAAGTTATATATATATTAATAAATGAGATGATTTGGTTCATTTGTCATTGAATGGTGGAGCAATTTTGCTTATGTGGCATCCATTGATTGAAGAGAGTGTGATTTTGGGAGGGAAGTCATTCTCAAAGCTCAATACACAAAGAAACATACATTGGACGCGAGATCCGTTTTGATTTTGGGTTATCTTATACCCGTTCATTCGGATCTATATAAAAGGCACTACCCAGTAATTCAGACCACTTTCTTTCCTATTCCTTCTAAACCCTAGCCGACAACTTCATCGTATTCTTCGTTCTTCTTTGTCGATCTGCCCTCTCAATTCGAAGATGAAAATGAGCATCAGTCTTGATGTAAACTCCATGGCGTCCAGGCATGTTTCCTTCCTGAATCTTGAATTTGATGTTTTTATTTTTTTGAATCTAATTTCGTTTTTCTTGAATAAACACTATATGTTTCGAGCAAAAAAATTACCTGTAAAAGATGTAACCATCATGTAAATCAAACAATCCTTATTTCTCCTTAATCCTCTGCATTCCTTCGGATCGACCATCAGGTAGTCTTGATTTTGGTTATTCAGTCGGATCCCTTATAACCTTTCATCTCAATAGTTCTCATTCTCTCTTTCTCCTTTTTAGCAAACCCTGACCGAAACCATTGTTGTATCCTCTTTTTGAGAGAAGTTATTCCAATTAATCGAAGGAAAGGTATGTTTCTTTGGATTTGATTTGTTTGTTTTATGATTCTAATCACATTAATTGTTTTTTTGTTTCCTTCTCAGATCCAATAATCACATTCGACAGCAAACAAGAAAGAGATAGATCGCATTCAGTTGCAAATCCATCTTCGATGATGGCGCTGATGTATGTTTTATCCCTAATTTCTATTACATTTCGTTGTTAATTTGTGTGAGTTTATTGTTGATAGTTTATGTTGTGTGTTGAATTAGGGTTATTTGTTGGATGTTAAAATGGCGGCTGAAAATTTTCAGATGGGTGCTTCAAACAAGACTCATGAGTTTCTTAAGATGAACCCCATTGGAAAGGTATTGCCTTTTAGTTTTAATCTAACCCTCACAATTCCAATAAAATTACAAAACTTCACTAAATTTATTAGAGTGTTACGATTTTGCGTTGATGTAGATTCCTGTTCTTGAGACTTCCGAGGGTCCTCTATTTGAGAGTTATGCAATTGCTCGCTATGGTAAGCGATAGTTTTATTTTAATTTGTAATGTTGGTTTCATATAGTGGCTTTTATATTTTCATATTGGTTGCTGCAGTTGCTCATGGAAGTTCTCTCTTCGGGTCTTTCAAAATAGAATATGTTAGTTTTGTTCTCTTTTTATGTTAATTTTTTGTGATACATAGATATCTGTTACATATATATATGAAGCTTATATATTTAAGATATGCGCACAAGTTCAAATCGAGCAATGGATTGACTTCTCTTCATTTGAGATTGATGCACATATCAAAGGACAACCATGTCTCCGGCGAACCTTGGGTTTCATGAAAGGGGGGATGATGCCATGGGCTACGAAATCTATTTGAATACTTATGTTGAATAGTTATTTAGGGTTCTTTTTCTTTCTATTTTTGAAAAAAAAAGTTATAATACGATTGCAGGGCTTGCTAGGTTGAACAGAGGTTGTGATTCGGCATTTGCCAGCTGCCACACAAAATTTCTTACTTGGTGCTCATGGAGAAGATCGACAAGAGTAGGTTAGTGTTTTACGTGCATTTTCTTTTAGCTTAACTTTATTGCTATTGTTTGATCTTGCACTTATGTCATAAAAATAATATTTCTTTTCGCTTAGACTTCTAACACGTAACTAAAGCGGATTCTAAAATTAGGTCTTTTATATGATTTATAAAAGACCCACTATTATACTTATTAGAGTTAAGTAGGTTTTAATGGATAGAAAACTTCTACAAGAGTATGGATTCTTTGCTTTACTTGATCGAACATGAGAACTAAATAAAGTTAAACACTAAAAATCAAGGGCCCTTAAATATGGGCCTCAATCTTCATATTATTTTTTTTTATACATTTTTTATACAGCCGAGCCCACTAAATCTTGATTTGGGTTTTATGATTCTTGAAAAATGCAGGTGGCTGAGCTTGAGAAACAATTGAAAATGGAGATCAAATCAAGAAACGGAGCCGAAAAGATCTGGTAATATTCAAATTATAATCTTCTTTTATTTTTGCATTCAGTCATCAGTTCTGCATTCCCAATCAAACTCAGCTGCAGCTTACATTGCAAAAGATCTTTGTTTTAAGGAATTACTAACCAATTATTCGTTTTTTGTATTTCATGGATCCGGGTATACTCCCCTCATAAATACAGTTATTTTTTTTCTTGAGGTGAAGGTATACATGGACGATGGGTGGCGTTTATTTGTAGGAGTGCTACTGGAAATTAGACAAAGATACGAGTGGTTCCACTACAAAAAGAAGCTTTTTTAGTATTTTTATTGTGTATCATTAAATGGTAGCCTAATTTCTATTCCTAAGATAATTAATTGTATGTAGGATTTTTTTTAAATGATGATGAACGCTTAACTCTGCTGGGATTACTGTGTTTGGAGAATGAAAAGAAGAGGAAGCGAAAGATGCATGAGAAAGATAGCAAGTCGAAGAAAAATGATTTTAAGTTTTAGAAAGCTCATTTTCTCTTTGGATTGTAAAAGATGTGTGAAGTATAATGCGTAGGTTATGAATGTACGTTCTGCTCGAGACATTTTAGGAAAACAAAGGTGCATTGGATCTGCATAAGCATGTACTACTTTATACCCCATCAGTCAGTTTAGGGAGCATTTGAGTTTGCTTTTTAAAGCTATTATATGTATCTTGAAGTAATCGAATTATGCCTTTTGAAATAATCGGACTATATGCTTTGACAATCAGATTATGTGCTTTGATTATCTGTTGAATTAAAAAACATAAACTGATAAATCTGTTTTAGTATAAAAAAAGATCATATAATGTTTGTCCTGTTGTAGTTGTAAATATCGCATATGGCATCAAGTTTCTTTTTTTTTCTGACAATATTTTGATAAGGTTGAACCATGGGTGACAATTGCATTGACCAATAAATACCTTATGTTCTTTGTTTAATTTTTTTTATAGAGATTCCAATAATGTGATGCTATTTTGGTTGTTTCCTCTATTATTTTCTTTATATAATACTAGGTTATAACCCGTGAATACTCACGGGTTGTCAATCTATCTTTGTAACCAAATAAATATATACATATATATTAATAAACGAAAAATTCTATGATGAATAAGGTGTATGAATAAACATTTAAAAACTATTAACCATAACAAAGTAAATGTATATCATACGAAAACCAAATATCCAAAACGTAAATGTTAAACAACTAATCATGACTCTTTTTTTGGTGAGGTACAACCAACTCAACATTCAAGACTTGATGAGTTTCATCAAAAGAAAAGTGAACCGTATCACACTCGTTAATGCGAGCACGTTTCATGAATCTGGACCATTTGCATAACGCATAACGCCAACCTTCTCCTCTCTTTTCACGTCTGGTACGGTTGGTAAACTCCTCTTGCTCAGGCAGATGCAAAAGTCTGACGATCATAGGTTTTAAATCAGCACCAAGTTTAGCCATACTTGAAACCTTATCAGGCAGTCGCTGTATTGTTTTTAAAATAAAATTAATAAGAAGAAGAATATAAAAATAATAATGTATTTGTATGTGAATAAAAAATATGTAATTTTTAATGTATAGTACTTCCTAAAAAAATATTAAAACTTACAAAATCTTTAGAAGCCATACGACTAAACTTACAAACACGAACATTTTGTTGTTCATCAATAGCTGGCTCTTCAACGGCATCAATAGGTGCAACTACAGTCTGAAAATAACATACAACATTTATTAGAATAACAATATAGTAATTAAATATATAAAGAAGCAAGCAAATGTATACTTACCTCATCAAGTTGTACATCAGCATAATTAATTTCAACACCATTTTTTCCAAGAATTGTTAAATGGAAATAATTTCCAAAACCTCTTGTGAATATTAAATAACAACCGGCCTCCAATTGAAACAAATTAACAATAACATCAAAACCAATGGAGAAACCAACTTTACCAAAAAGCGTTTCAATCTTGACGTGAAAGATTTTGTTGCCTACATTTATAATGGAAATTATCTCATCTGACGTATAATCATAGAAATTGGGCAGTATAGACTCAGGAATGATCTGTATAGATAATTAAAAAAATAATAAAAATGTTACTTTTGTAATCAGTTCATAAAACCTAAATATATTAATATAAATAAAATGAAAGGAAAACTAATCTTACAATAAAGTTAGATGTTGTAGATAACAGCGATGTCCAGAAGGAGCTTTGAAACACACCATCAATGAAATGTGTTAGTTTGAATATAGATAAATCGACAGGATTGAAGAGCACCAAACATCATTTTTTGAGTTGTAAATGTTTCACAACATTTAACCAACCATGGAAAAAGAAATGTTTTCCTTTGGCTTCACTTAAAGAAACATTAAATTTTCGGCCATCTTGACTTTGTATCATAACATTTTTGGGTGCTTTATCGTTACCCCACAATTTTGATGCAGCGTCTGAAGAAATCGCCTGATAAAGCAAGGAATCCAAAATAACTTATAATTATCATTATAATTCTAATTTATAAACCATAAAATAATTTGAAATTGTATTTCATGATAAGAACAAAAAAAGTATAATAAATGTCTGAATTTAGAAAATACCAGTAAAACTTCGTCTGCTCCATTCATGTGTCTACAAAAGAAAGGTTCTCTAATACTGATTGAAAAACATAAGATATTAATAAAAAATAACTTGTTAATTGGTATTATGCGCAACAAAGTCTTAACATTAAAAAGAAAAAAAAAATACCTGGAAGAACTTTCAGCCATATTTAAAACCTACAAACACATGTAACGTAGACAAAACAATTAAGAATATATATTATAAATTATCAAATTAATGAAATTAATTTTTAATTTTAGTCATAATATATGCTGATTACTTCAAAAACATATATGAAATAAAATGAATTGTGATAATATATTCTTATCAACCATGTGATAATATATGATTACTTGAAAAACATAAATGAAAACACATACGAAAAACTTATTAACCATGTGATAATATATTTTTATTAGTTTAAAAACATGTTACATAATCCATGGTGATTAGTTAAATAAACAACAATGTAACGGAGGTGTTATAATAACAGTTTGTTATACATTAATAGGTTTCATTAACATACAGAATTTAAGAAACGTACCTTGTAGTTTTGCTTCACGATCAACAGATGATAGCTTGATTTTTATTCGGAAAAACTTAGATACATAAACAAACTGTTTTGTTATGATACAGACAACCGAATTGGAGAATATATATATAGATTTGTGACATATAGTAAAATAGAACAAATAAATGTTATGACAAATCTTTTAAAAATTTATATAATAATTAACGATACATATTTCCAAATATGTATTGATAGAAATCAATTTTAATTGATTCCTTATAATTTGTTACAATTATGTGGAACATTCCAAAAATATCATATCAATACAAAAATAAAACGATTGTTGAAGAATCATGATAAAAGTCAAAATGTTAAGGAATTTTAAAAAACAGATTCTTCATAATCAACAATATATTAAGGTTTTACTTATTTATTTTCTATTATATAGGTTATATGGTAACAACAACTGCATTAAACACTAACCACATCATAAGCATATCCACAACAAAAACATATTACCAAAAGACTTGTCTAACAAACCATCAATAATATCACCAAGTATCAAAACAAACCAACCATAAAACCACAGTTAATATTCATGCTTAACCATCTAACATAAACATAATAATCAACATTCACGAACGACGTCTTTTCTTTGTGATCTTGGGTACGACTTTGGTCAACATCAAACGCTTAGAAGACTTCACGTACGTAAAGAAAAGAGTAGAGCCAAAGTCGATGTAATTCAATTTCAAGAAAGCTGGCCACTTTTTAAAACCATACCTGAAACCCTTCCCAGACTTCTCGCCTCTTGTGCCCAACTTAAGGAGTTCACATTTTTGATTCTGAACTGTAACACGGTGCAAGTTGTCAAGAGAAAGACACAAATGGCTTGAAACATCAGTCGGTAAACGCTGAGAAAAAAAATAAAAGGATTAATTACCTTATTGATTAAAAAAAAGAGTAGAGCCGAACTGTATTATGTGCTATTAGAAGGAAAAAAATTATAAAGTATACCAGTCTGCTTTCGGCTTTCTTGGTGAATTTAATTACATCAGTTTGTTTTAATTTTTTGATGTAGAGCATTTACGGCCAACTTGAAGGGCGGTTGATGTTGTGGATCTGAATGACTTAGACTTTGGTTTAGCCTACATAATTGAATAAGACACAATAAGTGTAAAAATCATATACATAAAATTGCACAACAATAAGATACACTATCCTTTAAATAATAAAAGTATCCATTCATGGTTACGGTATCTTACTTGAGAGACAATGTGAGAAGACAGATTTTGCTTAGAAACAAAATCAGCTGATTTTCCTTTTCGTTCAACCTAAAGAAAATAAAACAATTAACATATTGATATAGAAGGAAATAATTAAATGAATTATATACTAATTAACCATGTTTTTATACATGTAATGTGTTGTTTGGTATGAAAAAAGATTTCAAAACAACATCAAACTGGGTTTTCACATTAACAAAAACGAAACTTGAAAATATTATTTATTTTTATAGAAAAAAAACATCAAACTATATTATCTAATCATAAACAACCTTTGTCGAAAGCCCTTTATATATGTAATGTGTTGATTTGACCTTAGGATGAACCTACAAAACCATAAAAGATTTAACATATTACATTTAAAAAAATATTCATTAAAAGGATTACATAATGGAAAACAAATACACCGAATAGAATAAAAAGTTTATTATATGTATTGAAATAAAGTATTAAATTAAATTAGTATATAACAAACAACCTTTGCAAATACAGTCTCGTGACCAAATACAATCTTTGACTTTCCTTTTGGGTCATTCTACATAATAATGAATGATAAACATATAAGTATAGAAGAAAGTAATTAGAAGCATTATATAATATATATAAGGCACATTGTGAAACACTTACATGAGACCGATAGGCATCAAAGGAAGATGAAAGGTGGTTAGATTCACCAACTATATCACACCCAAGATCTTCATCAACATCACTTTCGTTGGTAATAACCTTCTCTTTGTGTTCCGACTACAAAAAAATAATATTCAAAAACACCAACAATGTTAACTTCAAGATTAACTAATTACCTCGTATTATGAAAAAAAAATTGTAAGCATAATAACACTAACCGCAAGCAGTAAATCAAAACCATCATCTTCGTAAATAGGATCATCCAACACAACAACGTCAACCTTCTTGAAATACATTTGAGTACCAGTTTCATGATTAAAAACAGACAACTCAAAAGTCTCATATCCAGCCACTGTAAAAATAAAAGGAGTCCGGGAATCTAATTCAAGATCCCTAATCAAATTAGACCATCCATCAGTGAAAGCACATTTGTCGGACAACGCCTCCATCTTCACATTCCAAAACCTATCACCGAGATAAAGAGTTGCTGATCCACCTTTATAACTGCTGCCATAAAACTGTCCCCAGAATTTGTCCGCCATGAGCTGTAAATTTGTTAACAATTATGTTAAACAAAATATGCACAAAACAAAATTGACATAAAAAAGTAATTATTTTATATACAGTACTTACAATGAAATGATCATCAACTCTAATGGAAGTGATAAAAGAGTTATCCAAAACACATGACTTAAAGACATCGAGATACCATGTACATGGTCCAAGACTGTTGAACAACATATAATCATTTTTTTGTAAACCACTGTCCGTAACGACTTTACCAAACCCATCACCTAAAACAGGACCCAACCCATATTTTTCAATTTCAACAATCCATAAGTTGTCAGCAGCAAAAATTTTAATACGATCACCATATGGGAATTGTTCTCCCCACAGTAATGTAGCAAAATCATTCGGTATTTCCTATAATTTGAAACAAAAGACATATAAGTATCAACATATTTTTTTGTAAACATAATAACAAAAAATACATACCACTTTTGTAGGATTATGAACATCGACTAACTTCAAGAAAGAACAACTACTTCTTTTTGGATCCATATCTGTAAAATTATTATCAACATTTTTTTAGAGCAAGAAATAAAATGATAACATCAAAAAATAAACACATTCAAAACAAAGAAAATATTTTATTCTTCCAATTAACAATGACTAAAGATGGAAAATTATTACTGATAAATAAAGAAAGTATACATATAAATCAATAGTACAAACAATAACCAAATTTCACTAACCTATTATCTGTGAACGTAAATTTTAATCACATTGTTATCAAATAATTACGGTTTACCATGAAAAAGGAAATTAAGAAACATAAAAAAGTGGGAAATTCTTGTAAAGATAACATCAAAATCGGAATCGGATTGTTATTAAAGAAAATTGTGTATAACAGTTGATTGAACATAAGAACATTGTTAAATCTTGTAAATATAACATCAAAATCGGAACATTGCAAAACAATAGGACGAAAACCTCTCAATAACCGGATTAAAGATCAACAACATACCTAATTTCGGTTGATTGTAGTGTATTTTGCAAAAGAGTATTGAAGATTGAAACCCTAGACAACAATGGCGGTGAGGAAGCGATAACCGAGAGAGGAGGTGAAAGACTTCTTCTTGATGGGTAATGATGTTGCAGGTGATATGATGGTTTTGTTTTGAGTTGCACCAATTTTGAAGTAAATAAAATATAATTACAAATTCACCCCTTATAGATCTCTAATAGTTACATAAGTTTACAAAATCACTTTCACTAACAATTTGCTATAAATAATACACTCAATGTATTCGTTGTCATACATAAGATGATGAGTAGTAAATAAAAATGTTAAATATTAAAACACAATAAATTTGATACGAAAAACATATTAATGCTAAACTGTAGGTGACACAACGGTCTCTTCAAAAGATGCTACGTTATATAGTCCTTGAAAGGTCTCAGCGTCTTGTAAGTATTGAAAATCTTTCGTGCCAATTTTTATTTCAATCATACTACCCCAGTCGGACATAAAAGACCAAGTTTCTCCTCCTTTCTCAACTAACTTCTTAAGCCATGACTCAGATGAAATTGATTTTAGCTTTGTAAAAGAAGACACTTCTGACCATCCTTGATCTTGAAATTTAAATAGCTTCACATTTATAGCATCGGTCTTTACGACAACAAACATATGAAGTGTGTTGTGGATTTTGAAAAACCTACTTTGGCGAGCAACAACATGAGTACATTGTGGTATTGAAAGCTTTGAGAAAGTTTCAGAAACCACATCAAATGCAATCATATAACTTTTAGCAGACGCCCAATAGTGTGGAGATGCAAAATATAAAACATTGTTGCATAAAGTGCCGGGAGACCACAAATATAACCTTGAAGCGTAATCTGGTCCTTTGAAAAAAGTTAAAGTTTTCCATTGATGTGTGTTCCGAGAATACACACGAGGTATAACATCATCAATACGACGTTGGAGGTGTAATATTTTAACATCGTTAAATGAGTCTAGATAAATCCCAACTGCATCTGCCTTGATATCGAAAAAACTTTTAGGTTTATTATGACACAGATTAAAAAATTTATTGGTGGTTGGATTCCACAGAATCAATTGGTCTGAAGGACCTTGGATGCACATCAGTAAAAGACCATATTGAGAAACAAGAATCGTTAGATTTGAAAGAGGGGTATCAACGGGGAAGGAAATAAACTTCCTTTCAGAAATGCCTACCTTTCCTCCAATCAAGTTATCAATATAAATCGAGGACATACTCAACATGATTAGCTTACGATGTTCACAATTAGACATACGGCGAGAGTGAATAATAGAAAACATAGGTGAAGACAATTCATAACGCCATTGCATGCAAACTGATTTAAATCGTCCAACACATTTACTTGGTAGCCTTGATAGAATTTCGTGAGCAAACATTTCAAACTCAAGAGGTTCCATCCTAAAAAAAAATTCATATGAAACAAATGATAAGATTTATGTATATGAATTTCTGAAGCAAGGAACCAAGAAACATTAATGATCTGCAAACATATAGCAGAGAAATAATGAATCGTATAAAGATGAATGACAATTTAAACAAAAATACCACAATAATAGATACAAAAGCAAACCGAAATTCTGAGTTGGAGATAATAACCTCTTGTGTAAACACATCTAATCTGACCCACTAACAAATGCTTTATTTATAATTCCATATGAAGGTAAATATTTATAATTAATGAAGATATTTTATTTTAAGCATGAGATGTCAAGGATTATATAAAATTTAATTAAAATCTTGACTCCATAATTAGATAAAGCGGCCATACATCTATTTCATATTATAATAATCTATAAGTAATTAGGATACTCTATTTTAAGCATGAGATGTAAAAGATTATATAATTTTTTTATGAAAATAGTGACTCGAAATTTGAATTTTGAAATATTTGTAATTAATGAGAATATTTTATTTTAAGAATCAGATGTAACCGATTATATAAATTCGAATGACAATATTCAATCCATAATTAGATAAATTGAACATAAATCTATTTCAATTTGATATGATTGATAATTGAGAATATTGATAATAATAAATATAAATAATAAATAATAAAGAAGAATGAATAAAAACGATCAACGGTGTGCTTGATTAAAGGAAACAAATAAGAAGATTAATAATTGATTTATTATTCGTAAACTTAAAAAACGGTCAATCATAGCAAAATTCAAAACAGATGAAGAAAATGAACGCCCATGCAGGTTCTTAAAGGTCAAACGGATCTGGAAACATGCCTTGTTCCAATAGTTGATAATTGAGAATATTGATAATAATAAATATAAATAATAAATAATAAAGAAGAATGAATAAAAACGATCAACAGTGTGCTTGATTAAAGGAAACAAATAAGAAGATTAATAATTGATTTATTATTCGTAAACTTAAAAAACGGTCAATCATAGCAAAATTCAAAACAGATGAAGAAAATGAACGCCCATGCAGGTTCTTAAAGGTCAAACGGATCTGGAAACATGCCTTGTTCCAATAGTTGATCCTGTAACATATATGAGAAAGAATTTGACAATTAATATAAACGTTGTTAAAGAAATATTAATTTTGTAATCATTAAAATTATCAAAAGACATTAACATGTTACCACTCTATTACTAACGCGATTCGTATGCCTCTGTAAAAATTCAAAACTTGAAAGATCTTCATACCATTTTTTACATACACTTCTAAACCGACATAGTGATTTGTGAGCGAGCCTAACAAAAATTTCCATGATCACAACATCAAACGGAATTTGATCCATTATACGAAACACCTAGTAAAATGGAAACGTATAATAAAACATAAATGATATTAGTTTGTATTGATACATGAAAAAGAGATTGTGTATTACTTAAGAATTTTGCAAAGTACCTGGTTGAAGAAACCAAAGAATAGGTTGAAAGTTGATATGTAATGGAGATGTATGTTGTAATTTATATAAAATGATATTATAAATGGAATGTTCTTTTATGAAGGGAAATTTAAATTAAATTTAGTAAACTGGTTGGGATTCACATATGATAAGCAAATTCTTCTATAAATGTAAAGAATTGTTAAAAATTAATACATATAATACTATTTCTAAGTATACATTCACTGGTGATTTAATTATTTATTTAAAAAAACCAAAAAAAAATTGACTAAAAAAATTTTATATACCAAGAATGTTATTATAATGTTAGGTTTGCATTGTTATATTTGGATTGTACATTGTTAATAGTTATCTACAATAATATGTATATATTCTATGAATAAATAAATAACACAATTAAAAACATTTGTACATAAAATTTACAATATACAAAGAATAATTAATAATAACTCTTTATTTATATTCAACATCAAGAACCACAATAAAGTGATTAACAATAATTTCATGCTATTGATATAACAACATCGATGTTGGGTAACAAACTAAGATCACGTCAACGCATTAAAGTATTGAATTTCAATGTAGTAAAAATAAAAGTTTTAATGCTAATGTAATAAAAAAACCGACGTATAATAAATATAACTATACGTACAAAAAAATACAAATGCTAATTAATAATATCATCTCTTATTGATATAACAATAATAAACGAAAATCAAGATAAACCGCAACAAACATTGAGTAAAAAGCAACATCAAGTACTAACATAAATGTTCTGAATACGATTGAATGAAATAAAACATTGAAAACTGTTTGAAGAAACTGAGATGACTATTAGATTCTGAGACTACTTTTCCAGCTTTGGATTCAAAAGACCCACCTTCACATTCAAACCTTCATTGTTCTCACAATCACCATTAGGCGGTTTAGTTGAAGACTGAGAAGAACATAAATCCACATCATAAACGACATCCAAATTACGCTTAAGTTCATTTTCCAGCATCTTCGACCCAACATGGTATTAAGATTCTGATAGTAGTTAAAATATAAATGAAAGCGTATTAAGATTCTGATAGTAGTTAAAATATAAAATACAAGTTGTTTGAAATAACCTGTATGATTGACCCAATATAAGCAATTGGTGAGAGAACATCATTGTTCATAAATTAATCTTCAACAGACCATATCACATACGACCCAACATGGCTACTTGACTCGGCTAAAGCAGCAAGTTTTGCAATAAACCTAATAAAAATTAATTTAAGAAACCATAATCTAAAATGAACAACAAAATATAAATAAAAATTTAGTTGATACAATTAGAAAAATTAAAATAATAAATTTTGCTCACTTTTCCTTGAATGTCAGCATCTGATCAAAATTGTCGTTAATGAAAAGCCGTGTACCATCAAAATTTGGAGATATCCCCCATTTACCTGTTATTAAGCAACATAAATAAACATCACATTCACTCGAGATCTTGAAGCTTAAGATTGAGGCGTTTTCAAATTAACATGAGATTGAACACTTACCTACATAACCCAACTTTGATCAAAACAAAACCTCAATTTCAAATAGAAAACTGTGACAATAAAAATAAGGATTTTTTTATTAGTACTCAACAAATGATCGTTAAATAATTAATTAAAAGTGTAATACCATATAACAAAACAAATATCTACCTATTATACTAAAAAAAATACACTTAATGCCACATGTCCTTTTCTTAAACAATTTTTTTATTGATGTGGCATCTCTCCTTGAGCAGATAATTGGTACATGGGCGACAAATTGTTTTCCCCTCTCTCCTTATTATCCTTCTTCTCCTTATTACAAGATCCGAATTTCAGAACACCCAGTCTTCAAATTTCGCCATCTTCTTCGAGCAGATTCTCTTTCGTTGCTAACTTCCACCGCTACAATCCTTTCGATTTGAATCCAGATTTGATTAATCTCATACTGGTAAGTTTTTGAAGTTCATGTTTCATTCATAGATCTGTAGTCTCAGATTAGGGTTTAAAACTAAATCTTGCTCTTTGAATCCGGTTTTGATTTATCGCGTTTATTTACATGTTGAATTTGATGGACTAAAATGAACTGTAACCCTAATCCGGATTTGGTTGATTTGATTTGAAACCGGATTTGGTTGATTTGATTTGAAACTGGATTTGAAACCGGACTTGAAGGGTCGGCGATTTACCTTTGGTTGTTTAATAACACTCTTTCCCTTTTTCGTTTTGTTATCTACTTATCTCCGGTTATTTTATTTGTCTCTGGCTTTGTTAACAGGGTTAGCGACGTTGACGTTTTAGCTTCCGGTAGGTTTTCTAGTCATCCATTTACCTTCCATTAGGTAACACTTTTTCCTTCTTTTATTTTGTTATTAGGCGTTGCTTTAATATCTTATGGGGATCTATGAAGAAGGTTTTTGGCTGAGAGAAGTAAGAAATTTGTTGTTTGGACTACGTTATGTGACTGAGATAAGTAATTAGGTTGTTTCATTGGCAGAGGTTTTGTGTGCATGATTTTGAATGGACGGTTTCCTTGCCATCTGCTCACTGTTTCATGTTTTATTGGCAAAGGTTTTGTTTGATTGGTAGATCTGTGTATATAATAGTTAAGTCTAACTCTTTGGTATGCAAATACACATAAAGAAAGATGTGGTAGATTTATGTAAACAAAGATTGGTTGTTGCTTATCATGAAACCCGAGAACTGAACTGATCGCTGAAAATGTGCTTTATGTGTCTAAACAAAATTGTGATAAAAGTAAATGTGCTTTATTTGTTTAGATAGAATGTGTTTGTATGCCTATTTTGTAAATTCTTAAATAAATATTGTAATTTCACAAGTGATTTTACAAGAGTATATCGGCTAAATATGCATCATCGTAACACTCATTGAAGCCGGGGTACATAGACATGATTTTTGATGTATGTTGTTGGACAGATATGGCATTATGCACAGGGATGAGACTGGTTATGGTGGAAAGATGCCCGAACTTTGAGACCGAGTATGTGCAATCCTCAAGTTTAGCCAACAGGTATGATTACAAGTTACAACTTATACACAACTAGAACTCTCCTATCTGTTTTGTATATTTGTGGATAACTATTTCATGTGCTCTTATGGTTCAGGAATTTTCTATCTTCGAGAATTTATGGGTCATCATTATTGAAGATATGATATATCTGATATGTGTCAAAGAGCTTGCAGAACTTATTAAATTAACGAATACCAAAGAACTGGAATTGCATTTTCTTGATCTTGAACAGGATCCACTAAAGGTTAAAACTTGAATATCATCCCATAAATTAACATATCTCTGAAGTCATATTTGTTTGCCTTTTTTTATATAATCCTTTTTATTTATTTATTTTGCAGATAGGGTAATTGAGGTAAAAAAGATTTCCATAGGTGCACAATTTATACGGTTTAGATGATACATGTTCAAGTTAATAAGAAGAAACGCTCTGTTGAATTAGCAACCAGTGAGAGAGTTTTGCTGGAAACATGGATCTGTCGGTGATGTTGTCGAGGAGTGTCAGGAAATGCTTAGTGATAGCATTTTCTTATACTCCTCGGCAATGTCACCGAACCCTCTTAAAAATTCCATCAAAACTCTCTCACTGGTTGCTTCTACAACAGAGGGTTTCTTTTTGTTACCTGAACCTGTATCATCTCAACTTGGTTCGATGTTGCATAGCATGGATGACGAGTGCGCTGTTTTCTTCTTGCAACCTGTTATGCAGCCATGAGAACCACAATACCTATTCTGAGCCCTGTGTTAATTGGTCATAAGGTATTTTTAATAATGATGTTGGCGTCTGGAGTTTGATTTCCGGCTGTGATGAATTTGGTAAAAAAAAACTTGGTTCGATGTTGCATACCATGGATGGCGAGTGCGCTGTTTTCTTCTTGCAACCTGTTATGCAGCCATGAGAACCACAATACCTATTCTGAGCCCTGTGTTAATTTGTCATAAGGTATTTTTAATAATGATGTTGGCGTCCCGAGTTTGATTTTCCGGCTGTGATGACTTTGGTAAAAAAAAACTTGGTTCGATGTTGCATAGCATGGATGGTGAGTGCGCTGTTTTCTTCTTGCAACCTGTTATACAACCATGAGAACCACAATACCTATTCTGAGCCCTGTGTTATTTGGTCATAAGGTATTTTTAATAATGATGTTGGCAACGACACCCTACCTACAGGCATTGTCGGTATATGGAACTGTAACTTATATTTGTTCGTTCCGTCCCGAGTTCGGTTTCCGGATGTGATGACTTTTGTAAAAAAAACTGTGTTCGAGGTTGGATAGCAAGGAAGGCTATTGCCCTGTTTGCTACCATTAAGGTATTACGCAGCCATTAGAATTCATTTTTATTTGTATTTAGGGATCCAACGCTAATTATTATGTTAATATTTTAAGTTTAAATATTTATTTGGCCTAATTATTTTACCAATTTTTCATTTGCAGTGCATTTGTGATTGATTTGAAATCTATATTCGGTTGTTGCGTCCCAAGTTTTATTTCCGGCTGTGATGACTTTGGTAAAAAAAACTTGGTTCGATGTTGCATAGCATGGATGGCGAGTGCGCTGTTTTCTTCTTGCAACCTGTTATCCAGCTATGAGAACCACAATACCTATTCTGAGCCCTGTGTTAATTGGTCATAAGGTATTTTTAATAATGATGTTTGCAACGACACCCTACCTACAGGCATTGTCGGTATATGGAACTGTAACTTATATTTGTTCGTTCCGTCCCGAGTTCGGTTTTCAGATGTGATGACTTTTGTAAAAAAAATTGTGTTCGAGGTTGGATAGCAAGGAAGGCTACTGCCCTGTTTGCTACCATTAAGGTATTACGCAGCCAATAGAAGTCATTTTTATTTGTATTTAGGGATCCGACGCTAATTATTATGTTAATATTTTCAGTTTAAATATTTATTTGGCCTAATTATTTTACCAATTTTTCATTTGCAGTGCATTTGTGATTGATTTGAACTGGCATTTTTTCCAGGTATGTCTCTTCTCGATCCTCTTGAATCGTGATTGATGTTATTGATCATCGATCATCGATCATATATAATAATAACGTTTGTCCGTTTATTTCTTTTAAAGTGATTGATCGTCTATGATATTTTGCATGATTCTAATTTATTATTCATTCATGTGGCTAAGATGTAATTTAAAAATTCTGATACTATTTTCTACGTTATTTTAATTTATCTTAATTTAATTCATGTGGCTAAGATGTAATTTAAAATTTTTGGTACTTTTTTTTACGTTTCTTTAATTTATCTTAATTTACTTTTTACGTCAACTTTCTGTTACTAATTTTTTAAAAATCAAAACCCATAAACATTTTCAAATATATTTATATTTGGAAATTATCAATCATATAAAAATAGATGTAACTGAATTTTCTATTTTAATAAAGAATTCATTCCAAAGGTGTATTATAATAACAAATTTCTTTTCCTAAATTAATTTCCCCCATCCTATTATAAATAACACATTTGACATATTACACTTTCATTCACATCTTACTCACAAACTTTCTCTCAGAACAATGTATGTTTATCATTTTTGTTTCATTTTAATTCAGCAGATTTTTATATTGTCGATTAACATATTGCGTTGATGATTACACCATAATGTTTTCTTTATTATTCATTTGCAGAAATGGAACAACCTGCTATTACACTTCTCAACAATGTTGATCTTAATGTTGATGATTACACTATCAGAGTTCGCATTGTCCGATTATGGCAAGACCTGCCTTCAACAATCCTCGAAAGATTTATTGCTACGACATGATTTTCATGGACCAAGAGGTTTGTTTATATACATTTATAACTTATCTATATATATATATTATTATTTTGACTTAACACATTATTATAACCCGTGCTGTTGTAGGGCACCAAAATGCAGGCATTTGTACTACAAAGAAACGCTACCGTTTATGAGCACCTTCTGAAAGAAAATCAGTGTTTAACTATACGTAACCCATCCATGGGTGAGAATCGCCAGAAAGTTAAATACGTTCATAGTACGTTGAAGATAAATCTAAATGAGAACACTGTTGTTGAGGCTTATACCGACCCTGTTGGTTCTGAGTGGGGATTTGATTTTACTCCATTTAATTCTATTCTGGAGGACCCAGATGACGAAGACAAGTCTTTCAAAAGTCCAATTGGTAATTTATTTAAAAATCTAATCTGATATGAAAAAAGTTTGGAATTTCGGTATATATCTTATTTAGTTTCTACTATTTTTATTTTTAGATGTAATTGGGTATGTGGTGAAGAGCATTCCGGCTGAGGGTAAGAGTGATAATAACAACGGCAAAGAGGAAAACAAAGTTACCTTTATTCTTGAAGACTTGCAGTACGAATACATTTACATATATTTATATATGTTTAGTAATTTTACTTTTTCACTTATTCTTCAAATAACAAGTTAACTATTAAATTTTTTATATAGGCACCATCAGATTTTTGTTACACTATGGGATGGTTATGCTGATCAAATTCGAGCATTTGAGAGGAACCATCCAGTGGAAAAGAATGTTGTGGTCGTTATTCAATTTGGGAAGTACAGGTTTTGGGGAGGTATATTCTATCTGATCAATGTCAATTATCTTTGTATTTACATATATTTAATCTATCCGTTTATTTACATGTTTTTTTAATACACAGGACATGTGAATGTCTCCAATTTGTATACTATAACTCGAGTGTTCATCAACAGTGACATTCCCGAGATTTTCGATTTTAAGAAAAGGTTTGTATTCGTAATACAGTTTTCTATATTATAGTTAACATACAAATTACTGTCACTAACTTTGTTATGTGTTTATAGTTTTGTTGCTAAGATTTCTGCTCCAATGTCTTCCGGTTATTCTGGGTTGACTTCTTCTGTTATAAAGTCACCTATTGACGAATATCTTAAAGATTTCACCTTCAGTACAATTGGAGCTTTAAGCGGAATCGCAGAGGTAAGTTGTACACTTTGTAGCTATTTTATAGTATAGTATATCATAATAATTGGTTAAAAGTATGTTTAACTATTCTTTGGTGTGCACAGAAAAAAGGCTGTTATTATCCTTGGTACAATCAAGAGCTTCGCATCAGAAAGCACATGGTTTTACAATGCCTGTAAATCTTGCACCAAAAAGGTTTTTACAAAAACTATTTGCAAGGAGAAGCAAGATGGAAGCGAAGGTTTTGATGAAGTAACTGTGTTGGAATGCCAGACTGATCGTTGTAATAAAAAGACCGTCACCTCTGTTCCCAGGTAAATTTATCACTTTATTCTATTTTTTGTCCTCATACTATACTTTGATTGTTAACTAAAACGTTAACAAATATTGACAGGATCAAAGTTCCGATACGTGTTTAGGATTGTACCGGGATTGTCACCTTGACGTTGTTTGAACGTGAAGTTGTCAAACTGCTCAGTGTTTCTGCAAATCAGCTTTTAGACAACAACATAGAGGTAAATGTACTCGTGGATTATACATTTCGTTTTTCGTTTCTTATTTGTTAAAAATACTATCAATGTTGTTCAAGATCAAGTTTTTACATTTGTCAAACAGTTGGCTAGCGAAGGAAACTTTCCTAAAGAGTTTAATGCTTTGCTAAATCGGAAGTTTGCGTTCAAGATAGCCATAGGTTCTTATAACCTCAAAAACAAAGCAGATGGCTACTCTGTTTCAAAGTTGACTGAAAATCCAACAGTCATGTCCGAGCTTAATCACCATTTTGATGTTATGCAGGTTATTTCTACCTTTCAACTATATTGGTATAAACTGTTATACGTTATATTTATATGTTAAGTCATTACTTTTAAACTGTATTAAAACAGCCTGTTGAGGAGGAACCGTTAAACGTTGTTTCTGCTGATTCAAATCCAACTGTTAAGGTTCATGTTAAGGTTTGTGAGCTATATGAATTTAATATTTGCTGGAACATTTTGTGGCGTATTTTTTTTATTTCATCTACTTACCTTTTTATATATTATTGACAGGATTCTGTTTCCCGTACGGGTGATGATGAGACTCCGATTTCTAAGTTGAACAAGAGCATGTTTACCACACCCTCTGGTCCTGTCAAGAGTAGTTCTGTGACGATGATGGAAAAGGAACTTAAGCGTAATCTGGATGCGGTTTATGAAGTGGATTTTTGTTCTTCCCAGTCCTCTACTAAACCGCGCAAGAGTGATAGCGACATGGAGGAAGATGCGAATGTGACTGTTGGGCTTTTGAAGCCAAAGATCGAGAAGTAGTCTGTCGAGTCTAATAATCATCTCAATGTGTTTGAACAATTTAATTTTCCCCTTATGTTTTCATTATCATTCTGAATTTTGAACTGTGGTTTTCATTGCTTGGGTACCGACTATGTATTCTGTGTCTCTTTTGTGTGGTTTGTTATCGTTTTATGAATAAGAGATGATTTTATTAAGCAACCTTTGCATTTATATTTTCTTTTAAATGATTTATAGTGCATTATCATAAATTTATATACATCACATTAATAATGTTTACTTCGTAAATCAAAAACAAATCATACTTTTAATGGTATTGTATATTTTTTAACTGATATCGACAATACTATAAATTATGAATCTTAAGTAAAATTGAAGGTTACATTTGTATGACTAATACTTTTTTTAGCCTTTACTTATGTAATGATACAAAAATATAAATTTATGTTTATGTTTCTTATCCTTAATAAATATTTTGTTTTTCATTGTAATCCAAATTTTTGTATTTCAAACTTTTCTTACTTTAGGACCGATTGTCTATGTTTGTAACTACTTATTGTGGTTTTTCGATTTAAGAGATATCATTTTTTTATATCGTATGGATTTTTTTTTCCCTTATTTTTTTTTTCATATTTGTAACACATTAGTTTTTATATCCTGTGATAAATAAAATTTATAATTTCCAACACATAGCAATCACATATAATTAAAACAAAATCATTGTAAACACATCAATCAATTTACAACTACAGAGGACATGATACAAAAAAAAATGAACAAATTTATTTGTTGAGACAAACTTATTATTACATGTAGATGTAGGTTGTTTCTATTTATCTTTTTGTGTATGTAAAAGTAATTATCGTTTCCATTTTGTATCACACATGCCTATCATATATCAATCCCACTTATATTTCATACATATTTGTTAATATCCTCTAATTATTGATATATATCATTCCATTTATAATTCTTTTTTCCTATAAGTAACAACAACATTTCCCTCCAATACATATCAAATTATTTACTCTTTTTTCTGTTTCTTCAAGAAGGTAGTATCGAAATAACTTATTTAATACTCACTCTCTTTTGATGTATGAAAAATAACTAATTTAATTTTATTATTATATGTGAATATTTTTGCTAGCTTTGTTCGTATCATGGAGAATATCCCTTACGAATATTCTATTATTTTATTATAGTTGTTACATTTTCATATTATATTAATTAATTTGATAAAAAATAACATTTAATATTATATTAGTATGGTAATATAACAAGTTAACTATTATCTAATAAAATATAAATTGAAATAGATGTATGGTCCATTTATCTAATAAAATAAAATATCCGATTATATCTTATATATCATATTAATTAATTTGATAAAAAATAACATTTAATATTAGATTTTTTGGTTGATTTCTTTTTTTTTTGGATACAATATTTTCATTAATTTTCTTATTTAATCAATTATATCTTATATATCATATCCTTAAAATAAAATATCCGCATTAATTATAAAGTTTACCTTCCAATCCAATTATAAATAAAGCAAATTTTAGTTGGTCAGATTATGTGTGTTGAGAGAAAAGGTAATTATCTCCAATTCGAAATTTCGGTTTGGTTATGTATCTTTCATTATGTTTTGTTTTTAATTTGCCATTCATGTTCATACGATTCATTTTTGCTCTATTATATGTTTTGTAGATCATTCATGCAACTTGGTTGCTTACTTCACAAATTCGAGTACATAATTCTCATCAATTGTTTCTTATGAAATATTTTGTAGGATGCAACGTCTTGAATTTGAAATGTTTGCTAACGAAATCCTATCAAAGCTACCAACAAAGTGTGTTGCTCGATTAAGATGTGTTTCCAAACAATGGCGTTACGAATTGTCTTCACATTTGTTTGCGATTATTCACTATCGCCGTATGGCTAAATATGAAGATCGTAAGCTTATCACGTTGACCAAGTCATCAATTGATCTTCATAACTTGATTGGAGGAAAGGTAGACATTTCTTCAAGGAAGATTATTTCCTTCCCAGTTGACACCTCTCTTTCCAATCTAACCATTCTTGCTTCTCAATATGGTCTTTTACCGATGTGCATCCAATTTCTACCGAATGAATTGATTCTTTGGAATCCAACAACTAACCAATTTTTGAATTTGTGTGATAAGAAACCTAAACATTTTTTTGATTTAAAGAAAGATGCAGTTGGGATTTATATTGATTCATCTAACGATGTTAAAATATTACTTCTCCAACGTCGTATGGATGATATTGTACCGCGTGTGTATTCTCGGAACACATGTCAATGGAAAACTTTAACTTTCTTGAAAGGACCTGATTACGGTTCAAGTTTATATTGGTTGTCTTCCGGAACTTTATGCAATAATGTTTTATATTTTCCATCTCCACACTATTGGACGCCTGCTAAAAGTTATACGATTGCTTTTGATGTGGATTCTGAAACCTTCTCGAAGGTTTCCATACCACAATGTGCTGATGTTATTGGTCGCCAAAGCAGTTTTTTAAAAATCCGCAACACACTTCATATGTTTATTGTTGGAAACACCCCTGATAGAAATGTGAAGCTATTTAAATTTGAAGATGAAGTATGGTCAGAAGTGTCGTCTTTTACAAACGTAAATTCAATTTCATTTGATTCATGGCGTAACAAATTAGCTGAGAACAAAGGTGACACTTGGTCTGTTGAGATCGATCGATGTGGTATTATGGAGATACAAATTGGAATGAAGGATTTTCAATACTTACGAGACGCTGAGACATTTCAAGGACTATACAATGTAGCATCGTTTGAAGAGACCGTTGTCTCACCTATTTAGTATTTATAAGTTGATGTTACCGATATTATTTTGATTTACTATCGATATTAACACTTTATTAAATTGTCGTATTTCCAATTTCCAAATCATTATAAAATAAAAGATCTAAATATTTAGTCATTTGATAATTGTAATTTTTTTTAATTCTGTATTGATTTGCGTTGGTAAGTTGCATTCTTTATTACCAAATATCATCATTGATTAAGATCCATCCACAAAAAGGACACAACTGATAATTCAAAAATATTATTTGTTATCTTTATTAATATTATATGGTAACACCACCATTAACAATAATTATGATCTTTCGAAATTTTTTATACTGTAAATCATACAAAATAAAATCTATTAACAAATATTATGATCGGGTATATAAAATTAATATAGTAATGGTATCTATATTTAAAAAAAAATATGGTAATCTTAATGGAAAGAAAAAATCGGATATAGCTTTCTAAAAGCAATTATCGTTTCCATTTGGTATCACATATGCCTATCATATATCAATCCCAATTATATTTCATACATATTTGTTAATATCTTCTAATCAATGATATATATCATTCCATTTATAATTTTTTTCCTATAAGTAACAACAACATTTCCCTCCAATACATATCAAATTATTTACTCTTTTTGTGTTTCTTCAAGAAGGTAGTATCGAAATAACTTATTTAATACCCACTGTCTTTTGATGTATGAAAAATAACTAATTTAATTTGATTATTATATGTGTATATTTTTGCTAGGTTTGTTCGTATCATGGAGAATATCCCGTTCGATTTGGTGCTCATGGAAAATTTTTTTAGGCTCCCTCTCAAATCAGTTGGTCGGTTCAGAACTGTATGTAAAGATTGGTATCAAGCACTAAGAAGTTTTGAATTTCTGATGAAGCATTCGACCCACGTTAGTAATAGATTGGTAATATCTTTTTGTCGTATACAAAATAGAATGAATTTAAATTCCTATTTATATTTAACACTGGTTATAGTAATTGTCAAAATCTTTCCGATTTTTGTATCAGGAAGAACTTCTTGAAGAAGGCATTCATCCGGATCCGTATCTCATTTGATAATATGAGTGGGCCTTCATTTATTTTATCGTGTTCTTCTTTTGGAATAAATATCTGTTATTTATATTTATGGATAATAATCGTACTTATTTCTTTCGTTTAAGTTTGCACAATGTTCGGTGTTTTATTTTTTTTCATTATCTTAATACAATGGCATGAATTTATTATATCGGAATTGTTTTTTATATTTGTTGTTCTCAATTTTTATATCTCATTCGTGGTCACAAACCCTTATTGCTAGAATACATGATTGGTATCAAATTACACGTAAAAAATTGTATTTATAAATGTAATATATCAAATGTAAGATGTAAGATTTAACCGTGATTTCATTATTGTTAATTATAACATACCATAATTACAAAACTTATATTAGGTAGGTAGGAAACATATGTTATTTTAATTTTAATTTCGAAAATTTAACAACCTTATAAACAAAAATATGTTATAATTTTGACTATATTTAACGTTTACAAAGTCTTGGTAATTTCCTTAAAAAATATGGTAATGATAATTTCCCTCTAATGCAATTATAAATAAATCAAATTTTATTAAAGATAATTTTCGGCAAAATGAAATATGATAATGATAATTTCCTTCAAAATAAAATATGATAAAATTAATGGCAAAGAAAAAATATGACATTGGTAACCTAAATGCATCATTACCCCTCAACCATCATCTCAAACATCTATTTCACTTCTTTATTTTTATATTTATCATAAAAAGATCTTTTTAGTTCTTGAAGAAATCGATTGTGTTCTAGGCAAAATCAAGTTCCGGGAGATCATACCCTAATCGGTAAGTTAACCGCACTTACTCTCTGTTTAGACGTTTATTTTGTTACGATTCACCGCGAAATTTGTAATAAATTCTTCAATCATAATGCTAATCAAGATTTTTGGTATTTGTTTTACATCCACAGATATGCATGTTATTTGATCTGAAAATTCTTTGTTATAAATGTCTTTTTAGTTACTCTTTTCATAAAAATTTTGATATATTTAGTTTTTAACATTATAATTTATTTAATCAGTTTTAGATGAGTTTTTTTTATGTCTGTATGGATGCAAAGTTGTAGTTCGTTGAACATATCTAATATTAATTATCACGATTAATCTGAAATTATTGTTACATTTGCAGATGTTGTTGTTTGTTTCTGTCACACCCTCAAAATCCACATGCGGAGTACCACCGCGAGGCGTATGACATGACCAGGATCCAGCCACTAATTATTTTGAACGGTTTAGTTATTATTACAAATAACGGTATAATTAGCGACCAATTTAATTTTTTCAAAACATAGTTTAAGTTTGTAGCGGAAGGGAAAAGAGAACATATCGTAATTTAAAACCACTAGTTTATTAATTATGAACGTACAAGCCATGCACTCCAGCCGATTGCAATGTCCGTCCTAAACTGTATCGAGCAACCTGCAAAGCATGCAGTAGGGTATCAACATAAAGTTGGCGAGTTCACGAGTTGTCCAGTTTTAGTTTTTGAAAACGTAAGTTGTTTAGATAAAACATTTATAATCACGTCATGGGGAGCTACCCCATATGAAAGCTACTAAACTGGCGTTACCGAAACTATTGACGAGAAGATTTTGTGCCCCGAGTAAATGTCTATCGTCATTGACCAAGATGCAAGGTATACTAGTTCACGCCCGATCTCCCCCGGTCACGGTGTGAGGTTGTCAAACCTAATAGCGCTATCAACTAATAACCCGTTCGCCCCCGGCGATTAATCGGTACTATAAGCAGGGACTTTACATGATAGAGATTCGTTTAGTTTTGCTAGTTGTGACATATAAATATTATCCAAACGTATCTCCCCCGGAAATAGTAATTTAAAATATACACATTCGCATTTTCCCCCGGAAATATTGGTTTGAAAGCATTCTTTAGTTTGTTCGTGTCCCTCCCTGGGACGCATGCTTTTAGTGTGTGAACTCACCTTAGTTTGCTCGGCAGATAATTTACTTGTGTTACGTTGTCCAACCATACCCTATTATGGTTATTAATATTCATTAGGACGGTAAACAAATAATCACGTATAAGCTACACATATCTAACACGTATTCATCAAGTAGTGTATAAGTAGTAATAATTAACTGCACTAAACATGTACACATATCACCATAGTAGTAATAGTTAAACATGTATACAATTAACAATAATTAAGCCCAATACATTAGTCTGTGCGGCCCAGCTGTTAGTGTGCGGCCCACGCGAAATGGGCTTGTGTGGTCCAAAAGCAGGTGAGGCCCAAAGGAATAAAGTGGTTAATGTGTTAAAAGGAAATAGAGTAGGGTACGTTCGGGATCATTTGTGCAATCGGATCAAAAGTGTGTGTTGTAGACAACATTGTGCGATCAGTACCCATTTGTGCGATTCAAAAGTATGTTGTGCGATCTGTTTCATGTAACCGGCCCAAACAAGTGTGCATGGCCCAAAAATAGGCGAGGTCCACTAGCAATCCATTCCATC
The DNA here is from genome assembly GCA_030545235.1 of Helianthus tuberosus. Classification (NCBI taxonomy): domain Eukaryota; kingdom Viridiplantae; phylum Streptophyta; class Magnoliopsida; order Asterales; family Asteraceae; genus Helianthus; species Helianthus tuberosus. The sequence continues at coordinate 98,421,547 of CM060433.1, read as the reverse complement.
AAAATTGTGGGACTAAAAATCTTTGTGCGATTGAATGGAAAATATAGTGAGTGCATGTGCAAGAAATGTAGTGTGACGACTAGAAGCTATTGTGCGACCGACATGCGATGTACGGAATCAAACAAGTGGGGCCGGTCTCATTAATTGTGCGATTGAAACAATTTTGTGCAACTAAAATAAAAACAAACAAGTGATGTGCGATTGACAGGTTCTTGTGCGACCAACATTAAAGAAGACAGTGGGGCCGACTTTTTGAGTGTGCATTCAGTCATGACAACATTTCAATTTTCATGTTCCTAAATCAAACGAATAAGACAAAAAACATATGGTGCACATAATTTTTTTTGAATCAATCACTTGGCACTATATCTTCTTTCTCTCACCTATGCATTCCTAAGTTGTACCTTGTGTATATAAGCTTGTACCACCATGAAAACACAGTAACAATATTCAAACAAAAACCTAGTTCATCAAATCTTCAAAAACCCAGATCCTATTTATGATAGCCATGTTTAACATACAATCATCATCATCGTTTCTCAAGCTAACTAACAGGGATCATCAACAACAACTAACAAGATAATCATTATCATACGAAATGAATAATCAGACATTATTGTATTCAACATTTCCAAAACCCAGGTTCGTTAAATCATCATCGTCATCATAGCAAATCATCGGACCCTATCCTATCGAGTGACTTGATTATCATTCTTAACAAAAATCATGAAATCAATTATATCAAGAACTCTAGCATGTGAACCTTTAGTCAAATTATATCTAACTGGTGGTTATTTAACGAGAACAATCATCTAGCAAATATCATCAAGCATGCATGGCCAGGTTGTACGTTGGGCTTGTGCGGTTATACATTCAAATGAAAAAAAACCCAATTTCCTTGTTACTTTTGTCGCTAACTTACGAGGAACCATCAAACACAGTTGCAACAATCATTTGAACGACTAACACTCATGCATACATATGCTTAAAACCTCATAACACAAGACACACCTTCATTTTGAAATCAAAAACCGCAGAGGATTCAAAACACTATCATACGCATGAAATGTAAAACAATAATCTTGAATACTGACCAGAGAAATCATGGAACGAGTGTGTGTGTGTGTCACCGATTCGTCTCGTATCATGACTCGAAACTCCAACTACTGAAAACCCGACACTCGGAATGGAGCTTGAACCGCTCTGAAAGGAGCCGCCACCGCTGTGTACTGTCGCTGGTCTCCGCCGCGACCCTCTGCCGTTGCGGCTCTGGTTTGTTGCTGTCGGTCGTCATCACCAGCTCACTCTCTCTCTCTCTCTGCAGCTCTGATTCTCTCTCACTCGAGTCCATATGTGTGCGTGTAAGGGTGGTGCGAGGTGGATGGTGAGTTGTGGGTGTGATGGTATAACAGAGAGGGGGTGTTTGTTTGGTTGGCCGGAATGTATCTCCGATCACCGGAGACAAATCTGATCGGACAGGGGATAGGGGAGAAGGTGGGTTATGCGGCTGAACATATCTTGTAGGGTTTTAGAGGATTTGAGAAAAAAATGAGGGGTGAGGGTTTATAAGGATTATTTATAGGGTTGGGTTTAGGTTTAGGAAGTGGGCTTTGGGCCTAGCCCAAGTGCATGTGTGTGTGGGTCCATAAAACATAACGTGTCTAGCTAGAACGAACAGGCCCGATCAATAAATGTAGCGGTAATTAAATAATAAATGAAAACTTCCCGATGCGGATTATTATTATTTCGTAAATAATAATGTTAATAACAATACCGATATTTAATAAATGTGCGTTACTAAAATACCATTCTCTCGACAACGAGAGTACGGGTTGTGACATTCTCCCCATGTTACAGAAATTTCGTCCTCGAAATTTAAGCTAAGATATACGATTCGTTAATAACCTTGTTGTTGTACCTAAATACACGTAGTTCACGAAAGTTCACAAAATGAACATGTAAGCCACATAGCACATAAGATCACACAGCACGTAAGGTCACGTAGCATAAGGTTCACAAAGTTAATACGTATCTCACATAGTACGGGTTTTCACGAGGTTAGTTATGACATCAGGGAGGCGTGCAGGGAAACCTGAAGTGCCACATTATCCCTAAGTTCGAAGGAATTTCATCCCGAAATTTAGCGCGCAGCCACTGACAAGCTAGTATGTTTAAACGTTTTTGCGGCGTGTCACATCATTCCCCAGTTGATTGGAATTTCGTCCCGAAATTCTATTGTAGCCTTAGTGCTGGAAGTTTTGCTTGTGAACAACTGGGGATACCTGCGCATCGTCTAGTTTTCCCGTTCATAGGTACTCTTCGAGCCACAGCGCGAGTTCCAACGAGCTCGAACGATAGGTTACTACGTTTGAGGGTTATGTCCTCATTCGGTTCCTCAATGAAGTAGTAGAGTCGAGTCTATTAACTACATCGAAAATCACACCAAAACATGGAGAGGTATTCCTCGTGGGAATAGCAGTCTAAAAGGCATTCCTCCCAGGAATAGTAGTTCAAAAAGTTTTCCTCCCGGGAATAATAGTTCGGTTGTCCATCCGTATTCGGGTGGTAAGCGGTGCTCATGTCTAACTGTGAGCTGAAGGATTTGTGCATAGCATGTCACAACTCAGAGGCAAAACGTGGGTCCCGATCAAAGATAATAAAGGTTGGCACCTCGTGCCTAGCAACTGCTTCTTACAAGTAGACGGCTACAGGTCTTGAAAACCTGCTATTTTCCTTGTTCACAAGGAAGTGCGCAAACTTGGTTAAACGATTTATGATCCCCCAAATGGGCCCCGAGGTCGTGATACATCTTGTCAGAGTCGGGATGTACCATGTAGATTTGTGTGTTTTGCCCATCACAAGCTCTCAGAGATTCCCGTAAGATGGAACCCATATACATTCCATAGAGTAGGGAGCGCAATTGCCCTTGAGTTCGAGCAGCTTTTTCATGCCCCGCATGGACTCAGACAAAGAATTTTCCGCTTCCAGAGTTTCTACTAGAGCATTTCAGGTTTGATCAGGAGGTTCGAAGGAATTGTCAACTGTTAGACACTTACATTCATAGGTTTAGTCTCTTATTAACCCGGTCTGGATGATGCCTAATCGCGCACTCGCGATTGTTTAGGAGTTCCTGTCGGTGCTGTCGCGTGTTCAAAGACTGTGATGGAGACTCCCGTGATTGGTGTAAATCGTGCAGTTGGTACCGTACGAGTAATGTCTCCACATTTTGAGCGCAAGGACTACGGATCCCAATCCTGATCCGTGTGTAGAGTAGCCCCCTTTCGGGAACTTTGAGTTGTCGAGAGGCGTAAAGCGATCGAGGGAAGCGGGCTTTGCGATGTCAAAAGTCGTGCGTTGGAAACTTAGCGTTAAGTGGTTTGTGTTGTAGGGATTCTCGGGTTAAGCGTAGGAGTCGTTCGGATCCCTACTGGTTCTCGGCGTAGGTTCAAGTGTCGTCAAAGGAAACAGGTGTCGAAATTTGTCAGGATGGGATACATTCAAACGTCGTGACTAGGTGTTGATCGTATCGAGTTCGAAGAGCAGTGCTTGTGATACCTTTTTCCCCCGGCGTATTCCTTGGCTCGTTGCTCCAACGAGTAACGTTCGTAGAAAGTAATTCGTCCAAACGGAGGTTTGTGCAGAATAGGGTAGGATAAGAATCATGGAATTCGTGAAGCATAACACGAGTAGCGAGAATATGTAAGAAGGGTAGTCGCAACCGATATGTTCAGCTTGAAGCAAATCATAAAGGCTTTGGGATCCGCATTAAGGATTTATCGGACGTCGATGAAGTAGCTGGTCGTACACAAGTTGTATGCGGTTTGAATAAAGAATCGTCGCTTGCCGGTAAGGAGTGTTACGTCTATGTAGTTAGCACAATAAGAAGTAGCTAGAGAGGGATGGTCGTCGTGCGGGTCTGTCGGTTTTAGAATCTTACTGAGACGTCTGTCAGGGTGTGATTTCTCCGATCGGTAAGAAATCAAGTTCAAGCGGATTGTTCTAAGTTGTTTAAATGAGTTCGAAGTAGCGCTTGCGTCGTCGAGGGGTTTTGATGTGAAGATGCGGAAACAGACTTTCAAAAAAGTATGATTGAAGTAACACGTTGCTAAATTTCAAGAGCTAAAAAGTTTGTCGACTAAAAGTCGAGTTTGTTGAATTCACCAAACTGAAGAGAGATATGGTCAAGGCTTCTATATGAAGAAGCGTGGATGTCGTGATAAAGAAACGCCGGTAGTGAGGATACCGCCCTAAGCAGTAATTGCTGGTTCGCACGAAAGCTAGCGAAAGGATTTCACAGGATCAGAAAAGTCATCAAAGATTAACGGCTCTGGCAAACGAAGGATAAGGTAAGCATCTAGGTAACCGTGCTCGTTGGTGGGTTGTCTGATTGTGTCCTCGTCGTGTCACGCCTCCACATATGCCGTTTTGTAAGAAAGATATCAATTTGCGGAGTTTTGGGGTGTGCTGAGGTATAAGGTTGAACTGGAATAAGGTTTCACCACGTAATCGGGGAATTTAGGGAACTAGCTTCGTGATCGATGGGAGCCCGATACGATCGTTGGCACTGCAATGAGAAGCATACATCGCGCAGGCTTCTTGTGTTTGAGACGTGCAAACAGAAATCCGAAAAGTGTAGGCTTACTAAAGTGCTTTAAGAATCCATGTTATCGGTCGGATGAGGGAACGAGTCTCAACACTCAAGTCGGGAAAAGAAGTACGTGAATACAAAGGATGTGAATGACGTTGTCGATCCTACTTATCTTGGCTAGTTGCTCCACACATGAAACCAAATTGTTGTGCTACTGCGCCATAGCAGTTTGTTTTCCCCAATAATGTGTGATTTAGGATTTGCTCTCCTTCGTCGTTTTGCCCTCGAAACTTCGTTCTAGGATCCGCAGCGGGCTCCTAGAGGTTCATTGCGTCGATTTGTTCTAGCCCAGAATGGAAATCGGAAAGAAAATGTGTGGGCGAGAGAGTTAGGGATAACTGGTTCCTTGCCCTCAACGTGTCGTGATTTCGAATCAAGGTTAGGAGATTCCACTCCCGTTTAGCGCACATCAGGTTTGCGTAGTTTTCGTATGATTCACAGTACTGAATACCAACTATACAACTACGTATTTACAAACATATGCTACATATATACATACACATTTACACATGTATGTGTGCACAAGTAAATGCCGATGACTATAATTACCATGTGAGTACCTGAGTCTGACGAACCTTGCAATCCGAAGTGTGGTGTCGTTGTGGTTTTCATTAAGGAACGGTTATAGTCTGGTTTCCATATAAAAACATTTTTCATCTTAAAAATATTTTATATCTTAAACCTAGTTCACTATAACCAATGGCTCTGATACCAATCTGTCACACCCTCAAAATCCACATGCGGAGTACCACCACGAGGCGTATGACATGACCAGGATCCAGCCACTAATTATTTTGAACAGTTTAGTTATTATTACAAATAACGGTATAATTAGCGACCAATTTAATTTTTTCAAAACATAGTTTAAGTTTGCAGCGGAAGGGAAAAGAGAACATATCGTAATTTAAAACTACAAGTTTATTAATTATGAACGTACAAGCCATGCACTCCAGCCGATTGCAATGTCCGTCCTAAACTGTATCGAGCAACCTGCAAAGCATGCAGTAGGGTATCAACATAAAGTTGGCGAGTTCACGAGTTGTCCAGTTTTAGTTTTTGAAAACGTAAGTTGTTTAGATAAAACATTTATAATCACGTCATGGGGAGCTACCCCATATGAAAGCTACTAAACTGGCGTTATCGAAACTATTGACGAGAAGATTTTGTGCCCCGAGTCAATGTCTATCGTCATTGACCAAGATGCAAGGTATACTAGTTCACGCCCGATCTCCCCCGGTCACGGTGTGAGGTTGTCAAACCTAATAGCGCTATCAACTAATAACCCGTTCGCCCCCGGCGATTAATCGGTACTCTAAGCAGGGACTTTACATGATAGAGATTCGTTTAGTTTTGCTAGTTGTGACATATAAATATTATCCAAACGTATCTCCCCCGGAAATAGTAATTTAAAATATACCCATTCGCATTTTCCCCCGGAAATATTGGTTTGAAAGCATTCTTTAGTTTGTTCGTGTCCCTCCCTGGGACGCATGCTTTTAGTGTGTGAACTCACCTTGGTTTGCTCGGCAGATAATTTACTTGTGTTACGTTGGCCAACCATACCCTATTATGGTTATTAATATTCATTAGGACGGTAAACAAATAATCACGTATAAGCTACACGTATCTAACACGTATTCATCAAGTAGTGTACAAGTAGTAATAATTAACTGCACTAAACATGTACACATATCACCATAGTAGTAATAGTTAAACATGTATACAATTAACAATAATTAAGCCCAATACATTAGTCTGTGCGGCCCAGCTGTTAGTGTGCGGCCCACGCGAAATGGGCTTGTGTGGTTCAAAAGCAGGTGAGGCCCAAAGGAATAAAGTGGTTAATGTGTTAAAAGGAAATAGAGTAGTGTACGTTCGGGATCATTTTCGCAATCGGATCAAAAGTGTGCGTTGTAGACAACATTGTGCGATCAGTACCCATTTGTGCGATTCAAAAGTATGTTGTGCGATCTGTTTCATGTAACCGGCCCAAACAAGTGTGCATGGCCCAAAAATAGGCGAGGTCCACTAGCAATCCATTCCATCAAAATTGTGGGACTAAAAATCTTTGTGCGATTGAATGGAAAATATAGTGAGTGCATGTGCAAGAAATGTAGTGTGACGACTAGAAGCTATTGTGCGACCGACATGCGATGTACGAAATCAAACAAGTGGGGCCGGTCTCATTAATTGTGCGATTGAAACAATTTTGTGCAACTAAAATAAAAACAAACAAGTGATGTGCGATTGACAGGTTCTTGTGCGACCAGCATTAAAGAAGACAGTGGGGCCGGCTTTTTGAGTGTGCATTCAGTCATGACAACATTTCAATTTTCATGTTCCTAAATCAAACAAATAAGACAAAAAACATATGGTGCACATAATTTTTTTTGAATCAATCACTTGGCACTATATCTTCTTTCTCTCACCTATGCATTCCTAAGTTGTACCTTGTGTATATAAGCTTGTACCACCATGAAAACACAGTAACAATATTCAAACAAAAACCCAGTTCATCAAATATTCAAAAACCCAGATCCTATTTATGATAGCCATGTTTAACAGACAATCATCATCATCGTTTCTCAAGCTAACTAACAGGGATCATCAACAACAACTAACAAGATAATCATTATCATACGAAATGAATAATCAGACATTATTGTATTCAACATTTCCAAAACCCAGGTTCGTTAAATCATCATCGTCATCATAGCAAATCATCGGACCCTATCCTATCGAGCGACATGATTATCATTCTTAACAAAAATCATGAAATCAATTATATCAAGAACTCTAGCATGTGAACCTTTAGTCAAATTATATCTAACTGGTGGTTATTTAACGAGAACAATCATCTAGCAAATATCATCAAGCATGCATGGCCAGGTTGTACGTTGGGCTTGTGCGGTTGTACATTCAAATGAAAAAAAAAACCCAATTTCCTTGTTACTTTTGTCGCTAACTTATGAGGAACCATCAAACACAGTTGCAACAATCATTTGAACGACTAACACTCATGCATACATATGCTTAAAACCTCATAACACAAGACACACCTTCATTTTGAAATCAAAAACCGCAAAGGATTCAAAAAATTATTATACGAATGAAATGTAAAACAATAATCTTGAATATTGACCGGAGAAATCATGGAACGAGTGTGTGTGTGTGTCACCGATTCGTCTCGTATCATGACCCGAAACTCCAACTACTGAAAACCCGACACTCGGAATGGAGCTTGAACCGCTCTGAAAGGAGCCGCCGCCGCTGTGTACTGTCGCTGGTCTCTGCCGCGACCCGCTGCCGCTGCGGCTCTGGTTTGTTGCTGTCGGTCGTCATCACCAGTTCACTCTCTCTCTCTGCAGCTCCGATTCTCTCTCACTCGAGTCCATATGTGTGCGTGTAAGGGTGGTGCGAGGTGGATGGTGAGTTGTGGGTGTGATGGTATAACAGAGAGGGGGTGTTTGTTTGGTTGGCCGGAATGTATCTCCGATCGCCGGAGACAAATCTGATCGGACAGGGGATAGGGGAGAAGGTGGGTTATGCGGCTGAACATATGTTGTAGGGTTTTAGAGGACTTGAGAAAAAAAATGAGGGGTGAGGGTTTATAAGGATTATTTATAGGGTAGGGTTTAGGTTTAGGAAGTGGGCTTTGGGCCTAGCCCAAGTGCGTGTGTGTGTGGGTCCATAAAACATAACGTGTCTAGCTAGAACGAACTGGCCCGATCAATAAATGTAGCGGTAATTAAATAATAAATGAAAACTTCCCGATGCGGATTATTATTATTTCGTAAATAATAATGTTAATAACAATACCGATATTTAATAAATGTGCGTTACTAAAATACCATTTTCTCGACAACGAGAGTACGGGTTGTGACAGTTTCCATTTATGCTTATTAACGAAAGTCTTTTGAAGTTTGTATTGTATAAGTTGCATAAAGTACATGTTTAAATGTGCTTAACCTTTAGTAGAAATTGGGGGTTATACCTTTAAACTGCATCTTTTATCTCATGCTTACTATCCTCTCGGAATTAATTTTGTTTTATTTTAAATGTTAGATGTTAGATGTTAGATGAATGTTTTCAGAATTTACTGTGTTTATTCAGTGTTAGATTATTTTTTAGGCCTATATGGATATAATCTATAGTTTCTTGAATATATTTAATATTATTTTTTTGAATTAATGATATATTATTTTATGCTATTCGGATTGTATTGTTTGAATCTTATTTAGTATAAAAAGTCTTTTTATTATTGTAATATATCGGTTCCAAAAACTGCATCTTTAACTGTAGTTATTCTTTTCATTAAAATTTTGTTTTATGATGAATATGTATTGATATTTAAGAACATTGCTATTGCTCACTTTCACTTAACAGTTTTTTGAGTTCAATTGCCGGTTGTGTTCATAATGGGAGACAATTCCGATGATGAGGTTGTTGAAGTATCTCGTGATCAGTTCTTTCATAAACTAGACGAGGTAATCTACTATTATCTGTATACACATTATTTCTTAATAGTTATCTAGCACTAATTATTTGCATAATGTCCTTTATAGGCCTTACATAAAGATTATGGCTTCATGTTTTCACATGAAGAACCAAATGTCCACCAGGTAATCGTATACTTTTATAAATGTCTATGTATACATAAAATTCATATTAATTTAAACAATCACAGGTAATTATTTACCTTAAGTATGTTAATGTAAAATGTGTCATTGAAACAGGATCTTTGCATTCAAGAACAAAATGCTATCACCATAAAGGAGGGACTTGGAGAACCAAGTAATGGTAAACAACATGACGTTGATTGCACTTCCAAGGGAGTTATAGCTGAAGGATCCCCATCTCTCACAAAAGATGTAACTTTATGAATTTATACAAATAATCTTCATTTGTTAACAATAATATGGTATCTTTTTGAAAACAACAACTTTTTCCATCATAAAGGTAAAGAAAAATGTAAGCTATGTTCGTACTTCCAAGTCTAAGAAGCGTTTACCTGGAAAGAAATCTGAAAAACACACTATTCCTGAAGAACCGGAGTTTTGTAACTTTACATGTAGAGGGGAATACAGGCTGGTATGATTTTTGCTTAATCAATCTTTAAATTTACATTGTTTGTCTTTATTATTTGATGTTTAAAATTTATGCTTTTTAATTCACGTTGTTACATGCAGCGTCTTCCGGTCCTGGTATCAAAACGCGCAGGGTTTACAAAGAAGCTTCATACACTGAAGTTTCAAAACCTGCAGGGGCAGGTTAGTATTTATGAAGTCAAACCAGAAAAAAATGGAAGTGCATCACGCTATTCAGTCATAAACTGGCCTATATTTATGGCGGAAAATAATTTGAATGATGGCGTCATGCTTGATTTCACTTATGTGACTTAAAAAAAAAACCGTCATCTTAAAAAATGTCCGCTCTGTCTAAGCCAAAGTGCACCTATCTTTTATAAGCTGTCTTTTGAACAACTGTTTGGTCTTTGTTTTGTTAACTATCTTTTGAACATGTACCTTTATCGACTTTTTTGATAATAGACTTTTGTATGCTACTTAACTTTTGTGTATATCGTAAATGTTTATTACTACAACTAAAAATTTCTATCAAAATTGCAGTTGACCTTATGACTAAAGATAAAATTAAGTGTCAACTTTTATATAGACATTTGTGTGCTACTTAATTTCATGCAGTATCTTAGTTATCAAAATAAACATTAAATTAAACGCATATTAGTATTCCATTTAATCTAGAATAACATATTAACTTGGGTTGTTTTTGTAAATAAATTTAATACATATACTATACATATGGACATGTTAAATATAAAAAAAACAATTCAAAATTTATTAGCAAACGAGTAGAAGATCAAATCTATATAATTATTAAAACAAACAATTTCAAAATAATATTCTAACTAAGTTCAACTAATTTAGTTTATTAAATTTTGTAAATGTAAATGTTTTAAATCAAAGAATATATATGTTCAAGGAATTGAATTTGTGAATAGAGCAACTATTAATAAGGTATATATTATCGTGAGTTACTTTTGATATTAACATCATAGACTACCAAATTTTTAAAGACTTTATTTTCTTAAGAGAATAATGATTAATAAGGTGCTTTTGACATCAATTTCAAATAATATCAAATTTTCAACGAATTGACTATCTTAAAATGAGTAACGATTAATAATGTATATGTTATCATTAATTATTTTTTTATCCTTATTTAATCTAACATCTTAAATTGAACAAACTATTTTCAAACTTTCTATTCATATGTTTAAATTTAGGCAAACTTTCTTAATTTAAAATATATAGTTTATATGGAAATTGAACAATCACATACAATTAGTTACAAATGATTTGTATAAACGGTTATAGGTTATATTTATATGTTAAGTCGAATTTATTTATTTTATTTGAATGAATGTCGAATTTATTTATTTCTATTGATATCATTAATTCAGGAAAATAATATATTGATACAATTAGTTAATTTTATAATTTATTTTATCACTTAAACGATTTCTATAGATTGATATCATTAATTCGGAAAAATATATTCAAGAAACGATAGATTATACATATACAGTTGGACTTAACATATTTATTTATTTTAATTTTAATGAATGTCGAATTTAAAATTATAATTAGTTACATCATGTTGCAAACTTTCTTACTTTATATTATATAGTTTATATGTAAATATGGAAATTGGTCAATCACATACAATATGGAAATTTATCTATTTTAATAAATGTCGAAATTGAAATTATAATTAGGTACATCATTGCCAAACTTACATGGCCACATATATTATAAATACCCTTCTCCTACCTTTTATTTCATACACATCCAACCTTCATACCTTCTTTCATCGATACACACACAGAGGTATGAGTATTATGGATGTTATTATAATTCGTCATTATATATTATTGTCTAAGTAATATAATATGTATTTCTTTATCATTGCTATTGCATTTTGTTTTAATAATAATGAAATTGTTTCTACTGATTTTATAGTATTGAATGTTCATAGTTGTATTCTTTTCTGTTGCATATGTTAATCTTATATGTTCATAGAATTGCTAATTCAAAGTTGTATATGTTAAACTTATTTAATGTTAATATAAAATTAAATGATAGTGTGGTAATCAGTTTATATAAAATAAATATATTTCAACGTCACTTATTTTTTGTTCAATATGTAGATGTAGATATGCTTAATTGTCTTAGTCACCTAATCTAAAATTACTATACGTATACTAATATCGTTTATATATACAAATATATATATTTTTATTTTTATGTTGATCCATTATAATCAATTACGTTATACGTTGATAGATTTTAGATGTTATGTTTTTACATTGTTAGACAATAATATAAATGTTTTCATTATTTAACGTAGTAAATCGTTAATTTTTTTTTATAGAATCTAAAATAAACAAATACTCACTGTATAATTCTATATCATTAAAATATATATAAAATTTATTATTGCTACATCCTATTGTTCAATATGAAGTTACAATATAAATATATACATCCTTTTAATTTTAACTAATTTTGTAATATTAAATTGATTTCAATCTTAATACAATTTTTAATTTATCTTGGTGTGTATGCTATCAACCTTATGTGAACTTATTTTTTCAAATATCACTGTATTTTTAATTTTCAATATATTCTTATATAGTAATACTTATTTCTTTTTTACAAACATCAACATACATCAATTGTATTTCATTTGTTAGGTTTTCTAATCTAGCACAATAGATCGTAAAATGGAAAAGATTGGCATGGAAATGGTTGTCGACGAGATTTTCACAAGGCTCCCTGCCAAAGCTATAGATCGTTTCAAAAGTGTTTCGAAATATTTTCGTAAAGAACTATCAACTCATAATCTTGAGTTGAAGCATTCTTGGCGGACTGGAAATTCACTACAAAAGAAACTACTCTCCTTGAAACATACGTCGATAGTCGTTGACGACATAGTAGGTGGGAATTTGGAATTCGATACAAGCAAAACCATAACTTTTCCATACAATATCTGTAACACCCCGTGTTTTCATACATGAAAGTCAAAGTCAAGGTCAAAGTCAACGACCGATTTCGCGCAACTTGACTTGTAGAACGGTCCTTATTTTATTTGTATTATGTGGAGTAAGTGTCGTTCATTGCAATAATCGATGAGTATTAATCATATTTCAATCGAGCTGCGACTGAACTATAGGAAGTAACAATGCGATAAAGTTAATCAACTAACGATCAAGCTATGCTAATCGAATCGACGTCGAATTGCAACTTGAACTATGTATTTTACTTATTGTTTATACGTGTCTGTGTGCCTTACGTGTTACCTGTGCGTGTTTATTTATGTTATGTTGTGGTAATCAAGCGAACTCAATCGAACTCGAAATCTAATTCGAATGCTATCGAACTCGAACTCGAACTCAAGTCACAATCGAACTATGATAGATGGTGGAGAATAGATTACGCGAGACACGAAGTATTTGGGAGTAAAAGTAATTTGACTAGGAAACCCTATCGAATCGCTCGCAGTCGGAACCAAAACGTCAAAGATCGTCGCACCAAACACACCACCCAGGCGCCAATCCGCACGGAAAGTCCATCCGCACGGACAGTCCATCCGCACGGACAGGCCATCCGCACGGATAACCGTCTGGGGAAGTGTTAAGTGTGTCCGGTCAGGATTGCTATCCACGCGGATGACCAGCCGGGTGGTGTGCAATCCGGACGAATGACGCTTTCCTCTTTAGGCATCCTATAAATACACGGGTCACTCTCCAAACTTTCCACTTTTGACAAGTGACGTCCGACCAGCACGCTTTCTTCACCTTTCCTTCGATTTCTCTCAATCCAGGTAAGATCTCGCCCTAAATCTTGTACTTTCTTGATCTATACGCACTTCTACACCTTCCTATCTTTTAAATATTAACTTTTAACCGTGAAATCATCAAGATTTGAGGTATTCTAGGATGACGTCATCATGAAGTTCCCATGAACTTCAAGTTTGACCTCATTCCACCAAGAATAACTCGGATCTGAACGGTTTCCACAAGATTTCACGACGACTTCGCATAAATCTGAACTTCTTCAAAGGATAAAAGAGTTGAAAGAAATAAACACAAGTTTTCTCCTTCTTTTACACTCAAAAACGATAAGAATCGGATCAGTTCTAGTCTTCTACTCAATGTTAGCGATGCACTAGTCCTAAATCCGGATTCTACCCGCGAGACACCTGATTTCGGGTTAGACCAGAATGACCATTCTGAGCCGCCGACCGGCCAAGCTAGGGTGATTCCTGGCCGGCTTAGTCGTGCGGGTAAGAATACAATTCCGATTGGTTGACACGTAATCAGAACGTCTCGATAGAACGACAAAGGCGACCAAGGGTAGACGAATGGAACAACCAGAACGAGGTGCTGCCCGTACGAACTGATGTCCGCACGGACAGGATATCTGGATGGACTGATGTCCGCACGGACAGACTATCCGGACGGGTTGCCATCCGGACGGACTACACTTGGGACCCATATCCAAACAAGGTTGGAGTATCGACGAATGAATAATCCGCACGGACGAACCTCTGAATGGATTACTCTTCGGATCATGAGATACTAAGACCTTAAACAATTTCCAACATGTTCATCCGACCGGACTACCATCCGGACGGATTGTAGTTGTCCGCACGGACTACCTTCCGGACGGATTGTCGTTGTCTGCACGGACTACCATCCGGACGGATTGTCGTTGTCCGCACGGACTACCATCCGGACGGATTTCACAAATTTCCCCAAGTGACTCACCCTTAACGTCGTTGTCCGCACGGACTACCATCCGGACGGATTGTCGTCCGCACGACCGACCTGAAGGGTAGAGATACTTAAATGTTTTCTAAATACTACAACGAAAACTTCAAAGGACAAGGCATCATACACAAACACATCCTTAGCATAGGAAGAAACAATCCACTCGAATAGTTATCCGCACGGATGACTAACCGGGCGGATTACCATTCACACGGATTGTTGTCCGCACGGATGACCATCCGGACGATCAGCTATCCTACCCACTCTCATCCTGTATTGTTTTACGCGCCACTTATCGCTACGTTATCGAATCTATTCAGGCTAACCGTACTCGCTAAAAGCGCTCCCTTCAATCCATTAATCGCTATGAGTATACTCGATCCCTTTTTGCTTTAAGCACTTTTGGGTGTTACATACGTAACGAATATTCAAACTACAACTATCACACTACTCAAACTATTTGAACGCTAACCGTTAATGCATGTTATACGTGGCTTATGAATGCTTGTTGTTATGTTTACACATGGAATGTTGTCTACCTGCCTTAGCAACGATAGTACTATAGTTTGGACTCAGCACCAGTTCACACGGGGGTTGTTAAGGATCTTTTACTTGCATGGATTACGGTGGTAATCATGTATTGCGAACTGCCTCAGGCAGTCAACCCGCAGTCATTGGTATCGATGGATCTATGTCGATAACTAACGTGCTTCATTTCACTATGTGTACGTGCTGGTTATGCGTAAACGAATTCGAACTCTATATGCTATTATCAAACTTGTATGCTCACCTTTACATTTTATGTATTGACTTTATTTTAACGTATGTGACAGGTGCTTAGGATGCATATGAGGTAGGAATTTGAAGCTAGGATAAAGCTTTAGAGCCCAACAAATAGTTGTCTGTGGATAACGAATTAGGGGTCTCTAGAAGCAGATAAACAATTGCTGTCTTATATAAATCTGAGTCGTCGGTGTTGGTGCACACATCTGTCGTCTTCGTCTTATGTCGAGTCTCCGGTTCGTTGCGGATTTGAACAAGTGTGACATCATCAATATGACATCATCATGTGACATCATAATGATGACATCACAATTTAGAACACATGAAACAAGATATAAAATGTAACCGTGAGCATGACCGTTTGAATGTGTCAAGTTTGAAGGTGGTGACCGTTTGAAAGTCATGACCATTTGAAGGTGACATGCCACTTTCAAACGGTCAGGGGTCTCTCCCTATAAATAGGCTTCAAGCTGTCATCATTTGTAAGATTCTGATTTCCAACGCCGAGGTGCTGTCGAAGTGTCTCTGTACTGTAAAGTGTTCAAGATCAATAAACAAGACATTTAATAGTGAATACAAGCTAAACGAAGACCGAATCAATGAATTCCGCCTCTGATTCGGTCTGAGCACTCTTCTGATCGACTCGTTAGGTTGTTTCACGATCCTACAAGTGGTATCAGAGCTCAGGAGGAAGAGTTCTTACCATTTAGCTCGTTTTCTCTGAAAAATTCTGATTTTCTACACCTTCTTTCACAAAATTGATACTTTTCATGGTTAAAATCGGCTAAAATTTTCACAATATGTGCGTAATTGTATTTTAACAAACCCTTGAAAGTTTCAGCTTTAAATTTGAAGTAAAAGTGGTTAAAATGGCTTGAAAACTGGTGACCGTTTGAACGAGTACAACACATGTCCGTTTGAAATTGACCGTGACCGTTTGAATTTGACCGTGACAGTTTGAAACTGCACCTGACCGTTTGAAACTGCACCTGACCGTTTGAAACTGCCACCTGGCCGTTTGAAGTTGGACATGACCGTTTGAAACAGTGTGTGAACAGTTTGAAAGTGTGTTCATCGAATTGTGTATAACAGTTTACGAGGGTGTCAGTGCATGTGATATTATCAAAAGTGTATTGAGTAGTGTGAACCGATTGAAAATGCATCGTGTATTGTGTACAAACATTAAACAAGGTTGTGGTAATCAAGGTTGTGTGCATGTAAGGTGTTGTCGTGAAGTATTAAAAGTCCGATTCCATGTGATAATCGTTTGTGGTCCAATCATTGAGTGTTATAAATTCAATTGTCTACCACTTTTAATTGAGGTCCAATTAAATTGTTTGGTTGCATGTGAATTAAAGTGACTTTAATTGTTTTATCAGTACACATGAATATGGATTAATTGTTTCAAGAAGTCTTACATGTGATATTATCATTTTGTTTGAAAAGCTCAACGTCTAGTAAATTGAAATAATCAGATTGCATGTGATTTCATTTTGTGAGTATCAAGATAACGTGAATTGTGCAAAAGTTGTCGGATAAGTGGATTAGAGGTCCAATAACAATCGTGTATAATTGAGTGTTGTCAGCCCATCACATGACCCAATCACATTGAAGAAGTTGTTTTCGGTTAATCAATTTGATTATATCAGCGTTTATCCTACAATTCATGTGAAAGTGTTAAGCCCATGTGATTGGTCCATATCAGCAGCCCAATCAATTTGAGTATAGCTTTTATCTTCTCGGCAAAATACACATTTGTATTATCCTACGAGATCACACGAATTTAACCAAATTGTTCAGTGTGTATTAAGTCTACAGGTCACACGTGTTTTGAAGTTCAAAGTGTTTAAAGGGTCATCAATTTGTTTGAGTAATGTTTGTTGTCGGCTTGTTATTTTCATCGATCAAAGGCCCAAGTTTCATTATCATTGACCAAATCAGTGAGGCACTATCAGATTTTTAAAATGGAAGTGGTTTTTGATGAGACGGAAAACCATTATCTTGAAAGGATAAATGATTGGTATCGAGGATATTTCAGTAGTCATTATCAAGATTTGTCCCAGAATGTTTGGGCTAAACGGTTCGAATGTTTTCTGTGTAAGAAAGATGAGAAATTAGTTGATTTGGAGAAGAGATTTGACTGTTTGATTGATCATTTGAAAGAAAACCAGATAATGATATCAGAAGCTGAAAGAGTATCAAAGTTTGCTAATGGATTACCAGCTGAATGGAATGATTTTTTGGAAAATCTAAGAAAGAATTCTAGTTTTTCAAAATTATCTTTAAGTAAATTCATTAGTAAACTTACAACTCATAAATATGATAATGAAGAGAAAAAGAAAGAATTGTTGAATAGGATAGAAAATAATTTGAAAAAATTAAGTTTGGATGTTGTTGTAGAACTGAACAAAAGAGTCTGTGTGTGTCTTAGTGCAAAAGATGTTATGAAATACGATATGAAGAGGGGTTGTTATATTGATGAGAATACGAATCCTCTTGACTTCGTTAAAATCTTTTGTGCAGGAACATACAAGATGAAGACAGAGCAAGTTCAAAAGAATGAAGAATCTGTGGAGATTGATTCCTCAAGTTCTGACTCAGTGTGCTCCAAATGTGACAACTTTAAAACTGACAATGACAAACTCTTGAAGGATGCGGAAAGTCTGACATTGGAAGTCAAAAAGTTGAAAGATGAGAAGCAAGCTGATATTAAACAGATTCTGGATTTACAGGGAAATTGTGAAAAGCTAAAAGCTAAAAATGTTAAACTGTTAAATGATTTGAACAGTTTGACATCAGAAAACAAGAAGTTGAAAGAAAAAACAAAAGTTTTTGAAGAGAAAATTAAAAGTTTTGAAAATGAAAAATCAAAGATTGAAAAAGATTTTCAAAGTCAGATAAAAATTTTAGAAGATGAGAGAGATTTGTTTGGTAAAAACAATCTTGAAAAACAAATTGCAATCAATTCTCATCTTGAAAAAATATTCGACTTGAAAAAGAGGCAGAATGTGCTCAAAAGAAAATCAATGAATGGGAAGAAAAGTTGAAGGTGTTTGTGAATAAAAGAAAAGTCATAGTTGAAGATTGTGATGAAAAATCTGATGATGAAAACGAAAAAATTTAAAAAAAGAATTTTTTTTTAAATTAAAAGAAAAGTTTCAAGAAACTGTTCCACAATCAACTGAAAAGGGAGAATGCTCTAAGCAAAAACCTTTGAAGATGAAAGTGGAACAAAAACAAAAAGAGAAAATTTTGAAAAATGTTCAAAAAGAAAATAAAAGTTCATCATATCAATCATCCAATCGCAATCAAAAATCACAAAAAGTAAAAATTCAAAATTCAAAAATTGTTGGTAATGAGTGGTGCAGGTCGGACCACAGTGCTCAAAAGCCAAATCCAGCAAACAAGAGGAGGAAAGATTATCACCAAGCCAAACAGTGCTTTGATCTAAATGTTTGGACTGAAAATGGTGATTGGTACGATAACAGAGTGTGTTACAGATGCGGCTATCAAGGACACATTGTTGTTAACTGCCAGAGTTGGAGATTTGAGTCAAGGAGTTGTTTTATCTGCAACATCATTGGTCATATTGCTAGAGATTGCTCAATGAGATCAATGAGAAGATCGAGGGCTGAATCTCAGAAGCAGGTGAAGAAACCAGTCAATGTCAAGCCCAAAGAACAGAAGGTTCAAGAACCTAGAATTCAAGAAAAGAAAGTAAAACTTTCTCAGGGGCAAAAAGACAGACTGAGGAAAAAGAGGAAGAAGGCCAGAGAGTATCTAGAGAAGATTTTGTCCTCGGATACAGCTGGCAAAACAAATAAAAGTTCTGATAAATCGTATTGCTCTCCAAAGAACAACAAATCTAGAAAAACGCATTCATCAGATACAAATCTGAGGACAGAAGAGAGAAAGAAGAAGAAGAAAGTTGTTGGCGATGAATCTGACTCTTCAAAGTCAGACAAGCCAAGTTTAGGCAATGAATCTGGTGTGGTAAAGCCAGAAGAGCCAGTTGTTGAGGTAAAAACTGAGAGTTATAGTCTAACAATGGATGAGACAAACTTTCCACCATTGTTGAACAAGAATTCAAAATCACCCAAGGACAGTCAGGCTTGGGTGAATCTGTTTAAATAGAAAAACCTGACTTGCCGGAACTTCCAGGTTGGTAAGTGTGGAGTAGGAATCGGCACTTTGAGAATTCAACCAACAGATAATGATTGGTTGAAAATGCTTAATTGGATTGATCTTACAAGTGGTAAATCAGGGACATTAAGTTGTATCTGATTTTCTACAAGTGGTTGAAAAACAAAATGATGAGTTTATCCCCTAACCTACAAATGGTTAAAATCAATCAACAAAACTAATTTTCCGGAAAAACCATTTGATTAAAACAAACTTAAGTGTTTTGAAATCAATGGGAAAATAGTTTGTTGTGAGGGGGAGTTCTGATTGTTTATGCCAAGTGAATGGAGAATTGAAGTGATTCTCATCATGTTGTCACGTTTCTTGTACAACTTGTTTTCAAATTTTCCTAGAAAATCAAAATTGAGACATATTTTGATTTTAGGTGGAGTAAAAATTTTTAAAAAATTAGAAAATTTGAAAATGTCAAAAACATTGAAAAATGTAAAAATGAGTTTTGTTGTGAAAAAGAGGAAATGATAGTAGATCAGTTGGACTATCACAACATGCTAAAGAAATGGAAAGATATAATGTGATAAACGATCTCACTAAAGATGTGACGGTAGGCTCAGCTAGACTAGTAGATTTGCGATAACGATACAAACCTAAAGCAAAAAGCCTAGTTCTAGTGGGAAACACGGTCAAAAGCATAGTACTTAGTTTTGTCCTTCTTGATTGTGTGCCTACTCAGTAATCGCTGATTGTCGAAAGACATAAAACTGGTTAAGTTTGTGAACTTTCACAACTTTGCTGAAAAGTCGCTGTGATTGTGCATTTTATTTTGCAAAAATTTAAACTTGTCTTATTTCTTTATTTTTGTTTAAGCATCGGACATCCTCTGCGTATACGCGAGTATCGACCTGGATGTTGTTGCCTAAACGTTCTGCTTTATTTTCTTTGGTGTTTCGTTTAAGCTTTGGACCTCCTCTGCGTATACGGAAGTATCGACCTGGTGGTTAAAGCCTAAACAACTTCAACTTGTTTTATTTTTCTTATTTTGTTTAAACATTGGACTTTCTCTGCGTATACGGAAGTATCGACCTGATTGTTAATGTTTAAACATTCTGCTTTGTTTTCGCACAAATCACAGTTGATAAAAGTTTAAAGGCATTACTTGAGATAGTGTATTACATGATGAGGGGATATGCTGAGATCGTGGGGTCCATAAGAACTTAGTGCTATCTTAATATACCTTAAAGTATCGGTAAGCAAATTGAAAGTTTTTAGATTGAGTTTAAGTGGACAACAATATCGTCAATCCATGTGAATCGTTTAGAACTTAAAATGTTTAAAGCTTAACGGTGCTAGTGATTGGTCACATAAACTGATATGATCCTCTTACACAAGCTCACAAAAATAGTGTCTATAAATATTTGTTTACTGCATTTCATTATATTTCATAAAAACCCAAAAAGATTTTAGTGTGTTTTAGCATAAATTTTGAAAAAAAATTCAAAAAGATTTTCGACAACTGACGTTGGAGAGCTGATATTCAAAATTTTAAAGTGCTGAACAAGATGAACTGGTTTGGGAGTGTGTGTACTGAATTGAAAAAATTGTTTTGAGAAAGTAAAGTTTGATTGGTTAATCGAGATCATTAATTTGAACTAGATGGAACTATTTCTAATAAGTTTTTCTTATTGATTTAAGTAAAAACTTATGTGTTTGTGAGAAGATTGTGCAGGAGATGAGCTGAACAGAGATAAAGCCAGGGATTGATCTCAAGGTGATAGCTAATTCCAGATGGCGATCCCATCATGATGAGAGGGGGAGTCTGACGAGGTTAGAGCCAAAGAGAAGATCCTGGTATATGCTGAAAAAGAAAAGAGACTGATAAAGACTGAAGATGCGAAGACTCGACACTTAAGACTCGTCAACATCTGAGGGGGAGTCTGTTGGTGCACACATCTGTCGTCTTCGTCTTATGTCGAGTCTCCGGTTCGTTGCGGATTTGAACAAGTGTGACATCATCAATATGACATCATCATGTGACATCATAATGATGACATCACAATTTAGAACACATGAAACAAGATATAAAATGTAACCGTGAGCATGACCGTTTGAATGTGTCAAGTTTGAAGGTGGTGACCGTTTGAAAGTCATGACCGTTTGAAGGGTGACATGCCACTTTCAAACGGTCAGGGGTCTCTCCCTATAAATAGGCTTCAAGCTGTCATCATTTGTAAGATTCTGATTTCCGACGCCGAGGTGCTGTCGAAGTGTCTCTGTACTGTAAAGTGTTCAAGATCAATAAACAAGACATTTAATAGTGAATACAAGCTAAACGAAGACCGAATTAATGAATTCCGCCTCTGATTCGGTCTGAGCACTCTTCTGATCGACTCGTTAGGTCGTTTCACGATCCTACAGTCGGAACAGAATATTTGTTTTGATGTTTGTCTGTAATAATTATTTGACTATTTGAGACATGGTATGGGATATGTTAATTTAAATTGAATGGTAGTAATAGTTGTTATGGAAACTTCTGGACAATCTGTTTCGCTCAGTGCCATGCCCCGATGATTCCGCCATCGGTTGGGGTGTGACAGATTGGTATCAGAGCCATAACTATAGGGAATTAGGCAAGACTCGACCTAGTCCGGGTCGAAGTCTTAGATACCTAGACTATAGTTAAGAATCAGCAGACCAACTTGTGCATAACCAGTAGGGATTATGTACGAGCTTCTTTCCTCGTTATTCTCGCTTATTCTACGCTATCACCACACTCAAATTTTCAACTAAAAGTGAGCAATAAGGTCGAGAATAGGTGTGAAAGCCGCAACTCTCGACTAAAGTTGCTTACTCAGCTCGCATTTTAACTACGAACGAGGAGAATTATACCAAATTAGGGGTGAAACCCATATTTTGATGAATAATCTCCTCTATTTTATCAAAACGGGAACGAAGTTGTTAAGCCAGGGGTGAAACCCTAACCTTGACGACTTGTTCTACATATTTTACAAAACTCTCACCAAAGTCTTGATGGACTCCAACGACCTGAAGTCACAATAGGACTAACGGGAGGCGTGCCAAATGCCCAAGAATCGAGGCAAGGGCACAGTCCTGAAGGTTAAATGTGCACAACGGATCCTTGTGAATAGTCGAACCACTTTGGTTAGTCGAAGTCTACTAGCCGCAGACAATCTATTTCTCAAATTTCATGTGTTTTGATTTTGAGTCCGCAACTGCTGACTCTGATAATTTGTCGATTTTATGTGTTTAAACTTTGGGATTTACTCGATTTTTGTTTTTACTTCGATCGACACAAGCGACTCGCACTGCATCTTGTGATTTTGTGCTTATTTTGACTCCAAACGATTGCGTAACGACACATTCGACATGCGAAATCCGTGAACGTGCGTGACCGAACACACAAGAACGTACTATAATTAGTGTTTCTATTGACAGAATTGAAATCGTACAAGAACCATGAATCACCTTACCACTTTCTCTCTCTAGCTTCTTTCTCTAGACCCAGGTTTCTGTTTTCTAACTGCCTCTAGTAACTAAATGCGTATGTGCTTCATTGCTTCTGTGCTCTACATACTTAGGAATTACGTGATTATGTGCTCTACGTGATTACGTGATTTGTGCTCTAAGTGTGTATGTGGTTACGTGATTAAGTGGTTCTGTGACTTGCGTAGTTATGAGTCTATGTGTTTACACAGTACGTGTTACTGAGCTTTAGTAGTAGTAGACGTGTGAGGTGAGATTCAAATACAATGTGTTGAGTTCCGTGACGATGTCTATTGCAGACTATGTCGTCTGGATCCCGTCATGCACTCTCTCGTCAAGAAAAGAGGGACAAACGCCTTGCTTCCATCATCGCCAAGAGTGTGGCAAAAGCTGTGAGTGATGTTTATGAGAATGTCAGCAAATCATCCGAGGAATCGAGAACCGATGCTCCTAAAGCTGCCACAAGGCCTTTCAGTTTCAAGCAATTCAAGTCGTGTGGGCCAAAGGAATTCACTGGCGAAGGAGGTCCTACTGCACTATTTCACTGGTTTGATTCCATTGAGGTTACTCTGCGACAGAGTGGTTGCCCTGATGACCTTCGAACTCTGAATGCTACCGGCGTTTTCCAGTCCCGAGCAGTAGACTGGTAGACGGTCGAACCATTTCGCCAACGTGTGCCCAAACAGGGTCGTGAAACAAGAGCCTCAGCAACAGCAGCCGCAGCAGCAACAACAACAACAGCAGCAACAACAGGCCGCACGTGCCAGAACTTTCAACCTCAATGTGCGTCAAGCCCAGGCCGACAACAACGTGGTCAATGGTACGTTCCTTGTGAATGGTATTTATGCTTCATGTTTGTTTGATACTGGAGCCGATAATTGCTTTGTGTCGTTCGAATTTGAGAAACTCCTTAGTCGTAAGCGCTCCAAACTTTCCTCGACATTCGATGTTGAAGTCGCTACCGGAAGAACCGTCGCTGTCAATTCTGTTCTTCGTGATTGTACTCTTGAGTTCAACAATCACATCTTTTCGATCGACCTTATTCCGATGCAACTCGGAAGCTTTGACATCATAATAGGCATGGACTTTCTTCGAGAAAATCATGCTGAAGTTGTGTGCTTCGACAAAATGATTCGATTTTCGCTCACGAATGGTGACTTATTGTGTGTATATGGAGATACTACTTCAAAGGGGCTCAAGCTTATGTCATGTATCCAAGCCAGCAAGTATCTCCGTAAGGAATACAGGGCTTTCTTGGCTAACATTGTAGTAGCGGAGAAGGAAAAGAAAAAGAAGAAGGAAGTGAAAGACGTTCCCGTGGTTCGAGAATTTCCCAATGTTTTTCCAGAGGATCTTCCCGGACTACCGCCAAGTCGTGATATCGACTTTCGTATTGACCTCATTCCTGGAGCCAATCCTATTGCCAAAGCTCCCTACCGTCTCGCGTCGTCCGAAATGCGTGAACTCTCAACCCAACTCCAGGAATTACTTGAGAAAGGCTTCATTCGCCCGAGCACCTCTCCTTGGGGCGCGCCAGTCCTTTTCGTCAAAAAGAAGGATGGGTCGTTCAGGATGTGCATCGACTATCGGGAATTGAATAAGTTAACTATCAAGAACCGCTATCCCCTACCTCGTATCGACGATTTGTTTGATCAGCTACAAGGCGCTACGTGTTTCTCCAAAATCAACCTACGTTCAGGTTACCATCAGCTGCGTATCCAAGAAGAGGATATACCCAAAACCGCGTTTCGTACTCGATACGACCATTACGAATTCGTTGTCATGCCTTTTGGTCTAACAAACGCACCAGCGGTTTTTATAGATCTGATGAATCGCGTGTGTAAACCATATCTCGACCGTTTCGTCATCGTATTCATCAAAGATGTCTTGATCTATTCCAAATCGAAAGCCGAACACGTGCAACATCTACGTTTGGTTCTCGAGTTACTCCAGGGGAACCAACTCTATGCCAAGTTCTCCAAGTGCGAATTCTGGTTAGGGGAGGTTCAATTTCTGGGTCACATTGTAAATAGTCAGGGCATTCACGTCGATCCTGCGAAGATTGAAGCAGTCAAGAGCTGGGTTACACCTAAGAACCCGTCCGAAGTCCGCTCTTTTCTCGGACTAGCGGGCTATTATCGACGATTTATCGAGGGATTCTCAAAGATCGCTGTACCACTTACCTCTCTTACGCATAAGGACAAGCCTTTTGTTTGGGGAACTAAACAAGAGACTGCCTTTCAAACCCTTAAGCGCATGCTTTGCAATGCTCCTGTTCTCACATTGCCCGACGGAAACAATGATTTCATTGTCTACTGTGATGCTTCCAACCTTGGTTTTGGTTGTGTTCTTATGCAACGAGACAAGGTCACAGCTTACGCATCTCGTCAGCTCAAAATCCACGAGAAGAACTATACAACCCATGATCTCGAGCTAGGCGCAGTTGTTTTTGCGTTAAAGATTTGGCGACATTGTAAGTCCCGTAAACCGGATCTTTCAATGATATCAAACAACCAATAGATTGTGCGGAATCCAATCAATTGGTGATTCAAGATAAACACGAAAAACTGAAAATACGAAGAACACGATACCGAAATACTTTCAAACTTGCACACGATTCTATTACTATCAACTAGCAAAACCGTCTGGTACAAGTTCCTACACCACAATCTCCTCTCTCTGGCTTCTTTAGAACTTTTGTAACAATGAGGTTCCAACCTAAAAACAAGTTAGAAACTTGTTTTTATACTAACTCAAGCCCAATTCCCTACATGGGCTCCCCTTGGGCCTGCTTGGCCCACATGGCCTAAAGCTTGGCCCAAGTGACCTATAAAGGTCCACAACCTAATATAAACTAACCCGGTAAGGCCCGGTTCATAACCATAGCCCGTTGCATTAATTTGATGCGTTAGTCTCACACTTTAGGGCCTAACAATCTCCCCCTAGACTGATGCCATCAAATTGTCTTCATAGCATGAATTCAGCAACGTCTTCAACGAAGTCTATGGTTGTCGCTTTGCTGCAGATGTTATGGAAGTTCTTGACTTCTGAACTCTCAGCACTGGGTCTCTTTTCTTCAGCTCTTGTGGTTAGCTTCATATCAGGATCTCGATCAGCTTTGCTTGACAATCTTGTGGAAAAGAATGTGAGAGGAGGATTCTCAGCAGCTCTTTTCTTCTTCAATCTTTGTGTTTCAAGCAGGTTCACAGGTACTTCTTCAAATGTACTTTCACTGTCAAACGGTGTTTCGTATCCGGTTCTTCTGACTCAGGTACATCTTGTTGTTAAGCTGCTTCAGGCGTCTTCAGCAACTAACAGCATCTTAGTCTTCATCAACCCATGTTCTTGATTGAAATCAAGTTCTGCACATGCTCACAAACTCATAAGCAAACATTTCTTATGCAACAGGGAGAGTACCACATGAACACTAGGTACATGAAATTTCACAATTTAAATTCTTTTAACTTTTGATGATCAGTCAAATCTTCAAGAACGGTTACATTTTTTAAATTTAAGAAAAACAAATAAACACTCTATTTTTGGATTTTTGATTTTATATAAAAAACAAGACACTATTTTTTTTCAAATTTTTATTTTTTTTAATTTAAGAACTAAAAACAAATAAAAACTCAAAATATAAACAACTACCATAATATACAATTACAATTGCAATGGGATCAAAATTCATTCTCAGGCAGACTAAGGAACACTTTTCAGTACGAGCCTAATCAAACTGGTCTATGCGATTGCCAATATGTTTATCCACTTAAACTTTAACGCTCAACTTTCAATTTTTCAACTTCGTGATATGCTTTAGGCAATATTATACTATTATACCCGTGTGTCCCATTCCAAGGCATACCCCAGCGATCAAGGTAAGAACAACGATTCATCGTAGCAGGTGAGTATACTGATGTCATCCTTTAAGATATCCTGACTGTGTCTAGGTCTGCATATAATCTGTTTTATCATGTTTTGATTTCTTAACAATGAACACCCAAATAAATACTAATCAAATCCTGGAAATATATACAGCACACTCTATCATGCAAGTATCTTCCCTACCACATATTTCACAAGTCCAATCCAGATTTCTGAAATCTTAACTGGGAATAGGTTGAGAAGAGAACAGAATAGATCTTTTGCAGAGATGGTATAATATACAGATCAAATGAGTTTTTCTCAGTTTGATATAGGTTTCTTGGGTTTCTTTTGGGCACTTGAGGGCCTC
Source organism: Helianthus tuberosus (assembly GCA_030545235.1). Taxonomy (NCBI): domain Eukaryota; kingdom Viridiplantae; phylum Streptophyta; class Magnoliopsida; order Asterales; family Asteraceae; genus Helianthus; species Helianthus tuberosus. Next base: position 98,394,391 of record CM060433.1, on the reverse strand, counting down.
TTTCGGGTGTATAATTGATCTACAGAGCGACAACGTACAGCTAGGTCAGCATGTATCTGGATGCAGCAGAAGCTGACGTTGCCTAGCACCTCCAGGTCAGCATATATCTGGATGCAGCAGAGGAGGTACACGACTTTTTCAGAGAAGATTTCAGAATCAGATCAAAATTGTGTGTATCGGGACACCATACAGACTTTCAAATAGAAATGAGCTAATTCCAAGTGACTTTCTTTCCTGGGTTCATGTACAATTTTAGTTCTGAACAGAAGGACAGCCAAGATATCCCCGGATGATTCAACAACATAAAGACCCGAAACCTCAGACGTTGGCTATCTATCAACGCAAGATTTAAGACCATAAAATCATACGCTGTTGGCATGTTACCCACATGGTACATAGTTCGTTATGTTTATATCACTTAGTATCTTTTATCATGTTGAGCGTCAAGCCTATCGACATATCACAGTAGATCCTAGTCTTTTCAGCTATGGCACCTTACATGTGTTAGTCAAACCCTTTAACACGAACATTTATTTCACTTCCCATATCATGCAATTTTTCTTTTTGGCTTTTTCATTTTTCAAATGTTTTTGTATTTTTCTCATTTTCTCCCCCTAAAACAATACATATTTACAGCAAACTCTTTTTGTATTTTCTGAGTTTTCTCCCCCTAAACTCTATATCGATCTATATGTTCCTCTCCCCCCCTAAATTTGTGCATAAATCTTGTATTTTTGCGCAAATTTACCATTTACTAGAGAAAGGACACAGTATGTACAAAGTTATAAACTAAGAAAAAGAGAAAAATATTTTTGCTTAACCATTCCGTCATTAGATTGAAGACTAATCAAATTCAAATCAAAGTACTGAATTTAAACGGTACCTTTTGCTGATCATTTCTTACTTCTTTAATCTCCTCCAAAGGAAACATATCATCTGTAAAAAAAAATTTGAACTTTTTGCAACAGTGAAATGTTACCCGTTTTTATCTCTGGAACAACCGCTATCAACATTCCAGAGATTGTCAACAGCTCCTCCTTAGTTGTTCCTGAAAAGTAAGGAGCTTAGTAAGACATGGGTACCCAGGCCATCGTGGTCCTGGGATTTCCTGAAGCATCAAAATAAGACACTTCTTTTAAACACAAGTCCCCTTTTGTTTCAAGGATTGGAGACGTTGCTGCTTTGGATTTGGGTTTCCAAATCTGTTTCGGTTTAACAAACATGTTTGTTGCCTTCGGTTGAGCAACTTTAGCTAATTCAGGCTTATTAGTTTTAGAAAAACGTTTTTGTTCTTGAACACCCTTGCGTTTGTTTTTAGCAGCGTTCCAATCCCCATCAGAAGGTTTAACCTTGGGATTCACATTCTTCATTGCCTTAGGTGATGATACCTTCATTGGCTTGGAATGATTGTTATCCTTTGATGTAACCCTCTGATTTTGCATATAATAGGGTACATAGGGACGATGTGTGCAATTTCGAGCAATGTGACCAGCAACGCCGCAATTGAAGCACGTCTGTCTCTTCATGTAGAAAGCCTTCTGATCAGTTGAATTTGCTCTTGCAGGCCCTGAAGGACGAACCGGTCCTTTCTGTGCTTGTTTGTGTTGCACATTTCCTGCAGACGAAGATGAATTTGGGTGCCTGTACTTGTCGTTTGCAGGGGCCTTCTGTGGTGGAGATTTCCTTTGATTCTTCTTGTTTTCCTTAGACTGCAAGTCTTGTTCAGAAATCTCACCAATCTTTCTGAAACCCTTGTTAGCACAGTCAAATGCATATTTTTCACATTTCCCATTACTGACTGGCTTAACAAAGGTATTTTTCACAACACGGGCCTTTTGAGGACTATTGCTGCCCGTTGAGGACTGTGGAGAGCCTGCTTGTCGATGTTTAGGCTTCTTCTTTCCGCGTCCTTTACTTGCTCGCTTCGGATCTTGTTGCCTGATCTGAACCTTTTCATCACTAATCGAAGGTTCAGATTGTTCAGCTTGTGCACTTGGAGCCTTGTTCACATTAGTCTTCTCTTCATCCTTTATGTCATCAGCTTTGACAGAATCGGAGAGTTCTGGTTTGTTGGAAGAAATACCAGAAACTTTAGCTGAAACTTTAGCTGAAACATTTGACGAATTTTCAGCACAAGACGGTTCTGCACATGACATCCTTGAGCTGAATTCACTAGAATCATCTGATTCCAATTTCTCAGAATCAGCTCCTTCAGGTGATTCGCGTTTGGAATCAGATGGTTCAGCCGGCTCATTCGTTTCATTTGCCGACACAGTTTCTGTTCCGCAAGCATCAACGTTTTCGCCCAAATCATCAGGCCTGAAATTAATCATAGAGTGAAAAAATGAGCCAAAAATGTCACACACATGAGAACTTGATGCTTGTTTATCTCCAACGACACCTTCATCTTTAACTTCATCTGCAGGGGAAGACGAAGCATTAGAATCAAAAGTACCCTTTGAAACAAAATTTACCGAAGGAGTCGCTCATTTATCAACAGGTCTGCTGTTGATTGATGACTTATTGTTTTTGGGACCATAATTCATTCTACTCTCATTCATCATCTCCTCCTCAGTCATGGGTAAATAAGTATAATTGTCATTATAAGGAGGAGGAGCCTGATTAAAACCCAAACCACGCCCTTTATTTTCCTTGTATGCGAGCTGTTGATCACACAAGTTTTTGACTAATTTGCTGGAAGAATCAAATTTCTTAATATTAAGCTCATTTATTAGATATCTATCTCTGATATCTTCCAGTTCCTTAGTTACAGTGCAAAGTTTCTCCCGAACATATAAGAGTTGACTTGATTTCACACTTACATCATCCTTGAGTTTGATGATGTCTTTTCGCTGAGCTTCAATCTTTTCTTTATAAAGTTTTTCATTTTTGGATAAAGTAAAATGTTTATTTTTAAGTTCCTGATAATTTTGACTTAGCTCATCGTTGTGCATTTTATAAACCTCAACTCTTTCTCTACATTCAGGAGTGCAAAAGACAGAAAATATCTCTTCACGTTCTTTAGTAATTCCTTGAGCCAGGGGTTTGTTAAACATAAATGCTGAATTTTGTGTGGATGAGCAAACTGCAGCAGATGTGTTGCCTTGAGTAGACTGTTTGTCAGCATTGTCATATGATTTGATGATTGAGATCAGCTCATCCGGCTTCATTTTGTAACAATCGGTTGTCAATATTATCTGATTAACATTGGTAAACCAACTACAGTTTGCCTGATCTGGAATCCCTTTTATAACATCCAAAAGCTTTCTGTTGCTCATGTGAGTAGACACCACCATCTCTGCCTTCTCCATTTTAGAGAGTAGTTCGGCAAACCGGCCTGTAAGAGCTTCTATAGATTCACCATATGAGTATCTGAATCCTTCGAGTTCTTGCTCAAGCACCTCTCTCTTAGAAGACATTTTTTTTAAGATGTGATCCCCAAAAATGTGATCTCAGAAAGTGTGACCCCTGAAAATGTGCGCTTTTGACTATTTCCTCAACACAAGCCAAAAGCGAGAACCCGTGTACTCGCTAACTCAAACCCCTTGCACGCGATTGACTGAACCCGTTTTTATTTATTTAATATATAAGAAAACTAATTATTATTATTATTATTTCAAATCAATGATTAGATAATAATTACCAAATGATTTTAATATTATTTTATGATTATTATTATTATTATTATTATTAAAACTGAAACTGTACGTCTTCTTCGTAACACAACTCCAAACCTAATTTCTTAATTCAGCCGCCACTAGAAACTAGCCGGACAGTTGATGGTCACCGGGGAGTTGAAGTCGACAGAGAGTAAGACGGTCACCGGAAAGTTGGACGGTGATGAGGATGATGAAGGTGACCGGTAGTTTCAGGTTGGTGATCAACGGTGATACTACGGTGGTGATGGAGATGAAGTTGATCGAGGGAAGTGGTGATCGGACGGTAACAGTATGAACGGGGAAGATGATCAGAATTGTCTTGTTCGTTGCCGGTGGGGAATGGCACGGTGATGAACTTAACGACGATGAGGGTGATAACTGGTGAAGGTGTGCGTCGGAGTTGCAGGTTACGTCGGTCTCGGAACCGCGGTTGTGACTCGAGACCTTTGATGATTGCGACTCGAAAACAAAACGAGATGACTCGAGATCTCGGTTGCGAGTCGAAAACAAACAGGATGAGTCGAAACTGATGATGGTTGGGAGTCGAAACCAAACAGGATGAGCCGAAACTGATGATGGTTGCGAGTCGAAACAAAGGTGATTGAGGTTGCTACTCGAGACCGGTGATGATGATGTAACTTCGGAGATAGTGAATGAAAAACACGTGATGACGATGGTGGTTGATAGACGGAGTAAGACGACGGTGAAGTAGAGAAGACGATGAATGGCTACTGTATGATCGGAAGTTATGGGAGATGATGATGATGGTGATCGGCGGAGAGGATGAAATAACTTGTCAGTGGTCGGTGTATGATGGTTGGATGGACAGTGGAGAAGGTGATAATGAAACCATTGGAGACGGTTGCAGGTTGACAGTGAACTATAGTCGGAGAAGATGATGATTGCCACTGGAACTCGAAACTCGGTTGCGACTCGGAACCGTGGTTGCGACTCGAGACTGTGAAACGTGATTAGTCGAGACTGTGAAGCCGGTTGCGAGTCGAGACCTTTGTGAAAATTGTTGAGTCGAGACCGTGAGTTTGAGAACTCGAAACCGTGTGTCGGAACCAAAACTGGTTGCGAGTCAGAGATGATGGAGTCGAAACCGAAATCTGTTGTGTAGATGATATGACTCGAAACCAATGAAAATGGTGGTTGCTGGTTGCAACTCGAGACAAGTGATTGAGAGATGTTGACTAAAAAAAATTGCAACTGAATTCCAATATTTTTGGAAATTGATATCGTTTATTATTTAAAAAAAACAGAAAGAATATTTCCTTTTTTTTTAAATGACGAATATTTTAACACTATCAAAACAGATTGACACAGCAAACTATAATGATTTTGATAAAAATTTCGATGAACAATACCAAGAACGTGAAGAACACCGAATCAAAAATATCGAAAATCTTGAATCTTTGATATCACAACGAGCCTAGAAACAGGTTCTAATGGCTCTGATACCACTTGTAAGTCCCGTTTAACCGGATCTTTCAATGATATCAAACAACACCAAGTTTGTGCGGAATCCAAACTTGATGTGATTCAAGAATAAACCGAAGAAATATGAAAATATGAACCGAATATGAAAAACACACCGAATCACTTTTAAACTTGCACACGATTCTATTACTATCAACTAGCAAAACCGTCTGGTACAAGTTCCTACACCACAATCTCCTCTCTCTGGCTTCTTTAGAACTTTTGTAACAATGAGGTTCCAACCTAAAAACAAGTTAGAAACTTGTTTTTATACTAACTCAAGCCCAATTCCCTACATGGGCTCCCCTTGGGCCTGCTTGGCCCACATGGCCTAAAGCTTGGCCCAAGTGACCTATAAAGGTCCACAACCTAATATAAACTAACCCGGTAAGGCCCAGTTCATAACCATAGCCCGTTGCATTAATTTGATGCGTCAGTCTCACACTTTAGGGCCTAACAGACATTACCTGTACGGTACCAAGTGTACGATCTTCACCGATCATAGGAGCCTACAACATATCTTTAATCAGAAGGAACTTAATATGTGTCAACGCCGATGGGTAGAACTTCTCAACGATTACGACTGTAAGATTCGTTATCACCCAGGCAATGCAAATGTTGTTGCCGACGCACTTAGCAGACGGAGCTATCTGCTTAGCACTCGTAATATTCAAGCCCAGCACAATCTCGAAACTCTTATCCGCGACGCTCAACATGCATGTTTCAACGAACGCACCTTGAAGAAAGAAAGAATCTACCACGATGGAGCCCAACTTGTAAGCAAGTCGAATGGGATATTCCACTTCTTAGACCGAATTTGGATTCCCAAGCGAACCAACTTGCGACAGATTCTGATGGACGAAGCCCACAAATCCCGGTATTCTGTTCATCCCGGTGCTGACAAAATGTACCAGGACCTTCGTTATAAATACTGGTGGCCGGACATGAAAAGGGATATCGCTCTCTACGTCGGAAAATGCCTAACTTGTGCTAGAATCAAGGCCGAACACCAAAGACCCTCTGGCTTACTTGAACAATCACCAATTCCCATGTGGAAGTGGGAAAGTATAGCCATGGACTTTATAACCAAGCTTCCACCCACGTCATCAGGTCACGACAGCATATGGGTTGTGGTCGACCGATTGACTAAGTCAGCTCACTTTCTGCCCATACGAGAAGACTACAAGGTAGAACGATTAGCCCGAATCTACACAGACGAGATCATTTGTAATCATGGGACGCCTCGTGGCATCATCTCTGATCGTGATGCTCGATTTACTTCACGATTGTGGGAAATGTTTCAAACGGCACTCGGTACAACGCTTAATCTAAGTACTGCTTTCCACCCACAAACCGATGGTCAGACTGAAAGAACGATCCGTACTCTTGAAGACATGCTCCGTTCGTGTGTTCTAGACTTCGGTGGTAATTGGGATAAACACCTGCCATTAGTCGAATTCTCGTATAACAATAGCTATCATTCTAGCATCGAGATGGCACCTTTCGAGGCATTATACGGAAGAAGATGTCGATCGCCTATTGTGTGGCACGAGATCGGTCACTCGAAACGACAGACAAAATTTTCCAAATCAGAGACAACCTGGTGAAAGCTCGAGATCGACAGAAGGTTTACGTCGATAAAAAGCGCAAGCCCCGTGAATTTGGCGTTGGTGACTACGTACTCCTAAAGGTATCACCTTGGAAGGGTGTAGTCCGATTCGGCAAGAAAGGGAAACTCGCACCTCGATATGTTGGACCTTTTAAGATTCTGGAAAGGATCGAAAAAGTCGCCTACAGATTCGAACTACCGGAGGAACTTAGTAACGTCCACCCGACTTTCCACGTGTCAAACCTCCGAAAGTGCATAGCCGACCACAATCTACATGTCTCTCTAGACGATCTGCAAGTGAACGAAACATTACACTTCGTGGAAAAGCCTATCGAAATCATGGATCGCCAAACCAAGCAACTCCGACGCTTGCGCATTCCTATTGTGAAAGTCCGATGGGAAGGCAAACGAGGCGCAGAGTTCACTTGGGAACTCGAAAGCGACATGAAGGCAAAGTACCCACAGTTGTTCCAGGAGAAAGTCTAGATAGAGAAAGCTCCCCACGTGATTCATGGCGGTTGAAACAGCTTTCATCTTAATTTCGGGATGAAATTGAGGCTGTAACACCCCGTGTTTTCATACATGAAAGTCAAAGTCAAGGTCAAAGTCAACGACCGATTTCGCGCAACTTGACTTGTAGAAAGGTCCTTATTTTATTTGTATTATGTGGAGTAAGTGTTGTTCATTGCAATAATCGATGAGTATTAATCATATTTCAATCGACCTACGACTGAACTATAGGAAGTAACAATGCGATAAAGTTAATCAACTAACGATCAAGCTATGCTAATCTAATCGACATCGAATCGCAACTCGAACTATGTATTTTACTTATTGTTTATACGTGTATGTGCCTTACATGTTACCTGTGCATGTTTATTTATGTTATGTTGTGGTAATCAAGCGAACTCAATCGAACTCGAAATCTAACTCGAATGCTATCGAACTCGAACTCAAGTCACAATCGAACTATGATAGATGGTGGAGAATAGATTACGCGAGATACGAAGTAGTTGGGACTAAAAGTAATTTGACTAGGAAACCCTATCGAATCGCTCGCAATCGGAACCAAAACGTCAAAGATCGTCGCACCAAACACACCACCCAGGCGCCAATCCGCACGGACAGTCCATCCGCACGGACAGGCCATCCACACGGATAACCGTCTGGGGAAGTGTTAAGTGCGTCCGGTCAGGATTGCTATCCGCGCGGATGACCAGCCGGGTGGTGTGTAATCCGGACGAATGACGCTTTCCTCTTTAGGCATCCTATAAATACACGGGTCACTCTCCAAACTTTCCACTTTTGGCAAGTGACGTCCGACCAGCACGCTTTCTTCACCTTTCCTTCGATTTCTCTCAATCCAAGTAAGATCTCGCCCTAAATCTTGTACTTTCTTGATCTATACGCACTTCTACACCTTCCTATCTTTTAAATATTAACTTTTAACCGTGAAATCATCAAGATTTGAGGTATTCTAGGATGACGTCATCATGAAGTTCCCATGAACTTCAAGTTTGACCTCATTCCACCAAGAATAACTCGGATCTGAACGGTTTCCACAAGATTTCACGACGACTTCGCATAAATCTGAACTTCTTCAAAGGATAAAAGAGTTGAAAGAAATAAACACAAGTTTTCTCCTTCTTTTACACTCAAAAACAATAAGAATCGGATCATTTCTAGTCTTCTACTCAATGTTAGCGATGCACTAGTCCTAAATCCGGATTCTACCCGTGAGACACCTGATTTCGGGTTAGACCAGAATGACCATTCTGAGCCGCGACCGGCCAAGCAAGGGTGATTCCTGGCCGGCTTAGTCGTGCGGGTAAGAATACAATTCCGATTGGTTGACACGTAATCAGAACGTCTCGATAGAACGACAAAGGCGACCAAGGGTAGACGAATGGAACAACCAGAACGAGGTGATGCCCGTACGAACTGATGTCCGCACGGACAGGATATCCGGATGGACTGATGTCCGCACAGATAGACTATCCGGACGGGTTGCCATCCGGACGGACTACACTTGGGACCCATATCCAAACAAGGTTGGAGTATCGACGAATGAATAATCCGCACGGACGACCCTCTGAATGGATTACTCTTCGGATCATGAGATACTAAGACCTTAAACAATTTCCAACATGTTCATCCGACCGGACTACCATCCGAGCGGATTGTAGTTGTCCGCACGGACTACCATCCGGACGGATTGTCGTTGTCCGCACGGACTACCATCCGGACGGATTTCACAAATTTCCCCAAGTGACTCACCCTTAACGTCGTTGTCCGCACGGACTACCATCCGGACGGATTGTCGTCCGCACGACCGACCTGAAGGGTAGAGATACTTAAATGTTTTCTAAATACTACAACGAAAACTTCAAAGGACAGGCCATCATACACAAACACATCCTTAGCATAGGAATAAACAATCCACTCGAATAGTTATCCGCACGGACAAACTGTCCGCACGGATGACTAACCGGGCAGATTACCATTCACACGGATTGCTGTCCGCACGGATGACCATCCGGACGATCAGCTATCCTACCCACTCTCATCCTGTATTGTTTTACGCGCCAATTATCGCTACGTTATCGAATCTATTCAGGCTAACCGTACTCGCTAAAAGCGCTCCCTTCAATCCATTAATCGCTGTGAGTGTACTCGATCCCTTTTTGCTTTAAGCACTTTTGGGTGTTACATACGTTACGAATATTCAAACTACAACTATCACACTACTAAAACAATTTGAACACTAACTGTTAATGCATGTTATACGTGGCTTATGAATACTCAGCACCCGTTCACACGGGGGTTGTTAAGGATCTTTTACTTGCATGTATTAAGGTGGTAATCATGTATTGCGAACTGCCTCAGGCAGTCAACCCGCAGTCATTGGTATCGATGGATCTATGTCGATAACTAACGTGCTTCATTTCACTATGTGTACGTGCTGGTCATGCGTAAACGAATTCGAACTCTATATGCTATTATCAAACTTGTATGCTCACCTTTACATTTTATGTATTGACTTTATTTTAACGTATGTGACAGGTGCTTAGGATGCATATGAGGTAGGAATTTGAAGCTAGGATAAAGCATTAGAGCCCAACAAATAGTTGTCTGTGGATAACGAATTAGGGGTCTCTAGAAGCAGATAAACAATTGCTGTCTTATATAAATCTGAGTCGTCGGAACAGAATATTTGTCTTGATGTTTGTCTGTAATAATTATTTGACTATTTGAGACATGGTATGGGACATGTAATTTAAATTGAATGGTAGTAATAGTTGTTATGGAAACTTCTGGACAATCTGTTTCGCTCAGTGCCATGCCCCGATGATTCCGCCATCGGTTGGGGTGTGACAATATCGATCCTTCCTTCTTACATATTATATCGTCTTTTAACGGATTGCTGTTAGTTTGCAATGAAATGATTTTCTGTGAGCTTATCCGTTGGAACCCAACAACGAGGCGCTTTAATTTGATATCCGACGACTACTTTAATCATCGTTTTGATTGAAACTCCGATACCGGTGGAATGTACTTTGACGAGTTCAACGATCTCAAAGTACTTCACATCAAATGTTACCGTAACGTCGCTACTGCCCGTGTTTATTCACGACGTCTTGATTCATGGAGAAAAATAAATTTCGACAACGGATCTAAATTTGCTTCATCGTCTTATTCATGGTCTCCTGGAACTTATTCCGGAAAAACCATATATTTCATGGTTTCAAATTATTGGTTTCCACTGGGCGAGAGGAACATAGTTATTTTCGATGTTCTTTCTGAATCTTTCAGTGTACTTCGTTTTCCCGAGCGTATGGAAGTCAATCCTTGCCAAGGACATTTTCTAACCATTTCGAACAAGCTCCATGTGATTGTCGTTAGACGGGCTGATGAACTAATTGCTGATTTGTTCAAATTTGAACATGATGACTGGGTCAAGGTTTTTTCTTTCGATAAGCCTCACATAGTTGATTATCAGGCAAGGCAGCAAAGGACAAATATAATTCAAGACAACAAGTGGCTGATAACAAGTATTTGGGGTGACATTGTGGAAGTTGACTTGTGCAATGAATCTTTCAAATACCTTCAACATGTCGACAACTACAACGGTCCCAAAGGAGCCTTATTTATCGAGACCACTGTTTCGCCTATCGAATCGAAATTATGATTGTATTTTATACTTTTTTGTGTTTTGGTTCTCAAAATTTATTATTTGTTTCAAGTATCTGATGTTATTTGCTTTTGTATGGTTAATAATAAAATAACTTATTACTCTATTGCATTTTTCCATATGATTAAAAAATCTATGCAGTAACTTATATTTTCATGTTGGTCTTATGGAATGATATTATTTCAAACTTTTGTCATGCTACTATTGTTTCATTGTATAATGGTATTTTAGGATAACAAAAGCTACATATGAATTAGTATCTTAAGCTTAATTTCGACAATCTGATCCTTAGTTTTAATTAAAATGGAGTGAAATTTTGGATTGTCATACTCTTACATCGTACCAGAATTTCAGGAATGTCTAAAAGAAAAATTTCTTCATCTGTATCTAATAACACCGGAAAGGAAAACATTTCAAGCGGTAATGTCGTAAATTTAACACTTCATTCATCTTTCATAATATTTGTATATGAACATCTTTAACTTTTATTTAATCATTTTAATTACAGATGCTACAGCTTTTGTACCTACTAATCCAACCTCCAATGTTACATCCGGTATGAATCCAACTACGCTATAATATAAGTTATTATTTAATGATAGATTTTAGTATTTTATACATAATTTAGCTTTGCCATTTCCCAAAGAAAATAAAGTAAATTTAATATATTATACTACGATTACTATTATGATTATCAGCCATGTCTTAAAAATTAGTGTGTTTTACTAAAGTTAACATCCTTTTTCTTCCATTACAGTTCGTCGAGGAAGAAAACCACTATCGACCATTACAAACGGTACTACTTAACAATATGTTTTACTTTGATGTGTTTTTAACTTTAATTTTAACTTTCTCTTAAAGTATATTTTGCAATTTATGTATGCTTTTTTATTTAAAAAAAACATCATTGTTATGCACTTATGTGTTAAATTATTAAGTGTGATATCTATTGCTGGTGTTGTAGCTGTTATCCCCATTGTTACTCAAGATCAGGCAAAACAGAGTCGGAAAATAAGGAAATTATTATTGGATAACAAGAGGTGTAGTTTACATGGATGTCCATCAGAATCTGTCAATACTAATGTCACAACCAATGATTCGATAATAATTCCGTCTGGTACGCGCATTGATACAAAAGACTTATCGGTTTTATCAGAATGTTAATTATTATGCTTCTTTTTAATAGCCGCCTTTAAAGTAACATATAATACTAAACTTGCATTTTACAATATTGGTATCTATATTTATTTTAACTGAATCGTATGTTTTATTTTCATGGTTTCTTCATTTCCCACCTTCTATTGTATTGGAATACATAGATAACAACCGATTAAGGGAAGTAATTTTGGATAATAAAAGATCTCTTACGAGACCAATCATATCAGACACCAATATAAATTTACCGACTTCTTCTCCAGCCAAGTCAACTCCAAATGTCATCGCTAATGTTACAGCAACCCCACCATTCATGCCAAGAAGTAAGGACTTATTAACCTTGATATATTTCAATGTTATGCATGGTGTGTTAAATTATTAATTGTGATCTCTGTTGCTGGTGTTGTAGCTGTTATCCCCAGTTTTACTCAAGATAATGAAAAGCAGAGTCGGAAAATAAGGAACTTAATATTGGATAACAAGAGGTGTAACTTACATGGATGTCCATTAGATTCTGTCAATACTAATGCCACAACAAATGATTTGATAAATACTCCTGGTACGTGCATTGTTACAAAAGACTTATTGGTTTTACCAGAAGGTTAATTATTCTGCTTCTTTTTAATAGCTACCTTTAAACTAACATATAATACTAAACTTGCATTTTACAATATTGGTATCTATATTTTTTTTACTGAATCGTATGTTTTATTTTCATGCTTTCTATATTTCCCACATTCTATTTTATTTGAATACATAGATAACAGCCGATTAAGGGAAGTAATTTTGGATAATAAAAAATCTGATACGACACCCATCATATCATACACCAATATAAATTTACCGACTTCTTCTCCAACCGAGTCAACTCCAAATGTCATCGCTAATGTTACAGCAACCACACCATTCATGCCAACAAGTAAGGATTTATTAACCTTGATATATTTCTATGTTCCTTATATAAATTAATATCTTTAGGATTTTTTATAAACTTTGTTTTTATATCTTAATAGGTAATGTTAGTTGTATTACGAACAATGTCACTCAACCAACAAACTGTACTCCGGGTCATATTTCTTTTAACCTGACATCATTCACCGGCTCTTCCAGTATGCTTCGAAATTCATCTTTGGAAAGGTTGTCATCCGGAAAACGAAAGTTAATTAGCACACCACGAATTACATCTCCAATACCAATTATGGATTTCAATACAGAGGAAATCATAGATCAAGATCCATTCAAGGGTCTTTCAAAAGGTACATGTCTAATGATTTGTAGTATAACCTCAGTAAACTATTAAATGTTACAACTATATATTCTTTTTCTTATTAAATCACTTTATTTATTTGCTTTTTATTAATTTTCAAAACAGATTATTTGGATCATGGTGACCAATGAGTTACCTGTGAAGTATGTAATGCAAAGTTATGGGATGCAGAAAAAGGAAGAGGAAGAAGAAGAAGAAAGGATGGAAAAATGTGTTATTTCTTATGTTGTTCTTACGGCATAGTAGAGCTTCCAGATTACAAAGATGCCAGAGGAAGTTATCGGATCCTATTTAGTAACAAAAATAAGGAAAGCAAGCACTTTTTGAAAAATATTCGCCGTTACAATTCCATGTTCGCATTTACTTCAATGGGTGGTAAGGTTGACTCAACAGTTAACAGAGGCAATGCTCATTTTTGCTTTAGAATTAGTGGAGAAAATTATCATACAATTGGAAGTCTTATGCCAAACAACGGAGCGCAACCAAAATTTTGCCAACTATACATATACGATATTGAGAACGAACTTTCAAACAGGCAAGCAATATTTAGGTAATTTCCATTGAATATTATTAACATACATATATTTATTTACCTTATTCTTTTGTATTTTATGACAATCTTAATAATATTTGATAACATTTGTTAACAGTCGTTCAGAGGATGCATCGTCTTCTTATTCTGCTACTCTTGACCGTAAGTTAATAGAACATATAAAAGATGTTTTAGATAACGACAATGAGTTGGTCAAAACTTACAGAAGAGTTAGGGATTCTCTTCAAGACAGCCCTCATGTAAATTTGAAGCTTCACCTAATCGGAACAAGAGAAAAAGATGGTCGGACGTTTAACTTACCAACGGCGGGTGAGATTGCCGCTCTCATTGTTGGAGATATTGAAAATGTAATTGACAATAGAGATATTGTTGTTGAGACTCAAACTGGTACACTGAAGAGAATTAGTGAGTTGCATCCGTCATATCTTGCACTACAGTATCCGATTTTGTTTCCGTACGGAGACGATGGCTACAGAATTGATATCCCTCACAGAGGTGTCATTGATGTTGTTAATAAGAAACGTCCAAATTGTACTATGAGAGAGTTCTTTGCTTATCGTATGCAGGATCGGAGAAATCAGTTTTCGTTAATCTTGAATTCTAAGAGGCTATTCTAGCAGTTCTTGGTTGATGCTTATAAGAAACAAAACACTAATATGAAATATAGTATTTATCAAAGTATAGTTCGTGTTCATTATTTTTTGTAATATCTTTATCATAAAGTAATATAGGAACTCAATCAGCCGATAAAATCGTTAGTATATTGAAAAAATTCATATTATTTACATTTTATTAAAGCCATTTACAGCAGTACATTTCTTATTTAAACACTCTTCCTAATAAATTTTATTTCAATCAATTGATTTATTCGTTATCCACACACAACATTAGAAATAAAACAACTAATATCGTTTATAGAGATATTTTCAACGATTTGTGATTGTTGCATATTCATGTATTTCAATTTGTGGTTGTAATCTTATATATTTGTTTGTGTTTTAACGTGTATGAAATTATAATATTTATGTTAACGGTGATATTAAAGATATTTTGTTTTCGCATCCCGTGAAATTCACGGGTACTTAAACTAGTTATATATATTTTGATAAAAAAAATAAATTATCTACATCAAAATTATTTGTCATTCTATTGTAGTTTCCATTTTACTTAAATATGATTGTCAATTAATAAAGAAACAAATTTATCTAAAATAACTTTGATATGTTATTGCTTTATAAATGGAAATATTACTTTACAAAACTTTAGAAATTACGAATAGAAAAAATTGACCAAATAATTTAACATAAATAAATTATCATTGTTTTGTTAATTATTATAAATATTTATAAGTTTCCTAAAATTAATAATAAGTTAATAAAAATATAAGATATACATCTAGAAATAAGTCAACATACAAATTCAAACATCAACTTATTTGGTAATTTGACTGTTATGTTTTATCGTGTGTAAGATATATTCAATTGTTGTATTTTTTAATAAAAATATATAAAACTAACATTCGTATTGAAAAAAATACATAAGTAACTATCATAATTCGAACAAAATATCGAATCAGAAATACTCACATCAGAAACTATGGAGGACAGACTCGGTTCAGAAATAAAAAAATTTGTTTTTCGTGTAGGATCAACCTATAAAACAAAAGAATATAAAAATTATTAATATAGAATGAATTAATACATTGACTTATATAATACTTAAGTAATCAGATATACATGGGAGTTATTCTTCGGTATCAAAAATTTGTCCAGATCCATCTCAAAGTTGCTTTTAGCCTGAAAAAAAGGTAAACGTATAAATAAAAAAAATGTAAAGTAATCAACTTAAATTCATAAAAAATATAATTAAGTAACTGAACCAAAACCTTTAAACTTAGATTTTCATCGACAACAACATTTGTTTTCCCCTTCGGATCATCCTAAGAAACATAAAACATTAGCGGTTTAAAAAGAAAAAATATAGGTAAAACAATTCAGTTAATTACAGACTCCTATAAATGAACACAAACCTTTAAACTTTAATTTTCATCACAAACAACACTTGCTTTGCCTATCGGATCGGTTTTTTTATCCCAATCATCTTTGAACTACATATAGGGGAAAAAGTGTTTAACAATATAATAAGAATAATAATTAAATTTAATAAAATATGAAAAAAAAACAATGACAAAAAATTACCTTCCTCTTAAGGTCTTCCATTTCAAGTAGAGATGAGAAAAATTTATCAAACTTCGAATCATCAATATCCTACCCAATTAACAATAAACAAATGTATAAATACAAAAAAAAAAATATTTGTGATAAGTTTTAATAAATTAGATTAAAATATAGGGGTTTACATTGAACACAGACTCATAACTTGCCAACTGAAATTTGTCGTCTTCACATTCCACAACAACACTTTCCTGAAAGTAAGTTCCGGCAGTACTACATTTCTCCTTATGTTCGGACTACAAAAAAGATCAAAAATAACAATGTGTGAAATTCAAGATCTACTTGTAAGCTCGCGTTAATAACTAAATAATAGTGTAGATGTATAATTCTAACCGCAATAACCAAATCATCACCATCATCACCATAGATCGAGTCATCCAAAACAACTAACTCAACCTTGTTGTTCTAAATTTGAATACCGGTTAGATGATTAAAGACTGAAATCTCGAAAATTTTATTTCCAGCCATTGAAAAGACAAAGATAGATCGCCTGTCTAAGGCAAGATCGTTTACCATCTCAGAACATCCATGAGTAAAAACACAGCTGTCAGTTAATCCGTATATCTTAACGTTCCAAAATCTATCTCCTAAATAAAGAGTTGATTGACCATCTTTGAAATTTTTCCCATAAAAATGCCTCCAAAATTCATCAGCCATGACCTGCATAGGCAGTGATAATTAAAAATTAATTTAAAAACCAATATATAGAAAGAAAACATTATTCATCATACTGATTGTATAATATACTACTTACAATAACGTCTTCGTCAGGTATGATTTTGGATATAAAGCAGTCTTGATGAACAAATGATTTAAACACCATTAGAAAGAATGATGATGGTTCAAATGACTGTGGTGAAGCCATCAACAAGAACAGGGCCAACATCAGTTTTTTTCAGTCTTACAAACCATAACTTGTTGCCATCAACAATCTTAACTGAATCCTTGTAAGGTGGTTGGTCTCCCCAAATCATTCAAGCAAAGTCATTAGGTATTTGCTATGAGTTTAAAACAAAATAAAAAATACACAAACATCAGTTTCCTAAAAATATGATTAGTAATTAGAATACCAATAACCGTACCAAAAATATCGGGTCATCTTCCTCAATAAGCTTTAAAAATGAAGGACTGTTGTTCATGGATCCATATCTGAAAATTAAATATGAAGGTTTTTTTACAAAATTAAATGGTAAAGTATTTATAGAAACACAATCAATATTTCTCAATAAGCTTTAAAACTTATCTCAATAGTTTTGTTATTACAGATTCACCCACTATTGTTGGTAGGGTAGCCAATGCAGATGCAGCCTATATTCTTATCTTGAAAATAGAAGAATCATTGAGCGAAGTAAAAAAATACAAAAAACTGAAGGAGTCCTATGCAGAGCAGAGTAAACACAAAATCCAAACACCTATTAGTTCATCAAAGCACTTATTCTGCAATCCAAATAAAAAAAACCCGGTAAAATAAGTTTAAAATATACCTTCACATTATGTTTTATATCCAAGTCAAAACACGAAATAATACATTGAAAGAAATTATAAAGCAAGAGAATTCAAGTAATAGAAATATAGAATTTTGGTGTTAATTACCTTAGCGTCATCCCCTGTAAGCGGAAGAAAATAATCAATTAACAAAGAAACCTTCTTATAGCACTCCATCAATTCTGTCACATTAAAGATGAAATAAGTTAATTGAAAAAGGAATGGCTAAACGGATGAAACACATTAATGGTTTACTTCCAAATTTAATTTTTAAAAAAATGATTGACTTACAAATTTAAAATCAAACACATTAATGGCAAACTTCAAAATTTAAATTTTAAATTTTGATTGACTTCGAAATTGAAAATTTAAAATCACACACAATAATGGTTTACTTCAAAATATAAATCTAAAATAATAATTGACTTCAAAATTAAAAATAAAAAATTTAAAAACTGAAAATCAAATAATTAATATCCAATCCCGTAAATCAAGCAAACTTATTAGGAAAGTCTAACCTTGCCAAACAAACTTAACCGACATGGTACCAATTTCCAGCCACCGCAAGCATATCTCTGTCCAACGTAGTTGCAGCCAAAAACTCCGGACCATCCAAAATAAACTAAACTGGCTCTATGGTGATGATGCTATATATGTATAACAAAAGCTGATTAAAAGTAATAGTCCATTATTTTTAAAACTAAAAGCATTCAGGAAGTTAGGTCATATATTAGGGCAATATAGACGAACCTTTAAAAAAAAACTTTTAAATCGTCTCGTTAAAGCTCAATTTGCCACAATCATTTACCTAAACACAGATTGAAAATAAAATAGATGAAGATCCATATTAAGGAATTTCATGATCAATCAATTAACCTACATTTTTTTACCAGAATCTCATAATTATTACCTACAATTTTTAACATCTTATTACCAAAATCTCATACAAAGATTGACAAGGAAATTAGTAGTGACCATTAAAATCAAATGTCTGACTAAATATATTATATAATGTGAACAAATTATGACGAAAATAACAGTATAACATGTGAAGTAAGAACCCTAGCTATGAAATTAGGGCATATCGAAGTAAGAACATAAAAAAACACTAAAAGAAAGAATACAATTGAATCGGATAAAGAGGACTCACAGTAACACCAAACCGATTAGAAACACACCTGCTTACAATCGATGGAGAGATGGACCGTTTCATCAATCAAACTTTAGTAAAGGAACAAAATTTAACAAAGACTTATTACATTAACAACAAAATCATAGAAGGATTGAACTAAAAACATACCTGAATCATGAATCCGCGGTGAACAATTGAAGGAGAATCACGTTTTGATAACCGGCAGAGAGAATCTTGTGAAGAAAAAAGCGAATCTGCGTTTTTTTTATGGTGATCCATTACAGAGGGCGACAAAGAAGAGCGGTGTTAGGGTTTTGAAAAAAAAACTTAGTTCCACCTAATAGTCATCAGCTGAACTTTAGCTGAACTTTTGGGAAGAATGAATTGAATTAAAAGAGGATTTGGTATTAGGGAGATCGAATATACCTTAATAAAGATGAAGGAGAATGAAGATTATTGACTCGGAATGGCAATGCTTGAATCGTATGCTTGAACCAGAACAAAGATGAAAGGAGAATGGAGATGAATGTGGTGTCTAGGGTTTTGGAAAATAACATTGTCACACCCCGATTTCCACGTGTCACCGGTGGGCCCGGTGGGGGAGTATCGTGACATGGTTGGCAACATAATAGTCAAACAAAACAATATTTGATATGCACCGCGGAAGCAAAATTTAAAATATGATACAACCGAATTTAATATTGTAATATCAAGTGTCACAATATTCGGAAGTTTATCCACAGATGGATCGAAATAAAATAATATTAATGGTTCAACAGACTTCAGGCATCTTAAGCTTGCGAGACTTCTAATGATGCTAAGGAGAAATCCCAGCCAATTTCGCTTAGTACCTGCATTTAATCTTTTTGGGAAAATACGTCAGTTTACACTGGTAAATACATTCAACTGACTCATTTTGGAAAATGATTGAAAATTGGTTTGGATGCACATGGCATAAACATTTTAATTAACTTGGGAGAATTATTTAATATTATAATCTTGTGAACGAATTACATGTTCCTTGTGCGTTCAGTAGCCCGGATCTTGTCCGGGTTAAAGATCAATAGACACACCACAATATTCTTTTGTGCACTGACGGGTGTACGCCTACACCTCGTGCTTAAGTCGTGGCCATTTCGTAAAATGATGCCAAGGATATCCGGGAAATGGTCATTAACCCCCCAAAGGCTTTAAGTAACAAGACTGTTTAAACGAGCCGATCAAATTATTCAATTACCCACTCAACGGTGGAGGATTTGATGCCCGATCAAGCGGTATACTATATACCGTAACCCAAGCCCGTATAGGGAAAATAAGTTAAAAGTATTTACCTGAGTAATGTATAAATCACAATAAGCAAAATGCACGTAGCTTTTACTGGTCCTCCTAATCTGGAACGAAGGTTTTATAATAACCTATTAGAATCCTAACGGGTCTTTAATTAAGCTTAAGCTTAGACCGGTTAGTTTCAAAGATACGGTTCGTACGCACGATTAAGCGAAGACCGGATAGAATATGATTTAGACCCGACAAGTTCAGAGACTTGCTTAATATGAGTCCTTCATGCACATTCTGGGTTTTGAGATTAAACCGATAAGGTTTGACCCGTTTCGGCTAATTTATGTAAACTTGTTACATAAACCGAACCGAACGCGTAATAAGCGTAACGGGTATCCGTAAGAGCCATATATAGGTTTCCTAAGTTAATATGCTTCAAATATGTTGTGACATCAGTAAGATGTCTTTTATTATGCCCGAAACGAATTTAAACACAAACTATGCCCCGTAGGGGTAGTTTGGTCATTTTAAAGGTTGTAAAAGAGTTTAAGTGATACACTGAGTTACAGGCCTGATGTAATCAGCAAATATACTCAATTATCCAAGTTATATCAGTAGGTTAAAGCATGTATGTGAAATTTATCATTTTAACCAAACTATGCCCCGTAGGGGTATTTTGGTAATTTCACATAAGCCGAAAAGCTCAAAACCGAAGTCTGAGTTTATCAACCTTTGCTTACTGTTAAAATGTTATCATTTGCCTCATATATCAGTAGGTATCAAGTGTATATGTGAAATTTATCAATTATAACCAAACTATGCCCCGTAGGGGTATTTTGGTAATTTCACATAAGCCGAAAAGCTCAAAACTGAAGTCTGAGTTTATCAACCTTTGCTTACTATTAAAATATTATAATTTGCCTCTTATATCAGTAGGTATCAACCCGGGTATGTCCAATATAATTTTAATACATACTTTGCGTTAAAAACGCTTAATAAGGCGATTAAAGGCCATTTCTGGGTTCGATACTTAAATCTGATATTTTTATATTTCCAGAAGGCTTTAAATAATTTATTTATAATATGTGATCAGTAGCAAAAGGTTTGGAGTCGTTTAGATATGTAAAACTCATTTTATGGCCCGTAAGGGCAAAACCGACATTTACCGGATTAAGCCTACGACTATGGGTTATGCTCAGCCTAAAATTAATTAAAAATCTTTAAAATTCCTAAAATAATATATTACATCAGTGGGTAAAGATTTTGATACCAAAAAGTAGGCTTAACTATGCAATATGCTAATTACGCCAATTAATTAACATAAAGCATTCATTTTGCGATAATGAGCATAACTCTTGATCTACAATTCAAACTGATGTCAAACTTTGCATACAAGTTTATATATCAGTAATTAAAGTTTCTACTCTTTTACATTTACAAAAATCACGTTTTAAGGTAATAAGGGCATAATGGTCAACATATGAGCGATTAACGGAAACATTCATATTAATTGGATAACTAATGAACCAAGGTGTATAATCACAGACGGTTATACTAGCATGTAACCTAGTCCAATTAAAGCTCTGAGGCATTTCTAAAACGTGCTTTAACGGGTCAGAACTGAAAGTCAAAGTGAAAGTCAAACTATGTGACTTTCGGTTCTGAACCGGGTATTTACAGGAATTTGTCGGGTTGAACATGTTTAGACATGTCCTTACACTAATTACCAAGTTATATTAATTATCAAACAGGTTATAAGTGTTCTACATTGCTAATCATGCATAAATCGCATTTTAAACTTTCTGTTGACTTTTTAATTACACGTTTGACCCGACATTTGACATAGTTAGAGTGGGAATCAGGGGAAACCCTTTTAAGGTTTTATTACCCACATAATTACCTACTTAAAGGTACTTTTGATTCGACAAATCACTGGACCATTAGTGATTAATCTTAAAGTCAACCGTTAATTACGACGGTTTGACTTTTAAGCTAAAACTAGGCTAAAACTTAATTAAGAAAGGTTAAGCCAACTTACAAAGGTCCTATGCACGAAATACGAACACTTGAGAGCAGACTTGAGCTCCAGAAATGATCAGATTGCTTGAATGAAGGTGTGAATACTTGTTGCAAGTTCATGGGCTTTATATAGCATTTTAATCACCACAAATCTTTGACACATGTGTCTACAACCCACCACAACTGATCAACACATGTTCCTAGTGCTTAGGGGGTGTCTAGGGGTCAAGAGGAATGTGGAAAATCGATTGGAATTGAGCAGATTGCACTCAGCAGGCAACAACCCAAAGAATTCGGAGCTGGGCATCCCTCGCGTGACGCCACCCCCCCTCGCGTCGCGCTAGGCCTAGTCTGATCAGAACTTTTGATTTTTGCGATTTGATCATTGGGTCTTCAAAATTCGATTAGGCACTTGTTTCTTGCATTATGAACCCTCATAATTGATCTATAAGGGCTTGAAAACATATACTCACTTTATTAAGTCCCCGGTTAACTTTATTGTTACCCGAAAAGTCCTAACTTTCAACGTTTATGCTTTAACCCTTCGCACACGAATTCGATCATAACTTTCTCATACGTTAACAAAACTTTACGAAATTTAAACCGTGTATTCTTGTGAGCATAATTAACCGTTACAAAGCTTTGGGTTTGTCAAAAGGTCACTCAGAGGTATAACTTAAACATGTTGACACATTTAGCCCCTGTAGTTTGTAATCTCTCACTTTTAGCTTCATATGATCCATGATTTATTCGTTTGAAGGTATGAGCACCATGTAGGGTTAATGTACATTATATTTATTCACTGTTGACACTTCGAATATGTATATTCACATACTTTCCTTGTTTGTCAACTTTAGTCCTTCTATAATATTCTTTCACACGTTTTAAACATATGACACGTGTGAACACATTATAGGACGTGAATTTTCGAGGTGTTACATCCTCACCCCCTTAAAATAAATCTCGACCCGAGATTTACTGAAATAAATAAGGGTACTTTTCTTTCATCGTGGATTCAACCTCCCACGTGTATTCGGGACCTCTACGGGCATCCCATTTGACCATTACAATAGGTACATGCTTCCTTCGAAGCTTCTTCACCCGTCGATCTTCAATCGACAAAGGTTTTTCCAAAAATTTCAAGCTCTCGTCTATATGCACATCTGTATGCGGTATTACCAGTGATTCATCAGCGAAGCACTTTTTCAGATTGCATATGTGGAACACATTGTGAATTCCACTAAGCTCTTCCGGTAAGTTTAACTTATAGGCAACTGACCTGACACGTTCGATAACCTCGAAAGGTCCTATGTATCTCGGGCTTAGCTTGCCTTTCTTACCAAATCGCATCACTCCCTTCCAGGGTGATACTTTAAGCAACACTTTATCACCTACTTCGAAGTGAAAAGCTTTACGCTTTGGATCAGCGTAACTCTTCTGCCTATCTCGGGCAGCTTTGAGACGGTCACGAATCTGGAAAATCTTGTCTGTCGTTTCAAAGACTATCTCTGGTCCTGACAATTGGACATCTCCAACTTCTGCCCAACAAATGGGCGATCGACACTTTCTACCGTATAATGCCTCAAAAGGCGCAGCCTTAATGCTGGTATGGTAGCTATTGTTGTAGGAGAATTCGATTAATGGTAGGTTCTTATCCCAACTACCACCCAAATCTATCGCACATGCACGTAGCATGTCTTCCAACGTTTGAATAGTACGCTCACTCTGACTGTCAGTCTGAGGATGATAAGCTGTACTAAAATTCAAGCGTGTGCCCAGAGATTGTTAGAAACTCTTCCAAAAATGTGACGTGTACCTAGTATCTCTGTCAGAGACACAGGTATGCCATGTAAGGCTACAATCTTATCAACGTATAACTGGCTAACATGTCGGAGCTATAAGTCTCCTTGATGGGTAAGAAATGTGCTGACTTAGTTAGTCTATCAACTATAACCCATATTGTATCATTTCCCTTCCTTGTCTTGGGTAACTTGGTAATAAAATCCATAGTTACCATTTCCCACTTCCAAGTAGGAAGTTCAGGCTGTTGTAGCAAACCTGACGGTTTTTGATGCTCGGCTTTGACTTGCGCACATGTCAAGCATTTAGCTACATGAGTGGCCACAGACTTCTTCAAGCCTATCCACCAATAATTTGCCTTTAGATCCTGGTACATCTTATCAGCTCCAGGATGAACGGAGTATTTGGAACTATGGGCTTCCTGGAGGATGACATCTCGAAGTCCTCCATAATTTGGAACCCATATTCGTCCATTTAATCTTAGAATTCTGTCCTTGCTAAGAGTTAACTTCTCCTCAGTTACTCCTAACTTTTCATTAGTATAGTTAGCTTCCAACACAGCTTCGTTCTGTGCAGCTAACAACCTTTCAATCAAATTATTCTTTATCTCCATGCGCTTGGCATTGATTCGGATGGGTTTCACCCTCTCCTTTCGACTCAAGGCATCGGCGACTACATTCGCCTTGCCGGGATGGTATCTGATTTCACAATCATAATCATTTAAAGTTTCCATCCAACAGCGTTGCCTCATGTTTAATTCCTTCTGATTAAACAGATGATGAAGGCTCTTGTGATCAGAATAGATCACACACTTAATCCCATAAAGATAATGCCTCCACAGTTTTAGTGCGAATACAACGGCACCCAATTCCAAATCGTGGGTGGTGTAATTCTTTTCATGCACCTTTAACTGTCGTGAAGCATAGGCAATAACCTTGCCTTTCTGCATAAGCACACACCCCATGCCAGTGTGCGATGCATCGCAGTAAACCACGAACTCTTCTATTCCATCTGGCAATGTCAGTACTGGGGTGTTGCTCAGCTTTTGCTTCAAACTATCAAAGGACTCTTGCTGCTTAGGGCCCCAAATGAACTTTACTTTCTTCTTAGTCAAGGAAGTTAGGGGTGCAGCAATCCTTGAAAAATTTTCGATGAAACGCCTGTAATATCCTGCCAATCCCAGGAAGCTACGAATCTCTGTAGGCGTCTTTGGTTCTTGCCAGTTCATAACTGCTTCAACCTTAGCGGGATCCACTTGGATACCACGCTCACTAACCACGTGCCCAAGGAATTGGACTTCTCGAAGCCAAAATTCACACTTGGAGAATTTGGCATAGAGCTTCTCCTGATGCAGGAGCTTGAGAATACAGCGAAGGTGTTTCTCATGGTCAGCTTGATTCTTCGAATAGATAAGAATGTCGTCGATGAAAACGATGACGAATTTATCTAAGTACGGTTTGCAAACGCGATTCATGAGATCCATGAACGCGGCCGGTGCATTAGTGAGCCCAAAAGGCATCACTAGGAACTCATAATGACCATAACGAGTCCTAAATGCTGTTTTGTGCACGTCTTCATCTCTGACCTTTAGCTGATGGTAGCCTGACCTCAAGTCAATCTTCGAGAAATAACTTGCTCCTTGTAGTTGATCGAACAAATCGTCGATCCTGGGTAAAGGATACCTATTCTTGATCGTGACCTTATTAAGCTCACGATAATCGATGCACAGACGCATCGATCCATCCTTCTTCTTGACAAACAGGACTGGCGCTCCCCAAGGAGACGAACTAGGTTTAATGAAACCTTTAGCTAGTAATTCGTCTAGCTATGTCCTCAATTCCTTCATTTCTGTGGGCGCCAACCTATATGGTGCTCTGGCAACTGGTGCTGCTCCGGGGATGATATCAATCCTGAATTCCACTTGCCTATCTGGTGGCAAACCAGATAGTTCTTCCGGAAAAACTTCTGGGAATTCAGAGATGACAGGATGTCTTCTATCTTTGGTTTAGGCTCATCAATAATCACTTGTGCCATGTAGATGACACAACCTTTCTTTAAACATTTTGAAGCCTTGAGCATAGTCGCTTGCTCAGGTAGCCCATACTGGGTATCTCCCCGAATGGTAAGTGATTCACCTGACGGAGTCTTTATTACCACATGTTTCTTGTTGCAGACGATTTGGGCATGGTTGTGAGATAACCAGTCCATATCCAGAACTATGTCAAAACCCGCTAACTTAAATGGAAGTAGAGACAGAGGAAAAGAATGGTTCTTAATGGATATAACACATCCATCTAACACAGTTGAGACGGTTTCTAGTGTACCATCTGCTAACTCCACCTCATAATTCACATTTAAGGTTTTGACAGGTAATTTCAGCAATTTGCAAAATTTATGATCTACAAACGACTTATCAGCTCCTGAATCAAATAGTACTCTTGCAAAGACATCATTTACAAGGAAAGTACCTGTAATAACGTTGTCGTCTAGAATTGCTTCCTTTGCGTCCATTCTGAAGACTCTAGCATTAGTATTCTTGGCCTCTTCAGGCTTCTTGGTGTACTTAGGGCAGTTGGTTTTAATGTGCCCCTTTTCATTGCAACGGTAGCACGTTGCGTCTTTCATCTTCTTGCAATCCAAGGTTTTATGATCCGTGGACTTGCATATACCACAAGCATAGGTTTTTTATTGAGTCTGTGAGTTCGACTCAAGTCTGCACTTTCCAAAGTGCTGCTTCTTGCAAATTATGCATTTGGGCTTCTCACCAGAATTATGCCCATCTTTTCTTGACTCCGATCCTTTCTTGTGGTCGCCGTTCCCACGGTGCTTCTTGTTCGATCTACGTGAACCATCATCTTCACGTTTTCTCTTCTCAGCCTCTTTGTTTCTCAACGACCTTTGCCGGACCGCATCCAAAGTAAGTGATAAAGATATGTCAGCTACAGACCTGAAGGTAGCTGGCCGAGAAGCTTTTACGCTTGCCTTGATTTCCGGGGCTAAACCACCGATAAAACGAGCGATTCTTTTTGGCTCCGGGGTTACCAGATATGGAACCAACCGGGACATCGTGTTGAAGCTCGTTAGGTAAGCTTGACAGTCAAGGTTTGTCATCACCAATGATAGAAAATCAGATTCTATCTTCTCCACCTCATGATGAGGGCAATAATTTTCCCTGATAAGGGCAACAAATTGATCCCACGACATGTTGTACAATGGGATTTTCCCGGTGGCTTGAATCAGAGATCTCCACCATGCTAAAGCTTCACCCTTAAAAGACTGCGACACAAACTTGACCATGTCTCTCTCAGCGCATCCGCTGATGTCTACAACCATATCCATCTCATCCAGCCACGTCATACAGTCAATGGCTCCCTTCTCCCCAGTGAAATCCCGGGGTTTGCAGGAAACGAAATATTTATACGAGCAACCCTTGTCACGGGGTCCCTGATTTAGTATAACCTGCTGAGATGGAGCACTGTGGTTCGAGGAGCGTCGATCATCATCTTTCTTCGAGTCGTCCTTCTTGGACGGTGGCTTTGAAGGCTGCGTAGATAGGGTCCTACTACGAGTCCCACTATACTCTTCGTACTGCCTTTCCAAGGCCTGTGTAACTGCGCCGTCTATTATTGCCTTCAATTCAGCACCCGTTAAATTAATTCGGGCATTCTGGTTATTCTCCACTGGATGACTATTACCCTCGTCCGAGTTAGCCATTTTAATTGAACTGTTGTAGAAAACAAGGACAATAGTTTATTTGGGAGTTTATTACGGAATTGTCTTTTATGGCAATTCATTAACCATGGTAACAAAGACCATATTTGGTTAATTTATAAATGAGTTAAATGCACGGATAGTCCCTGTGGTTTGGTGAAATTTCACCTTTAGTCCCCAACTTTTCAAAATTACACTCTTAGTCCCTGTGGTTTGACATGTTGTTACACGGATAGTCCCCAAAGCGATGAAGGTTAGTTTTTATGGTTAAGTGGGTGTGAAATGACAAGGACTATCTGGAGAGAAATGCCCGGATAGTCCCTGTGGTTTCACCTTTTTTCAGCTATAGTCCCTATCTTTCTAAAACTACTTGAATAGTCCCTGTGGTTTACCGTTTTGTTCTCGGATAGTCCCTGGCTCTAACTTCAGTTACTTTTCTCAGTTAAGTGGGTGTTGAAATGACAAAAATACCCTTTCTTATAACCCCTCTTTCTCTTTTCCTTCCCCATTTACACAAAACCTAGCTTCCACCTAAAACACACATACATTCACGTTCAGATTTTAGAGAGATGGAGAGGTCTTAGTGAGAGAAACAAAACCGAGAGAGAGAGAGAGAGAGAGAGGGCTGCGAGAGATAGAGACGGCCAGCCATGGTGGCGCTCGACGGCGGCCATGGCGGCACGTGGATGATGGCAACTACACCACCACCGCAGCGGCGGTGCTGTGGTGGGTGGTGCCGTGTGACGGTTCGAGCAAGAGCAGGAGGAAGAGAGAGAAAGCGAGGAGAGACAGGGAGGTGGTGACGGCCGATCGGAGACGGAGAAGCAGTGCCGCCGCTCACGGCGGCGGCGGTGGAGTTGAACGGCGGCGGCAAGAAGCAGAAACAGAGAGAGATGCTGGAGAGAGAAAGAGGGGCGGCTGCACAGCGACGTCGCCGCTGCGGCGGCGGTGACGACAGTGGTAGTGCCCTTTTGGTCCGTCGAGTTTCGCCAGTAAGACTTCACTCCGATTTCATTCATTTTCTTTTTGTGTTCTTTCTGAAGATTTGATGAAGGTACACTAAATTTGTCGATGTCTGATGATGATTTAATGTTGATCGAATGTGTTGAAGGGTTGCAGTTGTTGATAATGTTCTGGTTCTAAACCACCGGGTTATAATTGTTCGGTTCATAGGAATTTGATTCGAGTTTCGGTTCAAGTATCAGTTGGTTTAAGTATGGCACAAAGAAGAGGCAGGGGGTGTTTAGTAGTGGATTTAAAGAGAAGCAGGGTGTGGGTATTAGAGTTTCTTAATGTTGAAGATGAAGGGTGGATGGGTTTTAAGGAAAGGGTATTTTGGTCATTTCAACACCCACTTAACTGAGAAAAGTAACTGAAGTTAGAGCCAGGGACTATCCGAGAACAAAACGGTAAACCACAGGGACTATTCAAGTAGTTTTAGAAAGATAGGGACTATAGCTGAAAAAAGGTGAAACCACAGGGACTATCCGGGCATTTCTCTCGACTATCTGAGTAACAACTTGTCAAACCACAGGGACTATCCGGGTAATAACTTGCAAACCACAGGGACTATCCGAGTAACCTTCATCCGCTTTGGGGACTATCCGAGTAACATGTCAAACCACAGGGACTAAGAGTGTAATTTTGAAAAGTTGGGGACTAAAGGTGAAATTTCACCAAACCACAGGGACTATCCGTGCATTTTACTCTTTATAAATCATAATTATTTAGGATTTCTATTATAATTTATCCTAATTATAAAACATTAGCAGTTTTATTTGTGGCACAAAAGGCCTAGTCACGTGGACATTTTTAATTTAATCTATGATTTCAGAGAATCAAAACATTAAGGTATACTGGCACAATAGGCCTAGTCACAAGGACGTTTATAAATTATAAGCTAGGATTTCAGAGAATCAACGGATGAAGGTTTGAACCTAGTTCATTACCTTTATTTGACAGGGAGTCATTGCTACCACTGTCTTTTGGCTCATTTGGAAATGAGCAGGGCCCGTATGCACTATATTACCACGTATGGTAAAAATATGATCATCTTAATTGATGATCTAAACCCATGATTCAGAGATCATAAAATTTGGGTTAGGAATCTTTAGAAAGATCCTTTTATATATAAAATGACGTGTGTGATTTTAACGAAACACTTCTGCCAGGAGTGTTAACATGTATACAGATGTTAACAGGGATTTGAATCTTTTGAACAGGTCTAACCATCTTGGCCCGGCCTTAAAATGACCCGAAGGCTAGGTTTCACTCTTTAAGATCTTTATTTAATAATTACATGGGCAGATTATTTCAAAAGGAATGATTTTAATTTATTTATTTCATTTATAATTTATATATGCACATAATGGCAAACATGAAATTTATAAAACAACATTCCATTAATTTATTATAATATTACATGCTGCCCTAAACGGGTCTTTTCAACAAACAATTACCCACGCAGGGGTCAATCAACATGCTCGTCCACGCAGGGACTTTAAACTAACATAATAGTCCACGCAGGGACCTTAAACAAACAAACTAGTCCACGTAGGGACTTTAAGCAATCATCATACCCTCGTAGGGGTTAACGGAAGATAGACCCACGCAGGGGTCAAAACAAACACACATACATACCCACGCAGGGGCTTAAACAAATACAGCAAATACAGGCCCACGCAGAGGCTCAACAACAATGGGAAGGATTTAGTGGTCCTTCTTGTTCTTCCCTCATCACGGTCTAGCGGTGTGGCAACAAGTATCCACTTTCTACAATGGGTTGTTGCCACACACAAGACAAACACTTGATTCAAGCTCCGGGGGACTTTTAGGTAATCGTCGCCCAAATAAATATATAATCAAATTGAGGAAATTGCTCAAACCAATTTTCAATGGCACACTCCCCGAGGTAATAAATCTATTGCCCCGGGCGCCCATAAGGTTGATGAAAGCACCTCTTTAAAAGCCCAAATCGAGGCCCTCTCTTCGAAAATCAAAACGCTAGAAATGACAAAAACGGCCTCGGTTATGGCTTGTGAAGGGTGTGGTGGGTCACATGAAAATTGGAGTTGTATGAAAGAATTAGATGAACAAACAGAAACGGTAAACTACATTGATAATAGACCTAGGCCGTCGGGTCCTCCAACGGGTACCTACAACCAAGGATGGCATAACCACCCAAATCTTGGTTGGAGAGATCCCGGCAATAGTAGTAACCAACAAAACCAACGAACTAATTTTCAACAACCACAAAATTTCTCTCAACAACAAGGTGGAAGAGAAAGGCTTGAAGATACCGTATCTCACCTCATCTCCGACACCGAAAAGAAAAACTCGGATCGATTCCAACAATTGGAATCAAATTTTAGAAATCAACAAGCTAGCATTCAAAACGTTGAAAAACAATTAAATCAACCAGCTCAAAATTTCTCCGAGAGACCACAAGGCGCGTTACCAAGTAATACCGAAACCAACCCAAAGGCACAAGTACACCTTATCACATTGAGAAACCGAACCGTGGGTCCCGAGGATACTCCATCACCACCAGTTGAAGGGGGTCAACGTCAAAGTACGACTTCACCTACACCTCAACTAGAAAAGGCTTCTTCACCAAATCAAGAGCCCACCAAGACTCCTCCAATTCCGTACCCCGGTAGGTTAAATCATCAAAAGACCGATGAGCAATTCGCAAAGTTCGAAAGTTTACTAAAACAATTGCATGTCAATATTCCTTTTATTGAGGTCCTAACCCAAATGCCTAAATATGCAAAATTTATGAGGGACTTCCTCACTCACAAAAGGAAAATTGAATCATTGCAATTAGTTAACTTAGGCGAAGAATGCTCCGCTTTAGTACTCAACAAACTTCCACAAAAGAAAATCGATCCCGGGAGCTTCACAATTCCTTGCTCGATTGGGGAGTCCCCCGTTCGTAATGCATTAGCCGATCTTGGGGCTAGCATTAACCTCATGCCCACGTCAATGTTCAAACGACTCGGCCTAGGAGTAACTAGCCCTACAAAGATGAGCATACAACTCGCCGACAGGTCCGTCAAATTTCCACAAGGTGTCGCTGAAAATCTACTGGTCAAGGTTGACAACTTCGTTTTTCCAACTGACTTTGTCATCCTAGACATGGAAGAAGACACCGAAGTCCCTCTCATCCTCGGGAGGCCATTTCTAGCCACCGCCCAAGCAGTGGTAGATATGAATGACGGAACGTTTACATTGAAGTTTGGGGACGAGGAAGTGAAGTTTGAATGTGGAAAGAAGATAGAGGAAGAAGACCCGGTCAACTACATGAAGGTCATAGACTCAAGCTTGGATGACGCTCTCCGACGGTGTAACTTGGGATGCAATACATCCCACTTGGGTAACATGTGACCAGGCTTTGGGTATAGCCAAGGACCCTTATAAACGTGGCGCACCATGGAGGCATTCCACGGAACTATCCTTAGTTTAGTTTAGATTAATTTTCTTGTTTTCTAGTTAATTTTAATTTTCAGGAATAAAACACACTTGAGATGGCAAAGGATGCAAGGGAAACTTGAACTGGCACTCCATATAGGAAAACAGAACCTTCCGACAAATTTCTTCGTTTGCAGTAAGCTCGGCACGGGCCGTGTCCACCCAACACGGCCCCGTGCTGCACAGTCTGCAGAAAAAGACCCAGTTCAGGTAACTGGACACGGGCCGTGTTCACCCAACACGCCCCCGTGTCCAGACTTCTGTTTCTCTTGTTTTAATTTTGTTACTGGCACTTGAACACGGGGCCGTGCCCGGATAACACGGGGCCGTGTTCAGCGCCCAGTAACACAAAATTTTTGCTTTCTACACCTTTTTACACATTCAATCAACCTAAAAACTTGTTTTTGGGACACATTGAGGACAATGTGTAATTTAAGTGTGGGGGGGGATGCTAAAACCTTGAATCATGCAAGTCCTAAATTCAAGCCTTACACAAAACTCTATTGGAACAGCTAATCACCCCAAATTTTTTTCAAAAATTTTCATTTTTTTTACTTGTCTAAGTTTAATTCGGGAAATTCAAGTTCTTAAAAAGGTTATATTTTTACGAATTTACAACCGATAGCGTCGTGATAAAAAGAACCAACATAAGAAAATTATGAAAAGGCATGACAAGCTTAGTTAAAATTTAATTATATATACTTGATCACATAAAAACTCATTCCCACAAAAGTGAGTTTTGAGCCTTTATTGAGCAAACACTTACATATCATTTGACTAAATGCTCATTTTCGTTTCTTGTGTGAATAGCCGCTTGGTTCTTACGACTCTAGAACTTGCCATGACGATACATTCCCGGTCCTTACCAACTTAAACCCGAGTAAGTAAATGATGGAGGCATTAGGACTAACCTTTTTTTTATTTCTACACCATCATTTTTTTTACCACCTACCCAAAATCCCCCTAGTTAGCCCCTTTGAGCCTAAACCTTTTCATTTCATAACCCAAACCAAACACCCTTTTTACCCACCAAAACCATTTTCATTTTTACCCCTTTGTTTTAGTAACAAGTTCGGTTCTTTAAATGACTTAAAAAAAAAAAATCCTTTGTTGTTAATGATGAAGCAAAAGAAAATAAACAAACAAATTCATCAAAAATAACTTTGTTTGAATAAATGGCTTCATCAAAATAAAAGTTACAAAAATAGGAAGTCATATGAAAACCGACACTTGTTACGCTTTTCGCCCTTTTTACTAACCACTAACCACCAACCCCAAGCCTAACCCTTAACCCACAAAGTCCTCTTGATATTTATAAAGGTATATAAGTTAAAAATGAGGAGGATTGATTGCTTGGCAAGCCTATGGTAGGAGTAAGTTCCATGCCGCTCTCGAGTGATCCACAAAAATACATTTTCGGCCGAGTGTTGAGTGATCCCCGTATATAAATAGAATTTTACAAAGGCATGTTATGCCCTAATAAGTAATTTATCTTATGAAAAGTTTTAAATAAATCATGACGAATAGGATTGTAAATAAATAAAGATAAAATTAAATAAAGAATCTTGGAAATCCCGACACTCTACGACAAGCCCAAAAAACCTTCTTCTCTACCCATTCCATTTGGGTGTGTAATAGCCACAAATTAAAGAGTTTTGCTTGAGGACAAGCAAAGATTCAAGTGTGGGGGTATTTGATGTGTTCAAATATTAACATATAAATTTCATCAAATGAGGCATAAAACTAACCCCTTTTTAGTACTAATGTTGGAAAAAGTGTGCTTTTGTCTTCTTTTTGTATTTTCATGATTAAATGAGCTCAAATTAACAAAAGAAGCAAAAAGACATCAAAATCTGACATAAATACAAGAAAAGGAACAAGATGTGACAAGCCCGACCCCACGACAGCATCTTCCC
This sequence comes from Helianthus tuberosus, assembly GCA_030545235.1. Classification (NCBI taxonomy): domain Eukaryota; kingdom Viridiplantae; phylum Streptophyta; class Magnoliopsida; order Asterales; family Asteraceae; genus Helianthus; species Helianthus tuberosus. The sequence continues at coordinate 98,360,429 of CM060433.1, read as the reverse complement.
AAGCAAAACAAGAAGATAGAAGACTGAACACGCCCCGTGCTCAGCCAGCACGGGGGCGTGCCCAAGTGTCAGCAGAAAAGACAAAGTGGTAGAAGCTTCTATTGCCCACCATGGGGCCGTGCTCAGCGGACACGGGGCCGTGGTCAACTATAAAATTCGCACAATCCAGCAAATCTGCATAGTACAAAGATTCTTCTGCACCACGGGGTCGTGCTCAACGGACACGGGGGCGTGGTCAACTAATAAGACAAAGCTGCATTTAATGAAGAAAGAGAAGGATGTGGACACGGGGCCGTGCCCACTGGACACGGGGCCGTGCCCGAGCTTCTGTTCAGCCTATAAATAGATGTGCTTGGCTCAAGCTCAAACCATCCCTTGGCACACCACCTCTCTCACACTTCACCCACCACCCACCACTACCATAACACCATCATCCACCACCATCATCCATTGTCCATCGTAGAGTGTGTGAGTCGTCTCGGGATCCAAGATTGATCGTAAGAGTTCTTGACAATCAAGGCCATGTTTGCCTAAGTCTCTTACATCACTTGGTGAAGACAAAGTGTCTAGTGTAATACTTTTTATTTCTAATCTTTTGCACTTTTTATTTGGTTTCGTATTAATGACTTTAATAACTAGTTGCTTATGTTGAAGGTGATCTTTCTTTATCGTTTGTCCGTGGTGTCTTGAAATTATTTTACTGTCTATATAAAATAAAAGATTTTCACCATTCATATCTCCACGGTCTATATGGAGGTATGTTGGCTACCTGGTCGGGGGTTAAGGGAACGGTTTGGTAAAGGTCTTGCCATTGTTCAGCGTTTAGAGGTCCTGCAATGGACCTGGGTCAAATTTAGTAGGACCTCCTTCAATACTTCACGGTTTTGGATGGCGGGGGTCCAAACTCTTTTACCCCCTCATAAGTTAACTACTATTAATACTATAACCCGGCTATTTAGGACTGTATCCCTGCTGACTCAGACTACTTAGCCGAGGGTAACGTCACCGCCAAAAGCGGGGCTTACCATGATATTGCATTAATAACTTAATTCATTATCTTCCAATAATCCACCCTTTTAGGATTGTATCCTTGCTGACTCAAACTACTGGGATGAGGGTAACGTCACCTTCAAAAGAGGGGCCTACTACAATAACTAAGATAATCTCTTAATTATGTGCAAAAGTGCGGAAATAATCAAAGGTTACACTAGACACGAGTCGGAACCAAATGATTCATCTTGTCTATCTGTTTTTCTTTTATTTTTATTTTCAGCATTTTAGTTAGTTTTTATTTTTCTTAGTTAAAAACTTTTTTTCTAAACTTTTTATTTTGATTAGACGTTGAGGATAAACCGGTATTAAAAGCTCTTGTGTCCTTGGACGACCTCGGTATCTTACCAACACTATACTACGCTCACGATGGGTGCACTTGCCCATATGTGTGTTTAGTGTTAGTGAAATATCGTGTTTTATAAATTTAAAACTTGGCTAAAATAAGTGTTACAGGGGCTTAAAATATACACCTAATATATATAACACTTCACACGCATCAACGGGTCGGCCTCCGCGTAACCATAGTTGTGGTGAGTCGGCGGTTCAAACGGGTTATACGCCATGGAACCCGTATATGCCGGAATTGGGTTGTCAAAACCATTGGCGGTGGCTGTGGTACAGCTGGGTTGGAGGGTCTAGGGTTTTGGAAAATAACATTGTCACACCCCGATTTCCACGTGTCACCGGTGGGCCCGGTGGGGGAGTATCGTGACGTGGTTGGCAACATAATAGTCAAACAACACAATATTTGATATGCACCGCGGAAGCAAAATTTAAAATATGATACAACTGAATTTAATATTGTAATATCAAGTGTCACAATATTCGGAAGTTTATCCACAGATGGATCGAAATAAAATAATATTAATGGTTCAACAGACTTCAGGCATCTTAAGCTTGCGAGACTTTCGCTTAGTACCTGCATTTAATCTTCGTGGGAAAATACGTCAGTTTACACTGGTAAATACATTCAACTGACTCATTTTGGAAAATGATTGAAAATTGGTTTGGATGCACATGGCATAAACATTTTATTTAACTTGGGAGAATTATTTAATATTATAATCTTGTGAACGAATTACATGTTCCTTGTGCGTTCAGTAGCCCGGATCTTGTCCGGGTTAAAGATCAATAGACACACCACAATATTCTTTTGTGCACTGACGGGTGTACGCCTACACCCTGCGCTTAAGTCGTGGCCATTTCATAAAATGATGCCAAGGATATCCGGGACATGGTCATTAACCCCCCAAAGGCTTTAAGTAATAAGACTGTTTAAACGAGCCGATCAAATTATTCAATTACCCACTCAACGGTGGAGGATTTGATGCCCGATCAAGCGGTATACTATATACCGTAACCCAAGCCCGTATAGGGAAAATAAGTTAAAAGTATTTACCTGAGTAATGTATAAATCACAATAAGCAAAATGCACGTAGCTTTTACTGGTCCTCCTAATCTGGAATGAATGTTTTATAATAACCTATTAGAATCCTAACGGGTCTTTAATTAAGCTTAAGCTTAGACCGGTTAGTTTCAAAGATACGGTTCGTACGCACGATTAAGCGAAGACCGGATAGAATATGATTTAGACCCGACAAGTTCAGAGACTTGCTTAATATGAGTCCTTCATGCACATTCTGGGTTTTGAGATTAAACCGATAAGGTTTGACCCGTTTCGGCTAATTTATGTAAACTTGTTACATAAACCGAACCGAACGCATAATAAGCGTAACGGGTATCCGTAAGAGCCATATACAGGTTTCCTAAGTTAATATGCTTCAAATATATTGTGACATCAGTAAGATGTCTTTTATTATGCCCGAAACGAATTTAAACACAAACTATGCCCCGTAGGGGTAATTTGGTCATTTTAAAGGTTGTAAAAGAGTTTAGATATGTAAAACTCATTTTATGGCCCGTAAGGGCAAAACCGACATTTACCGGATTAAGCCTACGACTATGAGTTATGCTCAGCCTAAAATTAATTAAAAATCTTTAAAATTCCCAAAATAATATATGACATCAGTGGGTAAAGATTTTGATACCAAAAAGTAGGCTTAACTATGCAATATTCTAATTACGCCAATTAATTAACATAAAGCATTCATTTTGCGATAATGAGCATAACTCTTGATCTACAATTCAAACTGATGTCAAACTTTGCATACAAGTTTATATATCAGTAATTAAAGTTTCTACTCATTTACATTTCCAAAAATCACGTTTTAAGGTAATAAGGGCATAATGGTCAACATATGAGCGATTAACGGAAACATGCATATTAATTGGATAACTAATGAACCAAGGTGTATAATCACAGAGGGTTATACTAGCATGTAACCTAGTCCAATTAAAGCTCCGAGGCATTTCTAAAACATGCTTTAACGGGTCAGAACTGAAAGTCAAAGTGAAAGTCAAACTATGTGACTTTCGGTTCCGAACCGGGTATTTACAGGAATTTGTCGGGTTGAACATGTTTAGACATGTCCTTACACTAATTACCAAGTTATATTAATGATCAAACAGGTTATAAGTGTTCTACATTGCTAATCATGCATAAATCGCATTTTAAACTTTTTGTTGACTTTTTAATTACACGTTTGACCCGACATTTGACCTAGTTAGAGTGGGAATCAGGGGAAACCCTTTTAAGGTTTTATTACCCACATAATTACCTACTTAAAGGTACTTTTGATTCGACAAATCACTGGACCATTAGTGATTAATCTTAAAGTCAACCGTTAATTACGACGGTTTGACTTTTAAGCTAAAACTAGGCTAAAACTTAATTAAGAAAGGTTAAGCCAACTTACAAAGGTCCTGTGCACGAAATATGGACACTTGAGAGCAGACTTGAGCTCCAGAAATGATCAGATTGCTTGAATGAAGGTGTGAAGACTCGTTGCAAGTTCATGGGATTTATATAGCATTTTAATCACCACAAATCTTTGACACATGTGTCTACAACCCACCACAACTGATCAACACATGTTCCTAGTGCTTAGGGGGTGTCTAGGGGTCAAGAGGAATGTGGAAAATCGATTGGAATCGAGCAGATTGCACTCAGCAGGCAACAACCCAAAGAATTCGGAGCTGGGCACCCCTCGCGTGACGCCACCCCCCCCCCCCCCTCGCGTCGCGCTAGGCCTAGTCTGATCAGAACTTTGGATTTTTGCGATTTGATCCTAGGCTCTTCAAAATTCGATTAGGCACTTGTTTCTTGCATTATGAACCCTCATAATTGATCTATAAGGGCTTGAAAACATATACCCACTTTATTAAGTCCCCGGTTAACTTTATTGTTACCCGAAAAGTCCTAACTTTCAACGTTTATGCTTTAACCCTTCGCACACGAATTCGATCATAACTTTCTCATACGTTAACGAAACTTTACGAAATTTAAACCGTGTATTCTTGTGAGCATAATTAACCGTTACAAAGCTTTGGGTTTGTCAAAAGGTCACTCAGAGGTATAACTTAAACATGTTGACACATTTAGCCCCTGTAGTTTTTAATCTCTCACTTTTAGCTTCGTATGATCCATGATTTATTCGTTTGAAGGTATGAGCACCATGTAGGGTTAATGTACATTATATTTATTCACTGTTGACACTTCGAATACGTATATTCACATACTTTCCTTGTTTGTCAACTTTAGTCCTTCTATAATATTCTTTCACACGTTTTAAACATATGACACGTGTCAACACATTATAGGACGTGAATTTTCGAGGTGTTACAAACATATAGAATCCATTTTATGTTTACCCGACCCAAATCCATTCGGATCCCGCGTCCATTTGTTTTAAAATCGTGAATGTAGAAGCAATTTGTGATTTCCCTCCTAAACTCTCCAAAAAAACTTGCCACATCAGCAAAAATGGCCAAAATCAAATGCTACATAACCCACATCACATCTCATTTATATATATATATATATATATATATATATATAGAATAGAGCCTCCAATGTAAATGCTCTAAATATACATGTGTACTTTACATTCTTGCTTTTGTATGTTTTTATGGCTCTTTACAACAACAAAAAGTTTAAGAAACCGAATTAAAAATTTATGGTGGAGAAAAGGGAAAGAGGATACTTTAGATGTTAAAAGTGTTATTTTTATACTTTTATTTGTTGTAAATTAAATTTTCCTACCCTTAAAATTTCCGAAATATAACATAGTTAAATACATTGTGCATTGACAATTTGACATGACTCTCATTAGTCATTATATTATATTATATTATATTATATTATATTATATTATATTATATTATACAATTCTAAGTTGGGGGAATAGTGTCAGGCAGCTGCCTGGCACTTCCCTATTAGACCAACTTATTTTTAATTTAATTTTATTCTCAGTTTAAAATTACACTTTCGTCCTTTCTTTAAAGTTACGTTTTTGCCCCCAACTCAAAATAAAATTATAATTTTGCACCTAGCTCAAAATTACGCTTTAGCCTTCGGTTCAAAAACTCACTTTTAATTTTGTTCCCAGTTTAAAATTACGGTTACACCCAGTTTAAAATTACGCTTTCGTCCTTTGTTTAAAATTACGTTTTTACCCCCAGCTCAAAATAAAATTATAATTTTGCCCCTAGCTCAAAATTACGCTTTTGCCCTCGGTTCAAAAACTCACTTTTACTTTAGTTCCTAGTTTAAAATTACGGTTTCACCCTCCGTTTAAAATTACGTTTTTGCACCCAGTTCAAAATAAAATGTTGTTTTTTCCTCTAGCTCAAAATTACGCTTCTGGCCTCAGCTCAAAATTACGTTTTTGCCCACATAAGTTGGGGGAATAGTGCCAGGCAGCTGCCTGGCACTTCCCTATTGGCCCAACTTATTTTTAATTTAATTATATTCTCAGTTTAAAATTACGCTTTCGTCCTTTGTTTAAAATTACGTTTTTGCCCTAACTCAAAATAAAATTATAATCTTGCACCTAGCTCAAAATTACGCTTTTGCGCTCGGTTCAAAAACTCACTTTTAATTTTGTTACCAGTTTAAAATTACGGTTTCGCCCAGTTTAAAATTACGCTTTTGTCCTTTGTTTAAAATTACGTTTTTACCCCCAGCTCAAAATAAAATTATAATTTTGCCCCTAGCTCAAAATTACGCTTTTGCCCTCGTTTCAAAAACTCACTTTTACTTTTGTTCCAAGTTTAAAATTACGTTTTCACCCTCCGTTTAAAATTACGTTTTCACCCTCCGTTTAAAATTACGTTTTTGCACCCAGCTCAAAATAAAATGTTGTTTTTTCCTCTAGCTCAAAATTACGCTTCTGCCCTCAGCTTAAAATTACGTTTTTGCCCACAGTTCAAAATAAAATTATGTTTTTCCCCTAGCTCAAAATTATGATTTTACTGTCAGTTTAAAATTATAATTTCGCCTCCCGTTCAAAATATAATTTACGATTTTGCCCTTTGTACAGACATACATGTTATGAGAGAGAACATTCCAACTTATTGGTTAATGGAAGTTATTAAATACATTGTGCATTGACAATTTGACATGACTCTCATTAGTCATTATATTATACTACATATACAATTGTAAGTTTGGGGGAATAGTGTCAGGCAGCTGCCTGACACTTCCCTATTGTATCAACTTATTTTTAATTTAAATTTATTCTCAGTTTAAAATTACGCTTTCGTCCTTTCTTTAAAATTACGTTTTTGCTCCAACTCAAAATAAAATTATAATCTTGCACCTAGCTCAAAATTACGCTTTTGCTCTCGGTTCAAAAACTCACTTTTAATTTTGTTCCCATTTTAAAATTACGGTTTCGCCCAGTTTAAAATTACGCTTTCATCCTTTGTTTAAAATTACGTTTTTACCCCAAGCTCAAAATAAAATTATAATTTTGCCCTTAGCTCAAAATTACGCTTTTGCCCTCGGTTCAAAAACTCACTTTTAATTTTGTTCCCAGTTTAAAATTACGGTTTCACCCTCCGTTTAAAATTACGTTTTTGCACCCAGTTCAAAATAAAATGTTTTTTCCTCTAGCTCAAAATTACGCTTCTGCCCTCAGCTCAAAATTATGTTTTTGCCCACAGTTCAAAATAAAATTATGTTTTTCCCCCTAGCTCAAAATTATAATTTTGCTGTCAGTTTAAAATTATGATTTCGCCTCCAGTTCAAAATATAATTTATGATTTTGCCCTTGGTACAGACATACATGTTATGAGATAAATATTCGGCTTATTGCCCCGCAACGCGGGCGGGGCAAAAACTAGTTATAGACAAAAGTAAGCTATTTTCAAATATTACATCCTGTCTCATTTAGTCCTTGGTGGGGATTTTTTTCTATCATCTTCATCAGTTAATACAATTACTTGAAAACTAATTTAATTAATTGTTGTATATGTTTACCTTATTGTGAAAAAGAAAGAAAGTAACACAATTGGTTTAATTAGAATCTATTAGAGTACATTTGTAGACTAAAAACTTCAATATTGCTAACATTGTTTTCTACACATTCATGGGTGGTCCATCTTGAACTTGTGCTCCGGCTTAGAATCAGTTGGACGAAGACATTTGTAGAGACCATCGATGGAAAGACGACGATCCCTCTGAAACTTGAAAAGGCACTTGACGTTATAAAAGTGAAAGCGTTGATTCAAGACTAAGTTGGTCTATGCTAGAGACGAGTTGGATGAACCCTTCCACCTGGCAACTTGCTACATCCAAAATGAGTCCACCTTACCTTTTGCGGATGATGCATTTACAAGAAGAGTGTTGATGAGGATACGCTTCCAGATTGATGCCACTCGAAAGATGTAGGTCCCGTTTTTCCGGTGAGGATCGATAACGAAAACCTATTCCCTGTTTATAACAAACACGGTAACGGGTGCGGAATCCCCGTGACGGTGCAAACCAAACAAAGTGTAAAACACACGGGTAACTAAAGATTCAATAACTATTGATTATGGATGAGTACAACCACAAACATATACAAACAATGTTTTAACAGACTCTTTCTAAGTCTCTCGGCGCTCATCAGTTTCACACAGAAACTGTGAGGGGTATTTATACTAGACACAGACACAGACATGACGAAACACAAATAAGGCACGACGAAACACTAAATTCGACGAAACACATTCTGTTTCGTCGACATACATATATTCCTATTTCTGTTTCGTCGAGTGTAATACAAGCCCAATCCAAGTCAATGTCCACTTCAACTTTCACGGCCCAAGTATGAAGTTACGGCCCAGTTATGCTTTCTGTTGACAAATGTTGCCACAATTTCAATATAGGACAAAGTTGTGACATCATCATGACATCACTAAGGTGATGTCATGGTGATGTGTTTGCGGGAAAAGCTTGCGGCGCTCCGTGCTTCGCGTGTCGAACTCTGGGACGCATGACGGAGGAATGTCATGACGTTTGGCTGGAGCCGGACCTAACCGAGTCGACCCGAATCGAATCGAACCGAGTCGAGTCGCGTCCACATAAAGTGTACCAACAAACTCCCCTTGGACGCTACTCATGAGGTTCGTCTTCCGTGTCTTTCATGTCGGAGGATCTTCAAATTCTTCACGCGTCGTAAGAAGAAAATGTATCAACAAACTCCCTTTTCATTTAGGTAGTGTGTTAACAAACTCCCCCTTAGAATGAACTCTCCATTGAGTCATGCTCGTGAATCTTTTGACTTGTCAATTCTTTAGATCCTTGTGGTGTTGATGAAGGGTCAGCGACAACTCGATCATTTTATCCTTTGAGTGCCTCCACTTCGTGTCTTCATTCCAAAGCTTATCATCGAACATCTTCTCCTTGCCTTTAGCATCTGCACATGCAAGAAAGCTAAACGCATAATGAGAACAACCGCTTGGAATATAGATAACATTTAAACAAATGACACACATGAGATCAAATCTCAATCAAACACCAACCGACAACAGTTTGAAAGTTTAACAAATTATTCATTTTTAGTTATTTAACTTTCAAAACTTGTTAACTTCGACAGTTTATGAAGGTGCAATTGTTTTTCCGGCTTATGATCAGGATTTTGGGTAGGATAGACTCGAGTTCCAACATCAGTCAATCAAAAATAAACTAGAAGCAAAATCTTTTTGACTTTTATAAAGTTTATATTAAAACACACCTAAAATCTTTTTGAAATTTTTCATTTTTCAAATGTAAAGACGGAAAGCAATAAATAAATATATACAAAGATGCAGAAACTGAAAGCAGTAAACAAATATTTACAGACAATCTTTTTGCGAGTTTCGAGGGTAAGAGAATCATATCAGTGTACGGTCACGCCAAAACGCTCTTTTTGTTCTTTTAGTTAACAATAAGATAAGCATCCTATAACAATTATCGGTATTGTTGTCCACTTAAGCTCAACTTATCAGATGTAATCATGGCGAGGGGATACGTTAAGATATGATTTATACTTACCGACCGGTGTTCATCCACACACGACACATTCCCGTATCAAGGCATGCGCGAGAGTTCATCTTACCGGTGAGTATACCGATTATCATCTGTTTGACCGTATAAAAGATGTGAGAAACTCACTTATTTGATTTGAAAACAAGCCCTATGTGATAGAATCACTTATTGATGAGGAACTTGATTTTCATATGCATGAGGGCACAAGATCAAGTCCGTGAACAGGTCAGTACTTTCGTACAGCAAAGAGACGAACTTGACTCCCGCAAAGAATCTGTGATATTTTATCACTTATTTGTTTGGACATGTGATAGTTGATCACTTATTGAGGTCGTATGCAATATGTACACGTATGTATAGTATCATGGAAGATCTAGACTTCGTCTCCGTTATTTTTACGGTTTGATACAACCATGATACCCAGATGATAAGACAGCATAAAGACCGAATATCTCAGAACCTCGGCAATCTCTCAAACAAAATTTCGGTACTAAGACCATATGCCAATGTGCGGTTCCCACCTGATCTTCAGTCGATTTAAGATTTATATCACCCTGCACACTTTAAAATGATTGTGAGCCTACCGATACATCTTATATAGAGCTGCTTAACATATTTTTCATTTTGCATTTCAGTTCAAAAAGGTTTCGACAGACCACCGATCTACTATCATTTTCTCTTTTTCTCGCCAGGAAACTCATTTTTGTTTTTCCAATGTTTTTGTGCTTTTGAAATTTTTCGATGTTTTTGAATTTTTCAAATTTTGGATTTACTCCCCCTAAAATGCAACAAACTAAGATAAATTTAAAAGACACAAAGATATTTAACAAAAACGATTTTCCGATGTTGGTTTAACTCATGTTTTACCTCAATGCCGTTTACCAAAAATTAATTTTGAATCAGAAATGATTTATCGAATTTTGGAAAAATCAGTTGGCATGTCGGTAAGCGGTGTGGACCATGACAACATTGTCTGGCCAAAGAGTGCAGTACGAGAGGTATAACAATTTATAAAGCAGCTTAAATATCGACAAGTATAGGAGAGATTAGAAATTTAAAACCGTATCCTGCAACTGCTTCGTGCATTGCAAGGAATCTGAGTGCTCTCCCAAACTGGATATCCACTCGGTGTGGATTTCAAAGTCGATTCTTTGTAGCTACTGAGAAGTCTCTTGACAGCAACAAGATCATAGACCTCTGGGTCCGGCTGGTCTTCCACATTGCACCAGCGAAGGTCTTTGTCTTTCTCTTGAGAAGTAGTGTGCGTTTGTTCAATCCATACCAAGGCATCCGCACACCCGGTTGGTTTGTTCCACAAACACATTTTCTCCAATCACACCGCGAAGAAATGTACACTGCACGTTCATCTTGTTGAATTTGAACACCAGACGTGCTGCAGGTGCGTACATTTTGATTGAATCTATCCTGGGGACCCGATCAAAACCTTGAACAATCAAACTTTGAAATGATTTTCATTTTGTCGAAGTTTTCAATCTCTTTCGACAGACAATTCTGTCTTCTTTTTCTTTTTCTTCTCTCCATCAAAGGCAACCACTCCTAGAAATAACAATATCTTGGAGCTTTGAGTCGCCTATCTTGTGCATGGACACTCCACTATCAACAATCCGATGACTATCGATAGTTCCTCCTGGAACATCCTACACACTCACTCAGAGATTAGTTGGAGAGGGGGACCCAAGCCTTAACAGACTTGGGTCGTCCTTCATCATCGAAGATTGTGAATTCGATTTCCTAATGATTCGGAATGGAGTAAGCTTCCCCTGAAACAGTTACCGATTTTGGTTTCCAAATCTGTTTTTGTTTTTTCATATTTAACATTTGATTCAACAGATTTTGTTAGGACAACCTCCGGTTTTAACGCCTTTTCAACCTTTTTGACGTTTTGACGTCGTTGTTTTGTTTCTTGTTCTTTAACAGTTCTTTTATCATGTTTTGGTGAAACAGAACGACGTTGTGGGTGAACCTTTTCAAGTGGTGCCCTTTCTACAAAATTTGGTTTGGGCGAGTTTGTGCAGTCTTTAATGATGTGCCCAAACTTCCCACATTTGAAACATTTTCTCCTTTCAACAAACTTAGGAGATCCTGTTCGACTTTCACGTGTTGAACCTGTAGACCCAGAGGTACTTGTTCCTTCATAACACCCGTTTGTGTGTTGGGTGTAATTGTTTTGAGCGTTACGCTTTAAAATTCTGACTTTTTAAACAAAATCGGTGTTTGATTTATTTTCAAAAGTCTGAATTTTATCAGTACCATTGGATGCTACAAATTTAACATCATTGTGTTTCTTCTTGAAACGAGCTCCTTTGGTCTCAACCTTCGGTTGTGAACCTTTAGAATTTTGAGCTCGCTGCTGTTGCTGTTTACCCTTAAAAGCGACAGGTTGTTGCTTTGTCGGTGATTTTTTATTTCCAAATTTTCTTCTAACTTCAGCTTTTGGAATAGGATCACACTGAGTTACTGAAACTCTCGGGATCGCTTTTCCCAAAAACTTAGTTGTATTATCTTCAAACACTTTGTCAATCAAAGATTGATTGACATTTTTAATTAGAAAAGCTGTGTTTGAATAAATTTTGTCATCACCGACTAAAGTATACAACACGTTATCACTTTTAATGGTAGACACTGTCTCAGTGATAGGATCTATCTCTTGTTTAGCACCAGTTGATTGCACAACAGGAGTAGGAGGATCACACAGAATATGATTCTCAATAGGCACTTCTACTCCTTTGTTCTTCTCAAGAGATTTATCCTCATCACTCACATCTGGTTCATCATCGGACGAATCATAGTCCTCAACTGTGGGAGGACTTTGATTTGAAGCACATGATGACTTTTCTTTTCTATCAGATGAGCCCTTCGATGAATTGTCCGTTTTGAACCCTAAGCCAGTTGTAACTTCCCCATAATTAAGAGGTACAGTTGGCTCAAAACGAGGCATATCCTCTTCATCGGGCATTTTGGTATAGTTGTGTCTCAAAGGAGGCAGACATGACTTATACCCAATGCCTTTCACGTTCCCTTTCAGTTGTTGAACGTCAATTATGTGATCGAGCACAAATCAGGAGTTAGAATAACTCTCCAATTTTTGCTTGATAGCATCATGCTCGCATTTGGCAATGGCTAGTTCCTTTTTGGTTTCCTTAACGATGTTAATGTAATCGTTAATACTAACTTGTTTATGATAAACAACTTTGTTCACTTCGGAAACACTTTTCTTTAAGGTTTCAATAACAGATTTAAATTCCTTTTCATTTCGAACTAAAGCCATATTTGCCTCTTTGAACTTTGAAAGTTCAACAACCAAACTCTGATTGTGACTATGAACCGTTTCAGATTCACGTTTCAAATCAGCACATTCATGTTTTAATTCTTCAAAAGCATGTTTAGCATTAGCACATTCATGTTTCAAATCAGCACAATAACTACATATGCTAGGAGTTTCGGATTTTACCTGACTTGTAGAAGCTGTGACATTAGCCATAAAGGCAGTCTGAGAAGAGAAAGATCCATCTTCAGTGAGAATCTTCTCCATTTCTTTTGATGTAGCATCAGCTTTCTTGATTAAGTCAGAATTTTGACATTTCATCTCCTTGGCACCATTCGACAAACTATCATCTTTTCCTGAAGATTCACCATCATTGACATTCTTGACATTCTTGACAATTTCAGCATAAAACGCTGATTGTGAGTCCGTACTCCAATCCCATGGACTCGTACTTATTGATTGTTTTTGTTGAGGCAAGGAATTCATTAACAAATCGGCAAGCGAAGGCTGATTTGACTTGGTCTTGAGTCTGAACTCCAATCCCACAGACCTTTGTTACTCATGTTTGATATATGTATGTGAAGAACTGATCACACTCTTGAAAACATACTGTTATCACACTTTTGGAAGTCCTCTGTTAAAAATTTATAAGTATCGACGAAACAGATTGATGAGGTCCGACGAAACTAGATTCTTATTTGATGATGACGAAACAAATTTGAATATTGATCGACGAAACAGGTTGTTTGACTTGTTTGACGAAACTGTTTGATATTAATTGCGACGAAACAGTTTTGTGTTGATAATCGACGAAACTCAGTTGAGTTTGATAAGCGACGAAACAGAAATGATGTAATGTCGACGAAACAAGATTCCTAAAGGTTGATCGATGAAACACACTTGAAGCCCAATTTAGCTTGATAGCCCAATACCCTTTGAAAGCCCAATCTGATTTAATTAAAGGAGCCGAAGTATTTGACTGTTGACTGATCTTGAATGTTTGTCTTGTGATATATGACGAAACAGAATTTTGTTTTAGATAAAATTTGGAAGTTGGTTAGATATTTCACACAAGCCTTATCCTTTCTGACAATTATACACCCTTTTCAAACAAGCCACATGCCTATCTCAGTACTTTTTCAACAAATCATCATCACACTAATATAATAATCAAACACTAGCATTTTAATATTAGAAAACACTTTAAGTTAAACTCAAAATCAGATCAAACACAATTATATTCACGAACACTTTGAACAAATGAAGAACACTATCAAGATCAGATGAACAGAATGATGATTCCGGCCAAAATATCACCGGATAAAATTTTCGAAACACGATTTTGCTCAAAACTTTCAATAAAAACCAATTCCTATCATGCTAACATGCAATAAAAAAAGTTTTTCACTAAAACTTATAGCAAAACAACACTTCAAACACTGATTTTCAGCAAATATTTCCAGAAAAATATAATTTTTTTTTAAGAACAAGAACTGAAAAAATCACTAAAAACCACTTGATAAAACACCAAACTTGTTTGGTTTTAAACAAGGATTAGAGCAAAGCTCTGATACCAATTGTAGGTCCCATTTTTCCGGTGAGGATCGATAACGAAAACCTATTCCCTGTTTATAACAAACATGGTAACGGGTGCGGAATTCCTGTGACGGTGCAAACCAAACAAAGTGTAAAACACACGGGTAACCAAAGATTCAATATCTATTGATTATGGATGAGTACAACCACAAACATATACAAACAATGTTTTAACAGACTCTCTCTAAGTCTCTCGGCGCTCATCAGTTTCACACAGAAACTGTGAGGGGTATTTATACTAGACACAGACACAGACATGACGAAACACAAATAAGGCACGACGAAACACTAAATTCGACGAAACACATTCTGTTTCGTCGACATACATATATTCCTATTTCTGTTTCGTCGAGTGTAATACAAGCCCAATCCAAGTCAATGTCCACTTCAACTTTCACGGCCCAAGTATGAAGTTACGGCCCAGTTATGCTTTCTGTTGACAAATGTTGCCACAATTTCAATATAGGACAAAGTTGTGACATCATCATGACATCACTAAGGTGATTTCATGGTGATGTGTTTGCGGGAAAAGCTTGCGGCGCTCCGTGCTTCGCGTGTCGAACTCTGGGACGCATGACGGAGGAATGTCATGACGTTTGGCTGGAGCCGGACCTAACCGAGTCGACCCGAATCGAATCGATCCGAGTCGAGTCGCGTCCACATAAAGTGTACCAACAAAAGACCATCCATCTAGATGTGGAAAGCGCGGACACCATTCACATTGTTAAAGCCAAGATTCAAGCCGAAGAAGACATTCCTGCGGGTCAGCAGGTTCTGTTTCTGCCCCACAAGCGGCTACAGGAAAGCTTTACCCATCCGGGCTACTATATCCAGAACGAATCCACCGTTTATCTTGCTCATTGGTGAAAATGTTGCATTATAAATATATTGGCAATTTGCACTCCAAATTAACAAAAGATTAGTAATTTTTTTCTTATTTTCAACTAGATGCATCAAAATTCAACTTTGGGACAATGACAACCTGCTTCAATGTTGCCGGTTTATAGTAAACAGACGTGTTTATGTTTTTGTTACATCTGTGGTTCTATTTGCAATTCTGTACAAAAAGATGAAGATGAACTAATGAAATATAAAAACTACACCTAACAACAATTGAGATCAACAGTTATAGTCTCTGTCGGAAAGAAGAAAAAGATAGTATAGGGGCTAGAGTGTAATATGGTGTTCTATATATACACCATCTCTATGTAATCCTTTTTTAAGTACAACACAATTGATCAATACAATTACCAATACAATTCAAACCCCAATTGCTTTGGTCTTCCATCAGTCTTTGACATTGGGCAGTAAATGCAAGGCAGCAGTTGTAGGTCAGCACTTAGTAAGATCAGCAGATAGGAGGTCAGCAGATATGAAACCACTTTCAAGGGGAGAGATTTGTATGCAAACAACTTCTTATTCTGGATCCACTGCTCTGATCCAGTTTTGGCTTTAATTATCTGTTCCTCTGATAGGGTTCAATCCCAACAATCTCCCCCTGGAACAGATAATGCCAAAACTCTTCATTATTGTGGAAATCTTTATTACCTCATCAACAGTTCCCTTATCTGGCCTTTAAATTGTAATTCAAAGTCTAGGGCATCTGTATCTTCATCATCCCTGCTAAGTGGAAGATCAAGGAGATCCTGCAAATCTTCAAGACTCAAGCCAAGAGCTTGTTCCCTTGATATTTTCTCCACTTCTCCACCAGACCTGAGCAAAGTCAATAAGCAGGTCTGTTTGTCAGTCTCCCACTTTTGTATTTTTGAGCCTGGTGGGTTTCTTGGGAGATGTTTATTTGCAGAAGTATTTGGTGAGGCTGGCCTATTCATAACTGGCTGAGCAGCACTTGCAGATTGTTCCAATTCAAGATCTTCTTTTATCATTACTTTCGTGCCTGCTTTTACAATAGCATCTCCAGCTAATAGATCTTGAATTGTTTCAATACTCAACTGGTTTTTGCTCCTTCTTTTGTAGATGGCAGCACCAGCTGGAGCAGTGGTTCTTTTAGCTTGCAGCTTTGGTGGTCTTTTTGAGACCTCTGCTTTGGAATAGTCAGGCTTTTGTGGAACTCTTGGATCTTTCTTTCTAAGTTCCTCTAAGCTTTTATAGGTTGCCCTGACTCTATCTTCTCCCCACTTTGTCACAGGGTTCTTTGACCCATAATCAGCTGCAATCAGCTCCTCTTTCATTCTCCTCAACTCTAACATCTTCTCAGCTTCAAATTGTTTGAATTTTTCAGGAGGAGTCTGCTTGACCTTATTTTTGATCATGTCTTGAATCTTGGCTGCTTCTTTTTCAAGCTCAGGAATGGTCCAGTTCTTGTACATGTGTTTCTCCCCCTTGTATTTCTTGTAGGTCATAATGTTCTCAATGTAGTCTTTCCTCAAGGACTCATCTGCCCTTTCTGAAATTTGTTGACATACATTTTTAGCAAAACGCTCCATAGCATTAACCTGTGAGAGTAAAAAATGATAGTTTTGTTGAAATTCTCTATCAGATTTCCCTTTTCTGTTTTTGATTGCAATATCCTCTGCTTGTTTGGCCTTGAGTTTCAAGTATTCTTCAATATTGTTGGGCCTGGGATATCCTGCAATTGATGTGTCACACCCCCAAATTCCCACCTAGGGTATGTCACTACTAGGAGTGCGACGATCCAACAACGAGCCACTAATTATATCAAACGCATTCAATTAAATGATAAAGTACTTAATTGTAAATGAAATATTGTATGTGAGTTTAAATGAAAACCAAAGTATCAGCGGAAGCAAAGTCAACCAGTTTTAAAACCAAAGTAATGTATCGTTAAACCAATAAGATAAATACGTCCAGCAAGACCATGCCCACTCCAGCTGCTCCAGATAGCAAGTTCCAAAGTATCTCAGCTAACGACCTACAAGCATGCAAACAAGTGTGTCAGACTACGCTGGTGAGTTCAAAGTTATGTTAATGTGTGTAGTTACCAGATATCTGTTAAGTCAACTCATCGTTTCATTTTGAAGTTGTTATTAACGTAGGAGAGTCTTATATATTGGAAGTGTGTCCAATATATACCATGGGAGTGTGCCCAATATATACCATGGGAGTGTGCCCAATATAACCTGGGAGTGTGCCCAACCCCAATGCCCCTAAACAAGCATTGGTAATGATATTCCAAAACCACCGGGACGCATGCTTAGAGAAGTGCAGTGAACTCACCTTTGGTTTGCTCGGTAAGATTAATTACTTGTTTATAGTTGGATACTCGAATCCTAGTATGGTTACAACGCCAGTCAGTTTCCCATACCCATAAATCACATAGGTTATACACTCTTGCACATACGACACAACTAGCGCACTAATCACTAATAAGTTATACAAGTATCGTCCGTCAATCATCACTGATCATGTATCACAAAAGCATTTATCACATATGTCCTTAAACTTCACATGCCATTCCTATAACAATTGCATACTATAGTACATAACCTAGTACCACACCACATACATACATACTTTACTAACACATTTTAAGCCCAATTACCACCCACTTGTGACCCATCAGTCAACAGCCCATTGATAACCCCCCTTGCTCGGCCCAATCACCAAACACCACCCCAACATATGAAATACTATAACTGATGTGATTTTTAAATCATGTACTTGCTTGAAATCATAATAGTGCTGACCATTGAGAAACAAACAAAACAAATAATAGCCAACAATTGTTAAAGCATTATATCCACATGCAAACTGAATTTGCATTAATTGTTTTAGTCTCTTCATAGTTTGAATGCACATGGGTCTTATTACAATGGCCGACACCAATTCTATATCAAATTATTATTGCACCGTTTCATTTGGTGGGGTGACCACTCATTATTTAATCCAGGTTACATACTCAACATCACATGAGTTTCGTATACATACTGAACCTATCATCATGCAACTATTAACCCACACCACCACCACATGTTGGCATATAATCACAAACGACAACCATGTATTATGATACAACATCATCCTAATGATTTTCTTTTCTTTTTTTTTTTATATTACATACGACCTACCCTAATCACAAGCCCAATCCATTTAACATAGTTTATTAGTTCGGTTAATATCCATCCAGTTAGTTAACAATTTAACACCCTAGGTCAAAGTCTTAGGGCCCAGTTATAAATTCTGTCTAGTATCCTAATAATTCATCAACAGGTACTTTATTGGTTAATACCATCAGCAATCCATGCAAACAATTATCTTAACTAGCAAGCATGGCCTCGGCCAACAATTGATCCGATTTACTGGCTTAAGGTCACAAGTAATCACCACCACAAAGCTATCGAGAGATCCAGTTTATTCATACAATTCATACGATTTAAATGACACATCAATATATGTATATCTATATTCAGATTTAATACGATTCATGTAAACAATTATAATCTTACATATAACCAAACAATTTAAATAGGCAATAGATGATACTCACTGGTGATTGCGATCTCGGTTGGGGGAGGTTTCTGTTATAATGTCGTACGCAGGAAAGGAGGAGAAGTAGGGTTGGATGTTTTGAGTTTTTGTTCAATAATCACATAATACGTATGAATATTTTTAACCTATGGATGGCGGTTGCTATTTGTTAGCCGAAGTGGGTTTGAGCCCAACATATAATCATGACTTTAGTTTAAAGCCCAACACACCATATCATGGGTAAGTTTAGAAGTGAGATGTAAACGACCCGATATCCGAGCCCCCCCTAGCGAACATACACAATTCGGGTCGGCTATACTATGTGGGCCATGAAGTGCATAACAAGTGAGTTAGCGGCCCAGTCCGAAAGACTAACATATTTCGCGAATGATTACGTGCACTTAATTTTTAATGGATCAAATGTAAGAATACACGTTAAAGGGTTATAGAATTTGCGTAAAACTAACCTGAATATTCGGGTTGTCACATCATCCCCAACTTGAAGGAAATTTCGTCCCGAAATTTGACAAGTAGGCATGAAGGAGTGAAACAAGAAATTAAGATTGTTGCGGATTCTGCTCGGGTGCCACATCATCCCCAACTTGAAGAGGAATCTCGTCCCGAGATTCACCAGCTTTACTAGATTCTGGTTTGTCTTTAGGAAAAAGGTGAGGATACTTGAGCTTCATTTGATCCTCGTGTTCCCACGTGAACTCCGGTCCACGTCTTGAGTTCCAAACGAACTCTCACGATTGGGATTTGACTAGGTTAACGAACCTTAACTTCCTGGTCCATGATTTCAGTAGGTTTCCTTGACAACTGCAACTTTTCGTTAACCTTAGGCGCTAGTAAGGGTACCACAAGTGTTTCATCGGATAAACGTTTCTTTAAATTCGAGACATAAATGACATCAAGTACGCTACCCAATTCATCAGGTAAGTCGAGTTTGTAGGTCACGACACCGATTTTTTTTTCCAGAATGTTGTATGGCCTAACATGATATAAGTTAAGCTCTACACGCTTCCCAAGGCGTACCGCACCCCCCAGGGTGAGACTTCCAATATGACACGTTCCCCTGCAGCAAACTCCCGGTGTTTCCTAAGCTATCAGGTTTCCTGGCGATCACGCGTTGTCGCCACACGATTTCCTATCTAAATAATCTTTCCCAGAGTTTCGAGTACAAGTCCTAGACCTGTGATTAGGTTGTCACCCACCTTAATCTAACAAGGAGATTAGCGTTACTGTCCATGCAACGCCCCGAATAGAACTCAGCCAAAGGTATGTGTCCTTCCAATTTTCACTAAGTCAATCACACACATACTCGCAGCATATTCTCGCGTGTCGGGGGGTTCGTTTATTCTGACCATTTGTCCTATGGTAATGAGTGATGATCATGTCTAGTCGTGAGCCAAGAGTGTTGTGTATTGCTAGTCACAAATCAGATATAGCTCAAAATCAAAGGTAACAGGAGTTGGCACCTCATGCCTAAAGCCGTCTCTCTCAGAGGAACATTCACTGCTGTGAAGACTTGTCGGTTTCCTTGTTTGCAAGAAAGTGTGCTGGTGACGTGAGAGAATCAACGATCACCCAAGTGATATTGTCCCTGTTTCAGGTTGTAAGTAGACTAGTGACAAAATCCATCTCAGTCTGTTCTCATTTCTATATGGGTGTTTCTGGTTGCTAATACTTAACCTTGACTTTCCCACAAGTCCAGCATCAGTCCCATAGCTAGGTGGGCCTTCATGCCCGATCACCTGTACAAGGTTTATAAATCCTAATGTCTCTCATCTTAACCCAGACGACTAGAATATCGAGACCGGTGTGCGTTGCTCAACATAAATTTCCTACCGTTATTGTATAATGAGATCCACATTCGTTCCATGAGGTGGCAAATATCGTCCGACCTGCCAACGGTCGCTCCTCCATGCCCCACATGAGTTCAACTTGGATATCATCTTCGTTCAGTTCTCCAATTCGAACAGAGCGCGTCTGATCAGGTAAGTTAGAGTCGAAAGTAAACTACAAAACTCATGCACGTTCAAGTTCCACAGTCATAATCCTCCCAAAAGTTCCATCCAACGATGCCATTTACTGATTTAGCTCTTTCGAAACCAGGGTACACGGGAGGCCCTTGTGATCGGTCTAAGTAGCGCATTTGGTACCGTCCAAGTAATGCCTCCAAGTACATCCAAAGATCACGGTTTCCACCACCGATGGTGTGTCGTGCAACTCCTCTTTGTAACTCCGTTACGTAAGTCATCACTATCTCGTGTTGCGTCGACGCGTAACTGGGACTCTGATTTGAACCATAATGATATACCACTGAATCACCCGCCCCCTCGGGTAAAGACGATGCTCAGGGCATTGCAAAGTTGGGATTCGGAAGCTGAAAAGAAGTCCTCCTGTTCTGTCTTTCACGAACACAGCACCTGGCTGTGCTAAAGAGATTTAAGCTACGCGACCTTCGAAAATCCTGTGATTAGTCCGTGATAATATCAAGCGGGACCAAGAAATTGTTGTATCCTTGAAGAACTCTTTGGTGTTGATCAATTTCCCACCAAAACGGGTCTTAGCGAGGTCCACGTGCATTCCCACTTCATTGATTATATGACCCAAAAAGGGTACCTCTCGAATCCAGAAGTTATATTAATCAAGACTTCGCGCGGTGTGGCTCCTCCCTCAGAAGCTCTGATAATAAGATACAAAGCTGTCCAGGATGTTCGTTTCTCCTGGAAAAGATTCAGAATAGCATGGTCGGTTCACATGATCCATAAAGCTGCGGGTGTGATGATTACCCCAAAGGTCATGGAATACAAAGTCGTATGGCCACACTGCGTTTGATATGCCGCTTGAATAACATTCTCCCCTTGGACTTCCATCTGATAATAGTCCGTTCGTAAATAAATCCTCGAATGAAAGCTTGTCCCTCGCAACTAGTCGACAGGTTGTCACTACATGGTCGAGACAAACGGTTCTCGACTGTCACCTTGTAAAGTTCTCGATAACCAGCACACGTATGGTAAGGCTTGTCTTCATGGGTGTAACTGGGGCTCCTCAAAGCGAAAAGTTAGGTCCGCCAAAACTCCTGTTCAACAGTTTCTGTAATTGATTAGTCGGCTCTTGCAACCCTCCTGGTGCAAGACGATAAAAGTACGAATATTCGGAGCTGCACCTGGCGTGAGATCAAACTGAGTTTCTGCCTAACAGTTGTGGAAGTAATCCTGGAAGTTCTTCAAGTAACTCATCGGAAGAAATTTTAGACAACTGGTGGATCCTTGATCCTCTCTTCCTTAGCCTTATCATCAGTAACCGTTGTTAACAATGGCGAGGTAATCCCTCCGTAGACACTTCTGGGCTTTCATTGCAGAATTGATGCTAACCTTTACACAACTCTAATATTCTGGAACAAATGACGATTCTCCACTAGGGAGAGGGGGTATGCAATGTTTTCTTCTCACAGGGTATATCTGCGCGATGTATAGGTAACCAATCCATACCGACTACTGCATCAAACTATCAAGGGTAGTAGAAGGAAGGTCGACGTCGAACACTTGTCTCAGAAGGTTGAGTTTTCATCCCAACAATCATGTGGGGTTTCAGTTGACTTGCCATCAGCCGATTCCACAGTAGGTTCGGTTTCAAGGAGCATCCGGGTTAAGCAGAACAGTGACAAAGTGATTAGTTACCAAGAACGTGTAGGCCACCATGTTGTTATAATCCTGGCGTCGTCCTCGCCCATCCTAAATGCCCTTCCACTAGTACCACATCCAGTTTTGTTGCTACTGCTACTAGAACTCCCAAAACTGTCATTGTTCCCTGGGTTGTTGGCGCCTTGCCTTAACATTGGCCATTCCTTGTTGAAGCCACCATCATTTCCATACCGAAAGCCAGGATTTGCGAGTATCTTGATGTCATCGTGACTGTTGCTTCTAATGCCGATGAAACGGAGTCCTGCGGCCTTTCACCGACAGGGTCCACCTTTTTACATTCCGTGCCACGTCCTAAGGCGCTACTCATTATGCTGGCAGTTACACATTCTACACCATGGCCGACTGTCATCGTTTATGTCCCGATTGATTTGTGAGAGTTGACTCTCATAAGTCGTTGACTAGGATTTAAGGATCCAGTTGGAGTCAATTTGCTGGTGTTCGCTGTCGGTAATCAGGGTCCTTCTAGTACTGAGGTTGGTAAGGCACTACGCTCATCCTCTTGTCCATCATTCTTGCATGTTGACTGAGTGCTACACGATATGTTTCTAGAGTGTTGTAGAAGTGACCGCACTTCGGGGTCTAAGTCATCAGTACATTGAGTTCCCACAAACAAAGAGGAGTGAGAGGGATACAGTCCAATCATTGATGCTGCAACGTCCAACTCGGGGACGTTCGTACAAGCACCTAACATTCTACACAGTTCGCTAGGCTTTCAGGTGGGTGTTCAGGTACTACTCGATAGCATCGAGATTTGAAAGAATTCAGAGAGAAATATAAAGATCATGTTCGAGTAGGAGACAATCACTGCTACGACCCCTATAGACTTGTTACGTTTCACATTGATCAAATAACAGAGCGGAACCCCTTCTTCACTTGTTAAGCCTCACTGGGACTCACATGCACCCCACATTATTATTATGTGTGCACCCACAATAATATTGTGATTTGCATGCTCATCTCAGCTCATCCTAACTCATGTCGAATGGTTCCTCAAACTCTAGTAGCATACAAAGAGTATCACAAAACGTGAGTCACGAATGTTTAGGGAAATACCACCCTATCAGTCACATAACATGTGCAAGTAATACGTAAATTCATACTGTTGTGTTAAACGTGGAATCACATGTAATATCATATGTAAGTGTTCACTAGTTACGCAGTACAATGAGTACACGAGAGACAAACCTTGCAATCTGGAGCTGAGTGTCATGGTCGTATTCTTTGTTGTCAGAACTGTTCGGTTATAGTCTGGTTTTGTAAAAACGTTTTAAAACCAAGTTCGCTATAACCAGTGGCTCTGATACCAAACTGTCACACCCCCAAATTCCCACCTAGGGTATGTCCCTACTAGGAGTGCGACGATCCAACAACGAGCCACTAATTATATCAAACGCATTCAATTAAATGATAAAGTACTTAATTGTAAATGAAATATTGTATGTGAGTTTAAATGAAAACCAAAGTATCAGCGGAAGCAAAGTCAACCAGTTTTAAAACCAAAGTAATGTATCGTTAAACCAATAAGATAAATACGTCCAGCAAGACCATGCCCACTCCAGCTGCTCCAGATAGCAAGTCCCAAAGTATCTCAGCTAACGACCTACAAGCATGCAAACAAGTGTGTCAGACTACGCTGGTGAGTTCAAAGTTATGTTAATGTGTGTAGTTACCAGATATCTGTTAAGTCAACTCATCGTTTCATTTTGAAGTTGTTATTAACGTAGGAGAGTCTTATATATTGGAAGTGTGTCCAATATATACCATGGGAGTGTGCCCAATATATACCATGGGAGTGTGCCCAATATAACCTGGGAGTGTGCCCAATATAACCTGGGAGTGTGCCCAACCCCAATGCCCCTAAACAAGCATTGGTAATGATATTCCAAAACCACCGGGACGCATGCTTAGAGAAGTGCAGTGAACTCACCTTTGGTTTGCTCGGTAAGATTAATTACTTGTTTATAGTTGGATACTCGAATCCTAGTATGGTTACAACGCCAGTCAGTTTCCCATACCCATAAATCACATAGGTTATACACTCTTGCACATACGACACAACTAGCGCACTAATAACTAATAAGTTATACAAGTATCGTCCGTCAATCATCACTGATCATGTATCACAAAAGCATTTATCACATATGTCCTTAAACTTCACATGCCATTCCTATAACAATTGCATACTATAGTACATAACCTAGTACCACACCACATACATACATACTTTACTAACACATTTTAAGCCCAATTACCACCCACTTGTGACCCATCAGTCAACAGCCCATTGATAACCCCCCCTTGCTCGGCCCAATCACCAAACACCACCCCAACATATGAAATACTATAACTGATGTGATTTTTAAATCATGTACTTGCTTGAAATCATAATAGTGCTGACCATTGAGAAACAAACAAAACAAATAATAGCCAACAATTGTTAAAGCATTATATCCACATGCAAACTGAATTTGCATTAATTGTTTTAGTATCTTCATAGTTTGAATGCACATGGGTCTTATTACAATGGCCGACACCAATTCTATATCAAATTATTATTGCACCGTTTCATTTGGTGGGGTGACCACTCATTATTTAATCCAGGTTACATACTCAACATCACATGAGTTTCGTATACATACTGAACCTATCATCATGCAACTATTAACCCACACCACCACCACATGTTGTCATATAATCACAAACGACAACCATGTATTATGATACAACATCATCCTAATGATTTTCTTTTCTTTTTTTTTTAAATTACATACGACCTACCCTAATCACAAGCCCAATCCATTTAACATAGTTTATTAGTTCGGTTAATATCCATCCAGTTAGTTAACAATTTAACACCCTAGGTCAAAGTCTTAGGGCCCAGTTATAAATTCTGTCTAGTATCCTAATAATTCATCAACAGGTACTTTATTGGTTAATACCATCAGCAATCCATGCAAACAATTATCTTAACTAGCAAGCATGGCCTCGGCCAACAATTGATCCGATTTACTGGCTTAAGGTCACAAGTAATCACCACCACAAAGCTATCGAGAGATCCAGTTTATTCATACAATTCATACGATTTAAATGACACATCAATATATGTATATCTATATTCAGATTTAATACGATTCATGTAAACAATTATAATCTTACATATAACCAAACAATTTAAATAGGCAATAGATGATACTCACTGGTGATTGCGATCTCGGTTGGGGGAGGTTTCTGTTATAATGTCGTACGCAGGAGAGGAGGAGAAGTAGGGTTGGATGTTTTGAGTTTTTGTTCAATAATCACATAATACGTATGAATATTTTTAACCTATGGATGGCGGTTGCTATTTGTTAGCCGAAGTGGGTTTGAGCCCAACATATAATCATGACTTTAGTTTAAAGCCCAACACACCATATCATGGGTAAGTTTAGAAGTGAGATGTAAACGACCCGATATCCGAGCCCCCCCCTAGCGAACATACACAATTCGGGTCGGCTATACTATGTGGGCCATGAAGTGCATAACAAGTGAGTTAGCGGCCCAGTCCGAAAGACTAACATATTTCGCGAATGATTACGTGCACTAACATTTTTAGCAAAACGCTCCATAGCATTGACCTGTGAGAGTAAAAACTGATAGTTTTGTTGAAATTCTCTATCAGATTTCCCTTTTCTGTTTTTGATTGCAATATCCTCTGCTTGTTTGGCCTTGAGTTTCAAGTATTCTTCAATATTGTTGGGCCTGGGATATCCTGCAATTGATGGCAAACTCCTTTTGGCTGGGTCATCCTCATAATAAAAGGATTTTATTTCTTCCCTAACTGCAATGAGTTCTAGAGGAAATGAGACACCAGCAGGAGGTAGTGGTTTTAAAATTTGAGCTGAAGAGAGAGGTATTGGTTTTGGAATAGTGACAAGTGATAGGGAATTTGAAGATGTTGGTGGTGGTGAAGGTGAATCATCATCTGATATATAAACCCTTCTCCTTTTTGTTTTAGAAGAAGCAGATGATGTTTTGGGTGGATCAGTGGTGGTAGATTGTATGGCAGTGGTTTGTGTTTGACTAACAGCTGTTGAAACAACTGGTGTTTCAACCACTGTTGTCATTACATCAGATGTTATAACATCTGTTGTCTTCTGCTTTTTGTCAGCAGGTGGAAGTGGTGGTGTTTTGGTTTTTGATGGTGACAGTGGTGGTAAAATAGTGGTTGTGGTGTGTGTTGAGGTGGTGTGTGTTGAAGAGAGAGCAGATGTTGAAACCACTGAGGTACCAGCAGTAGTTGATACAACAGGAGTTACAACAGCTGTTTGGATGGAGGTTTGATGCTGATGACTTTTGGATGGTGGTTTTGGAATATGCTTTGGAATTCTGGATGAGGTGGACTTATGCTTCCTTTTTGTCTTAGGATTTTTAGTATCCTTTGAACCAGAACAACCCTGCTCATACAACTCCATGAAAGCTCTTTTCTCCTCATTCCACCTTGAAACATCCTTTGCCATTCTATCTCTTTTTACACTTGCTACTCCTTCATCAAGTGCTTCTTGAGTAGCATCACCCTTTTTACTACCATCTGGCACAGGAATTTTTCTGGTCATAGCATCCTTTTCAGGTTCAATGTAGAGACCATCATCTATTCCTTTCTTCTTCCACTCCTGAATTTTCTCCCCCTTTTTGGCATTATCGTCTGGGAGTTGATCAATGAAAAGTACTGTTGGAGGAGCAGTGCCAGTGGTGTGCAGGATCTGAGTTTTGAGAACCTTTAGATCAGCCTGAGTGTTCTTGAACCTTGACTCCATTGCATTTCTCAGCTGTTGGACATGTTTTTCATGTTGCTGATTTGCTAATTGTGCTTGTTGATGGAGAAAAGGTTGAAACAAATTCCAGAGCTCATTTGTAGCAGGTGCCCTTTGTGGAGCAGGTGCTTGAGATAGAACAGCAGTTGATTGTACCTTTTGAACTTGTAACACCTGTTGTAGCATATCTTTGAGTTCTGCAACAGAGTTATCAAGCTTTTCAATACGATCCGTCAATTTCTGGTACTTTAAACCATCACCCAAGTTAATGGGATCATGAAGATTTGGATGAGGGTTTTGAAGATGACTTTGATTTTGTCATTTTGAAGATGATCGAAGAAATTTGTGGAGAAATGAGATGAAAAACTGCTTTGGGAAAAGAATTTTTAAGAATTCAATTCGACAGTAAAACCCTGTTTTGGTGGTGAATGGGGGATTTTATAGGGAAGAAAGTGAATGCTGAGGTGGCAGCCGTTACAAAAGGTCTGACCAATATGTACTGCCCACGTGACAATCCCTGGTGAAAGTGAAGGACAATACTTTTGTGAAAGTGACTGATGAAGGCAGTGGTATGAAAGCAGTGGATGATTTTCACTATCAGTGGATAGCATATCAGTGGATAAGACACTGCTTTTGAACAACAGAGTTTATCAAAGGAATGAGAGAACATGGGTTGACTTTCAGCAGTGGACAGACTTTTGAAGTAGAGCAGACTTTTGAACAATCAGTGGTTAATGGCAGACTTTTAAGGATTTTAATTGAAAATTTCATTTTTAGCTATTTTTAAGGATGGAGTTTTGATTTTCTGAAAACATTTTGATGCTTTTATTCATAGAAAAACAAGATTTTGCTTGTTATTCCATGTTTAGCATACCAATTCTAGAGACCAAGCTTTCAAAAGTGGCTGTATCAAGTGCTTTTGTGAGCACATCAGCCAGCTGGTCTTTAGTTGGAACATGATGCAGAGAAATCAAACCTTTTTCATAGCAGTCCCTCACAAAGTGATGTCTGATGTCGATGTGTTTGGTGGTTGAATGGGAAACTGGATTTTTGATGATATTTTCTGCTGCCTGGCTGTCCAACATGAGTGGTGTCTTTAAGGCAGTGATACCAAAATCCAGCAACTGATTTTGAAGCCACAGGAGTTGGGCTGTACAGCTTGCAGCAACAATGTATTCAGCTTCAGCAGTGGATGTTGAAACAGCTGCTTGCTTTTTGCTTTGCCATGAAACTAAGCAATCACCTAGAATCTGGCACCCTCCTGATGTGGACTTCCTTGTGGTGTGACATCCAGCAAAGTCACTGTCTGAAAAACCTGAAAGCTTGATGTTCCCATTAGCTGGATACCAGATACCAAGTGTGGGAGCATCTTTTATGTATCTGAAGATCCTTTTTACAGCAATGAGATTTGATTTTCTGGGAGCTGATTCACTTCTTGCACAGACACATGTTGCAAACATGATGTCTGGTCTAGATGCAGTTAGGTACAGTAAAGACCCAATCATGCTTCTATAAAGTGTTTGGTCAATCAGCTCATCTTTTTCATCAGACATGACCAGCTTATTTGTTGCCATGGGAGTGCTGCATGGTTTACAATCATTCATATCAAATTTGGTCAAAAGTTCTTTAGCATATTTTCTTTGATGAATGAAAGTTCCATTTTGCATTTGCTGAACTTGGAGACCAAGAAAGCATTGCAACTCACCCATTGCACTCATTTCAAACTCAGCTGTCATGAGTTCTCTAAATTCTTCACACATTGAGTTACATGTGCTTCCAAAAATAATGTCATCCACATAAATCTGGACAATCATTAAATCATTCCCTCTCCATTTTAAAAATAGTGTTTTATCAATGGTACCTCTTTTGAAACCATTTGAGAGTAGGAAGTTGGAAAGAGTTTCATACCAGGCCCTTGGTGCTTGTTTCAAGCCATACAAGGCTTTGTTTAGCCTATAGACATGATCTGGATAAAATGGATCCTCAAAACCTGGAGGTTGACAAACATACACCTCTTCTTGAATTGTACCATAGAGGAAAGCACTTTTGATATCCATTTGGAACACCTTCATATTGTGGTTGACAGCAAAGGCCAGGAACAGTCTAATGGCTTCCAATCTTGCAACAGGGGAAAATGTTTCATCATAATCAATCCCCTCTTCCTGTCTGTAACCTTGAACCACAAGCCTGGCTTTATTCTTGACAACAATACCCCTTTCATCAGTTTTGTTCTTGAAGACCCACTTTGTGCCAATGGGACTAACCTCTTCTGGCAGTGGTACAAGCTCCCATACTTGTTGTCTTTTAAACTGTTGGAGCTCCTCTTGCATGGCTTCTACCCAGCTGTTGTCTTTCAGTGCCTCTTGGTACTTGACTGGCTGATGGAGTGATAGAAAACCAGCAAAAAGACAAATGTTTTGGGTTTGGCTTCTTGTGAGCACCCCTTCATTTATGTTGCCAATGATTTGAACAGGTGGATGAGATCTCAAGAAGATTAAATCTCCTTGGTATGGTATGATGGCATTGGTTGGTGAAGGCTGCAAATGTGTATCATCTGAGCTAACCACTGCTGGGGACTTTGATGATCCAGCAGTGGCTTCAAAAGGTGGTGGAATAGGAGGTAATGAAGTGGACAACTGCTGACTTTTATCCACTGTTTGAGGACTTTTGTCAGCAGTGTTTGAGGATGTGGAAGCAGTGGTTGATGGGCTACTTTGGTCAACAACTGTTGAGGTAGCAGTGGTTGAGCTTTGACAACTGTTTTGAACAGTTGGTGCTTTTCCCTTTGTGGCAGACCTTTGAGGGATGATGATTTCATACCCATAGTCTGGTGTTGTATCCTCTGATGGACCTGCACTGTTAGTCTTGACAGCAGTATTTACAAAAGTAATTTTTTCAAGATCAAACAGATCTGCAGGGTTTGCTGGGATTTTCATTGATGAAAGTTCATTGAACTTTACATTCAAAGTCTCCTCCACTGCCTTGGTCCGTGTATTGAACACTTTGTAGGCCTTGGCAGTGGTTGAGTATCCCAAATGATAACCACAATCAATTTTGGCTGCAAATTTTGAAATGGAATCTTTTAAGTTCAAAATAAAGCATGGCCAGCCAAACACCTTGAAATATGAGATCAGTGGTTTGATTTTATACTGAATTTCATAAGCAGTCTTTTTGTGCCTAGGGTTTATTAAAACTCTGTTCTGGACATAGCAAGCAGTGTTTACTGCCTCTGCCCAGAAAGTTAGTGGCAAACCTGAAACTGCAAGCATGGTTCTGGCAGCCTCAATCAGAGTTCTGTTCTTCCTTTCCACTACCCCATTCTGCTCTGGTGTTCTAGGGATGCTGTACTGCCTTACAATCCCTTTCTTCACACAGAAGGCATCCAACTCCTTATTTTTAAATTCTGTGCCATTGTCACTCCTAAAGCTTTTCACTGGAAGGTCAAATTGCTTTTCAACCTGTGTTACAAA
The DNA here is from genome assembly GCA_030545235.1 of Helianthus tuberosus. Lineage (NCBI taxonomy): Eukaryota > Viridiplantae > Streptophyta > Magnoliopsida > Asterales > Asteraceae > Helianthus > Helianthus tuberosus. Next base: position 98,329,662 of record CM060433.1, on the reverse strand, counting down.
GTCTTGCAAAATGCCTGCAGTCTCATCTTTTTAGTGTAAAAAGAAAGTCCATGTAAACCTAGAAAAGTCATCAACAATAACCAAACAATATCTTTTCTTTTTGAGGCTCATGACTTGAACTGGGCCAAACAAATCCATGTGTAGCATCTGCAAACACTGAGTTGTTTTGGACTCTTCAATGGACTTAAAAGAACTTTTATGTTGTTTTCCTTTTAAACAGGAAATGCAATGTTCAGGACATGAAAACAATTTTTGTGGTAGGCCTCTCACCAAACCATTTTTTGAAATTTATGTGATTGTCTTAAGATTTGTGTGCCCCAGCCTTCTGTGCCAAAGTTCTGTCTCTTTGTTAGAGGCAGCTGAGAACAGACAGGCATCAGCTCTGGGACACTCTTTTGACATGTCAACAACATAAACATTGCCACTTCTTTGAGTAACAAGTTTAGTTTGACCAGTTTTGATTATTGCTTCAATCTTTTTGACCATTTCTGGTCCAACAATCCTACAACAGTCTTTTGTGAAGAATGACCCAAATCCCTTGTCACTCATTTGGGACACACTCAGAAGGTTGAATTTTAGATTGTCTATTAGATTGACATTTTCAAATTTTACATTTCCAGATTGAACTGTACCAGACCCCAGAACCTTCCCTTTACTATTATTTCCAAAGGATATATCACCCCCTCCATGGATTTTAAAGTCTTTGAGGAGGGCTTTACATCCTGTCATGTGCCTGGAGCCTCCACTATCTACATACCAAAGACTATCAAAGCATGCAGAAGCTCCCTGCACATGAAGTAAAAGGATTAGTTCATTAAGGTCTCCAAAGCCAATAAGGCTTTGGATGGGGTCTCAACAGTGTCTGGGATGGATGCAGAGTGATGGACAGTGGTTAGGTCAGGGGTTTGGACTGTTTTAGGACAGTGTTTCTCTAACCACTGTTGTGGGTCCTGACCAATCACCTGCTGGTAACCAAATGGATGCCTGTTCACTCTGGGTTTAGAGGGCCTTTTGTAGGCCTCATAAACGTGTGGAATCCTTTGGTAAGACTGTTTTTCCTTGCCCTTCCTGAATTGATTAGCAGGGGGTGCATCAGTAACCTGAACATCTCTTTTGACAGATGTTTGGTTCAGCTGTTTTGTGACAGCTGTTTGAACTGGCACAAACAGTGGTTGTTTCTTGGTGAACTTGACAGATGATGATGATGATGATGGACTCAAGGATGTTTTAGCCATGTACTCATTCTTTTTCACATCAAAGTTTTTGAGATACACACATGCTTGAGTTTTGTGGTTTGTTTTACCACAAACAATGCAACTGTCTGCTGGAACAATGACACTTGTTCTGTTTAAATCATAAGCTTTCAAGTGGAAACAATCTTTTGTTAGATGATTCCTTTTCTCACCGAATTCACAAAACAAGTTATCATTTTTTTCTTTCTTCTTTCTCTTTTCAGACTCCTTTGCAGCAGAGGTTTTAACCACTGCTGGGATGTCTTTGAGAGGTATGACTTTAGCTTTTGGAGCTTTAACACCATCAGTTGATGTAAAGTCCATTGGCTTGAAATTTTCAAGAATATCACACTCGTCAGACCAAGTGGGTTTAAACTGATATTTTTCAAGTTCTTCAAAAGTAGAGGAACTCCTTGTTCTGCCAAGTGTGATTTTGTTACCAAGTTTGTCAGTGATTTTCACTTCTTAGCCATTCTTGTTTGTGGGGATGAACTCAGTGGTTACATCAGTGTTTTCAACAGTGTTTTGAACAGATTTTTCACAAGTAATGCATTCATCATCATATTTTCTATACCCAACCCCAAATTTCACATTACTTTCAATCTGTTTAGCAAGCATCACCTCATATCCTCTGCAGGATTCCACCCATCTTTCACAAGTAATCTGGGTGGATTCCAACTCCTTTTTGCAAACTTGGTATTTTTCTACCGTAGTTTGAAGTTGGGTTTTGGTTATGCTTTGCTCTTCTTTTAGACAGCTGGTCTCTTTTTCCTTTTCAGTCAATTTGTTTTTAAGTTCTTTTAAAGAATTTTCAAATTTAACCTCATCAGTCAACATTTTATCCCGAAGGTTTTCATTCACCTCTTTGATGTTAGCAAAAGAAATTATGCAATTGTCAGAACACAGTTTTTCAAGAACTTGAGGAGATACCTTGGTAGCTGCCATCATTGCACAATCACATTGATGATCTTCCTCATCATCAGCTTTCACCTTCTTTTCACCAGCCTTTTCTTCCTTCTCTTCTTCTTTGTCCTCTTCGGACCATGGATCTGTCATTGGTTCAATCAGGGTACCTGAACTTTCTCCTAACAGTAGTTCACCAGTCTCTGCAGTAACCACTGCTTCAGTCACCTTATCCACTGTTTCAATACTCAGCTGTTCCTCCTCAGTTTCAACCCCCTCCTGTATTGACTCTAATGTCATCAAACAAAATTCATTATGAGAAGAATCATTAGAAGCATAGAGTGCAAAATTTTCATCACTAAGGTCTTCAGGCATACTGCTCCAGTCAACAAACCCTTGAGTGAAAAATCTTTGTTGATCTGGTTGTACTGCTGCTGGAGCAGTGGTTTGAGGTGCAGGCTGCACCTGTGCCTGGGGAACAGGGGTTTGAACATATTGGATCTGTGGAACAGTAGTTTGGACATAATGCACTGGCACAGGGGCAGCAGCATAGTGAGCAGTGTTCACTTGAGCTGCTGGGGTATACTGGGCATAGTGCACAGTGCTTTGGTTTTGAGGTCTAGGATTTGAGCTAGGATGAGTAATTATGGGACCAGTAGTTTGACTCCTACATTCCCTAGCAAAATGTCCCAACCTATTACACTTGTAGCACTTGATTTTCGATTTATCCAACCCAACCCTTAGATTCCCATGCAAACCTGAGAATTTTCGCCCTGATCTTTTGTAAAATTTGCTAGTTCTGACACTTAGCAAAGCCAGTTGGTGCAGGATGTCCATTTCCTCTAAGTCAGTGGGATCAAAATGTTGCAAATCATTTAGTTCAAAGCTTAAATTGTCTGACATCTGGTTTTCGTTTGCAGTGAATGCATAACTAGCAGAGTGAGGATCAAGGTTGTTAAAATTTGCACCAGCAGTTATGTCAATGAAGTGATCATAACCCTGATCCTTACCACTGCTCCCAGATTCTTCTTGACCCAGAAGAGCAGTATTACCGAAAGTGTAATCATCAGTAACTTTTCCTGACTCTTGTAACCTCCTTTTCTGGTTCAAATCCCTTTCGTAGGTCAGGAGTCGACCATGGAGTTGGGTCAAGGTCAGATCCTTGAACTCAGGTGAGTTTCGGGTGACAAAAGCTATGGTGTCCCATTTTTCTGGCAGTGATCTGAGGAACCTGCTATTTTGAGTTGAATTTGTAAAAGTGGTGTTAACAAGCCTCAGTTCACTGATGAGACAACTGAAACGCTCAAATTGTTGCGTTAGTGATTCACCTTTAACGTAAAAAAATGTTTCATACTGTTGGTTCAGGATTTCCCTATTGTTTTCTATGACTTCTTCGGTTCCCCCAAACTGTTCCTTAAGTGCGTCCCATAACTCTTTGGCACTGTTACAGTGTAACAGTCCAGCATATATCTCATTTGGCAGCGCTGATGCTATGATGCTAAACGCTTTAGCATCTAGTTCGATCTTTTGAAAGTCGGTTTCGGTATAATTTTCAACTGGTTTTGGAACGAACTTTTTAGCATCTTCAGCGCTTCGCACTGACGGAACATGGGGACCATAAATGACATACCTCCAACAACCTGTGCTTTGTTGAGCAAGGATGTGACCCATCCTCCTCTGCCAGATGTTGTACTCATTTCTTTTTAGCATAGGTGGTTTAAAAAGTGAGCCGATGTTGTTTTTATCATCTTGAGATTGTGACATCATTCTTGTTGTTTTACAGACACTGAGAAATCAACTTTAATGGTGATTAATCCTTGCTCTGTTTTTCAACGGACGAACAAACGATCAGTATCAACTATTATGAGCCGAACTTTTTATGTCAAAATGATTGTTAAATCAAATTTGACTGTCCAAGCTCTGATACCAATTGTTGGATCTGAGTTTGTTTCTGATTGTATTTTACGTTTGAGATTAAGATGGAAATGAAAGAGTTGTGCAGCGGAATTAATATGAAAACAAACTTTGCATACAATCAAACGAGAGTGTTGCTTTGATCAAGACATTTTCAACAAGGAACCGAATGATTGAATTAACTTTCAACAACGATTACAAGTAATGCTTGAATACAAACTCCCCCTCAGCCAGAGCTCAGCGTTTGTTCGTGCAAAGAAGACGGTATTGCAAGAGCTGATAGAACAGTACAAAGTACTGAACTATTTATAGGCACTAGCAAACCACTGAGCATCTTTAGCTGACGTCACCATGAAAGTGACATCTAACCTCCTAACAAACTCTAACCTCTGATCTATACAAATACTGATGTACTAACTACTGCTATTACAATTCATTACATAAAAGACACTTAAACAGCCGCTGCATCCTTCCACTGCTGTGAACCCAGCAGTGCTTGTCCGGATCAGCAGTACTAGACTCAAGGCAGTAGATTGAATCAACAGAGCTTTGGTCTTCCATCAGTCTTTGACATTGGGCAGTAGATGCAAGGCAGCAGTTGTAGGTCAGCACTTAGTAAGATCAGCAGATAGGAGGTCAGCAGATATGAAACCTCTTTCAAGGGGAGAGATTTGTATGCAAACAACTGCTTATTCTGGATCCACTGCTCTAATCCAGTTTTGGCTTTAATTATATGTTCCTCTGATAGGGTTCAATCCCAACACACTCTTTAGCTCAAAACTGATAGAATCAGAGCTCATTCAGGCCTTCCACTCGCTCTAAAGTGAAGTGTTGGACTGAGACTGGATTTCTATCGGAGAAGACGACCGATTCATGGGTTGAACACGAATGACCGTCATGAATAGTTAGCGGATCGGACGGGGTGATTCCCATCCGATCGGGTGACTTGGACTCGACAGGGTTTCGTTGTTTAACACGTTGTCATGCCGTCTCGGTGAAATCGCAAAACTTTACAAACTTAGCAAATTTTACAAGTTTTCAAACGAACAAGGTTACTAAACGGATCACCGTACGATCGGATAGCCATCTGATCGCACGGCAATCCGATCGGATGACCCATGATGTTCCACACTTAGCAATTTCAAAACCAAACTTAAACATAACCTTCCACTCGGATCACTATCCAAGCGGACGACCATCCGTGTAGTAACAAATTTTGTATACAAAACCCCAACATACCGACGATAATTATAGAATTAAAAATACTCAATCACTGTTAATTATCATGTAAAACAATCGAGGTTTTGTAAAAATAGTTTGCAAAAAGGTTTACAAAAAGCAGATTACTCACAAAAAGGTTTACACAAAAAGAAGGATTACTCACATTGCTTGTTTAGACTTTTTCTGATGTTTTCTTGGTTATAATCTAATAATTTAAACAATGTACATGCGTTAGTATCATAACTCAATATTTACATGAGTAATACCCTCCCCGAGACAGAACTCCAACGACTACGTCAGGAAGAACCTCGACAGCCGTTACTGAGCACTAGATTAATCAGGCAGCGTATCTAATACGTAACCGGGGTTATAATACTTACAACGGGGCAGAACTTCGTTAATTAGGGGGGTATTATACCCGATTATAGCTTTTACTATTCAGAAATTCGAGAGAGAAAGAGAGAATGAACGAGTTGGGACTGAAGGCCGATGGCCTCCTTTTATAGTGTCTGATCATGACTTCCTCGCGGCCCGCGTAAGCCGAAGGTAAGTCCTTCGCGGCCCGCGACGTAGAGTTATAGGGGCTAGGGTTGCTGATTCACCAGTTGTAGACTCGATACGATGATGACACGTGGCAACTTAGGGTGTCGCCCTGTTGACCAGCAGTCGCGGCCCGCCAGAAAGCTTTAAAGATTGTTTTTATTTAATTTTAATTATATAAAGGTATTTTAGGGCTATTGTACGTATACGGGGTGTATTTAAGACATATAGGGATGTTATAAATATATCAGGGGTGTCAGAAATATTTTAGGAGGGTTGTTATAATTCCCTAACACTTCCAAACCAAACTAGGAAGCGGGAACGGGATTTGTCAGGTCCTATAGCGGTATTACATACTACCGAGCGGCGTGATCAATGTTAATGAATGTACTACTGTCCCGTTAAACATACTAAATGTCCTTTTCAATGTAAGCATGTCATGAAAATGTTTGAAAACCATGTACTAGATATACTAAGTCAATATGCCAAGTAAAATGTCTTTGAAACCAAGTGTTAGGTATACTAAGTCAATATACCATAAAAATGTATTTGAAATAATGTATTACATGTACCATGTAACAAAGTATGTAAAATGTCATGAAAACGAAAAGTAAAATTATGCACATATGCTTCACCCCAAAACATTTGAAAAACGTAAAATAGTGGAACTATGTACTCACCTTTGGGTGCGTTTTTATGTGTTAAAACAATCCCTCGAATTTGTCTATTCGTCCTAAATTATGTAAGAACAATTTAATAATAAAAAACTCACAAAATACCTAAGTTTCTCCGATACTTAGAATTTTCACATAAATTTGAGATTTTCTCGAAAAGTTATTATTTTTTATTATGTTGGTGTATATATATATATATATGAGTTCATATATATATATATATTTTAAGAACCTTGCTACTTGAACGATTTTATTGGTGACCCTCATCATGTTATAAGCAATATATCAACGATTTGTGCGTCGTAATATATATACTCAAACGTGACATATAGTAAATATCACAATACCCAAAATCTTGTCAACTCTTAACATGTCATCATACACATATTATAAAACACATAACACAATGTAACACATAAAATTTACCCATGTACAATCCATTCTAGTGTATATTGAAAAACGTGTATTTTAGCGATTCGGTAACGTTTTTGGGCGTCGGAAGTCACGTATGACTAACCAAACTCCAAGTAAACTTAATATAAGTTAAAATACTTATTTTTATAGCAAAAATATCAGTTTGGTTACTGATCTAAAACAATTTTATAAAAATCCTCTGAAAAGCCGATTTTTAACCGTTTTACCGCATAGTTTTGAATCAAATGTTACCATAACCAACCCAAATCATAACGACTTTATATTTTAATATAACCCATGTTATTTACTGAATAAAATAGTGATTATACTCATGATAGTGCAGGTCTCACATAAACCACATAAATCATGCAAATTTCACATATTTTACTACTTTCTAAGCTATATGTACAACATGCAAAACTACCAAACCTATGACAAAGTTTCATGCCATTATAATATACCAAATAATGTTTTTTTTAATGTTTATAATATGTTTTAAAACATTTTTTTCATACAATCATTTTTCATCATTTCATGATCATTTAATCAACATGTATGCTTATGTACAAGTATCTAAAGCACACTTATCATATCATCATTATTTCATATGAACTTAAATGCATCAAACATGTAATAAATTCATGTAATCCAAGACATGTTCATCAAAATATCATCTAATCATTTAGACATCATTGCATGCAACATCCTTTCATTTATTCACTAAGTAACAAAACTCACAAGTGCATATATACATATATTCATACACGGCACATGCATGCATGCATTTACTTTACAAGAATCAATCAAATAAGATTCCATCAAAAATCAAACTCAATCTCAAATGCATACAAATACATATATACAGTTATATATACACACATACATACTTCCATTTTTATTTTGTGTAAAAACACATTCTTTTTAGTTTAAAGTTTGTGAGTAATCTAAGAATCTTGAGAAACTTCTATCATCAATAACACCAAAAATCAAGAACAAGGATTTAAAAATAAATTTTATACCTTCAAGATTTTGATGGGTTTTTGACAAAGTATGATGATATAGAGCTTGGTTCTTGCTTGAAACACCTCCAAATCACCTTAGGATCTTCAAAAGTGCTTGGAAACACCTTGGAAGGGACTTGAATCTTGGAGAAATGCTTGAAAAACGAAAATGGAAGAGAGGAAGAGGGGTGTTCGGTCGTGAGCTTTAGAGAGATAGAGTGGAGTGATTTGAATTCTTGGTTTGTGAGGATTGTGTTGGAAAGATTAAGATATGGAAGATATTGTGGGTTTTCAAGAAGGCATGCAACATGCATGGCCAACATGTGTCAAGTTTGAGAGAGAGGTGGCACTTTCTCTCTCCCCAATACACGAATACACATACATGTATATGCATATTATACATATATATAATCTATGTTGGTTATAAACAGGTATTTAACTGGATACCGGGTATTTTATCTAGCGTTTTAATCCCGGTTTATGGCGTTTTAAATTAGTTTTATTATTCTATAAAAATAAACTTGGCAAAATATTACTGAAATAAATATCAGTTGCTGAGAATGGCTGCGTTGTCCGTGTTTCACAGTGTACGCACTGTGTTACGTAGTAACACGCGGTATGCGCTTAAACTTGAAAAATAACGTTTTTAAGCGTTTTAATTTATTTTTCAACACGAACATAATTCAAAATAAAATTTTAATCATAACAGAATATTTTTAGGATTTAAATATTATCCGGGTGGTCACCAATGTTCGTTTCGCATTTTTGTCGCAAATAGTTCTTAGGTTTGAATAGACATGTTGTTGCCGTACCGAATCCTTCAAAACTTATTTCTAAGTTATGTAAAGGGTATTAAGGGTATGTTTGGCTCATGTCATTGTTCCGGAGTGTACGTCGCGTTAAACCGTCTACGTTTACGTATAACTTTTAGAAAGCTCTTGAGAGTTCGAAAACTTACAAAGATTGAAATGTGTAATTGTCATATGTAATTATACAAATTCAAGATTTCATTGGACTTGAAATTGTTCGGGATTGTAAAATGTTTGTAAAGGCACAATTGTTGGAAAATAGCATGTTCACCCAATATATTTCATTGGAAACAGTTCCTTTGTAAACGGGCAACTTTAGAAACAAAGATGAGTACACGTGTTGGAAAATAGCATGTTCACCCAATATATTTGTAAAGTAAACTGCAATTTGCATTCCTGTTGTTTGACGACACTAGTGCTTTGCATCCATGTCTTCCATTTTTTGCACTTTGCCTCCTTGTGGTTACATTTGTCACAGTACGAGCCCCTCCGTCAGTAGACTTGACTGGTTGTTTGACCATCCAAAAAGCGAGTAAATGACTATTATACCCTTTTTTCTGTTACAATATGTGCCCCTGTAGTTTCATTATATTATAATCACCCACCATCATCATCGTCAGAGCCGGCCCTGAGAATTCATGTACCTTGTTCGAGCTCGAAAAAACGTGTCCTTAGGCCTTAACGAAATTGGGTATTTGGCTCACTAAAGGTCTAATCCTAATGCCCATAGACCAATAACTAATCTAAACCATAAAAATAGTTTTGTAAGTGGGCCTATGTTGGTGTTTGTATGGGTATACCCTATTAATTTATTTATTTTTACATATACATATCGGAGTTTTTAAAAAAATAAGGTGTCCTTCGAAATATCGGGCCATGGCCGGTGGTCTTCCCCGCCCACCTTTAGGGCTGGCCATGATATTCGTCATCACCACCACCCAACACCACCATCATCTTCAATTCAAGATCGGCTTCATTATTAAAATTTCCTGACAACCAAATGATCCAACCAAATTAAAACAAAACTCCAAGTCCACAACTGTTAGTTGATAGGTAAACTGTAACGTAAATATCATATGGTCGTTCAAGTATCATCAACCATACAAAATTTTAATAAATTGGCATAAGTGAATTAAGAAACTTAGGGTTATTGGATGGTGCTTTAATGTTTTTTCTCTTTACTTCTTGTTATTCCTAAGTTTATAGCATTTCTTAAACAATTATATTACAACCTTCCTGAACAACAACGATAATTTAGTTACATGACCAGTTAATTAATTGATTTAGTGGTGATATCACTAAGAAAAAGATTATTAGAAATGAGAGATAAGCTAGAGGACGATACAGATGACTTCTTATACAGTTTATTGAGTTATTAATAAACCAATCTTGGTCTTAAATGTAGTGTGATATTATTGAGTTATTAATAAACCAATCTTGGTCTTAAATGTAGTGTGAGTGCAATGCTTTTTTTTCTATTTCATATCTGATTATTCATATGAAGTTAAGCCCATGAAACTATATGCAGTCAGGCATTTCTATTAATTTGGATAAAGTTTAATAACCATGACAAGTGAATCTCCATCTTAGCCTTGGGTAATCCCCTCGAAACTCAGTCTCACTAGTCCAAATTATAATTTAGAAACTTAATATTTCCCTTACAGCCCTCTAAACAAAAACCATAAGTAAAATTGGGAAGACAAATGCTAAAGCTATACAAGAGTAGAACAAGGAATGTTTCCAAATGGATATTATTATCAGTCATGTTTTTAGTAGGGGTGGCAAAATCAACCCATACATTCAACTTTGGGTTAGGATGGGTATTATTTTTGTAGTAAATGGGTTAAGTTGGGTTAACAAGGATTGTTAAATGGGTCAAGATGGGTAACTTTATAAAAATAACAAAATAACATGTGTGTCAAGATGGGTTTTCTCTTTCTCATCTCCCACGCCCAAATCACCACCATCCTACAACCTCCATTCCACCGCTTCTGCTCCAACCATCGCCGCCAGCCCCGAAGAAACCCTAAACAAGGTCAGTTTATTTTAGTTTGAATTTAAGTTCTTGATCTTGCCCTAATCAACACCTTGACGAAAAGGGCAAATTCTCCTGTTCATTCACAATTTGATCACTTTTGCAGGTATAATAACCTCAATCTAATTTATGTTTTCGATTAATCGATCTATTTTATCATCTAATTCGATTGAATCCAAACGAACTTCGTTTAGAATTCGTTAGAATCTTAACCTTTTAGCTTCAAATGTTCAAATCTTCTGGTATGTTCGCTAGTATATCCGACCAGCTTCTGCACCAAGCACAATGTCACATCAGTCACATCAGACGGGGAGTCTAGGTCTGTACGAGGAACGGATACGAGACATTAAGAAGCTTCGTATAGGCCTATACGAGGAGTCTTTAGTGACTGATTTGACTATACGTTTGACAAGTGACTTAAAGCTATACGGGTAGTCTAGAGCTATACGAGGCGTCTATGTCTCACATAAAGTGCAAGATACAGTGCATTCTTTGTCCACCCGATCATTCAAACATTTCATTCATTCTGCTTCTTCTTGTTCCATTTTTTTCATTTCAAACATTTCATTTCATTCATTCTGCTTCTTCGAAAGAATTGGCATTTGTGTTCTTATAATCCCGAAGTGTTGAAATGTCATCATACTGGGACGGCAACTACGTCTTCGGGCAGTATTCTAGCGACAACTGGGTGGCCAAAAGTGTTCCGGTAATAGTTATTAGCTTAAATGTTTTAATTAGTTGTTGTTTTAGTTTATTATTTACTAATGATGATACGGTTGTTTATTTTGGAGGAGTCTGGCGTTCCCGATTCTAATGAGCAAGAGGAGGTTGTGTCTAGTATACAAGGAGAACAAAACAGACCATTTCTAGATTTGAACAAGCATCCCCCTGTTGATGAAACAGCCCCTGTAGATGACTCATACCATGCTTGTCAACCAAGTTATCCGACGCAACAAGGGTATCCGGATTATAGATACGGGTGTGAATATTCTTACAGAGGAGATGGTGGATACGGAAGAGACGGTGGATACGGAGGAGACGGTGGATACGGAGGAGACGGTGGATACGGAGGAGACGGTGGATACGGTGGATACGGTGGATACGGTGGATACGGAGGATATGGTGGATATGGTGGTTATGGTGGATATGGTAGATATGGTGGTGAGACACCTCCCATCCCGGACAGTCCGTACTTAAAAAAGCAGGTATTAATTACTATTTTTTTATTATTATTTAATTATTTTTATTATTTATTATTTATTATTTATTTATGTATTATTATTATTATTTATTTATTATTATTGTCGATGTTACAGGTTTTCAACTCTTTAGATGAACTAAAGAATCGGATACAAGAAATAGCAAACGCGGATGGTTTCGTTATTGTCACCCGTCGATCAAAGAAAACCGGGGGAAGAACCGGGAGGGTATGGCTTGAATGTGATCGTGGTGGTGAGCACCAGACTACAGCAACACTTAGAAAAGCCGGAATCAAAAAAACCGGTTGCTCGTTTTACCTACTGGCTGTGCGAAACCACCCGTATGAAACCTGGGAGATTAAAGACGGAAAATTTGAACATAACCACGAACTTTGTGAGGACCTGTCGGCCCACGCGTTTGTGCGAAGGTTTACTTCAAGCGAAATGAAACTAATCGAGCAGCTGACAGCTCAAAACATGGAGTCGCGCAAAATATTTCAAACGATAAGGAAGCAGGACCCCGACAGGTTTCATGTTCAGAAAGATGTTCAAAACGTTGTGGCGAAGATTAGAGCCGAACAAAGACAAGGATTGACTCCCATGCAGTCACTAGAAAACATACTGATAAACAACGACTTTATTTACGAGACACGGGAGGAACCCGGAACAGAGATCGTAACAGAGATCTTCTTTCTTCATCGGGACTCGAGAGACATGTGGCGTGCATTCCCCCACGTCATGCTGATCGATGCGACGTACAAGACAAACATATACAATATGCCCTTTATCCAGATTGTTGGTATGACGCCTACCAACAAATCGTTTATTATCGCGCATGCCGTTGTTAGTAAAGAACGGGGTGATAACTTTGTGTGGGTGATTGAGAGGGTCAAGTCAATGTTGGATGAATGTATGGAGCCTCATGTGATTTTAACGGATAGAGACCTAGCCCTTATGGGCACGTGTGCTAAAGTATTTCCAGACGCCTCCAGGCTTCTTTGCAGGTAGCACATACAACAGAATGTTATGAAGCACTGCAAGGGTGCCTTCACAGACGAAGACTGGAAGATATTTTTTTCATTCTGGGGGACATTGATTGAGTCTCCATCCATACCCATCTACGAGTACCACTTGCGCAACATGCGAAAGCGACTTGTGGAGTGCAAACGTTCTAGTAAGTTTTTCTAATAACATACGACTCACCTATGCAAATTTTACTAAATTATTTTTAGTTTTTAGGAGTCTTCAAATACGTGTACGATAACTGGCTAAAAGACTATAAGGAGATGTTCGTCTTTGCGTGGACTGATAAGAGGCGCAACTTTGGTAATCGTACCACAAACAGAGTTGAGAGCCAACACGCCAACTTAAAGAGATACATCCTAGATAGGAGCTCGCTGGACCGTGTAGTTGGTTGTGTCCGGGATATAGTTGAGACACAGTTCGGTGAAATAAGGAAGACTTTTTGAGAAAGCATCAAAAAAACAATGAACCACCACAAACACCCGATGTTTCAACACCTACTTGGAAAAGTATCCCATACAGCCCTTGACTTGTTGCGTGGAGAGGCAATTAGGAAGCTAGATGTCTTGGTGTAACACCTCGAAAATTCACGTCCTATAATGTGTTGACACGTGTCATATGTTTGAACATGTGAAATAATGTTCTAGAAGGACTAAAGTTGACAATCATGGAAAGTATGTAAATATACGAGTTCTAAATGTCAACAGTGAATAAATGTATTGCACATTAGCCCCACATGATGCTCATACCTTCAAACGAATAAATCATAGATCATACGAAGCTAAAAGTGAGAGGTTACAAACTACAGGGGTTAAATGTGTCAACATGTTTAAGTTATACCTCTGGGTGACCTTTTAGCAAACCCGAAGCTTTGTAACGGTTAATTATGCTCACTAGAATGCACGATTAAAATTTCATAAAGTTTCGTTATCGTATGAGAAAGTTATGATCAAATTCGTGTACGAGGGGTTAAAGCGTTAACGGTGAAAGTTATGACTCTTCGGGTTAACCGGAAGTGTCCAGGGACTTGGCAAAGTGAGTATAAGTCATAAAGCCCTTATATATAAATAATTAGGGGTCAAAATGCAAGAATTAAGCTTAGTTGACCTTTCGGAGTACCAAGAGCCAGGGATGCAAACTGAAAAATGGAAGAATAGCCCTTGAGGAGGGCTAGCGCACCGCTACAATGGGAGTGTAACGGTGCGCTAGCAGTTGCCCAGCATCAGAAAACAGGCTGTTGCCTGTTTTGTGCAATTGTGACCCATTTAACCGGTTTTTCTCACAAGTGGACGACCCTTAGACTTCCCTAGGCACTAGTAACAAGTGTTGGATGGTTGTGGTTGGTCATAGACCTTGTTGTCAACACTTTGTGGTGCTTGAACTTACTATATAAAGGCCTTCAAGTTCACAACATTCAAAACACATTCTCCTGCACTCTTGGATTGATTCTGGAGCTCAAGCTCGCTTCCTAGTGATCATATCTCGTGCATAGGACTTCAGTAAGTATTCTTGTCCTTCTCTAATTGAGTTTAGCTTGTTTAATTAGCTAAAAGTCAAACCGTCGTAATTACGGTTTGACTTCGAGATTAGTCATTAATGGCTCAGTCATATCTCGAATTAAAAGTAGTTATAGGTTGGTATTTATGTGGGTAATAAAACCCCAAAAGGGTTTCCCTTGATCACCACTCTAACCAGGTCAAAAGTCGTGTCAAACTTATAATTAAAAAGTCAACAGGATGCTTAAAGTGTCATTTATGCATAATTAGCTATCTAGAACATTTACAACTTGTTTGATCATTGTTATAACTTAGTAATTAGTGTAAGAACATGTCTAAACATGTTCAACCCGACTATTTCCTGTTTAGACCCGGTTCGGAACCGAAAGTCGCATAGTTTGACTTTCGCTTTGACTTTCAGTTCTGACCTGTTTAGGTATGTTTTAGAAATACCTTAGAGCTTCATTTGGACCAGGTTACATGCTAGTATAACCCTCTGTGATTATACACCTCGGTTCATTAGTTATCCGATTAATACGCATGATTCTGTTAATTGCTCATATGTTGACCATTATGCCCTTTACACCTTAAAACGAGAATTATGAAAATGTAAAAGTGTAGAAACCATAGTTACTAATATATAAACTTGTATGCGAAGTTTGACATCATTTTGACTTATAGATTAAGAGTTATGCTCAATATCGCAAATTTAAAGCTTTTTGTTAATAAAATGGCGTAATTAGCGTATAGCCTAGTTAAGCCTACTTTTTGGTATCAAACTTAATACCCACTGATGTAATATATTATTTTGGGAGTTTTAAAGATTTTTAATTAATTTTAGGCTGCGCATAACTAGTAGTCGTAGGCTTAATCCGGTAATTGTCGGTTTTGCCCTTACGGGCCATAAAATGAGTTTTACTTATCTAAACGACTCCCAACCTTTTGCTACTGATCACATATGATAAATAAATTATTTTAAGCCTTATGGAAATATAAAAATATCAGATTTAAGTATCGAACCCGGAAATGGCCTTTAATCGCCTTATTTAGCGTTTTTAACGCATAGTATGTATTAAAATGATATTTGACATACCCGGGTTGATACCTACTGATATATTAGGAAAATTATGATATTTTAGCAGTAAGCAAAGGTTGATAAACTCAGACTTCGTTTTTGAGCTTTTCGGCTTATGTGAAATTACCAAAATACCCCTACGGGGCATAGTTTGGTTAAAAATGATAGATTTCACATATATGCTTTAGCCTACTGTTATAACTCATCAAATTGAGTATGTTTGCTGTTTACATCAGACCTGTAACTCAGTTAAACATCTAAACTCTTTTACAAACTTTAAAATGACCAAACTACCCCTACGGGGCATAGTTTGCGTTTAAACTTGTTTCGGGCATAATGAAAGACATCTTCCTGATGTCACAACATATTTGAAGCATAAATTAACTTAGGAAACCTGTATATAGCTCTCATGAATACCCGTCACGCTTCTCACGCGTACGGTTCGGTTTATGTAACAAGTTTACATAAATTAGCTGAAACGGGTCAAACCTCATCGGTTTTATCTCCAAATCCAGAATGTGTTTAGTTTACCCATATTATACAAGTCTCCAAACTTTTCGGGTCTAAATCACATTCTATTCCGGTCTTCGCTTAATCGTGCGTAAGAACCGTATATTTCCTTAAGACTAACCGGTCTAAGCTTAGGCTTAATTAAAGACCCGTTAGCATTCTAATTAATTATTTATACCATCATTCCAGACTTGAGCATTTCGGTAAATGGTACCTACGCTTACTTAAGTGAATACGGCTGAGTTATTAGATTCTTGCTATTTAAGACAGGAGCTAGCTCAGGTAAATACTCTTAACTTATTTTCCCTATACGGGCTTGGAATACGGTATAACTATACCACTTGGTCGGGTATTGAATGTTTAATCGGATTGTGATTAAATTATTGAGGTAACCCGGTTTAATCTGTATTGTTTGAAATAAAAGCCTTTAGGGGTTAATGACCATGTCCCGGATATCCTTGACATCATTGTATTATAAAATGGCCACGTCTTAGGTACGGGGTGTAGGCATACACCTGACAGTTACTAAGTAATAACGGTATCCCACTCTCTTGTGGGCCTATACTTGTGGCGTGTCTGTTAATCTTGACTCGGTTTCTACATCGGGCCCTGAACGTATAACGAACATGTAAATCTGTATACAAGGTTATAAATATAATTGTTCCAAGTTAAAAAGGTTAATTTTGCCTCTGTGCATTTTAACCAAATTATAAAATATATTTTGTGCCACGTGCATCCAAATCAATTTTCTTAAACTCTTTTCAAAATGAGTCGGTTGAGTGTATTTACCAGTGAAAACTGACGTATTTTCCAAAAGGGTTAAGTGACAGGTACTGAACGTAATTAGCTGGAAGCTCAGGGCGCTAATAAGGAAATCTTGCAAGTTCTAGGCGTCTAAAGTCTGTTGAACAAATGATATGTTTTAAGATCCGCCTGGGGATCCTTTACTTTCCGTTGTAATATTGAATATTACTTTAAATTCGGATTTGTAATATATAATTTATCTTTTTCTTCCGCTGTGCATTCATATATATTGTGTTGTTTGACTATTATGTTGCCAACCACGTCACGATACTCCCCACCGGGCCCACCGGTGACACGTGGAAAGTCGGGGTGTGATAGGTACAGATCTGCCACACTCGATGTGGTTAGAAACAAGGCTGCCAAAGTCTCGGAAGATGGGAAGCGTAAAAGGGAGGATGAGAATTCCCATCGCTCCGATAGGAAGAGGAACTCTGAAGATAAGAAGAGTTCCGGGTTTAAGAGAGACAGCCAGCAGTCGGGAGAGAAGACTAGGTGCGAAACCTGTAATAAATACCATCTTGGGAAATGCAGATTTGAGTCTCAGCCTCTACCGTGTGGAATTTGCAAATCTAGGGAACACAAAACCCTGGATTGCAAGAAGTTGAAAGATGCAACCTGTTATGGTTGCAACGAGAAGGGTCATATCAAGACCAACTGCCCTAAGAATCAGAAGAAGCCCGAGTAGGCCAAGAGAATAAACGCACGAGTTGTCCGGATGAACGCCCAAGAGACGGTGCAGAATAATAATAGTATAATATGTACTTTTCCTTATCAAGCAGTTTATGCAGAAACTTATTTGATACTGGCACATATAAGTATATTATGAATGATAAAGGTTGAGAACTGTTGTCTCCACCTGATTAAGACTCCGGTCATTTAATGCACGGTAGAAAGTGACCGATGTTACTTTAGAAAATGCTCCAACAAATCCTATATTGATATTTAATATCTATTAGAAATCACTCTTTTCTAATACCTTATAGCAAACTTTTGGTTGCATACATAAGGACTCAATATAGTGATAAAAATCGATTGGTTGCCTTAAAAATCAAGCCCATATTGTGGGTGATAAGAAGCAATTAATTATCAAGACTCCTTATTAGACAACCCTCATAATTACATATGTCCGTGCGATTAATAAATATTAAACATAAAAAATGGTGGAAATGGCCGTCCCCGGAATCGAACCTGGGTCTAGGCCGCACCCTTTCGCGCGCCTAGCCAACTGAGCTAGGTGCCTAGTTTGTGAAACTTCCATTATTGATTTAATATAAGCACTTGTACAATAAACTTCCTTATCATTTATCAATGATAATTTCTGCTAAGTGTCCTGTTTTTAATACAGGCAATAATAAATCTTCATGAACCATAAACTTAGCAAAATTTTTATTATCATCCACAAGGTATAACTTACCAAGGAAACCATAGTAACCAATTCTTCTAATATCGGCAAGGAATCCTTCCGAAAAATCTAAGAGTACCCTTTCTTCGCATAGAGTACGACAACATATGTTATTTTAATTATTTTCTCATTGTTTTTCTATCGCCTGCGAATGCCAAACTATGTTTGATAAATGTGTCATATGAGGATTGGCGTATCCTAGTGTGTCCCATAGATTATTTCCATGTCTGATCAGCATGGAGGTTTAATACATGGAACCCCTGAGATATCCCAATGGTCATATTGTACTAAAGTCGACTAGTAGTATTCAAAGCAGATATCCAGAATGGAATTGTCCAAGTAAATGTTCCCGATTAACAAATTCGTGGACTTATAACATAAATGTGTCGCTTATTTGACACAAGCAATGATGAATGAACTGGAGCCTGAGATATGGAAAATCTCAGTAGCCTCCTTGTATCTTCATTATCTTCTCATAAGTTTTCCCTGCTTACCTCCTAGAAGGCAGGTAGAATTAAGATTAGCATCCTGCTGTGGGCTGGAGTATTTCGAAAACTCCGTATTGATAAGGGAATAACCGAAACCCTGACTAAGTAAATTCTAAGATATAGATTCATATATCCTAACTCGATATTCTAAGAGTTTGATATGGTTGGGTAAGAAAGACGGTTCATTTTGCTTATGCCTTGTTACCGCGACCCTACTTAGGCAACGATTAAGAATTTGCCATCAGCTGCCCAGAATAGTCGAATTGTTCGACTAACGGCAAGGATTAGCTATTCCCTAAGATTTGTTAAGCAGTGGTTGAAATAACCATCTCACCTTAAGATAAGCTTTTTTATAAAAGTTGATAAATAAGTATCAAGGCTGCCCATTTGGAGACCTTGTATAAATGGAATATTAAACAATCTATTGATTTGGACAATAGATTGGTAAGTCCAATTATCTGGATCTGGAAGTTGCATTGGAAACAACGAACAAGATCATACAAATTCCTAACCATCTGTAAGTGGCCATTATTGGGCAGAGAATACTTCCTTATTTCGGTAACTCTTTGGCCGAGATTTATTTTAAGGGGATGAGGATGTAACACCTCGAAAATTCACGTCCTATAATGTGTTGACACGTGTCATATGTTTGAACGTGTGAAATAATGTTCTAGAAGGACTAAAGTTGACAATCATGGAAAGTATGTAAATATACGAGTTCTAAATGTCAACAGTGAATAAATGTATTGCACATTAGCCCCACATGATGCTCATACCTTCAAACGAATAAATCATAGATCATACGAAGCTAAAAGTGAGAGGTTACAAACTACAGGGGTTAAATGTGTCAACATGTTTAAGTTATACCTCTGGGTGACCTTTTAGCAAACCCGAAGCTTTGTAACGGTTAATTATGCTCACTAGAATGCATGATTAAAATTTCATAAAGTTTCGTTATCGTATGAGAAAGTTATGATCAAATTCGTGTACGAGGGGTTAAAGCGTTAACGGTGAAAGTTATGACTCTTCGGGTTAACCGGAAGTGTCCAGGGACTTGGCAAAGTGAGTATAAGTCATAAAGCCCTTATATATAAATAATAAGGGGTCAAAATGCAAGAATTAAGCTTAGTTGACCTTTCGGAGTACCAAGAGCCAGGGATGCAAACTGAAAAATGGAAGAATAGCCCTTGAGGAGGGCTAGCGCACCGCTACAATGGGAGTGTAACGGTGCGCTAGCAGTTGCCCAGCATCAGAAAACAGGCTGTTGCCTGTTTTGTGCAATTGTGACCCATTTAACCGGTTTTTCTCACAAGTGGACGACCCTTAGACTTCCCTAGGCACTAGTAACAAGTGTTGGATGGTTGTGGTTGGTCATAGACCTTGTTGTCAACACTTTGTGGTGCTTGAACTTACTATATAAAGGCCTTCAAGTTCACAACATTCAAAACACATTCTCCTGCACTCTTGGATTGATTCTGGAGCTCAAGCTCGCTTCCTAGTGATCATATCTCGTGCATAGGACTTCAGTAAGTATTCTTGTCCTTCTCTAATTGAGTTTAGCTTGTTTAATTAGCTAAAAGTCAAACCGTCGTAATTACGGTTTGACTTCGAGATTAGTCATTAATGGCTCAGTCATATCTCGAATTAAAAGTAGTTATAGGTTGGTATTTATGTGGGTAATAAAACCCCAAAAGGGTTTCCCTTGATCACCACTCTAACCAGGTCAAAAGTCGTGTCAAACTTATAATTAAAAAGTCAACAGGATGCTTAAAGTGTCATTTATGCATAATTAGCTATCTAGAACATTTACAACTTGTTTGATCATTGTTATAACTTAGTAATTAGTGTAAGAACATGTCTAAACATGTTCAACCCGACTATTTCCTGTTTAGACCCGGTTCGGAACCGAAAGTCGCATAGTTTGACTTTCGCTTTGACTTTCAGTTCTGACCTGTTTAGGTATGTTTTAGAAATACCTTAGAGCTTCATTTGGACCAGGTTACATGCTAGTATAACCCTCTGTGATTATACACCTCGGTTCATTAGTTATCCGATTAATACGCATGATTCCGTTAATTGATCATATGTTGACCATTATGCCCTTTACACCTTAAAACGAGAATTATGAAAATGTAAAAGTGTAGAAACCTTAGTTACTGATATATAAACTTGTATGCGAACTTTGACATCAGTTTGACTTATAGATTAAGAGTTATGCTCAATATCGCAAATTTAAAGCTTTATGTTAATAAAATGGCGTAATTAGCGTATAGCCTAGTTAAGCCTACTTTTTGGTATCAAACTTAATACCCACTGATGTAATATATTATTTTGGGATTTTTAAAGATTTTTAATTAATTTTAGGCTGAGCATAACTAATAGTCGTAGGCTTAATCCGGTAATTGTCGGTTTTGCCCTTACGGGCCATAAAATGAGTTTTACTTATCTAAACGACTCCAAACCTTTTGCTACTGATCACATATGATAAATAAATTATTTTAAGCCTTCTGGAAATATAAAAATATCAGATTTAAGTATCGAACCCGGAAATGGCCTTTAATCGCCTTATTTAGCGTTTTTAACGCATAGTATGTATTAAAATGATATTTGACATACCCGGGTTGATACCTACTGATATATTAGGCAAATTATGATATTTTAGCAGTAAGCAAAGGTTGATAAACTCAGACTTCGTTTTTGAGCTTTTCGGCTTATGTGAAATTACCAAAATACCCCTACGGGGCATAGTTTGGTTAAAAATGATAGATTTCACATATATGCTTTAGCCTACTGTTATAACTAATCAAATTGAGTATGTTTGCTGTTTACATCAGACCTGTAACTCAGTTAAACATCTTAACTCTTTTACAAACTTTAAAATGACCAAACTACCCCTACGGGGCATAGTTTGCGTTTAAACTTGTTTCGGGCATAATGAAAGACATCTTCCTGATGTCACAACATATTTGAGGCATAAATTAACTTAGGAAACCTGTATATAGCTCTCATGAATACCCGTCACGCTTCTCACGCGTACGGTTCGGTTTATGTAACAAGTTTACATAAATTAGCCGAAACGGGTCAAACCTCATCAGTTTTATCTCCAAATCCAGAATGTGTTTAGTTTACCCATATTATACAAGTCTCCAAACTTGTCGGGTCTAAATCACATTCTATTCCGGTCTTCGCTTAATCGTGCGTAAGAACCGTATATTTCCTTAAGACTAACCGGTCTAAGCTTAGGCTTAATTAAAGACCCGTTAGCATTCTAATTAATTATTTATACCATCATTCCAGACTTGAGCATTTCGGTAAATGGTACCTACGCTTACTTAAGTGAATACGGCTGAGTTATTAGATTCTTGCTATTTAAGACAGGAGCTAGCTCAGGTAAATACTCTTAAC
Organism: Helianthus tuberosus; assembly: GCA_030545235.1. Classification (NCBI taxonomy): domain Eukaryota; kingdom Viridiplantae; phylum Streptophyta; class Magnoliopsida; order Asterales; family Asteraceae; genus Helianthus; species Helianthus tuberosus. The sequence goes on along the minus strand of CM060433.1, from coordinate 98,307,517 downwards.
TTATTTTCCCTATACGGGCTTGGAATACGGTATAACGATACCGCTTGGTCGGGTATTGAATGTTTAATCGGATTGTGATTAAATTATTGAGGTAACCCGGTTTAATCTGTATTGTTTGAAATAAAAACCTTTAGGGGTTAATGACCATGTCCCGGATATCCTTGACATCATTGTATTATAAAATGGCCACGTCTTAGGTACGGGGTGTAGGCATACACCTGACAGTTACTAAGTAATAACGGTATCCCACTCTCTTGTGGGCCTATACTTGTGGCGTGTCTTTTAATCTTGACTCAGTTTCTACATCGGGCCCTGAACGTATAACGAACATGTAAATCTGTATACAAGGTTATAAATATAATTGTTCCAAGTTAAAAAGGTTAATTTTGCCTCTGTTCATTTTAACCAAATTATAAAAGATATTTTGTGCCACGTGCATCCAAATCAATTTTCTTAAACTCTTTTCAAAATGAGTCGGTTGAGTGTATTTACCAGTAAAAACTGACGTATTTTCCAAAAGGGTTAAGTGACAGGTACTGAACGTACTTAGCTGGAAGCTCAGGGCGCTAATAAGGAAATCTTGCAAGTTCTAGGCGTCTAGAGTCTGTTGAACAAATGATATGTTTTAAGATCCGCCTGGGGATCCTGTCACACCCCGACCACGTAAAACAACAAATCGTGGCGGAAACGTCGGGGAGTGTTGTAACAGAATTATTGTTTCATAACCATGGTAATTAAAATTTAAGTTTTATTCAGCAAACAGAGAGTTACATTGTCTTAAAACAACTAAAACGAAGATTTCATCACATAATTAAACTAGTTCCATCTTTATTTTTAAGTCTCTAAGGTACAGGTCCGCCCTAGAGTGTCTCGAACATCCTAAGCAACAGCTCCTGAAACACATGTGAAAAATAGGTACGTCAGCATAAAAATGCCTGTGAGATACATAGGTTTTATGAAAATAGGATGCATGACTTGAGTTTAAAGAAATGTTTAATAAAAGTTAGTCATGAACCTTATAAATTGTTAAAAGTCCCAATGTAGTCAAGTGATATGTAACAATTGTTATGTATAGTAAGTAAAGTATAGTCACATAAACCAAATGTAAAAATGTACAAAACAAGGTATTTTGAATATATCAAAAAGTTATGTTTTGCAAGGTAAACATTTATGTGGTAAGTTAACGCATACATTCAAGCCTTTGTGACTCGTCGGATAACCCCTTTTAGTCAAGGTTATCAAATTGTTTTCGGATTCAGTCATTCCATCCATCCAAACAAACCTAGGATTTTAGGAACGGGATTTGTCAAGTCCTATGGTACCATTACTTACTACCGAGCGGCGTAGCTAATGTTAATGAACGTATATATGTTCCGTTTGTACAAACCAAATGTTATACCGATTGTAAACGTGTTAAATGTAAACAATGTACTAAGTATGCTAAGTCAACATACATAGCAGAAATGTAATGTAAATCATGTACTATATGTGTACTAATAAACATAGCAAGTATATGAAAAACAGGAAAGCATGAAAGTAAATAAGCACATGTGTTTCACCCCAAAACAGTTTGAAAACAGTAAAAGAGGGGTCTATGTACTCACCTTGATTTTGGGTAAGTCCAAAGAGGTATTCAAAGTGTGAGAGTTTTGGCGGGAACAAGGTTTTTCCACGTTACTCTAATGGTATGAACATGCACGAAATATTGCAATTGGTATCAACAAATATTGTTAATTGTAAACTGGAACTAAGTCCATGGTGTTTGGTATGGTTTGACATAACCGGTAACTATGGTTTTCAAACAGTCTTGTTTGGGGAAATGGGGGATAAGTATACTTGGATTATTTAAGAACAGTGTATTTTGTATAAATAACTAAGTTGTACAATTTACTGAATATAGAATTAATATGTGTATAGTTAAAACAGAAAATAAATATGTATTTAGCTCAAATTTGTAATTCTATAATTATTTATCTAAATAATTAATTTAAATCAGAAAAATTGAAAATAACATTTTAATTATCAACATGTAATATTACTGTTTTACAGTAATTATTAGGGTTCTGGAATAATTTTATATATAAATAAATGGAAGGCAAATTGGAAAATAATAATCCCACCTCTCTGAAATTGGCCAATAATAATCCCAAGTCACGAATTAGCCAACAATAATCCCACCTCGTCCATTTTTTTTGTAAAATACTCCACAGTTAACTTTAGCCTAACTGAGTTAATAAAATGCTGATGTGGCTAATAGAATGCTGATGTGGCTAATAAATGTCTGCCACATGGATTTTTTTAAATGACTTGGATTATGGATTATATTAAATCATTTAATTGTAGAAAAAAATTGTTATCAATCATCAATCAGCAGTATCAAATAACAACCAAATCCAAACAACAACAGTAATTCCAAAACCACAAACCTAAATCTCCGATCCGGAACAATTAGGGCAAATCAGGCATTGGCAGCTATAGGAATAAGAGGAATGGAGCTTCCCTGTCCCTGCGGCTGCTTACTGGCTTGCTTGAGCTTCTGCATCTGAAGCATCCGCTCCATAACAAGCTCGTACTCGCACTTCTCGTAGGTGTGACGCTCGTCTTCGCATTTCCATGGCAGATAGAACTCGGATTGGCGGCACTTGTTGAGCGGGATGAGCAGGTGTGCGCACTGGTCTCTGTATGTTAGCGGCACCTTTGCCTCCACCATCTCTTTCTGTGTTGCTATCATTGGTTTTGATGATCCTTCGATCTCCATTGATGATTTCGTCAATTAGCCGCAGATGAGTTTAGGGTTACAGATGGGTCGACAATAATAAACAAGATTGTCACCCGAATCGCTCCATTTATGTTGCTTTACAATTTTTTTTTCTACAATTAAATTATTTAATATAATCCATAATCCAAGTCATTTAAAAAAATCCATGTGGCAGACATTTATTAGCCACATCAGCATTCTATTAGCCACATCAGCATTTTATTAACTCAGTTAGGCTAAAGTTAACTGTGGAGTATTTTACAAAAAAAATGGACGAGGTGGGATTATTGTTGGCTAATTCGTGACTTGGGATTATTATTGGCTAATTTCAGAGAGGTGGGATTATTATTTTCCAATTTGCCTAAATGGAATTAAAATAGTTAAAATATCAATATTTGAGTTTATCAGTTTAATTACTAAAAATAATCTGCAAATAAACAAATTAGTTTCTGAATTTTTATAAACTCATAAAAATAGGTACCTTGTTATAAAAATATTTCTGAGCAGAATTTGTATAATTATATAAATAAAACAGCTTAGGTTTAAATAAATAACTTAACTGATTTAGTTATGTAAAATAAACTGTAAATAACTAAACAGTAACTTAATTTATATAAACTCAGAATAAAGCGTGTAATATCATAAAAATAATTTTGGACAAAAATTAAATAGTTATTTAATTTAAACAGATTAACTTTAAAATATAAGTGATTTAACTGTTTTAATTATAAAAATATCAAAACAGCATCAAATATTGGTGACAAAAATATTTTATATAGTTTACTGTTCAAAATAAATAACATAAAAATTTTATTAATTAATTCTAAATAACCGAATTAATATAAATTTCTAAACATTAAAACTGTTTATATTTAAATAAAACAGTTTTATAAAAATTTTGGAGATTTTATATTTTTAATAAATACATCTGTGTTTATGTGATTTGTGATAAAAATCTCAGATTTTAATCAGTTAACCTCGAATTGTTATAAATTTTATGAATAAACTGTTTTATATAAAGAAAAAAAAGAAATAAAGGTCAACTTCATCTTCCCCAAATGAAGTCAACCCAGAAAGTCAAAGGCCCTGATTCAAGATCAAAACCGATTTGTTTTCAAATTAACTTAACAGAAACACAGATTGAACGAAAATATACCGAATGGATGTTTGAAAACCGGTCCGGTATCGGTTGGTTTGTCGTGCCGACTAAGTCCGGTGACTGGATTTCCGGCGAAGAAACAGAAATAAACCAGAGATATTTTACGAAGTGTTTGTGAATTTTGAAAGGTCTGTGAGATTCGTAGAGGTTGCAGGTATGTTATAACAAGTTAAATTGATCCTTAAACAACCGAAAACAGACAATTCGATTCCCACTACGAATTTTATAAAAATTTTGAATACCGAGAACAACATTGCATGTTTAGGTGGAATTGAGGTGTTTGGACGGTTCAAGATGTCGAGGAGAACAAGCAGGCGTGCATGATGATCAGTGGGCTTTTGTCTGATTGCGTATGGATGATCTCCGGCGGACTAAACGGTGTAAAACCGTTTTGAATTCGAAGTTACAAGATCAGTCCCTGATGTGTATGTATTAATCCAAACAGGTCCCTCAATATTTAACCGTAAAGTCTAACTAGGTTAGTTTTTGAAATCAGTTTCCTTTATAAAATACTAACTGGGTTAGTTTATCCGGTTAAAGTATCTTTGAAATTGTCAAGATTGGTCCTTGGACTTGTTAACTGAACAAGTTAACTGAGTTAATGTTTAAACATGGATCCCTTTTATAAAGTTTTAACCCGGTTAGGGTTTTTAACTGAAAAATAGTTTCAAATATGACAAGAATCGTCCCTAGACTTCAAGTTTAATAAAATGACCCAATGGTCCTTGGACTTTAAATTTAAAAATATATGTATTTTATTTTATAAAAATATAAGTTTCAAAAATGTCATAAAGGACCCTAAACTTTATAGTTTTCAAAAATTACACTTTTAACCCAAAGTTATGGGATTTCAAAAATGACAACTTAGTCCCTGGACTTTTGTACTTTCTAAAAATGGCGGTTTTAGTCCTCGGACTTAAATCAAAGTTTTCGAGCAAGTTTCAAGGAATGACAATTAGGTCCTTTCACTTACACTTTCACATAATGACACATAAGGCCCTTGTAATTATTGTAGCCTTGTTTATAAGTACAGAACTCAATCAACCTTGCAAATATTAATGTAATAGGACTTGTATAAGCATGTAAGAACACAAAGCAAGTATGTTCGAATATGTTTTATTTCAAACATGGAAATTGTTACAATGAAAATTAAACAAAACAGGTGTTAAAATCAGGATGGTTACAGATCCTTTACTTTCCGTTGTAATATTGAATATTACTTTAAATTCGGATTTGTAATATATAATTTATCTTTTTCTTCTGCTGTGCATTCATATATATTGTGTTGTTTGACTATTATGTTGCCAACCACGTCACGATACTCCCCACCGGGCCCACCGGTGACACGCGGAAAGTCGGGGTGTGACACTTGGAGTGCTTTCATACATCATGTGGTTGCCAAATGTGGCACAGCTGTGGGTTGCCCTGTGCTTGTAGGATAGAAAAGTACATGCGTGAAGGTAATAATTGTTAAACGTACAACACTTGTGTGATATATTTCCGTTAATCATGTTACTTAAACAATGTTGTTTTTAACCGTGCAGAGCGTCCAATTCAACTCGAAGACATAGACATCTTCTGGCAGAAACTTAACTTCCAAAGTTGTAAATTGATAGACGATGACGTGGACGTGGTCGAAGAGCTAAATATTGTTAGACAATAATTAGAGCCGCACCCCCCAACTCAGCAAAAAAACCTGATGTCAAAGATTAAAGCGGTGTTGACTCCAAAGAAATCTACCAAGAAACCACCGGTTGTCCAACAAAATACTCGTGGCCGACCAACAACAAAGCAGGTACAACAAAGGTGTGACAACTGGCACGAAACCGGTAATTACCGTACACTTTAATTATTACTTAATGACTACAATTATGTGCTTAATTGTCAGCAATGTCTGAACACATGCTAAATAAGTGAATTCATGCACGTTGTATACTACAAAATATTGCTTTATGCATAAACGAGAGCGTTGCGTCAGAAATACTAGTAAACTCACCGGTAAGACACACTGTGTCAACAGAACTGCAGAAAGCAGTCAGACAATAAAATTGAGGCCTAGGTGTAGGTCCGACGACAAAAGTGCATTAAAACCCAAGAGTACATATAAGGGTTTAATTTATAGACATTGCGAAAGCAAAAATAAGCACTAAAAAGCACCCGAAACGCACTTTAAGTGCAGAATTTATATAATTCAACAATAATTCAGCATTTAAACATATGAATATTTTGCAGAAATGTCGTTTTATTATCCAGAATATTTCCCTAAGTGTTGGGAATTGAAGGAGTACAAGAAAGGTACTTAAAAGACACTAAAAAGGGTAATTTAGCACTTTAACGAATCGGTATCTAACCGAACAACCGGACAATACCCGGAACACCAAAATAATGCTAGTAGCATTGTTTTTATTTTTCTAAGCTAGTTAGGGTCCCTGAACACCCTAACACACTATATATTACTTAACATACTTAAACACCTAAATCTAACATTTAACATGTAACTAGATCATGTAACTTGGAGTTGAAATGTAACCAAGACCCCCCCCCCCTATGTTGGACGGTTGGGAGACATAATCCCACAAGGGATTTTAAGTTCATATTTTATTAGATCATGTCATGTCCTCTTGAAACATATTACCCAAGGGATTGAGTCTTGAGATGGATATAAGATTAACACCATAGGTTTCTAACTTCTCATTCTTTCATCACACACTTCACCACACTTTCTCCCTCTTCCTCCCTACCTCTCGGCCGACCTCAACCACACCAACATCACCATCATTCGATCATCTTCATACAATTCCAAGCATATACAAGGGTGTAAGGAGGTCACTAACGAAGCTCGGTGCAAGCGGATCTTGAAGGACCTTCTCCATTTGCTTTTAACCACCACATTTATACTCTTGAACTTCCCTAGCCTTGTGCTAGTAGTAAGTGCTTAAACACTTCATCTTGTTCTTATCTTTAGTGGTTAATAGATGATAGAATGGTAAAGTATGTAGAAACTCTAAAGAACATAACCTAAAGTCTTGGACATAAGTGGTTAATGTTGGATAAAAAGAAACTATGTGTGTAAATCTTGTGAAACTTGTATAGTTGTTATTATTTGATGTTGTTTGTTACTAAAAGTGGGATGGATCATCATCTAGACATACTAGATCATGTTCAAGAACATGAACTAGTAGTATGTTAGTGTTAAAGTTATGAAAGATGATGAAACTTTCCATCCATGAAACATGAACTTGTGTAAATATAAATTTTCTTGTAAAATAAGACTCTAAACATGTAGATCTAAAGATCTACAAGTGGTTTTTCGGAAGAACCAAGTAAAATATATACAAGTCTCATTTTAAGTCGGGTCTTTCATGAACTAGAGGTGTTTTTGTGAACAAACAAGTGTGTGGACACTTGTGTAACAAAAGTTTTAACAAAGAAATAATTTTCGTAAAAACCGACTAGAAGTTGTGAAACTTCAAGATCTTTAAAAATAAAGTTTTTAAGAAATTAAACTTATTTTTAAAGATAACAAGACTTACTAAATATGCTAGTAAGTTACTACACATTTTTGTAAATATTCAAGTTCAAGAAATGGAGAAATTAGTGATTATTGTTGATGATTATTGTTGATAATTGTTGTTGATGATTGTTGACGATTTAAAAGAAAATAAACACATGTTTTGAAAACATGGGAAACCTCCATTTTTAGGGGAAACTTTGTCAAAAAAAATTTATAAATTTTGACACTTAGAAAAAAAAAATATAAGTTTTTGAGAAACTTATTCCCTAAAAATGTATCTAAAAATATTACCAAGGTTTCCCTAATTTTTGGTGATAAGAAATGAGAATTTCTTCAAGAATAAAAATGGATATTAAGTATATATATTTTTGAGAGAAAAATATATATTATTTGATCACCAACATTTGTGCTAAGTGTATATAGTATGTGTTATACGTGCTAGTGTATTAAGACTTAAAAATACACTAAATACTCATGAGGAGTATAAATATAAAAATACGCATACAACATACAAGATACATAATTCGGGTGCAAAGTGCAAAACACGAGATACTTATATTAATTTTAGAGAAAATAATATAAGTAAGATACTTAGTTAAAAATATAAAATCTTTTTAACACAAGAATATATACACAAAAGAAAGTGACTGTACTTGTGCGACACAAGTCTAGTGACTAACGTTAAGAAAACGCGTATAGGTTACGACGTTATTTAAGCAAATCCGGTGAAGTTTACGACGCTAGGAATGCAAAGTTGTGAGTTCATGCTCCCCATTTTCTCTTTAACTGTTTTCAGATTTTATAACTTCGGGGGTGAAATACATGTACAAATGTACAATATTTATAATTGGTATGATATAAATACAAGAAGTACACTTGGTGAGAACAAGAACCAAGTGTGACGAAATATAAGAATACAAGAAGTACACTTGGTGAGAACGAGAACCAAGTGCGACAAAATAAAAGATAATAAGAAACGCACTTGGTGAGGACGAGAACCAAGTAGAATGTGTTATGAGAAAAGATAATAAGAAACGCACTTGGTGAGGACGAGAACCAAGTAGAATGCGTTATGAGAAAAGATAATAAGAAACGCACTTGGTGAGGACGAGAACCAAGTAGAATGCGTTATGAGAAATGATAATAAGAAACGCAGTTGGTGAGGACGAGAACCAAGTAGGATGCGTTATGAGAAATGATAATAAGAAACGCACTTGGTGAGGACGAGAACCAAGTAGGATGCGTTATGAGAAATAGTGTCACGAATAGGGTACAGAAGCACCATTAATCAACAATATACTTAGACCGCAGAACAAAATGTTAGATCTAACGGGTGCCTGGCAGCCACACTCTCGGTGAGGGCGAGAATCGAGTAGTGCTTTTGTGTCTCAGAATATACCAATTAAATGCCTTAGGTTTAGTGACTTCCTATGTCGTGTCACATGTTAATGGCTTTGCAACCCATTAACAATCCTGAAACTTACAGGAATACTTTATTTACATAAAAGTCATACCATACTAAAAATTGATGAATACTTGAGTACGTGGGGTACTCAAGAAAAGATTGAATTATACTTGAGTACGTGGGGTACTCAAGAAGAAATTGAATTATACTTGAGTACGTGGGGTACTCAAGAAGAAATTGAATTATACTTGAGTACGTGGGGTACTCAAGAAGAAATTGAATTATACATGAGTACGTGGTGTACACATGAAACTGGATTTATATATGAAAACTAGATTTATTCACAAACTATGTTTTCATACAAAGTATACAAACGTGAAATACAAAACTGCATGAATTCACACCAACATTATGTTGACGTTTTTCCAAAACTCACATGTATTTCAGGTACCTAGGATGGATGTGTGCGCGGTCTTGCTTATGCTCTTGGATGTCGCTTATGTTTACCTTCAAATAAAGTTGTAGACTTTTAAGACAATGTTTAATGCGACTTAGCGATGTAAACGCTAAACTTATATTTTCAAATTATGGTATTTGAAGTTATTTTTACGCGCATGTAGCATGTTTACCTTTCGTATGCAATGAGAACCTTTCATGATCACACCTCGTGCTTCCACCGTAGAAAGGGGTGTGACAGATTGGTATCAGAGCTGCGATTGTAGTGAACCAGGATTCCTTCTCGAGTCTAGTCTACAATCTCTAGGATCCTTTCACGAAAACAATTTTTCAAAGAGTTTTCATTGCATAAAACGTCACGCGACATCCACTACCTGAAACTGTCAACATGAGTCTAGAAAAGACACTACGAGACTTAGAGTGCACTTGAGTAGCACTTGTCGTCGACTAGAAATTACTTGCAATTATGTGTGATAATTAGCATGTACTAGAAGTAGAATGTCACAAGTATACGTGACTTTATCTGAAAACGATGGCCCATCTGAAAGAAGAAATACGAGGATGAAACGAACTGTGCGGACTGTGCAAGGAGTTACGTAATTATGGATGCCTACATAATTATGGAATTCAGTGCACAGAAATCACAGCAAGTCGTGTCACGTATAGATTCCCTCAGTGCAAGCCTACTAAGTACTCTGCTAGAGTAATAATTGTTTGATGTCACTTATGTGGTATATATACCTATGAATATATATGATACTACTGTCTAGTGTGACGATATCAAACAAATGCCTAAACCTATTGGGTTGTGTTCGTCAGAACACGGCACACAGAAGAGCTGTGAACGCTCGTGACCAACCTCCTCCTCCCCCGCTGCCAAGAACTGCTGAAGAGCTGAATGCTCTACTGGAAGAAAGGATCTCCGCCGCTATTGCCCAGCACGAGGCGAACCGTACTCAAGACAGTGGTGGCCCAAGCAACGCTAGACGTAACGGGCATGGAGATTCGTCTGGAGGAAAGGCAGCTCAAGGCTGCACTTTCAAGCAGTTCCTCGACTGCAAGCCGATGAACTATGATGGCACAGGAGGTGCAGTAGCATTTGTGCGCTGGACGGAGAAGACTGAAGCTACTATCCGCATGAGCAAGTGTACCGCGGATCAACAAGTCACCTTTGCTATTGGGTTGTTTGTCGATGAAGCTCTGACTTGGTGGAACCTGCAAGCCCAAACTTTGGGTGATGATGCAGCTTATGGCCTAACTTGGGATGAACTGAAGGAGAGAATGAGAGAGAAGTATTGCTTTCGTGTGAAACTCTAAAGGCTGGAAACGGAGTTCTGGCACTTGACCATGGAAGGTGCGGATATTAGCAGTTATACTCGAAGGTTCCACGACCTGTCTAGAGTGCTTCCCTACATGGTGACTCCCGAATTTAAGCGTGTCGAACGCTACATTTGGGGACTGGCCTCAGAGTTTCACAGCATGGTGACGTCGGCCAAACCTCAAACGATCACCGAGGCTGTAACTCTGGCTGTCAGCCTTACTGAAGATTGTGTTCGTATGAAGAAGCTATCGTTGAACCCCACTGAGAAGACCGAGACGCATGTTGAGTCGTCCGGTGACAAAAAGAGAAAGCATACGAGTTTGAACCAAGCAACTCGCAACAACAAGGGTTTCAGCAAGAAGCGTGACGCAAACCCGCCCTAGGAGACGAAAACCCTTGGAACCAAAGGATGCTTCAGATGTGGAAGCAATGATCATTTCATGAAGGACTGCCCAGAGGGAAACAATGCTCAGGCTCGAGCATTTGTGATTGGAGCAAAGAACGCACGCGAGGACCCTAACGTGGTTGACGGGTGGTCCTTTGGACAACCCTTAAATATGTTAAAAGATGAAATAATCCTCCATTTAATCGTGTAATTATCTTGAATTAGATAACTACCATTGCTTATGTTTCAGGTGCATTTTGAGGGCTAAAAGATGGATAAAATGCAGCTTTGGAGGTTTTGGTGATAAACGGTTCGAGTGTGGAACAAGAGACAAAACAAAGGAGACAAGTCAGCCCACCACCGTAAATTACGGTCCTACCGTAATTTACGGTGGACCTGGATTTCATATCTTTCTCACCGTAAATCAGTTTGTTTGCACCGTAATTGAGTATTATCCACCGTAATTTACGGTGGAGCCGTAAATTACGGTGCCGTCTGCGAGGAAAACTTGTAACTGCCACATTTAAGTTAGTTTTTGGGTGTCTTTTCATTATCTCATCTTTGGACGGTTCTTGGACACCTTGGGGGCGATTTTGGAGAACTTGTTGGTTTTGTGAACATTTTTCAATCATTCGGTTTGTGCTTTCGATTCGTATGAACAATAGATTGATGTTGATGATGATTCACCGAGCCATGTCCGGCTAAACTCTTCGGTGATCATCCTAGGTGAATGTTTCTGAAACTTTTGTGTGTTTAATTTCTGCATTTCTAGAATGATATCTTGCGTTGCTTGAATGTCATGGTGTATGTTTGATTGTTTGTAGTCTGTTAATCAATATTGCAATTTCTAGTCTTAATCGTACATTCTTGGTGCCGTTGGCAACTGAGATATCACGGGAAGGGTTAGGGTTGGTTATTGGTTAATAGGTCATCGGGAAACAACCTCGCGTTATCTAATCCGAGTACTTTGTTCCCTTTTATCACTTCAATCACATATACACGAGTTATGTCTATATAACTCTTTCTAGTGAAATTGCACACAATTGTTTAAAGAAACTGAAACCTAGGGTGATCATTGTTCTCTCCTAATTGTTTACAACCAACTTTGATTTGAATTAGTTCTTAATTTAGTTTTCTAAAACAACAATCCACAATCTTGAATTTTAATTTTCTGCAATTTAGTTTAATATTAGTTTAAATACAAAGCTATACAATCGACACATTTTCCACATACTCCCTGAGTTCGATACCCTTTTACCACTAACTACAGTTGTTTGGGGATTAAATTTGCGTGACCCACGACAATCACGTCAAATTTTGGCGCCGTTGCCGGGGAGTAGTGCGCAACGTGTGTCATTTTTGTTAGTTTTGTTTTGTTATTTTCGGGTTTACACTGGTGTGTTTAGTGTGCAGGTTCTACAGGTGCATGCATACTAGAGGCTCTCACAAAGCGTCACCATTGTCATTTGATCCGGAAATCGAAAGAACGCTACGACAAAACCGAGTTTTACTACGCGAAAACAGAATTGTTGGTTCACCTACTTCACCCATTACACCAAGAAACATCATGGACGAACCACAAATACCACCTACAACGGGTCAAACGACCTCATCCTTCATTCCTACATCCACACAACCCTCACCAAACACCACTATTCCAAACATCACCACGATTCCTACTCCAATTCATGATACTACACCAACCAATACCAACACCACACAACCAAACACTACTCAAGCCGAACCTACTCTCACCTATAACCCTTCCGCCACAATCCCACCATTATCCCACTTCTTTCCCCCAACTACGGGTCAGTCATCATCCACCTTCACAATTGCACCCAATTCAACTATTGTGCATACTACTTCATCTTTTAGACCACAACCACAACAATCGGGTTTTCAGTATTCGACCATCCCATTTGGGCAAACTTCGGGAATTCAAGGAGATGGTTATGACGAAGGATTTGAAGAATTTGAGGGGTATGATGATGATGGGTACGGTTATGGAGGTTATGGTGATCAAGGGGAGTTTGGGTATTTGCAAAGTCAATCTCAAGGGATAGCAAGTGTTGGTGGAATGCCACAACAACAAATTATACCACAACACATTCGGCCAAGACCACAAGGGCCACCAATACAACCTAATCCATTGCAACAAGTCCGGCCACAACATGTACAACAACAATTTCAAAGACCACCTCAACGCCCACCGATGCGACAACAACAGTTTCAACAACCAATCGCACCACAAGGGCAAGTACCAAGGCCAAATGGTCCTATTATTCCGAGAGGTAGGTATGGTGTACCAAGGAGACACCTTAGAGAAAATGTGAGGGGCATTGAAGCACATTTTCGGCCGGTAATCACGCAAAACCCTTCACCGGTAGTCATCCCTCATAATGATCAAGGGCGAACATTTGAAGTAAGAACCAATTCTTTGCAAAGTTTACCAAAGTACAAGGGGTTGGCAAATGAGGAGCCTTATTTTCATTTAGAGGCTTATGACTCTATTTGCAACACTCTTGGGAGTCAAGGGTTTTCAGCCGACGACATCAAATTGGTATTGTTCCAATTTTCTTTGGAAGAGAAGGCGAAAAAATGGTTCTACACGTTACCTTCGGCATCCATATATACATGGGGGAGATGCAACAAACTTTCTTGGATGAGTTTTACACCGCCCAAAAGACAAACGATGCTAGAAAGGGATTGAGAAGCTTCCAACAACAACATGGTGAGATGTTTCATGAGGCATTTGAACGTTTCAATATGATGATCAAAAATTGCCCTCACCATGGAATCGAATTGTGGGAATTAATGAATGCTTTTCACGAGGGGTTGAGTGCTGAAGATGCTCGTGATCTCATGTCTATTACCGGTGGGACTTTCAGAACAAACTATGAGAATGATGATTGGGAGTTCTTGGAAAGCATGGCAACTACATCAAAGAGGAAAGCTCAAGCCTCAAGAAGAGCCCGACCGACCACTAACCGACCGCAAGTGCACGCCATAGATGATGGTAATGTTCAAACCACTAACCAAATTTACGATGTTTGTGCTTTGTGTAATGAGATAGGTCATGCGGCTGAAAATTGCCAAGGGATGTTGGAAGGGCAATACGAGGAAGTGCATGCTATTCAAGGTCAAGGTCAAGGAGGGGGTGGTAGAAACTACAACAATATGAATTCTAACACTTACCACCCCGGGTTGAGGAATCATCCGAATTTTCGCTATGGGAATCCCTCAAATCAAGCTAACCCGAATTTCCAAGGAAACCAAGGATTTCAAAGGCAATATCAAACGGGTCAAGGCTTTTCGGGTGGAAACGAGATGATGGAGATGCTAAAGGCGATGCAAAGTGAAATGCAACGAATGAACCAACGTGATGAGGTTCGGATGCAAAAGGACGAGGTTCGTGACAAAAGCATCCAATCGTTGACCACTCAAATGGGTCAACTTGCTAGTGACGTGGCGATGTTAAAGAAAGCAAAAGGCCAGCTACCGAGTGATACGGTGCCAAATCCCAAGAATATAAAAAGCATTAACATCAATGTGGTAAGCACCGTTCCTAGTACCGAATTTAATGAAAAATGTCTAACATCTTCTTGTCAAGTGAATGCAGGTTTGGAAAAAGATGCTGAAGTCGAGAATGATAAAGAGTGTGAAGCGCCAATCGTGCCTATCCGTGTGGGAAAATTAAAAATCCCTCACGCATTGTTGGACTACGGGGCAAGCATGAGTGTGCTACCGAGCGATTTATACGATATGTACGACTTTGGTCCACTTGAAGGTATAGACACCATGGTGAGCTTGGCGGATGGAAGTTGGAGGCGTCCACGGGGAATGGTTAGGAATGTTAAGATTCAGTTGGGAGAATTTGAATACCCGGTGGATTTCCTAGTTTTGGACTATGCTTCTACCAACATGACATCACAACAAAGGGTAATTTTAGGTCGACCGTTTCTATACACGGCAAATGCTCAAATTAATTGTAGAGACGAGATTATTACCATGACCGAAAAGAACCGTAAGTTGTCTTTTGATGTTCAAACTAGAGTGATTAGTTATGAGTCCATTGAGGGGAAGGGTGGTGAGTCTAGTGATTGTATGAAAAATGTGTTACAACGAATGAGAAAAAAACACCCACCGGACCGTGAAGAAGCATATATGGGGTCAAGCAAGAGCGTATTTGATTACCCACCGAGTCAAAACAAGATGGATGCATTTTTCTCAATGGCACAAGGAAGTGATGGAAGTGATAGGAACCGGTTCTTTGAGCCACCATAAATGGGGGTGGCTCGGTCTGGCTGAAGACTCAAAACTTAGCGCTGCTCGGGAGGCAACCCGGGGTTTTATAGTGATCTTGTTGTTTTTATTTTTCTATGTTTCAGGGCCATGACGACATTCAAGTGTGGGGAAGATGTACGGATATTTGGGTGAAGGTGGTGATAGAAAGTCGGATTATCTACAACATCTGTTGTGGCAAACTTCACCAGGTCAATGTACTTTTTCCTTAGACTTGTCATGTTCTTTAGCTTTGAAATATTGTTAGTTTATTAGTTTGCTTTTGTTTATTAAAAATTATAAAAAAAAAAAAAATACCAAAAAGAAATTTGGGGTTTGAGTAAAGAAGCGTTTTGGTTGATGTTGAAAAGGTTTTTAGTGATCAAAACCTCTCAAAACCATACATTGGGGTCAATGTATCCCAAGTATGGGGATGGGGGAAATTTTAAAGATTTTGAAAAATTTTGAGCCAAGTGAAACAATGTGAAAATTTGAACACCCTAGATTAACCCCAAGTTGGTGCACCGGCAACCCTTGATACCTTTTTCATTCTTGGTGAGAGTTGTAGCCACACTTGTATATAAATAATGCTTATCTTTGATGAGAGTGGCTACGGGTGGGGGTGCATTAGAACTTGTGCTTGAATGCGATTTGAGTCCTTAGTTAGATATAAATGCAAAAAGGATAAGGGCATTTAGGTAGCCTCGTCGTTGGTGTGAGTGAGTGTGGGATTTGGGGGGTTGGACCTCATAAGTTATATATATGAGCATGGTAGTGAGAGGGGCGGGGGTTTGGACATGTAGTTGCCCATTTTGTGCTTTACAAGCCTATCATTTGTTACCCTTAGCTACTTTCCTGAAAAATTTACCCAAATTTGAACCGGTCTTATAGTATTAGTAGTTTTAGTAGTTTGAAGTAGATATAGTTAATGCGTTATTGTAAAAAAAAAAAAAAAAAAAAAAAAAAAAAAAAAAAAAGAGAAAAAAAGAAAAAGCAATGAAAAATGAAAAAAAAAGTGATGTTAGTTATCTTGTGTATAGTAGTTAAGTTTGATAGTTGTTTGT
This sequence comes from Helianthus tuberosus, assembly GCA_030545235.1. Taxonomy (NCBI): domain Eukaryota; kingdom Viridiplantae; phylum Streptophyta; class Magnoliopsida; order Asterales; family Asteraceae; genus Helianthus; species Helianthus tuberosus. The sequence continues at coordinate 98,291,171 of CM060433.1, read as the reverse complement.
TTGTTTATTCGTGTAATAAAAGACCGGGTCAAGTTTTCGCTACTTCATATATATTCCATTTCCTACCCATACGCTTAGCCACGTTACAACCTTGAAAGTCCCTTGGATTTGCATTTATGTTTGACCCATTTTAGGAGAATGATCGATTTAAGTACAAGCTTATGATTGTGCAACCACCCGTTTGCCTAGTGTGTGTCTAGCATTATCTTTGCTAGTTTTCACTTGTAGCCGAGAGGAGAGATTTAGAGAGGGGTGCATTGGTTGGGTGTTGAAAAGGGGTTAGTAAAAAAGATTGCTTGTTTTTGCTTGGTTTAAATTGATCACTTGTTTTGAAACTGATTTGAGGAGTTGCTTGGGACAAGCAACGGTTAAGTGTGGGGATGTGACGGGTGGTCCTTTGGACAACCCTTAAATATGTTAAAAGATGAAATAATCCTCCATTTAATCGTGTAATTATCTTGAATTAGATAACTACCATTGCTTATGTTTCAGGTGCATTTTGAGGGCTAAAAGATGGATAAAATGCAGCTTTGGAGGTTTTGGTGATAAACGGTTCGAGTGTGGAACAAGAGACAAAACAAAGGAGACAAGTCAGCCCACCACCGTAAATTACGGTCCTACCGTAATTTACGGTGGACCTGGATTTCATATCTTTCTCACCGTAAATCAGTTTGTTTGCACCGTAATTGAGTATTGTCCACCGTAATTTACGGTGGAGCCGTAAATTACGGTGCCGTCTGCGAGGAAAACTTGTAACTGCCACATTTAAGTTAGTTTTTGGGTGTCTTTTCATTATCTCATCTTTGGACGGTTCTTGGACACCTTGGGGGCGATTTTGGAGAACTTGTTGGTTTTGTGAACATTTTTCAATCATTCGGTTTGTGCTTTCGATTCGTATGAACAATAGATTGATGTTGATGATGATTCACCGAGCCATGTCCGGCTAAACTCTTCGGTGATCATCCTAGGTGAATGTTTCTGAAACTTTTGTGTGTTTAATTTCTGCATTTCTAGAATGATATCTTGCGTTGCTTGAATGTCATGGTGTATGTTTGATTGTTTGTAGTCTGTTAATCAATATTGCAATTTCTAGTCTTAATCGTACATTCTTGGTGCCGTTGGCAACTGAGATATCACGGGAAGGGTTAGGGTTGGTTATTGGTTAATAGGTCATCGGGAAACAACCTCGCGTTATCTAATCCGAGTACTTTGTTCCCTTTTATCACTTCAATCACATATACACGAGTTATGTCTATATAACTCTTTCTAGTGAAATTGCACACAATTGTTTAAAGAAACTGAAACCTAGGGTGATCATTGTTCTCTCCTAATTGTTTACAACCAACTTTGATTTGAATTAGTTCTTAATTTAGTTTTCTAAAACAACAATCCACAATCTTGAATTTTAATTTTCTGCAATTTAGTTTAATATTAGTTTAAATACAAAGCTATACAATCGACACATTTTCCACATACTCCCTGAGTTCGATACCCTTTTACCACTAACTACAGTTGTTTGGGGATTAAATTTGCGTGACCCACGACAATCACGTCAGTGGTCACCGGTACGTTTCTCATTAACAATCACTTTGCATCCATATTATTTGACATTGGCGCCGATTATAGCTTCATGTCTGTGGAATTTAAACGCATACTCGGAATAGAATCTAGTAGATTAGAAATTCCTTATTCCATAGAACTAGCCAATGGTAAACTTGTTGAATCGGGCGAAGTCGTTAGAGGCTGCACACTAGAACTTGGTGAACGAAGATTTAGCATCGACCTCCTACCTATTCAATTGGGTAGTTTCGATGTAGTAGTCGGGATGGACTGGTTGTCCAAGAACAAAGCTGAAGTTATTTGTCATGAGAAAATCATTCGCATCCCTTTAGCGAATGGTGAAACTCTCATCGTGCATGGAGAAAAACGAGACGCACCTCTTCGAATCATCAGTTGTATGAAGGCACAAAAGTGCTTGAGGAAAGGATGTGTCGCTTTCCTAGCACACGTTATAGACAAGAAGGCTGTGGAGCCAAAACTTAAAGACATTCCTGTGGTGAAGGAATTCCCTGATGTTTTTCCCGAAGATCTGCCAGGACTACCTCCGCAACGACAAGTCGAATTTCGTATAGACTTGGTTCCAGGAGCCGCTCCTGTAGCCAAGGCTCCCTATCGGCTTGCACCATCCGAAATGCAAGAATTATCTACACAACTCCAGGAGTTGTTGGATAAAGGTTTTATAAGGCCAAGCTTCTCACCCTGGGGAGCTCCAGTATTATTCGTAAAGAAGAAGGATGGAACACTGCGGATGTGTATCGATTACAGGGAACTGAACAAGCTCACTATCAAGAATCGGTACCCGCTACCAAGGACTGATGACTTATTTGATCAATTGCAAGGATCAAGCTACTATTCCAAGATCGACCTTCGATCTGGATACCACCAGCTGAGAATCCAAGAGGAAAGCGTACCAAAGACTGCATTCAGAACACGCTATGGGCACTACGAATTTCTTGTGATGCCATTCGTGCTGACGAATGCACCAGCGGTCTTTATGGACCTAATGAACCGCGTATGCAAACCATATCTCGATAAATTCGTGATTGTATTTATCGATGATATCCTGATTTACTCGCGAACGAAAGAAGAGCATGAGCAACATCTCAGAACTATTCTGGAACTACTGAAGAAAGAGAAGCTCTATGCAAAGTTCACGAAATGCGAATTCTGGATTCGCGAAGTACAATTTCTTGGTCACGTCGTGAATGAGAAGGGCATTCATGTAGACCCGTCCAAGATAGAAGCAATAAAGAATTGGGAAGCTCCCAAGACCCCAACCGAAATTCGACAATTTTTGGGCTTAGCGGGCTATTACAGACGTTTCATCGAGAACTTCTCAAAGATAGATCAACCGCTAACGACCCTTACACAGCAAGACAAGAAATACGACTGGGGTGTTAAACAAGAAGAAGCCTTCCAGTTACTTAAAAACAAGCTATGCGATGCACCAATACTATCATTACCCGAAGGCACTGAAGACTTCGTGGTATACTGCGACGCCTCACGACAAGGCTTGGGTTGCGTGCTCATGCAACGCCAAAAAGTCATCGCTTATGCTTCAAGACAACTGAAGGTTCACGAGAGAAATTATACCACTCACGACCTGGAGCTGGGCGCAGTGGTATTCTCCTTGAAGATTTGGCGACATTATTTATATGGTACTCGATGTACAATTTTCACAGATCACAAAAGCTTACAACACATATTTGATCAGAAGGAATTGAATATGCGCCAGCGACATTGGGTCGAGCTGCTAAATGATTATGACTGTGAGATTATGTACCATCCTGGAAAGGCGAACGTTGTAGCGGACGCGTTGAGCCGAAAAGAAAGGGTTAAGACCCTAAGGGTTCGAGCATTGGAAATGACGATTCGAATGAACCTCACTACACGCATTCGTGATGCACAACAAGAAGCTCTTAAAGGAGAGAACCGTAAAGCTGAATACCTACGGGGTATGCTGAATTACATGGTGCCAAACGAAGAGGGAGCCTTATACTTCAAGAAGCGTATTTGGGTTCCACTCTATGGTGGCATACGAGAAGTCATCCTTAATGAAGCCCCACAAATCGAGATATCGATCCATCCAGGATCGAACAAAATGTATCAAGACTTAAAAGAATACTATTGGTGGCCGAGACTCAAAAGCGACGTTGCTGTTTATGTTGGAAAATGCCTAACCTGTGCCAAGGTTAAGGCAGAATATCAGAAACCGTCCGGCCTACTACAACAACCAGAGATTCCCGTGTGGAAGTGGGAACAAATCTCGATGGACTTCATAACGAAATTACCCAGGACCCCGAGAGGGCACGATATGATATGGGTAATAGTTGATCGATTAACGAAGTCTGCGCACTTCCTACCGATCCGAGAAAAAGACAGCACTGGAAAGCTTGCTGAAATATACTTAAGAGAAATTGTGGCACGACATGGAGTGCCAATCTCAATTATTTCAGACAGAGATGGACGCTTTGTCTCAAGAATCTGGCAATCATTTCAGGAAGCCTTTGGATCTCAGTTAGATCTAAGCACGGCATTCCATCCACAAACTGACGGCCAGAGCGAACGGACTATACAAACGTTAGAAGATATGCTTCGCGCATGTGTCATGGATCTAGGCGGCAGCTGGGATACTCATCTACCTTTAGTTGAGTTTTCCTACAATAACAGTTATCATACGAGCATAAAAGTCGCGCCGTTCGAAGCTCTGTATGGCCGCAAATGTCGATCGCCCTTATGTTGGGCAGACGCTGGAGATAAACGTATGGTTGGTCCTGAACTTGTACAAGAGACAACCGACAAGATTGCGCAGATCCGAGAGCGCATTAAGGCGGCTCGAGATCGACAAAAGAGCTACGCCGATCCGAAAAGAAAATCAGTAGAATTCAAGGTGGGAGACAAAGTGTTGTTAAAAGTCTCACCTTGGAAGGGCGTAGTCAGATTTGGAAAGCGTGGAAAGCTGAATCCACGATATATCGGACCATTCAGAATATTGAAGAGAATTGGTACCGTGGCATACAAGTTGGAGTTACCGGAAGAACTTAATGGAGTACATGATGCGTTTCATGTATCCAACCTGAAGAAGAGTCCAACACAAGAAAACGTGATCATCCCGATGGATGAAGTACATATTGATGAAGCCCTCCGATTTACAGAACAACCCGTTGAGGTTACCGACTGGAAAGTCAACAAGACCAGGAGGAGCAGTGTGAAACTTGTCAAAGTACGTTGGAGCTCTAAGCACGGACCCGAGTACACATGGGAACGTGAAGACCAGTTCAAGTAAAAGTATCCCCACCTATTCAAGAAGACTCCAGCGAGAGTTAGTTCAGCCTGAATTTCGGGACGAAATTCTTTTAACGGGGGGAGACTGTGACAACTTGCACGAAACCGGTAATTATCGTACACTTTAATTATTACTTAATGACTACAATTATGTGCTTAATTGTCAGCAATGTCTGAACACATGCTAAATAAGTGAATTCATGCATGTTTTATACTACAAAATATTGCTTTATGCATAAACGAGAGCGTTGCGTCAGAAATACTGGTAAACTCACCGGTAAGACACACTGTGTCAACAGAACTGCAGAAAGCAGTCAGACAATAAAATTGAGGCCTAGGTGTAGGTCCGACGACAAAAGTGCATTAAAACCCAAGAGTACATATAAGGGTTTAATTTATAGACATTGCGAAAGCAAAAATAAGCACTAAAAAGCACCCGAAACGCACTTTAAGTGCAGAATTTATATAATTCAGCAATAATTCAGCATTTAAACATATGAATATTTTGCAGAAATGTCGTTTTATTATCCAGAATATTTCCCTAAGTGTTGGGAATTGAAAGAGTACAAGAAAGGTACTTAAAAGACACTAAAAAGTGTAATTTAGCACTTTAACGAATCGGTATCTAACCGAACAACCGGACAATACCCGGAACACCAAAATAATGCTAGAAGCATTGTTTTTATTTTTCTAAGCTAGTTAGGGTCCCCGAACACCCTAACACACTATATATTACTTAACATACTTAAACACCTAAATCTAACATTTAACATGTAACTAGATCATGTAACTTGGAGTTGAAATGTAACCAAGACCCCCCCCCCCCCCCCTTATGTTGGACGGTTGGGAGACATAATCCCACAAGGGATTTTAAGTTCATATTTTATTAGATCATGTCATGTCCTCTTGAAACATATTACCCAAGGGATTGAGTCTTGAGATGGATATAAGATTAACACCATAGGTTTCTAACTTCTCATTCTTTCAACACACACTTCACCACACTTTCTCCCTCTTCCTCCCTACCTCTCGGCCGACCTCAACCACACCAACATCACCATCATTCGATCATCTTCATACAATTCCAAGCATATACAAGGGTGTAAGGAGGTCACTAACGAAGCTCGGTGCAAGCGGATCTTGAAGGACCTTCTCCATTTGCTTTTAACCACCACATTTATACTCTTGAACTTCCCTAGCCTTGTGCTAGTAGTAAGTGCTTAAACACTTCATCTTGTTCTTATCTTTAGTGGTTAATAGATGATAGAATGGTAAAGTATGAAGAAACTCTAAAGAACATAACCTAAAGTCTTGGACATAAGTGGTTAATGTTGGATAAAAAGAAACTATGTGTGTAAATCTTGTGAAACTTGTATAGTTGTTATTATTTGATGTTGTTTGTTACTAAAAGTGGGATGGATCATCATCTAGACATACTAGATCATGTTCAAGAACATGAACTAGTAGTATGTTAGTGTTAAAGTTATGAAAGATGATGAAACTTTCCATCCATGAAACATGAACTTGTGTAAATATAAATTTTCTTGTAAAATAAGACTCTAAACATGTAGATCTAAAGATCTACAAGTGGTTTTTCGGAAGAACCAAGTAAAATATATACAAGTCTCATTTTAAGTCGGGTCTTTCATGAACTAGAGGTGTTTTTGTGAACAAACAAGTGTGTGGACACTTGTGTAACAAAAGTTTTAACAAAGAAATAATTTTCGTAAAAAACGACTAGAAGTTGTGAAACTTCAAGATCTTTAAAAATAAAGTTTTTAAGAAATTAAACTTATTTTTAAAGATAACAAGACTTACTAAATATGCTAGTAAGTTACTACACATTTTTGTAAATATTCAAGTTCATGAAATGGAGAAATTAGTGATTATTGTTGATGATTATTGTTGATAATTGTTGTTGATGATTGTTGACGATTTAAAAGAAAATAAACACATGTTTTGAAAACATGGGAAACCTCTATTTTTAGGGGAAACTCAGTCAAAATTTTTATAAATTTTGACACTTAGAAAAAAAAAAATATAAGTTTTTGAGAAACTTATTCCCTAAAAATGTATCTAAAAATATTACCAAGGTTTCCCTAATTTTTGGTGATAAGAAATGAGAATTTCTTCAAGAATAAAAATGGATATTAAGTATATATATTTTTGAGAGAAAAATATATATTATTTGATCACCAACATTTGTGCTAAGTGTATATAGTATGTGTTATACGTGCTAGTGTATTAAGACTTAAAAATACACTAAATACTCATGAGGAGTATAAATATAAAAATACGCATACAACATACAAGATACATAATTCGGGTGCAAAGTGCAAAACACGAGATACTTATATTAATTTTAGATAAAATAATATAAGTAAGATACTTAGTTAAAAATATAAAATATTTTTAACACAAGAATATATACACAAAAGAAAGTGATTGTACTTGTGCGACGCAAGTCTAGTGACTAACGTTAAGAAAACGCGTATAGGTTACGACGTTATTTAAGCAAATCCGGTGAAGTTTACGACGCTAGGAACGCAAAGTTGTGAGTTCATGCTCCCCCTTTTCTCTTTAACTGTTTTCAGTTTTTATAACTTCGGGGGTGAAATACATGTACAAATGTACAATATTTATAATTGGTATGATATAAATACAAGAAGTACACTTGGTGAGAACGAGAACCAAGTGTGACGAAATATAAGAATACAAGAAGTACACTTGGTGAGAACGAGAACCAAGTGCGACAAAATAAAAGATAATAAGAAACGCACTTGGTGAGGACGAGAACCAAGTAGAATGCGTTATGAGAAAAGATAATAAGAAACGCACTTGGTGAGGACGAGAACCAAGTAGAATGCGTTATGAGAAAAGATAATAAGAAACGCACTTGGTGAGGACGAGAACCAAGTAGAATGCGTTATGAGAAATGATAATAAGAAACGCACTTGGTGAGGACGAGAACCAAGTAGGATGCGTTATGAGAAATGATAATAAGAAACGCACTTGGTGAGGACGAGAACCAACTTGGATGCGTTATGAGAAATAGTGTCACGAATAGGGTACAGAAGCACCATTAATCAACAATATACTTAGACCGCAGAACAAAAGGTTAGATCTAACGGGTGCCTGGCAGCCACACTCTCGGTGAGGGCGAGAATCGAGTAGTGCTTTTGTGTCTCAGAATATACCAATTAAATGCCTTAGGTTTGGTGACTTCCTATGTCGTGTCGCATGTTAATGGCTTTGCAACCCATTAACAATCCTGAAACTTACAGGAATACTTTATTTACATAAAAGTCATACCATACTAAAAATTGATGAATACTTGAGTACGTGGGGTACTCAAGAAAAGATTGAATTATACTTGAGTACGTGGGGTACTCAAGAAGAAATTGAATTATACTTGAGTACGTGTGGTAGTCAAGAAGAAATTGAATTATACTTGAGTACGTGGGGTACTCAAGAAGAAATTGAATTATACATGAGTACATGGTGTACACATGAAACTGGATTTATATATGAAAACTAGATTTATTCACAAACTATGTTTTCATACAAAGTATACAAACGTGAAATACAAAACTGCATGAATTCACACCAACATTATGTTGACGTTTTTCCAAAACTCACATGTATTTCAGGTAACTAGGATGGATGTGTGCGCGGTCTTGCTTATGCTCTTGGATGTCGCTTATGTTTACCTTCAAATAAAGTTGTAGACTTTTAAGACAATGTTTTATGCGACTTAGCGATGTAAACGCTAAACTTATATTTTCAAATTATGGTATTTGAAGTTATTTTTACGAGCATGTAGCATGTTTACCTTTCGTATGCAATGAGAACCTTTCATGATCACACCTCGTGCTTCCGCCGCAGAAAGGGGTGTGACAAAAGGTTGGACGAGGCCTCTCGTATAGATGAAGAATTGAGGAGAAGCTCCTTCGGTGATGCAAACACGTGCTTTGAAGGTTCCCGACAAAGTAAGTACGATAAACCTCGCCACAGCTCGTACGTTCCGTCACAGGCCTCTCAACAGTCGGTTATAAGGTCCCAAAAACCCAAAGCGAGCCTAAGTCGTTCAAAGAGTTCTAAGAAGAAAGAGACACGAGATGCTCACGGTTTTCCTTTAATCATTGGGGACGAGTACGTGGGAATCCTCAAACAGTTTAAGTATGCCATTCCGCCAGTGTTCCATCCGTACGTCTCGCGCATACGAGATGTGATGTCGGACGGTCATTGTGGGTTTCGGTCTGTGGCTGTGGGCTTAGGTATGGATCAGAGTTCATGGGGGCTCATTCGAAGGGACCTTGTCCAAGAAATGGATCAGAACGAATCAATCTGGTTCCCAATATTTGAAGCATGGGATGAAGGTTATTTTTACACGCATCGTCAGGGCCTAATTTGGGATTCAGTGTCCGGTTGTGGGGAGGATCACTGGATGGACTTCCCCTTAGCAGGACTTCTTATTGCACAAACGTACGGTATCGGGGTGCACCTGTTAACGACAACCATGGGTGCGAGTTCCATTTTCTTCCCGATACTAAGTCCTCCGGCTAATCAACAACCATTATTCATAATGCTTACACATGTTAACGAGAACCATTTCATACATGTTAAGCTGGAAGGGGATTATCCAATGCCACCAGCACACAGGCTATGGTTGACCCACCGAAGACCCCATACGGAACAATGGGAAAATATGTACTTGCCACGCCTAGAATGGTATACATCGATAATGAATCCTCCGCCAAGATCAAACCCCAGTCTTAATTACATCGACAGTGATACGGAAGAATGATTTTTGTAATTAATAGTATTTTTTGTATTAATTCCTATAATTTTCTACAATTTCTATCATTTTTATTATAATTTCTATCATTATTCTATAATTAGAATAGATTAAATCAGGTTAATAACATTTTAATAAAAAAAATTACAAATATACGACTCGTATAGAGCTAGACGTGTCTTATATAATTGATCAAAAGACCATTTTGCCCCTGATACGCCCCCAATCTAGGCTTATTTCAGGGGCTAAAAGGTCATTCTACCTTCACCAGATGTAACACCTCGCAAATTTCGGGTTAAATATTAAAACGACACGTGTCATATAAGACAAAAACGCGTTGAAAACCCGGATCTAATATAGATGTTTCGGTAAGATTTAAAGTGGCGTCATGTTAAATCGTTACCTCTGAACGACCTCAATTATAAATCCCAAGACTCGATATAATAATTTACACATCTATTATACCCTCACTTCAGAAAATCATTGCCAATAATGGAATTGATGATGCATGACTTGATCCCACGAAGAAAAGCAATGGTAAACCGATGTTTTCGGGTCTTGTTTATGCATTCATTTGAAACATTGGTTAATGGTAGGGTAGGAACTGTTCAAGACATGTTTTAGGGGTCCCAAAGTGTTAATATAAAGTCCCAAAAATCGTGCAAGTTGATGCCCTTTCGAAACACCAACAAACAACAACAATTCTGATCAGCTTAGGGCGTCGCGTAGCGCGACGGCCCCTCGCGCTACGCGAGGGGTGCCCAGCGACCAGAATAACCTGCAGTTGGCTGTTTAACGCGAATGTGACCCTTTTGGCCGGTTTTTCTTGCATGTGAAGGACCCTTAGACTTCCCTAGGCACTAGTAACAGGTGTTGGATGATTGTGGAGTGTTGTAGACTTTGTTGTCATCAATTCATGGTGCCATGAACACTATATAACCCACATAAGTTGCAACTCTTTGATCATTCCATTCACAATTCACTTCTGATCAATTTTGGGAGCTTCCAAGCAGATCAAGTCTTCCTAAGCATCCATTAATCACTTGGTAAGTTGCCTAACCCTTCTAAATAAATTCTAGCTTAGTAATTAGCTTAAAAGTCAATGTATCGTAACTTACGGTTGACTTCACAATTAATTATCGATAGCTCAGTCGTAACCCGAATTAAGAGTACCTTTAGATAGGTAATAATATGGGTATTAAACCCTTATAAGGGCACGTACCGAATCCAGACCTAACTAGGTCGTTTGTCGGGTCAAACGTTGACCGAAAAAGTCAACAGAATTGCAAAATGCGATTTAAAGCACGATTAGCAATCCGCGAGGCGTGTAACCTGTTTTAACATTAATGTAACTTGGTAATAAGTATAAAAACTTGTTTACGCTTGTCCGACTCGACAAATTTCTGTTTAAACCCGGTTCGGAACCGAAAGGAGCAAAACTTTGACTTTTGTGTTGACTTCGGTTCTGACCCGTTTTAGTTTGATTCGGAAATGCCTTAGTACTTCATTAGAGTAGGGTTGCATGATAGTATAAGTCTCTGTACTTGTTTCGTTGATTATCCGATGCATGCACACGTTCCCGTTAATCGCTTAAATTGGACCATAATGCCCTTATGACCATACAACGAGAATTTTGAAAATGTGGAAGTACAATAATCTTAGTTACTGATTAATTAACATGTACGTAAATTTTCACGTCAATCGGAGGTCTAGATTAGGATATATGCGCATTAGCGTAAATAATAAACTTTTTATTAATTAAACGGCGCGATTAGCGCATAGCCTATCTAAACCCGATTTTCGGCACCAAACCTTTTACCCACTGATGTTAAATAATATTTTGGGATTTTTGAAGATTTTTAATTATTTTTAAACTGATCTTAAGCTAGGCTTATCGCCTTAATTCGGTTAATACCGAATTTACCCTTTTCGGTCATAAAATGATTTCTACAAGGAATTTTGACGCGAATCCAATTGCTACTAATTTTAAATAATAAATATAATGTTTTGAGCCTGTTTAACTAATCAGAAAACCCATAATCGTATTTTTAATCGTACGTCGCTTAAAACAGGTTTATACGCATATTATACGCGTAGTTTAGGCTTAAAACCATTTTGACACATAAGGATTATTACCAACTAATATAATCTGTTAAAAATAAGCTGTTTACTGATTACTTCAGTCCCGAACATCGGGGTTACGTTAAATCCCTTTTATAATCTCTAAAATGATCAAAATACCCCTACGGGGCATAGTTAATGATTAAACTCGTTTTGGGCATTATGGAAGGTATCATTATGATATCACAACATAATTTAAGCATATTAACTTAGGAAACCTGTTCGCGACCTATTCGGTTACCCGTTACGCGTTATTCGCGTTCGGATCGGTTTATATAACTAGTTTATATAAGTTAGCCGAAACGGGTCAAACCTTATCGGTTTTATCTCAAATTTCAGAGTGTGTATCAAATACCCATATTAGACAAGTCTTCAAACTTGTCGGGTCTAAAACACATTCTATTCCGGTCTTCGCTTAATCGTGCGTACGAACCGTATCGTTAAAACTAACTGGTCTAAGCTTAAGCTTAATTAAAGACCCGTTAGTATTCTAATAGGTTATATTAAACCTTCGTTCCAGATTAGGGGAACCAGTAAAAGCTATCTGCAATTTATTCGATTAAGGAGTTATACTTGCAAAGGTAAATACTCTTAACTTATTTTCCCTATTACGGGCTTGGGATACGGTAATATAAATACCGCATGTTCAGGTATGGGATTCAAAGACCAATGAGTCGGGAAATCCAAATAACCTGTTTTAATTCGTATTGCTTGACTGAAACATTGGGGATTAATTTGACCGTGTCCTGGATATCCTTGACTCATTAAATTGCAATGGCCACGACCTAAGCACGGGGTGTAGGCATACACCTGACAGATGCCATATGTTTATTAATTAATTATACCCAATAAGGGATTCCCAATAAGGGAATAGTGGTGTGTCGGTTAATCATGAACCGGCATAGATCCGGGCCCCGTATGTAGAGCAAGTTATGTAAAACTGATAACATGAAATATAGTTTGTCCCAAGTAATCAAGTATACAAAGTATAAAAGATTAATATTGCCTCTGTGCATTTTAATCCAAGTGTCGAAATATTTATGTGTGCACCTAAACCAATTTTCATAAACTCTTTTCAAATGAGTCGGTTGAGTGTATTTACCAGTGAAAACTGACGTATTTTCAAAAGTCTAAGTGACAGGTACACGTACGTAATAGGCTGGAAGCGGCTCAGGACGTTACTAAGGAATCTTGCAAGTTCTAGACGTCTAAAGTCTGTTGAACAATGATAATGTTTTAAGATCCGCCTATGGATCCTTTACTTTCCGTTGTAATACTTGGATATTACTTTATATTCGGATTGTAATATAATTATCTTTTGCTTCCGCTGTGCATTTAAATATTGTGTGGTTTGACTATTATGTTGCCAACTACGTCACGATACTCCCCTACCGGGCCCACCGGTGACACGTGGAAATTTGGGGTGTGACAGGTTGGTATCAGAGCCAACACTGAGTGAATTAAACACTAGCCTTTTTGTGTTTAATCTCAGTTACACAGTTGCACATTCTTGAGTCTAGATGAGAACATAGGACAAATTCAAATTTGTTCCATTTTGTCTTTATTTGGTTCCTTTGTTATTTATACGATTAGCTCTTGTATGGGCGAGTCATTTTCGGTAGAAGTCCCGATTAGGGCAACCATATACTTGTATAGATTTTTTTGAAGGAACGATTATATATAAAATATCATTTCTATATTATAAGATCTACCATTATAATAAAATGGCAAAAATCTAAAAGGACAAGACCTAGCCATATGTCACATTAAGACAGGGCCAAGATGGTAGTTCCACAATTAGATTCAGATCCTTATTAACATCTCGATTTAAAATTTTGTTCTGCGTTAATTATTAAAAAGAATCTTAAAGGTAAAACCTAGCCTAAATGTCACTGCATACAAGGCCGAGATGGTAGAACCTATTCAAGAGATTCAAATCTTTATTAAACATATGAAAGCATAATTACATGCTCGACAAAGTGTGATACGATAAAATCACATAAGTCATTTGTATGGAAGTATTCTAAATCCTTACTTATATAAGCATCCCATATGGATGAAGTGCCCACGGGCTATAATTAACGTCCTCTGAGACTAAAAGACAATTCTATAAACTCACCAATAGACTATTGTCGATATATTACAGTTCAAGCTACATGGCAGACTCAAACGAGGTCAACAGTCACCCAGGGATAGTACCTGATAATGCCCGAGTAAACGTAGAGGGTGCAGAATTACAAGCAATGATAGATAATGCGGTTAATAGGGCTATGGATAGACAGCACCATGGATCAAGTGGTACCCATACGAGGACCCATTCTGCATCACACACTAGAACACCCTCCAGGACCCACACTGCCCACAACAGTAATTCTCACCACTCCTCGAATCAAAGGAGTAATCCATCCCAAAGAGTTCCACAGAACCAAGAACCTCGTAATAGGGGTTGCACCTATAAGTACTTTGTTTCGTGCAAACCCAGAGACTTCACTGGGGAAAAAGGAGCTGTTGATTGCATGACTTGGATGGACGAAATGGATGCGGTTGTGGATATTAGTGGTTGTGATGATAGGGATATTGTGAAATTTGTGTCACAATCTTTCAAAGGAGAGGCATTAGCTTGGTGGAAATCTTTGATCCAAGCTACAGGGAAAGTCCCGTTATATAATATGACCTGGGAACAGTTCATGACGCTGATCAAAGAAAACTATTGCCCTCAACACGAGGTTGAGAAGATTGAGACTGAATTCTTGACTTTAGTCATGGAGAACTTAGATTGTCAAGCATACCTTACAAGTTTCAATACCAAGTCTCGATTGGTTCCTTATTTGGTCAAACCGGAACCAAAGCGAATTGCTCGCTTCATTGGGGGTTTAGCCCCAGAAATAAAGGCAAGTGTGAAAGCATCGAGACCTACTACCTTCAGGTCAACGGCAGAATTGTCGCTAGCTCTCACACTAGATGTGGTTAGAAACAAGGCTGCCAAGGCCTCTGAAGATGGGAAGCGTAAAAGGGAGGAGAATAATTCCCAGAATCCTAAAAAGAACAAATCCGAGTTCAACAATGACCAACAGGATTCCGACAAGAAGCCTACATGCAAAACTTGCAAAAGAAGACACTGGGGACAGTGTCGATCAAACCAAAAGATAAAGCAATGTGGCATCTGCAAAAGAACTGGCCACCAGTCCCACGAATGTAGGGACATAAAGAATGCAAGCTGTTTCAGATGTGGTGAAAAGGGCCACATCAGTACTAATTGCCCGGAGGCTGCCCAGGAAGGAGCAGCTAAGTCTGGGATGGATAAGAAAGGAAACGCCTAAACTACCAGTTGAAGGCCAGAGACAGTGCATATCAATAAGAAGGTACGTCCTTACCTTTTAGCATCAATTGTATCTGCTAAGTATTTTACGTTAATGTAAGGGATAATAAACCTTTAGTAAACCATAAGCTTAGCAAAAAAAAATTTTGGTTGCATACTTAAGGACTCAATATAGTGATAAAAATCGAGTGGTTGCCTTAAAAATCAAGTCCATATTGTGAGTGATATGAAGCAATTAATTATCAAGCCTCCTTATGAGACAACCCTCGTAATTATACGTGTCCGTACGCTTAATTAATATTAAAAAAAAAATGGTGGAACTGACCGTCCCCGGAATCGAACCCGGGTCTAGGCCGGCCGCACCCTTTCGCGCGCCTAGCCAACTGAGCTAGGTGCCTAGTTTGTGAAAATCTCCATTCTAATTTAATATAAGCACTTGTACAATAAACTTCCTTATCATTTAGCAATAATAATGTCTGCTAAGTGTCCTGTTTTTAATACAGGCAATAATAAATCTTCATGAACCATAAACTTAGCAAAATTTTATTATCATCCACAAGGTATAACTACCAAGGAGACCATAGTAACCGATTCGTATAAATCGGCAAGGAATCGTTCCGAAAATCTAAGAGCACTCTTTCTTTGCATAGAGTACGACAACGTATATTATTTTAATTATTTTCTCATTATTTTCTATCGCCTGCGAATGCCAAACTATGTTTGATAAAAGTGTCATATGAGGATTGGTGTATCCTAGTGTGTCCCATAGATTGTTTCCATGTCTGATCAACATGGAGGTTTAATACATGGAACCCCTAAGATATCCCAATGATCGTATTGTACTTCCGTCGACTAGTAGTATTCAAAGGAGATATCTAGAATAGAACTATCCAAATAAATATTCCTCGGTAAAGGAATATGGGAAATCATAACATGAACGTATCACTTATTAGACACAAGCGTTGATGAGCGAACTGGAGCCTGAGATATGGAAATCTCTGTAACCTCCTTGTACTTTGATTATCTTCTCCTAAGTTTACCCTGTTTACCTCCCTAGAGGCAAGTAGAGTTATGATTAACATCCCGCTTTGGGTTAGAATGTTGTAAGAACTCCATATTAATTATGGAATAACCGAGAACCTGATTAAGTAAATTTTAAAATAGGAGATTCATATAGCCTAGCTCGATATTTCAGAACAAGATAGTTGTTAGATAAGAAAGACGGTTCATATTGCTTATGCATGCATGCCGCAACCCTAATTAGACAACGATTAAGAATTTGCCATCAGCTAACCAGGATCGTCGAATTGTTCGACTAATGACAAGGATTAGCTATTCCTTAATATTAGTTAAGTACTGGTTGGAATAACCATCTCACCTTAAGATAAGCTTCTCTATAATATTTGATATATAGGTATCAAGGCTACTCCCTTGAAAACCTTGTATAGATGGAATGATAAACGTTCATTGATAGGACAATAGTTGGTAAGTCCAAACATTAAGATCTGAAAATTTCATTATAGACAATCAATAAGATCACGCAAATTCATAATCATCAGTAAGATGCCAGTATTCGGCAGAAAGTTAAGGATTATGAAAATAGCAAACCTCCTAAATTCTTATTAAAGAATAAGATTCAACAATAGATATCACCCTGGAAAAGAGTGATGCGTTTTGGTAAGAAAGGCCAGATAAGCCCGAGATACATAGGGCCTTTCGAGGTTATCGAACGTATCGGTTCAGTTGCCTATAAGCTAAACTTACCTGAAGAGCCCAGTGGAATTCACAATGTGTTCCACATCTGCAATCTAAAGAAGTGTTCCGCTGACGATTCACATGTCATGCCACCTACAGATGTGCAGATAGACAAGAGCTTGAAATTTGTTGAAAAACCTTTGTCGATTGAAGATCGACAGGTAAGAAAGCTTCGAAGAAAGCATATACCTTTTGTAAAGGTCAAATGGGATGCCCGAAGAGGTCCCGAGTATACGTGGGAGTTGGAATCTACCATGAAAGAAAAATACCCTTATTTGTTTCAGTAAATCTCGGGTCGAGATTTATTTTAAGGGGGTGAGGATGTAACACCTCGCAAATTTCGGGTTAAATATTAAAACGACACGTGTCATATAAGACAAAAACGCGTTGAAAACCCGGATCTAATATAGATGTTTCGGTAAGATTTAAAGTGGCGTCATGTTAAATCGTTACCTCTGAACGACCTCAATTATAAATCCCAAGACTCGATATAATAATTTACACATCTATTATACCCTCACTTCAGAAAATCATTGCCAATAATGGAATTGATGATGCATGACTTGATCCCACGAAGAAAAGCAATGGTAAACCGATGTTTTCGGGTCTTGTTTATGCATTCATTTGAAACATTGGTTAATGGTAGGGTAGGAACTGTTCAAGACATGTTTTAGGGGTCCCAAAGTGTTAATATAAAGTCCCAAAAATCGTGCAAGTTGATGCCCTTTCGAAACACCAACAAACAACAACAATTCTGATCAGCTTAGGGCGTCGCGTAGCGCGACGGCCCCTCGCGCTACGCGAGGGGTGCCCAGCGACCAGAATAACCTGCAGTTGGCTGTTTAACGCGAATGTGACCCTTTTGGCCGGTTTTTCTTGCATGTGAAGGACCCTTAGACTTCCCTAGGCACTAGTAACAGGTGTTGGATGATTGTGGAGTGTTGTAGACTTTGTTGTCATCAATTCATGGTGCCATGAACACTATATAACCCACATAAGTTGCAACTCTTTGATCATTCCATTCACAATTCACTTCTGATCAATTTTGGGAGCTTCCAAGCAGATCAAGTCTTCCTAAGCATCCATTAATCACTTGGTAAGTTGCCTAACCCTTCTAAATAAATTCTAGCTTAGTAATTAGCTTAAAAGTCAATGTATCGTAACTTACGGTTGACTTCACAATTAATTATCGATAGCTCAGTCGTAACCCGAATTAAGAGTACCTTTAGATAGGTAATAATATGGATATTAAACCCTTATAAGGGCACGTACCGAATCCAGACCTAACTAGGTCGTTTGTCGGGTCAAACGTTGACCGAAAAAGTCAACAGAATTGCAAAATGCGATTTAAAGCACGATTAGCAATCCGCGAGGCGTGTAACCTGTTTTAACATTAATGTAACTTGGTAATAAGTATAAAAACTTGTTTACGCTTGTCCGACTCGACAAATTTCTGTTTAAACCCGGTTCGGAACCGAAAGGAGCAAAACTTTGACTTTTGTGTTGACTTCGGTTCTGACCCGTTTTAGTTTGATTCGGAAATGCCTTAGTACTTCATTAGAGTAGGGTTGCATGATAGTATAAGTCTCTGTACTTGTTTCGTTGATTATCCGATGCATGCACACGTTCCCGTTAATCGCTTAAATTGGACCATAATGCCCTTATGACCATACAACGAGAATTTTGAAAATGTGGAAGTACAATAATCTTAGTTACTGATTAATTAACATGTACGTAAATTTTCACGTCAATCGGAGGTCTAGATTAGGATATATGCGCATTAGCGTAAATAATAAACTTTTTATTAATTAAACGGCGCGATTAGCGCATAGCCTATCTAAACCCGATTTTCGGCACCAAAACTTTTACCCACTGATGTTAAATAATATTTTGGGATTTTTGAAGATTTTTAATTATTTTTAAACTGATCTTAAGCTAGGCTTATCGCCTTAATTCGGTTAATACCGAATTTACCCTTTTCGGTCATAAAATGATTTCTACAAGGAATTTTGACGCGAATCCAATTGCTACTAATTTTAAATAATAAATATAATGTTTTGAGCCTGTTTAACTAATCAGAAAACCCAGAATCGTATTTTTAATCGTACGTCGCTTAAAACAGGTTTATACGCATATTATACGCGTAGTTTAGGCTTAAAACCATTTTGACACATAAGGATTATTACCAACTAATATAATCTGTTAAAAATAAGCTGTTTACTGATTACTTCAGTCCCGAACATCGGGGTTACGTTAAATCCCTTTTATAATCTCTAAAATGATCAAAATACCCCTACGGGGCATAGTTAATGATTAAACTCGTTTTGGGCATTATGGAAGGTATCATTATGATATCACAACATAATTTAAGCATATTAACTTAGGAAACCTGTTCGCGACCTATTCGGTTACCCGTTACGCGTTATTCGCGTTCGGATCGGTTTATATAACTAGTTTATATAAGTTAGCCGAAACGGGTCAAACCTTATCGGTTTTATCTCAAATTTCAGAGTGTGTATCAAATACCCATATTAGACAAGTCTTCAAACTTGTCGGGTCTAAAACACATTCTATTCCGGTCTTCGCTTAATCGTGCGTACGAA
Organism: Helianthus tuberosus; assembly: GCA_030545235.1. Lineage (NCBI taxonomy): Eukaryota > Viridiplantae > Streptophyta > Magnoliopsida > Asterales > Asteraceae > Helianthus > Helianthus tuberosus. The sequence goes on along the minus strand of CM060433.1, from coordinate 98,271,730 downwards.
CCGTATCGTTAAAACTAACCGGTCTAAGCTTAAGCTTAATTAAAGACCCGTTAGTATTCTAATAGGTTATATTAAACCTTCGTTCCAGATTAGGGGAACCAGTAAAAGCTATCTGCAATTTATTCGATTAAGGAGTTATACTTGCAAAGGTAAATACTCTTAACTTATTTTCCCTATTACGGGCTTGGGATACGGTAATATAAATACCGCATGTTCAGGTATGGGATTCAAAGACCAATGAGTCGGGAAATCCAAATAACCTGTTTTAATTCGTATTGCTTGACTGAAACATTGGGGATTAATTTGACCGTGTCCTGGATATCCTTGACTCATTAAATTGCAATGGCCACGACCTAAGCACGGGGTGTAGGCATACACCTGACAGATGCCATATGTTTATTAATTAATTATACCCAATAAGGGATTCCCAATAAGGGAATAGTGGTGTGTGTCACACCCCGAAATTATCAGAGCATTGGCGTGACTGGACTGGTATCTTCATTGCACAGCGGAAGCAAAAGAGCCAAGTCTTTTAGAAAATGAACGCCCACTAAGTACTCGAATCTCCAATGGTTCTCCTATTCCGACCGTGCCTTGTTTTAGAAATGCAACCTGAGAAAGAAACATGCGGAAAAATCAACATAAAGTTGAGCGAGTTCACAGTTTGTTTGTAAAAGATTTGAAATAAATCTTTTTGAATAACCGGTTTGTGAAACAGTATTGAGAAAACGAATTTAAAAATCATTTTCTTGCCAAGTTATATGGAAACGTTGTGTTTGTAACACATTATGTTCATAAAAACCATGTATTTGTAAAGTCTTGTATTAGTAATGTTCGTATAACCGTCAATGCCCACCCTGACTTTGACTCCATACCCGCATAATCCTATGCTTTGAATTTTGTATAAAACATGGTATTTAATTTGTATAAATCAAGTATTTCTGTAAGTATGTATGTATAACCCTTGGATATATGATTTGTATGTATAAATGTCCCTGGTATGTAGCAATAAGGAAAAAGAAGCTTTGTTTTGCAAAAATTGTCGATATGATATAGATAAAGCTTCAACAAAAGTGGTTGTCGATATGTCTTTATAGCAAAAGAGTAATACTTGTAACAAAATGAGAAGTGTGACGGGTCTCGCTTACACTTCTAAGCAACAAAATGAGAAATGTGACGGGTCTCGCATACACCTCTAAGTAATAAAATGAGAAATGTGACGGGTCTCGCATACATTTCTGAGAAGTGTGACGGGTCTCGCATACACCTCTAAGTAACAAAATGAGAAATGTGACGGGTCTCGCATACATTTCTGAGAAGCGTGACGGGTCTCGCATACACCTCTATGTAACATATATTTTACCCTAGCCTCTAAGGCTAAACCTCCCCAACCTCTAAGGTTGAACCTCCCAGCCTCTAAGGCTGACCTCCCCAGCCTCTAGGCTGACCTCCCCAGCCTCTAAGGCTGAACCTCCCCAAGTCATGAAAATCATTCACATTTTGATAATACGCATTTGTTTTGTAAAAACCGGTATGTTTAGTATAAACCTTTTGTAAATCATTTGAGTTCCTCGAAATCCATTCGTAATATGATTTAGAAATACGAGTTTTCGTTCGTTCAAAACTTGGTATGTTCTTGTAAAATGTGCATGTCTTTCCACCCCGAAAACATTAATAAAAATGTAAAACCGTAAAAAGTGGGGTTATGAACTCACCTGAATATTCCAGTGCAAAGCTAGCTATATACGACTTTGTGATGTCGTTTCCAAGACTTGACTTGCTAGCGTGCATTCTACAATATTCCTAACGCGGAATATATCTAATAAGTTTCTAAATAAACGTAGTAACTAAACTACGTGTCACCGAGCTCTACCGAATCGTTGACCGAACGATTCGACGGTTTGTTGTTAACTTAATGAAAACGATTAAGTCATATTTGTTAAGTACCGTTTATTTTCGGTAATAAATAATAAGTCTTAAAAAGACTTAAATTCTCGAGATATTTAAATGTAAATAAATATTCATATCAAAATATATAGATACTTCGTTGTAATTGCGCTAGCCGTCTCGAGTAGTCGTACGTGTATGTATCGAGTATTCGTATGAAAATAATATATAATAACTTGTATTATATATATCACTTCTTGTGTATATTTGCAAAAAAATATACGTATATGTCGTTTCGGCGCTTGAAATAAATATAAAAATTATATTTATTTTTATAAAAGAACTCGTGTTGTACGGTATTTGAAATAAATATATAAGCTATATTTATTTTTATAAAAGAATTATTGTTGTTCGATATTTAAAATAAATATATAAATTATATTTATTTTAGTGAAAGAATCGCCGAGAATGATATCCAAATCGTCGTTGTCGTGATGCTGTAAAGTGTTATCCGAAATGTTATACACTTGTATTAAATCTTATAAAAATCATTTGTAGTCGATCGGTTATGCGTCGTTTTGTAATAAAACGTAATTATTTTACGGATTTTCTCGAAAAACGGGCAGAGTTTCCTCTGTTTTTGGATGCCCCGGACAACCAAGTTGTCGTTATTTCATCAAAATTCAACAATTTTCAATCAACTCACGCAAAATATATGATAGCTTTTCATCAAATACGCCAAAGTAAGATGTAAATAGTCGTTAATGGTATCGGTCGAGCTCGTTCACGTTATGAGTTGTAACTAAATAACGTAAATAATAAACGCGTCCTAAATATTTACCATCTCCTCGTGTCAAAATGCTAACTGAGTTGACCGAGTCAACTAGGTTTGACCGAGTCGACTCACTGTTGACCGAACTTGACCGAGTTGACTCGGTTTGACCGAGTCCACTAAACCCAAATCTGTTGTCTGAACCCGAGCCGAGACCGAAACACATGAAGATGTCTGACTTGAATATTTCAAAATCTGAACCGCACACCAACTGACCCGAAACCACTGTTAACTGAGTTGACTCGGTTTGACCGAGTCAAACCGAGTTGAACCAAACTTTGACCAGCTTTGACTTCCGAACCGAAACCCGAGCCATAACGGTAAATTACCAACACCAACTTCCATTCGGAACCGAACTTCCTGGCTTTGATTCATCTCAACCCAAACCAACCCGAGCACCCTGAAGCTGACCCGAGTCTAGCCTGAGACCTAATCTCGAACCACTCAAACTAATAACCACCTCCGCCTTCTCGTCGACAGTGGAGTCGGCCACCACCACCATCAATCTCAACATCTTTAACATTAGAAACAGAATGATATTGTCACCTTCAGCAACTTTAGAAAGAACAAAATAAGAAAATGGGGATATTCCTTACCGGTGGTCTTGTCGGATCGAGGAACATCACCTCCGCCGGTTGCCGCCGAAGACATCAAGCAGAGGGGGGGGGGGGGGGGGGGGGGGGGTCTCGCTTGTCGGAGAAGGCCACTACCGCTGTCGTAGTGGTGGTGCTGTTGCCAAGAACCACCGCCAGCCGTCGCCATCGAAGTTCAGTCGCCGGTCACGGTCACCGGAGTTCAGTCGGAGAGGGAGAGGTGATCGAGAGGTGTGGCTGATGTTGTTGTTCTGAGCTTTTGAAAGAGAGTGAAGATGTCTGATGCTATTGTTTGTGTGTGTAATTATAGATAGAGAGAGAGATGACCTTGGATTCTAGTTGATGAGGTCCTGAAAGGGCCAGGGTTTCTCCAAAAGAAGTAATGCAAAGAACACAAAGAAAAGAAGGGCATGTGGTGTCGGCAAAAAAAAATAAAAGTGGAATCATCATTTGGTCAAATTAGTGTATTGAGGGCCATGAACAACTTTCGGTGGAAAAAAAAAAATAAAATATATTTTCGGTGGGTTTTGGATCCAAGGCCCGCGATGTCTGATTTCAGATTGAATTGATATTATTAAATCTGAAAATATGTATATATATAATATAAAACTTCATAATACAACCGGGTGAGGGCTTAGCCCGACCGGTCACGAGTTCGTTTGTTAAGTGAGTAGTCACGTTCGCACGTTGATAACGGTAATAATCGCGAAAAATTACATCGTTGCCGTCTTTAATCCGTTTTTCGATCCGGTTTTGACTATAGTCACTAAAATTTAATTACAAAGCTAAAATATATCATAACAATTTAATATTTGTCGCCGTTACCAGTATCCTGTTCGGTTTCAATCCGTTGCCGTTTAACGTTTCACAGGTTTCTCTGTAAACCACCGTTCGCGCACTGTAAAGTCGGATAAACGTTCTTGGGCACTCCAAAGGCTTAATTAAGTTAATTTGCTCTGTAAACACTAATTATTATTGCGTTAATCATCTACTAATCACGTAATTAGGTGCCGTAAATCACGGGTTGTCACATTCTCCCCCTGTTACAGAAATTTCGTCCTCGAAATTTAGACTATGTTATCTCCTCAGAATTGTGTTGTTCGCAGGTAAGTCCGAGTAATAACAAAGTGAATGACCGCGTAATCGAAACAAGACTTATTCGAATCATGTGAATTTAATGACATTCCTCGACAATAAGAACCCAACGGTTTAAAAGCAATGTGTTTCAAAAATTGATGTCAAAGGAAACAAGACGTATAGGTACAGTCACTAATGTGACTAATTTAACAGGGATCCAACAATGAACAGGAACTTCGACCAATCGAATTCCATATGCACTTTCACAATAAGTAAATGAGTTCTAGAGGCAATAACATCCACTGGATGAACTTAGAATCAACAATCTCAAATGTACTAGTTTGCATGAAACGCTCGATCGTGATCAGCACAAGCTGTAAGTTATACCGACGCCACAAGGTGTCGCATTGAATGAAACAATTCAATAATAGGGGTGATCGAACAAGTATCACCTGTGTTTTGTATGAAACGCTCAATCATGATTAGCCCAAGCTACAAGTTTGTACTGAGACCACAAGGTGTCGTAGTGATTCAAATCATTCAATAATAGCGGTGATCAACCAAATTCACCGTGTTTGAAGTCAATTGAAAGCGCAATGAAGTAAATATGAATGTTTGTTCCAAACAACATCAAAGAATTTTCAATTGAAGATGGAACACCAAAGAATTACTGTTTCGATCGAAGAGGAAGGAGCAATGAATATCGCAAGACTTTCGATCGATAATGAAAGAAACGTTAGTAGGTACACCGGAATATAAAATGAATTTGTGTACCATCGTCTTAACGCACTATTGTATTAAGACTGTTGTAATGTGATAAACCAAAGCGGATTTAAAGCAATTCAATAATTAAATCCGTGTATGAGATGTGTAAACGAGTTTAGCACAAGCTTCAAGTTAATGAATACACCACCACAAGGTGTCGAATTCAACAAATGACTTATTGGGGTCGTAGACCAAACAAGTCTACTACGACTCGGAACAAATGAAACTCTTGTTAAAACGAATTTGAATATGATGTCTTCAATACATCATATGGTATCTTGAATTGAGTATGTGTAATGCAGAAGTTCAAACAATCGAACTTGGTTTTAGCGCAATCCGACAATAAATATATGTATTGACAAGAAAACTTTAGGCATGGTTACAACGAAAAACCATGTATGTAACTTGTAAAGAAATGATTGTGATACAATGACCATTAAGAGGAGTAGAGATACGAAAATCTACTCAGTAAGTGTGAAATTCAAAATTTCAATAAAAGAAATTTGAGGACTTTACCTGGGGTTTCGTGTGACGACCAATTGTTAGGTGACATTACCATGGAATGTCGAACATAGCGTATTCGTCATTAGTTAGGTGGGGGGGTGCGGAGACAATCGTCTTCTCCCTGGCGTGATTCGTGTCGTTGCAGGATCGCGTGACAAGTTGTCGTTTCCTGATCGTTAGTTCTCCTGCTGACAGGAATCTAGCGTCGTCGTTAAATTTGCGTCATCGTTCCTTCTCAAAGGCCTCGCCTCGACAGTCGTATGTGACGTGCTTCAACCTCCGTTGACGTACATATTGAGTTTCGCGTATACCTGTGCACTAGCGTTTCATTCCGCGTAGAACGTGATGTACCCCGACATCCGTTGACGTAAAGTTTGAGTTTCATGTATTGTCGTGCACTAGCGTTTCGTTATACGTAGGCTGCCTTCTCGGGAAGTTAAAATATCACAGACAATATGGATAATAATGTGTGCCCGAGTTAATATTCGCGGTTCCTACGTGATGACCTTTAATAAACACACACATGCACAAATAACCAATAAGCAATCAAATAGTCCTCCTAGTCCCACTAGCCTCCCAGCCTCCCAGACTGAATTCCCTTTTCCGAAGGTCTTAAATGCATGTTTCCTAAACTCTCAGAGTGTTGTGTACTGTATGTAATTGTTTTGTGTACCGTGTATAAAACATCACAATAGCGTATGTTTGAAAACAAAATTTTGACTGTTTGTTTTTCGGCAACGGTTGGAGACCATATTCGAGTACCAGGCGTTCTGTATGTATTCAACGTCTTAATAGTCTAAGTCCCAGAGAAAAGTGAGGTTAGAGCCTAGGTATCACAACAGAAACCTAATTCGCTGTAACCTATAGCTCTGATACCAATCTGTCACACCCCGAAATTATCAGAGCATTGGCGTGACTGGACTGGTATCTTCATTGCACAGCGGAAGCAAAAGAGCTAAGTCTTTTAGAAAATGAACGCCCACTAAGTACTCGAATCTCCAATGGTTCTCCTATTCCGACCGTGCCTTGTTTTAGAAATGCAACCTGAGAAAGAAACATGCGGAAAAATCAACATAAAGTTGAGCGAGTTCACAGTTTGTTTGTAAAAGATTTGAAATAAATCTTTTTGAATAACCGGTTTGTGAAACAGTATTGAGAAAACGAATTTAAAAATCATTTTCTTGCCAAGTTATATGGAAACGTTGTGTTTGTAACACATTATGTTCATAAAAACCATGTATTTGTAAAGTCTTGTATTAGTAATGTTCGTATAACCGTCAATGCCCACCCTGACTTTGACTCCATACCCGCATAATCCTATGCTTTGAATTTTGTATAAAACATGGTATTTAATTTGTATAAATCAAGTATTTCTGTAAGTATGTATGTATAACCCTTGGATATATGATTTGTATGTATAAATGTCCCTGGTATGTAGCAATAAGGAAAAAGAAGCTTTGTTTTGCAAAAATTGTCGATATGATATAGATAAAGCTTCAACAAAAGTGGTTGTCGATATGTCTTTATAGCAAAAGAGTAATACTTGTAACAAAATGAGAAGTGTGACGGGTCTCGCTTACACTTCTAAGCAACAAAATGAGAAATGTGACGGGTCTCGCATACACCTCTAAGTAATAAAATGAGAAATGTGACGGGTCTCGCATACATTTCTGAGAAGTGTGACGGGTCTCGCATACACCTCTAAGTAACAAAATGAGAAATGTGACGGGTCTCGCATACATTTCTGAGAAGCGTGACGGGTCTCGCATACACCTCTATGTAACATATATTTTACCCTAGCCTCTAAGGCTAAACCTCCCCAACCTCTAAGGTTGAACCTCCCAGCCTCTAAGGCTGACCTCCCCAGCCTCTAGGCTGACCTCCCCAGCCTCTAAGGCTGAACCTCCCCAAGTCATGAAAATCATTCACATTTTGATAATACGCATTTGTTTTGTAAAAACCGGTATGTTTAGTATAAACCTTTTGTAAATCATTTGAGTTCCTCGAAATCCATTCGTAATATGATTTAGAAATACGAGTTTTCGTTCGTTCAAAACTTGGTATGTTCTTGTAAAATGTGCATGTCTTTCCACCCCGAAAACATTAATAAAAATGTAAAACCGTAAAAAGTGGGGTTATGAACTCACCTGAATATTCCAGTGCAAAGCTAGCTATATACGACTTTGTGATGTCGTTTCCAAGACTTGACTTGCTAGCGTGCATTCTACAATATTCCTAACGCGGAATATATCTAATAAGTTTCTAAATAAACGTAGTAACTAAACTACGTGTCACCGAGCTCTACCGAATCGTTGACCGAACGATTCGACGGTTTGTTGTTAACTTAATGAAAACGATTAAGTCATATTTGTTAAGTACCGTTTATTTTCGGTAATAAATAATAAGTCTTAAAAAGACTTAAATTCTCGAGATATTTAAATGTAAATAAATATTCATATCAAAATATATAGATACTTCGTTGTAATTGCGCTAGCCGTCTCGAGTAGTCGTACGTGTATGTATCGAGTATTCGTATGAAAATAATATATAATAACTTGTATTATATATATCACTTCTTGTGTATATTTGCAAAAAAATATACGTATATGTCGTTTCGGCGCTTGAAATAAATATAAAAATTATATTTATTTTTATAAAAGAACTCGTGTTGTACGGTATTTGAAATAAATATATAAGCTATATTTATTTTTATAAAAGAATTATTGTTGTTCGATATTTAAAATAAATATATAAATTATATTTATTTTAGTGAAAGAATCGCCGAGAATGATATCCAAATCGTCGTTGTCGTGATGCTGTAAAGTGTTATCCGAAATGTTATACACTTGTATTAAATCTTATAAAAATCATTTGTAGTCGATCGGTTATGCGTCGTTTTGTAATAAAACGTAATTATTTTACGGATTTTCTCGAAAAACGGGCAGAGTTTCCTCTGTTTTTGGATGCCCCGGACAACCAAGTTGTCGTTATTTCATCAAAATTCAACAATTTTCAATCAACTCACGCAAAATATATGATAGCTTTTCATCAAATACGCCAAAGTAAGATGTAAATAGTCGTTAATGGTATCGGTCGAGCTCGTTCACGTTATGAGTTGTAACTAAATAACGTAAATAATAAACGCGTCCTAAATATTTACCATCTCCTCGTGTCAAAATGCTAACTGAGTTGACCGAGTCAACTAGGTTTGACCGAGTCGACTCACTGTTGACCGAACTTGACCGAGTTGACTCGGTTTGACCGAGTCCACTAAACCCAAATCTGTTGTCTGAACCCGAGCCGAGACCGAAACACATGAAGATGTCTGACTTGAATATTTCAAAATCTGAACCGCACACCAACTGACCCGAAACCACTGTTAACTGAGTTGACTCGGTTTGACCGAGTCAAACCGAGTTGAACCAAACTTTGACCAGCTTTGACTTCCGAACCGAAACCCGAGCCATAACGGTAAATTACCAACACCAACTTCCATTCGGAACCGAACTTCCTGGCTTTGATTCATCTCAACCCAAACCAACCCGAGCACCCTGAAGCTGACCCGAGTCTAGCCTGAGACCTAATCTCGAACCACTCAAACTAATAACCACCTCCGCCTTCTCGTCGACAGTGGAGTCGGCCACCACCACCATCAATCTCAACATCTTTAACATTAGAAACAGAATGATATTGTCACCTTCAGCAACTTTAGAAAGAACAAAATAAGAAAATGGGGATATTCCTTACCGGTGGTCTTGTCGGATCGAGGAACATCACCTCCGCCGGTTGCCGCCGAAGACATCAAGCAGAGGGGGGGGGGGGGGGGTCTCGCTTGTCGGAGAAGGCCACTACCGCTGTCGTAGTGGTGGTGCTGTTGCCAAGAACCACCGCCAGCCGTCGCCATCGAAGTTCAGTCGCCGGTCACGGTCACCGGAGTTCAGTCGGAGAGGGAGAGGTGATCGAGAGGTGTGGCTGATGTTGTTGTTCTGAGCTTTTGAAAGAGAGTGAAGATGTCTGATGCTATTGTTTGTGTGTGTAATTATAGATAGAGAGAGAGATGACCTTGGATTCTAGTTGATGAGGTCCTGAAAGGGCCAGGGTTTCTCCAAAAGAAGTAATGCAAAGAACACAAAGAAAAGAAGGGCATGTGGTGTCGGCAAAAAAAAATAAAAGTGGAATCATCATTTGGTCAAATTAGTGTATTGAGGGCCATGAACAACTTTCGGTGGAAAAAAAAAATAAAATATATTTTCGGTGGGTTTTGGATCCAAGGCCCGCGATGTCTGATTTCAGATTGAATTGATATTATTAAATCTGAAAATATGTATATATATAATATAAAACTTCATAATACAACCGGGTGAGGGCTTAGCCCGACCGGTCACGAGTTCGTTTGTTAAGTGAGTAGTCACGTTCGCACGTTGATAACGGTAATAATCGCGAAAAATTACATCGTTGCCGTCTTTAATCCGTTTTTCGATCCGGTTTTGACTATAGTCACTAAAATTTAATTACAAAGCTAAAATATATCATAACAATTTAATATTTGTCGCCGTTGCCAGTATCCTGTTCGGTTTCAATCCGTTGCCGTTTAACGTTTCACAGGTTTCTCTGTAAACCACCGTTCGCGCACTGTAAAGTCGGATAAACGTTCTTGGGCACTCCAAAGGCTTAATTAAGTTAATTTGCTCTGTAAACACTAATTATTATTGCGTTAATCATCTACTAATCACGTAATTAGGTGCCGTAAATCACGGGTTGTCACAGTGTGTCGGTTAATCATGAACCGGCATAGATCCGGGCCCCGTATGTAGAGCAAGTTATGTAAAACTGATAACATGAAATATAGTTTGTCCCAAGTAATCAAGTATACAAAGTATAAAAGATTAATATTGCCTCTGTGCATTTTAATCCAAGTGTCGAAATATTTATGTGTGCACCTAAACCAATTTTCATAAACTCTTTTCAAATGAGTCGGTTGAGTGTATTTACCAGTGAAAACTGACGTATTTTCAAAAGTCTAAGTGACAGGTACACGTACGTAATAGGCTGGAAGCGGCTCAGGACGTTACTAAGGAATCTTGCAAGTTCTAGACGTCTAAAGTCTGTTGAACAATGATAATGTTTTAAGATCCGCCTATGGATCCTTTACTTTCCGTTGTAATACTTGGATATTACTTTATATTCGGATTGTAATATAATTATCTTTTGCTTCCGCTGTGCATTTAAATATTGTGTGGTTTGACTATTATGTTGCCAACTACGTCACGATACTCCCCTACCGGGCCCACCGGTGACACGTGGAAATTTGGGGTGTGACACCAGACGCCTCGTATAGATCTATATCGGTCGTCTATTTGAGCAGGTTTTTGAAAATTTGAATTTTGAAAATTTGAATATCAAAATTTGATTTTTTTTTTTTTTAAAAGGACGATTCGTATAGACCTGTACGTGTAGTCTATTGGGGCGGCAACAATTCTTTTTTTTTTAAATTTGAATTTTGAAAACATTTTATGTTAATTATTAATATACCCCGAACGTCCCCAGTATAGGCCTTTAATAGGGGCTTAAAGGTAATTTAAAAAGATGGACGACGCGTATAGATCTATACGACCCAAACAACTTAGGCGGCAACTTTTACACTTTTTCTTTTTTAATTATTAAAAAAATGTTTATTAAATGACCATTTTGCCCCTGTAAAGCCCCCAGTATAGGCATTAGTCAGGGGCAAAATGGTAATTAACCATTCCAGAAATATCTTTTTGGATTGGTTAATTACCATTTTGCCCCTGAATAATGCCTATAGTGTGGGCTATACAGGGGCAAAATAGTCATTTAATAAAAAGGGTCGACGACGCGTATAGGTCTATACGAGTCGTCTATGCCTCGTATAAGGCTGGGGGCCTAGACGACCCTGGTTATCACCCCAAACAAACACATATACGGAGCACACACCACTATACGCCTCGGATTAGTATTTCGACCGTATTTTCGAAGATTTGAAGCATCACTGGTACGTATTTCATCCCGTAGTTTATTATTTTTGCCTCGTTTTTGCCTTTAGACCGTAGGTTTGCCCTAAAATTTGGTTTTTGTTGGGTTTGGGGGTTTGAATCTAAGGTTGAAGATGAAGCAGGTAGAACAGGACGCCGAGTATAGCCCTATACGAGGGCGATACGAGGCTCTGAAACTTTTTTTTGTTATTAATGTTATTATTATTGTTTTTATTATTATTATTATTATCATTAATGTTATTATTATTATCATTTATTATTGTTATTAATATTATTATTATTAATATTGTTTATTAATTATCATTATTATTAATATTATTATTATTATTAATATTATTATTTATTATTATTATTGTTATTATTTTTATTGTTATTGTTATTATTATTTATTATTATTATTGTTAATATTATTATTATTATTTATTAATTATTATTATTATTAATATTATTATTATTTATTAATTATTATTATTATTAATATTATTATTAATATTATTATTATTATTAATATTATGTATTATTATTATTATTTATTTATTTATTTATTATTGTTTTTATACGTATACGGTATTTATTTGCAGATTGATTATGGAGGACGATCTGATTCAGGGCGATGACATTCAGGTAGAGCTTCATGGGGCACCACCGGGGGGTCAGCCGGTTCAGCAGGGTCCACGACGGAGACGGTGGCCGCTTCTGGATACGCTGCAGGGTTGTCCGTATCTAGAGTTTCCCGACGACACCGATGCCGCCCGTCACTGCCAGAAGCTTAGGAGGATGCACATTGGATCGCATGCAGCGATCGACTGGGATGCGATAGATGGGATTGCTGAGACGGCTAAAGTGCGTCGATTTATACCTGTCGATTCGCCGTGGCATCACCTTTTTGATTTGGCGCACACGCCGACCTACAGGGAGCTGCTGGTCGAGTTCCTTTCGTCATTCACATTTCACGCTCCTGGGGTCCTAGTGCCGCTTCCGCACCCAGATGCTCCCCCTCCGCCTGAGGTTTCTTCAGGCTCGCTGGCGTTTTGCGTTCGATGACGCTAGCAGAGTTTGCGGTGCATTGTAGTTTATACATGCGGGGGGAGATCGAGACTGAGGTTTACACAGCGGGGCTAGTGGTGGTTGACAAACCCACTCTTGTAGGGTTTTGGCAGGTGATTGCGGGGGAAAATCATTGGGAGCACGACAAGTCGAAGGGGAGGGTGTCGTTTATTAGGGACCCACTGTACAGGTACGTACGTTTATTACAGCAATTATTGTGATTATGTGCATTGTTTATTAATCTCTGTTTCTGTATTTCGCTAACACTATCTGCAGGTATCTGCACCATTTGCTCGCTACTTCTATTTCAGCGCGCGGCTACAGCCGTGAGTGGTGTACGACCACAGATCTTTTTTTCATTTATTGTTTGTTGTATAGGAGGCCGTGCGCGCTAGCACACGGTCTAGCCCAGTACTATGCCTCCGCCCATCACCGGCAGGAGCGCGGATTTTTGTATGGCGGGGCGTACGTGACCGTCATTGCCCGTTCATTGGGCCTCGTACTGCACCAGGACCCACATCTACGGACGCCGCCAGTTATGCCGACGCGGATGGGTTTTCAGTCGCTATGGGGGATGAAGGTAATCAAGAGGTTCCCTGTTGGCCCGCGGTTTAAAAACCGCGAGGTGGCATATGGACAGAGGAGCCCCTACAAGAGCATTCCGAGCCCGTTTATCCTCCTGCAGATCCTGCTGATGCAGTGCCCGTGGAGGACCCTCCGGAGGATGTAGACGGTGCAGCGGTGCCACAGCCACCGCCACCTCCCAGGGCGCCTCAGTTTCCACGTCACGTTATTCCAGGTCATGCCCCAGGAGCTGCGCTACATCCGGATGTACGAGCCGAGCTTGACAGGCTCAACGATTTGGTAGGTTGGCTGGTACAGGCCAAGCAGGATAGACGAGAGAGAGAGGGATTACCCCCGATACCGCTTCCACCGGCTCGAGCACCACATCAGTAGCAGCAGCCGCAGCAGCCAGATCCAGATTCGGATTTGGATGCATAGACCTGTTGTTGTTTTTATTTTTATTATGGATGTACAAACTTATCTTATATATTTTTGTTGTGGATGTACAAAGTTATCTTATATATGTCATATTTATGTTTGTTTTCAGTTAATGATTGTTGTCTTAAATTGAGATAATACGGAAACAAAATATGTTTTGAATATAATACGGAAACAATATATCCCCTGAATATAATACCGAAACAATATTTGAACGAGATAAAATTTTAATCGGAAGAATAATATTTAAAAAAGTAAAATGTTAAAAACATTATAATATTTAATCGATATAATATATTTAAAGAGCCAATTTTTAAAATAGTTGATTTTTAAAAAACAAAAACTTTTTTATAGTTTAAAAAACAAAACTTTTTTTAAAACCAAAAAAAATTCAACCAAAAAACACATCTTCAAAAACTATCCAAAAAACCATACCAAAACCCACCAAAACACCCCTTATTTCAGCAAAAAAAAAAACCCAAGATTAGACGCCTCGTATAGGGCTGTACCCTTCGTATAGGGTTCCTTAAACATTGTGCCTGACACCCTCTGAGACCCCCTTGAATTCAGTGCTTAGACGCCTCGTATAGCCCTATACGAGGCGTCTAGGGCACAAAAAGTGTGAAAATAGGCGCAGAGGGTGTCCAAATAGATCCACCCTTAGAGAATTGTTCTTTGCTTTGATCATTAATGATTTGTACGGTACTTGTTCGGTACCTATACCAGATACTAAATGAAGTTCATTGTGACGTACAATCCTCAAAAAGCACCGAAGCTTTTTTTAATTTTTTTTGTTTTTTTTTTATTTTTTGATTTTTTGATTTTTTTTTTATTTTAAAAAAAAATAATTTTTTTTATTTTTTTAAAGTTTTTTTATTTTTGATTTTTGATTTTTTTTATTTATTTATATTTTCAGCCTATCATGCCAAAATCCATATTAACAAAAAACTCATCTTGGCCTAAACTCATCTTGACCCATTTTGTAATAAACTCATCCTAACCCAACCCATCCTAACCCATTACCCAAACCTGCCCAACCCATCCATTATGCCACCCCTAGTTTTTAGTGTTGTTTCCAGAGTCGTAAAGTCCTTCAATAAGACTTTTGCACCCATGGTCTAGTGACGAGTAATTGAGGTGGTGATGATGATGTTGGTGGTGGGCGGTGGGTGAAGTAAAGAGTAAAGTTGGGGAGGCATAGTGTTAGATGGATAGGTATAGGGAGGTCTTTATGAGTGGTGGAGAAGATGGGGATGCGAAATTACAATAATACCCCTTAAACAAACGGCCCACTAACGGTTCATTACAGGTAGGGAGGCATAGTGTGATGACTTGAAACCATGGGGAGGCAAACTGCAAAAAATGGAAGATAGGGAGACAAAGTGAAAGCGCTACCAAACCACAGAGAAGCAAATTGCAGTTTACTCATATTTATATTTATGGAGGCTAATAATAATGGTGGGTAATGATAGAGACCCGCTGAGGCTTATCATAACCCTGTTAAAATACTACTAAAATTAATTAAGACAAGTATGGCCTATTATAATTACTTATTACAAATCTAGTCACTTGTGGTCAGTCATGGATGATCACGTATGTAATTTATAAAATATTTAATTACCGAAATGGTCAATAATGTGGTTTGACAAAGTCACACATTTGGATGCTCGATTTTAAAAGTTGCATGTTGGACTTTTGTAGTTTCGATTTTGTAACAAGTTTGGGGTCTAATGCTAACTTCCGTTAAAATTTCTATAAAATTTGTGTAAAATGACTAAATACACTTCTATAACCAAATAGACCATTTATGTAATAACTCTACTTCTATTACAGGACGATTTTTGTAAATATTTCAAAATAATATAAATTTACAGATGCCATACAGACCCAATCCATTAATTCGTTCCCCATGGTCATCTTTATCGTTATACCCCTAAAAAATATGTGAAACCACCATAAAATTTTGAAAAAACAAAACCAATATTTCCACTAGAATTAAACCAATAAATTCATCTTTATTATCTCTCATCAATTCTTCTTTAACTGGGTTACCTCATCTCCTTGATGTTATCTTTGTAAGTCCTATATGTAACCATAATCCATCCATGCCTCTTTGTTTCATACTCTTACAGTGGGAAATTGACAGATGAATAGATTTGTGACAGTTAAACGAGGCAAATGGAATGCTTGGTAAGTGTCATATTGATGGTATTCGAAAAGTAGGTTTTACAAGGGGTATTGATACATGTAGACATTTATGGAAGGGAAAATCCCCATTTTAGCAATTGACCGGTCAAAACATCCAAAATAGCCAATTGTAGCGGCTCAACAAGTCTTTTCAATCTCGTGTAATGGCTTAAAAAAATTCTTTCAAGTCAACTAACTCATGATTGCCACGTGACCAACAGCCGTCATTCGGTTGAAAGTTCTTAGCCGAGTACTTTCAACACGGCTCAAGCCTTTTCAGATTATTCTTCGGCTTGGCTTGAGAACTGTTTTTGGCTTAAGATCTTTCAGTATAGCGACTTGACTTGGCTTAAGATCTCTCCTTGGCTAAGATCTTTGATTTTTATATATATTTATAAAAATAAATAAGTTATCTATTTGTTTTAGTAAAAAATATACTCAGAAATATGCTCCAGCCAATCCAACCTTATATTTTAACTAAAAAAAATCCAACGCAAGATATATTTTTGACTAAAGAACTCCAATTGAGTTTGTTAGTTTGATTAGCAGACTCCCTAGAACACGTAGCATGTTTAAAATCTTAGAAATGCTTATGATTTAACAGAGCACCTAGTGTGATGTATATACATTCTTGTTAGTAAAGCAAGAAAACAAATGATCACTAGAGTTATAAATTTGAAAAAGGAAAATATGTGTAAGAAGAAAAAAACTATTTGTGAGGAATTGTGTGTGTGTTTTTTTTTTTTTTTTGGAAACAGTCTGGAAAACATTACCAAACAATTGATATGATCAGGAAGCATATCCGAAAAGGCTAACTCGGACTATTAGACTGCTGTAAAGTTCTGGCGGGTCTTCTTTGAATTAACCTTTTTTATTAACATGACATTAAACCAGGGCCGTCTTCGAAATTTTCGAAAAAAATTTGGGCCAAGGGCAAGAAAAAAAATCGGGCTCCTAGAATATAACGCCAATAACTCATGTGTAAAAAGTCTATAGACGATAATGCGACAATAATTGTTATGAACCCAAAGACAAAATAAGGGCTTGGTTATTCACACATCCCCTTGGTTATTTGCACATCCCTTAAACCCTATAGGAAGCGTATAGGGCAATACGGTTCCTCTGGGTCCAAGCGTATTGAGCAATACACTTCCTATATATGTACTTGAAGTACAAACTTTTCAGAAGATGGTCAGCTAATGATTAGGGGACCAGAGGAAGCGTATAGGGCAATACGGTTCCTCTGGGTCCAAGCGTATTAAGCAATACACTTCCTATATGTGTACCAAACTTTTCAAAAGATGGTTAGCTAAAAGGAAGTGTAAAGGGCCATACGCTCCCTTAATGATTTTTTTTTTCAAAAGACGAGAAATCATATAGGGCCATACGTTCCCTTGAGGAATTTTTTTTTGCAAGAACAGCATATTGTTATTAGTATCTTTTTGAACTTTATTTTTTAAACATTAATTAAGTTGTTTTTTTGTTATAAAATGATGTTAGTTTTTTTTGTTATAAATTTTATAAAAAACGGAGTGAAATTAAGCAATCCAAACAAATTAAACATATCCAAATTAAACAAATATTACAAATACTTAAAATTAAATTCAATTGTTCGTACAGTACTACATAATATGATAATAAAAACCTATCATCATCAATACTCGTCAGACTCCTCGTCAGACTCCTCGTCAGACTCAGCGAGCTCCTCCTCTGTAAAGTTCGGGCCACGCCTAGTAGAGGGTGACAGGCTGTGCCGTGTATAGGACGTGCCTGGAGCCTATAAAAATTCAAACAAAATACTCATTACATAACATTAAAATTGTTCGTAGAAAATGAAATAAAACAAAATAACACACCTGCATGGAAAGGTCGGACAGAGGAAAGAGCGGCATGGTCTGGCCGGACCGAGGAAAATGTGGCAAGGAAAGGTCGGGCTGAGTATAGGACGGGTCGTAAGGCTATAAGAATTTAAACAAAATACCCATTACATAACATTAAATTGCTCGTAGATAAATGAAATAAAAATAAGATAATATACCTGCATGGACTGGAGGGGCTGGGTAAAGGATGGCATGGACGGGTCGGGCTGCTGCGTAAAGAACGGGCCCTGGTCCGGATAAACTCGTGGTGGTGGACGGGGTGGAACCGATATACCCATGTACTTATACATTTCACCCATGCCAGTCATCAGCCACCCTATGTCATCATGCATCTGATCCATCTAGCGACCGTGGGATGTTATCTCCTGACCATGCAGTGTTAGAAGTCGCATTTGCTCATCTTGGTTACGCAAAATCCTATCGAGAAGACAGTTGGTTGACCAAACCTGACGGTTCGTCCAAACGCGGGTGATGTACCAACACCATGCCCAAACCTGACGGTTCGTTCCGACAAACCTATAACCAACATTAGGAATGTTTGCCGCCACTTTCATCCCTGTCATCGACCTCATGTCCAAATATTTGCAGGGAGCCGGCGGTGGATACCTATCCTCCACCCAACCAAAATACCGA
This sequence comes from Helianthus tuberosus, assembly GCA_030545235.1. Classification (NCBI taxonomy): domain Eukaryota; kingdom Viridiplantae; phylum Streptophyta; class Magnoliopsida; order Asterales; family Asteraceae; genus Helianthus; species Helianthus tuberosus. Next base: position 98,253,309 of record CM060433.1, on the reverse strand, counting down.
CTAACACTCTGGGCTATCCGGCCGATAAACGATCCTCCATATATACTACCACGACGCTGCTTTTTCCAACGTGTGACAAAATAATCAACCAGGCAGAGATGGAGGGCGTACGGACGACCAGTAAATACACAATAGAGATAGAAAAGATCGGCCTTCGTTACGTGCTCGCAACTCTTGCCACGGGCCGCGATGCCCTTGCTAAAGCAACGATGCAAGTAACGAACTAACGGGTCGCGAATCTCTGAGGATCGGACCTCCTCCGCCTTGGTGTATGGACCTTCACCGATGGTGGGCCACAAGGCAATCAACTCATCCTCAGTCATACGATCGATAGCCATGGTATACATGTTCTGAACCAACTCCTCGTCTGTGTAAAAACCGGTGGCGACGGCAAATTGACGAAGCGACATCTCAAATACCTCGCCGAACAGACGGAATGTGATCTCGGGTGATGGGGCCGGCAAGTTCGGATCATCAAAATCCGAGTTCGGCCGGTCATCCGGTCGAGGTCTATAGCGGAATGTGGAGAGAAACTCCACCATCAACGGCCGATAAGATGGTGCGGCTCCTATTCGAAATAAACGATCCCACGGACTATCCTGCCCGATAACCTGTCGAACAGTGTCCGCCAACCCACATGGTTATCATAAATATGTCTTGGGTATTACAATAATGTATAAACGTTTTTTTGACACATTTTTATAAAAAGGATTCAGATTAGGGGACCAGGGGAACCATATTGCCCCATACGCTTCTTATACATTGGCTCTAGGGGAACCATATTGCCCCATACGCTTCCTATACTTTGGGTCTAGGGGAACCATATTGGCCCATACGCTTCCTATACTTTGGGTCCAAGGAAACCATATTGCCCCATACATTTCCTATATATATATATATATTGTTTTGTTTAATAAGTGTTTTTATAAAAACAGTATAAGATAACAATAATAAGTTAAAAATTTGATGCAACTTATAATTTTTAAGTAAAACTAATATGAAGTGTATTGCCCTATACGCTTCCTATTAAACTTATGGGAATCGTATTGGGCAATACGTTTCCTATTGGGTCACTTTTCAGACCTTTATAGTTTTGAACTGCGTGTGTGTCAGAGAATATTGTACCAATAGGAACTGTATTGCCCAATACGCTTCCTATTGGTGTCGCATTTAATGCTTCAAACCCTATGGGAAGCGTATTGGTCTATATGGTTTCTATTGAGGGATGTACAAAAATTTTAGGGGATGTGTAGATACCATCACCCCAAAATAAATACTATGTATAGATATGAAAATGTCTCGTATATAGGTTCAACCAGCTCTTTCAGAAAACATCAAATATTAAGAAATAACATTTAAAAAATAATAATAAGTTATAATTTAATCATTTCAAGTTCAGAAGAAAATTTGTAATTTATAATAGATTTAATGCATATAATAGAATTGCTTTTTGTCATGGATGGATCAAATGATATGATTGTTTATGTGGTTGAGGCACACAATATGTTATGTTGGATTTGGGCTAGAGTTATATAAGAAGGCTTGTTTTATTTATATCATTTCACTCATTTATGGTATTCTTATTAGTTTATTCATTCATTCAGTATATATATAGTAAAATTTTAATAAAAATATGTATCCGGACCCTCGGGAAGACTAGGCCCTGGGTCGTCGCCCACCCCGCACTCCCTAAAGATGGCCCTGCATTAAACCATAATCGTTGGCAATTCTTCCATGGCTTTTCGGACTAAATTTTCCGTCGATAATACCACCGTTCTCTAAATTAGTCGTTAATATTATAGGAAAACTACAAGTCCCAATTCTTTTATTGGAAAACTACAGTTTCTAATTTCTTTTTTGTATAAATTTCAATCGCAAAATTTAATTACGACGAGTGTTTAAGTAACGGTCGAAAACGGTACCAACCACATGTACATCAAAAACCCGATCAAGCATGGACTCTAAACAAAAAACTGCCTTTATTTATTCTTCTCAAAATTGCATGCAATAGTAAAATAGACGTTTATTATTGAAAAAAAAACATAGTTCTTAAAGGAAAACAAATATGATATTATGGGTATAGTAGCATGCAGATAAAGAAAACAGTCGTATCGTTGATTAAGCTTTCCATGATGACAAAGGAGGAGTGTCTGAGTCCTTATATGTTTTAACAAAAGCACCATACCGATCACCCTTGATTGAACCAGGTGATGCGATGGATTCAAGTTCAGCCATATCTTCTGCTGTTAGCTTAACAGATAATGCTCCGAGGTTGTGTTCAAAATTTTCAATTTTGGTGGTTCCTGGGATGGGCACAACATCATTTCCTTGGTGGAGAACCCAAGCCAATGCTAGTTGTGAAGTTGTGCACCCTTTCTTTGTCGCTAGTTCATTAATCCTCTCGTACATGATCTTGTTGTGTTCAAGATTCTCAGGTTGTAACCTTGGCAAGGTCTACAAAATATTAATAGAGTGTTAATTCCCACATGTATGGCATTTAAATGAAACATCATATAGCTTACACCATGTAAGGGGAAATTTCTTACAAAAATTACTGAGGGTAATCTAGAAATGGAGGGAACCAAACGATATTGGAAAATAACACAAAAAAGTTGCAGACAACATACCTTACGGGCGTCACTTTCTTCCAACTTCTCCAACATCTTTGGACCATGTGAGAAAAAACCTCGTCCTAGAGGACTATATGCAACAATCCCTATCCCAAGTTCTCTGCAAGCTTAGACACTTCATAAGTTATGCCACAAGAAAAGAAGAAAAAAAAGGAGAAGAAAGACGATATCAGACCTGCATGTAGGAATAATTTCTTCTTCAACATCTCTTGATTGCAAGGACCATTCTAGTTGTACGGCAGTAATTGGATGCACGGCATGGGCTCTTCTGATGGTCGCTGCTGATGCCTCTGATAATCCAACATATTTAATTTTTCCTTCTTCCACTAGCTTCTTTAGTTCACCCATCTATTATTAACAAAAACAAAACATGAAAAGCTAGCCCATCTTATACGCCAAAAACATATATTTCCCCTCTAAATAACATACATGTCAAAATATAATATAAAAAATATAATTAGTCAGTTTTGGTTTAAATACAAACATTTGGTACAGCCATATACATTTTTAAAGTAAAGTAACACGGATAAAAACATTGGTATATACATTTATGTAACAAAACAAGGATCATATAAGACTAACCGTGATTTCGATAGGCACACTAGTATCAATCCTATGCTGATAATAGAGATCAATGCAATCGACATCAAGTCGCTTGAGGCTAGCTTCACAAGCAGCCCTGACATAGGCGGGATCGCCTAGGACCTGCCACGAACCGTCGAGTTTGATCCCAAATTTGGTAGCCAGCTCCACTTTGTCCCTCATCCCCCCTTTCAAAGCCTTGCCGATAAGGATTTCGTTGGTTTTGGGGCCGTAGACATCGGATGTATCGAGGAGGGTAACACCAGCGTTAATGACGTGGTGGATGAGCTTGATCATGTCGGGTTCAGGTTTAGGCGCCCCGTACAAAGTGGACATGCCCATGCATCCTAAACCCAGAGCTGAGACCTCTAGACCCTGTGAACCCAATTTCCTTCTTGGTACTCTAATTGCCATTTTCCAACTTAATAATTTGTTTTGGTGTGAAATATTTTTTCTTTAGTGATTGATATATCAAATGAATGCATGATTCAATCCTATTTATAGCCATCGTAATAGTGTTACGAGGACGTCAGCCTCTACGTTTCTCTTACGCGCTTTGTGTTACTTTTTTGAATGGAGAGGTTTGACTTTTGGAGAATTGGAAAGTGTGTAAAGACTTTGAAAATATGGAGTGATAAAATTCTATCATCTTGAATAAACTGGATTAAATTTAAACTAGTGGGATTTTCCGATATAGTATCATGGGAATTCGGTTTCGATTGGTATAGCTAGGTTCAGTTATTACGGTACCGATTAGTACCCACCCTTATTATTACAAAAAATAAATAAAAAATAATAAAATCATGATATGTCTAAAAGGATATAGATACGTATTTTACATTGACTGAAACCATAAAAACAAATGAAGTTGTGTTATGCTAAAAAATATACCGACACCAGTGGCGGATCCAGCAATTTTTTTCACTGAGTTCACTTTTTTAGATGTTCCAATTTTATATGACTGAACATAAAAATTTCTAGGTCGATTCGACGGTTCAGGTCGGGTAAGCCGGTAAGGTCCATCACATAATAAAAATACGATACAATAATGAAAAAGAACATCGTCATTAGAAATTTAAAAACACGTAATATAAAATACGATGGTCTTTACGAATAAAAAAAAGCTACCTACAGTTGTTCTCTACGAGTTTTCATCACTATGGGTATATTTGGCAAAAGTAGCTGGTGGCTATTACGGTACCGATTAGTACCCACCCCCTACTCCGTCGCCGCCCTAGGGGCGTCCTCTTCGGACAACCGCACGTCGCCGCCCAAGCCGGGCCTCACTCCCTCACACACACCTATACATACATACATACATACATACATACATACATACATACATACATACATACATATAAAGGGGCTCATTCCCCGCCCCTTAAGTCCATCCCCTTTAGACTCATCCTCGCACCCGCTTACGTAACGGTCTACGTGACGGTTCATCCCTTAAGGATGACCCAAACCATACCTTCCAACACAACAAGTTAAAAATTAAGATAAAATAAATTCTAAATATCAACACATTAAAACACAACACACTATTTATTAACATCACTAATATTTATTAAAATTTATACTTTTAATATTAAATTATTTACCATGTTTATAAAGTACTATCTTTTAATTCAAAAAATATTTATTGAAATATAGTTATCTATATTTTAACCAGACATCAAAGTTATCTATATTTTAACCGACATTAAGCTAGATGTTTTTACTTATGGTGACACTATTTTCCTGAGCTAAAATCCATTTGACGTGGCCCCTCTATGTCTGACAAATAAAACCTCTAGTTCTACGTGGCACTTGATGGAGAGTGTGAAACCCGAGTGTTACCGTGCGTATTTTGTGAATTATTGTCGTTTAAGTGATAATGCACATTGAATATGTTAACTACGTGAGTTTGTGATTTTTCAGGTAAAACACGTAATTCGGTGAAGTTAGAGTGACTAGTGATGGAGCGAAACAAACACGGATAATTATCAAGAGATATCATATTGATTGGGGTTGATTCGGGCCGAGATATGATTTGAAGCTCAAAGAACGCAAGATAACAAAGTTTAAAGTGCTTATAGTCAATTGTTGAAAGTTGAACATGGAGTCAATACATGTTGGACGACTTTGGAAGCAGACTTTGTGGATTTCTTTTGGTTGTGAGTGGGGTACACATGTTGGAGACACAATTAATGACTTTGGAGGTGAACATTACATCACATTATCTCATTAACGAAAATGTGCAGGAGTTTTTGGGTAGACTTTTGTTTGGAAGCATTAATTGGAAGAGACATATCATCGAATTATGGGCAGCACATAAGACAATTTTGGAACTACATCATCATCATCGAAAAGTTTGGCAGCCACTATCTCAAAGAGGAGCAATTTACAACATTTTTTGGGCTCCCATAATTCATCACTCACATTAATACTCCATCAAATATCATCGATCATTAGCAACATCTCGATTTTCTTTGGCAGCCCATTAACACGAAATTGGCAGCCACGAACAACTATTTTTTTGGGCTCTTAAATCGAGGCCCAACATCATCAATCATGGGCAGCCGAGAAACATTATGGAGGGGCTTTCAATTGATTGGAACATGATCATCCTTCATCATTAATAAAAACACCTCCATTACCATCGACTTTTGGGCCCCATCACCACTATCACGAATTATTTGGAGCAGCCACAATACACTTCAGCATCACGATTTCTTGGGCTCTAAATTCAGCCCAACAACACTTCCATACCATCGAAAAATTGACAGCCGTCAAAGGGAAGAGGGGGACAGTAACAGCCCTTGGCTGCTTTGCACGCAAACCAAGAAAAAGAAAAGAGGACTTTGGGTTGACGATTTTGAACGCGATGCGCGGCTAATCTCCTAGCGCTTCGCCCCGGTGTAGACATTGTAAGCAGTGGCGGACACAGGATTTTTTTCCTAGGGGTGCGGAAATTTTTTTAAAATTTTAGACCCCTAGCTATATAAAAAAATCGGTTCATAGCGGGTCGGATCGGGTCGGTTCGGGTCTTGTAAAACAAGTAAACACAAACAAACAAAGTTTCATAGCGGGTCGAATCAGATCGGGTCGGGTCTATTTTAATTTTCAAACAATTAAACCTTAGTTCCTAACTTCTTATCACATTAACAATCAGATCGAGTCGGGTCCATTTGAATTTCAAGCCCTAGTGATTGTTATTTACCAACCAACAATCATATGATCAACAAAACCACCCAACTAAAGACTAGAACAACTCAAAAATACATAAAAACATATAAAATTTTAAACCTTTTTAACAAATATATATATCTGTTTCTATTGAAAAAACCCAATAAAACATCAAAACAAATCGAATTACCTATTTAAGTTCAATTTTTGAATTTCATCTTTTCAAACCCTATACTATAATCATATAATCAATAAGAAATTAAGAAACAACAAACCCATACTATAAAGACTAGAACAACCCCAAATAAACTCAAAACACATAAAAGTTTAAACTTTTTTAACCCATCCTAAAATCCTATTATCTCATGACTCTTGAACAAAATCGCACAACATCAAAATATATAAAAAAAAAAACAAAACAAAACTTGTACCTGTCAGGGGCGGCCTGAATTAACCAGTTTGCAGCCGGAATTTTATAGTCGCTGGCAAGTGGCAGCGACTTAGTTATTTTTTAATTATGTGGACTGATTTTGTTTAACAAAACTAGTAGTTGGGTTGGGCTTGAATGGGTTTTAAGTTATTGGGGTTGATGGATTGAATTTAAGTTTTATTAAAGAGGTTAGTGGGCTAACTTGTTTACATAATTTGATCGTGTTACAATCCGTGTTCACAATTTTTTTATATAAATTCCTAACATTTTTTCTAAGGGGTGCGGTCGGAATTTTTCAAGGGGTGCGGACGAAAATTTCCAAGGGGTGCGGTCGAGATTTTTCGCGAAATATACCACTAAAATTTTTTTTTCAAGGGGTGCGGCCGCCCACCCACCCCATAAGGTGAGTCCGCCACTGATTGTAAGAATTCTAGGGTTTCGATATTTTGTATTTGATTTGATTCCGTGACAATTTGTGTTTGACTATTTGAAGTTTATGATAATTGTCTTACGTTTGTATTGAATTCACGAATTTTCTAGTGAGTAATGAAATTTGACTTCGTGAAACGAATATGCGTAATTATGCCATATCATAGATAGGTTGCAGTCCGTTTTCTTTGACGTTGATAGCTTTTGGCACCTAAGCCACGTGACACTAAATGCGTTAATTATCAAATCAATTGAATCAAGTTAAAACATGTAGGAACCCTAGGTCTTGCAATTGTCGAACCGGGTGTGATCCGTATTCTCATTTCTTGTTTCAACTTTCTAGTTAGTATTTTAGTTAATTACAAGTGTTTTAGATAATACCCATTGTCGGTTCACTCCGATTTATATTCAAACCAAATAAACAAACAAAATTAGAAAACTTCATAATCACGTTGTACATTGTTTGTAAATAGTCTAACTAGTCGAACAGGTCGTGCGATACTGACCACATGCTCTTCGTGGATATGATACCCGACTTACCCTAGCTACCTAGGTTTAATTGGGTTTTTGACTGATCGGGACGACACGGTCACGGCAGCACTTGAGCGTCTATATGGGTTTTGTAGTTATCAAAAAAAATTACAAAAGAACCTTAGAAATCGACTAAAACGAAATTCGAAATCGAGATGTGAAGTATGGAAACAAAACGTTTTACCACTCAAACGGTTGACACTTTTTATTATGTGTTCACCCATAATTTATTTATGGGTTCCTACTGCATTTTCTATATACGCTTTCGCTAAAAGTTACAAACTGGCTAGTTCCTGAAAACCCGTTATTTTAACGTAGATCCGCCCCTGACCGACACACATTTTAAGATCGTTCAAAACCATAAATAAATTGTAAGAAATGTTTCTTTTTGACCCACATTCCAACTTATTGGTTAATGGAAGTTATCTATATATATTAATAAATGAGATGATTTGGGTCATTTGTCATTGAATGGTGGAGCAATTTTGCTTATGTGGCATCCATTGATTGAAGAGAGTGTGATTTTGGGAGGGAAGTCATTCTCAAAGCTCAATACACAAAGAAACATACATTGGACGCGGGATCCGTTTTGATTTCGGGTTATCTTATACCCGTTCATTCGGATCTATATAAAAGGCACTACCCAGTAATTCAGACCACTTGCTTTCCTATTCCTTCTAAACCCTAGCCGACAACTTCATCGTATTCTTCGTTCTTCTTTGTCGATCTGCCCTCTCAATTCGAAGATGAAGATGAGCATCAGTCTTGATGTAAACTCCATGGCGTCCAGGCATGTTTCCTTCCTGAATCTTGAATTTGATGTTTTTATGTTTTTGAATCTAATTTCGTTTTTATTGAATAAACACTATATGTTTCGAGAAAAAAAAAATTACCTGTAAAAGATGTAACCATCATGTAAATCAAACAATCCTTATTTCTCCTTAATCCTCTGCATTCCTTCGGATCGACCATCAGGTAGTCTTGATTTTGGTTATTCAGTCGGATCCCTTATAACCTTTCATCTCAATAGTTCTCATTTTCACTTTCTCCTTTTTAGCAAACCCTGACCGAAACCATTGTTGTATCCTCTTTTTTAGAGAAGTTATTCCAATTAATCAAAGCAAAGGTATGTTTCTTTGGATTTGATTTGTTTGTTTTATGATTCTAATCACATTAATTGTTTTTTTTGTTTCCTTCTCAGATCCAATAATCACAATCGACAGCAAACAAGAAAGAGATAGATCGCATTCAGTTGCAAATCCATCTTCGATGATGGCGCTGATGTATGTTTTATCCCTAATTTATGTTACATTTCGTTATTAATTTGTGTGAGTTTATTGTTGATAGTTTATGTTGTGTGTTGAATTAGGGTTATTTGTTGGATGTTAAAATGGCGGCTGAAAATTTTCAGATGGGTGCTTCAAACAAGACTCCTGAGTTTCTTAAGATGAACCCCATTGGAAAGGTATTGCCTTTTAGTTTTAATCTAACCCTCACAATTCCAATAAAATTACAAAACTTCATTAAATTTATTAGAGTGTTACGATTTTGCGTTGATGTAGATTCCTGTTCTTGAGACTTCCGAGGGTCCTCTATTTGAGAGTTATGCAATTTCTCGCTATGGTAAGCGATAGTTTTATTTTAATTTGTAATGTTGGTTTCATATAGTGGCTTTTATATTTTCATATTGGTTGTTGCAGTTGCTCATGGAAGTTCTCTCTTCGGGTCTTTCAAAATAGAATATGTTAGTTTTGTTCTCTTTTTATGTTAATTTTTTGTGATACATAGATATCTGTTACATATATATGAAGCTTATATATTTAAGATATACGCACAAGTTCAAATCGAGCAATGGATTGACTTCTCTTCATTTGAGATTGATGCACATGTCAAAGGACAACCATGTCTCCGGCGAACCTTGGGTTTCATGAAAGGGGGGATGATGCCATGGGCTACGAAATCTATTTGAATACTCATGTTGAATAGTTATTTAGGGTTTTTTTTCTTTCTATTTTAAAAAAAAAGTTATAATACGATTGCAGGGCTTGCTGGGTTGAACAGAGGTTGTGATTCGGCATTTGCCAGCTGCCACACAAAATTTCTTAGTTGGTGCTCATGGAGAAGATCGACAAGAGTAGGTTAGTGTTTTACGTGCATTTTCTTTGAGCTTAACTTTATTGCTATTGTTTGATCTTGCACTTATGTCATAAAAATAATATTTCTTTTCTCTTAGACTTCTAACACGTAACTAAAGCGGATTCTAAAATTAGGTCTTTTATATGATTTATAAAAGACCCACTATTATACTTATTAGAGTTAAGTAGGTTTTAATGGATAGAAAACTTCTACAAGAGTATGGATTCTTTGCTTTACTTGATCGAACATGAGAACTAAATAAAGTTAAACACTAAAAATCAAGGGCCCTTAAATATGGGCCTCAATCTTCAGATTATTTTTTTATACATTTTTTATACAGTCGAGCCCACTAAATCTTGATTTGGGTTTTATGATTCTTGAAAAATGCAGGTGGCTGAGCTTGAGAAACAATTGAAAATGGAGATCAAATCAAGAAACGGAGCCGAAAAGATCTGATAATATTCAAATTATAATCTTCTTTTTTTTGCATTAAGTCATCAGTTCTGCGTTCCCAATCAAACTCAGCTGCAGCTTACATTGCAAAATATCTTTGTTTTAAGCAATTACTAACCAATTATTCGTTTTTTGTATTTCATGGATCCGGGTATACTCCCCTCATAAATACAGTTATTTTTTTTTCTTGAGGTGAAGGTATACATGGACGATGGGTGGCGTTTATTTGTAGGAGTGCTACTGGAAATTAGACAAAGATACGAGTGGTTCCACTACAAAAAGAAGCTTTTTTAGTATTTTTATTGTGTATCATTAAATGGTAGCCTAATTTCTATTCCTAAAATAATTAATTGTATGTAGGATTTTTTTAAAATGACGATGAACGCGTAACTCTGCTGGGATTACTGTGTTTGGAGAATGAAAAGAAGAGGAAGCGAAAGATGCATGAGAAAGATAGCAAGTCGAAGAAAAATGATTTTAGGTTTTAGAAAGCTCATTTTCTCTTTGGATTGTAAAAGATGTGTGAAGTATAATGCGTAGGTTATGAATGTACGTTCTGCTCGAGACATTTTAGGAAAACAAAGGTGCATTGGATCTGCATAAGCATGTACTACTTTATACCCCATCAGTTTAGGGAGCATTTAAGTTTGCTTTTTAAAGCTATTATATGTATCTTGAAGTAATCGAATTATGCCTTTTGAAATAATCGGACTATATGCTTTGACAATCAGATTATGTGCTTTGATTATCTGTTGAATTAAAAAATGATAAATCTGTTTTAGTATAAAAAAAGATCATATAATGTTTGTCCTGTTGTAGTTGTAAATATCGCATATGGCATCAATTATTATTTTTTTTATTTTTTTTTTTGTTTCCGACAGTATTTTGATAAGGTTGAACCATGGGTGACAATAGCATTCACCAACAAATGCCTTATGTTCTATGTTTAATTTTTTTTATAGAGATTCCAATAATGTGATGCTATTTTTGTTGTTTCCTCTATTATTTTATCTTTATAATATAGAATAGAGCCTTCAATGTAAATGCTCTAAATACACATGTGTACTTTACATTCTTGCTTTTGTATGTTTTTATGGCTCTTTACAACAAGAAAAAATTTAAGAAATCGAATTAAAAATTTATGGTGGAGAAAAGGGTAAGAGGATATTTTAGATGTTAAAAGTGTTATTTTTATACTTTTATTTGTTGTGAATTAAATTTTCCTACCCGGAAAATTTCCGGAATATAACCTAGTTAAATACATTGTGCATTGACAATTTGACATGACTCTCATTAGTCATTATACTATACTATACTATACTATACTATACTATACTACATATACAATTGTAATTTGGGGGAATAGTGTCAGGCAGCTGCCTGGCACTTCCCTATTGGACCAACTTATTTTTAGTTTAATTTTATTCTCAGTTTAAAATTACACTTTCGTCCTTTGTTTAAAGTTACGTTTTTGCCCCCAACTCAAAATAAAATTATAATTTTGCATCTAGCTCAAAATTACGCTTTTGCCCTCGGTTCAAAAACTCACTTTTAATTTTGTTCCCAGTTTAAAATCACGGTTACACCCAGTTTAAAATTACGCTTTCGTCCTTTGTTTAAAATTACGTTTTTACCCCCAGCTCAAAATAAAATTATAATTTTGCCCCTAGCTCAAAATTACACTTTTGCCCTCGGTTCAAAAACTCACTTTTACTTTAGTTCCCAGTTTAAAATTACGGTTTCACCCTCCGTTTAAAATTACGTTTTTGCACCCAGTTCAAAATAAAATGTTGTTTTTTCCTCTAGCTCAAAATTACGCTTCTGCCCTCAGCTCAAAATTTTGTTTTTGCCCACAGTTCAAAATAAAATTATGTTTTTCCCCCTAGCTCAAAATTATAATTTTGCTGTCAGTTTAAAATTATGATTTCGCCTCCAGTTCAAAATATAATTTACGATTTTGCCCTTGGTACAGACATACATGTTATGAGAGAAATATTCGGCTTATTGTCCCGCAACGCGGGCGGGGCAAAAACTAGTTATAGACAAAAGTAAGCTATTTTCAAATATTACATCCTGTCTCATTTAGTCCTTGGTGGGGATTTTTTTCTATCATCTTCATCAGTTAATACAATTACTTGAAAACTAATTTAATTAATTGTTGTATATGTTTACCTTATTGTTAAAAAGAAAGTATCACAATTGGTTTAATTAGAATCTATTAGAGTACATTTGTAGACTAAAATCTTCAATATTGCTAACATTGTTTTCTACACATTCATGGGTGGTCCATCTTGAACTTGTGCTCCGGCTTAGAATCAGTTGGACGAAGACATTTGTAGAGACCATCGATGGAAAGACGACGATCCCTCTGAAACTTGAAAAGGCACTTGACGTTATAAAAGTGAAAGCGTTGATTCAAGACTAAGTTGGTCTATGCTAGAGACGAGTTGGATGATGCCTTCCAGTGGCGGATCTAGAAACGAAACTAAGCCGTAACGTTTTATAAATAAGCCGTAACGAAATCGAAAAAACGTCAAATTTTTTCAAAATTTACACTAATTTTTCCAAATTTTTCCGCGCCAAGCCGTAGCGGAGGTTGCCCCCGGTAAGCCTTATGTCCGCCACTGATGCCTTCCACCTGGCAACTTACTACATCCAAAATGAGTCCACCTTACCTTTTGCGGATGATGCATTTACAAGAAGAGTGTTGATGAGGATACGCTTCCAGATTGATGCCACTCGAAAGACCATCCATCTAGATGTGGAAAGCGCGGACACCATTCACATTGTGAAAGCCAAGATTCAAGCCGAAGAAGACATTCCTGCGGGTCAGCAGGTTCTGTTTCTGCCCCACAAGCGGCTACAGGAAAGCTTTACCCATGCGGGCTACTATATCCAGAACGAATCAACCGTTTATCTTGCTCATTGGTGAAAATGTTGCATTATAAATATATTGGCAATTTGCACTCCAAATTAACAAAAGATTAGTAATTTTTTTCTTATTTTCAACTAGATGCATCAAAATTCAACTTTGGGACAATGACAACCTGCTTCAATGTTGCCGGTTTAAAGTAAACAGACGTGTTTATGTTTTTGTTACATCTGTGGTTCTATTTGCAATTCTGTACAGAAAGATGAAGATGAACTAATGAAATATAAAAACTACACCAAACAACAATTGAGATCAACAGTTATAGTCTCACTTGAATGAAATAATTAAGATAAAGCATTATAACACTTTCCCGAAAAGACCAACTCCAACATACGTTTTCCTACAAAACTTGCGGCATTCATTCCACACAATACTCTTTTAACCCTTTACAGTCCCAAAAAATATAGATTTTTGCTAATACGGAAAAAATGACCTGAATAGAAGAATGTCGGTCAGGGGTCTTGGACCGTGTTTTCTTGATCAATTGACTGTTCCAAGTCAACATACTCGGAGTTTGCAGCATAATCCTCAGCTGAATAAACAGAGAAACTCCAAACGGAAGCACAATTTTCATCATCTACATGAAATATATAAATGTTATTACTAATAGCAATATTAGAAACAGTAAAAGATAGAAAAGGTATAACAAAAAGAATAACCATCTCTAAATTTGATTTTACAAGCATTGATGCAAATATAACAGACCTAAAATATATGTTGCTAAAATGTATAGAATCCTGACAAATTACATGATGAGGGTATATAATATTATACCTCGTAAAGTCAAACTCAAATCACCATCAGTGTCATCAAGAGCTCCAAATCGCCTGTGTCCTGATGCAGTGGCAGCCATTGGGAAAAACGGATGGAAAGAAAAACCACTCACGGTATCTGGCACCAAGCAAACAGTAAATTAAAACTAGGTATGTTTTAGTTAAAGAGAGTGGTTGAGTAACACTTCTTAAAATGTGTGTTTATAAAAGATATTAGAGAGTAAAATGTCATTTTCGTCCCCGAGGTTTCGCCACTTAGGAAGGTTTGTTTTACCGCTTCTGGATCCAAAAGGTTTGAAAAATCTTGCTATTGTCATCCGACTCGTTACCCGCATCCATTTTTCTTCGTTATATGTGGGGCATTTCCGTCTTTTTAGACAATTTTATTAAAATAAAACAGTAAACGAAATAAAGATCCACCTCTCTTGAGTTTCTCCCCACCCAAACCCTTTAATCATCACCAAAAAATATCTAAAAAGACGAATATACTCATGACTTAACGTTAAAAAATGGATGGAGTTAACGAGTCGGATGAAAACAACAAGATTTCAAACCTTTTGGATCCAGATGTGGAAAAACAAACCTTTGGACGAAAGTCGCAAAAGTAGGCAAACCTCAGGGACGAAAATGGCATTTTACTCAAAATATTATTACATCATCCGTGCCAAACTAAATGGAATCCTTCTTGGGTAAACTTCTATTCAATTCAGATTCCTTACTATTTATTTAAAAAATAATGATGGTTATGATTTTAGTCAACAAGTTTTCACTTTTCACTAGTTTATCAATATTATTGGAGGACATTATAGATGTGTCTAGTAGGGCCAGGATCATTTCAGAACCATAAATATTTACAAAACTCGCAGAACTCCTAATAAACAATCTTTTTATTTATATATTTTTATGTTTAGGATAACTTTATCATTTATTATGTGTATTTTTACGATTACATACATGTTAAGAGTAATTTTATCATTTTTTATATGTAATTTTATAATTACACATATGTAAACTAGTTTTTTTACATATATGTAATTAGTTATGAAACATATATATAATTTTGGCAATTAAACATATGTAAACTACTTTTAACATGTATGTAATCAAAGAAATACATGTAATAGATGATAAAAAGATCCTAAATACCAAAACTTATATATAAAATGATTGTTTATTAGGAGTTCTGAAACTTCTGTAGTTATTTAGAGTTCTGAAATGAACTCAACCCGTGTCTAGTATACAGTAAGTGTGTAAATATATATCAACATAAGAAAGTGTGAGATGGTAGTACCTGATGCAGCTTGAAAGCTCGAGACCCATTGACCAGTTTGAAGATCATATATATGTACTAAACCATCCTACATTCACATTTGCAAAATAATTAATCTACTGGAATGTGTTATATAACAACACTAGGGTTTGGTCGTAAGTGGAGAATTCACAACGATACCTGTCCGCCAGTACCAAGATGTCGACCATAGGGCTCAATGTCAAACTGTATCCGTTGATTGGTGGTCTCCGTTGACCTATATAACCTAATAATTCAGCAAAGTAAGAAAAACATCAGTCTTAAAAGATCTAATCATTTAAACTACAATATTCAATTAAACCACTACTTGTAAATATTAGATTAGGAACACTGTAAATTTGATTAATAGATTTATCAGATTACTAAAGATCTGTTTCACCAAGAAAAAAAGGTACCTACTTGTATACAATGTCAACAGTCTTGCGTATATCCCAACATAATATATATGGATCCTACACAAAAATCAATTACTTTGATGAGATGGTGTCTTCTAGAATACATAAAAAACAGGCATTATATTTATACCTTTCGTCCACCTGTATAAAGGTAGTTTCCATCTTTGGAAAATTGAACCTGTAAATAAGGTGATGAAAAAAATATTAGCCATTTTTTAAATCACGATTTAATGCAAATTTCTAGCGGTTGTTGTCCACTTACATGTGTGACCCCACCTTCTTGACCATGTAGCACATACAATTGTTCCATATTGTCTTCCCGGTGTATTGCTGTAGTTTGGCTGTATGACCCTGTAGCAAGCATCCCCGTATGACTTGGAGAAAAAGCGATCGAAGATATGATACCTGAGCAGAAAGAAAATATAAATGCAATTATCTTGCTTTAACATTTAAAGAATTACATAAAGCAGACGTATGCATGTACCAACCTGATTGGCCTTCCTTATTTCCTTGAATGGTTGAACGTTGTTCAAAATCTCTACCCGGGCGATGAATATCGAATATCCTGATGGATTTGTTGTAACCCGCAAATATCCTGAATTAAAACATCTTTTCAGCATCAACATTTTCAAAAAGTAAAATGCCATTTTCGTCCCTGAGGTTTGGCTAGTTTTGCGACTTTCGTCCAAAGGTTCGTTTTTTTCCGCATCTGAACCCAAAAGGTTTAAAATCTTGCCATTTTCGTCCAGCTCGTTAACTCCATCCAATTTTCTCCGTGAAGGCAGGGGTATTTTCGTCTTTTTTTGTTAACTTAAAGGACAATTCGGTCTTTTTCACTTTACGCACAAGCATTTAGTATAATGTACAAGTATTCAAAAAAACAAAAATACCATTAAGTTAACAAAAAAAGACAAAAATACCCCTGCCTTAACGGAGAAAAATGGATGGAGTTAACGAGCCGGATGAAAATGGCAAGATTTCAACCCTTCGGATCCAGATGCGGGAAAAACAAACCTTTGGACGAAAGTTGCAAAACTGTCCAAACCTCAGGGATGAAAATGGCATTTTACTTTTTTTCAAATCAATAATCTGTACAATAGAACAAGATGACAACGACACGTACATAAAACTGGAATAAATCCTTTAAAATTTTACAGCTTTAATTTCTTACAGCAAGTAGAAGCTTACTTAGTTCCTGTGGGGTTGAAACCGATTGAAAATGCAGCCGTTATTTCATCCATGTTATCATACGCCCTATACGTGCACCGTAGCTGCAATTACAGTTTGAATGAAGTGATAATGATTGTATAACACCAAAATTATCCATGATATGAAATTATGAATGATAATGGTTACACTTATTATGTTCATTTAGTGGCATTTCATGCATAGATAATACAGTTTCAATGAAGCACCTGGCCCGTGCTCGTATCCCAGAGATGAATAGGGTGATCCCGCGTGGTAGTTGCGAACACACAAGAGACCGGATCTACAATACAATTACAGTACATAGTTCTAGTTAACTGCTCATTTAGATGCTAACTATGACTAGAAAACACGGTAATAATGAGAAGTTAAACGAGAGACAAGAGACGGGCCTGAAGCAGACATGTAGGGGTACCAACAGTAATCATATATGGCTTCTCCGTCAGTTATAGCAAGGTTTGCAGAGAACGAATCTTCAATAGCAGCTGAAGAACAAACATTTTCATCTGTACGGTTTTCAAAATCTGGTCTGTGAAAGAAAAAAAAAAGTGTGATTTCACATGTATAATCAAAGCACACAAAAAGGTAACTAAAAGCAGAGAAAAATGATTATATAAGTTACTTACAGTGTGAATACGCTAAGAGTATTATCATCAGAGCTCGTCAAAAAGCACGAACCATCCGACGACCTACAAGAACAACAATAATCATCGTAGGAACTCGAAACGAAAAAAATACTCTATACACAAGCATAAACATTAAGCAATAATACGATTGAATTAAACTGTTGCAACCATTCTATTAACTCTGTGTTAGTAAAACCTGCAACTTGGTAAAAGAGATGCTAATTTACCATTTGACGCCCTTGAGGAAGTTATTAGGGTTAGATGAGGCTCTGAAGTGTCGGTAAAAATGGTAGGTTTTGTAAGGAGGAATGTCGAAACGGATTGCTGGCGGCCAAGAATAACACTCCGATTGGCTCTCGGCCGTTGGCTGTTCCTCCATGACTTCTTCGACTTGGATGTCGGCGTTTTCTTGTTGCAGCTGCTCTCCCATTTTTACTGCAGAGAAAAACAGCACATTACAAGAGTGCAATTACCGCCAAAACGAGCAAAACTATACCAAGGGTAGTCGGTAATTCAAAACGTGTAGTAGAATAGACCATCTCTAACGCCTAGTAAAAACACCAAAAAGTCCCAATCTACTGTAGTCGTGACAAAACAGGCGGGTCACAACGAGTCAATTCAAAAAAGGGTTATTTTGATCTGGGTCAGAATGAGTTCGGGCCAGAACAGGTCGACCATATATAGTAAGAAACATCAATCAGAAAGCATATTCCCACCAAATGCAGCATCCACATTTCCAACTTTAAAATCCCTTTTACCATCTTTACAAACAGCCCTCAAACCATCAACAACAACGTGATGTTAGTACTCGGCTGACACCAAACATAACACCAGCTCACTTGAAGAAACCAACCCACATTACCAGGAATTTTAACCCAGATAAAAAACACAACAACAGGCCCTTATAGCAACCAAAATGGGACAATTGTTGTGAATTTGTTCCAAACTAGCTCATAAGGTCTTTGATTGACGAACTAAACAATACCATTTTCCCTATACTAAAAATAGGTTCAGGTCAAAACGTGTTATTTATGTGACCAAAATAGGTTCGAGTGGATTAAAAACAAATAATCAAACAGTTGGTGAGCAAGGATAATGGGACAGAGATTATTGAAGAGTCTTAAAAGTACATATAATATAATTTCACCAACAAATTGAAGACAGAATTAGAGGTAAACTGATGAAGAACATACCCCAATGGTATCGGAATCTGCTCCACAATAAACTGCAACACCAATTTGGGGATGATCTTCTTCAAAGTGAGTACATCTTTATGTTCTACTATTATTATTATTATGAAACCCAGTAAGAAAAATTAGGATGATGAAGAATAGGGTATAACCCAGAAAACCCACCTTTGAACTTGTAAAATTTCAATTGGAGGGTACAAGAACAACCCAAAATTAGGGGTTTATGCCGTTTCAGTGTAGTTTGTCACTCGGTGGGTGTTTGGGTTTATCTTATTTTAGAGCAAGTTATAACTTGGTGACTTATAAAAGTTAATAAGTTGTTTTTATAGTGTTTTGGTTTAACTTATTTAAGTTGTTTTTGTGTGTAAAAAAAGTTGTTTTTGAGAAGTCATAAATTTAACTTATGACTTATATAAGTGGAGGATGATAGAAACCGGGCCCAAATTAATGTTACAGGTATGAAGGTTTGTTTTTTTTTTTTTTTTTTAATTTGGGGCATGGCCCAAAGCAAAAGGTTTAGTTGTTCTGCTTTGGGCCGACACCGCGAGTGTGAAATATCTGTCTTCACGACCGTGAGTGTGAGAGGAGGAGAATGTGCGAGTAGAATATGAAAGGAGGATAAGAAAGGGACGAACGCCCATGAAGCTTATGCCCACGATCTGGTATATAGGGAAGATGATGGTCATATGTCATGTGGTACGATGCGGGAGCTTTATGTGGAAAAATATATGAAAAGTAAAATGGTTGTTTTTTTTTTCTTAAAAACGTAAGGATTTTATATTTATTGACATTGATGATGTTGTAATTAATGAGAATCTAAAAAATAGTTGCATATTTTAATTTTTAGAAAATCTAAACCAAAAAATAACTCTTATTCCAATTTTTATTTATATTTTTAATCTTCATTGTTTTTATATGTTATAGGTTTTCATATTAATGTTTCATCCAATATTCTATTTTAATCGACATACCTGAAACCCAAATATCATATGTTATAGGTTCTTATATTAAGAGTTGAGATTATGTACAAACAGTGCTAATTGTAAAAACTGTAAGAATAGATCTGAGTCATTGATAGTTTAAATCAAAGGTTGGTGTTGATTACAAATAAAACCCTTATAATTAATAATTAGTAATAACAAGTTATTGGTAATTTCGTAAAATTGCTAATTTATCATTGTGACTAAATGACATCTCATACAGGTTTTTATAATTTTCAAGTTGATAGAATTAATTTGATAGACTATTTAAAATTGTCTATAATTAATAATAACAAAAATATAGTAATATATAAAAAATAGGGGAATAGACCTGTATTAATCACAACTACACGTCGTTGGTCATTACCAGTATCACCTTTGAATATTCCCCATGTCAGTCCCACCTTTCACATATTTTTCCTCCACCGGTCCTCAGTTAAAAAAACTTAACGGAGTTAAGTTTTTCCCCGAATTACAAATTGACGTATTAGGGCTTTTGATCAGAACGAGGATACGAGTCTACTGATATAAAACTTATCTCGAAACGGTGCTCCAAACGACTTGATTTTTGTTAATTGGAAGTTTAAACACCCGAATTGAAGCACCGTTTTCATCGCTTGGAGCACAAGTTCACGGTAAAAACTTCATTCCATTTGTACTATACTTCATTGATTATGATATAGAAAAACCTATCCCAAGTTCTCTGAAAGAGTTTGATAAACGTTAAAAACTTCGAAAGTTTGGATACTATACTTCATTGATTATGATATAGAAAAAGAAGAGGAAAGACGATATTACACCTGCAAGTGGGAATAATTTCTTCTTCAACATCTCTTGACTGCAAGGACCAGGGGCGCAGCTTAGAAGGCTTCCGAGGGGGCGCCCGACCCCTCGAACTTTTCGATGCGTAGTGTTATGAATAGTACTTTTATATAGAAAATTTTTAGGTATATACGTTTCCACCCCCCCCCCCCCCCCCGGTTTCGGAAAAATTGGGGGGGGGGGGGCGAAGCTTCGCCACTGGCAAGGACCATTCCATTTGTACCGCAGTAATTGGATGCATAGCGTGTGCTCTTCTAATGGTCGATGTGGATGCCTCTGATAATCCAACATATTTAATTTACCTTCTTCCACTAGCTTCTTTAGTTCACCCATCTATTAACAAAAACAAAACATCAAAAGCTAGTCTATTAACAAAAACAAAACATCAATCTAAACAACTTGATCTCTTTCTTTGATTGAAGAATTCACTAGAAGATGATTGCATCCAGGCAACAATTACGAAAACAAAAATAATTATTGGACCACCTAGTCACGTATTTTTTAAAATTTTTTATCATAAGTGATTAAGTAGTAAAAGCAACAGATGTATTACCAAACATTAACTAAAGCAGTGCAATCTGTAAATTAACTTTTAAAGTGAACCTCCGTAAAAGTAACAGATGTATTACCAAACATTAACTAAAGCAGTGCAATCTGTAAATTAACTTTTAAAGTGAACCTCCGTAAAAGTAACAGATGTATTACCAAACATTAACTAAAGCAGTGCAATCTGTAAATTAACTTTTAAAGTGAACCTCCGTAAAAGTAACAGATGTATTACCAAACATTAACTAAAGCAGTGCAATCTGTAAATTAACTTTTAAAGTGAACCTCCGTAAAAGTAACAGATGTATTACCAAACATTAACTAAAGCAGTGCAATCTGTAAATTAACTTTTAAAGTGAACCTCCGTAAAAGTAACAGATGTATTACCAAACATTAACTAAAGCAGTGCAATCTGTAAATTAACTTTTAAAGTGAACCTCCGTAAAAGGAACAGATGTATTACCAAACATTAACTAAAGCAGTGCAATCTGTAAATTAACTTTTAAAGTGAACCTCCGTAAAAGTAACAGATGTATTACCAAACATTAACTAAAGCAGTGCAATCTGTACATTAACTTTTAAAGTGAACCTCCGCCACAATCCTAAGCATAATATGTACTTTTTTTTTGGAAAATCTATGTAACAAAAACCAGGATAATGTAACTAACCGTGATTTCAATTGGTACACTAGTGTCAATCCTGTGCTGATAATAGAGATCGATGCAATCGACGCCAAGTCGCTTGAGGCTAGCTTCACAAGCAGCCCTGACATAGGCGGGATCGCCTAGGACCTGCCACGAACCGTCGAGTTTGATCCCAAATTTGGTAACGAGCTGCACCTTGTCCCTCATCCCCCCTTTCAAAGCCTTGCCAATAAGGATTTCGTTGGTTTTGGGGCCGTAGGCATCGGATGAGTCGAGGAGGGTAACACCAGCGTTAATGGCGTGGTGGATGAGCTTGATCATGTCGGGTTCAGGTTTAGGCGCCCCGTACAAAGTGGACATGCACATGCAGCCTAAACCCAGAGCTGAGACCTCTAAACCTCATATTGTCTTATTTCTTTGTTTACTTGTTATAATGATCATTTGAGAAAATAAATATATTGACCATTGAAAATTGCCATATTTGGTAATGTTCTAGAATATGTTTGCAGTTTTTCCTTTTCAAAAACCCTACAGAACATGAATATCTTATTCAAGTCTGGTTGCTGCACATGTGAACCGTTGAATAGTACTGCATGATCAAAAGCAAAAATACTTGTAAATAGAATTGAAACTAGAATTACGACCCGCCGCAATGCGGCGGGGATTCTTTAGTTATAACTAAGTCGATTTATGACGCGCACGTCATGTTGAACCTGTCAAACGGGGGAAAATAGACGAAACGTAAAAACGTTAAACCAAAGACGCACGTTGCGATGTGTTAAGTCACAAAATTTAGAACGAAGCATAAAGCGAAAAATGTGCGGAAAACAAAAGCTATAAAGGACCAAAGCTGAAAGTAAAAAAAAATTGTGAGGATATATTGCAAAAGATAAAAAGTTTTGTGTTAAAAGTAAAAAAAACAAATAGTTTTGGGTTAAAAGTAATTTATGAAATACTTTTGGGTGAAAAGTAAAAAAATCATTTTTTTTTAAAACCCCCAAAAGCCAACGTTTTAACAACCATATGCATAACCATTTTTTGTTTGAAAAACCCCCAAAGCCAAGATTACCACACATAAGTAAAGAAAAATCAAAGTGGTTAAATTGCAAAAGATGGAAACTTTTGAATTAGTAGTGAAAAATCAAATTAATCAAAGGGGTTAAATCGTATAAGATATAAACTTTTGAATTAGAAGGAAAAAATCAAATTAAGCAAAAGGGTTAAATTACTAAAGATTAAAACTTTAAACTTAAATTATCAAAGATTAAAAGTCTAGGGTTAAAAAGGAAACAAAGATTAAACTTAAAACTTAAATTGTTAGACATTAAAACTTTAAGGTTGAAAAGGAAAATTTCCATTTTTTTTTTAAAAACTCCCTAAGCTTACATTACAACACATGTATGTATAGTTAGGTTGCTTCTTTATAAGAATAAAATATTACCCTTTTAATGAGTTCATACTGCCCAACCCAAAGGACAAACTATTATTTTTGGAGATAAATATAAAACCTTATATATCTATACTATATTATAGTATAAATTTCTAATGACATATTAAAATTTAAGTTTTACAGGTATAATTGCTTAGAGTAAAACATATAATGTACAAGTCATTCATGTATCTTTGAAGATGTTCTTTAAAAAAAAAAACCCGAACATACCGCTAAAACATGTAAGTCATTCATGTATTAATGTACAAGTCTTTCAATACTCAAATTAGTTATGAAAACATTAAAATTACAAGGGTGTGCCTATTGGCACACCAAACCCTAGTAAAATCAGGGTTTACCAACGCAGTGTATATGTCTATACGTAACGTAGGTAAACCATGGATCTCAGTGCCTAATAACCAATCATTGCACAGAAAACAAGGTTTATATACGTTGCGTATAGCTCACTACGCAACGTATATAAACCATCTGAAAATTTGAGGTCATTTTGGTAGGTTTGAAGCATCAGATTTTTACAAGGCTTATATTGTGACAACCCTCATAAGTACAGGTATCCGTACAATTAATTAATCTTGATTAGTGCTTATTGACTGTGCTGAATTACAATTAATGACTTAAACTGCTTTCTGATTACTGCATCATACTTACATGTGCATCACATATTACATAATGTCATATCACCTTTACATGCAAACCATATTGACATAATGATGCACAAGGCACAATTAGCACTGTTAGCGGATAACTCAGAAAAATGCTGATGGAGTTCAGTACATAGACAGACAGTGTTTTGAGACCCAGTATGGGCCAGGGACAAGGTACTACACTAGTATGGAGTGTAGGGAAGTAAGGACCATAAAACTGAGTCACTAGGTGATAGTTTAAGTGCCGGAAAGTGCCTAAAACCCACTTAAAGTGCATAATTCTGCATATTTCAGCAAAAATCAGCATTTTAGCATGCTAGTAACATGCAAAAATATGGCAAAACGGTCCTGGATGCTTTCCTAAGTGTCGGGAACTAAAAGTGTCACGAAAAGTTACATAAAAGACACTATACGATATAACTTAGCACTTTAACGAACCGGTATCGAACCGAACAACCGGACATTACCCGGAACACCAAAATTTTACTAAAAACATTGTTTTATTATTTCTTGGCTAGTTATGGTCCCCGAACACCCTAGCACACTATGTAATGTATCCTACACATAAACACTAACTAATACACTTAACTTCCAACTAATTAACCTATCTATGATTCAAACTTGCACTTAGACCCCTTCCCCCCCCCCCCCCTTATATAATCGGCCACAAAGTGACCCCACCAAGATCTTTAGATCTTCCCTTGATCTCCTTAAATCTTCTTAAGATTTGATTAGATTGTGTATGGTACTTACAAGACATAAGAACCAATGGACAAGACCCCGAAATGGTTATAAGAACTCATGGACTCAATTCATCTTCACAACATCAACTCACCTCTCCTACTCTCTCCCTCCCTCTCGGCCGTGTACCCCCACCACCACCACCATCACTTCCATTTCAATCTCAACCATTCCAAGCTCATTTCAAGGTGTAAGAAGGTGATTTAAGAAGCTTGGTACTTGTAGAACTTGAAGGGCCTCCATCAATTGCTTTTATCCACTCCATTTTCATCTTGTGTTCTTCCCTAGCTTAGAGCTAGTTGTAAGACTCTCTTAACCCTTTGATACTTCTAATTTTGTTGGTTAAAAGATGATATACATTGATTATCTTGATGAACATTAAAAGACATAATCAAGAATCATAAACAAAAGCTTAACATATGGTGATATATTGGTGAAATAATGTTGTTTAGTATATGTAAGATACTTGTTGTTGTTTACTTGGGATTATAATGTTGATCATCACAAGGAGCTTGCTAGATTGTGATTAAACACATGATCTAGCAAGTTAGAGGATGATTATGTGTTAACACAAGATGATCATCCTCTTGCGTAAACATGAACTTGATAAATAAAATGATTTCTTGAAAAATAATAAACAAGGTGAATTGATAGTCTTGTGGATCCAAGATTTGTGAATGATTTTCCAATAAAACCAAGTTTAAAATGTGATTCTTAGAAGATCTTGGTTTTTACTTAAACCTACACTATTTTTAGTGATAAAACAAGTGTATAAACACTTATGAAACAAGAAGATTTTAAAATTAAACATTTTTGTAAAATATGTTTATAAGTTGTAAACACCTAGTTTCTTCAAGAATGAGATTGTAAAAGAAGTAAACACACTTTAGAGGGTAACTAAACCTACTAAAAACACTACCAAGTTACTACAAGTTTTTAATAAAAGTTCAAGTTCATGTTGTTATGTAAATTGTATAGTTTTTGCACTTGAGAGGTGTAAGTTGTTTAAGGATTGATTATTGATTGTTGTGGTGATTTTTGAAAAGAAAATGATATGCTTAAATAGCATGGACACCTCCATTTTTAGGGGAAACTATGGCAAAGTTTTCTAAAAATATAAACACTAAAAGAAATATTTTCTAACAAATATTTACTAGTGTATTTTAACTTTGGTTTTCAATATAAACTTTGCCATAATTTTTGTAACAAAAATACAAATATTGGAGGTTGGTTTTACAAATAAAAATGAATAAATATGTATTTAGAATATATATTTACATTAAAGACACTTGTGTGAATATTTGTATACTTGGTGAAATAGTTATATTATTTTAGGGTAAAATAATATAACTTAACAAAGTACCATGAAATTTACAATCCAAAATAATACCAAGAATACCAAGGAATAAATACATAAGCTACACACTTAATATTGTGAAAGCAAACGATAGAACGCAACTTACAAAATATTCCGGAAAATACAGTTACAAATATATTTTTGGTAAATATTATTTTGGATACAAGAAATGAAAATATGATTTTTGTAAATATTACAAAGTTGTATCATATTTTTGACAAGGAGAAAATATATTATTTTTTGAAGTAAAAATATATTTTCTTAGTATATTTAGAAGATATATGATTTTTTGGGAAAAATATATATTTTCTGGACAATACATTTTTTGGGGACAAAACAAGTTACTATATATATTTTCTAAAGTGAGACTTGAAAATGTATTCATTTGGAACTTCAAATACAAGAATACGAAAATACATGTATAAAATACCCCCATCCTTGGGAAGGAAATACGAAAATAAATACTTGAGAAGTATAGTACAGAATAATATTAGAGACATAATAGAAACGTAACTCAAAAACGTTAAACTCTAAGCCAAGGCACGGCCCGTTCCTCTAATAGACATAGTACATTGTAGGGAGTCGTGTTTGCTGAGGAGATTTGGGTTACACATTCTGAAGACCCATTACTGTGAGTTCATGTCCCCCTTTTCTTTTAACTGTTTTCAGTTTTATACTTCGGGGGTGAAATACATGTTACAATTATTACAAACGTTTTATACATGGTATGATTAGCTTAAGGAGGGTTACTGCTTGATCATGTGAAAGGTGGGTATAACACTTAAGGCCATTAATCCTCGTTGTAGAACCGAGGGACATGAGTGATAGATCTATTTGGGTGTAGCGAGCCCACACCCATGGGGACTAGGGTGGCCCATAGTGGTGACTATGTCTTCCAGCCGGAGGCCCGGTACAAATTTGCTAGGTTTGAGTCTTCCTGCACCATTTCACACATATCAATGGCCTTGCAAACCATTGGTGATCTCTTTTTCCTTATTGCTACATACCAGGGACATACATACATACATACAAGACATACTTTAAAGGTTTATTCATACACATACACATGAACTCGCTCAACTTTTGTTGATATTTTTAAACTACATGTATTTCAGGAACAAAGTGGATCTGGCAGGTGTATGCATGTGTTTCAAGCTACATTTAAATAAAAGATGTCATCCAAGTCTCTAGGGTTTAGGAGATGTATCTTACTCCTGGACGAGATACATGGTTCTAAGCTCGGGTTGGTTTAAGTTATGTTGTCGAGTCTTCGTGAACTCCTTAAAACTTGCTGTGGTTTGTAACTTAAATTCGGTGTCAACATTTTAGATAAGTATGTTGTGGCATTTCAAACTTAATTATTATGGATGAATATCTTTTGGTTTTTGTCATATAGCATTGTTATGATTGATTGCTATGGTATTAATGTAAGGACTCTCAAAAATATCCTAAACTGACTCACAAGTGAAAACCCGGACCCCTGAAACCATACTGTGCACTAAAAATCAAGAAAACAAGAATTATGGTTTTCAGGCGGGCCGCGTAAGCTTTGGCTTAGTCTTAAGCGGGCCGCGTCAACCCATGTTTGATCGGATAAGTGTTCCGGATCCACATATTGACCAGTTGTTGAACCTACTCATGACCAATCAGGCCTACGCATAGACTAGGCGGCCACGCGGGCCGCGTAAATGTTGAGTCAAGGTTCACGTGGGCCGCGTGAACCCTATTTTTCACCTATAAATAGTTTGGAGCAGGGGCTTTCATTCTGTGTCGACGAAAATTTCAAAAATGAAGTTTCACTACTCTGAAGTCGAATTTACTTTTATTATATTGGGGTGCTGCTACGATACCGGGTATTAACTCGATCGCTGCTACGATTCAATGTCCGATCGATTACAACTATCCAATGGATGTTTAAGTGCTGCCCACATTAGGGTTATGCTTTGTCGTTCGTCGTGAATTCGATGGATGTTTAAGTATCGCACTTTGTCATTCATTGTGAGGGTTTAATCTCGTGAGTTATCGTAAATGTTGTATTAGTTACTGACCTAGTTCGTGTGCATGTTATTAATTTAGGTTACAAGGCTAAACAGTAGGCTTAAGCTCTGCCCATTAAATCTGCAATGTGAGTCATTCTCTTTTTATTAAATTTGTTTACAAAAGCATGTTTATTTTCAAGGTTATAATTACAGGGATTAAGTCTTTGTAATCTCCATATTACAGATGGTATGTGGGGTTTTGTATACATTACTTGATAACCGTCACCATTGGACAACGGGTTAGCCAAGGGGTGATATGACCATAATCACAGACACCATTGGACAACGAGATAGCCAATAGGTGGTCGAGTGATAAATACCGTGGGTAGATGGTTGATATGTATAAACATTGTAATCGCTCTTAATACTGTAAATTATAACGTGTCGTTTTAGTAAAAAGAATGATTCACCAGTATTTTCCGCTGACAAAACCTTTTTCAAACATGTTTCAGGTGATCTGTTGTGATCCAGGAAAAGTGCCGTAAAGCACTACAAGCTTAAGGAAGTGGCTTAATATAAATAAAGAAACATGTTTTGTAAATTAACGATTTCCCAGTGAAATCATCTGATTGTAAATTTCTGGGGTTTTATCCCGAATTATGAAATAAAATAATCAGACATTATCAGTTTTAAAAGATCCTGTTAAAATCTTCCGTTGTCAACTCAATTAAATAATACCACGGGATTTTCTGTCCCGCGGCACCTAAACCGGGTAAAACCGGGGCTGGGGTCGTGACAGAAAAAGGTGGTATCAGAGCCACTGAGTTAAGCTAATTAAGTATTTGAGAAGTACTTAATTTTCCTGATTAACATTTTGTGATTATGTGTTTTATTAACTGACTATTTGTTAGTTACAGTATGGGTAAGCAAAAGCTTTCAAACATCTATCTTAAATTAGATAGATCGTCAAAAGAGAAGGGAAGTTCATCCCAATCAAAATCCTCAAGATACTCAGTAGATACTGAGGAGGGAATATTTGTTCGTAAAGGCCATTATGAGGAACCACTTTCTCCTAATAAAAGAAGTTTGATTATTAGGAAAAGTCATGAGAAAATAAAGAAATCTCAATCAAAAGAAATGAAAGTTAATCAGGAAATTCAGAAATTAGGCAGTAACCCACCATGGGAAGACAAGTTAGATGAAAAATGGGCAGATCTCTATATGCTAGCCACTGTAGCAGTAAATGCAAATCTTTAAAATACCCTGACCCAGTATTAGCAGCCTTATCACCTACAAGCCAGAAACTTTATTCAGTAAATAAATAAGTTTCTAATAAACCCTAGTATGTTTAATTGTCAGTTGTCTTTTGTAATAAATTAGCCACACGGTATGCAATAATACTTGAAAATTTTCTGTGAAAATTTTATTATAAAATTTTAACTTAGCATTTTGTGTGTATTTTTCATATATGCAAAACAGCATGAATGAGTTATCTGAAGCCCTTCAGAGTCTCAATCTTTATCCGGTAAAAATAGAAGTTTCCAGAGACTTTACTGGTTACATACCCGATGTAGAGGAACCTATGGAATTCAACGCTCCAACTCCAGAGAAACCAAAAGCCAAGAAAAGGAGAAGATTTGTAGGTTGGAGACGTGTACGCAGGAGGAAACCAACAACTAGGAGAATTCCCAAAATATAGAATCCCATAGATAAAGGAAAAGGAATTGCAATTGGGGAAGATTCCATGCAAGTATAAATGGAAATTGGGGAAAGTTCTAAGCAAGTCGACGAATTGCCATTACAGGAAGAATTGGATCTCGTACTGGCAAGCTGTGATATTCTCGGGCCAATAAATAACAACCTCTACCCTTATCCTGTCGAAACTCAACTTCCAATAAACTTAGAACCGGACATTCCAGACCCTCTGATCCATACTCAACCTTTAGGAGAAATGGACGAGTGGTGGACTAACGATTGGCAGTTTCAAAACCTCCTAAATAACCCTTATACGTTTTTCCCTCAGTTCGACCCAGAACCTATACCAAACCCACCAATGAGCAATGAAAACTTAGCTGAACTCCGCCATTTTGGTGAGGAGTTGCTAGGTGCAGGGAATAGGATTCGGGAGGTAGGAGAACAGATCTCCTGGAAGTACGACGAGAGGGAACGTCGCTTCTAAAATACCCAGGGATAGGATGATGGTGAATCTATGATTGTATAATAGTAATAATAAAATAAGTCTGTAAAATAACCTACCAATAAAACCTTTGTAAGATAACGGTGTGTAATGATGCATAATATATACAAAATAGGAATCGAGAAATCGATAATTTTGGCTATATGTGTGTTGTGAAAATTGTATGATTATCTTGTGTATAATTGCTATTTATTCTATACTAATAAATTATATATATTAATTATCAGATGGAAAACGCTAATAATGAACCAGTTAATGAGGTTAACCAATCTGAGCAACACCCGGAGGATCAATTTATGACTAGGCAAGATATAGAAAATATCGTTGCTTAAGGGATAGCCAATGCTATTCCAGCAATCCTTGCTGCTGCCCAGAAACCTGCTGAACCTCAACAAATCATTCCTAGTAAATGTACCCAAGAAGATAACTTCAGTAATAGTGTAAACGGAGGCGGCAACAACAACAATAACAATAATGATAATGTTCTGCAAGCCCCGGTTCCTAAGAAAATGAAAGCTGCAACGCCTGGTTGCACTTACAAGGAGTTTCTTGCCTGTAAACCGGTTGAGTTTGCAGGAAACGAGGGAGCAACTGCTGCACTGCGTTGGTTAGAGAAAACTGAGGCAGGAATTACCATAAGTAAATGTGCTGAAGAAGACCAGGTGATGTATGCGTCAAATCTTTTTAAAGAAGGAGCTTTAGAATGGTGGAATACAGGTCTACAAGCTAAAGGAAGAACTGTGGCGTATGCTATGAAATGGGAAGAGTTTAAAAATCTTGTAGAAAGAAAATTCTGTCCCGAGTATGAAAAGGAACAAATGACAAATAAGTTCCTAAATCATCGAATGATTGGTGTAGATTGTCGAGGATATACTTAGACATTCTTTGAATATGCTAGAGTGGTACCAACACTGGCTTCGCCAGAACCGGTACTTATTTCTCGCTATATTTGGGGATTGATTAGCGAAATCCGTAATATCGTTAAAGCTGCGAGACCTCGCACTATTGACGATGCGGTAGAATTAGCAAATACCCTAACTGACGAGCTGGTACGCACAAGAGATGAAAATAGGAAAAAGGAACTGGCTCAGAAAATTACCCAAGGATTTCGTATGGGTAATAATAGCAACTTCAAGAAAAGAGGAACGAGGCAATCCTCAACTCCGCATTTCTGCAGGAATTGCAGAAAAAAACATTTTGGAAAATGCAATGTAACCTGCAACTTTTGCAAAGTTGTAGGACATCGTGAAGAAGACTGCAGAAAGAAAACCAGGATCTGTTATAACTGTGGAGAAGCTGGGCATTCCAAAACAGAATGTCCTAAACTGGCCAAACCAGCAGACAATAAAGCCAAGACAGCCGAATGAGCTACTAAAAAGAATGCCAGAGCATTCCAACTGACCACACAAGAAGCAAAACTCATTCCAGATGTGATAGCTGGTACGTTCCTAGTTCACAACGTGTATGCAAAAGTATTATTTGACTCTCGTGCAAACCAAAGTTTTATTAATACTTCATTCTGCCAAGCTCTTAATTTACCCTTAACCAACCTTAGGTAGATTTTTACAGTCGAAACGGCAGATGGGAATTCAGTTAAAATAGATAAGGTTTTGCAAAAAGAAAATA
Organism: Helianthus tuberosus; assembly: GCA_030545235.1. NCBI lineage: Eukaryota > Viridiplantae > Streptophyta > Magnoliopsida > Asterales > Asteraceae > Helianthus > Helianthus tuberosus. Next base: position 98,221,533 of record CM060433.1, on the reverse strand, counting down.
TAGAACTTTCAGGTCATAAATTTCATGCAAACCTATTACCAATGAATTTAGCTGGGTTCGATGTTGTATTAGGAATGGATTGGTTAGTAGCCAACCATGCTCGAATCCTTTGTGATAAGAACTCTATAGAGATTCAGGCACCCACCGGAGAAGTAATCATGATTACAGGAGATAAGCCACGTAAACCCATGAAGTTCATTTCAATAATGAAAGTTGCTAGTTATGAACGAAAGCAAGGAATAGTATATATGATTTCAGTAATCATTAGTACTAAGGATAAAGAACTTAAGCAAATTCCTGTAGTCTCAGAATACCCAGATGTATTTCCGGAAGAACTCCCGGGATTACCACCTGATAGGGAAGTAGAATTTAGAATTCATCTAATTCCCGGAACTACACCGATAGCCAAGGCACCTTATCGGTTAGCACCCACCGAAATGTTAGAAATGAAAAAGCAATTAGATGAATTACTAAGCAAAGGTTTTATACAACCTAGTTCATCCCCTTGGGGAGCACCAATGTTATTCGTAAAGAAAAAAAACGGTTCCATGAGAATGTGTATCGATTATAGGGAATTAAATCAGGTTACAATTAAGAATCGATACCCATTACCCAGGATTGATGATCTTTTTGATCAACTTCAAGGAGCTAGATACTTTTCTAAGATAGATTTACGCTCCGGATATCATCAATTAAAAGTACAAGAAGAAAACACACCTAAAACTGCTTTCAGAACTAGGTATGGTCATTACGAGTTTTCAGTCATGCCCTTTGGGTTAACAAATGCTCCTGCAGCATTTATGGACATGATGAATAGAATCTGTAAACCGTACTTGGATAAATTTGTAATTGTCTTCATCGACGATATACCCATTTATTCCAAAAGCCAGGATGAGCATTGTCAACACCTGCATACACTCTTAACTTTGTTAAGAAAAGAAAAGCTCTACGCCAAATTCTCGAAATGTGAATTTTGGTTGCAGGAAGTGCAATTCTTAGGACACATGGTGAATCATGAAGGCATTCATGTAGACCCTGTTAAGATAGAAGCAATCACCAAATGGAAGGTCCCACAATCAGCCATGGAAATTAGAAGCTTTCTAGGGTTAGTCGGATACTATAGACGGTTTATTAAGGATTTTTCCAAGATAGTTGTACCGTTAACTAAGCTAACCTGTAAAGCAGTTAAGTTTGAATGGGGACCTAGACAAGAAGAAGCCTTTAGGATATTGAAGCAAAAGTTAATCAATGCCCCAATTCTAGCCTTACCAGAAGGAACCGAAGATTTTGAAGTATATTGTGATGCTTCTAAGTTAGGATTAGGATGTGTGCTAATGCAACGCAATGTAATTGCGTATGCTTCAAGGCAATTGAAAAAGCATGAAGAAAACTATACAACTCATGACTTAGAGTTAGGAGCCATAATTTTTGCCCTTAAAATTTGGAGACATTATCTGTATGGAAGTAAGTTTACTGTCTATACTAATCATAAAAGTTTAAAATACATATTTGGGCAAAAAGAATTGAACATGAGGCAAAGGAGATGGATGGAAATCCTAAGTGACTACGACTGTGATATCCAATATCACGAAGGAAAGGCAAATGTAGTTGCAGATGCCTTAAGTCGTAAATATCATGAAAAGCAAAGACGAGTTCGTATTCTCAGATTAAATCTATAGTTAGATTTAATGGAGCAACTAAAGAATGTTCAAGAAACAGCAATCAAGGACGATGCTGAAGGGATGAAAGAAAGAATAAAGGAATTAGAGCAAGGAAGTGATGGAATTTGGAGATTCCATAAGAAAAGAATTTGGGTACCTAAGCAAGGAGAGTTAAGAAATAAGATCTTAGAAGAAGCTCATAAATCTAGGTATACCATGCATCCAGGAAACAATAAAATGTACCAAGATTTAAGAAATAATTTCTGGTGGATAGGAATGAAAAAGGACATAGCTAGATATGTTTCTAAGTGTTTTACTTGTTCACAAGTAAAAGCAGAACACCAGAAACCTTCAGGTCTATTACAACAATTAGAAATGCCTGTATGGAAATGGGAACTTATAACAATGGACTTTGTTACTAAGTTACCCAAAACCAGAAAATGTAATAATGCGATTTGGGTAATTGTGGATCGATTAACCAAATCAGCTCACTTTCTACCCATGAAAGAAACCTTCAGCATGGAAAGATTAGCAAAGTTGTATGTAGATGAAGTAGTATCCTTACATGGAGTTCCGCTCTTCATTGTATCGGATAGGGATAGTCGTTTCACTTCCCATTTCTAGACTAGTTTCCAGGAAGCAATGGGAACCCGACTAAATTCGAGTACTGCATATCATCCACAAACAGACGGAAAAAGTGAAAGGACAATACAAACCCTGGAAGACATGCTCCGGGCATGTGTAATAGACTTTGGTGGAAACTGGGATGATCACCTACCCTTAATTGAATTCTCCTATAACAATAGTTATCATGCAAGCATCGAAGCTGCCCCATTTGAAGCACTGTATGGAAGGAAGTGCAGAACTCCGATTTGTTGGGCATAAATAGGAGAAAGTCAATTATCAGGTCCTGAAATAGTACAAGAAACCACTGATAAGATCACTCAAATCAAGGAAAGGTTAAAGATGGCTCGAGATCGCCAGAAGAGTTATGCAGACAATAGAAGAAAGCCGTTGGAATTTCAAGTAGGAGATAAAGTACTCTTAAAAGTTTCTCCTTGGAAAGGAGTAGTGCGGTTCGGTAAGAAAGGAAAGTTAAGTCAAAGATACGTGGGACCATTCCCAATGATCCAACGTATAGGACCAGTTGCCTATCGCTTACAATTACCAGAAGAGCTAGCACGGGTACATGATGTATTTCATGTATCCAACCTCAAGAAATGTCTATCTGACGAATCTCTGGTAGTACCTCTCCAAGATATAGAGGTAAATGAAAAGTTAAAATTTGTTGAGAAACCTCTTCAGTTAGAAAATAGAAAGATTAAGTTTCTCAAGCACAAGCGACTAGTTCTAGTAAAAGTCAAGTGGGATTCGAAGAGAGGATCTGAATACACATGGGAACTGGAATCGGAAATGAAGCGAAAGTATCCTCACTTATTTCAATGAATCTCGAGGACGAGATTTTAAATAAGGTGGGAAGAATGTAAGGACTCTCAAAAATATCCTAAACTGACTCACAAGTGAAAACCCGGACCCCTGAAACCATACTGTGCACTAAAAATCAAGAAAACAAGAATTATGGTTTTCAGGCGGGCCGCGTAAGCTTTGGCTTAGTCTTACGCAGGCCGCATCAACCCATGTTTGACCGGATAAGTGTTCCGGATCCACGTATTAACCAGCTGTTGAACCTACTCATGACCAATCAGGCCTACGCATAGACTAGGCGGCCACGTGGGCCGCGTAAATGTTGAGTCAAGGTTCACGCGGGCCGCGTGAACCCTATTTTTCACCTATAAATAGTTTGGAGCAGGCGCTTTCATTCTGTATCGACGAAAACTTTCAAAAACGAAGTTTCACTGCTCTGAAGTCGAATTTACTTTTATTATAGTGGGGTGCTGCTACGATACCAGGTATTAACTCGATCGCTGCTACGATTCAATGTCCGATCGATTACAACTATCCAATGGATGTTTAAGTGCTGCCCACATTAGGGTTATGCTTTGTCATTCGTCGTGAATTCGATGGATGTTTATGTATCGCACTTTGTCATTCATTGTGAGGGTTTAATATCGTGAGTTATCGTAAATGCTGTATTAGTTACTGACCTAGTTCGTGTGCATGTTATTAATTTAGGTTACAAGGCTAAACAGTAGGCTTAAGCTCTGCCCATTAAATCTACAATGTGAGTCATTCTCTTTTTATCAAATTTGTTTACAAAAGCATGTTTATTTTCAAGGTTATAATTACAGGGATTAAGTCTTTGTAATCTCCATATTACAGCCGGTATGTGGGGTTTTGTATACATTACTTGATAACCGTCACCATTGGACAACGGGTTAGCCAAGGGGTGATATGACCATAATCACAGACACCATTGGACAACGAGATAGCCAATAGGTGGTCGAGTGATAAATACCGTGGGTAGATGGTTGATATGTATAAACATTGTAATCGCTCTTAATACTGTAAATTATAACAACGTGTCGTTTTAGTAAAAAGAATGATTCACCAGTATTTTCCGCTGACAAAACTTTTTTCAAACATGTTTCAGGTGATCTGTTGTGATCCAGGAAAAGTGTCGTAAAGCACTACAAGCTTAAGGAAGTGGCTCAATATAAATAAGGAAACATGTTTTGTAAATTAACGATTTCCCAGTGAAATCATCTGATTGTAAATTTCCGGGGTTTTATCCCGAATTATGAAATAAAATAATCAGACATTATCAGATTTAAAAGATCCTGTTAAAATCTTCCGCTGTCAACTCAATTAAATAATACCAGGGGATTTTCTGTCCCGCGGCACCTAAACCGGGTAAAACCGGGGCTGGGGTCGTGACAATTAAGAAGTCACACCAATAACCACACTTCTGCAAAATTCAGGGTGTGACAGCTTGGTATCAGAGCTTCGATCGTAGCGAACTAGGATTCCAGTTTGTATTTAAAATAAGGATCTTGCAGAACTTAGGGGTTAAAAGTGGTAACATGTTAAAAGATACCTCTTAGTAACCTTTTAACGATCCCAAGAACATTGTAATAATAGTATATTTTGCTCTCAAGAATATTGGATATTAATTTTGTGGAGTTTCGACGAAAACAAGGCTTTTCGGGTGATCGTACAACTAACCGGGAGCTTAACGGATTTAGTTTATGACCCAAGGTCCATAAAATTTAACTATGGGGGGTCCTAAATGCAATAAATGAAAGTTAAATAAAGTTTTTATGGAACAGGGACCAAAACTGCAAACTTTGAAAGTTGGAATCCGGTCATAAGGGAGTGTCGCGGCCCGCGTAGACTCTCCCTGAGTCTTACGCGGCCCGCGTGGAAGTGCCAGATGCAGAAAGATACCAGGGACTGTGCCAACAGATTTTCATGCACTAGGGACACCTGGAGTCATCAGGGATCATTGTAGGGTCAGGTGGAATGATCTTATGAAGTGTAAAATCCTATATAAAGGCCTTGTTCTTCACTTGTCATTTGCACACTTGAAATTTTATTTCAAAACTCACTCTTTGGAGCCTACTGGAGCTCAAGGAAGTATTCTAAAGTTCCATATTCGTGCTAAGTACCCTAGTAAGTGTTCTTAGCTCCCTAAGTTCAAGTTTTATTAGTTTAATGACCAAAAGTCAAAGCCATCGTAATTAAGATTTGACTTAGTGATTAATCACTAATGGTCCAGCCATTATTCGAATAGAAAGTGGCTATGAGTTGGTAATTATGTAGGTAATAAACCCTTAAAAGGGCATCTACCGATTATCACTCTAACTTTGTCAATTATCGGGTCAAACTTGTTATTAAAAAGTCAACAGAATCCATTTTTGCAAATAAATTCATAACTGATAATGTAGAAGTTATGGAACATGTTTAAACACTAAAATAACTTGGTAAATAATATAAGAACATGTTTAGGCATGTTCAATCCGACAATTCTAAGTTTAGGCTCGGTTCGGAACCGAAAGTCGCAAAAGTAGACTTTTGCTTTGACTTTCAGTTCTGACCCGATTTAGCTCAGTTTAGATATGCCTTAGGGTTCCTTTAGGACCACATTATAGGTTAGTATAACCCTCTGAGATTATACAACTTGGTTCCATAGAAATCCTAGATCATTTGCATGTTTCCGTTAAATGCTTAAATGTTGACCATAATGCCCTTTTGATAATAAAACGAGATTTTTGAAAATGTGATAGGACAAAAACCTTTATTACTGATATTTAAGTATGTCCTAAAAGTTTGACATCAGTTTATGGTCTAAAATGAGAGTTATGCACAATATCGTAAATGAAAGCCTTTTTATTAATTAAATGACATTTTCGACACAAAATCCTATTTAAACCCAAATTTTGACCCACAAACCTTTTACCCACTGATGTAATATAATATTTAGGGATTTTTGGAAAATTTTATTAAATTTTAAACTGATCATAACATAGAATTCTTGCGTAGGCTCGGTAATTGACGATAATACCCTTTTTGCTAATAAAATGAGTTTTACACATCCTTTACATGTCAAACCTTTTTCTACTGATTTTATATATTAAATAAGTTATTTTAAACAGTAAAGGCTGATCAAAATCTCAGAATTCCTTATTCAACCCGAATATCGTCAAATACCGACTTTTATGCGATTTAGGCGCATGGTATGGTTTAAAACCATATTTGGCATCTAAAGCTTGTTACCTACTGATGTTATGGATAAATTTTTATACTTTAACAGTAAGTAAAAGTTTTGAACTCAGATTTCCAAATTTGACACTTAAAGCATATGTGAAATGACCAAAATGCCCCTTCGGTGCATAGTTTGGTCATAAAAGATAAATTTCACATATGTATGGTATCTTACTGATACAACCCACTAAAATAAATATTTTTACTGATTATCTCAGACCATAAACTCAGATTACTATTTAACCTCTTTTATAAGCTTTAAAATGACCAAAATACCCTTATGGGGCTTAATTTGATTTTAAATTCATTTTGGGCATAATGGAAGGCATCCTACTGATATCACAACATATTTGGAGCATATTAACTTGTGAAACCTGTATATGACTCTTTTGGTTACCCGTTATGCATTTTTCGCATTCGGTATGATTTATGTAACTAGTTTGCGTAAATTAACCGAAACGGGTCAAACCTTATCATTTTCTCTTCAAAATCCAGAATGTATTTAGTTTACCCGTATTATACAAGTCCTCATACTTGTCGGGTCTAAATCACATTCTAATCCGGTTTTCGCTTAATCTTGCGTTTTAAACCGTATACCTTTCTTTAAAACTAACCGGTCTAAGTTATAGCTTAAATAAGACCCGTTAGGAATCTAATAGATTATTAAAAACTTCGTTCCAGATTAGGAGCCCGGTAAAAGCTATCTGTACTTGCTGATTGATATACGGCTGGGATAAAAATTATATTTTTGCTCAGGTAAATACTTTTAACTTATTTTCCCTTATACGGGCTTGGGGTACGGTACTTAATAATACCGCTTGGTCGGGTATTGAATCTTTAATCGAATAATGGTTAAATCATGAGATAACCCGTTTAATTTGTTCTGTTTCTTTTTAAGCCTTTGGGGGGGTTAATGACCATGTCCTGGATATCCTTGGCTCATTCATTTAAATGGCCACGACTTAAGCACGGGGTGTAGGCATACACCTGCCGGTGCGTATGTAAAAAGATATACCCGCTCGTTGAGAATAACTCGCCGTGGGTTTATATTATGTGGTGTGTCTATTAATCTTTAACCCGATACTTCTAACCCGGGCTACTGAATGTATAACAAACATATAATTCTTTTACAAGATTATTTTTAAATAATTATCCCAGGTTATAAAAGAATATTTGTGCCTTGTGCATTTAAATCAATTTTCTTAAACATTTTCAAAATGAGTCGGTTAATTGTATTTATCAGTGTAAACTGACGTATTTTCCAAAAAGGTTAAGTGCAGGTACTAAGCGAAATGGGCTGGCTACTCGTCGTATCGAATAAAGAGTCTTGGAAGCTTTTGATGCTTAAATCTGTTGAACAATATTTCTTTATATCTTAGATCCGCCTGTGGATCCTTTTACAACCCGTTTGTAATATTTTATGTTACTTTCAATCGGTTTGTAATATTATTACTTTTAGACTTCTGTTATGCATTGAACTGTGATTAATTGACTATGATGATATCAACTACGTCACGATACTCCCCACCGGGCCCACCGGTAATACGTGGAAATATCGGGGTGTGACAGGTTGGTATCAGAGCCAACATTGAGTGAATTAAACACTGGCCTTTTGCGTTTAATCTCAATGACACAGTTTGCACATTCCTTGACCTCCGAGTCTAGGCTAACGACATAGGACTAATCCTAATCTTATCGTTTTCTTTTGTTGGTTTCTTTTTGTTTGTTTTGGCAGGAACAAGAAAATGCCGCCAAGATTCAGAGGAAGAGGTGGTCGGGGCAAGGCGCCAATCACAACCCCAAATGATCACGAGGCCGTGCCATCACACCGGCGAACTCCATCCGCAACTTTAAGCTCAAGTCCCCACGAGGATTGGAGGACTTACCTGGAGCCGGCGAGGTGTTCAGTCTTTCTCAGTTCCTCGCCGTCGTACCACGACTCATTCGGACTCCACCAGAACAACAAGTCCGACCACTCGCGCCACTCCTACCTCCCGTTGCAGCGTTCGGGTTCTCACCGTGCTTTTCAGGACCCGACCCCGTACTTTCACAGCCGGTTCAACCCGGCAAACGTGAGTGAAGAACCAATGGGCCATAACCCGTTAGGACCCGAATACCACTTTCCTGAAGCTCAGGATATGGATATGGACGAGGATCCAGATCTAGAACCTGCCGAGATGCCAACTGGGACACCCACGCATCCCATAGAGATTTCAGATGGACCATCTTTCCATGGTTCGCCTTATAGAGGTCCCGATTCATTTGCTTAATGGTGGAGCAATTATCATTGGGAGTATACACCCTCCCACAACTCATCACCACACCAGCAGGTCCCCTTTGAGGACCCACATTTTGAGGCGGTTACGCCACCGCCACCGTCGCCGCTAGAGCAGCAGCTGCCTCCGGAACCACCGAGGCGAAGAAGATCAGGTGCACGGATATCCGTGCGAAGAGGGGATTTTCACTTCAGCACCCCCAAACACTCCAGTGGCAGCCACTACTCGCCACTTTATGAAGACCCGCTAATGGGTGGGCATTCAAACCCAGTTTCAGAGGTCGACTCAACTCCAGTCACACCACCACCACCAATGGGTTATGATAACCCAATTCCTTCCTACGCCGGTGCAGCGGCGTATAACCCTTTTGAGCAGCCAGCTTATCCTAGCTACAACTACTACAATGCCCTTGCCGTCGACCCATACCTCGAGGCGGCCAACTACAATGCTCTTCACCCAGAAGGACCTTTCGCAGCTTCATACCAGTCTGGGTACCAGGCATATGGGTATCAATACCCACCACCTCCTCAACCTCCGCTTCAGCAGCCGCCGCAGCCGCCACTGATCCAGCCACCGCAGCAGCAGGAGATTCTTCAGAGGTTGAGCCAGGTGGAATGAGAGGTTCAAGAGGAGCGTAGAAGCCACCGGGGATTTCTTAAGGGTTTGGCGAATCTGATCAAAGGGAAGAAGAAGAGGGATTTTTGAAGATTCCTTAATTATTTAAGTTGTAATCTTTATTTTCAATTAAGTCCATGCGTGGACATTTATTTATGTACCTAGTCCCTGTGAGGACTTGTATTTTCATTTTAGCCCCTGGGTGGGCAAGTTATTCATGTAAAAGTCCCGTTTAGGGCATCTATGTACTTCTTATCATTTAATTATGGAATGTTTTAAATTTAAATTTCATTTTGTCATTATATGTATAAATATAATATATGAAATAAATCAAAAATATCATTCCTTTTTAATCTGCCAATAAATATTGAATGAAATCTTAAAGGCAAAACCTAGTCCATGTGTCATTTTAAGACAGGACCAAGATGGTAGTTCCTTTTTAAGATTCAAATCCTTGTTAACATCTGAAAACATGTTAACACACCTGGCAAATGTGATTCGATAAAATCACATAAGTCATCCTTATATTGGATTCTTCCAATTCCTCTCTTTATTTATTATTTAAACATCCATTAGTGATGAAGTTCCTACGGGCCACACTTATTGTCCTATAAGACAAAAAGACAGTTGTAGTCTACGACTCCCTGTCAAGAAAAGGTAATGAACTATGTTCAAACCTTAATGCCTCGATCCTATAAGATCATGACTTATAAATTAAAATTGTCCTTGTGACTAGGCCTTTTGTATGCCACCTTGTTATCCTTAATAGTTTATAACTGGATAAAATATAATAAAAATTTAATTGAATTAACCAATATGGCTTAAGATTTCCATGGTTAATGAATTGCCATAAATGATAATTCCATAAAAGACTTCTGAATGAATCATTATTAATATTTTATGTAGCAATCAAGCTACATGGCCGAATCAGATGAGGTTAACAGTCACCCGAGGGAGAATAATGATACTACCAGAGTTAATGTAGCTGGTGCAGAACTGCAGGCATTAATAGATAATGCCGTTACTCGAGCTCTCGACAGACAGTTTAACGAATCAAGTGGTACTCGCGCCAGAACTCAGTCTATACCGCATTCAAAACCACCCTCCAAGACTCATACAACTCGCAAGAGCGATTCTCATCATTCATCAAATCAGATAAGTGTTCCGTCTAGACAAGTTGTGCTTAATCAGGAGGCTCGGGTCAAAATATGTTCTTATAAATACTTTGTCTCCTGTAAGCCGAGGGATTTTACAGGGGAGAAATGAGCCATTGATTGTATGACTTGGTTCGACGAGATGGATACCGTGGTTGATATCAGTGGTTGTGCTGATAAGGATATTGTGAAGTTTGTGTCACAGTCGTTCAAAGGTGAAGCTCTAGCTTGGTGGAGGTCGCTAATCCAAGCTACTGGGAAGATCCCGTTATACAATCTGACTTGGGATCAGTTTGTTGCTCTTATCAAAGAAAATTTTTGTCCTCAACATGAAGTTGAGAAAATTGAGACTGATTTCTTGACATTGGACATGAAGAACTTAGACTGACAGGCATATCTTACGAGTTTTAATACCATGTCTCGATTAGTTCCATACTTGGTCACACCAGAACCAAAGCGTATAGCTCGTTTTATTGGAGGTTTGGCTCCGGAAATTAAGGCAAGTGTAAAGGCATCAAGACCTACTACCTTTAGGTCAGTGGCTGATCTATCCCTATCTCTTACTCTCGATGCGGTCAGGCGGAGATCGCTCAAAAATTCTGAAGAGGGAAAAAGGAAACGTGAGGATGAGAACTCACGCCGTTCTGATAAGAAGCATAAGGGAAACTCCGATCACAAAAAGAGTTCCGGGTTTAAAAAGGATAGCCAGCGGATGGGTGAAAAACCCAAGTGTAAAACCTGCAAGAAGCATCATCTAGGGAAATGCAGATTCGAATCAAAGTCTCAATCGCAGCCCAGAGCTTGTGGGATCTGCAAATCAAGTGAGCATAAAACATTGGATTGCAAGAAGATAAAGGATGCGACTTGTTACAACTATAACGAGAAGGGGCATATCAAGTCTAACTACCCAAAGTATGCAAAGAAGCCTGAAGAGGGTAAAAAGACCAATGCACGAGTCTTTCAAATGAATGCTCAAGAAGCAGTTCAGAACGACAATGTGATAACAGGTACCTTTCTTATCAATGACGTTTATGCTAGAGTATTGTTTGATTCGGGTGCAGACAAGTCTTTTGTGGATAATAAGTTTTATAAGTTACTAAATCTGCCTGTTAAGACTCTAAGCATAAAATATGAAGTAGAATTGGCTGACGGAACTATAGAGACGGCCTCAACTGTATTAGAAGGATGTTTTATATCCATTAGGAACCACTCTTTTCCACTGTCTTTGCTTCCATTGAAATTAGCAGGGTTCGACATAGTGATAGGCATGGATTGGTTATCTCGTAACCAAGCCCAAATCGTATGTGATAAGAAGCAAGTGGTTATCAAGACTCTTTATGGCGAACCGTTGACAATACAAGGATATACACAGTACGGATTACCTAAGCAAGTGTCATTGCTTAAGGCATCGAGGTGTATGAAGAAAGGTTGTGTCATTTATATAGCACAGGTGACTATTGATGAACCGAAGCCCAAGATTGAAGACATTCCCATTATCTCTAAATACCCTGATGTATTCCCTGAAGAACTACCCGGTTTACCCCCAGATAGACAAGTGGAGTTCAGAATTGACATTATTCCGAGAGCCGCACCAATTGCAAGAGCACCTTATCGTTTGGCTCCAACTGAGATGAAAGAGTTGAGGACTCAGTTAGATGATTTATTGGCAAAAGGTTTTATTAGACCTAGCTCATCCCCTTGGGGAGCACCGATTCTGATTGTAAAGAAAAAGGATGGATCAATGCGTTTATGCATTGATTATCGCGAGCTGAACAAGGTAACGATCAAGAACATATATCACCTACCCAGGATCGATGATCTATTCGATCAGCTTCAAGGAGCAAGTTATTTCTCCAAGATTGATTTAAGGACAGGTTACCATCAACTGATGGTCAGAGATGAAGATGTGCATAAGACTGCATTCAGAACTCGTTATGGTTATTATGAGTTCTTGGTGATGCCTTTCGGGCTCACTAATGCACCAGCAGCGTTCATGGATCTCATGAATCACGTTTGAAAGCCGTACTTGGACAATTTTGTCATTGTCTTCATTGATGACATCCTTATTTACTCGAAGAGCCAAGGCGATCATGAAAGACATCTTCGGTGTATCCTTAAACTTCTACAACAAGAGAAGCTTTATGCCAAGTTTTCAAAATGCGAAGTTTGGCTTCGTGAAGTCCAATTTCTTGGACATGTGGTGAGCGAGCGTGGTATCCAAGTGGATCCCGCTAAAATTGAAGCAATCATGAATTGGCAAGAGCCAAAGACGCCCTCAGAGATTCACAGCTTCTTGGGTCTGGCAGGATATTATAAACGTTTTATTGAAATTTTTTCAAGGATTGTTGCACCCCTAACTTCATTAACCCGAAAGAATATAAAGTTTGATTGGGGTCCTAAGCAACAAGAATCCATTGAGATTCTTAAACAGAAGTTAAGCAATGCACCTGTGTTGACATTGCCAGAAGGAATTGAAGAGTTTGTGGTTTTTTGTGACGCATCACACACAGGTATGGGATGTGTGCTTATGCAGAAGGGCAAAGTTATTGCATATGCTTCTCGACAACTAAAAGTGCACGAAAAGAATTACACCACCCACGACTTGGAATTGGGTGCCGTTGTGTTTGCACTAAAACTTTGGAGGCATTATTTATATGGTACAAAGTGTGTGATATATTCTGATCATAAAATCCTTCAGCATCTGTTTAACCAGAAGGATCTGAACATGAGACAGCGTCGATGGATGGAGACACTGAATGATTATGATTATGAAATCCGATATCATCCAGGCAAAGCGAATGTAGTCGTTGATGCTTTAAGCAGAAAGGAAAGGGTTAAGCCTATTAGAATCAATGCCAAGAGCATTGAATTGAAGAACAGCTTGAATGAAAGGTTATTAGCCGCTCAGAAGGAAGCTGTATTAGAAGCTAACTACCCAAATGAAAAGTTGGGCGTAACTGTTGAACAATTATCGTATGGCAAGGATAGAATCCTAAGATTGAATGGACGAATATGGGTTCCAATTTATGGAGGACTTCGAGATGTGATTCTTCAAGAAGCTCATAGCTCCAAATACTCAGTTCATCCTGGCAGTGATAAGATGTACCAGGATTTAAAGGCAAATTATTGGTGGATAGGCTTGAAGAAGTCTATAGCCACTTATGTGGCTAAATGTCTGACATGCGCTTAAGTTAAAGCCAAACACCAGAAGCCGTCAGGTTTGCTGCAACAGCCTGAACTCCCCACCTGGAAGTGGGAAATGGTAACTATGGATTTTATCACTAAGTTACCAAGGACAAAGCGAGGAAATGATACTATTTGGGTTATAGTCGACAGGTTGACTAAGTCAGCCCACTTCTTGCCGATTAAAGAAACTCACAACTCCAACAAGTTAGCTCAGTTGTACGTGGATGAGATAGTATCTCTCCATGGAGTGCTAGTATCTATTATCTTCGATAGAGATACTAGATATACGTCTCACTTTTGGAAAAGCTTTCAACAATCCCTAGGCACTCGATTAAATTTCAGCACTCCATATCATCCTAAGACGGATGGTCAAAGCGAGCGTACGATACAAACACTCGAGGATATGCAACAAGCTTGTGTTATTGATCTAGGAGGAAGTTAGGATGATCATCTTCCATTGATTGAATTTTCGTACAATAATAGCTATCATTCAAGTATTCAAGCAGCACCCTTCGAGTCTTTGTACGGAAGAAAGTGTATGACGCCAGTTTGTTTGGCGGAAGTTGGAGATGTCCAACTAACAGGACCTGACATAGTCTTGGAGACGACGAATAAGATTGTTCAGATCCGTGATCGTCTTAAAGCTGCCAGGGATAGGCAGAAAAGCTACGCGGATAAAAGGCGTAAACCTCTAAAATTCGAGGTAGGTGATAAGGTATTACTCAAGGTATCACCCTAGAAGGGGGTGATGCGTTTTGGCAAAAAGGGCAAGTTAAGCCCTAGATACATAAGACCATTAGAGATCATCGAATGTGTCGGAACTGGGCTTATAAGTTAAATCTGCCAGAAGAGCTCAGTGGAATACATAATGTGTTCCACATCTGCAACCTAAAGAAATGTCTAGCCGATGAATCGCTAGCAATGTCGCACAAGGATGTGTAAATTGATGAAAGCTTGAAGTTCATTGAAAAAACTTTGTCAATCGAGGATCGACAGGTTAAGAAACCTCGAAAGCAGCATGTGCTGATTGTGAAGGTAAAATGGGATGCCCGTAGAGGCCCAGAATACACGTGGGAGGTTGAATCAACAATGAAACAGAAGTACCCTCATTTATTTCAGTAAATCTCAAGGTCTATATTTCTTTTAAGGGGGTGAGGATGTAACACCTCGTAAAATCACGGCCAATATAATAAAGATACGTGTCATGGACTTTAAACGTGTAAGGAATTTATTCTGAGGGACTAAAATTGTCAAACAATTTAAATATGTTAGTAAAAGGATCCAAAGTATCAACATGCCATTATTGTGCCTCTGATTGACCTCATACGACGTTCGTATTCTTTAATGAATAATTTGTCGAACATTAGAAGTCGTTTGTATTTAAAATAAGGATCTTGCGGAACTTAGGGGTTAAAAGTGTTAACATGTTAAAAGATACCTCTGAGAACCTTTTAACGATCCCAAGAACATTGTAATAATAGTATATTTTGCTCTCAAGAATATCGGATATTAATTTTGTGGAGTTTCGACGAAAACAAGACTTTTCGGGTGATCGTACAACTAACCGGGAGCTTAACGGAGTTAGTTTATGACCCAAGGTCCTTAAAAGTTAACTATAGGGGGTCCTAAATACAATAAATGAAAGTTAAATAAAGTTTATATGGACCAGGGACCAAAACTACAAACTTTGAAAGTTGGAATCCGGTCATAAGGGAGTGTCGTGGCCCGCGTAGACTCTCCCTGAGTCTTACGCGGCCCGCGTGGAAGTGCCAGATGCAGAAAGATAAGGACAGCTGCATGTTTAACTAGTTCCACCGCCTTTGCATGCTAGATTTCGATACCAGGGACTGTGCCAACAGATTTTCATGCACTAGGGACACCTGGAGTCATCATGGATCATTGTAGGGTCAGGTGGAATGATCTTATGAAGTGTAAAATCCTATATAAAGGCCTTGTTCTTCACTTGTCATTTGCACACTTGAAATTTTATTTCAAAACTCACTCTCTGAAGCCTCCTGGAGCTCAAGGAAGTTTTCTAAAGTTCCATACTCGTGCTAAGTACCCTAGTAAGTGTTCTTAGCTCCCTAAGTTCAAGTTTTATTAGTTTAATGACCAAAAGTCAAAGCCATCGTAATTAAGCTTTGACTTAGTGATTAATCACTAATGGTCCAGCCATTCTTCGAATTGAAAGTGGCTATGAGTTGGTAATTATGTAGGTAATAAACCCTTAAAAGGGCATCTACTGATTATCACTCTAACTTTGTCAATTGTCGGGTCAAACTTGTTATTAAAAAGTCAACAGAATCCATTTTTGCAAATAAATTCATAACTGATAATGTAGAAGTTATGGAACATGTTTAAACACTAAAATAACTTGGTAAATAATATAAGAACATGTTTAGGCATGTTCAACCTGAAAATTCTCAGTTTAGGCTCGGTTCGGAACCGAAAGTCGCAAAAGTAGACTTTTGCTTTGACTTTCAGTTCTGACCCTATTTAGCTCAGTTTAGATATGCCTTAGGTTTTCTTTAGGACCACATTATAGGTTAGTATATCCCTCTGAGATTATACAACTTGGTTCCATAGAAATCCTAGATCATTTGCATGTTCCGTTAAATGCTTAAATGTTGACCATAATGCCTTTTTGATATTAAAACGATATTTTTGAAAATGTGAGAGGACAAAAACCTTTATTACTGATATTTAAGTATGTCCTAAAAGTTTGACATCAGTTTATGGTCTAAAATGAGAGTTATGCACAATATCGTAAATGAAAGGCTTTTTATTAATTAAACGACATTTTCGACATAAATCCTATTTAAACCCAAATTTTGACCCCAAACCTTTTTCCCACAGATGTAATATAATATTTAGGGATTTTTGGAAATTTTTATTAAATTTTAAACTGATCATAACATAGAATTCTTGCATAGGCTTAGTAATTGACGATAATGCCCTTTTCGCTAATAAAATGAGTTTTAAACATCCTTTACATGTCAAACCTTTTTCAACTGATTTTATATATTAAATAATTTATTTTAAACAGTAAAGGCTGATCAAAATCTCAGAATTCCTTATTCAACCCGAATATCGTCAAATACAGACTTTTATGCGATTTAGGCGCATAGTATGGTTGAAAACCATATTTTGCATCTAAAGCTTGTTACCTACTGATGTTATGGATAAATTTTTATAATTTAACATTAAGTAAAAGTTTTGAACTCAGATTTCCAAATTTGACCCTTAAAGCATATGTGAAATGACCAAAATTCCCCTTCGGTGCATAGTATGGTCATAAAAGATAAATTTCACATATATATGGTATCTTACTGATACAACCCACTAAAATAAATATTTTTACTGATTATTTCAGACCATAAACTCAGATTACTATTTAACCTCTTTTATAAGCTTTAAAATGACCAAAATACCCTTACGGGGCTTAGTTTGATTTTAAATTCATTTTGGGCATAATGAAAGGTATCCTACTGATATCACAACATATTTTGAGCATATTAACTTGTGAAACATGTATATGACTCTTTTGGTTACCCGTTATGCCTTTTTCGCATTCGGTACGATTTATGTAACTAGTTTGCGTAAATTAACCGAAACGGGTCAAACCTTCAAAATCCAGAATGTGTTCAGTTTACCCTTATTATACAAGTCTTCATACTTGTCGGGTCTAAATCACATTCTAATCCGGTCTTCGCTTAATCTTGCGTTTTGAACCGTATCCCTTTCTTTAAAACTAACCGGTCTAAGTTATAGCTTAAATAAGACCCATTAGGAATCTAATAGGTTATTAAAAACCTTTGTTCCAGATTAGGAGCCCGGTAAAAGCTATCTGTACTTGCTGATTGATATACGGTTGGGATAAAAATTATATTTTTGCTCAGGTAAATACTTTTAACTTATTTTCCCTTATACGGGCTTGGGGTACGGTATTTAATATTACCGCTTGGTCGGGTATTGAATCTTTAATCGAATAATGGTTAAATCATTGAGATAACCGGTTTAATCTGTTTTGTTTGTTTTAAGCCTTTGGGGGGTTAATGACCATGTTCTGGATATCCTCGGCTCATTCATTGAAATGGCCACGACTTAAGCACGGGGTGTAGGCACACACCTGCCGGTGCGTATGTAAAAAGATATACCCGCTCGTTGAGAATAACTCGCCGTGGGTTTATATTATGTGGTGTGTCTATTAATCTTTAACCCGGTACTTCTAACCCGTGATACTGAATGTATAACAAACATATAATTCTTTTACAAGATTATTTTTAAATAATTATCCCAAGTTATAAAAGAATATTTGTGCCTTGTGCATTTAAATCAATTTTCTTAAACATTTTCAAAATGAGTCGGTTAATTGTATTTACCAGTGTAAACTGACGTATTTTCCAAAAAGGTTAAGAGCAGGCACAAAGTGAAATGGGCTGGCTACTCCTCGTATCGAATAAAGAGTCTTGCAAGCTTTTGATGCTTAAATCTGTTGAACAATATTTCTTTCTATCTTAGATCTGCCTGTGGATCCTTTTACAACCCGTTTGTAATATTTTAGACTTCCGTTCTGCATTGAACTGTGATTAATTGACTATGATGATATCAACTACGTCATGATACTCCCCACCGGGCCCACCGGTAATACGTGGAAATATCGGGGTCTGACACGAATAGACCACTTGAGCAAATTCCGGTCGATCTAACCAGGAGCTAAAAAAATGAAAGGGCTTAGCACCAAAATTCAAATCTTTGACCACCAAGAGAAGGGGCCATGATCAGAATGAACCCTAGGCAGAGCTCTAACAAATGCCTCCGGCCACAAGTTTTGAAAATTTTTACATACCAAAACCCGATCAATTTTACTGAACTTCTTACCATGATCCCCATCCACCATAAAAGTGAACTTACTGCCTTTTAAATCAAAATCACACATATCAGCGTCATGAATAAAAAGATTAAAATACCTCGCACATCTGGCTTCAAAACAAGAGTTTTTACGTTCCTCCGCACTATGGACAGCATTGAAGTCCCCTGCCATAATCCATAAACCATCTCTACCCGATTTCTGAGCCAAAATACGGTTCCATAAAGCTCTTTTATCAACCGATTTTTGGGGAGCATACACTGTCAAAATATTCACCTTCTCCAAACACCCTTTCACCCTCCCAGAAAGCAAAAGAAAGTTAGAATCCTTTGACACAGAATTGAGACAGAACATACCTGGGTCCCAAACACAGAGGATCCCCCCAGACCTGCTCGACGGATTCACGGCTCCTTTGGCCCAAACTGAGTTGCCCCAAAAACGTTCCACATCCGAATTTGGAATATCCGAACGATTCGTTTCTTGAAAAGCCAAAAAAGAAACTTTTTCCTTAATTTTTATATCTTTTTTCTCCACCCCGAAACCCCTGATATTGATCGAAAGCAAATTCATCGTTGCACCACATTAATACCTTTTTCATCCCTGATAACTTTCTCCACCTTGTCCTCGAACCCATCCAATTTGGCTCCCACTAATTTACCAAATTCAATGGTATCATTGACCTCCTGATCCTTCAACCTAGCCTGAGTATCATCCACTAAGCAAGTATCCTCAGCGGACTCACTCTCCCTATCACCGGCCCCCACCGGATCTCGCGGATTAACCGAAGACCCTTCAGGAACTGCGTTGAGGTTTAGCTCCCCTTTTTGTTGAAAAGTATTCCTAACATTATCCCCAGGATAATCCACATACCTACCCTGCTGACCAAACTCATCATTGGGCCCAACATTCTTACCCAACAAGTCATCAAAAAAATTGGCCTCACCGAACTTAGTTCTTTTTCTTTTTTTGGGCCTACCTGTCACACCCCGGATTTCCACGTGTCACCGGTGGGCCCGGTGGGGGAGTATCGTGACGTGGTTGGCAACATAATAGTCAAACAACACAATATTTAAATGCACAGCGGAAGCAATATATAGATTTAATTCAACCAAACGATATTGTAATATGAAGTATCACAAATAGTCGAATATAATCCACAGGTAGATCAAAATTAAAAAGGAGACAAATGTTCAACAGATATGACATCCAAGCTGGCGAGACTTAATGTGGATGCTAGGAGACAAGCCAGCCTATTTCGCGTAGTACCTGCACTCAATCTTTTTAAGAAAATACGTCAGTTTACACTGGTAAATACAATCAACCGACTCATTTTGGAAAGAGTTTAAGAAATGCATTTAAGGCACAAGGCACAAATATTTTATAACTTGGGATAATTATTTAATATATAAGCTTGTAAAGGATTTACATGTTTCTTATGCGTTCAGTAGCCCGGATCGAGCCGGGTTAAAGATCAATTAACACACCACTTTAATTATGAGACACTACAGGTGTACGCCTACACCGGAGTGCTAAGGTCGTGGCCATTTCGTAAAATGATGCCAGGGATATCCGGGACACGGTCATTAACCCCCCAAAGGCTTTAAGCAACAAAACAAATTAAACGGAGACATCTCAATAATTTAACCATAATAAGATTAAATATTCGACGCCCGACCAAGCGGTATTTTATATACCTTACCCAAGCCCGTATAGGGAAATAAGTTAAAAGTATTTACCTGAGCAAGTATAGTTCAAAATCAGCGAGTGCGGTATCTTTTACTGGTTCTCCTAATCTGGAACGAAGGTTTATAATAACCTATTAGAATACTAATGGATCTTTAATTAAGCTTAAGCTTAGACCGGTTAGTTTTAAGGATACGGTTCGTACGCACGATTAAGCGAAGACCGGATAGAATGTGATTTAGACCCGACAAGTTTGAGGACTTGTTTAATATGGGTTTATTATCCACATTCTGGATTTTGAGATAAAAATGATATCGTTTGACCCGTTTCGGCTAGTTTATGCAAACTAGTTACATAAACCGAACCGAACGCGTATAATGCATAACGGGTAACCGAAAGGGTCGCGAACAGGTTTCCTAGGTTAATACGCTTTAAATATGTGGTGATATCATTATGATATCTTCCATAATGCCCATAACGAGTTTAATCCCTAAATACGCCCCTTAGGGGTATTTTGGTCATTTTAAGGGTTATAAAAGAGATTTATAGTACTTCTGAGATACGGGTCTGATTTAATCAGAAAAACATCTTTACTTAACAGGTTATGTCTAATGGTATTAAGTCTTACGTGGCAAAATGGTTTTAATACTAAACTACGCGTTTAATACGCGTATAAAGCCGTTTTAAGCGACGTACGAGTTAAAATACCAATCTGAGTTTTCTAATCAGCAAAACAAGTTCAAAATACTATATTTATTATTTTAAATCAGTGGCAATTGGATTGGTATCAATCGGATTCATAAAACTCGTTTTATGGCCTAAAAGGGCATATTCGGTGTTAACCGAATCAATGCGATAAGCCTAGCTTAAGACCAGCCTAAAAATAATTAAAAATCTTCAAAAATCCTAAAATATTATTTAACATCAGCGGGTAAAAGTTTTGGTACCGAAATTCGGGTTTAGATAGGCTATGCGCTAATCGCGCCGTTTAATTAATAAAAAGCTTATTATATACGCTAATGCGCATATCTCCTAATCTAGACCTCCGCTTGACGTGAAAATTTACGTACATGCTAAATAATCAGTAACTAAGATTATTGTATTTCCACATTTTCAAAATACTCGTTATAAGGTCATAAGGGCGTTATGGTCCAATTTAAGCGATTAACGGAAACGTGTGCATGCATCGGATAATCAATGCAATAAGTACAGAGACTTATACTAGCATGTAACCCAATCCTAATGAGACTTTAAGGCATGTCTAATACCAACTAAAACGGGTCAGAACTGAAGTCAATGCAAAAGTCAAGGTTTTGCGCCTTTCGGTTCCGAACCAGGTTTAAATAGAAATTTGTCGAGTCGGGCAAGCGCAACCAAGTTTTTATACTTATTACCAAGTTATATTAAGTTTAAAACAGGTTGCACGCCTCGCGGATTGCTATTCGTGCATTAAATCGCATATTGAAATTCTGTTGACTTTTTCGGTCAACGTTTGACCCGACAAACGACCTAGTTAGGCATGGAATTGGTACTTGCCCTTATAAGGGTTTAATACCCATATAATTACCTATCTAATGGTACTTTTAATTCGGGTTACGACTGAGCTATCGATAACTAAACCCGAAGTCAACCGTTTAATACGATATGTTGACTTTTAAGCTAAAAACTAAACTAGAATTAATTTAGAAGGGATTAGAGACTTACTAGATGATTAGTGGATGACTAGGAAGGCTCTTGATCAGTTTGCAAGCTCCCCAATAATCAGAATGCTTGAAATTGATTTGTGAATGAATGTGGTGAATGAAAGGGTCCTTATATAGTGGGTTTACACACCACAATCACTTGACACAAGAGTCTATGATCAACCACAAGTGATAAACACATGTCTCTAGTATGTAGGGGTGTCTAAGGGCCATGAATGTGCAAGAGAAAACCGGCCAAGAAGGTCACAAGTGCGAAAAACAGCCAACAGCAAGTTCTGCTGTCGCTGGGCGCACCCTCGCGTAGCGCGAGGGGCTGTCGCGCTACGCGACGCCCTAGTCTGATCAGAATTTTGTTGTTTGTTGTTGGATCGAAAGGGCAGCCGTTATAATCGACTTGTTGACTTAAATTATCAGTAGGGGGCCTTCAATAAGTATCTAATACTATAACATACCCTACCATCATCCCTTGTTTCAATTTATTGCATTTACAAGACCCGAAAACAACGGTTTATCGTTCATTTCATCATGGGACCTCATCATGCATTATCAAGTCCATTATTGTGAACCCTTTTCTGAATTGAGGGTATATTAGATGTATATAACATTTAATCGGGTCTTGGGATTTATTATTGAGGTGTTCAGAGGTAACAATTTAACATGACGCCACTTTAAATCCTACCGAAAACATCTTTATTAAATTCGGGTTTCCAACGCGTTTTTGTCTGACATGACACGTGTCGTTTTAATATTAACCCGAAATTTACGAGGTGTTACATCCTCACCCCCTTAAAATAAATCTCGACCCGAGATTTACTGGAACAAGTAAGGGTACTTTTCTTTCATGGTGGATTCTAACTCCCACGTAAACTCGGGACCTCTTCGGGCATCCCATTTGACCTTTACAAAAGGCATGTGCTTTCTTCGAAGCTTCCTTACCTGTCGATCTTCAATCGACATAGGTTTTTCAACAAATTTCAAGCTCTCGTCGATATGCACATCTGTATAGGGTATAATCACTGATTCGTCAGCGGAGTCAGCGAAACACTTTTTCAGATTGCAGATGTGGAACACATTGTGTATACTACTGAGCTCTTCAGGTAAATTCAACTTGTAGGCAACTGACCCGACACGTTCGATGACCTCGAAAGGTCCTATGTATCTTGGGCTTAGTTTGCCTTTCTTACCAAATCGCATCACCCCTTTCCATGGTGACACTTTAAGTAGGACTTTGTCACCTACTTCAAAGTGAAAATCCTTACGACTTGGATCCGCGTAACTCTTCTGCCTATTCCGGGCAGCTTGGAGGTTGTTACGAATCTGGACAATCTTGTCCGTCGTTTCGAACACGATTTCCGGTCCTGATAACTGGACTTCTCCCACTTCCGCCCAACAAACTGGCGATCTACATTTTCTACCGTATAATGCCTCAAAAGGCGCAGCCTTTATGCTGGTATGGTAGCTATTGTTGTAGGAGAATTCGATCAAGGGTAGGTTCTTATCCCAGCTACCTCCCAATTCGATCACACATGCACGTAGCATGTCTTCCAACGTTTGAATAGTACGCTCACTCTGACCGTCAGTCTGAGGATGGTAAGCCGTACTAAAGTTCAAACGTGTGCCCAAAGATTGTTGGAAGCTTTTCCAAAAGTGCGACGTGTACCTAGTATCTCGGTCAGAGATAATAGCTACAGGTATGCCATGTAAAGCTACAATCTTATCAACGTACAGTTGGGCTAGCATATCGGAGCTGTAGGTCTCCTTAATGGGTAGGAAATGTGCTGACTTAGTCAGTCGGTCGACTATCACCCAGATGGTGTCATTTCCTTTCCTTGTCTTGGGTAACTTGGTGATAAAATCCATAGTTACCATCTCCCACTTCCACGTAGGAAGTTCAGGCTGTTGTAGCAAACCTGACGGTTTCTGATGCTCGGCTTTGACTTGCGCACATGTCAAGCATTTTGCTACATGGGCGGCCACAGACTTTTTCAAGCCTATCCACCAATAATTTGCCTTTAAATCCTGGTACATCTTATCAGCTCCAGGATGAACGGAGTACTTGGAACTATGGGCTTCTTGGAGGATGACATCACGAAGTCCTCCAAAAATCGGAACCCATATTCGTCCGTTTAACCGTAAAATTCCGTCCTTGCTAAGAGTTAACTGCTCCTCAGTCACTCCTAGCTTTTCGTTGGGATAGTTAGCTTCCAACACAGCTTCCTTCTGTGCAGCTAACAATCTTTCTATCAAGTTGTTCTTTATTTCCATGCTCTTGGCATTGATTCGGATGGGTTTCACTCTTTCTTTCCGACTCAAGGCATCGGCGACTACATTCGCCTTGCCGGGATGGTATCTTATTTCACAATCGTAATCATTAAGAGTTTCCATCCAACGGCGTTGCCTCATGTTCAAGTCCTTCTGGTTGAACAGATGTTGAAGGCTTTTGTGATCAGAATAGATCACACATTTTATTCCATATAAGTAGTGCCTCCACAGTTTTAGTGCGAATACAACGGCACCCAACTCTAGGTCATGGGTGGTGTAATTCTTTTCGTGCACCTTTAACTGGCGTGAAGCATAGGCAATGACTTTGCCTTTTTGCATAAGCACACATCCCATCCCGGTGTGTGATGCATCACAATAAACTACAAACTCCTCTAGTCCCTCAGGCAATGTCAGTACTGGAGCATTGCTCAGCTTCTGTTTCAGAATATCGAAGGATTCCTGCTGCTTAGGACCCCAGTCAAACTTAATCTTCTTACGTGTCAGCGAAGTCAGGGGTGCAGCAATCCTTGAGAAGTTTTCTATGAATCGCCTATAGTATCCTGCCAAACCTAGGAAGCTACGAATTTCTGTAGGCGTCTTTGGCTCGTGCCAATTCATGACAGCTTCAACTTTAGCGGGATCTACTTGAATGCCCTGCTCACTAACGACATGTCCAAGAAATTGGACTGCTCGAAGCCAGAATTCACACTTTGAGAACTTGGCATAGAGCTTCTCTTTATGAAGTAGTTCCAAAATACAGTGAAGATGCTTCTCGTGGTCAGCTTGGTTCCTTGAGTAGATGAGGATATCATCGATGAAAACGATGACAAATTTATCCATGTAAGGCTTACAGACGCGATTCATGAGATCCATGAATGCGGCTGGTGCATTTGTGAGCCCAAAAGGCATCACTAGGAACTCGTAGTGACCATAACGAGTCCTAAATGCTGTCTTATGCACATCTTCATCTCTAACCTTCAATTGATGGTAGCCTGACCTCAAGTCAATCTTTGAGAAGAAACTTGCCCCTTGAAGTTGATCGAACAGATCGTCGATTCTGGGCAAAGGATACCTATTCTTGATAGTAACCTTATTAAGCTCGCGGTAGTCGATGCACAGACGCATCGATCCATCCTTTTTCTTGACAAACAACACTGGTGCTCCCCAAGGAGACGAGCTAGGTTTTATGAAACCTTTGGCTAGAAGATCATCTAGCTGCGTCCTCAGTTCCTTCATCTCCGTTGGTGCCAACCTATAAGGCGCCCTTGCAACTGGTGCTGATCCAGGAATAATGTCAATCCTGAATTCCACTTGCCTATCTGGTGGCAAACCAGGTAGTTCTTCAGGAAATACTTCGGGGTATTCAGAAATGACTGGGATATCTCCAATCTTGGGTTTCGGTTCATCAATAATCACCTGTGCCATGTAGATGACACAGCCCTTCTTTAAACAATTTGAGTCTTTGAGTATTGACATCTTCTCGGGCAGCCCATACTGGGTATCTCCCTGGATAGTAAGTGATTCACCAGACGAAGTCTTGATTATCACTTGCTTCTTATTGCAAATAATCTGGGCCTGGTTATGTGATAACCAGTCCATACCCAAAACTATGTCGAAACCGGCTAGTTTTAAAGGAAGTAGAGACAAAGGAAAAGAGTGATTCCTAATGGATATGAAACATCCATCTAATAAGGTTGAAGCGGTTTCTATTGTGCCATCGGCTAGTTCCACCTCATACTTCACACTTAAAATTCTAACAGGTAGTTTTAACAATTCACAAAACTTACTATCTACAAACGACTTATCAGCGCCTGAATCAAATAACACTCTCGCGTAAACATCATTTACGAGAAAGGTACCTGTTATCACGTTGTCGTCCTTGACGGCTTCCTTTGCATCCATTCTGAAGACCCTTGCATTGGTCTTCCTAGCCTCTTCCGGCTTCTTGGCATATTTTGGGCAATTGCTCTTGATGTGCCCTTTTTCATTGCAACCATAGCAAGTTGCATCCTTTATTTTCTTGCAATCCACGGTTTTGTGTTCCCTGGATTTGCATAAACCACAAGCAAAAGGCTTCGATTGTGATTGAGAGTTGGATTCAAACCTGCACTTGCCAAAGTGCTGCCTCTTGCAGATTTTACATTTGGGTTTTTCACCCGACTGCTGGCCATCCTTTCTAAAACCTGACCCTTTCCTCTGGTCATTGTTTCCCTTCTGCTTCTTGTCTGTACGACGTGAGTTGTCATCCTCACGCTTCCTCTTTTCGGTGTCACTTTTCCTCTGTGACCTTTGCCTAACAGCATCCAAGGTAAGGGACAATGAAATGTCCGTTACTGACCGAAAAGTAGTTGGTCTCGAGGCCTTCACATTCGCCTTAATCTCCGGTTCCAACCCTCCAATGAAACGAGCTATACGTTAAGGCTCCGGAGTTACCAAGTAAGGAACTAACCTCGACAAAGTGTTGAAACTGGTTAGGTAGGCCTGACAGTCAAGGTTCTTCATGACCAGCGCCAGGAAGTCAGATTCAATTCTCTCAACCTCATGTTGAGGGCAGAAATTTTCTTTGATTTGTGCCATGAACTGCTCCCAGGTCATGTTGTATAACGGAACCTTTCCTGTAGCCTGGATCAATGATCTCCACCAGGCTAGGGCTTCTCCTTTGAACGACTGTGAGACAAACTTCACAATGTCCCTTTCATGGCAACCACTAATATCCACCACAGTATCCATTTCATCCATCCACGTCATGCAATCAACAGCTCCTTTTTCCCCATTGAAGTCTCTGGGTTTGCACGACACAAAGTATTTATAGGTGCACCCTCTATTACGGGGTCCTTGATCCTGAATGATCCTCTGGGATGGAACACTCCTCCGGTTTGACGAGTGGTGAGAATTACTGTTGTGGGCAGTGTGGGTCCTGGAGGGTGTTCTAGTGTGTGATGCAGAATGGGTCCTCGTATGGGTACCACTTGATCCATGGTTTTGTCTATCCATGGCTCTATTAACCGCATTGTTTATCATAGCTTGCAGCTCTGCACCTGCTACGTTCACATGGGCATTATCAGGCACTATTCCTGGGTGACTGTTGACCTCGTTTGAGTCTGCCATGTATTTTGAACTGTAACATATTGACAATAATTTATTGGTGAGTTTATTATAGAATTGTCTTTTATGGCAATTTTTATTAACCGCGGTAAACATAGACCATATATGGTTAATTTATTTCTCACATTTATTTAGGATCTCTAAAATAATTTATCCTAATTATAAAACAATAACAGTTTTATTAGCACATAAGGCCTAGTCACAGGGACAATTTAAATTATAAGCTATGAATTCAAGAGAATCAAGGCTTTTTAAGGTTTGAACCAAGTTCATTACCTTTTTCAGACAGGGTCACAGACTATTACTGTCTTTTGTCTCATATGAAAATGAGAAGGGCCCGTAGGCATTATATTACCACGTATGGTTAAAATATGATCATCTTAATTGATGATGTAAACCTAGGATTCAGAGATCATTAAACTAGGTTAGGAATCTTTTAAAGAATTCCTTTATAATATGACGTATGTGATTTTAACGAATCACTTCTGTCAGGAGTGTTAACATGTTTTAAGATGTTAACAGGAAATTGAATCTTTTAGACAGGTCTTACCATTTTGGCCCGGTCTTATATTTGACACGAGGCTAGGGTTCACACTTTTAAGATCCTTAATTAATTAATTTCATAAGCAGATTAAT
Source organism: Helianthus tuberosus (assembly GCA_030545235.1). NCBI lineage: Eukaryota > Viridiplantae > Streptophyta > Magnoliopsida > Asterales > Asteraceae > Helianthus > Helianthus tuberosus. The sequence goes on along the minus strand of CM060433.1, from coordinate 98,193,720 downwards.
TTAAAAGGAATGATTTTAATTTATTTCATTTTATACATTATATATGCACATATGGCAATTATGAAATTTATAAAACAAACATTCCATTAATCTATTATACTATTACACACAGCCCTAACGGGTCTTTTACTAATAATAAACTTACCCACGCAGGGGTTTAAACCAGTACATGCCCACGCAGGGGTCTTACAGAAAGATGTGCCCACGCAGGGGCTAAATAGAAACAAGTCCTCGTATGGGACTAAGTACAAAAGGTAGATGTCCACGCAGGGACTACATACACATACAAATAATAAATGTCCACGCAGGGACTTGATTTTTAAAGTAGACATACACACACAAAGGATTTACTGATCCTTCTTACTCTTCCCCTTGATTAAGTTCGTCAAGGTCTTGAACATCCCCTGGTTACGCCTTCGGTCTTCCCGTGCCTCATGCCGCACCTCCCTAATACTTTGTAGGATTTCCTGGTGCAGTGGTGGCGACATTTGTAGAGACGGCGGGGGTTGTTGGTAGTACGGGGGTTGTGTAGGCATCTGATATCCTTGTGCTGGGTAGCCTACTCCCCAAGGACCTCCATACGGTCCCTCCTGGTTAAGGGCGTTGTAATTTGCTGCTACCATATACGGGTCGGCTTCAGCGTATCCGAGGTTAGGGTGAGTCGGTGGCTCAAACGGGTTGTACATCGCAGGACCCGTGTATGCTGGTATATGATTATCGAAACCCATAGGTGGCGGTTGCTGCGCGTAGGGGTTTGATGGTCCACCAATCTGTGGAACTTCTGGAAGCGGCTGATAATTTCTGCCACTTGACTGTAGAGGAGAGTTAAGGTGAAACTCTTCTCTTCGTGTGGACATCCGGGCTCCGGATCTCCTATGTCTTTGCGGCTGTGGAGGCGCCGGCTGAACTGGTGGCGGTGGAGGCGGTGGCGTAACTGCCTCAAACTGGTGATTCCCAGAGGAATCTTGATGATGCTGCTGATGCTGCTCATGCGGCGGAGAATAGTGAGGCTGATGCTGCTCATGCGGCGACGAATGGTGAGAAGGTGTAAAATACCATTCGTGCCGAGTAAAGATAGCCTGGAAGCTATCTGGACCATTATAGGGTGGCCCGTGATAAATTGAACTATCCGAGACCTCGATTGGGTGGTTGGGAGTTCCTGATGCGGGCATTTCGGGGTCGTCTTCCTCATCCATATCGTTTCCTCCTGAAAAATGGTCCTCCGGCCCCAATGGGTTAAAACCCACTGGTTCTGGTAGATAATCCGCCGGGTTAAACTGGCCTTGAAAGATTGGAGTGGGGTCTCCAAAAGGGCGGTGCGACATAGATCGCTGTAACGGTATTTGCGAATGGTGGGGGTCTCTAGGCTCATTTTCCGAATGTGGCCCGTATGAGTCTTGAGCGGGAGTTGTAGAGCTGTTTGAAACCGACCGTCTTGCCGGTTGAAATAGACCTCTTTGGTTCCGCCGAGTACCATCACTCTCGGCAGGTGTAGGAGCTCGTGTATTGGACGGCCCAGCTTCATGGTCGTTGGGGGCGGTGGTCGGCCCCTTTCCTCCTCGTCCTCGCATACGTAAAAATCTTGGAGGCATTTTCTCTGTTATACCTGTCAACAAAACATAAGATAACAAATAACAAAATATAAAGTTTTAAAGAACAAAACAAAAACCGAATAGGGTGGAATTTGTCTTATGTTATAAGTCTAGACTCGAAAGTTTAAGTATGTGCAATTGTGTAACTGAGATTAAACACAATAAGGCTAGTGTTTAATTCACTCAGAGTTGGCTCTGATACCAACCTGTCACACCCCGGATTTCCACGTGTCACCGGTGGGCCCGGTGGGGGAGTATCGTGACGTGGTTGGCAACATAATAGTCAAACAACACAATATTTAAATGCACAGCGGAAGCAATATATAGATTTAATTCAACCAAACGATATTGTAATATGAAGTATCACAAATAGTCGAATATAATCCACAGGTAGATCAAAATTAAAAAGGAGACAAATGTTCAACAGATATGACATCCAAGCTGGCGAGACTTAATGTGGATGCTAGGAGACAAGCCAGCCTATTTCGCGTAGTACCTGCACTCAATCTTTTTAAGAAAATACGTCAGTTTACACTGGTAAATACAATCAACCGACTCATTTTGGAAAGAGTTTAAGAAATGCATTTAAGGCACAAGGCACAAATATTTTATAACTTGGGATAATTATTTAATATATAAGCTTGTAAAGGATTTACATGTTTCTTATGCGTTCAGTAGCCCGGATCGAGCCGGGTTAAAGATCAATTAACACACCACTTTAATTATGAGACACTACAGGTGTACGCCTACACCGGAGTGCTAAGGTCGTGGCCATTTCGTAAAATGATGCCAGGGATATCCGGGACACGGTCATTAACCCCCCAAAGGCTTTAAGCAACAAAACAAATTAAACGGAGACATCTCAATAATTTAACCATAATAAGATTAAATATTCGACGCCCGACCAAGCGGTATTTTATATACCTTACCCAAGCCCGTATAGGGAAATAAGTTAAAAGTATTTACCTGAGCAAGTATAGTTCAAAATCAGCGAGTGCGGTATCTTTTACTGGTTCTCCTAATCTGGAACGAAGGTTTATAATAACCTATTAGAATACTAACGGATCTTTAATTAAGCTTAAGCTTAGACCGGTTAGTTTTAAGGATACGGTTCGTACGCACGATTAAGCGAAGACCGGATAGAATGTGATTTAGACCCGAAAAGTTTGAGGACTTGTTTAATATGGGTTTATTATCCACATTCTGGATTTTGAGATAAAAATGATATCGTTTGACCCGTTTCGGCTAGTTTATGCAAACTAGTTACATAAACCGAACCGAACGCGTATAATGCATAACGGGTAACCGAAAGGGTCGCGAACAGGTTTCCTAGGTTAATACGCTTTAAATATGTGGTGATATCATTATGATATCTTCCATAATGCCCATAACGAGTTTAATCCCTAAATACGCCCCTTAGGGGTATTTTGGTCATTTTAAGGGTTATAAAAGAGATTTATAGTACTTCTGAGATACGGGTCTGATTTAATCAGAAAAACATCTTTACTTAACAGGTTATGTCTAATGGTATTAAGTCTTACGTGGCAAAATGGTTTTAATACTAAACTACGCGTTTAATACGCGTATAAAGCCGTTTTAAGCGACGTACGAGTTAAAATACCAATCTGAGTTTTCTAATCAGCAAAACAAGTTCAAAATACTATATTTATTATTTTAAATCAGTGGCAATTGGATTGGTATCAATCGGATTCATAAAACTCGTTTTATGGCCTAAAAGGGCATATTCGGTGTTAACCGAATCAATGCGATAAGCCTAGCTTAAGACCAGCCTAAAAATAATTAAAAATCTTCAAAAATCCTAAAATATTATTTAACATCAGCGGGTAAAAGTTTTGGTACCGAAATTCGGGTTTAGATAGGCTATGCGCTAATCGCGCCGTTTAATTAATAAAAAGCTTATTATATACGCTAATGCGCATATCTCCTAATCTAGACCTCCGCTTGACGTGAAAATTTACGTACATGCTAAATAATCAGTAACTAAGATTATTGTATTTCCACATTTTCAAAATACTCGTTATAAGGTCATAAGGGCGTTATGGTCCAATTTAAGCGATTAACGGAAACGTGTGCATGCATCGGATAATCAATGCAATAAGTACAGAGACTTATACTAGCATGTAACCCAATCCTAATGAGACTTTAAGGCATGTCTAATACCAACTAAAACGGGTCAGAACTGAAGTCAATGCAAAAGTCAAGGTTTTGCGCCTTTCGGTTCCGAACCAGGTTTAAATAGAAATTTGTCGAGTCGGGCAAGCGCAACCAAGTTTTTATACTTATTACCAAGTTATATTAAGTTTAAAACAGGTTGCACGCCTCGCGGATTGCTATTCGTGCATTAAATCGCATATTGAAATTCTGTTGACTTTTTCGGTCAACGTTTGACCCGACAAACGACCTAGTTAGGCATGGAATTGGTACTTGCCCTTATAAGGGTTTAATACCCATATAATTACCTATCTAATGGTACTTTTAATTCGGGTTACGACTGAGCTATCGATAACTAAACCCGAAGTCAACCGTTTAATACGATATGTTGACTTTTAAGCTAAAAACTAAACTAGAATTAATTTAGAAGGGATTAGAGACTTACTAGATGATTAGTGGATGACTAGGAAGGCTCTTGATCAGTTTGCAAGCTCCCCAATAATCAGAATGCTTGAAATTGATTTGTGAATGAATGTGGTGAATGAAAGGGTCCTTATATAGTGGGTTTACACACCACAATCACTTGACACAAGAGTCTATGATCAACCACAAGTGATAAACACATGTCTCTAGTATGTAGGGGTGTCTAAGGGCCATGAATGTGCAAGAGAAAACCGGCCAAGAAGGTCACAAGTGCGAAAAACAGCCAACAGCAAGTTCTGCTGTCGCTGGGCGCACCCTCGCGTAGCGCGAGGGGCTGTCGCGCTACGCGACGCCCTAGTCTGATCAGAATTTTGTTGTTTGTTGTTGGATCGAAAGGGCAGCCGTTATAATCGACTTGTTGACTTAAATTATCAGTAGGGGGCCTTCAATAAGTATCTAATACTATAACATACCCTACCATCATCCCTTGTTTCAATTTATTGCATTTACAAGACCCGAAAACAACGGTTTATCGTTCATTTCATCATGGGACCTCATCATGCATTATCAAGTCCATTATTGTGAACCCTTTTCTGAATTGAGGGTATATTAGATGTATATAACATTTAATCGGGTCTTGGGATTTATTATTGAGGTGTTCAGAGGTAACAATTTAACATGACGCCACTTTAAATCCTACCGAAAACATCTTTATTAAATTCGGGTTTCCAACGCGTTTTTGTCTGACATGACACGTGTCGTTTTAATATTAACCCGAAATTTACGAGGTGTTACACTACCGGATACCTGGCCCACATTATTAGCCCAACAATCATTAAACGAGGGCCTGGAACTAGAAAGGGGGGAATAGTTATTACCTCGGGTCTCGAACACAGCACCCGAAGAGAGAGATAAATTGGAACTATTATCCACATGCATGGGACCCCCCCCCCCACACCATGCGCCGCAAAATTAGAATCCCCAGGAGGATCCACCGATTGGACATTAACCCCAAACGACTTTCCACCTACCTTGTCAACTGGACCGTCATCCACCGGCGACAATGGAGACTAATCATCGAGAGCAAAATCCGATGACCTTTCATCCAACAGATTAATGTTACCCATGCAATCCGGCACCCAAGCACTAGGTTCCTCATTCACCCAAAGCCGGTACGTCTTATCCTGCCACCTCAGCTTAAGGAAACCCGATATCAAGTTACCACTGCCCGTCAAAACTCCAATACAATCGAACGTCAGATCTCCGTCATCTCCTTGAACCTGCGATTCTTGCACCACCCTACCGAACCTACCACCGATTAAATTAAAGACCTTCGAAGAGAAAATATGGGGGGAACCCCAAAGATGTTAATCCATGCAAGACGTTCAAACGGAAGCGCTTGACCGACCCAGGGACTAACTAGTATACATTAACTAGTAAATATTGGCGGCACCTACCCATGTCATATTAATTTAAATAAAGTCAAATATAACATAAAACTTAAAAAATACATAAAAACTTAAACATTTCATAAAACTTAAACATTACATAAAAAACATAAAATCTAAACATTACATAAAAATAAAACATAAAACTAAAACATTATATAAAAAACATAAAACCTAAATATTACGTAAAAAGAAAACAAAACACTTAAACATACATCCTAATAATTTGTGATGCCGAAAAGTGCTCAAAGTCCTTGTCGTATGCGTGTTTGTAGTCCACAAGGGGGACTTGAATGACTTCTGATTCTGAGAGCTCGTTGTCAGGATTTTCCCCATTCATGAACCTCCATGAAACCTTGAACATTTTGAAACGGAAAAACGAGAAACGTGATTTTAGTTGATCTACGTTTCAGGCGGTATCACCAACATGGAGACAAAACTGTTGGAAAACTCGGTTCCAAAACGAAGCCCTTCTACTAGTGGACGAGCATTCGTGATGGGTTACGACATAATACATAGCCAACGCAATGTCCTACTATTCGGTCCACGAATTCCTAGAAATTTTGAGAGGAGTTTATGTGTTTGTAGTTTCTCCTTTTGAAATTCCTAGAAATTTTGAGAAGAGTTTATGTGTTTATAGTTTCTCCTTTTTGAGAAACCTTATGAATATCTTATTCAATTCTGGCTGCTGCTGCACATATGGATCGTTCGAATAGTAGTTCATGTCTAAAGCAAAAAATAGTTGTAAATAGAATTGAAACTAGATTTTGCCCCGCCCGCGTTGCGGGGCACTAAGCCAAATATTTCTCTCTCATAACATGTATTTCTGTGTTTCAGTTACTTGTATATACTACTCATAACACGATCTCAAAAAAAAGTTACATTGAGTCAACCAACTAAACTAAAACACTATAATACGTTTGCTTAAGGAAAACAAAAACGATAGAAAAACAATAATTTTAAATAGGGACAAAATCGTAATTTTTCAGGATAAATGAGCGTGTTTCAGGCAGCCGTCTGGCACGAATAAAAATTACACCGAGTCAAACAATTAAAACAAAGCACTTCTATAGTTTTGTAAAAAAAAACTAAAACGATGGCATGACTGTAATTTTACACTGGAGCAAAATCGTAATTTAACTGGGAAAGCAAAGGAAAACGATGGAAAAAAATGTAAATTGAGGGCAAAATCGTAATTTGGCTGGGTGGGAAAAAACAAAACTAATAGCAAAACTGTAAATTTAAAGAGGTTAAAATCGTAATTTTGAACTGAGGGCAAAATGGTAATTTTTAGATGGGAGAAAAAACATAATTTTATTTTGAACTAGGAGTAAAAACGTAATTTTAAAATGATGGCAAAATCGTAATTTTAAAGCGGGGATAAAATCATAAATTGGTTGGGTCGATGGGGGAGTGTCAGACAGCTTCCTGACACTATTCCCCCATCTAGTGTCTGTAGTTAATTAGTTATACATTGGGGGTAAAATCGTAATTTTACAGGGAAAGCAAACAAAAACGATGACAAAAAAAAAAACAAATTTAAATTAAGGGCAAAATTGTAATTTAGCTAGGAGGAACAAAACAAAACTAATGGCGAAACTGTAAATTTAAACGGGGCAAAATCGTAATTTTAAACCGAGGACAAAATTGTAATATTTAACTGGGGGCAAAAACATAATTTTATTTTGAACTGGGGTAAAAACGTAATTTTAAACTGATGGCAAAATTGTAATTTTAAAACGGGGACAAAATCGTAAATTAATTGGGCCCAAAGCAGGTGAACTATTGTTCACCATACTTCAAAAAATGTTATAGAGGTAAGGGTAAAATCACAATTTTACTAGGAAAACAAACAAAAGCGATCACAAAAAAACAAATTTAAATTGAGGGCAAAATCGTAATTTAGCTGGGAGGAACAAAACAAAACTTATGGCGAAACTATAAATTTAAACAGGACAAAATCGTAATTTTGAACCGAGTACAAAATTGTAATTTTTAACTGGGGACAAAAACATAATTTTATTTTGAACTGAGGTAAAAACATAATTTTAAACTGATGGCAAAATCGTAATTTTAAAGCCGGGACAAAATCATAAATTAATCGGGCCCAAAGGAGGTGAACTAGCGTTCCCTATACTTCATAAGTGTTATAGAGGTAATATGAGCGTTTAAATGAGTTCATACTGCCAAACCCAAACGATAAACTATTATTTTTTGGGAGTTGGGACTCGTCTGAATTTAAATCATGTGTATATTTATATAAGTTAAATAAATATAAAACTTTATATATGTATACTATATAAAAATAATATATTTATGGATAACCTCTTAAAATTTAAGTTTTACAGATATAATTAGTTAGAGTAGAACATATAATGTATATATTGATTAAGAGTAAATATGTCTTTTAAACAATACTTATACCTTTATCTTCTTACAACATACAGTTTTTACCGCTTATCTTTACTCATGTATTTAACAATTTTATTTTCTTTATCTTCCTCATATATATTTTGAAGATATTATGTTTTAAAAAAGAATCCGAACATATCGTTAAAACATACTTATTTTTGTCGACGATATCGAGATGTAGATTATCATGTAAAAGTCATTCATGCATGGATTAATGTATAAGTCTTTTAGCACTCAAATCTATACCTTATAATAAAACAAAACAAACTTATGCCATTTGTCCTATTCTTAAAAAGCTTATTGCCACGTGTCATCTGATTGTATGTCTAATTTTTCTTTTGAGCGGCAATGTATTGGAGGTCTTTTGGCATCCCGCTTTTCACTTTCAATTGACAAACTAATATTTTCCTAAATCTATACGCATATATCAGTTTCCATCATTCTCTCATATTATCTCAAATAATCCTACCAGAGATCCGAATTCCATCTTTCTCTATGATCATCTTCCAAAATATGAATGAGTTTCCATATTTAAGGATCATTGGTTGCATAAACCCTAGATCTATAAATCCATACGTATTCAGTCGTTTCTTCACATCGATTCGGTTGTTAATCGATTTATCAATCATCCTCTGTTTCTTCACATCGATTTGGCTGTCAATCGATTTGTCAAGCATTATTTAAGGTACGATTCTTTAATCTGTATGCATATTTCTCTGGTCGTTGACATCTATGTTGTTATCAATCATTATCTGTGTTCGTTATCAATTCTTCTGATATGTATGCAGGTCTTATAATTTCTACTGAATTGTATAAGCAAACATATGAATCTTGTGTTAAGCTTCTGATGTTGTATCAATTTTTAGGGCTTTTTATGAATCTGTTTTTGTATCAATCTCTGATTTTGTATCGATTTCCACTGAATAACATAAGTAAACATATGAATCTTTTGTGAAGCTTCTGATTTGTATCAATTTTTAGGGCTCTTATATTACGGCTTTCTTATCTTGACTTATTCGACGGAATGATATAAGTAAACATATGAATCTGTTGTGAAGCTTCTGATTTTGTATTAAATTTTAGGGCTTTTATTTGTAGGCTTTTTATCTTGACTTATAAGACTGAATGATTGGTAGCTAACTTAATGTTTTATGTGATTTGTAGATTGAGTGATGTAAATCAATGTGATTGTTTACTTAATATGCTATAGTTCTATATATTGTGAGCGAATTTATTTGGCCTTTATTTCTGACATTCAAATCTGAGCATTAGACACTCTGTTTATGTGATATGTAAGGGATTGTTTTATGTGATTTGTTAAATATGTTATTCGTAGCCAACTGTTCAGATTTATAAGTCTTATAAATATAAACATGTTGGAAATTGCTTTTAGATCTTTTTCAGTAATTAAATCCATTTTCTGTTGTTATATTATATTGACTCAAGTGGTTGTCCGGTTCTATTTGACTCATTTATTATTCGCTCTTTGATATACCAACCAACCTTTTAATAACAAAGTTTAAAGTAAAAGAAAAGGAAGTTGCTTTTACTTGGTCACTTCCCTTCTCTCATAATAAATCTATAGACATCCACATAGTGTAAGATTTAGTATCTTAAATGTTTATATCACTGTTACTTATTGATTGCATTAGATACATGTTTCGAAAATTACTAAACAATTTTATTCTATGGTTTATAGAGTCATGGCTCCAGCGTTTGTGAAGTTATTTATGATGCTTCACCGTCATGTCTGGTAAATTTTTTATTTAAATTTATTCTTATTTGTGTTATATTTAGAAAACATATTGTTTCGTTAAATATTACAGCCGTTGCCGCCGTTTTACAATGATGGCGCTGGAAACTTAGGCTATCCTGTTGGGCCTGTGATGTTGAGAACAAGTTCTCAGCTCTGGCATGTTTACATCAAAGTGACGATTAGCGGATGCTTTATCACGGATGGATGGTCAAACATTTTTACGGATCTTGGAATGGAAGAGACATATTTTATTTTTTTGAGGTCGTTGCTGATAACACAATTGATATCTACCATTTCAAGATTGACCGTGATTTGGATGTGAAAGATAAGTTTTATCATATAATGATGTTTCCAGAAGCGAAAAATCTGATAACTTTTCAAATATATGATTGGCTATGTTATGTTTATTATATACTTTTGTAGTTTATGTTTCAATTATTTGAGATATTTTTTAATTGTTTGCAGTGGTTGCCAAAAAAATTCATGGAACATAATTTCAATGACGACCTTCTAGAAAATATTGTCACGATTCGTTATAGTCCTACTCAAGAAAGGACTGTAAGGATTAAAAAGTTGTGGAATATTCATTACTACATCCTCGACTTCTCACAGATTTCAACTGATTTGTCTTTGGTCAAGTGGGATTTTCTTGTGTTTCATAGAGTTGAAACTTACTTAAACAATTTTGGTTAACGAAATATAGTCTTTTATTAAGTAAGTTTCAACTCTATGAAACACAAGAAAATCCCACTTGACCAAAGACAAATCAGTTGAAATCTGTGAGAAGTCGAGGATGTAGTAATGAATATTCCACAACTTTTTAATCCTTAGAGTCCTTTCTTGAGTAGGACTATAACGAATCGTGACAATATTTTCTAGAAGGTCGTCATTGAAATTATGTTCCATGAATTTTTTTGGCAACCACTGCAAACAATTAAAAAATATCTCAGATAATTGAAACATAAACTACAAAAGTATATAATAAACATAACATAGCCAATCATATATTTGAAAAGTTACCAGATTTTTCGCTTCTGGAAACATCATTATATGATAAAACTTATCATTCACATCCAAATCACGGTCAATCTTGAAATGGTAGATATCAATTGTGTTATCAGCAACGACCTCAAAAAAATAAAATCTCTCTCTTCCATTCCAAGATCCGTAAAAACGTTTGACCATCCATCCGTGATAAAGCATCCGCTAATCGTCACTTTGATGTAAACATGCCAGAGCTGAGAACCTGTTCTCAAAATCACAGGCCCAACATGATAGCCTAAGTTTCCAGCGCCATCATTGTAAAACGGCGGCAACGGCTGTAATATTTAACGAAACAATATGTTTTCTAAATATAACACAAATAAGAATAAATTTAAATAAAAAATTTACCAGACATGACGGTGAAGCATCATAAATAACCTTCACAAACGCTGGAGCCATGACTCTATAAACCATAGAATAAAACTGTTTAGTAATTTTCGAAACATGTATCTAATGCAATCAATAAGTAACAGTGATATAAACATTTAAGATACTAAATCTTACACTATGTGGATGTCTATAGATTTATTATGAGAGAAGGAAAGTGACCAAGTAAAAGCAACTTCCTTTTCTTTTACTTTAAACTTTGTTATTAAAAGGTTGGTTGGTATATCAAAGAGCGAATAATAAATGAGTCAAATAGAACCGGACAACCACTTGAGTCAATATAATATAACAGCAGAAAATGGATTTAATTACTGAAAAAGATCTAAAAGCAATTTCCAACATGTTTATATTTATAAGACTTATAAATCTGAACAGTTGGCTACGAATAACATATTTAACAAATCACATAAAACAATCCCTTACATATCACATAAACAGAGTGTCTAATGCTCAGATTTGAATGTCAGAAATAAAGGCCAAATAAATTCGCTCACAATATATAGAACTATAGCATATTAAGTAAACAATCACATTGATTTACATCACTCAATCTACAAATCACATAAAACATTAAGTTAGCTACCAATCATTCAGTCTTATAAGTGTAGGACCGGTTTTGACACCGTTCGATTGCGTATCGTACGTTTGACGTGCGGAAACCGTAAACGTACGTGATCTAAACACACAATAACGTACTCGGAACGTGTTTTACTAGAAAGATTGACTTGACGGTACAAGAACACGTGTAGGAGAGACTTTCTCTCTCTAGTTTCTCTCTCTAGAAACACACACTACACCTTTTCAATTTTTAAGATCTCTAGTCTAATTACATCATAAAACACTCTATTTATAGGGTCAAGGGGCTTTAATAAAGTTCACTAATTACAATTATGCCACCTTGCCTTTTTCCACTAAATAAGACTTTTACGACTCGTTTTCTTCCACATCTTCACTACCGTTTAGATTGACGTAGGCGATAGACATAACGTGCATCAACAAACTCCCCCTTGGATATTGCCGTAGTCAATCTTTAATCAGATTTGTAGTGACTTGATTTTCTCTCTCTCTCTTGATTCATCTTTGACTTCTTCAGCAAATTTAGACTTCTCCTAGCTCAAACAGAATCCCGGTGGATCTGACTTCAGCTTTCAGTAGTCTCTTCAGGCTCCCCCTTTCATCAAGCTTCCGTGCTTTTGGGATCGACACCTGGCTTTTTGTAGCCAAAGAATCAATAAAACCTACACATCTCATCCTTCTCGTAAGACAAAATGATTTTTTTTTAAAAGAAATACACTCATCATTTTCAACCAAATAACAAACAATATTGTGATTCAAATTAATGAATCATCTAAACATTTTGCATATAAACTTCCAACTTCTCAACATTTCAACCAAACCAATAGTTCATCTTGTTTAGCCTTTGAGATTTTGAATATCAGCTTTTCAACATCAGTTGTCGAAAATCTTTTTGGAATTTTCAAAAATAAAAACTAAAACACAATCTTTTTGGTTTTTGAAGTAAGAGAAATATAATACAGAAATAAAATATGTACAATCATATTTTTGTGAGTTTGCGAAAGAGGATCATATCAGTTTTTGAGACACATCACAAGCACCGTTAAGCTTTTAATCGTTTTAAGTTCTAAACGATTCACGTTGATTGACGATATAATTGTCCTCTTAAGCTCAATCTAAAAACTTTCAAAATGCTTACCGATACGTTAAGGTATATTAAGATAGCACTAAGTTCTTATGGACCCCACGATCTCAGCATATCCCCTCATCATGCAATACACTAACTCAAGTAATGCCTTTAAACTTTTATCAACTGTGATTTGTGCGAAAACAAAGCAGAATGTTTAAACATTAACAATCAGGTCGATACTTCCGTATACGCAGAGAAAGTCCAATGTTTAAACAAAATAAGAAAATAAAACAAGTTGAAGTTGTTTAGGCTTTAACCACCAGGTCGATACTCCCGTATACGCAGAGGAGGTCCAAAGCTTAAACGAAACACCAAAGAAAATAAAGCAGAACGTTTAGGCAACAACATCCAGGTCGATACTCACGTATACGCAGAGGATGTCCGATGCTTAAACAAAATAAAGAAATAAAACAAGTTTAAATCTTTGCAAAATGAAATGCACAATCACAGCGACTTTTTAGCAAAGTTGTGAAAGTTCACAAACTTAACCAGTTTTATGTCTTTTGACAATCAGCGATTACCGAGTAGGTACACAGTCAAGAAGGACAAAACTAAGTACTATGCTTTCGACCATGTTTCCCACTAGAACTAGGCTTTTTCATTTAAGTTTGTATCGTTATCGCAAATCTACTAGTCTAGCTGAGCCTATCGTCACATCTTTAGTGAGATCATTTATCACATTTTACATTTCATTTCTTTAGCATGCTGTGATAGTCCACTGATTTACTATCATTTCCTCTTTTTCACAACAAAACTCATTTTGAATTTTTTAATGTTTTTGACATTTTCAAATTTTCAAATTTTTTTAAAATTTTACTCCCCCTAAAATCAAAATATGTTTCAATTTTGATTTTCTGAGAAAATTTGAAATCAAACTGTACAAACTTGACAACTTGATGAGAATCACTTCAATTCTCCATCCACTTGGCGTAAACAATCAGAACTCCCCCTCACAACAAACTATTTTCCCATTGTGATTTCAAAACACTTAAGTTTGTTTTAATCAAAATGGTTTTTCCGGAAAATATTAGTTTGTGTGACTTTTCTCAAATTTGGGGTTACTTCATCACATTGTGTTCTTCAAATTGCTACTTGTACGAAAGAAGAATTAAGTACAACTTAATGTCCTTAATTAGTCTTTCGAAAGTCGAAATATCACCAGAGTGAAATTTCTCAAGAAATATGCCGATTCCTACTCCACAATTACCAACCTGGGAGTTCCGGCAAGTCAGGTTTTTCATTTAAACAGTGTCACCCAAGACTGACGGTCCTTGGGTGATTTAGAATTCTTGTTCAACAATGGTGGATAGTTAGCATCATCCATTGTTAAACCTAAATTCTCAGTTTTTACCTCAACTACCGGCTCTTCTGGCTTTGATGAACCAGAATCATTGCCTGAATGTGGCTTGTCTGACTTTGAAAAGCCAGATTCATCGCCTGAAGGTGGCTTGTCTGACTTTGACATGTCAGATTCATCGCCGACCATTTTCTTCTTCTTTATCTCCTCTTTCGTCCTCAGATTTGTATCTGATGAATGCGTTTTGCTTGATTTGTTGTTCTTTGGTGAGCAAGACGATTTATCAGAACTTTTATCTGTTTTACCAGTTGTATCCGAGGACAAAAACCTTTCAAGATATTCTCGAACTTTCTTTCTTTTCTTTCTCAGTCGATCTTTTTGCCCTTGTGAAAGTTTAACTTTCGGTTCTTTCATTTCTTGTTGTTTCTGTACTCTGGGCTTTTCATCGACTTTGACAGGTTTCATCACTCTTTTCTGAGATACAGCCCTCGATCTTCCCATTGATCTCATTGGGCAATCTCTGGCAATGTGACCTTTGATTTGGCAATTATAGCATCTCCTTGTCTCAAACCTCTGTCTCTGGCAGTTAACAGCAATGTGTCCTTGACAACCACAGTTGTAACACATTCTGTTATCGTACCATGTACCACTTTTAGTCCAAACATTCAAGTCGTAGCATTGTTTGGCTTTGTGGTAATCATCACTCCTCTTGAAAACTTGATTTGGCCTTTGAGCTCTGTAGTCAAACCTGCACCACTTTTCACCAACTATTTTTAAATTTTCATTTTTTACTTTTTGTGGTTTTTGATTGCGATTGGATGATCGATCTGATGAACTTTTATTCTCTTTTTGTTTCTGTTCCACTATCTTCTTCAAAGGTTTTTGCTTAGAGCATTCTCCTTTTTCAGTTGATTGTGTAACAGTTTCTTGAAACTTTTCTTTTAACTTCAAAAATAAATTCTTTTTGTTAATTTTTTGTTTTTCATCATCAGATTTTTCATCGCAATCTTCAACTTTGACATTGTCAAAGTTTGTGACATTGTCACTTATTGGAACTGAATTGATAGGTTCTGGACACACGTACTGTGTAGAAATCACAAAACCTTTCAATTTCTTCTCAAATTCATCAATTTTGTTTCTTGAATTCTCAGCTTCATTTTCAAGCTGAGATATTCTTTCAAGATGAAACTTGATTGATTTTTCATTTTCATTTTTCATGTTTTCAAGAACAGACTTTTCATTTTCCAAAACTTTTATCTGTTCTTGAAATTTTGTTTCATTTGTTTTCAAATTCTTGTTTTCTGATGTCAAACTGTTCAAGTTACTTAACAGTTTGTCATTTTCAGTTTTCAACTTTTCACAGTTTAAGCGCAACTCCAGAATCTGTTCATCATCAGCTTTCTTCTCTTCCTTCAAAGCTGAAATTTCATCAACAAGCTTCTTTATCACTTGATCATTTTCTTCAGATTTCATTCTTTGAGTCTTTTGTGCTTCACGTTCTTGAAATTCGATCTTCTCGATGAACATAATCAAACTCACTTCTAAATATTCCTTCCTCAAATCTAGCAAACACTTTCTCCCTACATCACCTGGTAAAACTTTTATCAACTTTTCAATATATTCCTCATTCGTTTTGGTTATCTTTAATCTCCCCATTTCTCTAACCATCTTGACATATCTTTCAATCAATTCCTCTGTTGATTCTCCTTGAATGCCTGCAAAATTATCAAATTTTTTCAGTGCGGTATAAACCTCGGAATTCATTTTTTCGATACTTGAAAAATACACGACAACGTTTTTCAATTTGAATATCAAAAATTGAACAATCAACTAATCAAGTGTGGATTAGTACGTGCAAGTATTTGAAACTTGACAAATCAACTAATAATACGAACTAAACAATCACTTACAAAATTTTTTAATACACTAAGCAAACGATTGGGCCAATGATTAAAACACTTTTTGACTAGGTCACTGTGATTGGGCCTATTAATCGACAAACAAATCAATTGATTGGGCCTTGACAAAAATCACAACATCTAAAAATTTGGACCTCAACAATTATCAAATCATGATTGAGCCGAGTTCACAACTTGAGTTTAACAAGTACGATTGGTCCTTTGTATCAACAAACAAATCAATTAATGAAAACACATGGGCCGTGACTTTCAATGATTCGGTAAACAATTAGATATCAACTTTGGGCTTTAATATGTGTTTTAGTAAAATGATCGATCAATGGGCCGTTGTTAAATCAGATTACAAAACATGTGATTGGGCCTCTAATCAACAACACAGTGGGCCGTTGACATTCAAAATAATATGATTGGGCTTTGATGTTCACAAATTGTCGATAGGACCATCCTAAAACAACTCAGCCTTATATCATTGGACCTTCATTCTCGATCAGACAACAACTTTTGTGTTTTGTTTCTTTTTAATTCAAACAACTCAAACAAATCACATGTGTACTGTTTTTTTATAGCATTGATTGGACCGGTTTTTAGGATGATTCTGATTTGCATTGACGTGCGGAAACCGTAAACATACGTGATCTAAACACACAATAACGTACTCGGAACGTGTTTTACTAGAAAGATTGACTTGACGGTACAAGAGCACGTGTAGGAGAGACTTTCTCTCTCTAGTTTCTCTCTCTAGAAACACACACTACACCTTTTCAATTTTTAAGATCTCTAGTCTAATTACATCATAAAACACTCTATTTATAGGGTCAAGGGGCTTTAATAAAGTTCACTAATTACAATTATGCCACCTTGCCTTTTTCCACTAAATAAGACTTTTACGACTCGTTTTCTTCCACATCTTCACTACCGTTTAGATTGACGTAGGTGATAGACATAATGTGCATCAACAATAAGTCAAGATAAAAAGCCTACAAATAAAAGCCCTAAAATTTAATACAAAATCAGAAGCTTCACAACAGATTCATATGTTTACTTATATCATTCCGTCGAATAAGTCAAGATAAGAAAGCCGTAATATAAGAGCCCTAAAAATTGATACAAATCAGAAGCTTCACAAAAGATTCATATGTTTACTTATGTTATTCAGTGGAAATCGATACAAAATCAGAGATTGATACAAAAACAGATTCATAAAAAGCCCTAAAAATTGATACAACATCAGAAGCTTAACACAAGATAGTAGAAATTATAAGACCTGCATACATATCAGAAGAATTGATAACGAACACAGATAATGATTGATAACAACATAGATGTCAACGACCAGAGAAATATGCATACAGATTAAAGAATCGTACCTTAAATAATGCTTGACAAATCGATTGACAGCCAAATTGATGTGAATAAACAGAGGATGATTGATAAATCGATTAACAACCGAATCGATGTGAAGAAATGACTGAATACGTATGGATTTATAGATCTAGGGTTTATGCAACCAATGATCCTTAAATATGGAAACTCATTCATATTTTGGAAGATGATCATAGAGAAAGATGGAATTCGGATCTCTGGTAGGATTATTTGAGATAATATGAGAGAAGGATGGAAACTGATATATGCGTATAGATTTAGGAAAATATTAGTTTGTCAATTGAAAGTGAAAAGCGGGATGCCAAAAGACCTCCAATACATTGCCGCTCAAAAGAAAAATCAGACATGCAATCAGATGACACGTGGCAATAAGCTTTTTAAGAATATGACAAATGGCATAAGTTTGTTTTGTTTTATTATAAGGTATAGATTGTTGGTCCACCCGTGTAACACACGGGTACTTAGACTAGTTAGTTATAGAAACATTACAATTCGAGAAGTGGGTTAGTGGGGTGAGGTAGTTACATGTAGGTTTCTAATAAGTTGGAAAGTTTTCCGAATTATAATTTGACTTGGTCAACCTAAAAAACAAGAAATTACAGCCACAATTAAATTCCAGTAACCCACTAACATACCAACACCTATAAAATAAAATAAAACAAAACTTAATACAGTAAGAAAGGGTGTAAATTAATACAAATCCATGAGTCGAAAAAAAAAATGAAATCAACTTTACGTTAGGTTAAAGGGCGTGGTGGTCATGGTTGGGACATGATTCGCTATGTAGGAACATGAGTGTAAGGCTACACCACCCTCTTGCATGATCCACCATGATTTGTATAGATTAAACCATGGCAACCATGGTCTTCTTTTCCATTTTTTCAAGAAATCATTTTCTTTTTTCTTTAGACAAAGATAAATTAAAATAAATAAATAAATGAATAGTGATTTGGGTCATGACCATATCCTTAGGGTATTGATTTTGGATTGTGGATTAAAGGTGCGTGACATCGCAATGATGTGTAAGATCATGGTGGTCATAAGAGTCATGACCACACCCTATAACCTTATACAAATCATGGATTATGCTCATATTTGGTTATACAAATCATAAAATATACTCAATCAATAAAAAAATCCTAATATTAATAGCTTAACTACATAGGATTTGTAAAATTTCAAATATTAATTATATAATATATATTAAATAACATCATGTTAGCTACATTGTAGTTAAGAATTTTTATTTTGACCTAATCTTTTGTCTTTTTTCCTTTGTTTTTATCAATTTTCATTTTAACCATAATATTTTCCTTTCTTCCTTTTATTTTTATTTTCTTTGCTACATATTACATACGTGGTGTTCTTATTATTATATTATAACTTTCATCAAATTACATCACCTATACAATATAAATAATATGCGTTTATACCTTAATAGTTTAATTTTTCTTATATAACTTTCGTTCGTTAGTTTGTTTTTTACAAAACCTAAATACGCGACATAATTTTATAATTGTTATATTTTATTTCGATTTTGGTTTTTTACACATTTGTATTTTGCGTATATAAAATTACATAACAAAAGGTACTATAGCAGCTACACTGTTGGGTTTTTTCCCTATGTACTATAGATAATTTACGTCTTTGCCCATTGGTTTTATTTTCTTTTTATAACTTTCGTTTGTTAGGTTTTTTTTACAAAAATTAAATACACGATATAATTTTTTTTACATTTTTTACATTTTATTTTGATTTTTTACACATTTATATTTTGCATCTTCATACTGGTCTTTACCGTTTGATTTGTATATCTTTTACAATGTAACAGTTAAGGATTATTATAAGAAGTAAATAATTTTTAGAAGTTAGTTAGACCATGTGTAGTGGTAAATTAAAATAATGCCCCATCATGGGGCATTATTCGACACGTGTCATCCTAGTCAGCATGGGGCATTATAGCATAAAGTGGTGTAGTGGGGCATTATTCCAATAACGCCCATGCAATCATTTCCCAATTATTATTTTTTAATTTAAAACATAAAAAACTTCATTAATTTAAAATAAAAATTACACTACTTGAAATAAAAAAAAAAACCGAAAAAAAAAACAGAAAATAAAAAAACCGAAAATAAAAAAACCGAAAAAAAAAGTTAAAAAAAAGAAGATGATCTAGAGTCCATATTATTCTCGAATTTTTTGGCGACGCATTTGCGCATGGATCAACGCATCGCCTTGGAGGTGGTCGATAGGTTTGGACAAAAACTCAATGTCCTTTTCCATTTGCCTCACCTCTTGCATCTCGTTAAACTTTTTCGTTTCGGCCACTCGTTCTTTCATAATCTCATAACGTTGGTGGCCGAGGTCGCGAATGTCTTGGAGACGACGGTTCATCTCCTCGAAATCTTCCTTTAACTCGAGATCGGAAGACGACTCGACCGTTTTTTTCCCGGTTCGCTTATCCTTTCTTCTACAGGGCGGTCGGGTCAACTCTTCTTGAAGTTCCTCGTCAACGTCCACCACCTCATTTAAATCGACATTGCGGGCATCCGATGTCGGAGTTGAAGGGTCAACGGAGGATGATGTTTTTGACTTTTTAGCTCGACGTCTACTACTAGACGTCATTGGATTAACTAGCGCCCTCTTTGGACTTTTTCGTAGTAGATCCCAACACTTATAGTACACGAAAGGGCATTTCGTCCTCTCGAACTCCTCCAAAGTCCTCGTTAAAACCCCGACGTCACTTTCACAACTCAGGCGAGTATCATAGTTACGTTGGTAAACTTCTTGGAACGCGTGAGACTTGTTGTTGATGTCGGTCCATTTGCTAGAAATGGAATCTTTGTCCCGATGTTCGCCTTGACCCCACGTGCTAAAGAAGAGTGCACGAACCCTATCCCAAAAAACGGGGCCCGTTTGAAAGTTTGCTTAAAATTAAAAAAAAATAAAAATATAAGTTGTATGTTAAAAATAAAAGTAAAAAATATATATAAAAGTTACCGGTTTCTTCGTCCTCCGAAATGTCGAGCCACGCCCGAGTCAACGTGAATTCCTCGTCCTTCGTCCATTTAATGGTAGTTTTTGTACGTCGAGGTTCGTCCTTTTCCTTCTTCTTATGCGACCTTCTGCCGCGTTTCGATTTCTCTTGCACCGGTTCGGGTTGCGTCTCCGGCACGACATCGACATCGGGTTGGGATTCGGCTTGTTGTTGTGACGGTTGCGACCCGCCGGCTTGACCATAGCCGAAGGTGGGAGGCACGAACGGAGTGGCGCCACTCAAGTAAGCCGCGTACGTTAAAAAGCTCGGGTCCATGTCTTGAAGGTTATACGGGTGTTGCGGTTGGGTTGTGTTCGGGTTCGTGAGTCTTGCGGGGACACCAAAAGGGGGTCGGAATGGATGCATGATTGTATAAAATATAAAAGTTGTAGGAGAGAAAGTGAAGTTTTTTTATAAAAAATGGGAGAAAGATGGTGATATATATATATATATATAGTGGGATAAATTATGGATTAAAAATATATATATATATAAAACAATTGACCGTTGTCAAACGGTCATCTCTTGGCCCAAAGCAAATTTCAGCGTTTTTTTTAAAACGCCATCTTCATTTTTTTTCAAAAAAAACGCCCCAAAACGCCTAGCGTAGTGGGGGGCCGGCGTTTTCCGGCGTTTTCGGGCGGTATCAAGAGGGAACACACCCCAGTACGGTTGGTCTTAGTGAGATAACTACACTCCATTTCTACATTTCTATTTAGTTTTTAGAAGTTAGTCAGATAACTACACTCCATTTTCTACATTTCTATTTAGTATTTCGATATTTAAATTTGCAAACCACTTGTGTCCTCCTATTTTCCTATTTATTAATCAAATAATTAAATTAGCCTATATAACATACTGCCTCATACTTTTTAGTTTTGTAGTAGGATTTTGCAATCTATGTCTATCTTACTTCTAATTCATTTGTATTGCATAGCCTTAGAAATTCTCTATTGGGGGCTTCCTTATCGATTATTGACATGTATGTAACCTTTTACTCCATTATGATTAGATTGTTTTCCTTACAAAAAAGTACACAAGTGTTCATATACCTATTACAACTACTGTTGTTCACATGAGCACACGGATAAAGTCGCAACCATCCACAACTTCCATCCGGTCGAGTTCATAAACTCACTAACTGTTAGTGGTTTGCCACCTCATAAACTTTGTTTTAAAATTCGTCTGCCACACAATATTGTTAAGGAATATCGATCCATCATATGATATATGTAATGGCACAATATTGATATGTAGATGCTTTAAACGCAATGTTATTGATGCAGATATAGTTTTCATGCAACATACAACATACGGGAAAGAGAACGTTTTTGCTAAGAATGTCTTTATGTCTTTATGAGGACGACATGTTCCCGTTTACGCTAAAAAGAAAACAGTTTCCTATTCGTCTAAGCTTAATTCATGAAAATAAACAAATATCAAGGTTAAATAATTCGCCATGTTGGTGTTTATCTTTCGGATTCTGTATTTTTGCAAGGTCATCTTTATGTGATGTTATCAAAAGGAATATCACATGAAAATACAAAAGTAATTTCAACGAGACGGTGTATACACCTGAAATGTTTTCTGTAAGGGCACACGGGGTGGTCCGTTATACCACTCGATCACTCGTTAACCCATCACGCTACACCGCCGCCGCACATGATATAACGCGTTGAATCACGCGTTGAAAGTTTGAAAAATTGGACGGTTGTTGATTCATTCAATTCATCAAAGCATCTTGTGTCAGCCCATTATTTGTTTTGGTCCAATCACATTTTAATATCAAAATTGTTGTCAGCCCATATTTGTTTTGGTCCAATCACATTTTAATATCAAAATTGTTGTCGGCTAATATTACTGAAGTGTGTCAGCCCACTACAATAAATTTAAAATGAAAATTAAAAAAATCTGAGAGTGATAGAATTCCATCACTAGTGATACCACCCCGCCTACATTTCTATCACTAGTGATAGAATATTGGGTGCTGACATGGCATGATTTGATTGGGTGCTCCCATCACTAGAATCTATCACTAGTGAACCACCCCTCCTCCCCTAAGGAGGTGTTACATCATGGATGAAATGCTCTTAAATCAGAACGTGATGATTTTTAATGCATTTTGTGGTTTAATCAATTACATTTTAAATATATATTTGCAACACAATTTTATGTTATTAGTTTACACACTTTGGTCACTTTTACTCACTTATTCATCTTTCTATTATACATAAATTAGGAAGTTGTTATGGATGAGACAAAGAGCAAAATGGAAGTTGTGTCAGGTATCTATACTGCATATTGAAAACTATAGAGTACATGTAATTAAGATAGTTTAACATTATTTTTTTATCAATAGTCAAACCTGCTCTAGTAGATGTAGCAGTCAACGAAGGATACGAGAATGCTCCTTCTATAGAAGATGTAGTGGTGAAAGAATAGCAAGAAATTCCTATAACTGTTTTGATGATGATGATGATGAATGGTGGTCGGAATATCTAGATGTGATAATTGAAGTGTGTAAGACTTACGACAAAATTACAACTCATCATAACGTAAGTGGTTGACAAACGCATTTTTATTTTAAATTGTTATGTTTATGACAAATATTTTCGTATTTGTGTGTATGTTTATTGAGATGCAACAATGGTTTTCATACGCACTTGATGCTCATTATGTCAAATTATTATGTGTAAGGCTAATGGCACGCTATGATTAAGTGAACCTTCGAGTCACCCGATTAGATCCCCCCTCCGTTTATGAAAAAAGTGCCTAAATATTGTGTCTCCATAGCAACACGCGGGCACTTTACTAGTTAGCTATAAATAATTAAAGAGCTTAGAAGTATGCGCTCAATCTACAAAATCAACCGTTATTTGTTTTAAGGCAAAATGAGACAACTTAATTAAGATGATAAATGATTTGACCGTGATTGGCTAATACTTTTTCTTTTATCTTTTTTTACGGCGAAGTTCTTTTGATTCCGAAGTTATAGAGTTAAGCCCTATTTACGTCAGTTGTCCCTATGGTTTGTCCACTTTTTCCCTTTAAAGTCAAATTTTAAAATTGTACCATTTTCCTCCCTACATTCGCGAAACATACCATTTCAGTCCAAAAAATTAACATAGTTAAAAAACTTATAACTCAGTTAGCCCTGGGATGTAAATGACACTTAAACTCTAGGGATGTAAATGACCTTTAACTCCTAGATTTTTTTTTTACTTTTTAAACTACTTTTTATTATCATTATAATCAGAGTAAATTGCCAAAATCGTCCTTGAGGTTTAGGCATGTTTGCCAGTTTCATCCAAAATGACATTCTTGTGCCAATTTGCCAAATTACCCTTCACTTTTGCCACTATTTGTCATTTTCATCCAAATCACTAACTTAGTTTACTTTTTCTGTTAAGTTAGAGGATATTTGGATGAAACTGTTAAATATAAACCTCAGGGACGATTTTGGCAATTTACTCAAACTCTCTTAATTTCTTTTATTGCATTAACTAAATAACAAAACTTGAGTTAACATGTACGACGATTAAACCACTACTGCACATACTAATCCCAGTTCGATAAGAAGTCATCATGATCTTAAATGTACATATCATTTAGATGTTCTTAATCTTAAGAACTAGTCGTAACGGACGTGTATACTGCTAGTTACTAGGGTTATTAGCCAAAAAGTAGAATTCACGAAAATTAGCTGGAGTTTGTATTTACGTTTATTGGGCCTTTTCAAAAGCTTATATCTAAATAACTAGGTTAGAACCCCGTGTAATACACGGGTTGAATAAATGTAATTTCATATACTAATTTTTTAAATAAACCAAATTATCAATCATGAAAACCAAACTTTGTATTAATATATTATTTATTTTTCTTTTCATTAATTAAAAAATATTATGTCGATTTTATTACTTAATTTATTAATCAAATTGGATATAACTTTCAATATTATCTGATATATAAAATTAATAAAAAAAATTATTTCTAACATATGTTATATAATTTTAATTACTTATGTAAATTGAAATTGATACTTATCATAATTATTCGAATTTGAACAATTAAGTAGGGACAAATGGGAAAAATACATTTTAGACGGGAAATTCATAAAAGTGTCATACGTCCACCATTTGATTTCTTTTATTATATTGTAGTATAGATATAGAATAATCTATAAGGTATAATTTCATTAGTGAATCATGATTGTGAGCATTGGCGAAGTATAGAAGGGGCGGGGAGGGGCACCCGACCCCCCGAACTTTTCGCTTAGTAGTGTTATATATGTAGTTTTCATATAGAAATTTTTGAGTATATACGTTTTCGACCCCCCGGTTCCATATAATTTTTTTGGTATATACGTTTTCGACCCCCGGTCATTCGGGTCAAGCTTCGCCACTGACTGTGAGCGTTTGATATAATATTTACTTATCTTTTCTTTCACAAAATCAGGAACGAAATAAAATAGAGTTTGTAATAGAATATAATTTTTTTTTCATCAATTTGAGACCAACACTTAATTTTAATTTTAATGTATTATTTATTTAATTCCTTGGGACTGGTTATAAATTGTACTAAACTTACATTCTTTATTCTTTCTTATCTTTTGTGACTATAATAAAACAATCACAAAAACTTTAAATAGCTTTACGACCGGTTTATTAATGAAAATAAATTTTAGTTTATCTATTAGCATGTGGTATATAATTTTAATTTTAGTTTATTATCTATAAGACATAGTCTAATATGATGACATGTGTCCCAAACTTGGTTTCTTTTATTATAGTAGATAGATTATATATTTAAACATTTTTCTTTATATCTGGAAATTGACAAATGGCAACAGCAAACCTACAAATTTCATGATTTCAAACCAAGTATGAAAAAGAAACAAAAGCAAAAAAGAAAAAAAAAGTTAATTACTATTTTCATCCCTTTGGTTTTTAAAAAATCACTATTTCAGTCCATTAGTTTAAAAATTGCGATTTCAGTCGCTGTGGTTTCACTTTCGTAACCATTTCAGTCCATGGTTCCAACTTTGAAAAACAATGCTCACCTGGACATTTCTCATTCTAAAATCTAAAAATAAAATTTTGGAACCATATATGTAAAATTAGTGCCAGACTTAGACTTCTACTTCTACTGAAGCCATGGTGGGTTGTGATGCCGGATAAGATGACCGGAAACTTTTGCCAGAAATGAGAGCACGGATGGAGTGGGGTGTGGTAGCTTGGGGTTGTGTTTTAACAAATGGGTCCTAGAATACAATCTTTTAAATTTCTATGGTTTTTTATTTAATTAACACATGAGTAATTTAGGTATTTCATTAAAAACTTAACGGTATAATAGACGGTGTTAGAAGACTGGACTGAAATGGTTACGAAAGTGAAACCACAGGGACTGAAATAGTGATTTTTTACAAACCATAGGGACGAAAACAGTAACTAACTCATTTAGATATCTTTTTATTATTTATTAATAAGGGCATTATGGTCAATTCACGTGTACTTAACAGAATAAATGGATGGGGTTAACGGAGGTGGACTGAAATGGTTACGAAAGTGAAACCACAAGGACTGAAATCGTAATTTTTAAACTAATAGAATGAAATAGTAATTTTTAACAAACAAAGGGACAAAAATAGTAATTAACTCTTTTTTATTTCACCACTAGTTCATTTTCCTTGTTTCAAAAAAAGTTTTTTGACTTATTATTTGTCATTAATTGCTTTATTTTATTTTATTGTTATTAGTTTTAAGGGTAAATTACTTTTTGAGTCCCTGTGTTTTACGTGTTTTAACCATTTGAGTCCAAAAGCAAAAAGTTTAACGACCTGAGTCCCTATAAGCATTTTCTTTAACCCTTTGAGTCCAAATTTCTAACTCCGTCAATCAAGTCTGTTAACTATGGAGGTAATTTAGTCATTTACACACAAAGTACAAGTCTTATATGCATATAAGTACAAGTCTTTCTCTCCATCTCTAAACACCACCACACAGCCATCATCCCTACCAGTGCCCCACCATCATCCCCACCGCCACCTCCAAACACCTTCAAACAATTAATTAGTGTCAATAATCTAGCAACCACTAACACACAAGTCCCAAAACAGATCTATCAACAACCAATACTCATATTAATCCAAAATTGAACACCTAGAAACCAACAGAACAATTTAAACATAGATTTGACTTAGGGAACATCGTCAGATTGCAGTCAGCAAGTGTTACATAATAAAAGAGCATAAATTTGATCTAAATACCGATTAAATTGGCCAGAGTCATGACGAGTCTGGGCTTCAAAATTGGAATGACCGCTTCACGCTCCAATCGAAAGATCTGGGATTTTGCCCGCCGCCACTGCTTCAGCCCAGTTCGGAGCTCCGGTGGCCACAGTCACACCGCACCAGAGTTTGTAAACAGAGATGATCAACCACCTTTAGATCCAAAGACGAGAGGGAAGATCAAGCATACCCGTGATATCTCGGAGTTCAGCTTCTCCTCGATCTCTCTCTAACTATTCCCTCTCTCTAACTTGCTTGTCGCCGTGCCTCGCCACCAAATGGTGGTGGCCGGTTGTTTACTTGAAGGGAAAGGAGGACTGTGAGGATTTAGAGAGAGAGAGACAGAGTGTGTGCTGGAGGTTTGTGGTTGAGGTGGTGGTTGGAGACGGAGGTGGTTGTGGCTGTGGTGGTGACGGTGACGGTGGTGGTGTTAATGGTGGTGTAGAGAGAGAGAAAGATGAGAGAGAGATGAAGATGAGAATTTACAGAGAGAAAGATAGGAGGATGAGAGAGACAATTTTTTTTATTTTATAATTATAAGGGTATTTTGGTCATTTAACAATATTTAACCAAAAAATTCTAACAGTGTTAGAAATTTGGACTCAAATTGTTAAAGAAAATGTTTATAGGGACTCAGGTCGTTAAACTTTTTGCTTTTGGATTCAAGTGGTTAAAACCCATAAAACACAGGGACTCAAAAAGTAATTTACCCTAGTTTTAAGTTTATTTGTTTATTGACTTCTTTGATATGACTCAATACATTTCATCATATTTTCAACATCTACATTTTTCATGGCAGAGAATAGTATCTCCCTGTCATTAGTTTAAATGGGTGGCCGGCCTTTCTTATTGAACCAACCATTTTATTATTTTATAAACACTTTAAAATTACGTTTTTCCTTTGAATAGTGTTTCTCCGCTATTGGTTCAAACGGGCAGAGGACAATATCCATTGGACAGACCAGTTTATTATTTTAGACCCACTTTAAAAGTACGTTTTTGCCCTAGGTAAAAAATACGGTTATGCCCCAACTTCAAAAATACATTTCCCCTTTTGCCCTGAGCTAAAAAATACGATTTCGCCCTCGGTAAAAAAATTACGCTTTTACCCTCAGCCAAAATTACGTTTTCGACATTTAAAATTACGTTTTTGCCCCCAGTTAAAAAATACGGTTATGCCCCAACTTCAAAATACATTTACCCTTTTGCCCCGAGCTAAAAAATACGATTTCGCACTCGGTAAAAAAATACGCTTTTACCCTCAGCCAAAATTACGTTTTCGCCCGAGTTCAAAATAAAATTTTGTTTTCCCCCGGCTCAAAATTACGATTATACACCAGTGTATTATTTTATCCCCACTTTAAAATTACGGTTTTGCCCCCAGTTTAAAATTACGTCTTTGCCCCCGTTAAAAATAAAATTACGCTTTTGTCCCTAGCTAAAATTTACGATTTTCCCCTTGGTTCAAAATTACGATATCACCCTCAATTCAAAATTACGTTTTTGCCCCCAGTGCAAAATAAAAATCTGGTTTTCCCCTAGCTAAAAATTAGGATTTTACCCTCGGAAAAAAAAATTATTTTTCCTCAAGTAAAAATAAAAATACGACTTTGCCGCAAGCTAAAAATCGTGTCAAGGAGCTGCGTAACACTCTTTTTACTTTTTTTCTAGCAAAACTATAGTACTGTTTTTTTAATTGGTTGAGAATTACTCGGCCATCGCCCCGCAATGCGGACGTGGCATCAGCTAGTTATATATTACTATACATACATTTACCAAATGGGGGAATAGTTCCAGACAGCATTTACTATACATACATTTACCAAATGGGGGAATAGTGTCAGGCAGCTGCCTGGCACTACCCTATTGGGCCAACCGGTTTACTATTTTATATCCATTTTAAAATTAAGATTTTGTTTCTCTTTAAAATTACCGTTTTGCCCCCACCTCAAAATAAAATTACGCTTTTGTCCCCATCTCAAAATTACGATTTTGCCCTCAACTCAAAATAACGATTTTGCCTGGCACTCCCCCATTGGAGCAACCAGTTTATTATTTTATATTCTTTTTAAAGTTACGTTTTTGCCCCTCTTGAAAATTACGGTTTTGCCCCTAGCTCAAAATAAAATTACGCTTTTGTCCCCAGCTCAAAATTACGATTTTTCTCTCGATTCAAAATAAAATTATGGTTTTGCCCTCAGCCCAGAATTACCTTTTCGCCCCCGGTTCAAAATAAAATTCTGTTTTTGCCCCCAGCTAAAACTTACGATTTTGCCCTCTGTTCAAAAATGTGATTTTCCCCGTTTAAAAAATTATGATTTCGCCCTCAGTTCAAAATTACGTTTCTTCCCCAGTTCAAAATAAAATTATGCTTTCGCCCCCACCTCAACTTCACGATTTTGCCCTCGTTTCAAAATAAAATTGTGGTTTTGCCTCCAGCTTAAAATTACGATTCTGCCCGTAGTTCAAATTTATATTACGCTGTTACCCCAAGTTCAAAATTACGAATTTGCCCCTGTGAAAATTTACAATTTTGCCCCTGGTTCAAATTTTGAATACTGCCATCACCTTATTTTGGCAAATTACGATTTTACACCAGTCAAAAAATACAACTTTCCATCAGTTAAAAATTACAATATTGCCATTGTTTTAGTTTTTTTTTATCAAAACTATAAAAGTGTTTTATTTTAATTGGTTGACTCGATTTAATTGTTTTTCGTGTCAATGAGTTGCCTAACACTCGCTCATTATTCGGCCATCGCCCCGCAACGCGGGCGGAGCATCAACTAGTATATATATATATATATATATATATATATATATATATATATATATATATATATATATATATATATATATATATGAGCTACGTCTTGATGAATAGTATCACATAAATAAATAATTATTCATATATATATATATATATATATTGATTTTTCATCGTGATGAATCGAACCAATACCATACAAACAAAATAGGTATCGGCATTCGTTTTTGTTGGTAAAATCGAAACGATTTTGTGATGAACCGAAATGATTCCGACTAATGAACATCGATATTGGTAATTATTTATCGGTTGCTACTATTCATAAACGGCATATGTTTAGTCGAAGACTAAGTTTTATTCGCATATGTATTCATTTTTTTCTTTCAGTTGCTATATTGAGCGACCATATCATGTCGGTTTTGTAATAAATCGAACTGATACCCGTCGCAAAGCGCGAAGAAACCCACTAGTTTAATAACTCGTGGTGGTTCTCATTCTAGCGATCCCCTATATATATATATATATATATATATATATATATATATATATATAGGGTGGGGTTCTAGAGAGAACACTAATGTATTTACGAACTGAGTGAACAAATCTTGGCCATTGATTTACACATGTGGATGGCTAGGATTTCATCTTCAAATCGTAAAATACACTAGTGTATTTTATCATCAAATCCTGGCAATTGATCTACACACATGTATGGCCAAGATTAGTTCGCTCAGTTCACAAACTACACTAGTGTTCACTCTTGAACCTAATCCTATATATATATATATATATATATATATATATAATGAGTATGAATAATAGTTTTGTTTTTAAAATGATATATAGTTTTTTTCAATATTATTATAATTATATAATAATTATAAAGAGATTATTAATACTATTATAATAGATTTTTTTCATACTTTTATCATTTCAATATTATAGTATATTAATATTATATTTACTTTTAAGCTTAAATATATTTCTTTAATGTTAGTTTATAATTTTTTTTATATTCCTGATACTGTCTGAACAACATCAATACTGTACCATATAACATTGGTATAGTTTTTTTATTATTAGCGTCATCATGTGCTTATTGTTACGTATTGTTCGATAAAAGTTCTATTCGAACAAGCCATATGCAGTTGATTTTATTTATCATCACAAATCGAACATATACCGACCAAACAACATTGGTAACGGTACCGTATTCGTTTGATAGTTTTCTCGGCGTGACGGTATAAAATTCATTGTACGCAAAGTTATATTCCAATAAAGTATTTTTTTTTGTTATCGTAAGCTATATCGAGTATTTGTACAATACCGGTATCGTAACTGATCAATACCGACCGAGCAACACCCGTATTGGTATTCTTTTTTATTGTTTTCAATCTATGTAAAACACATGTCGATTGGCAATGATTGTTATGCCGAGTACTGGTACTGTAGTAAACCAAAATGATAATAAACAAAGGCCGCAACAAAACGCATGGGATTCCAACTAGTCTATCCATCTATCTATATCTATTAAAGAACCAATGGAAATGAATAGTGCCACACAAGTGGTGGCATTTATTTATTTGATAGGTTGTTTTTGCTTGTGGTCAATAAACCTTTTAATTTTTTGCTTTTAGTTAGGACACGTGTGTTTGCCAGCTATAATACTTTCCTCCACCTTCCTCACACGTGTCACTAACATGCATTCACAGTCACCCTTCATCTTTATTAAGGCCAACACTCCACCCGTTTCAAATCAATTTTCTCATTTCCTATTTTTATTTAAACAACCAAACCCATTCTTTTTATTCCCGCACACAACAAAGTCGCCACCTAGCAAGGAACTAGGCGAACACTATACACCGAGAATACAACCATAACCAAATACAAAACATAAAGAAAACCAAATAAACCTTTAACAAAACAGTCTTATGGTTGATTAAGCTTTCCATGCTGATAATGGAAGAGTCTCAGACTCCTTATATGTTTTAACACCAGCAACATATCGATCCCCCTTGATTGAATCAGGTGATGCAATAGATTCAAGTTCAGCCATATCTTCTGGTGTTAGCTTAACAGATAAAGCTCTGATGTTGTGTTCAAAATTTTCAATCTTGGTGGTACCTGGAATAGGCACAACATCATTTCCTTGGTGGAGAACCCAGGCTAATGCCAGCTGTGAAGTTGTGCACCCTTTCTTTGTCGCTAGGTCATTAATCCTCTCGTACATGATCTTATTGTGTTCAAGATTTTCAGGTTGCAACCTTGGCAAATTCTGCAAAACAGTAATACAATCAAAACTTGATGTTAATTTCAACACTTAAGGCATTTAAACAAATATACATATAACTTTCACCGCTTAAGGAACCAAACGATATTGGAAAATAGTCGATTTGTAATGTTTAACATCTTTTTATTGCAATGGGTCGATGGAAGGAACCGAACAGTATTGGAAAAGAATTAAAACAAAAATGGTGTAGACAACATACCTTACGGGCGTCACTTTCTTCCAACTTCTCCAACATCTTTGGACCATGTGAGAAAAAACCACGTCCTAAAGGACTGTATGCAACAATCCCTATCCCAAGTTCTCTGAAAGAGTATGATAAACGTTAAAAACTTCGAAAGTTTGGATACTTCATTAATTATGATATAGAAAAAGAAGAGGAAAGACGATATTACACCTGCAAGTGGGAATAATTTCTTCTTCTACATCTCTTGACTGCAAGGACCATTCCATTTGTACCGCAGTAATTGGATGCACAGCGTGTGCTCTTCTAATGGTCGATGCTGATGCCTCTGATAATCCAACATATTTAATTTTACCTTCTTCCACTAGCTTCCTTAGTTCACCCATCTATTAACAAATGCAAAACATCAAAAGCTAGCCCAAGTGGTACGCCAAACACATATGTTTTTGGTTAAATACAAACATTTGGACAAGAGCTCATGTACGATTTGCAATTCTTGTCCTGTTCGACACAATAAGTTTAACTAACCGTGATTTCGATTGGCACACTGGTGTCAATCCTGTGCTGATAATAGAGATCGATGCAATCGACGCCAAGTCGCTTGAGGCTAGCTTCACAAGCAGCCCTGACATAGGCGGGATCGCCGTGGACCTGCCACGAACCGTCGAGGCTGATCCCGAATTTGGTAGCCAGCTCCACTTTGTCCCTCATCCCCCCTTTCAAAGCCTTGCCGAGAAGGATTTCGTTGGTTTTGGGGCCGTAGGCATCGGATGTGTCTAGGAGGGTAACACCGGAGTTAATGGCGTGGTGATCATGTCGGATTCGGGTTTGGGAGCTCCGTAGAGATAGGACATGCCCATGCATCCTAAACCCAGAGCTGAGACCTCTAAACCCTGTGAATCCAAATTCCTTCTTGGTACTCTGCTTGCCATTTTCGATCGAACTTTGTTATAAATTTAATATCTTCTTGTACGTACTGATTGATTGATGAAATGAAGGCATGATTCAATCCTATTTATAGCAATCGGTATGGCGGCTCACAAAAGTCCCAAGGTGTGCGCATGAGGGAGGATAGATATGACGCGTTTTTTGTCTCTTTTTTGAAGAGAATAAAAAATCTTTCGCTTTGAATATATGCATGGAACATTAAATTTGTAATAAAAAAATCTTATTTAATAGATATGCTGATAGATAAAAAGACACTTGCAAACATTGTTTTCTACCAAGGGCCACAATTACCTCTTATTGGATTTTGAAAATAACCATTAATCCTTGACGGCTTGACCTAATTGTACTTATATTTTGTTGTTGTTGGAATATTGATGTTTCTTTATTTCTTTGTTTACTTGTTAGGGTGGAGGAATGGTCTCGGCAGTGCTTAATGGAGGGGAGTTTACCGAACGGGGAGGTGTTGTCGGGAGTGGAGCGGTGATCGGGGAGAGGAGGAGGCGGTGAGTGCTCACCGAGAGAGACACCGAAAGAGAAGAGGAGAGACAGAGGGGTAATGGTGGATCCCACCATTTTTCAACCAATAACAATTTTTTTTTAAATTGTTTACCACTCTTTTTGTTTTTAACCATTGCTATTGATTAAGTGCAAAATAAGTGAAGTAAGGACTTAACATGACATGAGATTAATGGTTAGAAAATAAGTTTACCACTGTTCAAATAATGACCACTCCCTCAAATAATGACCACTCCCTCCACCCTTATAAGGGTGATGGTATCTACACATCCCCTAAAAATTTTGTACATCCCTCAATATAAACCATATAGGCCAATACGCTTCCCATAGGGTTTGAAGCATTAAATGCGACACCAATAGGAAGCGTATTGGGCAATACGCTTCCTATTGGTACAATATTCTCTGGCGCGCACGCAGTTCAAAACTATAAAGGTTGAAAAGTGACCCAATAGGAAGCATATTGTCCAATACAATTCCCATAAGTTTAAAAGGAAGCGTATAGGGCAATACACTTCATATTAGTTTTACTTAAAAATTATAAGTTGCATCAAATTTTTAACTTATTATTGTTATCTTATAATGTTTTTTATAAAAACACTTATTAAACAAAATAAAACAATATATATATAGGAAATGTATGGGGCAATATGGTTTCCTTGGACCCAAAGTATAGGAAGCGTATGGGGTAATATGGTTCCCCTAGACCCAAAGTATAGGAAGCGTATGGGACAATATGGTTCCCCTAGAGCCAATGTATAGGAAGCGTATGGGGCAATATGGTTCCCCTGGTCCCCTAATCTGAATCCTTTTTATAAAAATGTGTCAAAAAAACGTTTATACATTATTGTAATACCCAAAACATATTTATGATAACCATGTGGGGTGGCGGACACTGTTCGACAGGTTATCGGGCAGGATAGCCCGTGGGATCGTTTATTTCGAATAGTAGCCGCCGCACCATCTTATCGGCCGTTGATGGTGGAGTTTCTCTCCACATTCCGCTATAGACCTCGACCGGATGACCGGCCGAACTCGGATTTTGATGATCCGAACTTGCCGGCCCTATCACCCGAGATCACATTCCGTCTGTTCGGCGAGGTATTTGAGATGTCACTTCGTCAATTTGCCGTCGCCACCGGTTTTTACACAAACGAGGAGTTGGTTCAGGACGTGTATACCACGGTTATCGATCGTATGCCCGAGGATGAGTTGATTGCCTGGTGGCCCACCATCGGTGAAGGTCCATACACCAAGGCGGAGGAGGTCCGATCCTAGGAGATTCGCGACCCGTTAGTTCGTTACTTGCATCGTTGCTTTAGCAAGGGCATCGCGGCCCATGGCAAGAGTTGCGAGCACATAACGAAGGCCGATCTTTTCTATCTATATTGTTTATTTACTGGTCGTCCGTGCGCCCTCCATCTCTGCCTGGTGGATTATTTTGTCACACGTTGGAAAAAGCAGCGTCGTGGAAGTATATATGGAGGATCGTTTATCGGCCAGATAGCCCAGAGTGTTAGTCGGTACTTTGGTTGGGTCGAGGATAGGATTTTGCGTAACCAAGATGAGCAAATGCGACTTCGAACACTGCCTCGGTCAGGAGATAACATCCCACGGTCGCCAGATGGATCAGATGCATGATAACATAGGGTGGCTGATGACTAGCATGGGTGAAATGTATAAGTACATGAGTATATCGGTTCCACCCCGTCCACCACCACGAGTTTATCCGGACCAGGGCCCGTTCTTTACGCAGCAGCCCGACCCGTCCATGCCATCCTTTACCCAGCCCCTCCCGTCCTATACACGGCACAACCCGTCACCCTCTACTAGGCGTGGCCCGAACTTTACAGAGGAGGAGCTCGCTGAGTCTGACGAGGAGTCTGACGAGTATTGATGATGACCGTGGGAGTGTATTGCTTAATACGCTTGGACTCAGAGGAACCGTATTGCCATATACACTTCCTATACATTGGCTCTAGGGGAACCATATTGCCCCATACGCTTCCTATACTTTGGGTCTAGGGGAACCATATTGCCTCATACGCTTCCTATACTTTGGGTCCAACGAAACCATATTGCCCCATACATTTCCTATATATATATATATATATATAGTTTTGTTTAGTAAGTGTTTTTTATAAAAAAAAAACATTATAAGATAACAATAATAAGTTAAAAAATTGATGCAACTTATAATTTTTAAGTAAAACTAATATGAAGTGTATTGCCCTATACGTTTCCTTTTAAACTTATGGGAATCGTATTGGGCAATACGCTTCCTTTTAGCTGACAATCTTTTGAAAAGTTTGGTACACATATAGGAAGTGTATTGCTTAATACGCTTGGACCCAGAGGAACCGTATTGCCTTATACGCTTCCTCTGGTCCCCTAATCATTAGCTGACCATCTTCTGAAAAGTTTGTACTTCAAGTACACATATAGGAAGTGTATTGCTCAATACGCTTAGACCCAGAGGAACCGTATTGCCCTATACGCTTCCTATAAGGTTCAAGGGATATGCAAATAACCAAGGGGGATGTGTGAATAACCAAGCCCCCTTATAATCATCATTTGAGAAATAAATCTATTTACCATTAAAAAATTGCCATATTTGGTAATGTTCTAAAATATGTTAGCATTTTTTACCTTTTGAAAAACCCTACAGAACATAAATATCTTATTCAATTCTGGCTGCTGCACATGCGGATCGTTGAATAGACTGCATGATCAAAAATAGAATTGAAATATTACCCTTTTAATGAGTTCATACTCCACAACCCAAAGTACAAACTATTATTTTCGGGGATAAATATAAAACCTTATATATCTATACTATATTATAGTATATATTTTTAATGACATCTTAAAATTTAAGTTTTAAACTTCAGGGCAAGACTGGACGCACAGAGCAAGACTGGGCCACTAGGGTTGTTTAAAAGACTATTATGCCCCTGAGTTAGGGCTAGACTGTGGGTAATACAGGGCCAAATGGTCTTTTGGATCACACAAAACGCCTAGACTTGCCCTGTACGCGGCGTATATATTTTTTTTGTTTTCTCTTTTTAAGATCAATAACACTAATATTAATTATAATAAACTCACGTGCCACGCGCCCCGTCGTGATTATCGGAATCCCGAGTCACTATGAAATAGATTACATTTTTATAGACCCAGGAAGCACAACTGATATCATTTACGAACAGTGTTTCAATCAATTTGATCCAGAGGATAAGACACGCTTAGCACTATAATTACAATTTGGTAGGTAATTTTAAGCACTTTAATAACTAACTAATACATACTCTGAGTGGCTTGAGTAAAGAAACTTTTGGTTTATAGCATTATAATTACAATTTTGTGGGTAATTTTAAGGTTTGGTAACGATACGTTGTTTGATAGGGGGGGGGGGGGGGGGCACTGGCTTCTGTTTTTCCTTAGAAGTGAATTTAAACGAGTAGAAGATAAATTACAAACTTGTTACATATGATAAGATTTTTTTATTTGACCTTTTTCAATAAGGTCAACATTTTAGTTTTATAAAATTTAGATGTTTTAAGTAGATTTTATTTTTATAAAACTGATCTATATAAAAAAATTAGAAATTAATTTCTGTCTTAGTTTATAAACATCATTCGCCTTAATAGAAAAATCAACTTAGTTAGTGGGTAGATGAAAATTTATAAAAATTAATTATGTGACAATATTATTTTTTTCATATAAAAATTGCATGTATATTCTTTTTTATTATATATGTAACAAAATTAATTAAATAAAAGAAATTTAAAAGAGTTTGAGTAAATTGCCAAAATCGTCCATTTGGTTTTATATTTGCCAGTTTCATCCAAATACCATCAACTTAACAGAAAAATAAACTAAGTTAGTGGTTTGGATGAAAATGACAAAAAGTTACAAACGTTGGGGAAAATTTGGTACAAAAGTGTCGTTTTGGACGAAAATGGTAAACCTGTCCAAACCTCAGGGACGATTTTGGCAATTAACTCTAAAAAAAACACTTGCTATCTTTTCCTATTGATACAAAGAAAGTAACACAACTGAAAGAAAAAAAAAACCTTCAATATTGCAAACATTGTTTTCTACCAAGGGCCACAATTACCTCTTATTGGATTTTGAAAATAACCATTAATCCTTGACGGCTTGACCTAATTATACTTATATTTTGTTGTTGTTGGAATATTGATGTTTCTTTATTTCTATGTTTACTTGTTAGGGTGGAGGAATGGTCTCGGGAGTGCTTCATGAAGAGGAGTTTACCGAACAGAGAGGTGTTGCCGGGAGTGGAGCGGTGATCGTATCGAGTCATATCAAAGAAGTCAATAAACAAATAACCATAAGTCAATAAACAAATAACCATTAATGCTTCTTTATGTGTTTAACCATTGTTAATCATTAGGTACAAAATGAGTAGAGTAAAAACTTGACATGACATGAAATTATTGATTAGAAAATAAATTTAGCACTCTTCAAATAATGACCACTCCTTCCACCCGTAGGCTGGAGGGTGTGGGATGGAGCCCCTAGGGGCTTTATCAAGACACGTAAGCGCCACGTAGGATCCACGTCAGCCATAACGCCCCCTTTAATTTGCACGGTGTGGGATGGAGCCCCCTATTAATCAAAATTAAAAAAAAATTTGATTGGATGACATCCCACCTGATAAAGCCCCTTCTCCCTCGTTACCACCATGGAGCCCCCTCTATAGCGCCCCCTCTTAACTTTGAGGGTGTGGGTGTATAGCGCCTGGGGCGCTATAGGTGATGACATGGCCGAGGGTGGCGCCCCCACACCCTCTGGCCTTAGGCTATGGGGTGTGGATGGGGCTCCATGGGGCTTTATAGGTGCCACGTAGGATCCATGTGTACCATGGAGCCCTTCTTTAATTTGGAGGGTGTGGATGGAGCCCCTATTAAACAAAATAAAAAAAAAACATTTGATTGGTTAAAAAACCAGTGGACCCCACCTGAATGGCGTTTCAGCTCGTTACCACCATGGCGGGGCTTCAATGGCGCCCCTACCATGGCGCCGGCGGTGCGGGGGAATATGGAGGGGGGCGCTATGGTGGTCTAGGTGGCGGAAGGGTGGCGCCCCACACCCTCCAACCTTATAATCATCATTTGAGAAAGAGTAAATTTCTGTTTTCGTCCCTGAGGTTTGTCAAGTTTAACTAGTTTAGTCCAAAAATCTAATTTATAACAAATCCAGCCATGAACTTTGCATTTCTTAACGCTTTTCATCCCTAAGGGTTGCTATTCATTTAATTCTTAGGGATGAAAAGCGTTAAAAAATGCAAACCTTAAGAATAAAAGCGGTAAGAAATGCAAACCTTAGGGATGGTTTTGTTATAAATTAGATTTTTGGACGAAACTAGTAAAAATGGACAAACCTCAGGGACGAAAATAGAAATTTACTCTTTGAGAAATAAATCTATTGACCATTAAAAGTTGCCATATTTGGTAATGTTCTAGAACATGTTTGCAGTTTTTACCTTTTGAAAAAACCTACTGAACATGAATATCTTATTCAATTCTGGCTGCTTCTCATGCGAATCGTTCAATAGTATTGCATGATCAAAAAATAGAATTGAAATATTACCCTTTTAATGAGTTCATACTGCACAACCCAAAGTACAAACTATTATTTTCGGGGATAAATATAAAACCTTATATATCTATACTATATTATAGTATATACTTTTTAATGACATCTTAAAATTTAAGTTTTATAGGTATAACCTTTTTTCAGTTTCCAAATGAAGTCATATTTTGTCTTATATGTCTCGTATAGGCCTATACGGGGCGTATAGACAAAAAGACCATTTTACCCCCGATTTAGTGCTATACGCATGGGTAAATTGGTCTTTTTTGCCTCTCTTATATGCCTAGTATAGACCTGTATGAGACGTATATATAAAGAGTAAAAAAAAACTCTTTTATAAGTGGCAAATTACCATTTTAGCCTTGAGTTAGGCCCAGACTGGGGGTGTCTCAGGGCTAAAATGGTAATTTGCCATTTTTTTTTTAAATTTTAAACTTCAGGGCAAGATTGGACGCACAGAGCAAGACTGGGCCACTAGGGTTGTTTAAAAGACTATTATACCCCTGAGTTAGGGCTAGATTGTGGGTAAAACAGGGCTAAATGGTCTTTTGGACCACACTAGACGCCCAGACTTGCCATGTACGCGGCGTATATATATATTTTTTTGTTTTCTCTTTTTAAGATCAATAACACTAATATTAATGGTAAAAAACACATCCAATTGACGAGTCATGACGCGAGCAGCAAGTAATTTTTCCATTAGTTCGCGGGGGTTCACACGCCAGGCGCCCCGTCGTGATTACCGGAATCCAGGGTCACTATGAAATAGATTACATTTTTTATAGACCCAGGAAGCACATCTGGTATCACTTACGAACAATGTTCCAATCAGTTTGATCTAGAGGATAAGGCACGCCTACACCCGATCAGTTATCCTCTAACCAGTTTCTGCAATGAGACGGTCTTTCCTTTCGGACAAATCTCTTTCCCGGTCACGCTGACAAACGGGAAGCATTCTAGAACAACTGAGGTAAACTTCATGGTCATTGCAGCCAACTCAAGGCATGATGTCTTGATTGGTAGGGAAACACACGGTCATCTGAGCATGGTGACGTCCACTCCTGTCACACCCCAATCGATGGCGGAATCATTGGGGCGCGGCACTAGGCGAATCAGATTGCTCAAGAGAATCCATAACAACTAAATTGCGACGGTATTTAATGTGTTCATTATCCCATACTAATAAACAGGTACAATCACATAAGTTGTCACGAATTTTCATGTTCTCTCAAACAATACAAATCCGACAACCTAGATTTTAGGTGTGTTTCTAGACTCCCTAGCTTGATTTGATGTAGACTGCGACTAAACCTGCAACATACATTAAAACGACCTCAATACAAAAGTATTGGCGAGTATACAAGTTTTGATAGAGTAGCGTAAAATAGTTAAAAGTGTTGCGAATTACCAAATACATAAACGAGATACCTCAACATGGATGCATATAAGACAAATACTACCAGCTAAGTCACTTGAGCTGCGATTGCGATTGCTATTCATCCTAACTAGACCCCGTCGGGTGCTATAGTACTATACTAGTTAAGGCGGGACCTCGCGAGTATAAGTCCTAACACATATGTAACTAGCATCACGTGTAAATATGCATACAGTTATCCGCAAGTGATAAATAGGTTGATTGAATAATTCGTTTTAATTAGGAACGTATGTTACACCCAAAATGCGATAAAAAGGGGTTCGAGTATACTCACAGTCGGTGTTCAGCAAGTAAACACAACTTGGTTGGATTGAAGGGAGCGCGTCTGAGATTAGCCTGATTACAGATTGATAGCTTAAGCGTCGAACAATGCGTTAAACGATGAGATGCGACTGAGTGTCGAACGGAAACCCGATCGGATGGCAATCCGATCGGATGGTCAGTCGATCGGGTGGCAATCCGTTTGGATGGTCATCCGATCGGATGGCCATTCGATTGGATTGTCACCTCGTTTAGTACGGACGTGTTTGTGTACGATGGTTTGCCTTTTGAAGTTTTAGTTGTAGCATTTTGAAAACAGAGAAGTATCTCTACCCTTCAGGTCAATCAATCGAACGACGGCTCGATCGGGTGACGATCCAATTAGTAGGACACTTAGTGAAAACAATAT
Source organism: Helianthus tuberosus (assembly GCA_030545235.1). Taxonomy (NCBI): domain Eukaryota; kingdom Viridiplantae; phylum Streptophyta; class Magnoliopsida; order Asterales; family Asteraceae; genus Helianthus; species Helianthus tuberosus. Next base: position 98,152,439 of record CM060433.1, on the reverse strand, counting down.
CACAGCAGTTTGTCACTCGATCAGATTGCAATCCGATCGGGTGGCAATCCATTTGGAACTAACTATGCATTGAACATGTTGAAGATTGTTTAAGTGTTGAAGTTTAAAACATCACATGGTCGGATGGTCATTCGATCGGACGGCAATCCGATCGATCGGCAATCCGTTCGACGTTCAAAACTTTTGAATAGTTGAAATATGGTTTACGTGTGGAACCAAGTGCAAGCCGATCGGACGGCTGTCCGATTGGGTGGCAATCCGATCGGACGGCAATCCGTCCCAACGACCTGATTGTCTTTGACACTTGACTGTTTTGAAAGTTTTGCGGTTTTCTCGAGACGGTTTGACAACGTGCCAAACAACAGAGCCTTATCAACAGCCAGGTGACTCGATCAGGCAGGAATCACCCTAGTCCGATCAGTCCCCTGTTTGAGACGGTTGCTCATGTTTAACCCGAACTCAGTAGTCTCTTTGATAGAACTCAGATCTTGAACCAACGCTTCACTAAGAATGAGTAGAAGATCCGAACAAGCTCTGATTCTATCAGTTTTGAGTGCATTGAGTGTAAAAGAGTTGGAAGAAGGTTAGAAAACCATTCTTTAATCCTTTTATCCATGAATAAGTGTAGATCTATGCGAAAATGTTGTTTATCCTTGTGGAAATCCTTCAGATCTGAGTGGTTCTTGTTGGAATGAGGCCAGTACTTGAAGTTCATAAGAACTCCATGATAACATCACCTTAGAACACCTCAAATCCATTGATTCACGGTTAAAAGTTAAGATTCAAAAGAGAAAATGATGAAGAAGTGCGTGTAGATCGTAGTAGTACAAGTTTGAGTTGAAAACTTACAAGAATCGCGAGGAATCGAGAGAAATAGAGCCACAAGCGTGCTGGTCGAGTGGGAGCTGTCACATCACTGTTCAAGTGATGTGACAAGTGCTATTTATAGGTGAAGTGGAGTGAAGGGGAAGAAGTGCAACAGATCGGATGGCAATCCGATCGGGTGGCTGTCCGATCGGGTGGCTGTCCGATCGGGTGGCAATCCGATCGGGTGGCCACTCGATCGATCAGTCACTCGATCGGCGGTCTCTGGCGTGTTGCGTTTCGATGCTTCGTTTTGATTGTTAAGCGTTGCGATAGTTTGGTCACACCTTTTCATACCCACATTCATATGTTTAGTATAGTTAGTCACATAGGGTCGTATAAATATCCACATTTCAAAGTTGCGATACAATAACCGGGTTTCGTTTCGAATATGCGTTACTCTACGACGCATCACGACCATCGAGGAGGGTAGAATAGGTCCTCACTCAATGTTATCGTGAGTGTTAGTGCGTGTGATGCAATGTGTTATATCGATAAAGTAAGCATTATATGCGAAAATACTACGAAATAGCGATGTAAACGATATAGCTACATTATGATCCGAATCTATGGTGCTAGGCGTAACGAGTATAGCAAGTGGTAACAACGCACGAACGTGCGGGTTGTTACAACTCCGCACTCTGCGATCGGTCTTCCAATAGAAACCGGAGTGGCGATCATCTATTCAAGAAAAGAGGTAATGGTAGCCGATGAACCGCGCCCAACAAAGACAAGTAAGAACACTCCGCATACTGAGCCGGAGAAGTGGGTTTTGAATCAGAAGTATCCTTAACAGACAGTGACCCTCGGTCCTATCATGTCGGAAAACATCCGAGCATTCCTAAAGCAGCTGCTCTTCAGGAACATGGATATCTTCGTCTGGTCGCCAAGTGACATGATTGGACATTTTTTAAACACATTCTCCTCCATAGAACCGTTTGTACAGATGAAGCGTAGTATGGGGATAGAAAAAACTAAGGCAATGAATGAGCAAGTCTCAGAGTTGTTGAAAGCTGGTATACTGCGCGAAGTACGGTATCAAACCTGGGTAGCGAACCCAGTCATGGTTGAGAAGTCGAACGGGGGATTGCGCATGTGCGTAGATTAGAAGGATCTTAACAAGGCATGCCCCAAAGATTGCTATTCTCTTCCCGAGATAAACAAGAAGATCGACTCTCTCGCACCATTCAGGCGGAAGTGCTTTCTCAATTGTTACAAAGGTTATTATCAGTGCAAATGGCCCTCAAAGATGAGGACAAGACGACATTTCGCACAGAGATATGTATCTTTTGTTACACCAAATTGCCGTTTAGCTTACGCAATGCACACGCAATGTACCAGCGCCTAATTGATCAAACTTTCGGCGACGACATTGGAAAGCACATTGAGGTGTACATTGATGATCTAGTCATTATGAGGACCAAATGTTGAAAGACATAAAGAAGGCTTTCAAATCACTACGAAGCGTGAATATGAAGCTCAACCCGAGCAAATGTTCGTCTGGAATGGAGGAAGGAAAATTCTTGGGATTTATTGTGGTGAAGGGTGGATTCAAGGTCAACCCAGAAAAGGTACAAGCTATAGAGCGCATGCCATCTTCCAAGAGCATTAAAGAGATGCAACGGTTGGCTAGCCGGCTGGTCGCGCTGAACTGCTTTCTGTCAAACCACGCGGTAAAATCTTTTCCTTTCATCAGCACATTACGCAACTATGTAAAGAAAAACGAGTTTTGATGGATAGCAGAGGTTGAGAATGCTTTCAAAGAAATGAAGGAGTGCCTTATCCAATTACTGACCTTGACCGCTCAGCACGAAGAAGAACCACTGTTCTTGTACTTGTCGGCTTCCGACAAGGCAGTCGGCGCAACGTTATTATTAGAAAGGGAAGGAATTCAAACTCCAATTTATTATGTCAGCCGAATGCTGACAGATCCTGAAACTCGATACTCAATCATGGAGAAGCTCGTCCTGGCTTTGGTCCACATGTCAAGAAGGTTGCGCAGGTACTTTACTGGCCATGTCATCAACGTTTTAACCAACTACCACATCGGTACCATTTCACGGATGCCAGAGATCTCCGAGAGACTGGCGAAATGGGCAATCGAAGTGGGTGGCCATACCATTGTGTATAAACCACGTCTAGCAATCAAAGGGCAGATCCTGGCAGACTTTGCCACGGAAGTCCTAGCGGACAAGGTCCACAAATACGAGGCAATTGAAAGCCCTACGCCAAAATCATCATACGACCTATGGCTGTTATACATGGATGGAGCTTCTAACGAAGACGACATAGGTGCAGGTTTAAAGTTAGTTAGCCCGGAGAAGCATGAGTTTACATATGCGATCCGGCTGGACTTCAAAAACATAAATAATGAAGCATAATACGAAGCGTTCTTGGCTGGATTATGCCTAGCAATCAAGATGGCGGCAAAGAATCTGCAAGCGCATATTAACTCCCTATGTAACATCTCGCAAAATCATATCCAATACAGTGGTGACACGTGTCATAAACCCTGATCATGTTAAAAAAGAACTTTGAAGGACTAAAGTTACCAAACAGTGTAAAGATGTATATAAAAGGACCAAAAGCGTCAACATGCCAAACTTGTGCCTCTGAATGACCTCATAAGATGTTTGTACTCTTTATTGAATAAATTGTCGGACACAAGAAACCGTTTGTGCTTAAAAATCAAAAGTTACAAAACACAGGGGTTAAAAGTGTCAACATGTTAATTTTTACCTCTGAGTGACCTTTTAACGTTCCCGAAGCCTTGTAATATATTATTATACTCTTATAAATATTAGATAATGATTTCATAAAGTTTTGATACAATCTTGTGTTGTAAAATTCAATTTTCAAGAAAAAGGGTCAAAAGTTTAAATGTGACAATTCTAGTCTCGGGAGACCTTTACAACAATTCCAAAACTTATGCATGCAAGGTTTTACTCCCAAGAACATTTCAAACCTGAATATGTGGGCCACTCATGCTGAAAATATCAGTTATTCGAGTTATATAGGTGCAGGGGCTGAAATTGCAAACAAACAAAACATTTTTGAAATGTACTTCACAGGCGTGTCGCGACAGGATCCTCTACACCTGTCGCGACTCGCGGGGGACACCATTTTTCAGCAGCAACTGGCACCTGCCCAGCATGCAACCTAAAATCTGCCATGGATTCTCTGCAATTCTGTAACGAAAACAGCAGCATGCATACGGTTTTGAAATACCATTTGGACACTTGTGAGCATCATAAAACAATTAGGGACACATGGATTGATCCCAGTTCATCCTCATCTCCTATATAAAGAGCCTTCACTTCACAATCTTACTTGCTCATTTCAAAAATCTGAATTGCTCTCTCTCTATCTTTGGTTTTGGAGCATCCTGGTCATCAAGGAAGCTCTAATAGTTCAAATCTTCGTGCTAAGGACCTTTGTAAGTGTTCATAGCTTCTGTAGTTAAGATTTTATTAGCTTAATGACCGAAAGTCAAAGATACCGTAATTACACTTTGAATTTGTGATTAATCACTAACGGCCCAGCCATTATTTGTATTTGAAGTGGCTATGTGTTGGTAATTAAGTAGGTGATAATTCCTCAAAAGGGCACCTCCTAAATATCACATTTACTTGGTCAATTATTGGGTCAAAGTAATGAACAGAAAAGTCAAACGAGTCAGTTTTTATAAAATAATTCATAACTGATAATGTAGAAGCTATAATGTTACACCCATATTCGTACAAGGCAAAAGTCGCAGCGGAAAATTCGTACCATAAAATTTTCTTTCGTTATATACGTCTTTACATTCTTAAAATTCATTTTATAATATAAAACATAACTTATCATCACTAAATTACATATTTAGACATTCCCGTACAATCTATGCTGTGACTCAGTCTTCGATCGCTACTCCTCGTGAGGATAATCCGTGATTCGTACAACCTGCACCCACCACAAACATACGCATCATTAGCATATTTATGCACAAACAAGATTCATAATAATGTAGCCTTGCTATGTTCGATCCACATATACTTCTCATCCTTTTAACTTTCTAGTTTCAAGCATTCCATCTGGGTGTCTAATCCTTGGCGAAACTTTAATAATGTACCTGCATTACATTTCATTCTCGAGGCACATTGTGAATAATCGTCAATACATAAATGTATTGAAACCACGTATACAATACATACATAACTACGTACATACATACATACATACCTTTACTTGCATACCTACGCGTCTATTTACATACATTCATGATTACGTCTTCACATACTTACTTACATACATACATAACTACATACATACATACCTACTCGCATACATACGTTTCTAAATACGTTTGACGCGTTAATACATACATAGTAATCTACAAGCATACTTACATATACACACATCTACATCATTATATACGTATTTATATGTACACATACCAACATCATAATAATACCCACATGACATTATACATCTTACATACATACAACCCTACGTGCATCAAACCCAACTCATACATACCTATTCTCATACATACCATCACACATTCGCGTATTCTTGATCACATACTTATAAACATACTCATGTAGATACACACATGCTTTCATACATTTCTACATACATATATATAGATATACAAACATGCATACATACCCATCTACAAGTGCGCTTACTCTAATGGTCATAAAACGTATGTTAAAACAGTCGTACGCAACTTAAAACGCGTATAAACGAGTTCCCAAGCCAAAACGAGACCTGAAAACAACTTTTGCTGAAACGTGCCACCGTCGCGTAGCGCGACGGCCAGGGGCCTTACCAGTCGCGCTACGCGACTGCCTTAATTTGATCAGTAAGTTGCAGCTGGTTGCTGCAGATTTCTAGCACGTCCGCGTTTCACGGAAACGGTCATAACTTCTTCGTTATTGGTCCGTTTTACCCGATTCTTTTTCCTACGCGTCCGTAATTTAGTTCCCCATCTTATGGTGTTAAGATCCGACATCCGGATTAACAAATTTCCAGATTTTAAGTCTTCGGCTTACTACCCTTTTTACCATTAATTGACCCATTCATAATTCTACCACATAACTTGTTTGTTAGACCTTAACTTCATATGAATTGATGATATCAAGGACTTTTGTCATAAAAGATTCATTCCCGGACACTTTACATCTTGTTTCACTCTTTTGCGTTCATAAGCTTATTTTGACCCGTTAAGGGTAATTGCGCATTAAAACGTTTCTGGCTCACAAGACCCTACTCCTCACTTTCATACTTGACCAAAACATTACACTAATCAAATAATTTGTTTCTTAAACTACTTTTACGATCATTTGCCCAAAACACCCATCAAGGGCGTTTTGGTCGACTTTAATTCCATCATTTACGACGAAAAACTTCAACATATACTTAACTTCAAACATCATGTTTAATTTAATTAAAACGCTATATTACTTAAACAAACCAAGAAGTGATTACGGGAATCACTTACCTTGTGCATCCGTGTTTGTAACCTCTTCCTTGCCTCATCTTGACCCGTTAGCCTTCCACGCTTGGTCCGTGCTAGTGTGGTTCCTATTCTTTCATGTCGTCATGCCATGACTATGTTAGTATTCATGCTCATTCATATTAACACACATTTTTCCAACTTTTATCTCTTTTACTTTCACTAACACGCATACGACATGACTTGTCAACCACATAGTTCAATATCTCCGAAATACCATCTCGTTATCACACATAACGCACAATTGGTCTACACTTATTCCATGATCTCTTGATTCTTACATTTGTGTCATAATGCCTAACCATGTTATAAATTCTCGGTTGACTTTCAGAAAGTCAACTTTCTAGCATATAGCTTCCAACTTATGGCCACGCATTCATGTTGATATAGTGAACCATATCAATGACACTATATTTATTTCATACATAATGTTGTATGACACTAACAACTACATGATCACCTAGTCACATACACAATATACCATTTATATTTCATAATCATGGTGTAGGACACACACACATACCTAGCACATGATCGACTAACTACATACATGCATACGTATCATCAATTCAACACATACTAACATATTCATCATTCTTTAGTTGACAACTTTATTCAAAGCTAGCAATTCGACATAATTTCAACCTCTTCACATGTTCATCCGGTGTTTAGCATACAATTTCACATACTAGCTTATACGAGGCATTTCATCAAACACTTGGTGTGCGTACACAATTTAATGCACAATGTACAACTAATTCATGCATAATCCTCCAAGTTCATACATAGTTCATCAATATAACAACAACACATTCCTTTCAATTCATCTAACGAGATTCCATCATATTCAATATGGCACCTCAACATTTGAACAAGAATTGAACATGATGAAATACCCATGTCATCTTCATCACTCAACTTAGTGGGTTTTCATCTTTAAACATCAATTAATCAAAATTATGCCTAGCACATGTTTCCTAAGATGATGCTAACACATATACATGCTTAATCTCATACTAATTCGTGGGTTGATCATAACCCACTTCATATCAAAATCACCAAATCATAAATTACAACTTACCAAGTGATTTATAGGGCTAGATGATCATAAATTCATGTTCATGCATTAGATCCGAGCTGAATTCCCCTTTCAATTTGATGATTATAATGAAACTAGGGTTTGAACCCCTTTTTCTCCTTCCTGATGTCGACACACACACACACCCTATGTGTGTGTGGGGTGTTTTTGATTTTCATTTTATAAATTCATGTTTCCCACTTAACGGTTTTGGTCCCTCTAGTTTGCTCCCTTTCTTGCTTTGCGAAACATTTTACCACATTCAATCTTTTAATAATTTTAACCATACATTTAAGTAGGTTAAATAGCCTAGTTATTTATTTCTTGATGTATCATATCATAACACTTTAACGAATATAAATATTCGGGTTTTGGGGTGTTACAAGTCTACCCCCCTTAAAAGAGGTTTCGTCCCCGAAACCTTGCTCATATCTACGGGACCATAATCCTTTACTTACCGGTTACTACCATCCCTCCTAAATAACATGCTTCTAAAATATATATCTTTAGACCACAACTTTTTGCCTCATGATAGTTTCTTAGTGATGATCATCACTACATGTTTATTCATTCATTCCATAATCACGTCTACACGCTTAATTCCATAGTTAACATCTTTCTACATTACTATTCCTCTCATTTCGCGCATTTACTTAAGTTACATAGGTATACGTATCATGCACATTCATCATACAAGAGTTTAACTAATACTCGTATATTTTACTCAAAACATTAAAATTTCACTTCTTAATGACATAGTTTTCATTCCTATGTCAACTATTAGAACCAAGCTTTCCATATTACGCCATGCCCATTCCAACATTTTTGGTTTCATCCGCTTATATACTTTCATTTCTTTCACGCATTCGATTATCCACTTAATTGGGTAATAGCATATGCTCTCATAATGAGATTCAAGCATACCACTTACGACCCGGTAACATCGGGTTAATTGCTTTCAACATAAATCTTCCGTTCTATCCGTATAACGGATTGAACTTCATACATTCGTTATTGCATTCACGACCACCCGTTCTAAACGGATGGTACCTCATCCTCACTCGACTTGTTCAACTTGAACCGGTCGACGTGCATAGCTTGTTACAGCTTTCGCTTATCATAACCAATTCCACAAGGAATTTGCATCATTCATATCTTTCATTCCTTGAATCCGTCTCGCGGATTCAAACATTGCATATACGCTTTTCATCCCTTGAATCCGTCTCACGGATTCAAGCATTGCATTCATACTTTAACTTCTTTCATGTTTCGAATCCGTCTCGCGGATTCTAGCATAGCATATCATGTTTCGAATCCGTCTCGCGGATTCTAGCATAGCATATCATGTTTCGAATCCGTCTCGCGGATTCTAGCATAGCATATCATGTTTCGAATCCGTCTCGCGGATTCTAGCATAGCATATCATATTTCGAATCCGTCTCGCGGATTCTAGCATAGCATATCATGTTTCGAATCCGTCTCGCGGATTCTAGCATAGCATATCATGTTTCGAATCCGTCTCGCGGATTCTAGCATAGCATATCATATTTCGAATCCGTCTCGCGGATTCTAGCATAGCATATCATGTTTCGAATCCGTCTCGCGGATTCTAGCATAGCATATCATCTTTCGAATCCGTCTCGCGGATTCTAGCATAGCATATCATGTTTCGAATCCGTCTCGCGGATTCTAGCATAGCATATCATACTCTCATTCTTGAGAGTCTTACATTTCTCTTCACCCTCACGTCCACCTACTACTTACTTCTAGCGGACATACCTGTATCAATTATCACGGTCCCACGAACGTCATATGCTTCACGTGTACTGGCCAGGTACACAATCCACATACTAGTTTCGTGTCTTCGTGTAATTGTCACCTTATGTCCGAAGAATTTGGTTTCGGCACGTGTATCATTTTTCAAAACTTGTTTACTATACCATCATGGTCCTTCATTTAGCATTTTTCTTCCCTTAATGCATTTTACAATTTCATATACCGACATATTAAATTTACGTACCTGGGTTCAACTTTATCTTATTTCATGCCTTGGTGTCGGTACTTGACCGCACTCGTGGATCATCCTCTTCAAACGCTTATACTTACCTTGCATGTACAAAACCGTCAGTTTCTTTATGCGTATACATAAGTACATACTTACATTCTCTTTTACCTTTGGATCTTGACCGAGTCTTGGATTGTACGGGTTTCTTATCACAAGAGCACACAGGTTTGAGTTCAAGCACTTACCTTCTTACACTTGATTCTCTCAAACCAGGGCTCTGATACCAACTTGTTACACCCATATTCGTACAAGGCAAAAGTCGCAGCGGAAAATTCGTACCATAAAATTTTCTTTCGTTATATACGTCTTTACATTCTTAAAATTCATTTTATAATATAAAACATAACTTATCATCACTAAATTACATATTTAGACATTCCCGTACAATCTATGCTGTGACTCGGTCTTCGATCGCTACTCCTCGTGAGGATAATCCGTGATTCGTACAACCTGCACCCACCACAAACATACGCATCATTAGCATATTTATGCACAAACAAGATTCATAATAATGTAGCCTTGCTATGTTCGATCCACATATACTTCTCATCCTTTTAACTTTCTAGTTTCAAGCATTCCATCTGGGTGTCTAATCCTTGGCGAAACTTTAATAATGTACCTGCATTACATTTCATTCTCGAGGCACATTGTGAATAATCGTCAATACATAAATGTATTGAAACCACGTATACAATACATACATAACTACGTACATACATACATACATACATACATACATACCTTTACTTGCATACCTACGCGTCTATTTACATACATTCATGATTACGTCTTCACATACTTACTTACATACATACATAACTACATACATACATACCTACTCGCATACATACGTTTCTAAATACGTTTGACGCGTTAATACATACATAGTAATCTACAAGCATACTTACATATACACACATCTACATCATTATATACGTATTTATATGTACACATACCAACATCATAATAATACCCACATGACATTATACATCTTACATACATACAACCCTACGTGCATCAAACCCAACTCATACATACCTATTCTCATACATACCATCACACATTCGCGTATTCTTGATCACATACTTATAAACATACTCATGTAGATACACACATGCTTTCATACATTTCTACATACATATATATAGATATACAAACATGCATACATACCCATCTACAAGTGCGCTTACTCTAATGGTCATAAAACGTATGTTAAAACAGTCGTACGCAACTTAAAACGCGTATAAACGAGTTCCCAAGCCAAAACGAGACCTGAAAACAACTTTTGTTGAAACGTGCCACCGTCGCGTAGCGCGACGGCCAGGGGCCTTACCAGTCGCGCTACGCGACTGCCTTAATTTGATCAGTAAGTTGCAGCTGGTTGCTGCAGATTTCCAGCACGTCCGCGTTTCACGGAAACGGTCATAACTTCTTCGTTATTGGTCCGTTTTACCCGATTCTTTTTCCTACGCGTCCGTAATTTAGTTCCCCATCTTATGGTGTTAAGATCCGACATCCGGATTAACAAAATTCCAGATTTTAAGTCTTCGGCTTACTACCCTTTTTACCATTAATTGACCCATTCATAATTCTACCACATAACTTGTTTGTTAGACCTTAACTTCATATGAATTGATGATATCAAGGACTTTTGTCATAAAAGATTCATTCCCGGACACTTTACATCTTGTTTCACTCTTTTGCGTTCATAAGCTTATTTTGACCCGTTAAGGGTAATTGCGCATTAAAACGTTTCTGGCTCACAAGACCCTACTCCTCACTTTCATACTTGACCAAAACATTACACTAATCAAATAATTTGTTTCTTAAACTACTTTTACGATCATTTGCCCAAAACACCCATCAAGGGCGTTTTGGTCGACTTTAATTCCATCATTTACGACGAAAAACTTCAACATATACTTAACTTCAAACATCATGTTTAATTTAATTAAAACGCTATATTACTTAAACAAACCAAGAAGTGATTACGGGAATCACTTACCTTGTGCATCCGTGTTTGTAACCTCTTCCTTGCCTCATCTTGACCCGTTAGCCTTCCACGCTTGGTCCGTGCTAGTGTGGTTCCTATTCTTTCATGTCGTCATGCCATGACTATGTTAGTATTCATGCTCATTCATATTAACACACATTTTTCCAACTTTTATCTATTTTACTTTCACTAACACGCATACGACATGACTTGTCAACTGATGTGTGTAAAATGCAACATATAAATTACATCAAATGAGGCATAAAACTAACCCTTTTTTAGTACTAATATTGGAAAAAGAGTGTTTTTGTCTTCCTTTTGTATTTTCAGGATTAAATGAGCTCAAAAACGCAAAAGAAGCAAAAAGACAGCTAAATCCAACATAAATACAAGAAAAGGAACATTAGTGGATTGCCCGAACCCTCAACGGCACCTTCCAAAGCAAAATAGAGAAAACAGAAGGCTGAACACGCCCCGTGCTCAGCCAGCACGGGGCCGTGCCCAAGAAGCAGCAGAAAAGACAAACCTATAGAAGCTTCTATTGCCCACCACGGGCCGTGCTCAGCGGACACGGGGGCGTGCCGAAAGTACTGCAGGCGCATTAATTGTAATTGCGAATTACAATTAATGAAGAGAGAGAGTGTCAGACGGGCACGGGGCCGTGCCCAGCGAACACGGGGCCGTGCCCAGGCTTCTGTTCAGCCTATAAATAGGAGTGCTTGGTTTCATTGCAACTCATCCCTTGGCACACCACCTCTCTCACACTTCATCCACCACCCACCACCATCACAACACCATCATCCACCACCATCATCCATTGTCCATCATAGAGTGTGTGAGTCGTCTCGGGATCCAAGATTGATCGTAAGAGTTCTTGACAATCAAGGCCATGTTTGCCTAAGTCTCTTACATCACTTGGTGAAGACAAAGTGTCTAGTATAATACTTTTTATTTCTAATCTTTTGCACTTTTTATTTGGTTTTGTATTAATGACTTTAATAACTAGTTACTTATGTTGAAGGTGATCTTTCCTTATCGTTTGTCCGTGGTGTCTTGGCATTATTTTACTGTCTATATAAAATAAAGGATTTTCACCATTCATATCTCCACGGTCTATATGGAGGTATGTTGGCTACCTGGTAGGGGGTTAAGGGAACGGTTTGGTAAAGGTCTTGCCATTGTTCAGCGTTTAGAGGTCCTGCAATGGACCTGGGTCAAATTTAGTAGGACCTCCTTCAATACTTCACGGTATTGGATGGCGGGGGTCCAAACTCTTTGATCCCCTCATAAGTTAACTACTATTAATACTATAACCCGGCTATTTAGGACTATATCCCTGCTGACTCAGACTACTTAGTCGAGGGTAACGTCACCGCCAAAAGCGGGGCCTACCACAATACTGCATTAATAACTTAATTCATTATCTTCCAATAATCCACCCCTTTAGGATTGTATCCCTGCTGACTCAAACTACTGGGGTGAGGGTAACGTCACCTTCAAAAGAGGGGCCTACTACAATAACTAAGATAATCTCTTAATTATGTGCAAAAGTGCGGAAATAATCAAAGGTTATACTAGATACGAGTCGGAACCAAGTGATTCATCTTGTCTATCTGTTTTTATTTTATTTTTATTTTCAGCATTTTAGTTAGTTTTTATTTTTCTTAGTTTAAAACATTTTTCTAAACTTTTATTTTGGTTAGACGTTGAGGATAAACCGGTATTAAAAGCTCTTGTGTCCTTGGACGACCTCGGTATCTTACCAACGCTATACTACACTCAACAATGGGTGCACTTGCCCATATGTGTGTTTAGTGTTAGTGAAATATCGTGTTTTATAAATTTAAAACTTGGCTAAAATAAGTGTTAAAAAGGGCTTAAAATATACACCTAAAATATACGACACTTCACGCACATCAAGTTTTTGGCGCCGTTGCCGGGGACACAAGGATTTTAAGAAAGTTAGGAATCAACGGCCTAATCATCTTTTATTTTTCTTTTTTATTTTTTAGGATTTTCTTAGTTTTTCAGCTTCTGCAGAGCTCAGCACGGGCCGTGCCCGCTGAACACGCCCACGTGCTCAATCATTGGAACTGGCAATCCTGTTTTACATCAGACAGTAAGCTGAACACGGGGCCGTGTCCACTCAACACGCCCCCGTGCCCAAGTTTCAGTTACTGAAAACAGAACCGTTAGATCCCGACGGTTGGTAATTTCTGACATAAACATGAGTGATAGTAATTATTTTTACTTTCGGCACTCTTATGGTACGTGGTGTCAATTATGTGGTGGCGAACATGAAGAAGTAAAATGCTACTTCCTAAATTATAGGCCCCACTACATGGACCCACGATCTTTTCACAACCTTAAGAGGGGCGAAAGTAAAAATAAGCACTATTTCTCCCTCGAATGCGCCCAGCCAGATATTCTAGGGGAAATGTTCCTTAGCGAATTATTTCAACTAGAAGAGCTAATTCTGAAATGGATAGAAGAGCTTAGGAAGGATTTTATTAATCCGCCCCAAGACGATACCCATGAAGGAATGTTGGAACCGCATTCCGACAACCTCGTTGCCCCCGAAAATACCTTCGTACCTAACAAAGACTTGGACGATAGTCGTCCCTGTGTCGATTGTGCCATGAAGGACTCTCCATCGACTTCGTTCGGTGCATACATAGACCTGAGCGATTCGGCATATACCTTCTTTAACAAGAGCCCGGAAAAGGGTTGGACTTGTCCACCTAGAATGAAAATAGGAATTACCCTCACCGACAACCTCTTGCGTTCTCGCCTTAGTCTAGGACAATTAAGGTATATTAGGCACTTTGGGGTTGTTCCAACCAGTAAGGAACCACCCGATATCGGGGAGATCCTTGAATTAGCAAAACTCCACAAAACAGCCTCCAGACACGGGGCCGTGTCCAGGTCAGCACGCCCCCGTGCTCACTAAAAAGATTCTCAGCTGATTTGGTCAGAATACGGACAAAATGTGTCAGGATTTTCTCTGAACACGGGGCCGTGTCCAGTCAACACGGGGCCGTGCCCAGGGCGCTGTCGTTTTCTTTAAATGCAGCCTGATTCCTGCTCATTTTGACCACTTCAATTGACAGAGATCTCTGGAATTTTCACTCATACCATCCTAGGTAAGTGTCAAAAGAAGGTTCCAAGGGACCCTCTTGTCCTTTCCACTTTTATTCATTTCCTCCTCTTTCAAAATTTTCAAAAGTTCCTCCATGGAAGCTTGGAAATCCTTTGATTCCAATCCTCTATGTGAAGTTTGTAAGATTATTTGCTAAAGATTCTGGGCTAAAGTTAGTTGAATAACTTTGCTTTAAATTATCCGAGCTTAAAACCCAGATAAAAATCATAAAAATAATTTAAAACTCCAAGAGTCTTTAGCCAAAAATCCTGCAAACAAATGGACACGGGGCCGTGCTCAACGAGCACGGGGCCGTGTCCAGGGGCTCTGTTTTGAAAAAAATTAGTTTCCTTCGGTTTTCTTCACAGAAAATGGCAAGCAGAACAAGCGGATCATCTTCAAGGAATAACCGACAAGGGAGGAGATCTTCAACAGCAGAAGATTCTCTTGTAAACTATGTTTACGCTCTAAGGGAGGCTATTGATGAAATGACGGGAGTGGAAGAAGCATTGGTCGACCGTATCAACCATCTTACCGTGGGGCTGGAGGGCTGTCTCCATGAAGTAAACCTCTTGCACCAGAGGTTGAACCTTCTCGCTTCCCCGCCTTTGGTACCCATAATAACCCAAAGGGCATGGAACGTGGTGCCCGAAGTTGTCATTCCAGCTGAATGGTACGCCATGCACCAAGAGGTTCCTCGAAGAGTGGTGCAAGGAGTCCCGGTGAGTGTTCCCCCTCAACCACCAACAGCAGAAGAAAACGAAGCCGCATTCTTCCTCCCTAGGGAGATCGAAGAATGGCTTTAAACAAAGTTTAGGAAGGAACTCGTTCGGCTAAAAGTCCTACTCTATCGGGAAATCATTCTCGAAATTTTCCTATATTGGTAGAACTCCTTATGATAACCTCGTGTACTCGCTGACCTATCTAGTTAAGTTTTAATTTTAGTTTAATTTAGGAGTATGTAAGTTCTCTCTATGATGAAATGAAATGATGGTTTTAATGTTTGGATGGTTTGTAATGAATAAAACACACTCATGGTGGTAAAGGATGAAAAGGGGAACGAGAAAAATGATCCCATGCACAAGAACGAGGCAACCCGACAATTTTCTCCCTTTCAGAAGGTTCAGCACTGGCCGTGCCCAACCAACACGGCCCCGTGTCGGACCACCTGCAGAAAACGCCCAGTACAGGTAACTGGACACGGGCCGTGTTCACCCAACACGCCCCCGTGTCCATACTTCTGTTCCTCTTATTTCAATTTTGTTACTGGCACTTGAACACGGGGCCGTGCCCGGATAACACGGGGCCGTGTTCAGTGCCCAGTAACACAAATTTTCGCTTTTTAAACACTATTTTACACATCTAATCAACCTAAAAATTTATTTTTGGGACACATTGAGGACAATGTGTAATTTAAGTGTGGGGGGGATGCTAAAACCTTGAATTTTGCAAGTCCTAAATACAAGCCTTACACAAAACTCTATTGGAACCGCTAATCACCCCAAATTTTTTCAAATTTTTTTTTTTTACTTGTCTAGGTTTAACTCGGGAAATTCAAGCTCTCAAAAAGGTTATATTTTTACAAATTTACAACCGATAGCGTAGTGATAAAAAGAACCAACATAAGAAAATTATGAAAAGGCATGACAAACTTATTTAAAATTTGATTATATATACTTGATCACATAAAAACCCATTCCCACAAAAGTGAGTTTTGAGCCTTTATTGAGCACACAATTTCATATCATTTGACTAAATGCTCATTTTTCGTTTCTTGTGTGAATAGCCGCTTGGTTCTTACGACTCTAGAACTTGCCATGACAATACATTCCCGGTCCTTATCAACTTAAACCCGAGTAAGTAAATGATAGAGGCATTAGGACTAACCCTTTTTCATTTCTACACCATTATTTTTCTTTTTCTTTTACCACCTACCCAAAAAAAAATCCCCCTAGTTAGCCCCTTTGAGCCTAAACCTTTTCGTTTCATCACCCAAAACAAAAACCCTTTCACCCACCAAAACCTTTTTCATTTTTAACCCTTTATTTTAGTAACAAGTTCGGTTCTTCGAAAAAAAAAAAATGAAGCAAAAAGAAAATAAACAAACAAAGTAATCAAAAATAACTTTGTTTGAATAAAAGCTTCATCAAAAAAATAAAAAGTTGCAAAAATACGAAAACCGACACTTGTTACGCTTTTTAGCCCTTTTTCTACTAACCACTAACCCAACCACCTACCTTTAACCCTAGCCAACCCTTAACCCACAAAGTCCTCTTGATATCTACAAAGGTATAAAAGTTAAAAAGGAGGAGGATTGATTTCTTGGCAAGCCTATGGTAGGAATAAGTTCCATGCCGCTCTCGAGTGATTCACTAAAAATACACTTTCGGCCGAGTGTGAGTGATTTCCCCGTGAGGTATGTGAACTTGTATACAAATAAAATTTAAAAAAAAAAGGCATGTTATGCCCAAATAAGTAATTTCTTTTATGAACAGTTCTAAATAAATCATTACGAATAGGAGTGTAAATAAATAAAAATAAAAGCCAAAAAGATCTTGGAAATCCCGACACTCTATGACAAGCCCAAAAACCTTCTCTTCTACCTATTCCATTTGGGAGTGTAAGCCAAATATTAAAGAGTTTTGCTTGAGGACAAGCAAAAGTTCAAGTGTGGGGGTATTTGATGTGTGTAAAATGCAACATATAAATTACATCAAATGAGGCATAAAACTAACCCTTTTTTAGTACTAATATTGGAAAAAGAGTGTTTTTGTCTTCCTTTTGTATTTTCAGGATTAAATGAGCTCAAAAACGCAAAAGAAGTAAAAAGACAGCTAAATCCAACATAAATACAAGAAAAGGAACATTAGTGGATTGCCCGAACCCTCAACGGCACCTTCCAAAGCAAAATAGAGAAAACAGAAGGCTGAACACGCCCCGTGCTCAGCCAGCACGGGGCCGTGCCCAAGAAGCAGCAGAAAAGACAAACCTATAGAAGCTTCTATTGCCCACCACGGGCCGTGCTCAGCGGACACGGGGGCGTGCCGAAAGTACTGCAGGCGCATTAATTGTAATTGCGAATTACAATTAATGAAGAGAGAGAGTGTCAGACGGGCACGGGGCCGTGCCCAGCGAACACGGGGCCGTGCCCAGGCTTCTGTTCAGCCTATAAATAGGAGTGCTTGGTTTCATTGCAACTCATCCCTTGGCACACCACCTCTCTCACACTTCATCCACCACCCACCACCATCACAACACCATCATCCACCACCATCATCCATTGTCCATCATAGAGTGTGTGAGTCGTCTCGGGATCCAAGATTGATCGTAAGAGTTCTTGACAATCAAGGCTATGTTTGCCTAAGTCTCTTACATCACTTGGTGAAGACAAAGTGTCTAGTATAATACT
This sequence comes from Helianthus tuberosus, assembly GCA_030545235.1. NCBI lineage: Eukaryota > Viridiplantae > Streptophyta > Magnoliopsida > Asterales > Asteraceae > Helianthus > Helianthus tuberosus. The sequence continues at coordinate 98,134,391 of CM060433.1, read as the reverse complement.
TTTTATTTCTAATCTTTTGCACTTTTTATTTGGTTTTGTATTAATGACTTTAATAACTAGTTACTTATGTTGAAGGTGATCTTTCCTTATCGTTTGTCCGTGGTGTCTTGGCATTATTTTACTGTCTATATAAAATAAAGGATTTTCACCATTCATATCTCCACGGTCTATATGGAGGTATGTTGGCTACCTGGTAGGGGGTTAAGGGAACGGTTTGGTAAAGGTCTTGCCATTGTTCAGCGTTTAGAGGTCCTGCAATGGACCTGGGTCAAATTTAGTAGGACCTCCTTCAATACTTCACGGTATTGGATGGCGGGGGTCCAAACTCTTTGATCCCCTCATAAGTTAACTACTATTAATACTATAACCCGACTATTTAGGACTGTATCCCTGCTGACTCAGACTACTTAGTCGAGGGTAACGTCACCGCCAAAAGCGGGGCCTACCACAATACTGCATTAATAACTTAATTCATTATCTTCCAATAATCCACCCCTTTAGGATTGTATCCCTGCTGACTCAAACTACTGGGGTGAGGGTAACGTCACCTTCAAAAGAGGGGCCTACTACAATAACTAAGATAATCTCTTAATTATGTGCAAAAGTGCGGAAATAATCAAAGGTTATACTAGATACGAGTCGGAACCAAGTGATTCATCTTGTCTATCTGTTTTTATTTTATTTTTATTTTCAGCATTTTAGTTAGTTTTTATTTTTCTTAGTTTAAAACATTTTTCTAAACTTTTATTTTGGTTAGACATTGAGGATAAACCGGTATTAAAAGCTCTTGTGTCCTTGGACGACCTCGGTATCTTACCAACGCTATACTACACTCAACGATGGGTGCACTTGCCCATATGTGTGTTTAGTGTTAGTGAAATATCGTGTTTTATAAATTTAAAACTTGGCTAAAATAAGTGTTAAAAAGGGCTTAAAATATACACCTAAAATATACGACACTTCACGCACATCATCAACCACATAGTTCAATATCTCCGAAATACCATCTCGTTATCACACATAACGCACAATTGGTCTACACTTATTCCATGATCTCTTGATTCTTACATTTGTGTCATAATGCCTAACCATGTTATAAATTCTCGGTTGACTTTCAGAAAGTCAACTTTCTAGCATATAGCTTCCAACTTATGGCCACGCATTCATGTTGATATAGTGAACCATATCAATGACACTATATTTATTTCATACATAATGTTGTATGACACTAACAACTACATGATCACCTAGTCACATACACAATATACCATTTATATTTCATAATCATGGTGTAGGACACACACACATACCTAGCACATGATCGACTAACTACATACATGCATACGTATCATCAATTCAACACATACTAACATATTCATCATTCTTTAGTTGACAACTTTATTCAAAGCTAGTAATTCGACATAATTTCAACCTCTTCACATGTTCATCCGGTGTTTAGCATACAATTTCACATACTAGCTTATACGAGGCATTTCATCAAACACTTGGTGTGCGTACACAATTTAATGCACAATGTACAACTAATTCATGCATAATCCTCCAAGTTCATACATAGTTCATCAATATAACAACAACACATTCCTTTCAATTCATCTAACGAGATTCCATCATATTCAATATGGCACCTCAACATTTGAACAAGAATTGAACATGATGAAATACCCATGTCATCTTCATCACTCAACTTAGTGGGTTTTCATCTTTAAACATCAATTAATCAAAATTATGCCTAGCACATGTTTCCTAAGATGATGCTAACACATATACATGCTTAATCTCATACTAATTCGTGGGTTGATCATAACCCACTTCATATCAAAATCACCAAATCATAAATTACAACTTACCAAGTGATTTATAGGGCTAGATGATCATAAATTCATGTTCATGCATTAGATCCGAGCTGAATTCCCCTTTCAATTTGATGATTATAATGAAACTAGGGTTTGAACCCCTTTTTCTCCTTCCTGATGTCGACACACACACACACCCTATGTGTGTGTGGGGTGTTTTTGATTTTCATTTTATAAATTCATGTTTCCCACTTAACGGTTTTGGTCCCTCTAGTTTGCTCCCTTGCTTGCTTTGCGAAACATTTTACCACATTCAATCTTTTAATAATTTTAACCATACATTTAAGTAGGTTAAATAGCCTAGTTATTTATTTCTTGATGTATCATATCATAACACTTTAACGAATATAAATATTCGGGTTTTGGGGTGTTACATATAAAATACATTTTATCACTTAAATAACTTGGTAAATAATATAAGAACATGTTTAGGCATGTTCAACCCGACAATTCTGAGTTTAGGCTCGATTCGCAACCGAAAGTCGCAAAAGTAGACTTTTGCTTTGACTTTCAGTTCTGACACGATTTAGCTTAGTTTAGTTATGCCTTAGGATTCCTTTGTGACCATATTATATGTTAGTATAACTCTCTGAAGTTATACTACATGGTCCCATAGAAATCTGAGTTATTTGCATGATTCCGTTAATATGCTTAAAATTGACCATTTTGACCTTATGATATAAAAACGAGATTTTTGAAAATGTGAGAGGACAAGAAGCTTTATTACTGATTTATAAGTATGTCCAAAAAGTTTAACTTCAGTTTCTAGTCTCAAACAAAAGTTATGCAAGATATTGTAAAACAAAACTTTTTGTTAATTAAATGACATTTTTAGCATAAATCATATTTAAACCCAAATTTTGGCTCCAAACTCATTACCTACTATTTTAATATAATTTTTAGGGAATTTTAGAATTTTTGGTCAAATTTTATACTGACCATAACATATAGTTCTTGCATGAACTCGATAATTGACGATAATGCCCTTTTCTTTAATAAAATGAGTTTTACACATCATTTAGATGTCAAACCTTTTTCTACTGATGTTATATATTCAATAAAATATTTTAAGCATTCAAGACTGATAAAAATCTCAGAAATTCATAAACTTCTCAAATATCGTCAAATATCGACTTTTATGCGAATTAGGCGCATAGTATGGTTTAAAAGCATATTTAGCACCTAAGACATGATACCTACTGATTTCATAAATGAATTTTAAAATCTTAACAGTAAGTATAAGTCTTGAACTCAGATTTCTAATTTGGTCCTTAAAAGCATACGTGAAATGACCAAAATGCCCCTACGGTACATAGTTTGGCCATAAATGGTAAACCTCACATATGTATGATATCTTACTGATATAACTTGATAAAATAAACATTTTTACTGAAAATTTTAGACCAGAACCTCAGTTTGGTATTAAATCTCTTTTATAAACTTTAAAATGACCAAATTACCCTTTCGGGGCTTAAATAGGTTTTAAATTCGTTTTGGGCATAATTGAAGATATCCTACTGATATCACAACATATTTTAAGCATAATAACTTAGGGAACTTGTACATGACTCATTCGGTTACCCGTTATGCATATACGCTTTCGGTACGGTTTATGTAACTTGTTTGCATAAATTAGCCGAAACGGGTCAAACCTTATCATTTTTACTTCAAAATCCAGAATGTATTTAGTTTACCCATTTTATACAAGTCTTCATACTAGTTAGGTCTAAATCACGTTCCAATCCGGTCATCGCTTAATCTGGCGTTTCGTACCATAAACTTTTCTTTAAAACTAACCGGTCCAAGTTACAACTTAAATAAGACCCGTTAGAAATCTAATAGGTTATTAAAACCTTCGTTCCAGATTAGGAGCCCAGTAAAAGCTACCTGCACTTGCTGATTAGAATATACGGCTGAGTATAATTTACATTTTAGCTCAGGTAAATACTTTTAACTTATTTTCCCTTATATGAGCTTGGGATACGGTAAATTATTACCGCTTGGTCGGGTATTGAATATTTAATCGATTAGTGGTTAAATCATTGAGATAACCTGTTTTAATCTGTTTTGTTTGATACAAATCATTTGGGGGTTAATATGACCGTGTCCTGGATATCCTCGGCTCATTCATTTGTAATGGCCACGACTTAAGCACGGGGTGTAGGCATACACCTGACAGTTGCGTATGTAAAACGGTATCTCACTCGTGAGGAAACTTCTTGTGGGCTTTTACTAGTGGTGTGTCTATTAATCTTGTCTCGGCTTCTAACCCAGGCCCTGAACGTACGACAAACATGTAAATCTGTATACAAGATTATTTTACATAATTGTCCCAAGTTATAAAAGATTTTATGCCTTGTGCGTCCAAACCAATTTTATAAACACTTTTCAAAAGAGTCAGTTAATTGTATTTACCAGTATAAACTGATGTATTTTTCAAAAAGATTAAGTGAAGGTACTACGCGAAATTGGCTGGAAGTTCCTGAGTATTAGTTAAAGAGTCTTGCAAGCTCTTAATACTTAAAGTCTGTCGAACAATATTTTACTTCATGTTTTAGATCCGCCTGTGGAACCACTTACAACAGTTTGTATAATATTTTATTATACTTTTCATTTCGGTTTGTATTATTATTTTCTACCAACTACGTCACGATACTCCCCACCAGGCCCACCGGTAGTACGTGGAAATATCGGGGTGTGACAGGTTGGTATCAAAGCCAACATTGAGTGAATTAAACACTAGCCTTTTGTGGTTAATCTCAATGACACAGTTGCACATTCCTTGACTTCCGAGTCTAGGCAAACGACTTAGGATTAATCCTAATCTTAAATTATTTTTGCTCTGTCTGTTTTTGTTTTGACAGGATTATTTCAAGCATGCCGCCAAGAGTAAGAGGACGTGGAGGACGAGGTAACGCACCTATAGTAGCTAGGAATGATCACGAAGCTGGGCCATCTCACCGGCGCACACCATCGGCAACACTTAGCTCTAGCCCACACGAAGACTGGAGGACCTACTTGGTGCCCGCGAGACGCTCAGTCTCGCTTAGTTCCTCACCATCTTTCCATCATTCATTCGGGCCGCATCAGGGTGAAGAGCCTCACGACTCACACCATTCTTATGTTCCTTTGCAGCTTTCGGGTTCACACCATTGCTTCCAGAACCCAACACCCTACTTTCAGAGCTGGTTCAACCCGATGAACCAAGTCGAAGAACCAGAGGGCCAAAACCCTTTGGAACCAGCTGACCACTTTCCTGAGTACCAGGATATGGAGATGGACGAGGATCCAGATCCTGAAATGCCGCCTTCTGGGACGCCGACGCATCCTATTGAGATTTCGAGCGAATCTTCTTTTCATGGTTCGCCATACAGGGGCCCTGATATCTGGGCCAAAAGACGGGCTTCATACAAGTGGGAGTATACTCCCCCTCACCGTAACTCACCACCACACCAGCAGGTCCCTTCTGAGGACCCACATTTCCAAGCGGTCACGCCACCTCCACCGCCACCTCCAGCGCCAGAGCAGCCACCGCCTCTAGAACCATCGAGGCGACGAAGAACTGCACGGATGTCCGTGCGTGGGGGTTTCCATTTCAGCACCCCCAACACTCCAGCAACAGCAATTACCCGCCGCTTTATGAAGACCCGCAAATGGGTGGGCCTTTAAATGCAGTTTCTGAAGTCGACTCTGCACCAGTCGTACCAGCACCACCCATGGGTTATGAAAACCCAATCCCATCTTACCCAGGTGCATCTGGGTACAACCCGTTTGAGCAACCAACTTACTCGGGTTATAACTACAACAATGCACCTGTCGTTAACCCGTACATTGAAGCAGCAAACTTCAATGCTCTCTTCCCTGGTCCCTTTCCACGTACGTACCCAACTGGGTACCCTACATATGAGTATCAATACCCACCACCTCCAAAACCTCATCAACAGCAGCCGCCGCAGCCACCACAAATTCAACCACCGCAGCAGCAAGAAATTCTCCAAAGGTTGCATGAGGTGGAACAAATGGTAGACGAAGAGCGTAGAAGTCGCCGCGGTCTTCTAAAGGGTTTGGCAAACCTCATTAAGGGGAAGAAGAAGAAGGATTATTAGAATTCCTTATTTATTGTATTGTTATTTTATTTTCAATTAAGTCCCTGCGTGGACATGTCTTTCTTATTTTAGTCCCTACATGGACGAATTATTTATTTAAAAGTCCCGTTTAGGGCAATCATTGTACTTCTTAAGACAGCTTATGGAATGTTTCATTTCAAATTTTTATTTGTCATTATATATATGCATGTGCCATATAAAACAAATCAAAATATCGATTCAAATTTTAATTGATCTTCCAATAAATCTCAAAAGAAAATCTTGAAGGTATAACCTAGCCCATATGTCATTTTAGACATAGCCATGATGGTAAAACCTTTTTAAGATTCAAATCTTTGTTAACACCTAAGAACGTGTTAGCACTCTTGGCAAAAGTGATTCGATGAAGTCACACTAGTCATCCTTATATTGGATCTTTCCAATTCCTTATCTAGCCTAATGATCTAGAAATCATGGCTTATATCATCAATTGAGATGATCATATTATAAACATCCATTAGTGATGAAATGCCTACGGGCCATATTTATTGTCTAATAAGACAAATGACAGTTGTAGTCTATGACTCCCTGTTAAGAAAAGGTGATGAACTACGTTCAAACCTTAATGCCTCGATCCTATAAGATCATGGCTTAAAATTGTCCTTGTGACTAGGCCATTTTGTGCCACCTTAATATCCATATTAGTTTATAACTGGATTTAACTATAATGAAAAATTTAGATAAATTAAATTATCAAATTAACCAATATTGTCTATGTTTACCATGGTTAACGTATCATCGAAAATGATGATTCCATAATAAACTTTTGAACAAATTATTGTCAATTGTTTTATAGCAATCAAGCTCCAAAATGGCTGAATCAGAAGAGGTTAACAGTCATCCAAGGGAAAGAAATGACAACACCCGAATAAATGTAGCTGGTACAGATCTACAAGCAATGATAGATAATGCTGTCACTAGAGCCATTGACAGACAGCTCAAGGAACCAAGTAATACTCGCACAAAGACTCAATCTGTGGCTCATAGTAAGCCCCCTTCTAAAACACACGAATCAAAGAAAGACGACTCTCAGCACTTGTCGAATCAGAAAAGTCAGTCATCTAAGAGAATAGTGTTCGATCAGGAATCGCGTTCAAAGACTTGTTCTTACAAATACTTCGTCTCTTGTAAGCCAAGGGATTTTACAGGTGAGAAAGGTGCCATAGACTGTATGACATGGCTTGATGAGATGGATACTATTGTGGATATCAGTGGTTGTGCAGAGCAGGATATTGTGAAGTTTGTTTCACAGTCCTTTAAAGGAGAAGCATTGGCTTGGTGGAGGTTGTTAGTCCAAGCCACGGGGAAGATCCCACTTTATAATTTGTCATGGGAACAATTTGTGGCACTGATCAAGGAAAATTTATGTCCCCAGCATGAGGTGGAAAAGATTGAAACCGACTTCTTAACTCTGGTCATGAAGAATTTGGATTGCCAAACCTATGTCCCAAGTTTCAACACCATGTCTAGGCCTGTTCCTTATCTGGTTACACCTGAACCCAAGCGCATAACGCGCTTCATTGGAGGTCTGGCTCCGGAAATCAAAGGCAATGTTAAAGCATCTAGGCCTACCACTTATAGGTCTGTGGTAGATTTGTCCTTATCTCTTACACTCGATGCGGTTAGAAATAAGTCTGTTAAGACTTCTGAAGAGGGAAAGAGGAAATGTGAAGATGAGAGCTCACGTCACTCTGACAAGAAAAGAAAAGGTAACTCTGAGCATAGGACGGGTTCTGGGTTTAAGAAGGACTCCCAGTAGTCAGGTGAGAAGCCTAAGTGTAAAACCTGCCAGAAGCACCATTTTGGGAAGTGCAAACTCGAATCGCAATCGCAGACGAAGCCTAAAGTTTGTGGGATCTGCAAGTCAAAAGAGCATAGAACTTTGGATTGCAAGAAAATGAAGGATGCAACCTGTTATGGTTAACAGGTTGCAATGAGAAGGGGCACATAAGGACCAACTGTCCGAAAAACCCAAAGAAGCCTGAAGAGGCCAAGAAGACTAATGCTCGAGTCTTCCAGATGAATGCACAGGAAGCGGTACAGAACGATAATGTTATAACAGGTACTTTCCTCATCAATGATGTATATGCTAGAGTTCTACTTGATTATGGTGCAGACAAGTCTTTTGTAGACAATAAATTTTGTAAACTGTTAAATCTGCCTGTTAAAATTCTAAACATAAAATATGAGGTAGAATTGGCTGATGGTACCATAGAGACTGCTTCAACAATCTTAGATGGATGTTCCATATCCATTAGGAATCCCTCTTTCCCGCTGTCTTTGCTTCCGTTGAAATTGGCAGGATTCGATATAGTTATAGGCATGGATTGGTTATCTCGTAACCAAGCCCAAATTGCCTGTGATAAGAAGCAAGTTGTCATTAAGACCCCTTATGGTGTGCCACTTACAATTCAGGGAGATACGCAGTATGGTTTACCTAAACAAGTATCTATGCTTAAAGCGTCAAAGTGTTTGAAGAAAGGCTGTGTCATTTACATGGCACAGGTAACTATAGATGAGCCAAAGCCCAAGATAGAAGATATTCCTGTTATTTCTGAATATTCAGATGTTTTTCCCAAAGAATTACCTGGGTTACTGATGTGCACAAAATGCAACATATAAATTACATCAATTGTGGCATAAAACTAACCCTTTTTAGTACTAATGTTGGAAAAAGTGTGTTTTTGTCTTCCTTTTGTATTTTCAGGATTAAATGAGCTCAAATGAACAAAAGAAGCAAAAATGCAGCTAAATCTAACATAAATACAAGAAAAGGAACAAACGTGGCATGCCCGACCCCCGACAGCATCTTCCCAAGCAAAATCAAGAAGACAGAAGGCTGAACACGCCCCATGCTCAGTAAGCACGGGGGCGTGCCCAAGTGTCAGCATAAAAGACAAAGCTGTAGAAGCTTCTATCACCCACCACGGGGGCGTGCCCAACGGACACGGGGCCGTGGTCAACTCTATGATTTGCAGAATCTGGGGAAATCTTGATAGTACAGATACACTTCTGCACACGGGGGCGTGCCCAGTGGACACGGGGGCGTGGTCAACTAATGCAGACAAACTGCAATTAATGAAGAAAGAGAAGGAAGGTGGATACGGGGATGTGCCCAATGGACACAGGGCCGTGCCTGAGTCTCTGTTCAGCCTATAAATAGGGGTGCTTGGCTTATTTGCAAACCATCCCTTGGCACACCACCTCTCTCACACTTCACCCACCACCATCACAACACCATCATCCACCACCATCATCCCTTGTCCATCATAGAGTGTGTGACTCGTCTCGGGATCCAAGATTGATCGTAAGAGTTCTTGACAATCAAAGGCCATGTTTGCCTAAGTCTCTTACATCACTTGGTGAAGACAAGTGTCTAGTGTAATACTTTTTATTTTTAATCTTTTCGCACTTTTTATTTGGTTATGTATTAATGACTTTAATAACTAGTTTCTTATGTTGAAGGTGATTCTTCCTTATCGTTTGTCCGTGGTGTCTTGGCATTATTTTACTGTCTATATAAAATAAAAGATTTTCACCATTCATATCTCTACGGTCTATATGGAGATATGTTGGCTACCTGATATGGGGTTAAGGGAACGGTTTGGTAAGAGTCTTGCCTTGTTCAGTGTATAGATCCTGCAAGGACCTTGTTCAAATTTAGTAGGACCTCCTTCAATACCCACCGGTATTGGATGTCGGGGGTCCAAACTCTTTGATCCCCTCATATGTAAGCTACTATTAATACTTTAACCCGGCTACTTAGGACTGTATCCCTGCTGACTCAGACTACTTAGCCGAGGGTAACGTCACCTTCAAAAGAGGGGCCTACCATAATATGCATTAATAACTTAATTAATTATCTTTCAATAATCCGACCCTTTAGGATTGTATCCTTGCTGACTCAAACTACTGGGTTGAGGGTAACGTCACCTTCAAAAGAGGGGCCTAGTACAATAACTAAGATAATCTCTTAAAAAGTGCAAAAGTGCGGAAATAATCAAAGGTTACACTATACATGAGTCGGAGCCAAGTGATTCATCTTGTCTATCTGTTTTTTCTTTTATTTTATTTTTCAGCATTTTAGTTAGTTTTTATTTTTCTAGTTTAAAACCTTTTTCTAAACTTTTGATTTGATTAGACGTTGAGGATAAACCGGTATTAAAAGCTCTTGTGTCCTTGGACGACCTCGGTATCTTGCCAACACTATACTACACTCACGATGGGTGCACTTGCCCATATGTGTGTTTGGTGTTAGTAAAATATCGTGTTTTATAAATTTAAAACTTGACTAACGTGTAAAAAGAGCTTAAAATATACTTAAATCCATATACACACCAAACTGCATCAAGTTTTTTGGCGCCGTTCCCGGGGACACAAGGATTTTAAGAAAGCTTAAAATCGACGGCCTAATCAGTTTTTCAAAACTTTTTCAAAACGCGCGCACATTTTTCTGCATTTTAGTTTAGTTTTGCATTTACAGTGACCTGAACACGGGCCGTGCTCACTGAACACGCCCCGTGCTCAACGAAATCAATAACTTTAATTAAAACGCCCATATACAAATTCTGCACACGGGGCCGTGTCCACTGAACACGAGGCCGTGTCCAGCCTCTGTTTTCGTTTTTTATTTTTGTTTTCTGGTCTCGAGACTTGGTTGTGGTCTGCTGAGTGATTCTTATGGATCAATACTTAGGAGGTTACAACTACACCTATGAGGAGGATGATTATAGGGAAAATTATTGCACTAATTGTGGTAACCCGCACTCGGTTCAATATTGTAACTTATTTCAACCATCCACTTCATACACCTACTATGAGGAGCCCAGGTACGAGCCATCAACTTCATACACATCCTATGAAGACCAAAGGTATGAACCTTCTCCCTCATACTCATATTTTGATGAACCAAGGTATGAGCCTTCATACTCATACTTTGAGGAACCAAGATATGAACCTCCACCTTCATATGCTTATTATGAGGAACCTTGGCGTGAACAACCCACCTCATATGAGTATTATGAAGAACAAAATTACGACCCTTATCCATCATATACTTACAATGAAGAACAATGGTGTGAACCATCTACTTCATATGGGTATTATGAGGAACAAAGGATCGAACAATCGGATTCAAGCTTTGAAAATCCCGATCCTTACTCTATCGTCGAAGTGACCAATAGGATATTAGAACACCTTAAAACTATCGAGCGCTACATAAAAGAATCTCGCGCAAGGGAAGAGGAGTCCCGCGCAAGAGAAGAATTAAATAAAGAAGAGATAGTTGAAAGCGTAAAAATGGAAGAACAAATAAGTGAAAAACCGACACATGAGTTAAACAACGAAAAAGGTGAGTCCGTTAACGTTAAAATTCAAGAAGAGTCTAATTTTGAAGAAATTAATCTCTTGTCACCTTCTTTTGAAAATCATTGTTTAGTTCCTACTCATGCTAAGTTTTTAAAAGAGTTAAACACTAACACTAAAATTGATGAAACAGTAAGCGTTAAGTTAACTAATGATCAAACCTCACTAATAAAAGAAGACCCATTTGAAATCAACATTACACCGGTTCTATGTTTTTTGCAAAATTCATTTATTAGTAATGTCACAATTGATAAAGATCTTTGTGTTAACATAATGCCCAACTACATCTTCGAAAAATTAAGTATTAGTGATTTTTCTCCACTTCAAATACCCATTTTTCTATCTAATCGGAAAGTAATAAAATCAATCGGTGTAGTTGAGGATGTCTTGGTTCAAACAAATCAAATGGTAATCCCAACCGACTTTGTCATTCTCGATGACGCTCCTCTAGTGTTGGGACGACCCTTTGTAAAAACCCACGAAGCTTTGAAAAACCGGAAGTACAACAATCTATCTATTCAATTAGGGGCATTTAAAAAGAGTATCAATCTTGAGCGATCAATGAAATATCCATTCGGAAATAATGACCCCCTAATTGAAGATGAAGATGAACCACCCGATACAAGTGAAAAGATTGACCACTTTGTTGAAGAAGAGGTCGCCATAGAACAAACTTTTAAAGTTCTTGATCAAAATGAGCAACCCAATAAGGAGTCTCCTAAAGACCCACCTCTTGAGCTCAAAGAACTTCCAAGAGGTTTGGAATATGCTTTTCTAGACAAAGATGGTAAATCACCTGTAATTATTTCGTCTAAATTAAGTAGTTTAGAAAAAGAAAAATTAATTAACCTTTTGAGAAAACACAAAAATGCGATTGCTTGGAAGCTTGTAGATATTAAAGGAATAAGTCCTTCCATGTGCACGCACAAAATTTTAATGAATGATGACTACAAATCGGTAATACAACCACAACGTCGAGTAAATCCAAATGTTCAAGAAGTGGTTAAAAACGAAGTCATCAAATTACTTGACGCCAGACTTAGTTATCCTATCTCTGATAGTCCTTGGGTAAGTCTCGTCCAAGTAGTCCCAAAGAAAGGAGGTATGACGGTAATAACTAACGAAAAGAATGAATTAATACCAACGAGAACCGTCACAGGATGAAGAGTATGTATAGATTATAGAAGATTAAATGAAGCAACAAGGAAAGATCACTTTCCTTTTCCCTTCATTGATCAAATGTTAGAAAGATTATCCGGTCATAAATTTTACTGTTTCTTGGATGGTTTTTCAGGTTACTTTCAAATCCCGATAGCACCCGAAGACCAAGAAAAGACAACCTTCACATGTCCCTATGGAACTTTTGCTTATCAACGCATGCCATTCGGTCTATGTAATGCCCCCGCAACCTTCCAACGTTGCATGGTGGCCATCTTCCATGACATGATAGAAAAGACAATGGAAGTCTTCATGGACGACTTTTCTATCTTTGGGGATTCATACGACCAATGCCTCGATAACCTTGAACGAATGCTATCCCGATGTGAGGAAACTAACCTCGCCCTTAACTGGGAAAAATGCCATTTCATGGTAACTGAGGGAATAGTACTCGGTCATAAAATCTCAAGCGAAGGAATGGAGGTTGATCGAGCCAAAATAGACACTATTTCTCGATTACCACCCCCATCCTCCGTTAGAGCTATCAGAAGTTTCCTAGGGCATGCCGGATTTTATAGGCGGTTTATCAAAGACTTTTCTAAAATTTCAAGGCCTCTACCAAAATTACTTGAAAAAGATGCCCATTTCATCTTTGACAAGGATTGCAATCAAGCATTTCTAACCCTAAAGGAAATGCTAGTCAATGCACCTATCATGATAGCGCCTGATTGGAAATTCCCTTTCGAAATCATGTGTGATGCAAGTGACTTTGCAGTTGGAGCTGTCTTGGGACAAAGAAAAGAAAAGCATTTTCACCCAATTTATTATGCTAGTAAAACACTTAACGATGCACAAGAAAATTACACAACAATTGAAAAAGAATTACTAGCTATGGTATTTGCTTTTGATAAATTTTGTTCTTATCTTGTTCTTTCTAAGACCATATAACAACTTGAATGGGGGCATACCAATACTTGCTTGCCAGCTATTGTTGTATGCAAATTCAACAAGGCACAAGTATTCATCCCAATTTCCGCTCCAATCTAATGCGCATGCTTTAAGCATATCTTCTAACGTTTGGATGGTTCGTTCAGTTTGCCCATCTGTCTGAGGGTGGAAAGCAGTACTGAACTTTAGACGTGTACCCCAAGCATTTTGGAAACCTTTCCAAAATCATGATGTAAATCTTGGGTCTCTGTCTGACACAATGGATGATGGTGTGCCATGTAAATGAATAATTTCCTGGAGAAATATTTCGGATAACTTACTAATAGAGTAACCTTGTTGGATAGGTAGGAAATGGGCTGACTTGGTTAATCTATCAACCACGACCCATATAGCATCATTCTTTCTGAAGGTCTTTGGTAGGCCTATCACAAAATCCATAGAAATTTCATCCCACTTCCAGATAGGGATATTACAAGGTTGCAATAAACCACTAGCCCTTTGATGTTCGATTTTCACATGTTGGCAGGTGAGGCATTTTGCCACGAACTGGGCAACATCTTCTTTCATGCCATTCCACCAAAAATTTTGTTTCAAGTCATGGTACATTTTTGTTGAACCCGGATGAATAGAGAAAGTCGAACTATGAGCCTCTAATAATAATGGTTCACGAAGGGTGGAGTCAGACGGAACACATAATCTCTTTCCACACCAAATAATACCTTGTTCATCTATACGAAACTCCGACTGCTTGCCTAAGTCCAGGTTTTGCGAGATTGCCCACAGTTCTCCATCTTGCTTCTGGGCTTCCTTGATTCTTGAGATAAGATCAGGCTCGATTTGCATTCTGCCCAAGTAACCATCAGACTTCCTGATCTGAATGTCAATCTCCATCTTCTCAAGATCCCTGACAATCTCAGGCTGAATGGTGAGGCATGCTACCGTTCCTGAACTTTTTCTACTCAATGCAACTGCCACGACATTCGCCTTGCCGGGGTGATATTGAATGTGGACATCATAGTCTTTTAGAAGTTCCAACCATCTTCTCTGTCTCATATTAATCTTCTTCTGAGTAAAAATATACTTGAGACTTTTATGGTCGGTGAAAATGTCACACTTTTCTTTTGAAGAACTTCAAATGGATAGTATGATATTTGATTTGATCATTATTGTTTTCCAAGTGAATTTATATTATAATGTGCAGTAAGTGGTTTGTCTCTTCACTTGGCCCGTTTGATCAAGAATCATTAATCTTGAAAGGAACAATGGTCCCTTTTCATAGGGTGGTGCAGTGGTGCATAGTTTAAGGATTTGGGTGGTTAATTGTTGTGATTCTTGATTGTTTTTAGAAGTTTTGTTGTTTGAAGCTGTGGAAATGAAGCTCTCTGCAGTCGGTTTCGGTCATCAGTTGCCCGAAGGTTTGTTCTTTTCACTTTGATCATATATGCAATCAGCATTTATTGGTGATTAATGTTAGTTTATCTATTTGTGTAGTTGGTATTTGATCATATTGTAAAACTGATCATATTGGTTTTTGAGTATATAAGTTTATTTAGAGGTTATTAGCGAACTTGCTACTATACACCAAATATGTTGAATATCATCATTATAACTTATTTTATTGTTTTTTTATTTCATACAGAACAAGGATCAGAAATTTGCAAACAGTGTTGTTCAAGATAGGTCAATGAAGTTGCGCTGCTATATGGATACAAGATCATTTCTTAGACAGGTGTGATGCATGTCACAACACAATGGCATAGTTTTAGACATGAAACTGTAGTGGTGTAAAGATACATGTTGTTTTGATTTGTATATTAAGTTTTGACAGTTATTTTCATGATATTAGGGTGCTCTTGGTCAAAGGAGAACCAACTTTCAAGGTAACCAATTTCCTTTGGCAGCTGGGGCTGCTAGAAAGACCACAGTTGCTCCTCTTTGCAATAATAACTTCGGTCAGAACCAGACAGTTACTTCATATAGACCAAGGCAAGTATTATATTGTGATTTTCTTTTTGTTCATTTGCACGTGTATATAAATTATATTATTGACACTCTAATTTATATATATATTTTTTTACTTCGAGTCAACCCAATCCGGTTCGGGCCTGCATTGGCCATTAATAAAGCTACCGGTTTTGACCTGAACCAACCCATATTGCAACCACTAGATGTAATCTGAGTGCAACAGTGGAGTCCGTTTTGCAAATAGTTTATGTAACTTTACTCAAATTAGCATATTCTAAATTACTTTGGTTATTTCTAACTGTATTTCATGTAGGTTGCTGCATCAACAAACAAAGAAGTTGATGCTCATACTCCCAATTACCCGAGCTTACCTCCTCAACTCGTCTGTCAACTTCACAATGTCACCATGCATGTAAGCATCCATAAACAATCTTTTATAACCGTTTTATTTCTTTTTTATATCCATTTCTTTGTTGTCTCTTTTCTATATTCATTGTGTGACTCAAAATTGTCATCAGGCAGATGCGGAAACTGATGAGGTTTATGCTCAAATGACATTGCAACCACAAGAAGAAAAAATATAATAAGACAAAATAGATAGTAGTTAAAATTGTAAATGGAATAAAGAGAACAAATAATAATAAAAAAAGAATATAGAGATAGGTATGAGGAGTTGGATATAAGAGGTTCTTTAAAATGTGAGATAAATTTTAAAAAGTTGTAATTTTTAGTTAAATTATAAGGTTGAGATGGTGGATTGGATGTGAATGCTCTTATATGTTTACATTTAAGATATTACATTTAACCCTTTTAATTTATATTGTTCACATAAACCTAACCATTTAATCTATTTTTATGCTTCTTCAATATTTTTAATTAAATTTTGTTTTATAATACTTTTGAAGATTATTAACGTTTATATTAAATTTTGTTATTTGTTGTAGAAAATAAATAAATGATTTCAATTTTAAATAAACATGTTAATGTTTTTATTATAAACTAGATTATTAGACCCGTGTACTACACGGGTTTAAGGATATAAATTTGTAAATTTTTTAAATTTTATATTCTCTTCATAAATTTACATAAGTGAATTTTTTACCATAGATAATGCAACAGTTGGTCATGTGTACAAACCAATTCTTTTAGAAACAAACTAACTTTACATAGAAATTGTCCTATACTTTTATTTATCATGATGGCAAAACATAGGGCGAGAGGAAACTGTCTCTTTTCAATATAAACGGAATCCTTCTATTTGGCGCTATTAAACGAAATCTAGGGGTAAACGTTCAAGTGCTAGTATTACTTCCGGATAATATGAGTGCCTCAATAACCTGATCACCCAGTGATAGGATCTGTCGTCGAGTTCCATTACTTAAACTATTCTTCCAATCAATATTTTTTGATGACGTCACTGGAACACTTACCTTTGTTAATTATCAATGGTTTCGCAAGCCTAAAAATATAACTCCATTTAGGATATCCGGTGAGTATAGACTTGCATCCAAATTATTATGAAGATATTTTATCCTTAAACTCGTTTATTACATGGGTCTATTAACATTAAAAGTGTTTTCAAAGCATGGAAGTAAACCACTTTTCAAATATCTGATTAACCTATTCTTTATCTTTTATTATTATTATAATATAAAATAATAATTTATTTAATAGATTTTTAAACATATAGTAAAAAAAATCCTTTTAAAGAATAAGAAAGTTTTGTAACATTGTCATTATTTGAAATTGTTTATTATAAGTAGAATTATTACTCATAACTAACTATATAGTTTAGATAAGCCAAAAGTAAATATAATCAATATATAAGTAAACAATAAAATATTTATTAGTATTAAGTTGTTAAGGAATTTTTATTGTTTTGTATTTATTAATTAATTAATAATAATAATAGTGAATTGAAGGAGATAATGTCATATGGCATTAAGTAAGCTGTTGTTTTAGTATAAGAATGTCATGTGGCATTATATATATTTTTTTACTAGTATTAGACTAGTATTAAGCCTCTGCGTTGCAGCGCTTGTTGTAAAACTGTATCAAGTAGTACCAACGCTATACCACTGTCAGCGATCAATAACACCGGAAAAGCTCGTAAAAACAAATTAAATAAAAACGAAAAAAAAAACGCCGAGCAAAAAGCAGACGTAAAATCTTTGAATCACGAACGCTCGTTGCAGAGAAATTAAACCGAAATGTAAAACATAGAAAAAAATAACTAAGTCAATCCAGGACCCGCGCGATGGTCGAACTTGTTAAACGGAGAAAAATAGATGTGCTACGACGGGCCAGTCAAACGGGAAAAAATATACGAAAAAAATGTTGAACCCCACACGCACGTTGCGGTGCATTAACTCACAAAATTTAGAATGAAACGAAAAACTTGGGAAAGATGATAAGTATGGTGGATCAAAATTGAAAATAAAAAAGAGTTGGAATTAAATTGCAAAAGATGAAAAACTTTGGGTTAAAAGTAAAAAAAACAAAGGGTTTAAATTATAAAATTGAAGTTATTTATTAATTTTAAATAAAGATAAGGATAAAAATAAATGATATCTATATATTAGTTATTAATATCTATCTATATTTTCTATAAAAGGAGAAATCCAAGTGACATAAGAAAAGCTGATGTGTCAGCGTGAGAGCATGTCCAACAAGGCTTTTCTTATGTTATTATTACATCATAATGCCTAATATTAAAAGACTTTAAAATTCAAAGTTGGCCCACATTTAAGATGCAAAGGTCTGCTGAGGGAAATGTCTGCCCATGTTAAGCCTAACATAAAATAACATTTAAACTTTTGTTTAAACATCTGCCCTCAACATTTTATAATCAAACATCAGTTCCCAATAAACATCTGTCGAGATTCAAAATTCTGGCTCCACATTCAAAATTCAAACCATATATTCTAATCCTATAAATAAGGGTTAATAATCTGGCTCCACATTCAAATCTCTCCCGCTCACATCTGTGAGCGTATCTCTCCCTCTCAAATGCATTTTTCTCGTGATTCAGCCGCTAATCTCCGATTACACTTCTTTGTTCGAATGTTTGTTGATTATGTTTACATGTTATCGTTCTAGTATCATTGTTCAACATCGTCGTTTCAATGAAGCTTCCCATCACACATCAACCTTTCAATATCGATGTTGCAGTGTCATTGTTGCAACATCATGAAAAGTTGCATGTGCTATCTTCTTTGATGGGAGAGTTGCATTGTTGGATTTTCGGTAAAACGAAAGTAAGGTTTTCTTGCGTCAGTAAGATTTTCTCCTTTTATAGAAAGTATAGATTCGTGCAATATCGTGAAAAGTCAGATGTGCTACAACAATTGAGAAGAGAACTTTGCATGTTAGGTTTGTTTCTTATTTTGATTAACTGTTGATGATGTTGAGTGTTTTTATAGACACTGACATTTTAGAATATGTTAAGATGCATGTTTATATTATTAAAATGAACTACTACATAGAAAAATACAAATTTAAAGAAATTTGTATAAAGTATTACACGCTAGAGTTAACACTTGCTAGGATTTCGTAGACTCTGGCCTTTCTCCATGTGATTTCATGTTCTCTTTTGATTTTCAGGTCAGTTAGCATGTTGCAGATTTTCTGATCATGTTTTAGAAGTTGTGTCAGAAACTCTTCTGCATTCTTTTGGAACTCTAATGGAGGAGAGTGGAGGACTTCATCGAGCAATGCTATGTTGTTCCAGGTTTTGTTGTAATTAGTGTCATTTATTATGTCGACTTTCCTGTTTAGTTCTTCGTCTGTTCTTCGTTCTTTGAGTGACCACATGGAGAACTGTGTTTTAACATTGCTGGTGTCTGACCAGTGGTAGAAGCTGAAGTTTGCCACGTAGATTTTTTGTTGGTTTTCTGATTTGAAACAATTTTTGACAGAAAGTGATTTGTAGGACAATTTGTTGATGTTTTGAATCAAAAGTAATCATCGGTCTTTTTTAGATTTTAAAAACACGTCTACATGGTAAATCAAGAGGTTAATTGTAATTGTGATAATCTGCTTTTGTTCTTTGAAGTTCGAAATTTTGTCACTTGGGTTTCTTGGTATTTAGTTTTACATTTTTCCCATAAAAGTTGGGGTTTGAAAAGTTTTTTGCATTAAAAGATTGCTGTTTTGAAATATACATTAATATGTTTATATTAAATGTACATGTTTTCATAATACCAAATTTCAGTATATAAACTCATACTCACTTCACCTGTTTTTCATCACGTTTTCCTACGAAGATATCATACTTTCAGGAAAGTCAAGTAATATAGTTTATTCAAATGGCGTCATTCACAAATGTAAAATCAGATGATTTAAAGCAGCGTTTTGTCACGTAAATAGAGGAACAGGTGTATGAAGATAGGGCTACTCTTCAAGAGTTGAAGAGATGTTTTGATGGATTACAAGTTGGCCTCTTCACTAGAGAGCAGGTTTCTAGAGATCTTATGCGGATGCCTTCAACCTCTGTTCGTGAGCTTTGTGTTGTCAGTAATATAGAGTGCGGTGATAGAGACGTGGAGTTCATGGCGATGTTGAAGGACATACATCGAGAGGTTCAGCAATCGATGGAGTTGAAGCTAAAGTTTCTTAATTCTTGCTGTTATTGTTAGATTTGACCTTTAATGTTGTTCAGTATGTGATGTAATTATTGGAGTTTTAGTTTTAAAGTCATGAATAAATTTTAATTTTAAGAATCTATATTGTGTTTTGTTTTTTACTTATTTAGTGTTTGAGTAAGATTTAGATTATGTTGATGTTGAATTGTGTTTCAACATCTATTTGGTAAGTCAACAGAGGTTTAATAGTATTAAGGGTTGGTTTGATGGTGAACAGATGAGTGCAAAGATAAAACAAATGTTTAGAATTTGATCATTGATAGCAGTTTTATGAATAATCTGTGCTCTTGCAAATAACAGAGAGTCAATACTTCGAGTTGTAAAAGGTCTGGTGTAGTTAAAGTTTGGCAAAAGAGAACATCTGCTGATGATGAAACAATAGTGTATTCTAACGACTGTTGATACTAACAGTGGTTGGGCTAATGATGAATAAGTTTTGTTTATCAATAACAGTTTTTTGGAAGAATTTACGGTAATTTTGGTGTTATAAAAGGTGTGTTGTAGCTAAAGTCTAACAAAAGAGAGCATCTGCTGATGAATAAATGTCTGAAGATGCAAAGGTCTGCTATGGGTCAACAGATGTTAACGAACAACAAATGATATTCAATCTTAAAATACTTAACAGAGGATTTGATACTAACAGTGGTTGGGCTAATGATGAATAAGTATTATTATATAACATCTGGTATAAGTATTATTATATAATTTTGTTTATCAACAACAGTTTTTTGGAAGGATTTACGGTATATTTTTGTGTTATAAAAGGTGTGTTGTAGCTAAAGTCTGACAAAAGAGAGCATTTGCTGATGAATAAATGTCTGAAGATGCAAAGGTCTGCTATGGGTCAACAGATGTTAACGAACAACAGATGATATTCAATCTTAAAATGTTTAACAGAGGATTTGATACTAACAGTGGTTGGGCTAATGATGAATAAGTATTATTATATAACGTCTGCTATAAGTATTATTATATAATTTTGTTTATCAACAACAGTTTTTTTGAAGAATTTACGGTATATTTTTGTGTTATAAAAGGTGTGTTGTAGCTAAAGTCTGACAAAAGAGAGCATCTGCTGATTAATAAATGTCTGAAGATGCAAAGGTCTGCTATGGGTCAACAGATGTTAACGAACAACAGATGATATTCAATCTTAAAATGCATAACAGAGGATTTGATACTAATAGTGTTTGGGCTAATGATGAATAAGTATTATTATATAGCGTCTGGTATAAGTATTATTATATAACTTTGTTTATAAACAACAGTTTTTTGAAAGAATTTACGGTATATTTTGTGTTATAAAAGGTGTGTTGTAACTAAAGTCTGACAAAAGAGAGCATCTGCTGATGAATAAATCTCTGAAGATACAAAGGTCTGCTATGGGTCAACAGATGTTAACGAACAACAGATGATATTCAATCTTAAAATGCTTAACAGATAATTTGATACTAACAGTGGTTGGGCTAATGATGAATAAGTATTATTAGATAGCGTCTGCTATAAGTATTATTATATAATTTTGTTTATCAACAACAGTTTTTTGGAAGAATTTACGGTATATTTTGTGTTATAAAAGGTGTGTTGTAGCTAAAGTCTGACAAAAGAGAGCATCTGCTGATGAATAAATGTCTGAAGATGCAAAGGTCTGCTATGGGTCAACAGATGTTAACGAACAACAGATGATATTAAATATCAAAATGCTTAACAGAGGATTTGATACTAACAGTGGTTGGGCTAATGATGAATAAGTATTATTATATAGCGTCTGCTATAAGTATTATTATATAATTTTGTTTATCAACAACAGTTTTTTGGAAGAATTTACAATATATTTTGTGTTATAAAAGGTGTGTTGTAGCTAAAGTCTGACAAAAGAGAGCATCTGCTGATGAATAAATGTCTGAAGATGTAAAGGTCTGCTATGGGTCAACAGATGTTAACGAACAACAGATGATATTCAATCTTAAAATGCTTAACAGAGGATTTGATACTAACAGTGGTTGGGCTAATAACAGATGTTAGACTTACGACTGTTGAGTTGCACCGATTGAAAAAAAAATGTTTTTGAAACTTCTGCTTGCCTAAAAATACATCCACTATTAAAGGTTACCGTCTGTTGTCATAATTTCTGTTTATCCTAATGATTGTTGATTTACTAAACTGCTGACTGTCATCCATTATGACAATAGAGGTTCTGACATGGAAAGATGTTAGCTAAAAATAAAACAATTGCTGAAAGTTATCATCTGTTCTCATAACTTATGTTTATCTATCGACTGTTTGACTCACACTGTTCCCAACGACCAACAGAGGTTTCCAAACAACTGTCATCGGTTGTCACGAGAGACGTTCTGACGTGGACAGATCTTAGCCATCAAATATTTGTAACTACTGCCATGTCAGCATTCACTTCTTCTCTCTATATAAAAGTTGTTTCATCCGTAAATCGAGGTTCGACCACTGCAGTCTCGAATTCAAAATTCTGAAAAACAGTTTCCAACATATTAAAAACCCTCCAATTTAAACTCTGTTTCATCTCCAAATCACCTTCTTTTCCGATCATGTCTCTGAACATAAAAAACCCTCATAACTACCTCCCCATCTTTGAGAAAACCAGCAAAAATACTAGCTATCACTCAATAATTGACTTTTTAACGTCATCGAAATATAAATCAATTCTTACTGCCGATGCTCCGGTTCATAAAGAAACACTCCGACAATTTTGGTTTAATTCTGAAATAGAGGCTGAAGATAATAATCCAGTTGCCATCACATCTAAGGTCGGGGAAAGTGTGGTACGAATTTCTCCCTTTACAATTTCCACTACATTTGCATTGGACAACTTGGGAGGTAAGAACAACTTTGAAAAACTTGAACTTCATACCGAGTTCATTAAAAGAGGGTATGATGCACAATTAAAGGAAGTTACTATCTACAAACGAAACTTCCCTCCGCCAATGAAATTTTTGTTTCATACTCTTTTAATTTGTCTCTCAGCCAAGACCACCGCATTTAATGAGATAGCTTTGAACATTCAGTATTTCGGTTATGCTATTTTAACGAAAACTAATTACAATTTATCACAAGCACTGTTTTCTGATTTGTTGAATAATGTGAAAAATGTGAAAAAATTGAAAAAAGGTGTTCGTAGTAATGCTTTTCTGTTGTATCCAAGACTTCTAAGCTACTACCTACGAAAACAAGTGTCACAAACAGATTTTGAACAAGGTGTAGCTTTTCAAATAAATAGTCTTACAAATAAAACTTTTACTAAACTTATGGATAAAGAGTCAAAAGTTTCAACAACTTAAACAAAGGGAGATGAGCCTGTTTTAGATGCGTCCACATCAGTTGTTCAAACTTCTGTTGTTGAGCGAACTGCTCCTGGTGATCATGACACCACAATCGGTGTTGTGAAACACACACCAGGAAAACGCAAAAAGAAAGTTGTCACATCCAAAAAGTCTATCAAAACTAAACAAAATAAAAAGGTTCCTCTAGAAGATGAGATCCCAGAGGTTAATGTAGTGACAACACAAATGTCACTTGAAACCACTGCTGCTACTTATTCAGAGTTGTTGGAAAGATCTCAACCCATCCAAACTCCTCATGTATTGTCACAAAAGGATTATGTTGTAAGTACAGGGACACCACAACATGAAGTAGACCTTTCATATGAAAGTATGTTTAAAAGTCTCTCTCCCAGGGCAATCACTCTTTCTACACCACAACCCTCGGCTCAAGTTCCATCAACAATATTACCTCTGTTTGAAGCAATTGAATTTCAGAAAGAAAATAGTTCCTCTAATGCACACATTACTGAGAGTAGATCGCAACAAATGACTGTGTCTGAACCAATTCAATCTCCTATCCTACAAATAGTTGAGGAGGTTATCCCCGTTGAGTATTACAAAACTCTTGGTGGTAGTTCAAGTGGAGCAGCCACTACAACTGTTGAACCCATTGGTGATCAGTTGGACAGTGGTTACATCATTAAGACTCCCTTGAAGGCAACTACTGATGAGGTGACAATTGTAATCTCTGCTTCAGTGGGAAGTCCCCAGAACGAAGAAAAAGGGGCATTTGTTTATGATGATATGGAGACTTCTCCTATTATCAAAACAAATACAACCACTACATGTGGGAATTCAGATGATCCTATTAAAGTAGGTGATGAATTAAGTTATAAGGATTTGATGATTAGAGTGTCTACCATTGAAACATATGTTGCTGAAATGAAAGAATTGATTAAGCAGATGATAGAGCTTTTTAAAAGTCAACCTACCAGACAGGAAATTGCCAATGAGCTTTGGAATTCTATGCAACCCATCCTTCAAGCTCAGAGGAAATTAGGTGAAAGTAACCGCAATTTCATTTTGGAATTTATCAGAAATTTGATTGGTGCCAGGTATAAAGACACACAAGCAGACATTATGAACATTAAGGGATATCTGTTGGAACTTACTGGCTCCACCTCTACATCAATATTTGAGAAATATGATGATGATGAAAATGATGCCAAAAAGGGGGAGAAAGATTCATTGAGAAAGTTGCCACCAGATTCAAAAGCTAATCCTACAGAAATTGTATCGCCTGCTCAACCAAAATCTCAACCTTCTACAAAAAAACCACTACAAAAGAAGGAGAAAATACCTTCCACACCATCATCACCCATTTTGTCAATAGATGTTGGGAACACAAAAGTATCAGCAGATGTTTACCAAACTGCTGCTGAGACACTAGTTGTTTCAGCAGAAGTTTCTCAAACATCTACCATGTTCATTTTCACTACACCAACCACAATACAACCATCTCCAATGTCACAAAGATTTCCCATACATTCATCTTCACTACCAAAACATTCTCCTTAACCAGAAATCATCTCCACGCGTAAGAGAAAAACTCATATCGATAGAATCACGAAAATGAACAATGATCCTCTAGTAAAGCCAACTCAACCTAATTGGAAGAAAGTCAAAACAGTGGATTCAGATGAGGTATTGAAGTTTAAAAGAATGAGAGCAGAGCTTGTGGCTACTGATTATGGTCCAGTTAGATCTATTGCCAGATGGTCTAAACTGAAGATAGTTGAGTCCTACAAAAAGCTGGAAGAAGTTAGAGCTGAACATTCAAATGTTCTTCAAAACTCAGTCTATCCTACAACTGCTACTCTGTCTCCAAAAATCGGTACTTCGAAAAACCTTATCTCATCATCTGATTTGTCTGAATCAACTGCAAATTTAGTTAGCAGGCCACAATCACCAAACTCATCTTTAATAATTCTTTGGCCAAGAAAACCAACTGATCTAAAAATAGTAAAGTGGAAGTCATGCTCAAAAACCCAAGTATTGACTTTGATCAGATCAGATGGTAGTGTTGTAGAGATTAAAATGGATAGTGCATATAATCTAAATGCATACGATCTCCAAGATTTGTTGGACCTTCAACTTGAAAGGGATGATGAAGAAGACTTGTTCTCCCTGGACTTTGAACTACAATTCAAAGGACAAATCAGGGAGATGTTGATGAGAAATAAAAATCAGTAATAAAGAAGGGTTCTCGTATCATCTGTTGTATAGGGAGATTGTTGGATCAGGTGATCGTATGTTCTTAGTTAATGTTTGTTAAATTTAAATTGTATTCGAATTTTATTAAGTTTGTTAGACATCTTTCATATGTACTTATGTTTATAACAATTTATATTGTCAATGGGTGGATACTCTCTTTTATGAATAAGAGAATGGAAATAATCATATGTAACTGATGAATTTTATTAAGTTTGTTAGACATCTTTTAGACATCTTTTATTAACTTTGATAAATATCTTTTATATTTACTTATAGTTGTCTTTTCGCTATAATAAATAACACGTTTTGGTACAATATCTATACACATATCTATATATTCTGTCAATATATGTTATGCGTTATTTTCTAAGAAACGACCCGTGTTTGCACACGTGTCTTACCGCTAGTCTACTATAATAAAAGAAACCAACTTTTGGACACGTATCATTCATTGAAGGTATCCTCAAATCTAGACTTATCTTATATTAACTAAAAAAATAATAAATTAATATTAAATCTTATCATACTTTAATAAAATATTATCCTAAAATCTAAATTGTTAATTTAATATATTTTTAAAACAAATACCTCTCTTTCCTACTTATCTTATATTAAATATATAAATAATAAATCAATATTAAATGTTATCCTAATTTGTTAAAAATATATTTTTTTTATTATTTGGTATACAAAATTATATTTACTCAACTCGTGTAAAATGCGGGGTTTTGAAAAATATAATTTTTTTATTCTTTACTATACAAAGTTACATTTATATAACCCGTGTAATACACGAAGTTTTTAAACTCTCTCTCTATCCATCTCAAACTCTCTCTCTACCGGACTCCCACCACCACCACCCACCTGCCACCACCTCCACACACCCCACACCACCTGTCACCCGCATCTCAAACCCACCACCACCATCCAAACACATCGGGTGATTACAAGCACCAGATTGGAAATCTCAGTCGAAATTTTGTTACTAACCGTATAGTTTATATCCATATGCGTCTGATGATTTGCTTTTAGCGACTGTTCTTTCCGGCGGTACTTCACCGAAGCCGGTTTATTGTCTGTATCTCCGGCATCTCTCAATCATTCCTTTCCGCCGACGGTTTTAGGTTTCCGACCACCGCAGAACCTCCAGCGCCACCGTTAACAACCACCGCTTCTCCCACTTCCGGGTTTCATTTATCCCCAAACCTCTAAACAAACAAACACCACACTTAATCTGATCACCACCATTCTCAATTTCATCTATCCCCAAACCTTAACTTCTTATGCTTTATCAACGTCATTAATCCCTAAGTTTATTTTCAAAACTCTCTAACAAGTTACTATTATCTTTGCCTCTGACTTGCGATTACAAAAAACGTACCTGAGAATAGAGTAAATTAGGGTTTTCGTTTGTTGCAGGTAGCCAAGATCTTACAGATCTGAGAGTGGCGGTACCCGGGTAATGGTGGTGGTCGGATGGCGATAGCCGGGTGATGGTTGTTGAGAACATAGAGAAATGGTTAGAAAAGTAATGGGTTGTTTATGGTGGTGGTGGTGTAAAGTGGTGATGGGAAGAAGAAGTTACAGAGGAAGAGAAAGAGTTAGGAGAGAAGAAGAGATAGGAGAGAAGGGTTTTCGTTTGTTGCAGGTAGCCAAGATCTTATAATGATTTATTTTAACATTTTGGATAAACTGACCAAAATACCCTTATGTGGGGTTGACTTAGTCAAATTTAACCTAAAAAACTAGCTGTGTTAGGACTAAATGACGTAACATGTAAGGGTTTGCAAACATTGAGTATGTTTTCTGAGCTTATTAAAGATAAAGGACATACTTTGTAATATATGACATACATAAAGGACGAACTTTGTAATTTGGTAGATTCTTCAACCCAACTATACACGGGTTTTTTAAAGATACGACATTTTTAGTATTTAATATACAAAATTACATTTATTTAATATGTGTGATACACATGGTTTTTAAAGACACAACTCTTTTTTAGATCTATTCAACACGTGTAACATACGGGGTTTTTAAAGATGTAATTTTTTTTATTATTTGGTAGATTTATTCAACCCGATTATACACGGGTTTTTTTAAAGATACGACGTTTTTAGTATTTAGTATACAAAATTACATTTATTTAATCTGTGTAATACACATGGTTTTTAAAGATATAACTTTTTTTTATCATTTTATATATAAAATTACATTTATTTAACCCGTACAATATACGGGGTTCATAGAAATATAATTTTTTTATTATTTAATATATAAAATTACATTTATTCAACCCGTGTAATACACGGGGTTCTAACCTAGTTAGTATTAAAAGAAATTTATTAAGTAATTATAAATAAAATTTATGAGCATGAAGGAGAGAATGACATTTGTCATTATTTGGAGTCTTTTATTATAAGTTAGATATTTGGCATCCTAAAATAAAATTAATACTTTCTACTAGCATGATTTAAACACTTAAACAACATAAACCTAAACATTAAATTATATGGACTAGGCCTACTGTTGTAACTTATCGGTTCGCTCTTTTTCGGTAAACAATTTCGTAAAAGACTAACTAGAAAAGAAAAGTATCATTGTCTTGTCTCAATAAGTTACTAGTTTCTAGCATTTCCTACTATAAACAATGCATAAACAGTTATATATAAATATTTTGTTGAACATTTTCTTATCACCTAACCAGTCACCTATGAAGACTTTAACTTGTGTTTTCTTATGACTTGATCCACTTCTGATTCATTCCCACACAAATCATGATTCAGTTTCTACCAATTCCCCACTTGATCATCATCATCATCATCATCATCATCATCATCATCATCATCATCATCATCTCATACGTTGTTTGGATTCTTTACAGGATCCTGAAACATAAAACAAACAAAGTCAACCTTCCACCTGGAAGCTTCGGATGGCCAATTCTCGGAGAATCTCTGTCACTGCTTCGAGCCGGATTAGATGGAGTTCCCGAGAGATTCGATAAGGAACGGGTTGAGAAACACGGAAGTTCTCAAGTGTTCAAGACATCGTTGTTTGGCAACCGTGTGGCTGTGTTGTGTGGTCCTGCGGGTAACAAGTTCCTGTTTGGGAACGAGAACAAGCTGGTGGCCGTGTGGTGGCCGTATTCGTTGAGGAAGCTTTTCGGGAAGTGTTTGGTTACGAGTCGTGGCGAGGAAGCAAAGTGGATGAGGAAGATGATGTTGTCATATCTTGGTCCCGATGCTTTTGCCACTCGCTATGCTGCCACCATGGATGTTGTTACTCGTAGGCATATACAACTTCATTGGCGAGGTAGTTAAGTTATGAGATTTTGCTAGTCTTTTGCTAATCTTTATACACTTTAAATCTATAGTTAAATGGAAATCACAAATAGTACACCCTCGATAATTCTACTTTTAAATCTACACATTTGTTCAGCGCGTGACTTAAACGCTCAACATCAAAGGAAGTGGCATACTTTCTATACGCTACCGCTAGGCTACAAGCCAAAAAGGTAGCCATTGACTAAATAACTTATGGTGTAAAAATCCCATAACCATATACTACAGTGACCCAGATTATTGACCTCTTGGGTTGATGTGGCGCAAGCCATGTTTTTAATGGTTCTTTTAAAAATTAGAGTTACTATTTTCGTCCATATGGTTTGTCAAAAATCACTATTTCAGTCCATTAGTTTAAAAATTGCGATTTCAGTCCCTGTGGTTTCACTTTCGTAACAATTTCAGTCCACCTCCGTTAACCCCATCCATTTATTCTGTTAAGTACACGTGAATTGACCATAATGCCCTTATTAATAAAAAACAAAAAGATATCTAAATGAGTTAATTACTGTTTTCGTCCCTGTGGTTTGTAAAAAAAATACTATTTCAGTCCCTATGGTTTCACTTTCGTAACCATTTCAGTCCAGTCTCCTAACACCGTCTATTTTACCGTTAAGTTTTTAATGAAATACCTAAATTATTCCTGTGTTAATTAAATAAAAAAACCATAGAAATTTAAAAGATTGTATTCTAGGACCCACTTGTTAAAACACAACCCCACGCTACCCCACCCCACTCCATCCCTGCTCTCATTCTAAAATCCAAAATTAAAATTTTGGAACCATATATGTAAAATTAGTGCCAGACTTCTACTTCTACTGAAGCCATGGTGGGTCGAACCCTACAATCCAATTTAAGTCCATATGTCATACAATAATAAAATCATATAAATCCAATAATAAAATCATATAAGTCAATATTTAATTAACACAAGGGTAATTTAGGTATTTCATTAAAAACTTAACGGTAAAATAGAAGGTGTTAGGAGATTGGACTGAAATGGTTACGAAAGTGAAACCACAGAGACTGAAATCGCAATTTTTAAAATAATGGACTGAAATCGCAATTTTTGACAAACCTCAGGGACGAAAACAGTAATTAGTGTTTTTTATATTTTGAGTGCTTGAAAAAATAAAGATTTAAAAGAAGTTTGTAAATATTTAAAAAGTTTAAAAATTAAGTTTCAGTAAGTTTAAGTTTATAAACATTATAATAAAGAGTTAAGGTTTAAATATTTTGTCAAAAAAATATAAGTTATAAGAGTTAATTACTGTTTTCGTCCCAGTGGTTTGTCAAAAATCACTATTTCAATCCATTAGTTTAAAAATTGCTATTTCAATCCCTGTGGTTTCACTTTCGTAACCATTTCAGTCCACCTCATAACCATTTCAGTCCCTGTACTAACAAAATAAATGGATTGAAATGGTTACGAAAGTGAAACCACAGGGTCTGAAATGGTTACAAAAGTGAAACCACATGGACTTAAATCGCAATTTTTAAACTAATGGACTGAAATAGTGATTTTTGACAAACCACAGGGACGAAAACAGTAATTAACTCTTATAATTACTTTAAGTATTTAAATATTATAAATAAATAAGTTCTAATAACTTTAAATTTTAGAAACTTAAAAGTTGTAACAAAGTTAAGTTTTTTATAATTGATTTTTCAATATTTTTAATAATTAAGTTTTTAAATATCAATCTGATTTGGTTAAATAGCTATATTATAGTTTTCCTTTTTTTCTGTAGATTTACCAAGTGAAATCACACTAATATTTGTCATATATAAGTTATGTTGTTTATCAATATCTGAAGGAAAGGAAGAGGTGAAAGTACACCAAACCGTTAAATTATACGCCTTTAAGCTTGCTTGTCGTTTATTCATGAGCCTAGAGGAGCCAAACCACATTGCAAAACTCTCTTCCTTATTCAACATTTTCTTGAAAGGCATCATTGGGATACCTATAGACTTCCCCGGCACCCGGTTTCATAGCTCGAAAAAAGCTGCATCGGCGATTAGGACCGAACTTTTGACGATTATCAAAGCAAGAAGAGTGGAAATGGAAGAAGGAAAGGCATCATCTTCACAAGATCTCTTATCACATCTGCTTACATCTTCAGACGAAAATGGCAGGTATTTAACTGAAATGGAGATTGCAAATAACATCTTGATACTACTATTTGCCGGTTATGACACATCCACTGTTACTATCACATTGCTCATGAAGAGACTCGGCGAACACCCTCATGTTTATGACAAGGTGTTGAAAGGTATCTTGTGTTCGGTTATCATACTTTTTAAGCCTGAAATTGAGCGGGTTGGACATGTTTAGGTGACGGGTCAAAATGGGATATCATCGAGCTTGGGTCAAATTAGTCGTTTTAAAAGTATCAACTTGGTTCAGGTCAAAATGGGTTTTGGCCAAAATGAAGTCGGGTTGCAATGAGTTAATTTAGAAAAAAAGAACTAAAATAGGTTCACCTTTTTTTATGGTGGCTGGTGTCAACAGTGGTGGTAGGGATGAGATCAAGTTGGTGTCAAAGGTGGCGTTGGCGTTGCTACCTATAACATAATACTTGTAAACATGTTGATCAGATTCAATGATGAATGACAAATTGTTTGCAGAACAATTGGAGATTTCTAAGGCAAAAGAAGTAGGTGAGTTGTTGAAATGGGAAGACTTGCAAAAAATGAAATACTCTTGGAATGTTATATCTGAAGTCATGAGGCTAAATCCACCCACCATAGGTGCCTTTAGAGAGGCCTTGGTGGATTTTGAATATGCAGGTTACACCATACCCAAAGGATGGAAGGTAAACTTACTTAAATTTGTTATAATATCGCGTTGTCAAACAGCTAACTCTTAGATGTGTGCTAAACTTGTTTGTACTTCTTTCGTGTCGACAGGTATATTGGAGTGCTGCAGGGACACATAAAGACGAGGCTAACTTTGAAGATTCGACACGGTTTGATCCATCAAGGTTTGAGGGTTCAGGGCCAGCACCGTTCACATTTGTGCCATTTGGCGGGGGTCCTCGGATGTGTATAGGGAAAGAGTTTTCCCGGTTAGAAGTACTTACATTCCTTCATAACATTATCACCAATTTCAAATGGGATTTGTCGATACCCGATGAGAAAATCAAATACCTGCCCATGGCTATACCCGAAAAAGGGCTTCCAGTTCATCTCCACCCTCATCAAGTTTGATCAATCTCAGTATGTATACATTGTAATGAACCTTGATGATGGAAACTTTCTCAGAAGATGCATCCGGGTTTGGATTTTAATGCATGGAGGATTACACTTGTATAAATGCAAATGTTCAAAAAGCATATTATGTATGTACTATAGTTTGGTTTTGATTATCGTCCAACATGCTTCATCATGACTATACATTGGTTGAGAAACCTGCTGAGAGTGCTAGCTAATTAGTTTTGTGACCTCCAACTACTTAAGCTTAAGGGTGAAGATATTTAACTTGAGCTCACATGAAAATAATCAGGTTTTAGGTTGTCATATCTAAGTCAGGTACATGGACAGAGTTAGTGTGTTAGCAGGGGTAGCATGGGCTACCCATCAACCTCATCTCCGTAGTGTAAAAATATCCCTCAACTTTGTCTTCGTAATGTAAAAATACCCCTCAACTTCGTCTCAAATATACAAAGGATACCCTTGATCCTAAAAAAAATTTGAGATGCCCCTGAACTTCTGGGCTAGATCCGCCACTGATCTTAAGCATGTCAGTTCGTAGGTTGTTTAACCAAGTTAATTAAAGAAACATTTTTTTCAACTTGACATGTTTAACCCGTTCAGATTAATATCTTATCACCAGCTCGTTTAACATGTTTGTGTTCGGGTTATTTAACATGCCAACCCGTCAAGTCATTAACCCATTCAACTTGTTTAGAATTTTTAAGCGGGTCACATTAGGTTACATGATTTTAAATGTGCCTGAAGACCTTGACAAGAACATTTTTGAGGTGGCCTTAAGAACTTAAACTCTAACTAGTAACAACTTGAATATTTTGAGCACTTGAGTCTTAAGCACTTTGTATAATATTGTATTGATGATAACTCGAGAACATTTGAGCATCTCGACATTGAGCTTGAGTTTGTGAATTTTGTGTTGATAACTCTTAAGTAGTCAAGAATGCATTAAACCTCAAACATATTCCATGTGTATACGGTGGTAATGGTGACCCACACTAAACCAAAATATATTAGTATATGAAGTGGGAATGTCTGCGCGTTGCGGCAGGTGTCTGAACTCATATCATATTCAATTATGATACCTTTTACGGATCACAACCCATTATGGGTATCTAACACTTTTTTTCCATTCAACAAAAAAATAGTCGTAGAAGTTTGTATTCCACATAATATGCATAACATAGACCTGGCAAACAGGTTGGGTCATGGGTCAAAACGGGTCAACTATAAAAAAGGGTTGTTTTGGTTCGGGTCGAAATGGGTCCGGGTCAGCACGGGTTTCAGGTCGGGTCGGGTTAGTTTTTTTTTTTTTTTGAGTGGCAGAGGAAAATAAGTTGAAAGTTGGGAGTGGGGAGTGGTGTGATACAATTCGTAAGTTGAAAGTGTTATCGGCTAAATGGTGAAAGTTTAAGTTATTTAAATCCAATATCACTTTTCAGTATTAAAAAAAAAAGGCAAGTCAAAATGGCCATTTTCGTGATTTTCTCTCCAAACACCACCCCAGAAGTTTCAAAATATTGCAATTAATCCCTAGGACTTTGACCAAGTGATAGCAGTTGAAATGGGAAAATATGACTGGTCACTTAACAACACTTGTACATGACGGAAATAATGCACTGAACCTGCTGTACTCCAATAGAATCATCCACCCTTGTCCTCAGCCACTTATCACCTTGCAATCTGATTTTTTTTTCTTGTTTGGGTATTAGTTTCTCTTTTATTTTTCATTTTCTTTACTACTAAATTTCTCCATCTCATCAATCTTACTTTAGTGAGCCAAGAATTTGAAGATAGGGTGTAAGCCAGGCAAAACGGATGGTCGGCAATGTGTCAAAACATGCCCAGTTAAAACTGGTTCGGGTCAAAACGGGCCATTATCCGTGACCAAAGGAATTGTCAAAAAATATGCACATTTTTCCTTTTAATCACATTTACGGCTAAAAAGAGCAAATCTTTAAAAGCAAAAAATAAGCTCTGGTACACTTAAACAAAGAACCGGCTTTCCATATAGTCTAGGAAGTATATTTCCTCACAAGATTCATGACACTTACAAGGGCGGACCCAAACCCAGCCCAAGGTGGGCGGGCGCACCCCCGGGGAAAAAAAATTTAGTGCTAAGTTCCGTCGAAAATCCCGTCCGCACCCTTTGGAATTTTTCGTCCGCACCCCTTGGAATTTTTCAACCGCACCCTTGAAAGTTTTCGTCCGCACCCCTTAGGTAAAAAGTGTTATCAATTTATATTTTAAATTTTTTTTAGTAAACTCTTATTTAAAAAAAAAATACTACCTAAATTATATAACTTTTAATACCTAACTAACTAAACCCAAATACACATACATTTACCCACTTATAATTCCTAACTAGCTAGCCCACTAAGTCTTAGCCCATTAACCAAACTCAACAATATTTTAAACTACAATAAACTAATTAAAACCCAAAACCTTTAGAAATTCTCTCTCGCTCTCTCTCTCTCTCTCTCTCTCTCTTGCGTCCCTGCACTGCCAACGAACAACATCACCCGGCGACAACAGTCCAGTAGCCGGCGACCACCGTAATCAGCCACCATACCACCGTCGTTTGACACTAAATCTAACCGGAATCCGAACCGGGTAAGTTTGTTTGTCATTTTGATGATTTTGGTTGATATTATAGGAGAAAAAAGGGTAATAAAGTTGTTAAATATGTTTGAAATTTTGTGTGTTTTGACGTTGTTTAGATGATTTTTAGGGTGAATATGTTGTTTATATATTTTTAGGGTGCTTATGTTGTTTATATATTTTTAGGGTGATTACAACTTATGTTATGATTTATAGGGCTTGAATAGTTGAAAATTAAAATTAAAATTGAAACATTATGTTATGGAGCGATGAACTTGTGTTATATAGAGAAAAAATTGCTTAAGAAATGTTTTAGATGATATTTTGAATAGATTTCAAAAAATGAAAACCGTAGGGCGTCGACGTTTTAATTATGTTTGTAACAAGGTTTGACACGTTTTTGATGATTATATAAATTTAGTTTGATGTTCGTTTGTTTTACATGACCCCGACCTGACCCGACCCGATACGAACCGATTTTTTTACTTATATACCTAGGGGCCTAAAATTTTTAAAAATGTTCCGCACCCCCATGAAAAAATTCCTGGGTCCGCCACTGGACACTTATCCGAAGCTGAAAACCGATGAATTTTCCCATTTATCGCGATCCAACTTGATCCCGGGCTCTTTTTTTCCACATGAAGATCTTTAATAGTGGCCCGTATTCTAGCTACTTCACTCCATCGGTTTGCTTCGGCAAACATATTAACTAAAAGCGTATAATATCCACTGTTATCCGGTTCCAAAATCATCAACTTA
The DNA here is from genome assembly GCA_030545235.1 of Helianthus tuberosus. Lineage (NCBI taxonomy): Eukaryota > Viridiplantae > Streptophyta > Magnoliopsida > Asterales > Asteraceae > Helianthus > Helianthus tuberosus. The sequence continues at coordinate 98,098,810 of CM060433.1, read as the reverse complement.
TCAACAACAATCTTAGCTATTTCTAGATTCTTCTGAAGTTTACATCCACCCAATAACGCACCCCAAATAACTGCATTCGGTTCCATTCTCATTTCTTCTATCACTTGCAGTGCGTCTTCTAGTAAACCCGCCTCAACCATACATCCATAATGTTCGATTTCCGGAAGAATATGAAAATCATGTATCATGCTCAGAAAACACCTTTGACCCTCTTTGACCAAGCCCGCATGCGTACATGCGCTCAGGACACTGATAAAAGAAACCCCGTTTGGTTTTATACCATCAATAATTAGTTTACTCAAACTACCGGTTTTAATGTTTTATAATCAAAATATCAAACTGTATAGAGTGACACTTACCAACCATTCTTGGTGACCTTAAAGACCGTCTTGATTCAATCTTTTTACAGCAATAACAGTGCCTGTGCCGGGTTTGGCTGCTGTAAGTGACTGCTCATCTATGCTATCCAACCTTTAAAAACTAAACTGAAACCTCCTTCACCCAACACACTATCCGGACGGAAGTTCCAGGTGGCTGTTTTAAGTAGGTGGATTTCAAATTCGCCGATCGCAAAATCTCATCTTGACTTGGTGGGCTAGGTGGTACTGTTGCAGATGTAACCTTAGCTGACAAAACACATTAAAAAGAACATGAAACTCGAATGTTGCCTTTAAGTTCAATCACTTGGTTATACAAACGCCTTCTCTCTGAGCACCTCTAACTGGCATCTATTCTTTAACATTTGACATTCTTCTTGATACTTCTTCTTTAAAGTCTCATGTTCCTCACCTATAGGCACACACAACATAATCATAAACAATCAAATCGAGTACACAAACTGAAAGTGTAAAATTAACAAACTTACCAAGACTCTGAAGAGCATCAAAAACATCAGATCCATGAAAAGAATCAGCAGTTATACTTTTGAATTCATTGCATACTTCTATCTGTTCTTTTCTCAAATTCTGAAACAAAATAAGTGCAGAGTTGTTAATCAAGAATCAATCATAAGAATCAAACGAGGCATCAACCATATCAACTTCATTTACTAAATCCTTTGATGAATTTTCCATTTTCATTGCCTAATTTTTTTACGGATTTTGTTTGGAACGCGTAGAGGTGTAAACGAGCCGGGCCGAGCCCGAGCTCGACTGGGCTCGAGATCGGCTCGTCATGTTTTTTTGAAGCTCGAACTCGAGCTTGGCTCGGTTCGAGCCTACTTATTTGAGCTCGAACTCGGCTCGCGAGTAAAACCCAAAGCTCGAGCTTGGCTCGAGCTATTTTAAGAACAACCTCAGACGAGCTAAAAACTCAGCTCGAGCTCACTTCAGTATCGCTTAAACGAGCCAATGCTTGGCTCGAGCTCGGCTCGCCAATGTTATCATCATTATTATTATATTATATATAAAATAAATAAATTTTTGTTTGGGCTCGCGAGCCTAAACGAGCTTTGTATTTCAGGCTCGAGCTCGGGCTCGATAACTAAACGAGCTCTATTTGAGACTCGAGCTCGGGCTCGTTAAGATTCGGTTCGTTCGAGCTTTTAACGGAGCCGATAACGAGTAGCTCTCGAGCCTCTGGGCTTGTCTACACCCCTAGGAACGCTCTTCTAGATTTGTGCCTAAATCCTGAACAAACTGGGACAAAAAAAAACTGCTTTATTAGACTAGTTATATATCTAGAATGTATTTATAGTATTATATTATTCTCTATATATACAGTCTCCATGTAATATTATCACACACACAGTCAAAACGAATAGAGTAATATAAAAAAATAACTTTTATTTAAATAAGTGACCGCCTCCCTCATTCTAAAACCCCGACCCCCTCGTTTTCCAATTATTATTATAAGCCCTAATTTCCCTTTCACAATCTAGGGTTTCACCAGCATGTATCTCTACAATCTCACCCTGCAACAAGCCACCGGCATCGTCTGCGCCATCAACGGCAGCTTCTCCGGCGGCAATAAATCACAGGAAATCGTCGTCGCACGCGGCAAAGTCCTCGAGCTCCTCCGCCCCGACGAAAACGGTAAGATCCAAACCATACTCTCCGTTGATGTTTTCGGTGCCATTAGATCTCTAGCTCACTTTAGGTTAACTGGTGCTCAAAAGGACTATATCGTTGTCGGTTCCGATTCTGGCCGTATTGTTATTCTAGACTACAATAAGGAGAAGAATGTGTTTGACAAAATTCACCAGGAGACGTTCGGTAAGTCCGGTAGCCGTAGGATAGTTCCCGGTCAATATTTAGCTATCGATCCCAAAGGTCGTGCGGTTATGATTGGTGCCTGTGAGAAACAGAAGTTGGTTTATGTGTTGAATAGGGATACGGCTGCTAGGTTAACGATTTCGTCGCCGTTAGAGGCGCATAAGTCGCATACGATAACGTACTCGATTGCTGGGGTGGACTGTGGGTTTGATAATCCGATATTTGCGGCGATTGAGTTGGATTATTCGGAGGCGGATCAGGATTCGACTGGGCAGGCTGCGAACGAGGCGCAGAAGGTGTTGACGTTTTATGAGTTGGATTTGGGGTTGAATCATGTGTCGAGGAAGTGGTCGGAGCAGGTGGATAATGGGGCGAATATGTTGGTGACGGTTCCTGGTGGTGGGGATGGACCGAGTGGGGTGCTTGTTTGTGCGGAGAATTTTGTTATTTATAAGAATCAGGGGCATCCGGATGTTCGTGCTGTGATTCCTAGACGAGCGGATTTGCCGGCTGAACGTGGGGTGCTTATTGTTTCGGCTACTATGCATAAGCAGAAATCTATGTTTTTCTTTCTTCTGCAGACTGAATATGGGGATGTGTTCAAAGTTACACTTGATCATGATAACGAGCGTGTTACGGAGCTGAAAATTAAGTATTTCGATACCATACCAGTGACATCGGCCATGTGTGTCATGAAATTAGGTTTTCTGTTTGCTGCATCTGAGTTTGGGAATCATGCGTTGTATCAGTTTCAAGCTATAGGTGCTGATCCTGATGTAGAGTCATCATCAGCTACGTTAATGGAAACCGATGAAGGATTCCAGCCGGTATTTTTTAAGCCTAGAGGGTTGAAAAATCTTGTTAGAATTGACCAAGTGGAGAGCCTGATGCCCATTATGGATATGAAAGTCGTAAATCTTTTCGAAGAAGAAACCCCTCAAATATTCACACTTTGTGGCCGAGGCCCTCGTTCTTCTCTTAGAATTTTACGACCAGGACTTGCCATCAGTGAAATGGCTGTTTCACAGCTTCCTGGGGTTCCCAGTGCGGTTTGGACAGTTAAAAAGAACGTTAACGATGAATTCGATGCTTTTATTGTTGTTTCTTTTGCGAATGCGACTCTTGTTCTCTCTATTGGAGAAACTGTAGAAGAAGTTAGCGACAGTGGATTTCTCGACACCACACCTTCACTTGCTGTTTCATTAATAGGTGATGATTCGTTAATGCAAGTACATCCTAGTGGTATTAGACACATCAGAGAAGACGGGCGTGTTAACGAGTGGAGAACTCCCGGAAAACGAACTATCGTGAAGGTCGGATATAATCGACTTCAGGTGGTGGTTGCGTTGAGTGGAGGGGAGATTATATACTTCGAGGTGGATATGACCGGACAGTTGATGGAAGTTGAGAAGAACGAAATGTCTGGTGACGTGGCGTGTTTGGATATCGCTCCGATACCCGAAGGAAGGCAGAGATCTCGTTTTCTAGCTGTGGGATCGTACGATAATACCATCCGGATATTGTCGTTAGATCCGGAGGACTGTATGCAGGTTCTTAGCCTGCAAAGTGTTTCTTCACCTCCTGAGTCACTTCTGTTTCTTGAGGTTCAGGCTTCTTCAGGTGGTGAAGATGGTGCGGACCATCCGGCTAGCCTGTTTTTGAACGCGGGTCTTCAAAGTGGGGTTCTGTTTAGGACCGTTGTGGACATGGTCACGGGCCAGCTTTCGGATGCACGGTCTCGGTTTCTCGGACTCCGTGCTCCTAAGCTGTTCTCGATTCTGGTGAGAGGAAGACGAGCTATGCTTTGCTTGTCGAGTAGACCGTGGTTAGGTTACGTTCACCAGGGTCATTTTCTTTTGACGCCGCTTTCATACGAAACACTCGAATACGCAGCCTCATTTTCATCTGATCAGTGTGCTGAAGGTGTGGTAGCGGTTGCTGGGGATGCGTTAAGAGTTTTCACAATCGAAAGATTAGGCGAGACATTTAATGAAACTGCTATACCGTTGAGGTATACTCCAAGAAAGTTTGTGTTCCATCCAAAAAAGAAACTTCTGGTAACGATCGAGAGTGATCAGGGTGCTTTTCCTGCTGAATTACGTGAAAGTGCTAAAAAGGAATGTTTTGAGGCTGCAGGTCAGGGAGAAAACGGTAAAATGGAAATAGAAAATGGCGGTGATGATGAAGACAAAGATGACCCGTTATCTGATGAACAATACGGGTATCCGAAAGCTGAATCGGATAAGTGGGTTTCTTGTATTCGGGTTCTTGACCCTAAGTCAACCGAGACAACATGTCTTCTAGAGCTTCAAGACAACGAGGCTGCGTTCAGTATATGCACTGTGAATTTCCACGATAAAGAGTACGGTACCCTTTTAGCTGTGGGTACAGCAAAGGGTCTTCAGTTTTGGCCCAAAAGATCTTTGACAGCTGGATATATTCATATTTACCGGTTCGTAAAAGATGGAAAATCGCTTGAACTTCTGCACAAAACCCAAGTTGACGGTGTTCCGCTTGCGTTATGCCAGTTTCAGGGACGACTGCTTGCTGGAATCGGGTCAATTCTTCGGCTTTATGATTTGGGTAAAAGACGACTGCTTAGAAAGTGTGAGAATAAGCTGTTCCCGAATACAATCAACTCCATTCATACGTACCGTGATCGAATTTATGTCGGAGACATTCAAGAGGTTTGTTTTCTATTCTATTATTCACACTACATGCATTCTATAATCAATTTATGTAAGAGACATTCAGGGGCGGGTCGGGTAAGGGGTCTGGTTGAAACAATATTATTTTAGTAATCAGTACTAGTTAGGTTTTTATTATTTGACCTGTTTGAGATGAAACACAAATGATTAAAAATTGCAGAGTAAGGGGGTGTTTGGCTAAGTTTTTCCACACCTCCTTATAACTTATTGACTTTTACAAAAAAAAACTAATAAGGAGAAAAGGTGTTTGGCAAACCCAAAAGGACTTTTTAAAATGACTTTTTGTATAGGAAGAAAAAACCAGTTTGAAGAAGTCAGGGTATTGGGACTTTTTGAGGTGCTTATAATAACTTTTTAAAAACAAAATTACCAAATTACCCCACATAATGCCCTACACATATCGCTGTTGTTTCTTTTCTCCACAGCCCCAACATCACTCCACAGCAGCGAGTTCTTCCACGCCAGTTCCAGTTCCGGCGACTCCAGTTCTGGCTCCCAGACATCGCTTTCACATCCCCTGCTACTTGTTCCGCTAAAGTCAGATTGTTTCTTTGATTGATTTGTTCCGGCTGCTGATGTTTCTGCTATTGTTTGTTTAATTTGTTGATTGTTTGAATATTACATCATGACTCACTGGTAGATCGTTTCAATTTGGGGGGTTTTGAAATGTGTCATCAAGCTAGCTCAGGTGGTGTAGATGGACCAACTCAACTTTTTAACGAGTTCAGTTTGCCGCTCTCGTCTACGGGTCATAAACAATGTAGTCATTGTTTCATATGTGAATTTTTTTCGACATTTTACTTCTTTAAAATCTTTACACAAACGGAATTTTAAAGAAGACTTTAAATTGTCAACAGTCGATTTCGTTCTCTTCTCCTTCACTGATCCCACACCGTTCTTCAGGTCTGTTTCGTTACCTTTTTTTTGCTGTTTATGTTGTATCTTGCAGCTTCCATTCTCCGTTTTTGAGGGTGTAGTTGATTTTTGTGCCTGCTGGTACTTTAATTTGGTTTGCTTTGTAGGGGCCATGTTGTCAACTTTCGTCAGTAGTTTACTTTGAATAACCCAAATCTGATAGTTGGTGTTGTGGTTGTCGGTTACCCGCTAGCCATTATCTCCATGTATGACCTAAAAGGTCCATTTTACAACATTTTGATGCACAAAAAGTCGCAATGTGCGCTAGGTGCGTGCCTAGCTGCGCTTTAAGTCGTTTTTTGTGCGCCTTTTGCGTCTCAACATCATCTTTTGTGTATATTGCGTCATACTTACACAAAAACAAAGGAACTTCCGCCTTAGGTCACCTTTCGCTTATTAGACACGCCTCATAAACACTTTTTAAAACTAACGTATAGTAGAATAAGAACACTAATTATTTTTATATGTATTTTCCTATAATATATTAGTCTATATACTACCGCTTGGTTAATTCGACCCGAAAGAGTTAAAATATTTTTGTTGAACATCGTCTTTCCTACATCGTTTTCCTTTATCAGCGAATATAAGCTGCAAAACACAGCATAGAGCAACCAGCGAAAGAGTTCAGTTAATTCGACCCATTTTCTAATGCTTTAGCAGCCCGTGGCCTGCATTTTAAAAAGTTCAGTTGGTCCATCTGAGTTACCTGATCCAAAAGGGATGATATGCGGTTCAGGTGGTGTGGATGGACTAGCTGCACTTTTTAAATAGTTCAGTTGGCTGCTTTCGTCTAAGTCCACTGCGGGTCATAAACACGCAACATTTAATGTGATATGATCATTATCTTATATGTGATTTTTTTTTTTCAAAATTTTACTTCTTTAAACATTTTATTAGGAAGGGAAGAGAAACAAAAAAGCTAAGCCAAACATTTTTTAAAAAAACAACTTAAGGACTTATAAAAGAATGTCCCTTTTAGTCATTTTACATGAATAACTGAATAAGCTAAGCTAAACACTTTTTAAAAACAACTTATTGACTTATTGGCTTTTCCCACCCCTTAAGCTAATCCAAACACTTTTTTAAAAACTCCTTTTCAAAAAGTTATAAGTCATTTTAACAAGAAGTCCTTTTTGAGTTAAATAAGCTTAGCCAAACAAGCCCTAAAATGCCATTTTCGTCCATGAGGTTTGGCCGGTTTTGCGACTTTCGTCCAAAGGTTTGTTTTTTCGCATCTGGATCCAAAAGGCTCGAAATCTTGCCGTTTCCATCCGGCTCGTTAACTCCATCTATTTTTTCTCCGTTAAGTCGGGTATTTCCTTCTTTTTTGCTAACTTAAAGGCAATTTGGTCTTATTCACTTTATGTAAAAAGAGCGAATACCCCCGAAAAAAGCTAATTGCCCTTTAAGTTAACGAAAAATATGGAAATACCCTTGACTTAACGAAGAAAAATGGATGGACTTAACGAGCCGGGTGAAAATGACAAGATTTTAAACCTTTTGGATCCAGATGCGGAAAAACAACTTTTTGGACGAAATTGCAAAACTGGCCAAACCTCAGGGACAAAAATGGCATATCTACAATTTATCATTATATGTATTGTTAGAACTCTATTCCAACTATTGTGTGTGTATTTTTTTATAGTCGTTTCACTACTGCAAGTACAGACGCGATGAAAACCAGCTATACGTATTTGCTGACGACTCTGTTCCGAGATGGCTGACATCAGCATACCACGTAGACTTCGACACAATGGCAGGTGCCGACAAGTTCGGAAACATTTACTTTGTGCGGCTGCCACAGGACGTATCGGATGAAATCGAAGATGATCCAACTGGTGGGAAGATTAAGTGGGAGCAGGGGAAGCTTAACGGAGCACCAAACAAGGTTGATGAGATTGTGCAATTTCACGTTGGTGATGTGGTGACGTGTATGCAGAAAGCGTCTTTAATTCCAGGTGGTACCGAGTGTGTGATGTATGGAACGGTGATGGGCAGTTTAGGGGCGTTGTTGGCGTTTACGTCACGTGATGACGTGGACTTCTTTTCTCACTTGGAGATGCACATGCGACAGGAACATCCACCTTTGTGTGGAAGAGACCACATGGCGTATAGATCCGCTTATTTTCCTGTTAAGGTAATTACGTTAACTCAAAACTGTTTATAAAGTTGTCGGGATTTTTTTCGTCTGATGCTTGAGTAACGTTAAAAATTGGTCTCGTTTTGCAGGATGTGATTGACGGGGATCTTTGTGAACAATATCCGACATTGCCGCTAGACATACAGCGGAAAATTGCAGATGAATTGGATAGAACCCCCGCAGAAATTCTTAAGAAACTGGAAGAAGTTAGAAACAAAATTGTTTAAGATGAAAAGGTAAAAGACATGTTTGGTTTATTTAGAGCTATATGTTTCTATTGCAGTTGATTATTGGGTTTTTGATGCATGCAGATGATGCTAAGGCTAGATGGGTGCGAGCGAAAGCATATCAACTATTAAAAGGGAAAAGCCGACGCATGGTTAACCGCCGGAAACTTGGAAGTCTTTTGAGATTATAGAGGTTAAATTTTACGAGACATTCGATTATCCTTTAGATGTTTTTTGTTGTAAGTATGCAGATTTTAATGGAATTGTTTGTGAATTCTGTTGACTTTAGAATGTCGTCAGAGCTGACTATATTTTCTAGCTTTCTGTTTTTGATTTGGTAGTAGTTTACTTGTTATGAGCCGAGGCTTTTGTTTTTAAAAAGGTTCGGGAATCAAGTCGATATTCGAAAGCTTTCGTGTGTATGATTACTATTTTATATTCTTATGTATGATCATCCATGTGAAAGTTAATTAGCATGGACCTTGCCTGTGTAGTGGAAATTATTAACCCTAACCGGTACACACGTGAAACATTGCACAACTTAAACATGGCTTGGCAAAGTTGTTTGTTTAGACACTTCATACGTGTAACAAGTCAAAAAGGGTGTTCACGGGGTTAACAACGGTTGTAATGAATGGGTTAAATGGTTTGTAAATTAGTTAGGACTTTTCAGGAAGTTTGTTTTTGTTTCACTAAAGTCTGGTAATATTTTAGTGTTGATATATTTATTTTTAAAGTCAATATAACATACATGCAATTGAGTGTTATTTAGAGATGATTATATTTTAAGTTACCTGAAGTATGAGTCAGATAACTGTAGGTAAAAAATAATAATAATAATAATAATAATAATAATAATAATAATAATAATAATAATAATAATAATAATAATAATAATAATAATAATAATAATAATAATAATAAGAGTAATAAGAGTAATAAGAGTAATAAGAGTAATAATAATAATAATAATAATAATAATAATAATAATAATAAGAGTAAACTTCATTTTTGCTCCCTGGTCGTTTTAAAGTTTTGCCCCAATCATTTAAAAGAGTTAAATGCCATTTTAGTCCCTGTGGTTTGGGCTATTTTGCCAGTTTAGTCCAAAGGTTTCATTTTTAACCTGCGGGTCCAAAAAGGTTTCACAGTTGCCATTTTAGTCCACTTGGTTAACTTTATCCATTTTTTCTGTTAACGAGAAGGCCAATTTGGTCATTTTGTATGTAATTCTGTTAACTTAAAGGGTAATTCGGCCATATAAAATGACCGAAATGGCCTTCTAGTTAACAGAAAAAATGGTTGAAGTTAACACAGTGGACTAAAATGGCAACTGTTAAACCTTTTTGGACCCACAGGTTAAAAATGAAACATTTGGACTAAACTGGCAAATTGGCCCAAACCACAGGGACTAAAATGGCATTTAACTCCATTTAAAAATAGTCATTTTACTCCCTGATGTTTCTAATATACTCCCCGGCGTCAACTCTGTTCATTTTTGCGGATAAAAGTAAGGGCACTTTTGTCTTTTCAGTTCAAACAAAGTAAGGGTAATTCAGTATCACATCTGCTATTTAACTTGATTGAAATGAAGATTGCAAATAACATCTTGATAATGTTTATGACAAGGTCTTGAATGGTGTGTTATATACTGTTATCGTACTTTTCATGTTTGGAAAACTGTGAAGATTGGACGGTTTCAGTTGACTAGTCAAAATGGGTTTGGGCCAGTACGGCTCTGAGCAAACTCAGTTTGGCGGAGGCTGGCGACAATGAGTCAATGGTGAAAGTGTCAACCCATTCTAATGCTATTTAAGCTAAAAGGTGTTACAATAGTTGTTCATTTTGACCCGTTAAGACTAATTTGACTAGCCCCAAATTGATCCATTGTCTAGTTTAAGGTGAGCAGATGAACCTATATACGATTTTTCTTTTCCCAGATCAACTCATCTTCTGTATATATGTTGATCTAATTCAACGATGAATGACAAAATGTCTACATAGCAATTGGAGGTTTCTAAGGCAAAAGTCGCAGGTGAGTTGCTAGAATGGGAGGACAAAAAGAAGATGAAATACTCCAGGAATGTTGTATCGGAAATCATGAGACTAACCCACCAGAGCCTTTAGAGAAGCGCTGGCGGATTTTGAATATGCAGGTTACAACATACCCAATGGATGGAAGGTAAACTTAGTTTGTTACACCCATGATCGATCATGTTGTCAAACTAGCAACTCTTTGTTTCGTGTTTGCAGTTATATTAAACTGTTGTAGGGACACAAAGTCGCCGCTAATTTAACCAAATCTTGTTTTATTCGACATTTGACCCATTTGACTTGTCTGTTTTTGGATGGTTTAACCTGCCAAACCGTCAAGTCATCAACTCATTTGACTTATACAGGTCGCATTCAGGTTACATAATTTCAAGTGTGACCATTTAAGAGTCAACATTCTGACATGCACATATTGTGTTTTGACATGCATTCATGTTACATAATTTTAAGTGTGTCCCATTAGAGTCGAAAGTTTTGACATGCATAAATATGCGGATTGTGTTCAACCCAAAACTTTTCAACCCGGCATATTGTCACCCCTATAACCAGTACCATGATCTTATAAAACAAACGATTGCTTTACTAAACATGAACACGTTTTTTTTTTCACTTATACTCGGGAAAAGTCATGAATCATCATCATAATTCATACATGTATGCCCAGCATCACCTACATGTAGTTTCCAAAAATCCAATCTTATTATTCCTCAGTTGACTGTCTTAGTATCCATACCCTGAAAGAAAGATATTGATATACATTAGCAAATATAACCTTCAAAAAAATAATAAGAACATTTCGGAACGATTTTAAGTACCAGAATTGTCCATGGGGTTTCCGACAGTGACAGGCTCAGGTTCCTTAATCTCTACAACTACACAATCCGACATCAAGAATGTTTTCGCCACTGATGAAGCATGCTCCAGACAACATCTCACCACCTGTAATTTAATCCCCACATACGAATCCGATAATGAGTGATATACTGTATACATAATCTTTTCATGCAAACCGATAAATCGTTTATTACCAACTCACCTTAGTTGGGTCGATGATTCCAGCTGTCATTAGATCTTCGTATTTATCAGTTGCAGCATTATACCCAAATCTCGAATTATCATTGGCCAAAACCTGAGAGAGTAAAATCATCATTATTATTTGTTTGACTATTTTAATTATATGCACATATAATTATTGTTATGAATATTTATAATTATGATAGCATTACTATAACTCACAGGCTGCTCATTTACACTCCTAATCATAAGTCATACCTTTTCACTAACAACACTTCCGTTAACACCTGCATTCTTCGCAATCAATTTAAGTGGGTAACTCAATGCTCTCTTCACAATATCAGCTCCAACCTGCAATTTTATTAAGAAATTGTCAAAAAAACCAAAATCAAGTACGAAACAACAAAAAGAAAAATATACCTTTTCTTCATCATTATCAAGGGTCTCCTTAATAGCATCAACTTTAGACGCAAGCCTCAACAGAGTGCATCCACCACCAACAACGATACCTTCATCCACCGCAGCCTGCAACCCAATAACCGTGAACAGTTGTCACATATACATATATTAATAACCAACCCATTGTATCTCACTATTCATCTTAATCAATCACAAGATGCTACGTCGCAGCCTTTTTTTTCCTTTTTAAACTCTTTTACCACTTTAATCCCTCAACTTTGCTAATAACATGTTTAGCCCCTCTACTTTAATAAAGTTTCCAAATTCCTTTGTTTCCTTTTTAACTTAATTAATCCCTCAACTCTGCTAATAACATGCTTAGCCCCTCTACTTTAAGAAAGTTTTCAAATTTCTTTGTTTCCATTTTTAACTTTACTAATATACATGTTTAGTCCCTCTACTTTATTAAAGATTAATCAATACAAATTTATCCCTCAACTTTGCTAATATGTTTAGCCCCACTACTTCAATAAAGTTTTCAAATTCCTTTGTATTTCTTTTTTATCTTTATTAATATACACTTTATTTTTTTTTTTGTTCTACGTTTTGAGTTTTGACATTAATTTTTGTAAAGTCATTTTTAAACCGACATGCTTTTGCGCGTATGGTGGTTACTTTGAATGTTCTTTCCCCATGGTTCTACATTATCTTTTTTGCTTGGTATATCGAGTGCTAATACTGTAATGATAATTAAATTTTCGCAGCAATGCACGGGGTTAAAATACTAGTTAGATTACTAATGAAATTTCTGATCAATCAAACAAATTTAAGTAAATTAGATTCGATGACAAGTCACCTTTGTTGCATTAAGAGCATCTTCTACTCTAAGTTTCTTCTCCTTCAGCTCTGTCTCGGTTTGTGCTCCAACCTAAAATACACAATAGAAACCAGAACACATAAGTAATCTTATGTCCCTAGTTAATCATACAAGAAACACTGCAAAGGCGCAAATAAAGTTAAAAAATACTAACCTGAATGACAGCAACACCACCCGAGAGCTTTGCGATTCGCTCATTAAGTTTTTCCTTCTCGTATTCCTGCTCGGCTATCTGTTTAACGAAACATAAATAACGATGATTAATGGAAACCCAATAACCATCCGTGCATGTGCAACAGAGAAAACATGTAATGATCATGAGTTTTAACCTCAATAAGATTTCTAATTTGTGCCACGCGTTTTTCAACCGCTTCCTGAGTGCTACCGTCACCAACTATTGTCGTATAATCCTTGGAGAGAACTACCTTTGCAGCATGACCCAAGACCGAACTGTCGGCCTTGTCTAAGGTGATCCCCACCTCATCTCTAATAACAGTTCCTACATTAGTAAAAGAAATCAATGTCCGTCACAATTTCACAAGAAAAATAGCAATCACTATGTCTAAGGCTGTAAACGAACCGAACATTCAACGAACCGTTCGTGAACCGTTCGGCAGGAAGTTCGCTTATGTTCGTTCGTTTAATAAATGAACAAATACGAACAAAAAAATTCGTTCAATAAGTTAAACAAAGGAACATGAACAGATGACGAACGTTCGGTAATGTGTTCATTTATGTTCGCTCATATATGTTCATTTGTGTTCATTCATTTAAAGGTTTTTTTATGGTATATTTTTATTTTATTGGTTTTAGTTTAAAAAATTTGAAACCACAATTATACCATACGCCTTCGCCAACATCCCTTACTGGCCATTTTAATTTCAGTTTGTGTTAAAGCTTGACAAACTTTTTAATTTTTGTGTTAGTTATGTTTATGATAATTATGTCAACTATGTTGAGAAAGTTATGTTAAGTACTTGCTTATTTGTAGTGGATTCTTAGTAATGATTCTGATGAAAAATGCAGATTTAACTTTAAAAATGAATATATAACGTCTGTTTGTTCGTTTGTGTTCATTTATGTTTATGAACATTTGTTTGTGTTCGTGTACGTTCGTTTACATTCGGCAAGTGTTCATGAACATGTTCATTTCCTTAATGAACAAACACGAACAAGAAATCTCGTTCGGTAAGCGTTCGTGAACAGGTTCATTACTTGATGAACTAACACGAACAAGGCCTTGTTCGTGTTCGTTCGGTTCGTTTACAACTATGTCTATGAAAAACTGAAAACAAAACACTAGAAGTCAACAACCTCCGGTTAAGATAGCGATGTCATCAAGATACTGGCTTTTTCTCTCTCCAAACCCCGGAGCTTTAAGTGCAGCTATCTTTAACGAACCTCTAAGCTTGTTCACGACAAGAGTCGCTAAAGCTTCTTGTTCGATATCTTCGGCGATTATTAGTATCGGGTACCCGTTCTTGATAGCATCTTCCAACACACCAATAAGATCTCTTGCATTTGTTATTTTCTTGTCAACCAATAGTAACTGCACCATGTATAACCCAATGAATTCTAAACTTTGCGGTATTCCTCAAATTTTGCATTATGACAAACGTTTAATCTACCTTGCAGTTTTCATATTCCGCAGTCATTTTCTCACTATCGGTCACAAAGTAAGGTGAGATGTAACCACGATCAAACTGCATGCCTTCAACGACATAAAGACTGTTTTCTGCACTTTTTCCTTCTTCAAGGGTTACCACACCCTTACGTCCCACTTTACTCATCGCTTCGGCTATCATGTTTCCTACTTCATAGTTGTTCCCGGCACTAACTGCAGCCACATCAACTAGTTCACTATCTTCCACCTACAACAACATTTAATAACAAATTAATGATGACTAAAGAAAATTTAATAACTATTATATATATAAAACAAAAGAGGTCAGTTCCTAAGACACAACCTCTATTTTTTTATTATTTTTCTTTATCAAATTTACAATAATGCCATCCAACACATGTTTTTTTTCTTTTTGTGTATTCAACCCTTTGACTTTTAGCATTGCCACTTACACCCCCTCAGCTTTCTAAAAAATTGTAAAATGTCATTTTGACCCCCCCCCCCCCCCCCCCCCCCCACACACACACCCTCTAAAGTTTCACATGCTTATTTTTATGTACGTTGGTCAAATATAATACGTTTCCGTGCTTATTTTTATGTACGTTTTTTGTTGGTCTACGTTTTGTTCGGAAACGAGTCGGGTCATATATATAATACGTTTCTACTGGGCGGTATAAATTCGAGTTACTTTACGTTTCGACTCCGCTGCACGCGGGGTACCATTCTTTAACGTAAAAAACACTATTTTCTTATGTACTTAATAAGCACGTTTCGCTATAAATCCAAATTGGTTTACGTTTCAACGTAAATTTTCTCAGTAACGAGTCAAGTCATATATAATACACTTTCGTGCTTATTTTCATGTGCGTTTTCAATTGGTCTACGTTTTGATGTAAATTTTGTTTGAAAACGAGTCGGGTCAAATATTTGACGGGATAAGTTCGAGTTACTTAAAGTTTTGACACCACCGCAACGCGCGGCGGGTCAAAATACTTGGTCCAGTGAATAACCTCTTTCGAGATTGACTTGAGCTCAGCCACCAAAGCTTTCGTTGTCTTCTCGATACCTCGAGTAATAAGGACGGGATTTGCACCAGCTGCCACAACCTAATATGAACAACTTCATTATTTACAAAGATAGAAAAAAAAAACAAACCAACAAAAATAAAACCTTAAATGAATTCGATTAAGTTAGGATTTACAAACAGACCTTGACACCTTCGGTAATAAGACCCTGTGCAAGGACCACCGATGTTGTGGTTCCGTCTCCAGCCAAGTCATTGGTCTTGGCAGCCGCTTGTCGAACCAGTTTTGCACCGATGTTCTCCACCGGATCTTCCAAATCAACCTGTAAGTCGAAAAAAAAACACCATAAGAATATCGATTAATAAACTTTTTAAATATTTGCGCTAAAGAATTCATTTTTGGTTATCAAGGACACCTCTCTGGCAACGGTAACACCGTCATTTACAATTTTGGGGGCACCATACTTGCTTTCTAGAACTACATTTCGGCCCTTGGGGCCAAGAGTAACCCCAACTAGATCTGCAAGTTTGTTTACACCAATCTGCCACAGAAAATAAAATTTTGAATAATTCAACTATATTACAAAATAGCAATGATAAACACGTATTGGTGACTCACTTGCAGCTTCTTTATCGCTGACCCGTCCTTGTTAAAGTACAGTTCCTTTGCAGCGGCTTTAATTTGGGAAGATTGCGGGGCCCGTCTGAGAGCAAGATTTTGTCTCCTGCCGAATGAGGTAGAAGATATTGAAGCAAAAGACGATAACTTATTTGAGGAAGTTGTGTTGCTGGAAGAAGCCAATGATCCAACTGCAGTAACACCAGCAAAAGTCGAAGCCATCTGTTCCACGAAAATCATCATCAGGATAACGCTTTATCGTACAGTTTGTTTTACTATAGGCTGCAATACGCGGTGTCTATCAAATGCACTTAAAGAAACAATAAAGGCAAACATTCTAGCACATAACATATCAAGTAGACATTAATGTCCATGAAGTTGCTTAGGGCAGCTACATGGATCGTGTTGGGTCTAAAGTCGAAACCAGAACGAGCCAAGAAATCTTAAGCAAACCCAAACATGACACGCACCCTAAAAATCGTGTCACACAAATGAACCTGAAAATGATGTATACATTAGCAGGTAGACACGAGCACGACCCGTTTAATCCAAAAAATAATTACTTATTTTTATACAAATTAATACTTTAAAATTCTGTTTAATTTTATTTTATTTATTAATCACTTATAAATTCAAGTTATAAGAATTTATTTTTAAACTTTCAAATTTAGGAATAATCAACAACCCAAAAATATAAGTTATTACATTAAATGGTTTAGGATCAAATACAAAGGCTCCTAAAAATAAGAAGTGTACAAAGGCTCATAAAAATAAACCCACTACACCAAAAAAAAAACCTAAACACCCACCACCACCCAAAAACCTAAACCCCCCACCCACCCAAAAAAAAAAAAAAAAAACTTTTTTTTTTGTGACGAAAAGTAACAATTTTTTTTAAATATGTAAGGCTGAGTCGGTGTTAATAAATAAATTTTTATATATATTATCAAAATAATAATACTAACTAATTTCATCATCAGATTCATCAAAAACATGCATAAAAAATACATGAAATACTTGAAATTGACACAAAAAGTCAAAAACAGTAAAAACAACTATGAAAATCCCATGAGGCGCAGCCTTTCTTAGCGCCTCAGCTCCTCTGAGGCGCATATGCAGTAAAAACCCCATGAGGCGCGCCTCAGACTTGTTTTTGGCCGTTTTGGCGCCTCAAGGCGAGCCTTGAGGCGCAAAATTCAGACATATATGATCACACAAGTATGAAATCACTTCAACTTGAAGATTAAACAATGAACTCTGTCTGTCTGTAGTAACCAAATTCAAAGCAAAACTACATTACTACATAAAGCAAAAATGCAAAGTCAACATGAACAGTGTCACAAATATAACCTAACAACAACCCATGTCATATAACAAGCACAAAAGTGACAAAAACCCCCCCTCATGCATGCAAACATTAATAATACTAATCTGATAACAAAAGATGAATGTAATTTGTGGGTTACCGGATAAGGGATCGTAGGTTTGCAGACCGAAGATTGGAGGCGTAAGCACAAAAATGGAGGTTTAAGGAGTTAGGTTCGTGGGTTAAGAGTGAAGACAATGGTTTATATAATATAATAACAATAATAAGATAAACGGCTCCACTCTCGTCTTGAAGATTCTAATCGATTGCAACCCTTGGATTGGACTGGAATTCTCTAGAATAGCATTTTCTCTAGCTTTCCTTTTTGGTTTTATTGTTAAGTACCATATTTTTATAAAGTTTTATTTGATTCGAGTTATTTTAACAGTTTAGTTTAAAAGTTTATTTTTGTCTACGGGTCTAAAAGGGTTTTTTCGTTGCCATTTTAGTACACTGGATTAACTTTTCTGTTAACGAGAACGACAATTCGGTCATTTCATATGTAATTTTGTTAACTAGAAGGGAAATTCAGTCATGACCGAATTGCCCTTCTCATTAACAGAAAAAATGGATAAAGTTAATCCAGTGGATTAAAATGGCCACGGTGAAACATTTTTGGACGCACATGAGAAAAAATGAAACCTTTTGACTAAACTGATAAAATGGCCCAAACCACAGGGACTAAAATGACATTTAACTCTTTTATAAAACTAGTGTCGTACTTACCGCGGTTAGAATTCAAAACATATAGCACACACAACAACCGATAAGTCTTTCGCAATTTAACCCTAACACTTTTTTATTTTCATCTTTGTGTCACGATCCGCCTAAATACAAAACATTTTTTACGAGTTCCGGAAGGCTCTGGAACACTAAAGATGCGTCTAGGGCTGCCCAGAAGTTTCCGGAACAGCCTACAAATTGCTGGAACATCTTAGCACCATCGGAAGACTCTAGACCAGCCAAGAACACTCTAGAATCACCATGAAAACTCTTAAAAATGCTAGATATTTTGTAAGAATGATCTAGAAATCAGCTCTAAAATATCAAAGATATTTATGTATGGTTTATACTTAGAATATTCTAGATCATGACTTGGCCACTAGTATAAATATGTAGTGAAGGTCTCATTTGGAGATCACCTAACATCTTAGCAAGTTATCACACTTGTACTTGTAAACTCTCCTTTGTAAACATCTTGTAATCAATACAAAGTTGTTTCTTTGAAAACAACACTAGCAATCATCACTTGATTCCCACAAAACCTTATAATCGTTGGGCACAAAAGCTTAACTTAGATCAAGTCTAAGTCGCCACACGTGAGTTAGATATTTACTCCGTGACATTTGGCTCTCATAATTTTCATCTTTCACAAGTTATTCGTTTAAAATTTCGTTCTAAATTTTGCAAGACACGCCGCTACATGCGTGTGGGGTTCACCTTTTTTTTGTATATTTTCCCATTTGACAGGTCTATCGCAACACGTTTATTTTTTCCCGTTCAACTTAGTTATTCTTTTCTACGTTTCGGTCTAATTCTTCGCATTAACGCACCACAATGGGTGTGCGTGGTTCAGCGATTTTACGTCTGCTTTTCGTTCGGTGTTATTTATTCCTTTTTTACGAACTTTTCCAATGTTGGGGTCGCTGACAATGGTGTGGCATGGGTGCTACTTGGCACGGTTTTACGAATGTTTTTAACCTATTAAGTTTTGTACTAATAATTTATTTCGGGTTTACCCCTATACTTCCTTTGCTTAAAAAGAGTAGTTTTTACGTGCATATTTTTATTTACGTGTCAGTATAAATATGATTTGCTCTACGTTTCGACGTAAACTTTTTTTTTTTAAAACGAGTCAGGTCAAATATAATAAAGTTTTCATTAAAAAAAACATTTTTACATGCATATTTTTGTGTATTATAAATTTGAGTTGGTCTATGTTTCGATTTGAGAGATGAATCAGGAAAAATATAATATGTATTCAGACGTATTTTATGTATGTTTCGTAAATTTTGTTTCAAACCGTGTGGAGTCAAATTGTAGTTTTTTTTTCTATGTATGAGCCGGTTCACATATAAATTTGATTTACTTTACATTTTGATCCAATCGCAATTCTTATATAGGTTACTAGGCTATCACCAGGGAAAATCCCGGGCTAGGAAAATTTAATTTACAATAAACAAAAATACATAAATAACACTTTGAACCTCTAAAGTATCCTCTTTCCCTTCTCCATATGTATTGAAAGTTTTCATGTAAAGCTAATTCCCTTTTAATTCATAATGAGATCTTTGTATAAGAATGTTTTCGAAACCCATATGCCTAAGAAGACACGCCATGGTGGATGAATAGCCAAAGGGACCTTGGAAGTCACATACTCTTTCTACACAAAAAAATTAGACTTCTAAAGTCAACTTTAATTCTTTCCGATCTTATTTCATTGCAGGCCTTCACACATGACTCTCCTTTAGCAGGTGATATATCAACAACTATTCTAAAACTATCACAAAACGGCAATATATCAACAGCTAATCAATCATTGATCATATCAGTTTTGCATATAAAGATTCCAAATACATGAGTAGGGTTGTTCATTTTATCCGAAACCCGACCCGAATCCGAAGCCACCAAAACTCGAATTAGACACTACCCGAGAAACCCAAAAAACCCAAACCCAACCAACCCGAACCTTATATGGGTTGGTCATCGGGTCACTTTTTCCATGCGAAAACCCGACCCGAAAACCTCAAAACACGAAACCTGGAAAAAAAAACCAGAACATTTGTTGTCTTTTTTATAGATATGTTTTAGTTTAGAGTCTATGGTATTTGGAACACTAAGTTTTAAGACTTTTAATTATCATATTGTCAAACGATGCTTGAATTTTAATGAAATTTTATTAGTAGCAGTATGAATTTTGATATTTTGCTACAAATATCAAAAAATACTATAGATATAATTATCTTCCTAACAAATTACATCTTTAAAGGTTACTTAAATGTTAAAATGTGACGATAATTTAAATAATCATATAACTTAAATTAACCTGACTAACCCAATCAAACTTATCCTCTTCCTCTTAACCTGAGAAACCAGACTTATCTGAAACTTAATATGATCGGGTTGCAAGTGAGTTTTTTAACGCTATTTCAAGATTTTAGAACAGACCCACGATCAAAATAAATATTTGAAAGTACCTATACATATAATAAGTAACTAACCCACAATACAAAAAAAAACTATTCAAATCATGTCTCCTAACTATAACTAGTTTTTAAAACCCACGTTTTACGGTGGGAGCGTTAAACCAAACAGAAAATATACGCCAAAATGTTAAACCATGCACGCGAGTGGCGGATCGTTATGTAAAACATTATCATAGAAAGGAGTACTAAGTCAAAACGATAACATTGGCCCGTTATAGGACAGTTGTACGGGCACTCGCTAGAGCAGAAAAACCGAAATACCAAAAGGGATTTACATTGATCAAGAACTATAAAATGAATACAGTTAGCGATACATATCATAAGCGGTATTTAAATAACATATTCGGATCCATGCTTAGAATATTCGAATTTGATGCTTAAACGAACCGAATAATTCAAAAGCTACTAAATAGGCGAAAAATGAAAATGTTGTATACTACACGTCACAATTTGTAATGATATCATAAGAATTTCTTATGAAACAATTTATATATGTATTTTTAGAAAAGAAAACCATTGAGATGATAAGACTAATTGTTAAGTTTTAATTTTTAGAAATAAATAAATACCATACAATATAGAAATGAGGATAGCAAGAGGAAAGTAGTTTTTTCCTTTTGAACATGATTTTCAAGATACAAATGTGAGGTTTTGAGGTAAAGTGGTGATAGAGTAGAGAAATTAACAAATAAAAATGTATAAAAATTGAACAGGAAAAAAGTCTCACAAACAAAAGTTGTGAAATAATATAGGGTAAATAAATATAATTATACTAAACCATAACATATACATTACCTTGTTTCCAAACATAACATAACGGCAGAAGCTGATGAACCCAAACTTTAAATGGGCCGGTTATCAGGTCATGTTTTCCCATCCACAAACCCGAATAATCCAACCCATAAAACCCGAAACCGAAGAACACCGCTACCAGCAGGTATTGTAACGACACTCACCTCTATTTTATTTTAAATCTTAATGATACAATTCTACTTTATAAAGCCCAAGAACTCGTCACGACTGAAAAAAACCCAGAAAAAAGAGTGTATATGAAAAAGAAACCATGTAATTAAATGGATTTTTATTTGTATAACTATTATTTAATTGGGTAAATAAAACATTACATAATTCCGATAGCGTCTAATATATTTTCCTTTTCTAATAAATAGAAAAAGGTAAAAGACCTCAATAAACCTTCGAAGCATTGAAGGTTCCTTTAATTGACATAGGGGTGAGCTCGGCACCAACCGAAAATACCGGTACCGAAAAACGTGTACCAGTACCAAAAAAGTCAAAAGTCGGTATTGATTCAGTACCGAAAATATAACGGTCCCAGCTTTAATTGACATAGGGGTGAGCTCGGCACCAATCGAAAATACCGGTACCGAATATCTCCAAAAATGGGTACCGGTATCGGTACCGAAAAACCTGTACCAGTACCAAAAAACATACGGTCCCAGTTTTTCATGTAGCTTAAAACAAATTGTTAACGACATAAAATCTCAAAACAATTATGACCCATCTACCTTAAATATAGAATCATCAATATTGAAATAGTGTCTACTTGTTTCATGGATATATAAAAAAGAAGAATATCGACTTTGATAGATGAAGAACCTAGAATTCAACTTTTTTTTAATTAAAAATCGTCATTAAACAACAGCAGCAAGTCACACAAATCATAAAGTAGTGTACAATAGATGTAACGCTTGGTACCTTGTGGATGCGGCTGTATAGTAAGCATCACAAGTGAAGCTTCCACCCAAAAACTACATACATTTTAACACCCTTTTTCTGGAAATATATACCTTTGTTTGCAACCTCACGGAAGTTGACTTAGTGTTAGACTAAAGCCTCTTTCGGTCATCCAAAACCATCTTACTCGGAGGTAATAAATCAAGAGGGTTCTTCAGCTTAGGCTTCGGTGCCTCTTCTTCTTCAACCAAGGTGACACCATCACCGACCAAGAAAGTGTGTGATGCTGGATAGTTGTTCAAAGCATCGAAACCTCTCTTCAAGCCAGCAATGGAGCTCTCTTCAACCTTTAAAACATAGACTCAAATATATCATTTAAAGGACATATAAAAAATACAAAAAAATAAAGGACATAGAGGGAAAAAAGCAACTAACACGAGTAATATAGCTGCCAAATCGCATTCTTGGATATAACCATCCTCTAATATGTGCATCAATCTCAAATGAAGAGAAGTCAATCCATTGCTCGATTTGATAAATCTGAACAAATTGGCAAAAATGTTTTGTTTTCACACTCACGGTGTGGCTCCACCCCTGAACACAACCTACCTAAAGGTACCCAATTATAACTTCAAACGTGTTTTCCAGTTCCTCAAAAATGATTGCCTAAAAAAAGAATGATGCAAAATTTCAATGAACACACTACAAGATCGATTACTTTAGCCACTAATTTACTGAACTTTACATCATCCTAGAGGTCGTAAATGAGAGGAACAGGCAGTTCAAATAGTCAAACGATTCGAATCGATGGGTTAGGCCAGTAAACACCATAATGTGTTTATATTAGGGGATACGATATATACACCACCAAACTAATGTGATCAAAAAGAGGCAAGAAAACGAACAAATTCAAAATAGGCCAAAAACATCCTGTCAAAACACATTAACTTTTATATACATATCACACTGGACACAAGTGATTTGGTCGACCCACCAGCACTATTTCTGTGCACTTTTAAAGTTTTATAATCATGAGTGAGTACTAAAACGAAATTAAGTGTTTTAAATAATGTTATTTAGCATTTAAACATTTTACATTTGAATATATATTTTGACCCGTTTAGCTTCTTTGATCCATACAACATGCCCCTTTGACCCGTTGCTCAACCAGCCCATCTACTACTATTATATCACATACAATCAAAACCCCTTTATAATAAGGAGGTGTAACACCCATACTAAATTAATATTTAGATATATAATTAAAGTAAGCATTTTATAAGAAAATGCCACTTATTAAAAACTATTACATTACGAGTGTTTAAACATGTTTACAACAACCTAAAACAAAGTAAAAGTGTTTACATAATCCACTTTTTATAAAACAACCAAGAACAAATGCGGAAGCTTTATTGAGAGGTGTGTTCGGTTCTTGTTCGTCACTCGATCTTCATCCGGAAGCCTATATCGATCACCTGGAATCAAAACCAACTTAAAAGTTAGTTTTGATAATTTTATAACTAGTTATACCAAGTTCCTTAAGCCAAACAAACAAAACAACAGAAATCCAAGCAAATCCTATTCGTTATGATTTATTTAGAACGTTTCATAAGAGAAATTACTTATTTGGGCATAACACGCCTTTTTAAAATTCCATTTATATACAAGTTCACATACATCACGGGAGATCACTCAACACTTGGCCGAAGATGTATTTTTGTGAAACACTCAAGACCGGCATGGAACTTACTTCTACCATATGCTTGCCAAGCAATCAATCCTCCTACTTTTTAACTATACACCTTTGTAAATATCAAGAGGACTTGGGGAAGGGTTAGGCTTGGGTTAAAGGTAGGTGGTTTTGGGTTAGTGGTTAGTAAAAGGGTTAAAAGCGTAAAAAGTGTCGGTCGTCGTAAAACTTTTTGTTTTTGTGACTTTTTATTTAAACAAAGCATTTTCAAACAAAGTTTCTTTTGAGGAACTTGTTTTTTATTGCTATACTTCATTTTTTTGTGAAACAATCCCAACGAATAGGAGGATTTAAAAAAATAAAGATGACATGAAATTTGAAACGTTCCAAATAAGTAATTTGCTTGGATTTAAAAAATGGAAGGGGAAATGAGGATTTAAAAAAAGATGACATGAAATTTAAGAAAACAAAACCAAAACACAAAAATTCATCCATCTTTTTCCTCATATTTTCTTCACCCTAACACCACCACCGCCTTCCAAAACCAGTGCCACTTGAAAGCTTCCACCATTTACAGTTAAGCATAGTTGCACAAACAAACAAACAAAATTCTATCTAACATGAGCTTTCAGGGATCATGCTAATTTGTTCAGATTCATCATTAGAAACCTTGGAAAGTGCCCTTTCAGCAAGCAACCTGCATCTTATGCACCCTACAGTCTTGAAATTAACTACCCAATCTGCCCTCTCAAGCCTTCATCTTTATCCAATCTTTCCCCTCTGAAACTAAAAACTCATATCAGATTTATCTTATGAAAGAGTACAGAGAAAAAGACTGTAACCCACCACCATTTTGATGAAAAAGCATCATCAACCACATTTTGATGAAAAAGACTGAGTTCGCCCATGGCGTTTAGGGTTTTCTTTTGCTGTTCGTTATGATGGTTGATGATGCTTTTTCATAAGGAATTACTTATTTGGACGCGACAGAATCCAAGCAAATCCTATTCGTTATGATTTATTTAGAACGTTTCATAAGAGAAATTACTTATTTGGGCATAACATGCCTTTTTAAAATTCCATTTTTATACAAGTTCACATACATCACGGGAGATCACTCAACACTCGGCCGAATATGTATTTTGTGAAACACTCGAGACCGGCATGGAACTTACTTCTACCATATGCTAGCCAAGCAATCAATCCCCCTCATTTTTAACTATACACCTTTGTAAATATCAAGAGGACTTGGGGAAGGGTTAGGCTTGGGTTAAAGGTAGGTGGTTTTGGGTTAGTGGTTAGTAAAAGGGTTAAAAGCGTAAAAAGCGTCGGTCGTCGTAAAACTTTTTGTTTTTGTGACTTTTTATTTAAACAAAGCATTTTCAAACAAAGTTTCTTTTGAGGAACTTGTTTGTTTATTGCTATACTTCATTTTTTTTTTCATAAGGAATGTCACATGAAGACCGAGCTTTTTACTAAAATAAAGGGTTAAAAATAAAAAGCTTTTTGGTGGGTGAAGGGTGTTTGTTTAGTGGGTTTAGAAACGAAAAGGTTTTAGGCTCAAAGGGGTTAACTAAGGGGATTTTGGGTAGGTGGTAAAAAAAAAAGAAAAATAATGGTGTTGAAAAGAAAAAGGGTTAGTTCTAATGGCTCTATAATTTACTTACTTAGGTTTAAGTTGGTAAGGACCGGGAATGTATTGTCATGGCAAGTTCTAGAGTCGTAAGAAACCAAGCGGCTATTCACACAAGAAACGAAAAAAGAGCATTTAATTTAAAGATGTGTATTTGTATGCTCAATAAAGGCTCAAAACTAACTTTTTTGTGGGTATGGGTTTATAATGTGATCAAGTATATATAATCAAATTTTAACTAGATTTGTCATGCCGTTTCATACTTTTCTTATGTTAGTTCTTTTTATCACGGCGCTATCGCTTGTAAATTTGTAAAAGTATAACCTTTTTAGAACTTGTTATTCCCAAATTAAACCAAGACAAGTAAAAAAAAATGAAAAGTTTTTTTGAAAAAAAATTTGGGGTGATTAGCGGTTCCAATAGAGTTTTGTGTAAGGCTTGTTATTAGGACTTGCAAAATTCAAGGTTTTAGCATTCCCCCACACTTAAATTACACATTGTCCTCAATGTGTCATAAAAATAAGTTTTTAAGTTGATTGAATGTGTAAAAAGGTGTTAAAAGCAAAAGTTTATGTTACTGGGCATCTGGACACGGACCCATGGTGACCGGGCATGGCCCCGTGTTCAGATTGCCAGTATCATGGTTTACAGAAGGCTGGGCAAGGGGCGTGTTCAGTGAACACGGCCCCGTGTCCAGTTACCTGAACTGGGCATTTTCTGCAGATCATTGGGCACGGACCGTGTTGGCTGAGCACGGCCCCGTGCTGAACTTGCTGTAATGAAGAAAAAATGTCGGGAGGCTCTGTTTTTATGCATGGGGTGTAGGTTCAAGTTTCCCTTAGTTTCCTCCATCATCCGAGTGTGTTTTACCTATTACAACCTTATCCAAACACCATCTAATAACTAGAAACCATCATTCATATAAATTAACATATTGCATAGGGTCCTAGAAAATTAAAAATAAAGCAGAAAAATAGAAAACTACAAAGTTACTAAGATAGATAGGTCAAGTGATACATGAAATCATCCTAAGGAGTTCTACCCTTATTGTAGGAATATCAAAAATCTGGAAATAGCTTTCCGGTACTTAAAGGCGTCGTAGAACTCGGAACCGAGGGGTGTCCCCTAGATGTCGTTGAGCCATTCTTCTATCTCTCTTGGCAGGAAGAAAGCGGGCTCATTTTCCACAACATTTTGTAGAGGAGGAGTGACGCCAACCGGACCCCATGTAATATGTCTCGAGGGGGTTCCGTGTGCATGGCGTACCGCTCGGCCGGTATGATTACTTCCGGTACCACATTCCATGCCCTTTGTGTGATGATTGGTACCAAAGGAGGAGAAGTGAGAATATTCAACCTTTGGTGCAAAAGGTTGACTTCTCGGAGACACCCTTCTAGCCCCACCGTCAAATGATTGATACGGTCGACCAAAGCTTCTTCTACTCCCGTCATTTCATCGATGGTCTCCCTCAAGGCATACACGTAGTTTACAAGAGAGTCTTCCACCGATGACCTTCTCCCTTATCGGTTGTTCCTTGAGTGTGATGAAGATGTTCCGCTATTTCTGCTCGCCATTCTAAGAAAACAAACCGAAAAGAGTTCAATTCATTGAAACAGTACCTCGGACACGACCCCGTGCTCACTGAGCATGGCCCCGTGTTCACATTTCTGCAGATTTTTGGAACAAGGAATCTTGGAGCTTTAAATTATTTTTTCTGACTTTTGAATCATTTTTTAAGCAGAAATAACTTAAAACAGTGTTTTAAAACTTATTTTTAACAAGATTCCTTGAATAAAAATCTAACAAATATCACAATAAAGCTTGAAACTATGGTGATTTCAAGCTCTAATGGAGGTGTTGAGGGGAAAATGAAGAAGAAGGCAATGGACAAAAGTAGAAAAGACAAGATGGTTGTTGAGAACATTCTTTAGAATATACCTAGTATGGTATATGTGAAGATCCCACCAAATCTCTGTCTTTGGAATGGGTCCAAGAGTGCAGGAATCTTGTTGCATTTGTAGAAAACAACAGCACGCTGGACACGGCCCTGTGTCGGCTAGACACGGCCCCATGTGCAGACAAAATTCTGACACTTTTTGTCTGTATTCTGACCAAAATTCAGACGGGAATCTTTGGGTGGACACGGGGGCGTGCTGACCTGGACACGGCCTCGTGGCTAGAAGTTGTTTATGAAGTTTTGTCTATTTTCAAGGAATTTATCCGGATCGGGTGGTTCTTTACTAGATGGAACAACACCGAAGTGCCTGAGATACCTAAGTTGCCCTAGTTTTAGACAAGAACGCAAGAGGTTATCTGAAAGGGTGATTCCTAAGCTAAATACCGGTGGGCAAAACCAACCTTTATTCCCCTTATCCGGGCTCTCGTTAAAGAAGGTATATGTCGAATAGCTCAGGTCTATGTATGCATCGGCGGACACCGATGGGGAGTCCTTCACGGCACAATCGACACAAGGACGACTATCTTTCAAGTCTTCGCAAGAGTTAGAGGTGATTTCGGGAGAAACGATGTTATAATCTGAATGCGATCTCACTAATTCTCCTTGATCGTCGTCTTGAGATGAATTAGTTATATCCATCTCAAGTTCTTTTATCCATCGGAGAATTAGTTCCTCCATTTGAAATAATTCTTCAAGAAGCATTTCATCTTGAAGGGATGATTGAGAGCATTCGAGGGAGAGATATGGATTGTTTTTACTTTCGCCCATCTTAAGGCTACAGGAAAACAATGGGTCTATATAGTGGGGCTTGTAATTTAAAAAATAACAATTTAAATCTTCATGAGTTTCACCATATATTTGACACCACGTACCATAAGATGAGCGAAAGTAAAAATTATCAGTATCACTCATGATTGCGTCAGAAATTACCAGCCGTCAGGATCTTACGGCTCTGTTTTCAGTATCTGAAGCTTGGGCACGGGGCGTGTTCAGTGGGCACGACCCCGTGTTCAGCTACTGTCCGACTTAAAACAGGATTGCCAGTACCAAAGATTGGGCACGGGGTGTGTTCAGCGGGCACGACCCCGTGCTGAGCTTCTGCAGAAATTGAAAATTTAAGAAAAAATCCTAAAAAAACATAAAAATAAGAAAAACGATTAGGCCGTTGATTCCTAACTTTCTTAAAATCCTTGTGTCCCCGGCAACGACGCCAAAAACTTGACACTTTAGTCAAGTTTTAAATTTATAAAACACGATATTTTACTAACACTAAACACACATATGGGCAAGTGCACCCATCGTGAGCGTAGTATAGCGTTGGTAAGATACCGAGGTCGTCCAAGGAAACAAGAGCTTTTAGTACCGGTTTATCCTCAATGTCTAATCAAATCAAAAGTTTAGAAAAAGTTTTAAACATGAAAATTAAAAACTAAAAATGCTGAAAATAAAAATAAAAACAAATAGATAAGATGAATCACTTGGATCTGACTCGCCTTTAGTGTAACCTTTGATGATTTCCGCACTTTTGCACTTTTTAAGAGATTATCTTAGTTATAGTAGTAGGCCCCTCTTTTGAACGTGACGTTACCCTCAACCCAGTAGTTTGAGTCAGCAAGGATACAATCCTAAAGGGTTGGAGTATTGAAAGATAATTAATTAAGTTATTAATGCGTAATGTGGTAGGCTCCTCTTTTAAAGGTGACGTTACCCTCGGCTAAGTGGTTTGAGTCAGCAGGGATACAATCCCAAGTAGCCGGGTTAATGTATTAATAGTAGTTTACATATGAGGGGATCAAGCCATTCGCACCCCCGCGATCCAATACCAGTGGGTATTGAAGGAGGTCCTAGTAAGCTTGACCCAGGTCCTTGCAAGATCTATACACTGAACAAGGCAAGAACCTTACCAAACCATTCCCTTAACCCCCGACCAGGTAGCCAACATATCTCTATATAGACCGTAGAGATATGAATGGTGTAAATCTTTTATTTTATATAGACAGTAAAATAATGCCAAGACACCACAGACAAATGATAAGGAAGTTTCACCTTCAACATAAGAAACTAGTTATTAAAGTCATTAATACAAAACCAAATAAAAAGTGCGAAAAGATTAAAAAACAAAAGTATTACACTAAATGCTTGTCTTCACCAAATGATGTAAGAGGCTTAGGCAAGCATGGCCTTTGATTGTCAAGAACTCTTACTATCAATCTTGGATCCCGAGACTACTACACACACTCTAAGATGGATGATGGATGATGGTGGTGGATGTGGGTTGTGATGGTGGTGGAGTGTTGGTGAAGTGGGAGAGAGGTGGTTTGCCAAGGGATGCATTTGAAGTGAACCAAGCACCCCTATTTATAGCCTGCACAGAAGCCCGGACACGGCCCCGTGTCCATTGAGCACGACCCTGTGTCCATCCACTTTCTCTTTCTTCATTAATTGCAATTTGTCTGCATTAGTTCCACACGCCCCCGTGTCCGCTGGGCACGGCCCCATGTGCAGAAGCTTATCTGTACTATCAAGATTTGCTTGGATTCTGCGAATCTTAGCGTTGAACACGGCCGTGTTGAGCTGGGCACGCCCCCGTGTTGGGAAATAGAAGCTTCTATGCTTTTGTCCTTTCTACAGACACTGACCACGCCCCCGTGTCCGCTGGGCACGGGGCCGTGCTCAGCCTTCTCTTTACTTGTTTTTTCTTGGGAAGATGCTGTCGAGGGGTCGGGCATGCCACGTTTATCCCTTTTCTTGTAATTATGTTAGATTTGGCTGCATTTTTGCTTCTTTTGTTCATTTACGCTCATTTCATCCTGAAAATACAAAAGGAAGACAAAAGCACACTTTTTCTAACATTAGTACTAAAAAAGGGTTAGTTTTATGCCTCATTTGATGTAATTTATATGTTGCATTTTACACAAATCACTTTACCATTTACATTGCAGGCTTCATTTTTTGCCACTCTCCTTTAGACCAATTTAATGACAAACGACGTCTCAAATCTTGCTGTAACCGATCCAAAACCTGGTTAATTTCACTAATAATCCATAAAATGCAATAGCTTTACCATTGACATTGCAGGCTTCATTTTTTGCCACTCTCCTTTAGACCAGTACCTCTCAAAGCTCTCTCTTGAGCTTTGGATTTAAGTTCCTTCCGATGTCAATGAATATAATTTCTCAACAATTTATCATGAATATAATTTCAGGTGTCAATGAATCGATCCACAAACACAAACCCTAAAACTTAACATGATTACAATTTTACATTTTCACAAATTGTAATAATAACAGAAAGCTTATATATTATATATAATAAAACCTGAAAAAATAAAACCTAAATTAAATTCCTGATGAATGATTGGAAAACCCTAAACATTCTTTATGAATGACTGAAAAAAATACGTTACCTTTTGAACTTGATGGAGAAACGAAGCGTGTTCCTTTGTAGCCCTAATCTTAACGTCATCAACATCCCATCGCTGAAACCCTTCATTGATTTAACTTTGTTTCACGATCAAAGGAGATCTTTTTAGTCATGACGAACGATTGATTTCTTTAGATTGCATAGGATTTGAAATGATGATTGCGGTGGGGGAAATGGAACGAATGGAGATGAATCAATGGAGAGAAACCACGATTGTTGTCAAGATGAATTAAAGGGAGAAACGGCTAGAGCGCAGGAAGTGGAAGGAAAAGAATGAGAGAATTAGGGTTTTTTAGAACGAGTCGGGTCAAAATTCGGATCCCGCCTAACCCGTTAACAAAACAACTTTGGCCCATCCATTTTCCCACCCAAACCTACCTGAGGTTGCACCACAATGTGACACGTGTCCCAAACCTTATTCATATATTATATATACTAGCGGTAAGACCCGTGTACAAACACGGGTCGTTTCTTAGAAAACCAAGCATAACACATACTGACAGAGAGTAAAAAACTAATTAGTGCAGACTTACAAAATTGATATAAACTAATGGTCAATAGGTTTATTCAACAGCAATTCCATTATGTTGATAGCAAATCACTGTTTATTAACTGTTAAAAACCGTCGTTGCTTTCCAACAGACTTTCCTAAAAACTGTCATCCATTATCTCCAACAGAGCTTGCCAGATGGATAGATAGTAAGTATCAGATGTTAGTCAACCCATGTTAAAAAGGTCAGTCAACAGAAATTACAAAGGTTAGTAAACAGATGTTAAAAGAATAATGTTGTTATTAACAAAGAATTTAGTACTCTCATTAAAAATGAGAGCTGCAAACTTGTTACTACAATGCCAGATATAAACATTTTTCACAGCATGTGTTCTCAGGATAGGCTTAATGCAGAGCAAGTATCAGATGCTTTCAAAAAGTTGTATTGCTTTCCAACAAACATGTGACAACTGGCACTTTTCCATGCATTCCGTACAAAAATTAAACAGTGATATGTGCTTTAATAACTGTGCATGATCTAGTTTACAAGTCGAATGAAATTCTGATTTCTGTTATATACATACAATGGCATTTCTTGTTGCAAGACTTTCATCATTACTACATGCAACACAATATAGTTTTATTAATGCACAGAACAGAATTGGCACAACTATCAGACAAACTAGAATTACTGACGAGAGTTCAGTACTTAGACAGACATGATGTTAAGACACAAAATAAGCCCCAGGACCAAGTGTTACACTAGTATATTGTGTAGGAAAGTAGGGATTACAAAACCGCCTTCCTAGTGATGACATAGGCACCGGAAAGTGCCAGAAACACACTAAAACTACAAAATTCAGCAGAAAATAAAAAAATTCAGCAAAAATTCAGCTTTTAACATCTAAATATAATGCATAATTGTGATATAATGGTCCAGAATACTTTCCTAAGTGTCGGAAATCAAAACTGTCATAAAACACAACATAAGGCACACTAAACTGCGCAATTTAGCACTTTAACGAACAGTAACAAAACGAACAACCGGACACTACCCGAAACATCAAATTCTTACTAGAAGTATCGTTTTAGTGTCACGAAGCTAGTTATGGTCACCGAACATCATATTACATCTCATAAACACTAAACACATAAAATACATAACTAGCACCATTGCATCCTAACTAAACTTGTAACTAACTTTTGAAATGGGACTAGATACCCCCTATAACCGGTTATAAAAGTGGGCCCCACACATTGATTTTATTTCAATATTTTATAAGATTTGTTGGGTATATTCTAGACATGTTATACCAATATGCCATATGATGTTGGAAGTTAATTTTAGAAACCACAAGTTCTTACACCATTCTCATTTTAACCATTTCACCAACATCTCCACTTCTCCTCATCTTCCATAGCTCACGGCCACACCCCCTAACACCCATAGTTTCATTTTCATCCATCATACAACACTTCCAAGCTTGTTATAAGGTGTATGGAGCCTATCTAAGAAGGTTGCAAGAAACGGAATTGGAAGGACCTCTCTCTAGTGCTTTTATCCACTTCATTTGTCATCTTCATCTTCTTGAACATCATCCCTAGCCTTGTGCTAGTAGTAAGACCTTCCTAATCTCATTTTACTTCATATTATGTTGGTTAAGAGATGATACAAGTTGTTAAACATAAAGATCATGAAGAAACATAAGCATAAACATGAACATAAAGCTCTAAATCATGAAGAACAAGTTGTTTTAAGTGTATGTAGTATACTTGATTGTTGATTTCTTGTGTTTATGATGTTGATCATCATAATAACCTTGCTAGATGATGATTAAACACATGATCTAGCAAGTATAAGGATAGATCTTGAGAAAATCATAATGATCATCCTTTATGTAAACATGAACTTGAAAAATGAAGTTGTTTTTATGTATGATGAAGTATGAAACATGTTATAAGACTTGTAGAATGATGATTTCAAAGATAGATTTATCAAGAAACTAAGTTAAAATACAAGACTTACATAAACTTGGTTCTTAAAGAAATTAGTGGTTAATCAAGTTTAAAAATATATATTTAACAAGAAAAATTCAAGAAGAAATATTTTTAGAAAATCACTTTACAAGTTGTGAAGATCTAAATTCTTCAAGAATGATATTTTTAAATAAATAACCACACTTTAAAGGGTAACTAAGCTTACTAAATACACTAGTAAGTTACTACAATTTTTCACAAAGTTTCAAGTTCATGTCATAGTGTAAATCTCATATTTTTGGCACATGGTAAGTCTTAAATGATTTGTTGATGAATGATGATGATTTTAAAAGAAAATGATATGCTTTGAAATCATGGAAACCTCCATTTTTAAGGGGAAACTATGGTAAAAATTTTCTAAAAATATAACACTTGGAAAAATTATTTTTAAACAAATAATTACATGTATATTTTAAACCATGAAATTTTATTAGGTTACATGGAGATAGACGACTAACTATCAAGAATCGGTACCCCTTACCGAGAATTGATGACTTGTCGACCAACTACAAGGTCCTAGCTACTATTCTAAGATGGAATTAAGGACATGATGTCCTTCGTTTAGGACACAAGAAGAAAGTTGGTAGTTTCCATTTTGCATCAACTTTAGAGAATTGGATATCAAGGACCGGCATCCTTTGCCAAGGATTGATGACTTGTTGAACCAATCATAAGGTTCTAGTTACTACTCGAAGAGTGACTTGAGGTCAGGATGTCCTCAACTGCAAATACAAGAAGAAAATATCCCTAAAACGACCTTTAGGACTCGCTTCGAGCATTGATAGTTCCTTGTCGTGCCGTTTGGCTTAACACATGCACCGACAGTATTCGTGGGCCTCATGAATCGGGTGTGTAAGCCATACCTGGATAAGATCATGATTATATTTATTGACTGCATCCTCATAAGCTCAAAGACCAAGGAAGGTCATGAGCAACATCTGCAATTTATCTTGGAACTCTTAGGGAAAGAACAGTTATGTGCCAGGATGCCGAAGTGCGAACTTTGGATTCGCGAGGTAAGATTCTTAGGATACGTGGTGGATAAGAATGAGATTCATGTCGACCCTTCAACCAAGAACTAAGGAGTCCCTAAGACACAACTAAGAACTTTTGGGGAATGTGGGCTGTATCAGACGACCCCTAGAAAACCTTTCAAGGACTGCTCAACCGCTAACAACCCTAACCAAGTCGACACCTATCTTGTCTTCACCTGACAGTACCAATGAAATTGCGGTTCTTATGACGCTTCTCGACAAGGTATCGATTGCGCGGTGATGCAACGAGACCAAGTCATCGCCTACGCGTCACGTTGACTAAAGGATCATGAGAAGAGACCATGAACTAGGTACAGTAATTACGCGTTGCAGATTTGACATCATTACTTGTATAGGCAAACGCTTCGCGATCTTTACTGATCACAAGGGTTTGCAGCACACCAATGATCAGAAGGACTTAAACATGAGATAAATAGATGGAATGAGCTACTGAATGATTACGACTGTGAGATTATCACCTGAACAAGGCAAGCGATGTAGCAGACGCCTTGAGCTACAAGGAACGCACAAAGCCTCTAAGGGTGCGAGCCATACATATGAGCATATAGACAAATCTCGTCACTTGGATTCGTGAAGCTGAGCAAGAGGTGCTCAAACCATAAAGTCCTCGAGCTGAAGCGTTACATAGAATGGAAATGCAGTTATTACCTAAGGAAGACGGAACCTTATAACGACTTTGGGTTCCGTTTCACGAAAATTTACGTACGCTTATTTTGGGACAAGGCTAATAGGTCAAGGTACTCGATCCATCCTGGATCCGACAAGATGTACCAAGACTTGAAGGATTAGTATGAGTGGCCAAGATAGGAGCTGATATAGCTACATATATGGATGACTGTCTTACCTGTGCCGAGGTTAAGACAGAATACAAGAAACCATCAGGGCTGCCGCAACAGCCTGAGATTCCCATATGGAAGGGGGAGCGAATCTCAACGGATTTCATCACAAGCTACCAAGAACCCAAAGAGGTCACGATATGATTGGGGAGATTATTGATCAACTCACGGATCTGCACACTTTCTACCAATCAGCGAGGAAGACAGCACAAGGCAGTTAGCAGAGATTTAGCCTAGAAAGGTTGTGGCACGTCATGGAGTGACTATTTCTATCTTGTTTGTAGGATCATTTTGTGACCCAAACGAGTCAATCGGAAGAGTTCTAATCAATTCAAGAGGCGAAAACATATGAATTGACTTGGAAAACAGCTTGTTTCACACTTAATTGTCTTGTTTTATTGATATAACAAGTTTCCAGATCAGTAGACACGTCGGCAGCACTTCGGTATCGGAATTACAAAAGTTACAAATGATTTCGCATCAAGGGTTTATATAGAGGAGCTAATTTCGCTTGAACATGTTCCAAGCAAAATTAGATTCCAAGCGAAATCTAATTTCGCACGGAATTACCCATATGACACTTTCAAGCGAAATTACATACCTCATGCGAAATTACCTCTAAACCCTAATTTCTTGAACTACGTGCCCTGATCTAACATTCTTAATACAAGACTTGATACAAGACAAAGTCGACAGACGTATGCACCAATAGACTCCCCCTCGGATGTTGAGGAGTCTTAAGTGTCGAGTCTTCACAGTCTTCAGTCTTTATCAGTCTTTGGGCTTCTTTTCTCAGTCTTCTCTCTTCTTCTTTCTCTCTTTTACCAAGATCTGAAACTGGCTCTCACATCCTCTTGATCAGATCTGTTGATTCTTTAACCTCTACATCAACAGACTCCCCCTTAAAGATTGCTTGGATCAAAATCTTGCTTTCATAGGTTCTAGAATCGCAACCTGACTCTTTCATAGCCATAACCTGCACATTCTCTACCTCAAAGTAAATTTTACAATTTTAAAATTTTGACAAATTATAAACTGTAACACCCTAAATTATACCATTGAATTATATAATAGTTTGTATCATTTCTAGGAAAAGATAATTTACAAAACCTGACTTTCATTATCAAAGTTTATAACTTAATTCAAAATAAGTCAACTAATAACTAAGTTGAAACATTTAAAAAGATGTTCAAAACATGTTTACATCCATACACAAACGTTTTAACACATTGCGGAAGCTTCAAAATAGAGTGTTCGGTTCTTCGTTCTGTCACTTGATCACCGCCCGTAAGTTCCATCAATTTACCTAAGGGTCAAAACTATTAAACATTAGTTTTGACTTTGAGCATAAAGATTAAACATATAATACAACATTAACTTGAATAAAATAAAAATATAAAATTTCCTGGCTTCACCGTAAATTACGGTGTTACCGTAATTTACGGTGACATCTGAACATATCTGGTTCCACCGTAAACCAGTAGTAAACCGCCGTAACAGACTTGAACCCTACCGTAAATTACGGTACTACCGTAATTTACGGTAGTTCCTGGAAATCATTGTTTTTGCTTGTTTTGTTCAAGGCTCTCAAACCCAACTTTCGGATTTCGTTTATCTAAGAATTCACTACATCAAATCCTATTATTTCTAACCTGTTATATGTTAACCAACATCAAAGTAAAATCCACATGTTCCGTAGTATTAATCATGCTCTAGTTTGGTTATTTGACCCGTTTAGCTTGTCTACGGAATTTCCTTCCTTATGACAACTACCGACGGATTATAACCAACTTTTAACCAATTATTCTATATAGCGACATAAATGCTTAATTTCATAGCATCCTTTATTCTAAAATCAAGTACTCATTATATAAATATCCAATCTACTAAATGTAACGGAGCAAGTTACATTCGTCAATTTTTTTAACAATTGTTTTGACCCGTCTCACTTGACAAAGACGAAGGTCACTTCCGTGATATATTGAACTATATTGTTTACCATGTTTTCGAAACTACAACATAAAACTATTAATTAATTCATAATGTAACGAAATGGTAAATTCGTACCTTTAGAGCACGCCTTTCCCCCGTGAATTCCCTTCGGCTTGTCCGCTTGATGATCCGGACTCTTTGCCTAGAAAATTCGGTTTTACAACTTGTTTAGAACTCTTTCCATGACCATATTCATATCATTGTGAAACATGATCAAATCTGCGTTCTCATCAAATTTAACATCAAAAATCCTCACTTAAGCATTTCTACAAACACCTAACGGGTCAGATTTTCCTACCATCATTTCCAAGTTCATGACTTGCAATTTAAACCTCAATTTCACTTTAATTAGTAACCTTGCACACATTTTAACATCAATATCACAGGAATTACCTCCTATGATGAAATTTATACTAGAATTATCATTCAAATCCTAGTGTTCATCATCATCTTATAGAACCCATAACCTAGCTTCCATGGATTCATAGAATTCTCTGAATTTGGGCATGATTTCCCCAATAGTTAGTTAGGTTTTACTTCTAAACACCTAATCAACTTTAATCCGACCAAATAACACACATGCAAGCATCTAATTTCAGAATTTCAGAATCATGAGAATTTCAAGTTGATAGTTTTCATCAAATTTCACATACCTTAGAATCCTCTTGCAATGAGGATTACGATTCTAGGCTCAATTCTTGATTTCTACTTGGATTTAACCCTTCAATTTGCAAGATTATGAGATTTTAGGTTTTTGGGAGAAGTGGGTGTCGCCCCTGAGATGTTCTGGTCGACCAACACCTCAATTTGGGGTGTTTGGTTTATTCTTTATTAGTTCCACTTAATTTAGTTTTAAGTTTAACACTTTAGGCCCCTCTACTAAGTTCAACATATCCTTTAGTAGCTCTAAACCCTTTTTTATAGGTTATTTTTAGTAAACTAATTAACTAGGTTAACATTCCTAGTTAGTAAATTCTTGTCTATTTATACTTTATAGTTCCAATATAAAGTTTCATATTTTCGGGGTGTTACAAGTCCACCCCCTTAAAAAGGGTTTCGTCCCCGAAACCGATTTACGTACCAAATAAACTAGGGTGAAGGCGTCGCATTTCCTCTTCGGACTCCCAAGTAGTGTCCGAACCCTTCCTATGCTCCCATTTGACTTTGACTTGTTCGATTTGTTTATTTCGTAAACGTTTGACCTTTTTGTCTAAAATTTCAACCGGTCTCACCACATAATTTAGACTATTATCCACTTCGATATCATCGTAATGAATATAGGTCGTTTCGTCAGCCAGGCACTTTCTTAATTGAGATACGTGAAACGTGCCATGGATCCCACTTAGCTCCTCCGGTAGTTCAAGACGGTAAGCTACCTTGCCAACTCTCCCGATAATCTTAAATGGCCCGATAAACCTTGGGCTTAATTTCCCCTTCCTTCTAAATCTAATAACGCCTTTCCATGGGGACACTTTTAGCATGACCATGTCACCCACTTGAAATTCAATTGGCCTTTTTCCTTTTATCTACATACGCCTTTTGCCTGTCTTGAGCCGCTTTCAAGTGTGCCCGAACTTTATCGATCTTTTCGTTCGTTGCTCTTACTATGTCTTGATGGGCGAGTTCGCGTGGACCCACTTCACCCCAACAAACCGGGGTTCGACACTTCCTACCGTAAAGCAGTTCGTATGGTGCCATTTTAATACTAGATTGGTAACTGTTGTTATACGAAAACTCGACTAACGGTAGGTGAACATCCCAACTGCCTCCAAAGTCGATTATACATGCCCGTAGCATGTCTCCCAATATTTGTATCGTTCTTTCACTTTGTCCATCCGTTTGTGGATGGTACGCAGTGCTTATGAACAATTTGGTCCCCATTTGTTCTTGGAAATCACGCCAGAAATTCGAAGTAAACCGGGTATCCCTATCGGACACGATGGACACCGGCACTCCATGACGTGCTATGATTTCATTGGTATAGACTTCTGACATCTTTTCTGACGTGTAAGTCTCACGAATCGGAATGAAGTGAGCACTTTTCGTCAATCTATCCACCACTACCCATATGGCATCAAAACCACGATTCGTCTTAGGCAGCTTGGTTAACAGGTCCATTGTAATATGTTCCCATTTCCAAACCGGAATTTCTAACGGTTGGAGTTTACCGTATGGTTTCTGGTGCTCCGCCTTGACTTGTAAACATGTCAAGCATTTTTCCACATATTTTGCCACGTCCCTCTTCATTCCGGGCCACCAATAATTTTGTTTCAAATCATTGTACATCTTGGTCGCACCCGGATGAATTGAATAACGGGATTTATGAGCTTCATCAAGTAGAAGCGCCTTTACTCCACAGGTATGTGGGACCCATATCCTTCCGGATCGAGTCTTCAACCCATGATTCCCATCCGTCAAATCTTTCAATTGACCAATTATTCTTTCTTTCTTCCAATTCTCTTCTTTCACTGCTTCTAACTGCGCCTCTCGAATACGTTCAAGTATACCCGAGGTCACCACGAGTTGCATTGACCTCACTCGTATTGGGACATAGTCCGCTTTTCGACTTAGAGCGTCCGCTACCACGTTTGCTTTTCCGGGGTGATAATGTATCTCACAGTCGTAGTCCTTCACCGTCTCTAGCCATCGCCTTTGCCGCATATTCAACTCCTTCTGATCGAAGAAGTATTTCAAACTTTTGTGATCGGTGAATATGGTGCACTTTACCCCATACAAGTAATGTCTCCATATTTTTAATGCAAACACTACCGCTGCCAATTCGAGATCGTGCGTGGGGTATTTCTTCTCGTGCATCTTCAATTGTCACGAGGCATAGGCTATTACCTTGCCCCGTTGCATCAACACGCAACCGAGCCCCGATAACGAAGCATCCGAATAGACCACCATGTCTTCGACTCCGTCCGGCAATGTCAGTACCGGAGCTTGAGTTAGCCTTTCTTTTAGCGTCCGAAACGCTTTTTCTTGATCGACTCCCCAAACAAACTTTGCTTTCTTTTGGGTTAGCTTTGTTAGCGGCGATGCAATCTTGGAGAAATCTTGAATGAATCTCCTATAATATCCAGCAAGCCCCAAAAAGCTTCTAATTTCAGAAGGGTTCTTCGGGGGATTCCATTTTGACACCGCCTCTATCTTTGACGGATCCACCAAAACTCCATCGGCACTTATGACATGACCGAGAAATTGTACCTCTCGTAACCAAAAGGCACATTTAGAAAATTTTGCATAAAGCTTCTCTCGTCTAAGTGTCTCTAACACTTCTTGCAAATGGCGTGCGTGTTCGGCTTCACTTTTCGAATACACTAAGATATCATCGATAAACACGATGACCTACTTATCCAACATTGGCTTGCAAACCCGGTTCATGAGGTCCATGAATGCCGCGGGCGCATTTGTTAGCCCAAATGACATCACGAGAAATTCGTAATGTCCGTATCTTGTGCGAAAAGCCGTCTTCGGCACATCTTCTTCTTTGACCTTTAGTTGGTGATACCCCGACCTAAGGTCAATTTTTGAGAACCAACTTGCGCCTTGTAGTTGGTCAAATAAGTCGTCTATTCTCGGAAGCGGGTATCGGTTCTTTACCGTGAGTTTGTTTAACTCCCGATAATCGATACACATGCGCATACTCCCGTCCTTCTTTCTCACAAACAACACCGGTGCGCCCCAAGGAGACACACTCGGCCTTATGAATCCTTTATCAAGCAAATCTTGAATTTGGGACATCAGCTCTTGTAATTCCGACGGTGCAAGTCGGTACGGGGCTTTTGCCACAGGTTTCGCGCCCGGAATCAATTCGATCCCGAACTCTACTTCCCGTTCAGGCGGTATCCCCGGTAAATCTTCCGGAAAAACATCTTCATAATCCCGTACTATCGGTACATCTCCAATCTTCCGTGATTCTTTCTCGGTCTCATTTGCATAAATTATGAATGCCTTGCATCCTCGCTTCATGAGCTTGTGAGCTTTCAACATCGAACATACTATGGGGTTGCCTCGTTTTTCGCCATAAATGGTGACGTGTTTTCCGCTCGGAGATGTTAGTTTTATCTCTTTGCGAAAACACACGACCTTTGCATGGTATTGAGATAGCCAATCCATCCCCACGACTACTTGGAATTCTCCCATCGACATCGGGATTAGATTTATCAAATATTCTTCATCGTCGATGCTCAGTTTGCAATTTTCACATACATCACAAACAATAAAGCTTTTGTTATTACCTATCTCTACTTCTAAAGGCACAGGTAATTTTGTTAAAATAAATGAAGGAGGTCGAATAAATCCGTATGAAACAAAGGATTTATTCGCACCCGTATCAAATAACACGTGTGCGGGAATTGAATTTACAGCAAATATACCTGAGACCACATCAGGTTCAATCTTCGCTTCTGCGGCAGTTAGTTGGAAAGATCTTGCCTTTGCTTTCGGGGCTTCACCTTTCGATTCTTGCCCATCTTTCTTTCCAACCAGTTCCGGGCATTCCGACTTTTTGTGACCCGTTCGATAACAATTGTAACAAACCGTCACCTTCTCCGGGCATGACATAGCCATATGTCCCTTTTTCTTGCATATGGGACAAGGCTTATCCTTGTAACGACATTCGCCCTTATGATTCTTCCCACAAATTTTGCAACCTGATGTACTACCTTTAGCATCTGATTTCTTTGCGGATTCATTCGTTCTTGCTTTCTTGGCAGGGCTTGGATTCACATCTTGTGCCCTTCGTTCACCCCGTTCTATACTCTTCTTCAATTCAATCTCCCTTTCCCGAGCAGCATTGACAATCTCGGTAAGGGTCTCATACTTTGAAGGGGTTATGAATTCTCTATACTCCGCGCTTAGCATGTTATGATAATAATAGACCTTTTGCTCTTCATTCGTTATCAAATCATCACAGAACTTCATCTTGTCCATAAACATCCCCGTGATCTTGTCTATGGATTCACCTTTGTGTCTGAGTTGCATGAACTCTTCCTTGATCTTGTTTATGACCGCTTTGGGACTATGGTGTTTAAGAAACGGCGTCTTAAACTCCTCCCACGTCATGGCCTTAGCCGCTTCACTTCCAATCTCCTTCTTTTTGTTGTCCCACCAATCTTTCGCTTGATTCCTTAGTTGACCCGTACCAAAGGCTACGTAGTCTTCTTCGTCACAATGGGTTCTCTCGAATACCCCTTCGATGTCACTTAGCCATCGTTGGCACACTATTGGGTCAACCTCCCCATTATATGTTGGTGGCTTACAAGCCATGAATTCCTTGTATGAACAAGGCTTTCGTCCTCCACGCGTTTCCTTTGTTACATTTGAATCATCTTCCAGTTTCTTGATTCTATCTTCTACTATTGATAAAACCGTGTTTTGGATTTTATCAATAAAGCCCGACAAACTGTTTTCGATCGCCTTTCCAACCTCTTCGACAATCACTTCCCTCACTTGTTCGGTGACTCTTGGCACCGCATTATCATTGTCTGCATCAGCCATCTCGATTTCTGAAATGTTTACATAGATTGTTAAACATTCCATTTATAACACCTGCTTTACTTGTTTTGATTTAATCAAGTTCATAACTTGATTTAATCATTCTTGTTTCGATTCAATCAAGTTCGTAACTTGATTTAATAATTATTGTTTCTATTCAATCAAGTCCGTAACTTGATTTGATCATTCTTGTTTCTATTCAATCAAGTCCGTAACTTGATTTGATCATTCTTGTTTCATGCATTTCTTGTTTTTGAGTGAGCTTACACACTCTTTTCATGCATATTGTTCATTTCTCATTCTATACATAGTACATAATTTATTAACAAAACAAGTTAATTCTTACCGGACGATCGATCAAGCTTGAACCGAACACTTATTGACAACCATGAGCTCTGATACCAACTTGTAACACCCTAAATTATACCATTGAATTATATAATAGTTTGTATCATTTCTAGGAAAAGATAATTTACAAAACCTGACTTTCATTATCAAAGTTTATAACTTAATTCAAAATAAGTCAACTAATAACTAAGTTGAAACATTTAAAAAGATGTTCAAAACATGTTTACATCCATACACAAACGTTTTAACACATTGCGGAAGCTTCAAAATAGAGTGTTCGGTTCTTCGTTCTGTCACTTGATCACCGCCCGTAAGTTCCATCAATTTACCTAAGGGTCAAAACTATTAAACATTAGTTTTGACTTTGAGCATAAAGATTAAACATATAATACAACATTAACTTGAATAAAATAAAAATATAAAATTTCCTGGCTTCACCGTAAATTACGGTGTTACCGTAATTTACGGTGACATCTGAACATATCTGGTTCCACCGTAAACCAGTAGTAAACCGCCGTAACAGACTTGAACCCTACCGTAAATTACGGTACTACCGTAATTTACGGTAGTTCCTGGAAATCATTGT
Organism: Helianthus tuberosus; assembly: GCA_030545235.1. NCBI lineage: Eukaryota > Viridiplantae > Streptophyta > Magnoliopsida > Asterales > Asteraceae > Helianthus > Helianthus tuberosus. Next base: position 98,055,185 of record CM060433.1, on the reverse strand, counting down.
TTTTGCTTGTTTTGTTCAAGGCTCTCAAACCCAACTTTCGGATTTCGTTTATCTAAGAATTCACTACATCAAATCCTATTATTTCTAACCTGTTATATGTTAACCAACATCAAAGTAAAATCCACATGTTCCGTAGTATTAATCATGCTCTAGTTTGGTTATTTGACCCGTTTAGCTTGTCTACGGAATTTCCTTCCTTATGACAACTACCGACGGATTATAACCAACTTTTAACCAATTATTCTATATAGCGACATAAATGCTTAATTTCATAGCATCCTTTATTCTAAAATCAAGTACTCATTATATAAATATCCAATCTACTAAATGTAACGGAGCAAGTTACATTCGTCAATTTTTTTAACAATTGTTTTGACCCGTCTCACTTGACAAAGACGAAGGTCACTTCCGTGATATATTGAACTATATTGTTTACCATGTTTTCGAAACTACAACATAAAACTATTAATTAATTCATAATGTAACGAAATGGTAAATTCGTACCTTTAGAGCACGCCTTTCCCCCGTGAATTCCCTTCGGCTTGTCCGCTTGATGATCCGGACTCTTTGCCTAGAAAATTCGGTTTTACAACTTGTTTAGAACTCTTTCCATGACCATATTCATATCATTGTGAAACATGATCAAATCTGCGTTCTCATCAAATTTAACATCAAAAATCCTCACTTAAGCATTTCTACAAACACCTAACGGGTCAGATTTTCCTACCATCATTTCCAAGTTCATGACTTGCAATTTAAACCTCAATTTCACTTTAATTAGTAACCTTGCACACATTTTAACATCAATATCACAGGAATTACCTCCTATGATGAAATTTATACTAGAATTATCATTCAAATCCTAGTGTTCATCATCATCTTATAGAACCCATAACCTAGCTTCCATGGATTCATAGAATTCTCTGAATTTGGGCATGATTTCCCCAATAGTTAGTTAGGTTTTACTTCTAAACACCTAATCAACTTTAATCCGACCAAATAACACACATGCAAGCATCTAATTTCAGAATTTCAGAATCATGAGAATTTCAAGTTGATAGTTTTCATCAAATTTCACATACCTTAGAATCCTCTTGCAATGAGGATTACGATTCTAGGCTCAATTCTTGATTTCTACTTGGATTTAACCCTTCAATTTGCAAGATTATGAGATTTTAGGTTTTTGGGAGAAGTGGGTGTCGCCCCTGAGATGTTCTGGTCGACCAACACCTCAATTTGGGGTGTTTGGTTTATTCTTTATTAGTTCCACTTAATTTAGTTTTAAGTTTAACACTTTAGGCCCCTCTACTAAGTTCAACATATCCTTTAGTAGCTCTAAACCCTTTTTTATAGGTTATTTTTAGTAAACTAATTAACTAGGTTAACATTCCTAGTTAGTAAATTCTTGTCTATTTATACTTTATAGTTCCAATATAAAGTTTCATATTTTCGGGGTGTTACATAAACTGTTTCAAGAGACACAAGAAATAGCTTTACAATTTTAATCTCCGATGAAACACTTGTATGCAAAATATTCAAATCTTTTTCATTTCATTCAATATTTCCCAACCCTGTTGTTCATCATATTTAGCACTCATAATTTTGAAAATCAACTTTTCAACATCAGTTGTCGAAAATCTTTTTGGATTTTTCAAAAAAATTATGCTAAAACACACTTAAAATCTTTTTGAATTTTTTATTTTAAAAGAAATGCAGTAAAGAAATATTTACAAACAATATTTTTGTGAGTTTGTGTAAGAGGATCATATCAGTTTTTGAGACAACTCACCAACACCATTAAGCTTTAAACATATTAAGTTCTAAACGATTCACTTAGATTGTCAGTATACTGATCCACCTAAATTTTCACACAAAGTTCAATTGTTTCGAGATACGAGATTAATGTTTTAGAGACTTAAACATATTCGTGTGTCCCACCTCAGAATATACTCCCGTATCCAGATCCCAATATTCAGTCTTACAGGTGAGTATACCTAGATGATATCTGTAAAGGGTTAAATGCGAGGGCCGTGAGAGCTCAGGCTATTGCTTCCGCAAAATCAGAGAGATGACGACTTCGACTTTTGGTGTGTTCCCTTTAGAGAATCTTTTCTTCAACAGCACATGATTAGCATTTTGCAATGTTTCATCATTTTTTATGCTGAGGGGGGCTATATTTCAAGCAAGCGTAAAGTATTCTCCGGAGACTAGGCCATTGCTTCCGCAAAATCAGAAGTCCCGGGATAATGCCCCAGATATCACTAAGCATAAAGACCTAGTATCACAGAAAGAGGAATCTTTCAAACAAGATTTCGGGGGTTACCCATATATCCGAGAGATGTTCCCCACAATATAAGCAAGTTTGAAATTTAGGTTTATATCTCGTCACAATTTACTAAATGTGCAAAAACCTACTGGCACATCATCAGTGAGACCGTTTATCACATTTTGACTTTCCAATTCTTTAGCGTGCTGTGATAGTTCACTGATGTACTATCATTTCCTCTTTTGACACCAAAACTCATTTTTTGATTTTATCATGTTTTTGAATTTTTCTAATTTTCTAATGTTTTTGGATTTTCCAAAATTTCTTACTCCCCCTAAAATTCAAAATCATTTAAAGGAAATTTGAAAACAAACTGTACAAGGTAAAGTGACAACTGATATCGAATCACTTCAATTCGCCATCCACTTGGCATAAACAATCAGAACTCCCCCTTACAAAAAACTATTTTCCCATTATGATTTCAAAACACTTAGGTTTATTTTAATCAAATGGTTTTTCCGGAAAATAAGTTTTGTTTTCATCATAAACCACTTGTAGGTTAGGGGATCTCATCACATTGTTCTTTTATTTTCAACTTTTTGAAAAATATAACAATTTTAAGTTCAATCAACAAACACCACTTGTAGAAAAACAAGTACAACTTAATGTCCCTGATTTACCACTTGTAAGTCGAAATATCACAAACATGAATTTCTCAAGAAAGATGCCGATTCCTGCTCCACAATTACCAACTTGGGAGCTCCGGCAAGTCATAATTTTAAGTAGAAAAAGCAGTCACCCAAACCTGACCAGCCTTGGGTGATTTTGATTCAACTCTATCCCAACCTCCTTTTGATCTATAAAAATCTTTTGCACTTTTTACTTTACCTTCTACCATCTTCCCAAAAATATGTTTGACTTTCCCATTGAAAGCCTTTTCAGCATCAAATTCTCCTTTACCAGAGAAGAATTGATCTGAGATTTCAAATCTTCCTTTTGATTTCAGATTTTCCTTTGACAATGGCGGAAAATTTTCATTGTTCAACTCAGGAACGAAAATCTTATTCTTTTTCTCAACAGATGACTCCTTTGATTTTATGGAATCAGATTCATTGTCAGAACTACTTTCTGATTTTGCAACCCATCTCTGTTTGTTCAAATCGACTTTTCTTTTGTAAAAATGTTTCAAACTTTCACCTTCTTTGAAAATTGAATTTTCAAAGACTTTAGATTTCTCAGTTGATTGTTTCTTTTCAACAACACATTTTTCTTTCAATTTTGAGTTAAAAGAAACTCCCTGTTTTGTGTTGTTGGACTGTTGACAATTCCAAGCAATGTGTCCAATCTTGTGACATTTGAAACACATTCTTCTCTCAACTCTTTGCTCATTTCTCATCATCATATTATTTTTCTTCTCAGCGAGAAACTCTAGATTTGACTGTCTCCAGAATGGTTTCTTCTGCTCTTCTTCAGAACTTCCTCCTGCAACAAATTTTGTTTTTGGTTTATAATTTTTCTCATTTTTATAATTTTCTGAAGAACTAAAACCAAGACCTTTCTTTTTGAAATTACCGTTATGGTTTGGTTTCTTTCGATAACCTGAACCAAAACTGTAACCCTTTTTAGGTTTATCATGAAGATTTAAATCTTTTATTTAAGAAATATTAATTTCTGTTAATTTGAAAACCTGTTTGATCATTTCAGTTTTGACACTTCTTATTGGAAATTCCTCATCAGAATATAATTTGTCTGAATTATTCAAAGTATATGCCACTTTGATTGTTCCATCATTCAAATTAGATTTTGATAACATGAATTCTTTATCATAAACCCTTTTAACCGGTGAACTCGGACTCTTTTCTAACGAACTCGAACTTTCAGATTTTGACTCCGACTTTGACTCTTCATCCATATCCAACACCTGATCGACCACTGTTGGTGCACGGAATGTCTGTTGACTTCGTTTACATCAAGTCTTAGGTCAAGATAGTTAAATTGGAGCTTGAGAGTCAAAATTAGGGTTAACTTGTTAATTTCGCTTATATGTACATTAGAGTAAGTGATTTCGCTCATTAGGTCATAGGGTTTCGCTTATGTGGTCACTTGGTAGTTTCGCTTATATGTTCACATAGGGGTTTCGCTTATATGTCATGTCATATAAGCGAAATCAGTCAACTATATATACCTCATATGTGATCTCATTCTGTAACCATTGGAGCGAAACCTGTTCATGTGCTAGGTATTAAAACTCTGTCATAATCAACTCAGAAAGCATAAATAAAGAAGGAATTAAAGAGAAAAGCTGTTGTTACTTTGCGTGTATTGATTCCGCCTTTATACGTGAAGATGAACTACCTTGACTGACTTTTCAGGGTCATAGAACGGTCCAACAATTGGTATCAGAGCTTCAGGACGAGGAGTTCTTACTACTACAGCTGATTCGACCGAATTCTCTTACTTCTACTCACTTTCTTTCATACTTTTCCGATTTGAACTGGTTCCTACGGTTGAAATGATCTGATTTTTGAGTATAACGTGTAAAACATACAATTAACAAACCCTAGAAAGATTCAGGTTAAAATACGGATTAAAAATGGTAAAAATCAACTAAAAACTAGGTTTCGCTTTTACGGACATGATGTATGTAAAATGCAACATATAAATTACATCAAATGAGGCATAAAACTAACCCTTTTTAAGTACTAATATTGGAAAAAGAGTGTTTTTGTCTTCCTTTTGTATTTTCAGGATTAAATGAGCTCAAAAACGCAAAAGAAGCAAAAAGACAGCTAAATCCAACATAAATACAAGAAAAGGAATATTAGTGGACTGCCCGACCCCTCAACGGCACCTTACAAAGCAAAATAGAGAAATCAGAAGACTGAACACGCCCCGTGCTCAGCCAGCACGGGGCCGTGCCCAAGAAGCAGCAGAAAAGACAAACCTATAGAAGCTTCTATTGCCCACCACGGGCCGTGCTCAGCGGACACGGGGGCGTGTCGAAAGTACAGCAGGCGCATTTATTGTAATTACGAATTACAATTAATGAGGAGAGAGATTGTCAGACAGACACGAGGCCGTGCCCAGCGGACACGGGGCCGTGTCCAGCTCTCTGTTCAGCCTATAAATAGGAGGGCTTGGATTCATTTCATCTCATCCCTTGGCACACCACCTCTCTCACACTTCATCCACCACCCACCACCATCACAACACCATCATCCACCACCATCATCCATTGTCCATCGTAGAGTGTGTGAGTCGTCTCGGGATCCAAGATTGATCGTAAGAGTTCTTGACAATCAAGGCCATGTTTGCCTAAGTCTCTTACATCACTTGGTGAAGACAAAGTGTCTAGTATAATACTTTTTATTTCTAATCTTTTGCACTTTTTATTTGGTTTTGTATTAATGACTTTAATAACTAGTTACTTATGTTGAAGGTGATCTTTCCTTATCGTTTGTCCGTGGTGTCTTGGCATTATTTTACTGTCTATATAAAATAAAGGATTTTCACCATTCATATCTCCACGGTCTATATGGAGATATGTTGGCTACCTGGTCGGGGGTTAAGGGAACGGTTTGGTAAAGGTCTTGCCATTGTTCAGCGTTTAGAGGTCCTGCAATGGACCTGGGTCAAATTTAGTAGGATCTCCTTCAATACTTCACGGTATTGGATGGCGGGGGTCCAAACTCTTTGATCCCCTCATAAGTTAACTACTATTAATACTATAACCCGGCTATTTAGGACTGTATCCCTGCTGACTCAGACTACTTAGCCGAGGGTAACGTCACCGCCAAAAGCGGGGCCTACCACAATACTGCATTAATAACTTAATTCATTATCTTCCAATAATCCACCCTTTTAGGATTGTATCCCTGCTGACTCAAACTACTGGGGTGAGGGTAACGTCACCTTCAAAAGAGGGGCCTACTACAATAACTAAGATAATCTCTTAATTATGTGCAAAAGTGCGGAAATAATCAAAGGTTATACTAGATACGAGTCGGAACCAAGTGATTCATCTTGTCTATCTGTTTTTTTTATTTTTATTTTCAACATTTTAGTTAGTTTTTAATTTTCTTAGTTTAAAACATTTTTCTAAACTTTTATTTTGGTTAGACGTTGAGGATAAACCGGTACTAAAAGCTCTTGTGTCCTTGGACGACCTCGGTATCTTACCAACGCTATACTACACTCAACGATGGGTGCACTTGCCCATATGTGTGTTTAGTGTTAGTGAAATATCGTGTTTTATAAATTTAAAACTTGGCTAAAATAAGTGTTAAAAAGGGCTTAAAATATACACCTAAAATAAGTAACACTTTACCGCACATCAGGACACAATACACCTGATTTCGCTGATAGAGACATTACATATTTCGCTCATACGTACATTACCTATTTCGCTGATAGGGACATATACTAGTTTCGCTCATACGGACAATTGGCTATTTCACTCATTGATACAACATGATTTCGCTTTTATGTCATAGTTCTGATTTCGCTTATCTGTTACAATACTGATTTCGCTTATTTGACTTTGCTATTTCGCTTATTTGTCACTTACAGCTGATTTCACTTTTCAGTCATTTGGTATCTTAATGTCATTTCTTGATTTCACTCGATAGTGAACTTTTTCACGTCAAGATCATTTCACGACAAACAAGTGTCAGTGTATTTCAGATTATTGGATATTGTTTAAACTGATTGAATTTGTTTGTTTGTTCTCAGGTGTTTGAAGATGTCAAGCAACGGTGAAGAATTCTACAACGCATTTACTTCCGAATCGACAGATAGAAGATCCGAGATGAGAGAATATTCGAAGGAGATTTCAGAGAATTTGAAATTCGAGAACATGTATGGAAGTCAACAGAAGCCACCAAAGTTAATGAAAGTTGAAGATTATAACTGGTGGAAAAACATATTTGAGGGTTGGGTAAAATCTTTCGCTCCTGAAAGCTGGTTAAAACTGACAAATGGATACACTGAACCGGTAAAAGAGGGAGGAGAGATAATAGATGCAAAAGATTTCTCAGACATAGATATGAAAAATGTTGTGGCTGAATATAAGATGATCACATTAATCAAACAGTCAGTGAGAGAGGATATTATCTCGTTACTTGAACAAGAGAAAACTTCAAAGAGTTTGTGGGAAGCGTTAGGGAGAAAGTGTGTAGGAAGTAATGAAATTGTTAAAAATAAAAAGAAGTTGTTGCGTAAAGAGTTTGATCTTTTTAGTTGTACGAAAAATGAATCTGTTTGTAAAATGATCGAAAGATTTGGGCATCTAAAAATGGAGCTGACCAAACATGAAATCAAATATTCTGAGGAGGAGCTGGTGGATAAATTGTTTGATTCATTGCCAAATGATCAAGAGTGGCAATACTTCGCTCTAATGTTGAAAAATACAATCAAGCCTGAAGATTTAAAAGTGGATTTGCTGATTGAAAGGCTTGAAAGCCATGAGTTGGAGATAAAAAGATCTAAAGTCAACAATCCAGCTTATCAGCAGAATGTAGAGCTTTACTACAAAGGAAATGTACCGCATGCTGGGTCTCCAAAAACAGCATTTTCTGCAGAAAGTTCAAGATCAGTAAACAATGAAAGTCTTTACAGTGGTTTTCACAGTGGATCTTCTTCAACAACTTCTAATCAATCTGCTTCAAAGAATTTATTCCAGTGTAATATCGCAGTAGTTTTGAAGAATGGGCAGAATTTCAGCGAAGAATCAGCAAAACAACAGATGGTTTTCTTGGCATCTGTACTTGAATCGTATGAAAGCCTCGTTGCAGGGAAGATTGGCAATACCAACTTGACGAAAGAAGATTATGACCAATTAGACCCCGAGGAGATGGAACTAATGGATATAAGATGGTGCATGGCCAGTGCGGTTCATCGGGCACAGCGGTTCATGGAGATCACGGGGAGAAAGTCAATTGGTGGACCATCTACCAAACTGGGATTTGATAAATCTAAGGTGACATGCTTCAAATGCAAACAAAGAGGTCACTTTAAGCGCGAGTGTAGAAATGCGTATGCTGGTGATGATTCTGCAAACCCGTTCAACGAAGATTATTACAAGAAAGCGATTTACCATCAGAACAAGTCTGAGCCACCAAGATTGAAACAGCCTGAAGAAAAATCAAGGGCTCTTGCAGTTATATATGATGATGAAGGTTACGATTGGAGTCAGGTTTGCCCAGAAAAAGATGCAGTTGGATATGCATTTGTGGCTGATGCTGATCCTGATAGATGGTGGAAAGCAGATTATGCAAGATGGGAAATTGGAAAATTAAACGAACCATTCAAAGAAGCCCAGAGAGCAAAAAGATGGAATGAAGAGTTGGAATGTTACATGGATCCACGGGGTAATCCAGTTGCTGACCCATCAAAAGTGGATTTCAAAGCTGTAACAAATTTGCTTCCAAGGCAAGCTACTTTCAACACACGAAGGTTATCTGATAAAGCATATTTGCCTGATTTGGAGAAGAAGATAAGAGAGATTTGTGAAGCAAGTCTACCGAAGGTGGCAGAGATGAAGAAGAGAAAAGAAGAAGAATTGAAGAAGATGATTGAAGAAGTAAAGACTGTTGTGAAGATTGCTGCTGAAGAGGAACAGAAAGCTGAAGAAGAACAGAAGATAGAAGAAGCACAGAAAGAAGAAAAAGAGGAGAACAAAGAGCAAGATCAGAAAGTTGAGACAGAAGAACCGGTGCTGAAAGAGACTGAGGTAAGAAAATCTTCTGACTTGTCGAATGTTGAATTGGTTGATGAAAAAGAAAACAAATGCAGGAATTGCATAGAAATGTGCAAAGCCTGTACTGAAAAAGATGACATCATAAAAACAAAAGACAATGACATAGTTAAACTTGAAAATGTTTTCACAACAAAATGTAAAGATATGATTGAAAAAGAAGAAATTTTGAAACTAAAGGTTGAAAAATTGACACAGAAATGTCAAGGTCTTGAAAAGGATAATGATGTTTATAGACAACTGTGTTCAGCAAAATGTGTCGATTGTGTTGAAAAAGAATCTAAATTTCAAGATTTACAAAAACAGTATGATTCTTTAAAGTGGTCGAGTCAGAAAGTACAAGAAGCTTATGATACTTTGAAGAGCCAAGTCAAAAGTTTTGATCAAAGATTGTTTGAAACTTTAGTCACTAAAGAAATGTATGAAAGAAATTTTAAAGAAAAGCAAATTGAATTGAACAAGTGTGTTGATGAAATTGCTAATCTTAAACAAGTTTTGGCTGAAAAAGAAAAGATTGTTACAAAACTTCAAAGTTATCATAACTCTTCGTACATTCTTGAACGCATTTTCAACATCACACCAGATGACAAAGATACTGACAATTGCAAAAAAGGTATTGGTTCAGAATTTCATCAGGTACCACCACCATTGAGAAACAATTATACTTTTTATGATGAGGAAAAGGTGGCAAATGGTTTGAACATAGCTGACCAGTTACCTGAAAGTATCGATGTGACTTACTCCAAATCTGATGATGCTAATGATTCAGAGGTGGTAAGTAAGGTTGTTGAAAGTGTTTTGAAAGATGAGTCTACAAAAGGTAAGTCTGAATCACAGGATGAAGATGAAGGAAATTTTCATGATGGTTATCTGAAAAACACAAAATCCGAGAAAAATTTGGATGATGATTCAAAGGGATTGGTCTATACCATGATTGGATCGGACAAACTATTCTTAGATGTTGTATTCCCGATTCAGAATGTGATTCCAGAGAAGGTCGATAAAGTTTTCAAAATGGTTGAGATTGAGAAATCGGAAATTTCAAAGTTTGCTGGTAAAAGTCATAAATCTTTTTATAACAAACCTGGTTTTAAGAAGAAAAACATGAAGGCTGGTTTGGGTTATAAAAAGAAACAGAATCGAAAACAAAATGAAAAACATGATTTGCAACAAAAATTGAATTTTGTTCAAGGAAAAAGTTTGAAAGAAGAGGAAAAACTCAAATTTGGACAGCAGTCTAATGAAGAGTTTGAGACTATGAAAAAGAAACAACAACAGGCCAAGGACATTTCAAAGAAAGTGTGTTTTAAATGTGATCAGATTGGACATGTTGCACAAAAGTGTCCAATTCTAAAGCCTGTTGATGTTGAAAAACAGAAATCTGAGGATGTGAAACCAAGGTCAACCAGATTTGATTCGAAACAAACTTGGAGGTACAATACAAACAAGTTTGCTTCAAATCAAAATTGGAAATCAAACCCGAACAGGTTCGATTCAAGACAGACCTGGAATTCTCACACACCCAGATTCAGAACAACACAGAATTGGAGAAAATCTGTTGATATGACAAAACCTCAAGAGTTTTGGAAACCTAAAAATGTTGTTCAAGATCAAAAGGTTCAAAAAGAGACAAACTTTTATAAAAGAGGTACTCCAAAAGGTCAAGTGTGGAGTGCTAAGAAACAAGTGTCGGTAAAAGATGAGAAAGTTGAAGTCAAAGTTGAAAAAGTTTTAAGTGACAAAGAATTTCCAAAATTGAATGAAAATTATTGTGTTGAAATGCCTAAGGTCCAACAGACCTGGGCTAAATTGTTCAAATGATTGATAAAGTTTGAATGTGCAGGTGCTCAACGAAGCTGAAGATTGTGAGAATGGTAGTTGGGGCAGCTTGGCACAGGAAGAGGTTGCAGAACCCTGGTTTGGTTAAACAGGGAGTTTATCAATTTCTGTACATAAATAAACAATATTTTCAAAATCCTAAAAATTGAAAAATTTAAAACCAAAAATATGTTTTTAGTTTGTTAAAATTTGAAAAACCAAAAATATGTTGTCTTTAATATTGTTTTGAATATATGTTGATTGAATACGCCGAAACCCTCACAGCTGAACAAACATGATTACTTTCATCAGATTGAAAAACGGTTTTCAAACTGTAAAATATCAATGTGTTGTAAATCATGGGGGTATGTATATTTTCTGTAAATCAGAACACTTTAAGCAGAAAATGGATGGCGAGACAAAGCTATCAGTATTGTGTTGTCAAATTTTTAATGATTTTGCATTTTAGGGGGAGAAAAATGTCATTAGAAAATCCAAAAACATTAGAAAATTTGAAAAAGCCAAAAACATGATAAAAATTTAAAAAATTTGAGTTTTGTGTAAAAAGAGGAAATGATAGTACATCAGTAGACAGTTACAGTATGCTAAAGAATTGTAATGACTATATAGTGTTAAACAGTCTCACTGATGATATGTCGATAGGTTTTTATACACTTAGTAAACTTTTTCGGGATATAAACCTAAATTCAAACACTTGCTTATTTCGTGGGGAACACTACTTGGATATATAGGTAACCCCTGAAATTTCGTTTGAAAGGTCCCTTTTTCTGATATACTAGGTCTTTATACTCAGTGATATCTGGGGTATTATTCCGGGACTTCTGCTGAATGGAAGTTCTGACCTAGTCCTCGAATAATACTTTTCACAAATGCTTGAAACATAGCATCACCCTCAGCATATACGATAAGACAATAAAATTGCTTAGCAATGCTGTTGTAAAAAAGATCCTCTAAAGGGGACACACCCAAGTTGAGTCATGATCTCTCTGCTGAATGGTAGTTCTGACCTGAGCTCTCATGATTCTTCATAATTTATTAACCCCTTACAGATATCATTTGTGTTATACTTACCTGTAAGACTGAATATTGGGATCTGGATACGGGAGTATATTCAAGAGGTGGGACACATGAATGGGTTTAAGTTCTTAAAATACCTAATTCGTATCCTGAATCAGTTGAAATTTGTATGAAAATTTAAGTGGACCAGTATATCGACAATCTAAGTGAATTGTTTAATTCTTAATGTGAAAATTAAGCTCAATGGTACTTGTGACTTGTAAAAATCTGATATGATTCTCTGACGCATACTCAAACAAAAATATTGTCTGTAAATATGTTTGTACATATTTCTTTACTGCTTTATATTTTCAGAAAATACAAAAAGATTTTGATTTCTATTTTATTTTCGACAACCAATGTCTGAGATGCTGAGTTTCAAAATCTAAGTATGCTGATTGTGTTTATGAGAATAAAATAAGTTCATTAATTTGAAACTTGTATTAAAATCAAAAATTCAAAAACAGTTTGTGATATCTCCAAGGTCATTAAGTTGGACTTGGATGATTAACTGTGGGGGATTTGGATGTTTATATTGTTATAAGAGTTAGTTTCCGATATGATTCGATGAAACTGCCAAATTTATGAGAAGTGATTTTGAGGAGATTGAATTGTTAGATTACAATATCTGGAAGTTTAAAATGTTGTTACTTATAGTTGTATGAGTGATTGCAGGAAAAGTCCAGACTACGATCCCGAGAGCAGAGTCTAAGGGGGAGTCTAAAGACAAGCTGAAAGTTAGAAGAAGCTTGTAGATGGAAAGAGAGGTGTTGATCCCTAAAAGCACGGAAGCTTGACGAAAGGGGGAGCCTGATGATGATAAAGCTGTTGATGATAGAGTCAGTGATGAGATCCTGGTATATCATTCAAAAGTATGAAGCTGATCAACAAAGTGATGGATGCTTACAATGTTAAAATCTGAACGAGAAGGCAGAATGACCAAGAATGAAGACTCGAAGCCGAAGACTTCGTCAACATCTAAGGGGGAGTCTGTTGGTGCACGGAATGTCTGTTGACTTCGTTTACATCAAGTCTTAGGTCAAGATAGTTAAATTGGAGCTTGAGAGTCAAAATTAGGGTTATCTTGTTAATTTCGCTTATATGTACATTAGAGTAAGTGATTTCGCTCATTAGGTCATAGGGTTTCGCTTATGTGGTCACTTGGTAGTTTCGCTTATATGTTCACATAGGGGTTTCGCTTATATGTCATGTCATATAAGCGAAATCAGTCAACTATAAATACCTCATATGTGATCTCATTCTGTAACCATTGGAGCGAAACCTGTTCATGTGCTAGGTATTAAAACTCTGTCAAAATCAACTCAGAAAGCATAAATAAAGAAGGAATTAAAGAGAAAAGTTGTTGTTACTTTGCGTGTATTGATTCCGCCTTTATACGTGAAGATGAACTACCTTAACTGACTTTTCAGGGACATAGAACGGTCCAACAACCACTTTCTTTAACAACTCAGACTCATGATCAGTGTCAGACGCTGTGAATGTGACATCAATATTGTCTGGTAACTCATCAATGATTTCAGACTTTAACTTGATGTTGAGAGCCTTATTTAAACGTTCTTCATTTGGTTTTCTGGGTGAATAACTATTCCAAATCGGAGGCGGACACTTGCTATACTTGACACTTTGTTTCTTACCAGTATCCTCTTCATTCTCCTTATCTTGGAAAGCTTCAAGACCTACAACAGTAGGATAAACTCGATCAATCAAATAATCACATGTTGTATAACTCAACAACAAACGTTTGATTCTTTCACTCTCAATTTTCTCAAATTCCAAATCCTGCTTTAGCTTTGCACAGTCTTCAATATACTCATTGATGACTTTCTGCTTTGTCATTAAAGTGGAACTCATCATTGTCATAGCAGCATCAACTTCTGAATTTGTCTTTTTCAAACCATCAACTGTTCTGTTCAGCACGTCATAAGATTCATTCACATACTTCACATCAGACAACAAATTCTCTTTCAGCTCTTCCAGTTCATGAATCTTCTTGTCTTTCTCACCACAATCTTTGCATGATTCCATACATTTTAGACAAGATTTCATGATCTCAACTAGCTTTTCAACCTCAACAACCTTCTCAAGTTCAACAATTTTTTCTACCTCGACAATTTTCTCAATTTCGACAAGTTTTTCAACTTCGACTATTTTTTCAACTATCTTTTCTACTTCAACAATCTTTTCAACTACTTTTTCTTCATCAACTTCTGTTTTTATCTCACACTCTTCATTTTCAACTTTCTTTGTTAAAATTTCTGCAACTTCAGCTTTCTCGGCTTCTAGTTTTTCTTTTTCTTCAGCAATTCTTTTTGCTTCCAATTCTCTCTTCAATCTAGCATCCTTCTTTTCATTCAACATCTCAATCTTATCTGCAAAAAAAAAATTAAAACTAAATGAGTCTAAACTTTTTCTTGCATTATTAATGTACTCTTCCTCGTCATCAGTATCATCATCACTTTCTGATGATCTAAAGATCTTCGTTCTTTTGATTCCTTGTTCTTCTAAGATTCTAGCAACAAGTCCTGAACCAGGTGGAATGTATTTATCCCAGCTAAATCCTTCTGCAACCTTTTCATCATCTTGGTCAATTATACCATAACAAGCTCTTTTTTCTTCAATGGTACGTGCATGTGCAGTTTGTGGTTGTTGGGCAATCTGATGAAAAATTGATCTTTGATAATAATTGTTTTTTCCAGACTGATCTTGTCTTCCATTTGCTTCTTTGTTTTTGCACTCATGCTTAAAATGACCTTTTTCTTTGCAACGAAAACAAGTGACCTTTGATTTGTCAAACCCTATCGGAGATGCACTCATTTCTTGAAAATCTTCTCTTCCAGTGACTTGTGTAAATTTTTCTGCTCTTCTAACTGCACTGGCTAGACACCACTTGATATCCATCAACTCAAGTTCCTCCGCATCAATTTGGTCATAATCCTCTTTGGTAAGCATCGGATTTCCAATTCTACCAGCAATCAAACTTTCATATGATTCCAACATAGCAACGAGTGATGCCATATGTTGCTTAGCTATTTCCGGAGAAAGATTTTGACCATTTTGAATGTTCAAGGTAACATTGCACTGCAGATTTGTAGAATTCTTTTGTTGAGAACTTGGTGTTGTAAAATTTGGATCAAAGCTTGAATATGAAGACTAAGATCCACCACTTTGTGTCACAGTACTTCCCTTTGTTCCAGAAGAACTATCAGCACTGAAACCAGTTTGAATCTTTGGGCTTGGAGTAACTTCAAATTTGTTTTCTCTGTAGTATAAACTCACATCTTGTTGAGCATTTGGATTAGACATGATAGCAGTTTTCTGGATATTCAACTCATGCTCTTCAATCTTCTGAATAAACTGTGCCAGATTCATATTTTCATATTTTCTCATGTGTTTTAGGATCAACAAATAAGTTCCCCATTTCTGCTGTGGTAATGCATCGGCTAGTTTATCAACCCATTCATCGTAGTCTTTCTTTATTTCCAATCTTCCCATTTCCAAAACCAAATGACATTATCTATCAATGGTCTTTTTTGTTGTTTCACCTTCTAAGGCTACAAACATATCAAATTGTTAGGATCGAAGGCTCTTGTGAGAGTGTTTGTTTGTGTAAATTGAACAATCAATGAATATGAAAAACATGTAAGGTGCAATGGAAATGAACAAAAAACTTTATAAACACAATCATAAAGAGAAATGGATTTGATAAACACATGAATTGCATCAGTCGAAAGATTACACAGTAAATCAAATGATTACAAACATGCTTACAAATCAACTCCCCCTCAGCCTGATACTCCAGTGGTTGGTTGCACAAGATGAAAGGATTGAATTGAGGAGAAGAACTCACTCAAATCGATCAAATGTAACAGTGCAGAATACTGCTCCATTTATAGACAAGCCAAACTACTGAGGCATCTCAGCTGACGTCACCATGAAAGCGACGTCTAACAGCCTAACAACCTATAACCACTGTTCCTTTACAGACACTGCTAATCTTAACCACTGACTATATATATAAAACAGATGACACACTAAACTACTGCTTTCTCCTTTCATCAGTGCTTTCCTCAAGGTTGATCAGTCCTTGGGTGGGCAGTGCTTGAGTCTTCAACAGCGCTTAGAGAACAACAGTTGATAGGACAACAATGTTTAAACTTCAACAGTCTTTAAGGTCTTCATCAGTTGTTAAGGGCAGTGGCTGTTGTATACGATCAGTGGATAGAGGACATTTGATGTTTCAAATCACTTTCAAGGGGAAAGTTCTAGTGTAAACATCTGCTTATTGTGAATCCACTGTCATGATCCGGTTTTGGCTTTCATTATCTGTTCCTCTGGTAGGATTCAATCCCAACAATCTCCCCCTGGAATAGATAATGCCAAAACCCTTCATTATTCTGGATCTTTATTCCTCATCAGAAGTTCCTTAGCTTGTCTTTTAAATTCTGCTTCAAAGTCTCTGGAACTTAGGTCATCCTCATCCCTGCATAGTGAAAGTTCAAGGAGATCCTGCAAATCTTCAACACCAAGACCTAGTGCTTCTTTCCTTGATATATACTTCACTTCGCCATTGGATCTGACCAAGGTCAATACGTGAGTCTTTTGATCAGACATCCACTTTAGTACTTTTAAACCCAATGGGTTTCTTGGGAGAGATTTATTTTCAGATGAGTTTAGAGAAATTGGTCTTGAGAAGAATTGTAAACTTTCAGACATTTGTTTGAAGGCCATTTTGATGACATCATTTGCTGTAGCTTTATCTTCTGCAGTTTCTCTTTCAATCAGCTCTTGCCTCTCAATGTCTGTCATGTCTGTTGAAGTGTTTGGTGATGCAGGTTTGGTTAATACCTTTTTAAAAAGGTTTTGAAGTTTCACTGAGCTATCTTCTTTTAGATCCATTTTCTTGATGGCATCTGTGAAGTACTCAGCTTCCTTTTCTTTTTCTTCTTCACTGGTCAACAGTTTTCCTTTCTCTTGGTTTACCACAAGGCTCGGGTTAACTGTTGATGTGATCAATGTTTTAAGAGTGTCAAGCTGCTGTTCTAGCTTTTTGTAGTTAGGCCTTTTTGAAGTGTCTGGGACTGTTATCCTTCTTTTCTTCAGCCTTTCATAAGCTTCGTCGGTATATTGCTTTGTCCATTTTGCTATGGCTTCAGCAATATCCACCCTAGCATCTATCAGCTCCTCCTTCTTTCTTTTATATTCAGATGTTAGGTTAGCAATGAGCTTTTTGTATTTGTTCCAATTTGGAGCTGTCTTCTTCCTTTTTGGATCATTTTTAATCTTTTCAATTCTGCTTGCCTCATGCTTTAAAGCAACTATTGGCCATTCTTCAAATTGTTTTTCTTCAGCTGGATAGAATTTCTCCTTCATTATGTATGAGAGATATTCTTTTCTTATTTCTTTTCGTTGATCTGCCTTTTATTTGTTCAGATCTTGTGCATAGTCTTCTATCAGCTTGCCTTTGGTAAGCAAGAACTCCAATTTTTCAGAAATGACTTCTTCACTTTGACCTTCACATTCAACTTTAGCTCTTATCTTAGCCTTCCTTGCTTTGAGCTTAATATATTCATCCATATTTTCTGGGACTACAAAGCCTATGAGAGAGGGGAATCTTCTTGTTGAAGGATCATCATTTGTGTAGAATTGTCTCATCTCATTTTTTACAGCTTCCAGTTCCAGTGGATATCTTGCAGCATTAGGATCAAATTTGTCTTCATCTGCTTGAGTTATTTTTCTTTTTCTGGCATACAGCTTTGTAGGAGAAGGAGGTTTTGGTTGTGATGTAGGAATGTTGAGAACAGCGGTGGATGATTGACTAACAGCTGTTGAAACAACTGGTGTTTCAGCCTCTGTTGTCATTACAACTACTGATGTGTCAGTAGATGTATTCTGCTTTTGAGCAGGGGTTGAAGGTTGTGAAGTTGTTTTTGATGGTGGTGTAAGGGAGGCAGATGATGTTTTGGGTGGATCAGTGGTTTGACAAGCAGCTGTTGAAACAACTGGTGTTTCAACCACTGTTGTCATTACAACAGATGTTGTAACATCTGATGTCTTCTGCTTTTTAGCAGGAGGCGATGGTGGTGGTGGTAAGGCAGTGGTTTTGGTGTGTGTTGTAGTGGTGTGTGTTGATGAGATGGCAACTGTTTGACTAGCATTTTTTGAAACCACTGGTGTATCAGCTGTTTGGATGGAAGTATGAGATTTTGTGGTTTGAGATTTGGAACCTTTTGGAAGTGGTTTAGATGTCTGTTTTGCTTGTTCTGTTTCAATATATAAGCCATCTTCTATTCCCTTCTTTTTCAACTTGATTTTCTCCCCCTTTTTGGCATTATCTGCAAGGGGGTTATCCATGAAAAGAATAGTGGAAGGAACCTTTCCAGTGGTGCTTTGTATATGAGCCTTGATAGCTTTGATATCTGCTTGAGTATCTTTAAATCTTGACTCCACCATGTTAGTCAGCATTTGTACATGTATTGCATGTTGCTGATCAGCCATTTGTTTTTGCTTTTCAAGCAGGGGTTGGAATAAGTTCCACAACTCATTTGCAGCAGGTGCAGGTTGTGCAGATGCTTGAGCTGGAGCAGCAGTGGATTGTGCTTTTTGAGCTTTTAGCAGCTGTTGCACCATATCCTTTATTTCCGCAACTGATGTTTCAAGTTTCTCAACTCTGCCCGTCAATTCCTGATATTTTGAATCATCATCCAATTTAATGGAATCATCTGTTTCCCCACCAGCAGTGGTTGTATCAATGTGTGACTTAGGACATGAAGCCCAGAAATCATCCATTGATGCCCCTTGTTCTTGGTACTGGGGACTTCTTTCTTCAGCACTTGATAACCTTGTTATTTTACCAGTGGTCAAAGCAAACTCACTAGTGGTTACCAGAGGTGCTATGGAAGAAATTGCCTTCAAGGGAGTCTTACTAATGAAACAACTATCCAACTGAAGATCTGTTGATCCATCACTTGTAGTTGCTGCTCCACTTGAACTACCACCAAGAGTTACTTGTAACTCAAGGGGTGTAACCTCCTCAGTTGTTGCCGGGATAGCAGGGGTAGTAGCATCAGACCCAGTCACTTGTGGGAGTATACTCTCAGTGATAGGTGATAGAGAGGAACTGGTTTATGTCTGAGCTATAGCAACTGCATGCAACAAGGGTATTATGGATTGTGGTAATATGATTGGTGAGGGTATGGGTGTTGAAAGAGACATGTCCTTGGGATCAGGACTGAGGAAGATGGATCCGATGCAGAGCTTCATATTGTGGGGTCCATGTGCTTACAACCTGATCCTTTTGTGAGGATGCAGGAGGAGTTTGAGGCAATGGTGGAGATCTTTCTACCAACTGCTGTGAGGAAG
The DNA here is from genome assembly GCA_030545235.1 of Helianthus tuberosus. Classification (NCBI taxonomy): domain Eukaryota; kingdom Viridiplantae; phylum Streptophyta; class Magnoliopsida; order Asterales; family Asteraceae; genus Helianthus; species Helianthus tuberosus. The sequence continues at coordinate 98,035,890 of CM060433.1, read as the reverse complement.
TAGCAACAGTGGTTTGTGGTGACATTTGTTTTGTCACTGGCAGTTGCTCTGGGATCTCATCTTCCAGAGTTGCCTTTGTTTTGGGTTTGGTGGGTTTTCTGGATGTTTTCTTTTTGGTCTTTTTGGTAGTGGCAGGTGTGGGTTTCAAAGCAATGGTAGTGCTGCTATGATCACCTGGAGCAGTGGGCTCAGCAGCAGATGTCTGAGGAGCAGTGGTAACTGCTAAATTCTGCTCAGACACCTCTGCTTTTGTTTTTATTGGTGCCATCATTGTAGAAAATGTTTCAGTTGTTAACCCTTTTATTTGAAAATAGACACCCTGTTTGAGCAAATTTTCATTTTCTTTTCCAAATTTTTGTTTAAAATAGTAACTTAAAAATCTTGGAAAAAGTAAAAATGCTTTGCTATCAACGTTTTTCTCCAAATCATCAAAGATTTCCTGGGAATAGTTAAAATTTTCATTGTTTAGAATAGCATAACCCAGGCACTGAATCTTTGAAGGTATTTCGTTAAAAGCAGTTGTTTTATTCGAAACACACATCAAGAGAGTGTGAAATAAAAACCTAGGTGCAGAAGGAAAGAAACCCTTTTGTAAGGTATCTCTTTTTGGTTGTTCTGCGTATCCCCTTTTTAAGAAATCAGATTTCAACTCGGTTTTATCAAAGGAAGTTTTACCTTTCTGATCATCGAGTTTAAAGACTTCTGAGATGGATTGAGGAGTAATTTGAATCGCTTTACCCTGTATGGAGGAGTTGATGGCGACTACTTTATCGTCTTGTTTTTCAAGCGTAGCATTTTTTCAAAACTCTCTATGGGTTTGTTGATAGATTGGAGCATCTGCTGTAAGCAAAGTTTTGTACTTTGATGCAGATATAATGTCGATGATGGAATCAAAGGTGTGGTTGTTTGTGGGTTTTGTGAGTAGACCCAAATAGTTGTGAGGGGATTTGTATGGTATTTCAATGGATTCAGCGGCCGTTTGATCGACCTCTTTGGAAGATGATGGTGATTTTAGTTTTGATTTTGATTTTGATTTCGTCATTTTGAAAAGGAAGAAGAAGAACAGAGAATGATTTGGGATGGAGGGTTGAAAACTGCTTTGAGAAGAGAATTTTAGAATTCAATTCGACAGTGTAAAAACCCTGTTTGGGGGTTTTGATCAGGGTTTTATTAAGGGAAAAAAATGAGTGCTGATGTGGCAGCGGTTACAAAGATCTGAGGGCTAAAAACTAACCACGTGCCAACCTCTGATGAAGTGGATGAAGAGTGGAGGACAGTTGTTTTGAGAACCACTGATGTACCAAGCCTCAGTAGTTACAACGGTAATAATGTGATAACAGTGGATGATTTTTACTATCAGTAGATAGCATATCAGTGGATAAGACACTGATTTTGAACATCAGTGCTTGCCAAGAAACTGAAGGATCAGTGGCTGACTTTCAGCAGTGGACAGTATTTAGGAAACAAATGTTTGAGCAAAACAGTGGTTAGGGGTAAGGTAATGGTAATGATTTGAAAGACTAGTATGTTAGCAACTGTTTTGAGAATTTTCATTCAAGGTTTTGCCACATGTCATTTACACATTTTGAAGCTTTTACAACTCCTTGACAGTGGTTTAGTACCCCAGATGATGTAAACTTTTTACTAAGGCTACTTATTCTTGCTATAATATTTAAATTAAAACAAGAGTACCCCAGTATTTCAAGGTCTTTTGGCAATCAATCTCTGATCAGTTTTAAGACAAACTTGAATTAGATATGACCTTGACACTTGTACCAAATTCCTTTTGATCTGTTTTGAGGATAATATAGCCAACAAAAATAAAGGTTATACATCCTGACAGGAGATTGAAACCTTTACTATCAAAAACCAGTAAAGGTTCAAAATATATTATTCAAAAAAATGAAGAATGATATATCCTGCCTTATTCGAGAGAAGTAAAGAATTTTCTGAAAACAACATCAAAAAGAATCTGGTATAAATTTCCACTGAAACTCCTAATCATATCAATCTCAAGCTCATGAAAATGGTCAGTGGTTTGACAACAGTGGTATGAAATTTTAAATACATTTTGACCAATGTTTGGTACCATTCTCTTGTTGATTGATTGACAACAGAAAAATGAGGACACAAGATCACATGAGTTTTCGAAAACCCTGGTGTAGATTTTGTTGCCATGTGATGATTCTGAAAATTTGTCTAGTCCTTTTGAAAGTTTATTCTCTGCGAATACTATTGTTACCTGAACCCTTTCCTGAACCAATGAATGCACACAGTTTCTTAATGACCATAGTTACCCCAACTTTTGACTCTTAAGCGTTTTATATTTATACTCTTTTCTTTTGACTTCAAAAGTTTTGAGATAAACACACTTTTTGAGTTTTTATGATTATCTTCTTCCCTTTTTACCCTTCCCATTCATAAGTACTGAAATACTCACTGGGAGGCATTTATTGAAGGAATACTTATTCCAAAATCATTTTGCAGTAATGTTTTGAGAGATTTGGTCATTTATACACATGCTCATGCCAAATTTCACATCACCTATGATATGGACATTTTTGACTCCTGATTTTCTAAATGTAATTTTAACTAGGTTGGTTTGTTCCTTTTGAGGATCTCAACCTGTTTTTCAACACATAAGATCAAGTGACTAAAGTTTTAATTTCCCTCTCTTTCGTTAGCAAAAACACTAATGTTTTTATGAACATAGGTTTTTGTTAATCCGAGGTTCATACTTTAGCATCTAATATAATGAGAACATCACAAATTTCATAACAACAGTTGAAATCAATTTTGAAAAGAAGAAATAATATCATAGTTTAACAGATATGTTTTCAGATCTGAAAACTATGAGTGACTTGTGTATGAAATCATTTGTTGTGTGAAATTTGTGTGTCTTATGACATCTTAGTTGTTTTATAGAGTTTTTGAATAGTATTTCTGAACTAATTACTCGTTACTCTGTTTTTCAACTGAATACAACCAAACTTAGTATCAATGAATCTTTGAGCTGAACTGTTATGTCAAATTGATTGTTAGATCGAATTTGACTGTCCGAGCTCTGATACCAATTGTTAGGATTGGAGGCTCTTGTGAGAGTGTTTGTTTGTGTAAATTGAACAATCAATGAATATGAAAAACATGTAAGGTGCAGCGAAAATGAACAACAAACTTTATAAACACAATCATAAAGAGAAATGGATTTGATAAACACATGAATTGCATCAGTTGAAAGATTACAAAGTAAATCAAATGATTACAAACATGCTTACAAATCAACTCCCCTCGGCTTGATACTCCAGTGGTTAGTTGCATAAGATGAAAGGATTGAATTGAGGAGAAGAACTCACTCAAAACGATCAAATGTAACAGTACAGAATACTGCTCCATTTATAGACAAGCCAAACTACTGAGGCATCTCAACTGACGTCACCATGAAAGCGACGTCTAACAGCCTAACAACCTATAACCACTGTTCCTATACAGACACTGCTAATCTTAACCACTGACTATATATATATAAAACATATGACACACTAAACTACTGCTTTCTCCTTTTATCAGTGCTTAGAGAACAACAGTTGATAGGACAACAGTGTTTAAACTTCAACAGTCTTTAAGGTCTTGATCAGTTGTTAAGGGCAGTGGCTGTTGTATACGATCAGTGGATAGAGGACATTTGATGTTTCAAATCACTTTCAAGGGGAAAGTTCTAGTGTAAACAACTGCTTATTGTGAATCCACTGTCATGATCCGGTTTTGGCTTTCATTATCTGTTCCTCTGGTAGGGTTCAATCCCAACACAAATGATTTCTTCAGTAAAGCGCTTTTGTTCTTGATCATATCTGCACTTCCTTTAAACTTTTGAATCAATGCAGTCCAAATTCATCTTGCAGTACCTTCATGTTGGAGTAAAACAAGGATATCTTCTTTAACTGCTTGTTGAAGAATACTGATAATCATTTTTTCACTTGTATATTTCAATTTTTCAACATCTGAATAATCAAAGAAAGCCTTTTCAATCCCACGTTCATTTTTCGGTTTTTCGTAATTTTTCTCTAATGAACACCATGCATCAAACTTATAAGCTTGCACCCAGTTTTCAAATCGATTTTGACATCCTCTAAAATCTTCAATGTACATAAGTTTCGGCGGTTTTTGATAAGTTTCTGTCTCATTCTCACTATAAAGAGTTTCGGCAGCTGTAACTGGAGCAACTGGTGTAGCAAACGCATTGTAGAATTCTTCTTCCATGATTCTATAATCTGTATCACAAAGTCAACACGGTTCAAAATCAACAAGATTCACACTAAATATGAATTCAAACGAAATCACTTGGAGTGAAATTATCAAACTCAAGCGAAATCAGAATTGGTGCAGAATAAGGTCTTTCAAACGAAATATCTATTCCACGCGAAAATACTCAAACGAAATTACGATTTGATACGAAATAAGGTAATTTCGTATGAAATAAGGGAATTTCAAACGAAATCACACTTTGAAGTGGAATTAAAACAAATTTCGTGTGGAATTAGGTAATTTCGTGTGAAACGGCTCAAACGAAATTACACTTAGAAGCGAAATTATGTAATTTCGTTTGAAATCAAGCTATAATTCCGTACGAAATTATGCTAACGTCATCATTTTCGATCTGTGTTTCAAGCGAAATTACTAATTTTACCACTTTTAGATCAAATTTAAGTCCAAATCTTTCAAGGATTCGTTAAAACACTGTTTCACATGACATGTATGAAATTCAATCCATTTTGACCGTGAAATCTTGCGAATTTTATAAAAGAAGGTGTAGAAGACAGATTTTATGGCTCTTTTGGCAAGAACTCTTCCTCTTGAGATCTGATACCACTTTTAGGATCGTTTTGTGACCCAAACGAGTCAATCAGAAGAGTTCTAATCAATTCAAGAGGCGGAAACAGATGAATTGACTTGGAAAACAGCTTGTTTCACACTTAATTGTCTTGTTTTATTGATATAACAAGTTTCCAGATCAGTAGACACGTCAGCAACACTTCGGTACCGGAATTACAAAAGTTACAAATGATTTCGCATCAAGGGTTTATATAGAGGAGCTAATTTCGCTTGAACATGTTCCAAGCGAAATCTAATTTCGCACGGAATTACCCATATGACACTTTCAAGCGAATTTACATACCTCATGCGAAATTACCTCTAAACCCTAATTTCTAGAACTACGTGCCCTGATCTAACATTCTTAATACAAGACTCGATACAAGACGAAGTCGACAGACGTATGCACCAACATTGTTCGACCGAGATAGTCGTTTTGTGCCAAGGATATGGCAGATGTTTCAGAAGGCGTTTGGGTCACAATTGAACCTTAGTACTGCCTCTCATCCTCAGATGGATGGTCCAAGTGATAGGACGATACAGACTTTGGAAGACATACTATGTGCTTGTGTGATGAACTTTGATGAAAAGTTGAAATACTCACTTGCCTTTAGTGGAGTTTTCCTACAATATTAGATATCACGCTGCTGTTTAGGCCGCTTCGTGTGAAGCTTTATATGAACGTAAGTATCGGTCCCCCCTTCGTGTTGGGCGGAGACTGGAGATAAATGATTTATTGGCCCCATGTTGATTCAGGAAATTATAGGCAAGATTGTTCGGATACATGGACGTATCAAGTCAACACGTGGTATTCAGAAAGGCTGCGCTGATAAGCGGCGGAAACTGGTGGAATTCGAGATAGGAGGTATGGTTTTAATGAGAGTCTCGCCTTGGGAAGGTGTGGTACGTTTTGGAAAGCGTGGGAGGTTGGACCCACGGTATAGTAGACCTTTTGAGATCCTGGAAAGGATCGGGACCATTGCTTACAAGCTGAAACTTCCAGAAGAACTTAGCAGTGATCACGACATGTTTCACGTGTCTAGTCTTTAGAAGAGCCTGACTCTAGGAACAGTCGTTATTCCCGCAAACAGGATTGACGTCAGCAACACACTCCAATTTATTAAAAGAACCTGTTAAGGTTGCAGACTGGAAGTCCGCAAAACACGGAAAAGTCGTAATTGATTTGTTAAGAGTTCGTTGGAATTCATATCTTGGCCCAGAGTTTACTTTGGAACATGAAGACCAATTTAAGCCTAAGTGACCACATTTGATTCACAACTCCACTGCGATCGATGGCATAGCTTGAATTTCGGGACGAAATTCTTTTAACGGGGGAAGAATGTGACAACTGGCACATTCCGTACAATAATTAAACAGTAATCCGTGCTTTAATAACTATGCATGATCTAGTTTACAAGACGAATGAAATTCTGATTTCTGTTATATACATACAATGGCATTTCTTGTTGCAAGACTTTCATCATTACTACATGCAACACAATATAGTTCTATTAATGCAAAGAACAGAATTGGCACAACTATCAGACAAACTAGAAGTACTGACGGGAGTTCAGTACTTAGACAGACATGATGTTAAGACACAAAATAAGCCCCAGGACCAAGTGTTACACTAGTATAGTGTGTAGGAAAGTAGGGATTACAAAACTGCCTTCCTAGTGATGACATAGGCACCGGAAAGTACCAGAAACACACTAAAACTACAAAATTCTGCAGCAAATAAACAAATTCAGCAAAAATTCAGCTTTTAACATCTAAATATAATGTATAATTGTGATATAATGGTCCAGAATACTTTCCTAAGTGTCGGAAATCAAAACTGTCACAAAAAGCAACATAAGGCACACTAAACTGCGCAATTTAGCACTTTAACGAACAGTAACGAAACGAACAACCGGACACTACCCGAAACATCAAATTCTTACTACAAGCATTTTTTTAGTGTCACGAAGCTAGTTATAGTCACCGAACATCATATTACATCTCATAAACACTAAACACATAAAATACCTAACTAGCACCATTTCATCCTAACTAAACTTGTAACTAACTTTTGAAATGGGACTAGATACCCCCCCCCATAACCGGTTATAAAACTGGGCCCCACACATTGATTTTATTTCAATATTTTATAAGATTTGTTGGGTATATTCTAGACATGTTATACCAATATGCCATATGATGTTGGAAGTTAATTTTAGAAACCACAAGTTCTTACACCATTCTCATTTTTACCATTTCACCAACATCTCCACTTCTCCTCTTCTTCAATAGCTCATGGCCACACCCCCTAACACCCATACTTTCATTTTCATCCATCATACAACACTTCCAAGCTTGTTCTAAGATCTATGGAGCCTATCTAAGAAGGTTGCAAGCAACGGAATTGGAAGGACATCTCTCTAGTGCTTTTATCCATTTCATTTGTCATCTTCATCTTCTTGAACACCATCCCTAGCCTTGTGCTAGTAGTAAGACCTTCCTAATCTCATTTTACTTCATATTATGTTGGTTAAAAGATGATACAAGTTGTTAAACATAAAGATCATTAAGAAACATAAGCATAAACATGAACATAAAACTCTAAATCATGAAGAACAAGTTGTTTTAAGTGTATGTAGTATACTTGATTGTTCATTTCTTGTGTTTATGATGTTGATCATCATAAGAACCTTGCTAGATGATGATTAAACACATGATCTAGCAAGTATCAGGATAGATCTTGAGAAAATCATAATGATCATCCTTTATGTAAACATGAACTTGAAAAATGAAGTTGTTTTTATGTATGATGAAGTATGAAACATGTTATAAGACTTGTAGAATGATGATTTCAAAGATAGATTTCTCAAGAAACTAAGTTAAAACACAAGATTTACATAAACTTTGTTCTTAAAGAAATTAGTGGTTAATCAAGTTTAGAAATATATATTTAACAAGAAAAATTCAAGAAGAAATATTTTTAGAAAATCCCTTTACAAGTTGTGAAGATCTAAATTCTTCAAGAATGATATTTTTAAATAAATAACCACACTTTAAAGGGTAACTAAGCTTACTAAATACACTAGTAAGTTACTACAAATTTTTACAAAGTTTCAAGTTCATGTCATAGTGTAAATATCATATTTTTGGCACATTGTAAGTCTTGAATGATTTGTTGATGAATGATGATGATTTTAAAAGAAAATGATATGCTTTGAAAGCATGAAAACCTCCATTTTTAAGGGGAAACTATGGTAAAAATTTTCTAAAAATATAACACTTGGAAAAACTATTTTTAAACAAATAATTACAAGTATATTTTAAACCATTAAATTTTATATAAAGTTTGCCATGACTTTTGTTACAAGATTTTAACTATTGGAGGTTGGTTTTTGTAAATAAAAGTGACTAAATATGTATTTAGGAAATATATATTTAGAGGTTACCATGTGTGTGATTATTTGTATATCATGTGTACTAGTTATATTATTTTAGGACCTGAAATAATATAACTCACCAAAATACCAAGAAACTACAATCCAAAATGTTACCGAAATTCCAAGAGAATGAATATACAAAATATATCCAAATATTGGAAGAAACCGAACAAGGAATATAACTCACAAAAATATTCCGGAATTTAATTCATAAGTATATTTTGGTAATTGGTATTTTGGACACCAATATAATGGAAATATGATTTTTACAATTATTACAAAATATAACATATTTTGACAAGAAGAAAATATATTATTTTGGTAAGTAAAAATATATTTTCTCGGAATTATTAGAAGTTATATTATTTTTGGAAAAAATATATATTTTCTTAAATAAACTCTGGACATATTATTTTTGGGTGAAAAATAGATTTATATATATATACGTATGTGTGTATATATATATATATATTCTAAGTTAGACTTGAAAATATATTATTCTTGAGACTTATATGAAAAGTATAAATATTTTTGCCAAGGAAAAATTCTAAATAATTTTTCTATGTAATATTTCTTAAAATATATATTTTGGAAAAATAGATTGATGTATTTTTATTAGAAATATTGTTCCGGAAAGGTTAATACAAAAATTAAGTATGAGATACTTAATAAACACAATAAAAATACGTATTCTCGTACGTATAATTACACACCGGAAAACGTCATCGATACTTGGCAAAAATATAGAAGGATAAGAATACGAATACAAATACACGCATCCTTGGGGAGTTATACAAGTACAAATACATAAACTTGAGAAGTTAAAATGTATTATTTTAACTAATATTCCAAAATTTGTAAATATAATTTAAGTTAAAATATCTATTATTTTAACAAACAATTATATAACTTGGAATAATACTAAGGACACAAAGAAACGTAACTCAAAGACACTAATTAATACTAAGTCAAGGCACGACCCGCTCGTCTAATAGACCGTAGTACGTTGTAGGTAGTCATGCACACTAGTAGCAGCTTGAGTTACGTCGGATTGAAGAACGCAAAACTGTGAGTTCATGTCCCCCTTTTCTCTAAACAGTTTTTGGTTTTATAACTCTCGGGGTTGAAATACATGTTGCACACATTTAAATGGTATGAATTGGCTATGAAATGAATTATAGATCATGTGAGCATAGATTGAAATGGAAATGCCATTAACTCTTAATTATGGACGAAGGTTCGATCTAACGGGTACGACCGAGCCCCACTCATGGCCCTTATGTGACCACTTGAGTGCTTCGGTGTCCCAGTCGAGGTAAATCGACAACGGTCAAGGGTAAAATTGACACAGTCAAGGTAAATTGACGCAGTCAAGGTAAATTGACACAGTTGAAGGGAAATTCGACACAGTCGAGAGGAAATCGACGAGGGTATAAGCCTACTCATTTTGAGTGCTCCCTATGTCTTCACATACATTAATGTCCTTGCAAAACATTAATTTGATCTGTTCATAGATGCTTTCATACCTGTTTTCAAAGGAGTCTCTCAAATGTTTACAAGATTATCAGTACTCATACAAAACGCATGAACTCGCTCAACTTTTGTTGATGTTTTTTTTTTCCAAAATTACATGTATTTCAGTTAACAAGTTGGATCTTGGGCGCGGGTGTTGTTTCTGGAAGTAAATTCCAAGTTTAGGTGTCATCCACTTTTGTTGGCTTTTAACTTAGTCAAGGTTGTGTTGTTTGAAACTTAAATGACTAGTGTTTGTAATATTTTAAACTTAATGAATGGATGAACATCATTTTGATAATATAGTTGTTTATTATGATTGAATGCAATGATATTGAACAAGTCACACATCATACGCTTCCGCAAGAGTCAGGGTGTGACAAAACATTTCCTAACAACAGTTCATCCATTATATCCAACAGACGTTGCCAGGTTGACAGATGTTTAGTATCATCATAGATTTTGTAAAAATTCTTTGTAAACCACATTAGTAGTGGTTGTACAGACTCGTTTATCTTTATCACAAATCAAAACTTTCAACCCCTTCCTAATTTTTACTCTAGATACAGCAACATAGAGCTGGCCATGACTAAACACTGGACGTGGAAGATATAAACCAACACGCTCCAATGATTGTCCTTGACTTTTATTTATTGTCATAGCAAAACACAGTGAAAGTGGGAATTGTCTTCGAGAAATCTTCACTGGTATTCTTTTCTCAGAAGGTGTCATCTTCAGTCTTGAAATCAAAGTATGATGACCTATATTAGTCCCTGTGATAATTTTTGCTCCAATCAGAACTTTTCCGAGCCTCGTGACTTGTAAACGTGTACCATTACACAATCCATTTTCCTGATCAATGTTTCTGAGTAACATCACTGGAGCACCAAGTTTCAGTACTAATTTATGGTTTGGTAAACTAGATAAATGAAGATTGTTTAACATATCAGGAGGAAACAATGCCATATTAAGCTCTGATTCTTCCTCAGATTAGCATAAACTGTCACACCCCAACCGATGGCAGAATCATCGGGGCATGGCACTGAGCGAAACAGATTGTCCAGAAGTTTCCATAACAACTATCATTACCATTCACTTTAAATTAACATGTCCCATACCATGTCTCAAACAGTAAACAAATTATTACAGATAAAAGTCCAGGCAAATATTCTGTTCCGACAACTCAGATTTAAATAGACAGCCGTTGTTTATCTGCTTCTAGAGACCCTTAGTTTGACCACTACAGACAACTATTTGTTGGGCTCTAAAGCTTTATTCTAGCTTCAAATTCCTACCAAGTGTGCGTCCTAAGCACCTGTCACATACGTTAAAATAATGTCAATACATAAAATGTAAAGGTGAGCATACAAGTTTGATAATAGCATATAGAGTTCGAATTCGTTTACGCATAACCAGCACGTACACATAGTGAAATGAAGCACGTTAGTTATCGACATAGATCCATCGATACCAATGACTGCGGGTTGACTGCCCGAGGCAGTTCGCAATACATGATTACCACCGTAATCCATGCAAGTAATGGTCCTTAACAACCCCCGTGTGAACGGGTGCTGAGTCCAAACTATAGTACTATCGTTGCTAAGGCAGGTAGACAGCATTCCATGTGTAAACATAACAAACAAGCATTCATAAGCCACGTATAACATGCATTAACGGTTAGCGTTCAAATAGTATTGAGTAGTGTGATTGTTGTAGTTTGAATATTCGTAACGTATGTAACACCCAAAAGTGCTTAAAGCAAAAAGGGATCGAGTATACTCACATCGATTAATGGATTGAAGGGAGCGCTTAGCGAGTAAGGTTAGCCTGAATAGATTTGATAGCATAACGATAAGTGATGCGCAAAACGTCACAAAGTGTGAAAGGGTCGGATAGTGGTTCGATCGGATGGTAATCCGATCGGATGGTAATCCGTGCGGATGGTAATCCGTGCGGATAACAATCCGTTCGGATGGTCATCCGGTCGGACAGTTGTCCGGTCGGATGACGATTCGAGTGGATTGTTTCTTCCTATAAGAAGGATGTGTTTGTGTATGATGGCTTGTCTTTTGAAGTTTTCGTTGCAGTATTTTGAAAACATTGAAGTATCTCTATCCATCAAGTCGGTCGATCGGATGACTGGTCGTGCGGATGACAATCCGTTCGGATGGTCATCCGGTCGGACAGTGGTCCGGTCGGACGACGACTTAGTGCTGAGGTTACTTACTGAAAGCAAGTTCACAACAGAAGCGTCATTCGATCAGATTGGCAATCCGATCGGATGGCAACCTTGTTATTGAACATGTTGAAAATTGTTCAAGTCTTTGAAGTCTTAGTATCTCATGATCCGAAGAGTAATCCAGTTAGATGGTCGTCCGATCGGATTGCAATTCGTTCGATACTCAAACTTCCGCTAAGTTTGTTTTAAAAGTGGGACCCAAGTGTGATCTGTTCGGATGGAAATCCGTTCAGATGACCTATCCGATCGGATTGTAATCCGGTCGGATAGCAATCCGTTATGGTTGTTCTGTTCGTCCTACACTTGGTCGTTTGATGGTTTGTCATTATGTCAAGACACTTTGACAACGTGTTAGCCAACAGAACCCTTAGTTTGACCCAGATGACCAACCCGACCAGGAATCACCCTAGTCCAGCCAGTTACCGGCTTGAGACGGTTGTTCTTGACTAACCCGAAATCGGTAGTCTCGTGGGTAGGATCCGGATCTTGAGCTAATACAACACTACGATAGAGTAGAAGACTAAATCAGGGTCGGATCCTATTGGTTTTGAGTGTAAGGAGTGTAAAAGAGTTGAAAGAAAGTTAGAGACCATCTTTCAATCCTTTTTCACCATTCTTGTGTCGAGATCTTTACAAGATCTTTGTATGTTTGCGTGGGCAACGGTTAGATCTCGGTTGTTCTTGGTTGATTGAAGTCAAAACATGAAGTTCTTGAAGAACACATGATGACGTAACCCTAGAACACCTGAAATCTAGTGATTTCAGGGTTAAAAGTTAAGATTTAAAAGATAGAAAGGTGTAGGAGTGCATGTAGATCAAGAACGTACAAGATTTAGGGCGAGATCTTACCTGGATTGAGATAAATCGAAGAAAAGGTGAGGAGCACGAATGGTTCGGACAGAGAGTTTCCAGAAATGGAAAGAATGACAATGACAGGGGTATTTATAGGATTCCAAAAGAGGAAAGGGTTATCCGATCGGATGACGTACCACCCGGATGACGATCCGGTCGGATGACATCCTGGTCGGATGACGCCTGACCTGGAGCGCAGTGGCTATCCGGTCGGATGGCTATCCGGCCGGATGGCACTTGGTACGATTGTTTGGCGTGACGATTTTTGATGTTTTGATTTCGATTGAGTTCGATTGATTAACATATACGTATATATATATAACACGCACAAGTAACACATAAGGCACACACACGTATAATAACCAGATTAAGTTGAGTTGCGGTTCGTATCACGATTCGATGTCGAATAGCATTGCTTGATTATCAATTAGTTAACTTTATCGCATTGTTACTTCCTATAATTCACAGTCGTTAGTCGATTAGGTAGCGATTATCACACATCGACTTTAGCGATTAACAACACTTACTCCACATAATATAATTAAAATAGGGAAATTACTATAAGTCAAATTCGTACAATCGGCCGTTGACTTTGACATTGACTTTGACTTTGACTTCCGAAAACACGGGGTGTTACATAAACTATCTGAACTAAAATAAACCTTTTCTTCACCAGACAGACTCTCTAACAACTATTTATTTATTGAATCCACAACTTCATTAGTTGGAGCAAGAATCGCTCTTTGTTGGAAATACGTTAAATCCCACAAAAACTTATTCATGTCCGGATATATAAATGAAATGAGAGAAGAAATAGGATTGACTTGATAATGAATAAGTAAATCATCTGGTATTTCAATATCTATCTCACCATCATTTTCTTCATCAAGCAGACCATCACCAAGCTTTAAAATCCATTCTCCAAATTCCTTTATTTCTTTCAAATCTGCTTCCTGACAACCAACTCTTAATCACATATTCCCAGTTAGCTTTAGTACTTGACAGTATCGCCATATAGAAGAAGAATTCAAAGAAGCATTGACTATCATTGTTCTGGTACCTTTAGGGATGACCGGAAGAATTTGTCAAAAATCACCACCAAATAGAATGACCTTTCCCCCAAACGACTTGGATTCCATGTTCGGTTGACTGGAACGTGATATATCTCTCATTGTTCTGTCAAGAGCCTCAAAACAATGCTTATGAGTCATAGGTGCTTCATGCCAAATAATCAAAGTTGCTCTTTTAATTAAATCACCTAACTCAATATTAGGCTCTATCGAACATATTGAATTCTCATTAATGTTGATTGGAATTACAAACCTTGAATGAGCAGTTCTACCACCATCCAGCAAAAGCGAAGCAATTCCACTGGATGCATCATTCAATACAATTTCACCTTTTGATCGTAATGCAGCTGAGAATGTCTTCCAAAGAAATGTCTTTCCAGTTCCACCATAACCATATACAAAAAAACACACTTCCATCACCTTTTTCAACCACTTCCATAAAAATTTTTAAATATCCTTTCCTGTTCGGAAGTCAAACACTTTACATAACCATCATGTTCCCTTTAAAGTGCTAGTATGTCAGACGATAATTCTTTCATTATCAGTCGATTGTTCGACGATGAAACATAATTGTCCGGAACACTTGGCATATCATCAAAATTTCTCACTGTACTTCCATTGGTAAGTAGCAACTTTTCAATTTCAGATGGACAGATATTTTCAAGTTCTTCTTGTTGAAAATCCAAATCTAAAACAAATGTTGAAAAAAGTATTAGTTTTTTTCCCAATAACAGATCTATTGCATAATTTTAATGTAGTTGTATATAACTTTAATAAAATAATCACATTACCTGCAATACCAGTTATCTTTCGTTGCTGATACAGAATGTCTTCACATAACAGGGACTTCGTTTCTGACCAAAAAACACCAAGACGAGATATCGAATTTGACAGAAACAACATTACAAAAAAAGTCCTCAAGAAATCTCCGGTTGACCATGTGCTAGCTTTTTTGACAGCAATAACATATTCCTTATCATCATCCAACAGTCCCCGTGCAAAACATGCTTCTTTAAATGTTCCAAAAACCTGTCCATCAACTGTTTTTATATCTTCAAAACAGGTTGGTCCCTTAATATGATTCAGTAAAATCCTTAGGTAATAACAATCACCAAGTAATGGTGGGACATAATGTATCCTCACAATTGATCCATACGGATGCTTTCTTTGATTCCATTTGCGATTTTTAGCATTCCATACATAATATCCCGGAAACTGAAAATATCTCAATGTCCTAGCAAATTCATCGAATTTATTACAATTCATCCACTCTGTGAACATTGTCATTTTCACAGTTGGATCAGTAACAATATCACACAAATTATCATGATCGTTATACACAATACTCTGACCATCTTCACAATGAAAAGGTAATACTTCAACAGCTGGAGATCTATAATGTATATCATACATGAATATTCTCCAAGCAGCTTCACAAGCAGATATATATCTACAATCAAGGTATGCTTTTATCTCATCTACAGCTACATTTTGTTCCGTATCATTGTTGGTGCTATTGGCTTGAAAAACAGAAGCCGTGACTCTATCAGGCCCCTTAATAATATATTTAAACAAATATTTGATAGAACCTGACTGGTTGCACCATTCAACGTTAACGTGGCACTGGTACTTTCTAAGCAGGAGAGCATTGTAAGGAACTACAAATCTATTATCAAGTGTCACAACATTCTTTACTACTGCATTACTTGTTTGACGACGACGATAGACAGGATATCCTTCAGAATCAACACAAGTCTCATCTACATATTTTTTGGGAAACTTTTTAGAACATTTGTGTTGAACCATACATGGACAAAGTGGGTTGTCTGTACCACATGGTCCATGAATCATAAATTGCTTGACAAGCTCATATAATTCAGGATCTCTTTCTTTATCTGGTATCTCAGCACTAATAACACGATCAATATCAGATGCAGTTGGAAATTTGCTTTCAGCACCCAAGAACAAACATATGTGAGCATGTGAGAGTCCACGCTTCTGAAATTCCACTGTATACATAACTAAAAAATTTCAACAGTGAGCTGTTAGATAAATATAATTAGATGTTCAAAGTAAAAAATATAACTAAAAGG
Organism: Helianthus tuberosus; assembly: GCA_030545235.1. Lineage (NCBI taxonomy): Eukaryota > Viridiplantae > Streptophyta > Magnoliopsida > Asterales > Asteraceae > Helianthus > Helianthus tuberosus. The sequence continues at coordinate 98,019,818 of CM060433.1, read as the reverse complement.
TACCTGCTTGTATATCACCAAAGAATTTATCTTTCTTGAAATCTTTTATAAGATGATCCAATTTACACTTGAATAATCTAGAGATAATATCCAGTCTGTCTTCAGCATTAAGAGCTTTATCGTGTAAATACCTGTAAATGTCAGGCCAGTTTGGATTACAAGTCACCGTTATGAATAAATCGGGATATCCAACAGACTTGCAAATTTCCATAGCATCCAAGTACTTTTGCATCATATATCTAGAACCACCAGTAAATGATGAAGGTAAACGTATAGGTTTACCTCAACTTGAGGCATTATTCTCTCCACTTTCAACAGTAGCATTCAAGTTCTTAAGACTTTGCGTTCTAAGTTTAGGTTGTTGTGACCTTATATAATTCAACCTGACAGATTCTATCATCGTGTATCCATCAACCAAAAACTGCTGAAATAGTTTTTCGCATTAAGTAACAATGAAAACTGATTCTGTCTATCTTGAATTTTGTAACAAAAGAATTCTCTAATTGTAAGATTGGTTCTAAGTACCTCATTATCAATCGCAACCCCTCTATGTTTAATACCAACTCTATAACCATCTTCTACATATGGGAAAATCAGTGGATATTCCAAACCAAGGTAAGAGGGATGAAGCTCACTAATTCTTTGAAGACCACCAGACTTCTTTCTATCAACAATGTCCCGTTTATCAAATGCTCCATCAAAATCACCAGTTATTAACGCAACAATTTCTGATGCTGTTGGCAAATTGTGAACTCTTCCATACTTATCTCTTGTTCCAATAAGCTTCAAGCTTACATCTTGAAACTCATTTTCTTGAAAACAATCTCTTACCATTCTGAAGGACTGGATAAGAGGATTGCAAGATGTAAGGGCATATTCTAGTGTAGGTTTGCATCTGTCTTGGGCTATTTTGTATGGTTTGGGCTTGATGTGTATAATGGACTTGTTTGGTTGTTTTGTGTTCTATGGGGTATGGGCTTGGCCCAATGTAAAAGGATCTCCTATGCTAGTATAAATAGGAGAGTCCTTAGTCGAATTACGTTGTTGATTCTTGAACAAAATTTTGTACTTGTGCGACTAGTTACGTTGTTGATTCTTGAACAAAATTTTGTACTTGTGCGACTAGGATACCAGACGTTCCTTAAGTTCGTGTGTTCTAGTTTGCTTGAATCAATACATTTGACTTTCAATCTTCGACATCTTGCTTGTAATTCCGCTACTTGTTTGGTGTTTGATATCCGATTGTAGTGATTCTAGACTTACAATTGGTATCAGAGCCTAAGTTGTCTCACGAAGGCTCGGTTGGATCGGATATCTTGAAGATTGTTTTTGCTGCTGATCGTGTTCAAGTTCGACAAAGAAAGGTCTGATTTCTTGGCTTATTTCAGTTTTATTTTATAATTTTCTTCTGTCGACTATTTCTTGGGTTATAGAGGATTTGATTTATCCATTTTTCTTATTGAAAATCTGTTTATTTGCATCTGAATATCAACCCAAGTTGAGGCACGAACACAAATATTAAAGTGGTTTTTCTGTTTTGATTAAAATCAACTTGACATACTTTGAAACAAAACGAGTTTGTTAATCTAAAATTTTGTTTTGTTTTGGTTAAAATTCTCGTGAAAACAAATTGTTTTGGATATCAAAATTGAAATTTAATTATTGATTTTTGATATTAAAATCTTGGTTTGATAAAATAGAAAGGGTTTTAGGTATACATATCAATTTTTGGCTGAAAGCTCTTTGAAAGAATTTAAAATTTCTGGGTTCTTGTGCTTCGAATTTCGTCAAATTTTTCATTAGAATTTTTGAAAAAATTGGGTTTGATCTGTTTGTGTGCAAGTTGGTTGTGTTTGTAGATTTTTGGAAAGTTTGTTGCAGGTATTTTCAAAAAGGATTCGAAAATTGAAATCACCATATCTTTCGGGATTGTGGTTGAAAGTTTGGGATATTGCATTTCCAAAATTATCTTGTGCGACTGAAGGTCTTGTGCGATCGCTGCTTATTGGGTTGTTAAAGAACTGAGGCCCAATACTGTCTCTTGTGCGATTCAGGTTGGGTTGTGCGATCATACATAACTGGGCTGTCAAGGAATCAGGCCTAAGTTTTATAACTTGTGCGATTGATCACATCTTGTGCGACTAGGAAGATCTTGTGCGATCAATTGTTCATCTGAACCGTTGATATTGTTGTGCGATTGACCTCTTGTGCGATTCAACTTGAGGGGTCATATTGTGTGAGTGAAGACTTGTGCGATTCAAATTAAGGGGTCATATTATCTTGTGCGATCGGCAAAAGGTTCAGCTTAAACTGTCTTATGCGACTCACCTTGTACGATTCATCTTGTACGATTGACAGAAGGTTCTCTTGAAAGGTCATCTTGTGCGATCGAAGGGGTAAAATTGTGCGATTGGAAAATTGTGCGATTGTGACTGGATCTTTTTCAAGTAGGCTGAACCGATTTGGCGTGTGAACTGTTACACGGATTTTGTTTTTGTATTGATCCTTTGATTGTTTATTGAACTTTCTGAATTGTCATTTGAACAATATTGTAATCATAAGTGATATTCGTTTGATTTTCATATTTAAAATTACATGTTTCTCATAAGTTTAATTGTCTTTTCAGAAATGGCTCAAATTAATCAATTGGGATTGACTGAAACCGCTGCTATTAACCAGGATCTAGATAACATAATTGGAACTAACAACAGGATTCCTATGCTCATTTATGGGGGATCCTTTTTGTAGGATCGTTTACACGACCAAACGAGTCGTTCAGAAGAGTTTTTGCTCAATACGAAAGGCGGAAACAGACGTATCGAGTTGATTCAGCTTGAGATACACTTTAACTGTCTTTTTGATTGATTTAACAACGTTTTACAGCGAGTAGACACTTCAGCAGCACCTCGGCACTGAAACCGGAAAGTTCCAAATGAAATAGCACAACAGGTATTTATAGGCTAGCCTATTTCGCACGAAACAGTTGGTGCGAAAACAGTTTCACACGAAATAGTCATTTCGTGCGAAATGACCAACTGATTTCGTACGAAATAGTTGTTTCCTATTTCGTGCGAAATACCCTTAAATCCTAATTTCTCGTACTACGTGCCCTGATCTATACAATCTAGTACAAGACTCGATACAAGACGAAGTCGACAGACATATGCACCAACAGACTCCCCCTTGGATGTTGATGAAGTCTTCAGTGTCGAGTCTTCAACATCTTCAGTCTTTATCAGTCTTCACATGCTCTCCAAAGAATCTGACAGTGTAAAGCATCCTCAATCTCTAACTCTTTCAAAATCTCAATGTGACTCTATCTTTTTCTCTAATTATCTTGATCAGATCTCTTGATTCCTTAAGATCGTCAGCATTAGCAGACTCCCTCTTGATATCTTCAGACTCCCCTTTTTCGATAAGCTGGAATCATAGTCTGAAATAGTTTTTGTTCCAAGATCGTGACCTGGCTCTCATTCAGCTCAGGTATCAGAATCTAGCTAACCTGCACATTCTCTACCCAATAATAAATTACACAAATTTAAAATTTGACACAATTAATATCTGCTTACCACATGTAGAATTAATTTCAAACCATCACTTGAAAACATCATTCAAAATGATTTAAAATTTTACAAACCTTGAATGGCCACTTATAAGAAAATCTTTTCAAACACACTTTCCCAAACCTGTTCATCATGTTCAGCACTTGGAATTTTGAAAATCAGCTCTCCAACATCAGTTGTCAAAAATCTTTTTAAATTTTCAAAATTTATGCTAAAACACACTGAAAATCTTTTTGGATTTTGAAATTAAAGAAATTAATGAAAAGCAGTAAAGAAATATACACAGACAATATTTTTGTGAGTATGTGTAAGAGGATCACATCAGTTTTTGAGACAAAACACCAACACCGTTAAGCTTTAAATATTTTAAGTTCTAAACGATTCGCTTAGATTGTCAGTATATTGATCCACTTAAATTTTCACACAAAGTTCAACTGTTTCGAGATATGAGATTAATGTTTTAGAGACTTGAACTTATTCGAATGTCCCACCTCAGAATATACTCCCGTATCCAGATCCCAATATTCATTATTACAGGTGAGTATACCTAGATGATATATGTAAAGGGTTAAATGCGAGGGCCATGAGAGCTCAGGCTATTGCTTCCGCAAAATCAGAGAGATGATGACTTCGACTTTTGGTGTGTTCCCTTTAGAGAATCTTTTCTTCAACACCACATGATTAGCATTTTGCAATGTTTCATCATTTTTTATGCTGAGGGTAGTGCTATATTTCAAGCAAGCGAAAAATATTATACGGGGACTAGGCCATTGCTTCCGCAAAATCAGAAGTCCCGGGATAATACCCCAGATATCACTAAGCATAAAGACCTAGTATCTCAGAAAGAGGGACATTTCAAACAAGATTTCGGGGGTTACCCATATATCCGAGAGATGTTCCCCACGAGATAAGTAAGTTTGAAATTTAGGTTTATATCTCGACACAATCTACTAAACGTGCAAAAACCTACTGGCACATCATCAGTGAGACCGTTTATCACTTTTTAACTTTCCAATTCTTTAGCGTGCTGTGATAGTCCACTGATGTACTATCATTTCCTCTTTTCTCAACAAAACTCGTTTTTTATTTTTATCATGTTTTGGACTTTTACAAATTTTCTAATGTTTTTGGATTTTCTGAAATTTTCTTACTCCCCCTAAAATTCAAAATCATTTAAAGAAAAATTTGAAAACAAACTGTACAAAATAAAGTGACAACTGTTGTGAATTGCTTCAATTTGACATCCACTTAGCATAAACAATCAGAACTCCCCCTTACAACAAACTATTTTCCCATTAAGATTTCAAAACACTTAAGTTTGTTTTAATCAAAATGTTTTTTCTGGAAAAATTTATTTTGTTGAATTTACCACTTGTAGGCTTGGGGATAAACTCATCACATTGTTTTTTAATCAATTTATATTTAACCACTAGAATGAGAGTTAAATCAAGTTCAACTTAATGGCCTTGATTAACCACTTGTAGATGAAAACCTTCTTCAACCACTTGTAGGTTCTCATCACCAATCTCACTTGAAACACAAAATATAACAATTTTCAAGAATGAAAATACCACATGTAAGTCGAAATATCACAAATGTGAATTTCTCAAGAAAAATGTCGATTCCTACTCCACACTTACCAACCTGGGAGTTCCGGCAAGTCAGAATTTTTACATATGAAAAACAGACATCCAAGCCTGACCAAACTTGGATGTGACCTCTTCAGATTCACTTGGGGTGTAAGTTGCCTTCTTTAATTCATAAAATTCTTTAACCCCTTTGACCTTCCCATCGACCATTTTCCCAAAAATATGTTTTATTTTTCCATTAAAAGCTTTTTCGACATCAAATTCTTTCTTTTCAGAATAGAATTGATTCGAAATCTCCACTTTACCAACTTTTTGTTTAAAATTTTCAGTCCTCAATGGTGGAAAGTTCACATCATCCATTGGCGGAACTGGATTTTCTCTTTTAACCTCAACTTGTGGCTCCTCTGACTTTGTGGAATTAGATTCATCGCCAGATTTCACCTCAGATTTCTTAACAACCCATATTTGATTGTCAAGATTAACTCTTCTTTTGTAAAATCTTTTTGAACATTCACCAACTTCATATGTTGAGTTTTTGAAACATTTGAACTTTTCAGTTGATGGTTCAGTTTTATCAATAACTTTTTCTTTCAGTTTAGAAACAACTTCCTATTTTGTGTTGGTTGCCATTGGACAATTCCAAGCAATGTGACCAACTTCTTGACATCGGTAACAGGTTCTTGTCTCCTTTTTCTGATAACCTCCATTCTTTTTAAACCTTTGTTTTTCTGCAAAGAACTCTTTGTTTGATTGCTTCCAGAATGAGCTCTTTTTTTCTTCCTCCGAACTTGCTCCTGAAACAAATACAGTTTTTGGTTTATAAGTTTTTTCATTTTTATGATTTTTCGGTGAAATAAAACCAAGTCCTTTCTTTTTGAAATTACCGTTATGATTTGGTTTCTTTTGAAAACCAGAACGGTAACCCTTTTTCTTGTTTAAACGTTGTTGAACTCTTGAAGTGTACTTTTTAGGTTTTTTTTTAAAAGATTTACATTTTTTATTTCAAAAATATTAATTTCTGTTAATTTGAAAACATTTTTAATCTTTTCGATTTGAACACTTCTTATTGGAAATTCCTCATCAGAATATAATTTGTTTGAATTATTCAAAGTATAAGCCACTTTGATTGATTCGTCATTCAAATTAGATTTTGATATTATAAATTCTTTATTGTAAACCCTTTTGTCCGACGACTTTGAATTTTCAACAGATGAACTCGAACTTCCAGACTCGGATTTTGACTCTGACTCTTCATCTTTATCCAACACCTGATCGACCACTTTCTTTATTAACTCAGACTCATGATCAGTGTCAGACGATGTGAACGTGACGTCAATGTTTTCTGGTAAACGATCGGTTGTTTCAGACTTTAACTTTATATTGACAGCCTTTTTGACTTGCTCCTCATTTGGTTTTCTGGGAGAATAACCTTCCCAAATCGGAGGCGAACACTTGTTATAATTTGCACTTTGTTTCTTACCCGTATCCTTCTCTTCAGGCTTCTTGTCTTGAAATGCTTCAAAACCTGCAACAGTTGGATAAATTCGATCAATCAAATAATCAGAACTAGAATAACTTTGTAACAAACGTCTGATTCTTTCATTCTCTATCTTTTCAGTCTCCAACTCTTGTTTCAACTTTGCACATTCTTCAATATAATGATTGATAGCCTTCTGCTTTGACATCATCACTGCATTCATCATGGTTAAATCATCTTCTCTTTCCGAATTTGTCTTTTGTAGACCATTCACTGTTCTATTCAACACATCATACGATTCTTTTACATAATTGAGATCAAACAGTAATTTTTCTTTCATCTTATCTTGCTCACTCAATTTCTCATCCTTTTCTTCACATTGTTTGCAAGATTCTGAACACTTTAAACACGGTTTGATGACTTCAACAATCTTTTCAACTTCAATTATCTTTTCTACTTCAATCACTTTCTCAGCTTCAAACACCTTCTCAGCGACTTTAACTTCTTTACTTTGTTCAGACTTCTCTATTTGAGCAAAACTTTCACATTTCATCTTCTTCTGTTCTTTTGCTACTCGTCTCTCCTTCAGCTTTTCCAATCTATCTGCAAAATAAAATTGAAAACTTTCAGGAGATAACATAGATTTTCCAATGTTTATTTGTATCTCTTCTTCATCATCACTACTGTCAGATGATGATTGATCAAACACTTGGGTCTTTTCTGTACTATCGTCTGAAGAAACAAACTCTTCATCTTGACTTTTCTCATCACTGGCAAACACTTTCATCCATTCTGTCATCAAATCTGGCTCTTGAACTATTTGTGCAATGAGAGCTACTACTTTTGAATCAGGTGGTATGTATTTGTCCCAACTAAAACCTTCTGCCACTTTTTCATCATCTTGATCAATTATACCAAAGTAAGCTTTTTTATTTGCTTCTTCGATTGCCTTCCTAGCATGTGCAGTTTTTGAATCTTGTGATTGATACGGTTGTTGAGCAACTTGTTGATATATGGCTTTCAGATAATAATCATTACTACCGAACGGATTCTTTGCTCCACTTGCTTCTCGATTGGTACATTCCCTCTTGAAATGTCCTTTCTCCCTGCATCGAAAACAAGTAACTTTAGATTTATCAAAACCCAAAGTAGAAACATTTGCATCCAGAAAATCATCTCTTCCTGTAATCATCTTGAATTTTTCAGCTCTTCTCAAAACACTCGCTAAACACTACTTGATATCCGTTAACTCCATCTCTTCTGCATCGATCTGATCATAATCCTCTTTCGTCAACATAGAATTTCCGATCCTTCCTGCAACCAATCCTTCATATGATTCCAACACTGTAGCAAGTAACGCCATATGACTTTTAGCAACCTCTTCAGAGAAATTTTGACCGTTCTGAAGATGCAACGCGATATTGCAATGTAACACATGACCATTACTGATGTTTGAGCTTTGGAACTGATGACCTAAGGTTGATCCCTTAGGGTTAACACTTGGGTATGAGGAAAATCCACTGCTGCTGTTTGGACTTTGATTTACTGATCCAGATGAGTTTTCTGCACTAAAAGCAGTTTGGACTTTTGGACTTGCTTCAACATCCTGAACACTTCCCTTATAGTACATCTTAATGTCTTGTTGACCACTTGGATTGTTCATCCTAGCAATCTTTTGCTGCTCAAGATCTTGTCCTTCAATCTTTTCGATAAACTGAGAAATTGTCAAGCCATCATATTCTCCAGTGTTCTTTAATATAATAAAAAATGTACCCCATTCTTTCTGAGGTAAAGCATCAGCCAATTTGTCGACCCATTCTTCTCGTTCTTTGTTGATATCTAACAATGACATAGATCGTACTAAACAGATCAAACTCCTTCTTTAATAATGATTTCTTATTCCTAATCATCTTCTCACTTCCCTCAAACTTAACACGAAGTGCATCCCAAATAGCACGTGAAGTATTATCTGTTAGGACCGGTTTGACTCCAATACGATTGCGTAACGAAAGTTCGACGTGCGGAATCCGTGAACTATCGAGAACAAAAACACACAAGATGTAATATAAACGTGATTCTATATAAGATCTGAAATTGTACAATCACTTGAATCACTTAGAGACTTTCTCTCTCTAGTTTCTCTCTCTAGAACTAGAGCTCTTCAAATCTCAAATGTGCAAAAGTCTTCTTCAAGCTAAATCATGATTTAGCTTGAAACCTATATATAGTGTGTTGATTTAGCTTGAAATGACACATGTTACTTTCAAGCTAAATCATGATTTCCCTTGAAATGACATGTGACACTTTCAAGGTAAATCACCACTTTCAAGCTAAATTATCTTATGCACTGATAATCCTATTACATGATACAAGACGAAGTCAATAGACATAGTGCACTAACAGACTCCCCCTTGGATATTGACGAAGTCTTCAGTGACTAATCTCTGTTATGACACCTTCTTCAGTCTTGATCACTCTGCCTTTTCTTTTGTTCAGATTGTAACATTGTACGCATCCATCACTCTCTTCTTCTATCTGCTTCAGGCTCCCCCTTTCATCAAGCTTCCGTGCTTTGGGATCGACACCTAGCTTTCCATCTACAAGCTTTTCTTTGTTTCAAACTTGTCTTCAGACTCCCCCTTAGACTTTGCTTCCGGGATCGTAGTCTGGACTATCATCTGCAATTTCTCAAACATTTATGAGTAACAACATTTTTGAATTTTCAATCAATCTCTCTAATCCACTCCCCCTATCAACAAACAGTATAGATTTAGCAGTATTAAAGAATCCAACTCCCTCACAGTTAATCATCCAAGTTCAAGCTAATGACCTTGGAGATATCACAAACTGTTTTTAAAAATTTTGATTTTAATTCAAGTTTCAATTTAATGAACTTGTTTTATTTTCAGAAACACAATCAGCTTACTTAGATTTTGAAACTCAGCACTCAGACATCGATTGTCGAAAATAAAGCAGAATCAAAATCTTTTTGTATTTTCTGAAAATATAAAACAATAACGAAATATGTACAAACATATTTACAGACAATATTTTTGTTTGAGTATGCGTTAGAGGATCATATCAGTTACCAACAAGTCACAAGTACCGTTGAGCTTAAAATCACATTATGCATTAAACAATTCACTTAGATTGTCGATATACTGATCCACTTAAATTTTCACACAAATTTCAACTGATTCAGGATACGAATTAGATATTTTAAGAACTTAAACCTATTCATGTGTCCCACCTCTTGAATATACTCCCGTATCCAGAATCCCAATAATCAGTCTTACAGGTGAGTATACTACAATGATATCTGTATATAAATTAGGTATGCGAGGGCCGAGGGATCTCAGGTCGATACTTCCGTATACGCAGAGAGATATCAGCTTCGACTTTACGGTATGTCCCCTTTAGAGGATCTTTTTGCTTACAACAGCAGCGACTATCAATTTTATTGTTTCATCAGCATGCTGAGGGTTTAATGCTATGTTTCAAGCATTTGCAGAAAGTATTATCCTAGGACTAGGTCAGAACTTCCATTCAGCAGAAGTCCCGGAATAATACCCCAGACATCATTGAGTATAAAGACCTAGTATATCAGATTATGAGACCTTTCAAACGAGATTTCAGGGGTTACCTATATATCCAAGTAGTGTTCCCCACGAAATAAGCAAGTGTTTGAATTTAGGTTTATATCCCGAAAAAGTTTACTAAATGTATAAAAACCTACCGACACATCCACGGTGAGATCGTTTAACACATTTAAACTTTCCAATTCTTTAGCATACTGTAACCGTCTACTGATGTACTATCATTTCCTCTTTTTACGCAAAAACTCAAATTTTTTAATTTTATCATGTTTTTGACTTTTTCAAATTTTCAATGTTTTTGTATTTTCTAACAATATTACTCCCCCTAAAATGCAAAACCATTGAAAGAAAATTTGACAACCAACACTGATAGCTTTGTCTCGCCATCCATTTTCTGCTTATCGTGTTCTGATTTGCAAAAAAAATACACTTTAAACAGAAAATATAACGTACCCCCATGATTTACAACACATTGATCTTAACAGTTTGAAAACCGTTTTTCAATCTGATGAAAGTAATCATGTTTGTTCAGCCGTGAGGGTTTCGGCGTATTCAATCAACACTCCCCTTACAACAAACTATTTTCCCATAATGATTTCAAAAACACTTAAGTTTGTTTTAATCAGAATGGTTTTTCCGGAAAAAAATAGTTTGTTTACCCATCACTTGTGAGTTCGGGGTCATCTCATCACCTTGATCTCTTTTAACCATTTTGAAAATTTAACATTATTAGGTCAAACACCACTATCACTTGTAGAAAATCAAGTACAACTTAATGTCCTTGATTAACCACTTGTAAGATGAAATATCACAGTTACCATCCTGTGAATTTCTCAAGAATGATGCCAATACCTGCTTCACACTTACCAACCTGGAAGCTCCGGCAAGTCAGGAATTCAACCAACAGATTTTGACACCCAAGCCTGACCAGCCTTAGGCGCATTTTGAGCTTTTCTCTTTTCTTCATAAAACTCTTTCACTCCTTTTTCCTTACCATCAACCATCTTGCTAAAAATATGTTTAACATTGCTATTAAACATTTTTCCAGCATCAACACCTTTTGATTTTAGGTTTGCGACTCGTAATGGTGGAAAATTCTCATCATTCATTAATGGAACTGTCTCTTCCTTTTTTACCTCAACTTGTGACTCCTCTGATTTTGTGGAATCAGATTCATTGCCCGAACTTGGCTTGTCTGACTTTGACGAGCCAGATTCATCGCCAATGACTTTCTTTTTCTTCTTGTTCTCTTTTGTCCTCAGATTTGCATCTGAAGAATTCGATTTGCTTGGCTTTGCAGTCGAGTGAATCGATTCATCAGAACTTTTATTCGAACCAACCGGTGAACCCGAAGACAAAATCTTCTCCAAATATTCTCTCGCCTTCTTCCTCTTCTTCCTCAGTCTGTCTCTCTGCCCCTGTGAAAGTTTTACTTTCTTATCTTCCACTTTCTGTTCTTTGGGCTTGACAGTGACTGGTTTCTTTACCGTTCTCTGAGATTCAACCCTCAATCTTCCCATCGATCTCCTTGGGCAATCTCTGGCAATATGTCCTCTGATATGGCAATTATAGCATCTTCGTGTTTCAAAATTCCAATTCTGGCAGTTAACAGCAATATGTCCTCTCACACCACAGGTGTAGCACACTCTGTTATCGTACCATCCACTTTGATCAGTCCAAACCTTCAAATCATAACATTGTTTGGCTTGGTAATAATCATTTCTCCTCTTCAATGCTGGATTTGTCTTTTGAGCACTGTGGTCAAACCTGCACCACTTATTACCAACATTTTGTGAGTTTTCATTTTTAAATTTTTGTGATTTTTTATAATGATTGGATGACTTATCTGATGAGCTTTTATTTTCAATTTTAGAATTTTTCAAATTTTTATCTTTTTGTTTCTGTTCTGCATACTTCTTAACAGGTTTTTGCTTTGAGCATTCACCTATTTCAGTAGATTGCAAAACAGTATTTTTGAATTTTTCTTTTAATTCTAAAAATAATTTTTGTTTAGTTTGTTTTTCATTTTCATCATCAATTCCTTCATCACTATTTTCAACTTTGACATTGTCAAAGTTTGTGACATTGTCACTTATTGGAACAGAATTGATCGGTTTTGGACAAACATATGATGCAGAAGTCACAAAACTTTTCAATTTGTTTTCTAAATCAGCAATTTTCTTTCTATTACCTTCGGCTTCATGCTCAAGTTGAATGATTTTATCAAGATGAGAATTTATTTCACATTGTTTTTCAAGATTATTTTTACCAAAAACATCTCTCTCATCTTCTAAAATCTTTAACTGACTTTTGAAATCATTTTCAAATTTTAATTTTTCATTTTCAAACTCTTTTTCTTTCAAAATCTTTTTATCCAATGTCAAACTGTCCACATCACTCAACAGTTTGATATTTTCAGATTTTAGTTTTTCACAGTTCAAGCGCAACTCTAAAATCTGTTCATCATCAGCTTTCTTCCCATCTTTCAAAGCTTTGTTTTCCAATGTCAAATTCTCCACATCTTTTAAGAATTTCACATTATCTGCTTCTGATTTTTCACATTTTTCATTCATCTTTTCAGCATCGGCTTCTTTCTTTGTTTCCATCCTATATGTTCCTGCACAAAAAAGTTTAACGAAATCAAAAGGATTCATACTTTCATCAATATAACATTTCCTTTTAATATCATATTTCAGAATACTCTTTGTTGCAAGACACACACGAATTCTATTATCAATTTCAGTAATAACATCCAATTCCAATTTTTGTAAATTCTTTTCCATTTCGGTCAAAATTTCCTTCTTTTTCTTATATTCCTTACGAAACTCTCCATTAACCTCATTAAAGAATTGTTTTGGATAAAGTTCTTGAAAAAAATCTTCCCTTTTTAGCTTAACCAAGAATTTATCCCATTTAGCAGGTAATGCATTTGCCAATTTCGATATCTGTTCATCATTTGATATTCTAATATTCTTGTTTCTCAAATTGTCCATTAAATTTTTAAACCGTATTTCCAACTCATCCAACGTTTCATCCTTTTGACACATGAAATATTCAAATCTTTCAACTAAAACCTCCTTTTTCTCAAAAGAAGAACAACAAGTCCAATTGTTTATTCTTTCAAATTTGGTGTTTTCCAGTTCATCAAACATTTTGAATTCTTGGTATTTGTGCCTTGTAAATCACCTCGAATCACCTGCAAACAAACAAACAAACAATCAGTATACACAATAATATCCTGAAACAGACTGATACACTGTTGACGTGAAATAATCTCGACACGAAATTTCACTTTTCAAGCGAAATAAGAAATTCAATCGAAATCACTTGTTGAACAGTTGAAGCGAAATCAACTGTTTGCCTCTTGAAGCGAAATCAACTATTGGTCTCTTGAAGCGAAATCAACTGTAGACTAGTTGAAGCGAAATCAACTATTTATCACTTGAAGCGAAATCAACTATTTATCACTTCAAGCGAAATCCCCAATGATCAGTTCTGAAGCGAGATCAGCACTTATATTGTTCAAGCGAAATCCGATATTACTGTTTCAAGCGAAATCCCAAACTAATGCTTTGAAGCGAAATCTGATGTTAGGTACTATTTCAAGCGAAATCAAGTCCAAATCATCATGTTCAAGCGAAATCTTGCTGTATGTTACGAAATCGGACAGAAAAACTTGAAATTCTCCTAAACGACAACGAATTTGAATCTGAAACTTGGTAGGATTGTAGATCCACTGTTTTCGCACAATATACTAAAAAATCATCCAATTCGGACCGTGAAATCCCGTTCAATTTGTTGAAAATCCATAGAAAACATGAAAGAAAGAGTAGATGAAGAAGAAAAGGTGCAATTCAGATCTGAAAACGTTGTAATCTGGTACGAATCTTGTTGTTTGATCAAAGCAATCGAGCTCCTGCTCTGATACCACTTGTTAGGACCGGTTTGACTCCGATACGATTGCGTAACGAAAGTTCGACGTGCGGAATCCGTGAACTATCGAGAACAAAACACACAAGATGTAATATAAACGTGATTCTATATAAGATCTGAAATTGTACAATCACTTGAATCACTTAGAGACTTTCTCTCTCTAGTTTCTCTCTCTAGAACTAGAGCTCTTCAAATCTCAAATGTGCAAAAGTCTTCTTCAAGCTAAATCATGATTTAGCTTGAAACCTATATATAGTGTGTTGATTTAGCTTGAAATGACACATGTTACTTTCAAGCTAAATCATGATTTCCCTTGAAATGACATGTGACACTTTCAAGGTAAATCACCACTTTCAAGCTAATACAAGACGAAGTCAATAGACATAGTGCACTAACATTATCATGTTGAAGTAAAATGAATATGTCTTCTTTCACAGCTTGCTGTAACAAACTAATCATCATCTTTTCTGCTTTGTACATGTCTCGTTCTTTGTCCGACAACTCAGAAATTGTTTTAATAACTCCCACATCAGTACGAGGTTTAACATACTTTTTCTCAATACATTCCCAAGATCTCAAATAATTAGCTTGAACCCAATTTTCAAACCGATCTTTCCAACCATAATACTCCTCAATGCGCATTAGCTTCGGGGGTTTTTGCAAAGTTCCAGTCTCATTTCCATGTTCATCTTTGAGCAATGGTAGCCAGAGTAGTCAGGGCAGTAGCAAATGCGTTATAGAATTCCTCTTCCATGATTCGGTAACAAGTTTCACAAAATCAGACTTTTCAAACGAAATCAACACTTTCAAACGAAATAACCTGCAAAACAACTTTCACACGAAATGAGACCGCACGAAATGATTTCACACAAAATAAGTGTTTTCGTGCGAAATGAACCTAATATTCAAGCGAAATAGTGATTTCATGCGAAATCAACTCAATCTCAAACGAAATAGTGATTTCGTACGAAATAATTCACGCGAAATAGTGATTTCGTGCGAAATCAACCAAATCTCACACGAAATACTGATTTCGTACGAAATGAACTAACTTTTCAAGCGAAATGAAACTCAAATGTGATTCCGTGCGAAATGAAAGATCTATTCCGTGCGAAATACTGCTGATGTCATTATGTCGACCATAATATTTGTCAAATTGATCAGGTTTTAGTTCGAATTTTGGTCCAATTCTTTCAAGGCTTTGTTAAAACACAGTTTCGCATATAATGTGAAATTCAATCCATTTTAACCGTTAAAACTTGTTTAATTCTGAAAAGAAGATGTAGAAGTCAGAAAATAGATGAAATCAAGCTGAATTCAGTAAGAACTCCTCCTCCTGAGCTCTGATACCACTTGAAGGATTGTTTACACGACCAAACGAGTCGTTCAGAAGAGTTTTTGCTCAATACAAAAGGCGGAAACAGACGTATCGAGTTGATTCAGCTTGAGATACACTTTAACTGTCTTTTTGATTTATTTAACAACATTTTATAGTGAGTAGACACTTCGGCAGCACCTCGGCACTGAAACCGGAAAGTTCCAAATGAAATAGCACAACAGGTATTTATAGGCTAGCCTATTTCGCACGAAACAGTTGGTGCGAAAATAGTTTCACACGAAATAGTCATTTCGTGCGATATGACCAACTGATTTAGTACGAAATAGTTGTTTCCTATTTCGTGCGAAATACCCTTAAATCCAAATTTCTCGTACTACGTGCCCTGATCTATATAATCTAGTACAAAACTCGATACAAGACGAAGTCGACAGACATATGCACCAACACTTTTCAGAATGGAAGTTCAGATTCATCCAATACATGAGAATCAAGGATCCAAATGCCTGGAGGTCCATCTACAACGGACCAACTGTGATCACCTACATTGTGAATGAAGCTGAGTGAACAACCGCTCCTAAACCCGAGTCTCAATTTACTGAAGAGGATCGTTAAAAGCTTGACATTGATGTCAAGGCTCTTGCTATGCTGCACTCTCCTCTTGCACCAGAAATTGACATTGGAGTTCGTGATTGCAAAACTGCTAAAGAAATATGGGAAGCTTTTCTGGCTATGTATGAGGGAACCGAAGAGATGAAGGAAAGCAGACAGGAAATGCTCACTCAGAAGTTCAACCTGTTCAATCACTTCCCACGGGAAACTTTGGAAAATCAAATCCAAAGATTTGTTGCCTTGGTCAGTGATATGAAGACTCATGATATCAGTTTGGAAAAGTCTGTTACCAACAAGAAACTGCTCAACGCTCTTTTAAGAAACTGGGATACAAATGTAACCCTTATCAAAAGAACCAGGGACTTAGCTAGAATGACTCCCTCTGAGCTAATTTCATTGCTAAAGTCTTATGAAATGGACGACAAACAAAGGCTCTTCAACCACACTGCAAGCTACAACAATGCAGGTGTGTTGACCAATAGTGCTTTGATGTCTCAGCAACTAGCTTGCTCCAAACACCTTCTACTGTGCAGTTCCCTGCTAATCATGGCTACTTTCCTGCCCCTACTCAACAAGTGAACCAAACTCAATCTGCTCCACAGCCTGCTAATCAATCTGCACCTACACCCACACAACTTCTTTCGAATATCACTACTGTTTTTGCTACAACAAACTCTTCAGTGGCCACCACGAGGGAATTTGAGCAAGCTATGGCTTTCATAACAGGGTTCATGAATTGTTATCACGCGTTCATTGCTTGAAGGGTTGCAAATATCATCGACTCTACTGAACTGCTGGAAATCCATCCTGATGTTGAAGAAATGGATATCACTTGGCAGATGGCCATGGCAGTGTTTCGTGCCAAGAACTTCGTGAAGAAAACTGGTAGAAACAAATGGGAAACGACTGATCATGAGCTTGGTTGGAACAAGGCTAAGCTCAGATGCTATAACTGCCATGAGCCTGGGCACTATGCTAGAGAGTGCAAACAGCCAAGAAGGGATAGAGTCGATCCAAATGTTGTTGTCACTGTTAGTTCAGTGGCTCGACCAGCTCCAAATGTTGTGTTAACCTCGAACATCACTGTCTCTCGTACCACTCAAGTTTCATCCTCAAACACTGCTGCCAGAACTCAAGCTGCAGAATCTGTTGCAAATCCTGGAAATGCATTGGTGGTTCAGGAAGAAGGGGGATTTGATTGGACTCAATAGATGAACGATTTGCAGATTACTACAGACACTTTATACCAGTCAAATAAAGCTCTCATGGCAGAAGTGAAAGAAGATGTTGACTCGGCCACTGAAGACGTTGAGGGAACGATCTACCATGCCCTCATGGCTCAAATGAACGACTACACTCCTTCTGAGGCTGAGGTATATGTAGATGATGTTTGTTGTACTTTGACATGTTGAGAGAAGGTAAAAGGGTTCAAGGAACAGGCCGAATCGCTTACTATGCAACTTCAATATACCAGATCCAGTAGTTATGAAGTTAAAAAAAGAAACTGGATGGGTATAAGGATATGGTGGAGGCACAAAAACGCGATATTCGAAAGTTGCATAGTGATCTAAGCGAAGTGAACTGTCGATATCTCCACTTCAAGGAGCTATCTGAAAAATTAATTGTTGAATTAAACGACTTAAAATTAACTTTCGAAAATACAGAATTTAACTTTAAAAAGTTTGATGTTTCAAGCGAAAAGGTCGAAAAATGATAAATCAACAGTTAAAGTATAGCAAAAAGGAAGTGAGGAATAAAGGGTCGGATTTTGTATGCATACCTCCACCATACAACCACAACTATTCCTCAATTCCAATGACCAAAGAGGAGATAGACAATTTACCCAAGATGGAATATGGAAAACCAGAGGATAAGAAGCCTGAGCCGGTCAAACCTCGAAAGATAAAAATCACTAGGCCTGATAATACTGAAGTCATTTTAGAAAAACAGGCTTATAAACAAACGTTTGTTAAATCAGAAAATGTTTTAAATCACATTGAAACCCTAAATTTTGAGAAAAATGAAAGTGTTGATAAACATTTTCAAGTGTTGGAAAAAGAAGAATCATGTGAGTCACAAAAATCGTTTGAAAATAAATCAGCAACACAAGAGCCTGAGGTAAGAGAGTCTAGAGTAAATGTAGACAACATTGAGTTTGCCATGATAAAAGGTTTGACTGAATTCATGAAAGAATTTAAAAATGGCAAACAAAGTGAATATGCCTCTCCATGTGATACAACTTGTGACGCTACTGAGGCAGCCAATCCTGAGAAATCAGAGAAGGATGAATCACTTGTTGTTAGCAATGCATCACCTGAGGAAGCAGAGACACCTCAGACTGAATCATCAGCTTCATCTGATTCAACATGTGACTTCTATGAAAAGACTGATTGTGACAACTCAGAGTCAGTTGATTCAGTGAAGTCAACAGATGAATCATCTGAAACAGTTGATTCAGATTCGCTTAAAGAAGAATCAGAAACAACTTCAGGAGCCTCTGTTGAGTTAGATGGTAATGAAACCACAGAAGCCCCTGCTGAATGTTCAAAAGAAAATAATTCTGATCCTTCTGAATCATGGTGTCACTAGAGGCTGAAAGCAATTCTGCTGCATCAAGTGACACTATTTGTGAGAAAAATAACGATACTAACCCTGTTGCTTCAAATGCAGACCAAGTAATTATTGAAGATTGGGTGGATGGAGATGATGAGAACGACGTTGCATTTCATGTTTTGAGAAAATAATTTCAGAAAAACAATTCTTTAATTTCTGAAAATTCAAACAATATTTAAATTTCTTCTGATGCTTTGGATTGTGTGGGCTCTGTTTTAAAGAGCGGTGAATGTTCTGACATTTATTTTGGTTCTATTTGTGTGGATTTGAATTCAGTTGTTTTTGCCTAATAAAGTTGATAAGTCTAAAAATCTATTGGTAAAACAGACTAAAAGAGGAAATGAAGCTAAATATGTTCCTCCAAAATCAAGATCAAACAAGCCAATTAAATGTCATTCTGTTTCTAAAAATACGGCTAAACAAGTCTCGTTTGCATCTCAGGAACCACACAAGCCCTCGGGTTCTGCAAAGACTGATGGATGTCAAGCAAAACCACATGTGAAACGACAAATATGTTACACATGTGGAATTGCTGGACACATTGCAAGAAATTATCAGCATCGTCCTGATAAACTCAAAAGGGGAGAGCATCAAAAGGCTCCAAAAGGGAATATCAATCTTTCAAAACAGGAGAAGACTTTAAAATCTAAACCTGTTAGGAAGCTGAATCCCAAAGTGAAGTCTTCTGATGGAGATTGGAACAAAGCTAAACAAATGAAAATGAAAACAAACAATTACATTCCAAACTCTACTTCTGATTCGCCTAAGGCATCCAAGAGATTGGAAAGTCCTAGGCAAGTTTGGAAACCTAAGAAGTATGTTCCAAATAACTCTCCCAAATCATCATTCATCAATAATAAACCTATCTACTCTAAAGAAAAGTTGATTTGGATGCAAGTTACATATTTTAATGAACAGGGTGTACCCACTACAACTATGGCTTGGGTAACAAGATCTAATTAATCCCGTGTAATGTGCAGGAACAGCTATGGAGGGCTGTCATTCGACTCTGGGTTCCAGGCATATGACTGGCGATCTATCCCAACTTTCTGATCTTGAGGAATTTAATGGAGGATATGTTGCATTTGCGGTGGAGAGAAAGGAAAGATCACACAACGAGGCACAGTCAAGAATGGTGATCTCTGTTTCAAAGACTTCAACTACGTTCCTGAGTTGAAGCACAGTCTGCTGAGTGTTGCTCAAATCTGTGACAATGGTTACTCAACTCACTTCACTGATAAACACTGTCTCATTCTGAAACCAGGAATGGTCATTCCTGATGAATGGATATTATTAAAGTCTGAACAAAAAGGCAACTCTTATGTCATTGACATGAATAAACCACCCACTGAAGGTGTTGCCTGTTTGTTTACCAAAATCTCTGAGCACAATGCTATGCTGTGGCATCGTCGTTTAGGACACTCAAATGTGAAAAAATCTAAACCTTCTTGCAAAACTGGGGTTGGTAAAGGGCCTACCTATAAAAGACTTTATAACTTTTGAAAAATGTGTTTCTTGTGCAAAGGGTAAACAACATCGAAGACCTCATTTTCCCAAAACTGTAACCACCATTAACAGTGTGATGCAGCTTCTTCACATGGATCTTTTTGGTCCAGTGAATGTACTCAGTCTGTCTGGAAAGTCTTACTGTCTTGTAATTACTGATGATTACTCATGATTTACTTGGGTTTTCTTCTTGGTTAACAAAAGTGAGACTGCAGAATTAATCAAGAGATTCATAATCTTTATAGAGAATCAGACTGGCAAGAAAGTGAAGGGAATTCGAAGCGACAATGGAACCGAATTCAAAAATGCTGAATTGAATTTCTTTTGTGCCGAGAGGGGAATTTCTCGACAATACAGTGCTGCTAGAACTCCTCAGCAAAATGGAATTGCTGAAAGAAGGAATAGAACCCTGATTGAAGCAGCTCGCACGATGCTGTGTGATTCAAAGCTCCCAGTCTTTTTCTGGGAAGAGACCATTAATACTGCATGCTACGTTCAAAACAAAGTTGTTACCAACAATGCACGAATGAAGACGCCTCATAAAGTAATGTTTGGCGAAAAACCATTTGTGGAGCACTTTAGAGCTTTCGGTTGTCCATGTATTCTTTTGCACTTGGAATCCATACCAAAGTTTGAAGCTAGGGGAGATGAATGCTATTTTATTGGATGCCATTAATACTGCATGCTACGTTCAAAACAAAGTTGTTATAAAAAAGGCATGCATGAAGACGCCTCATGAAGTAATGTTTGGTGAAAAACCATTTGTGGGGCACTTTAGAGCTTTCGGTTGTCCATGTACTCTTTTGCACTTGGAATCTATACCAAAGTTTGAAGCTAGGGGAGATGAATGCTATTTTATTGGATATGCTGGAAAGGCTGCTCATGAAAACAAGACGGCATATAGAGTGTACAACAAGAAGACTAGACAGATCATTGAGTTTTATGATGTGCAATGGCTCGAAGAAAATCAGACGGACGCTGGAAACGGGCCATTTACTCTTTATAATTATGCATATCTATTTAAATATTTTGATTTTCTTGATGATCCTCCTGTTACTCATGCAGGTACTTCTGGTACAACTAATGATATCTCTCGACCCTCAATTGTTCCACATAATGCATAAGAAGAGGGGGATGTTGAATTTGAGGGGGATTCTACAGCTGTGGGGGATCACACACCTGCAGCCTCGTCTTCAACATCTACACCAGAGATTCAAGTGGCTCCTGATTACACCGACATTCTTAATGATGGAGGGGAGGGGTTAGACTCATCTGATGATGAAGACACACCCAACGACCAAAATGATATGTTTGATGGTCCCATTCCTGAGGAGTTTGTCGCAAATAGTCTAGAAGAAGAGTAAGTCACTGACCAAACTGACTCAGTAGCAATTGATCATCTGATAAATGTATCGCCGACTGGAACTGCACCAGAAGTTGCTATTCCTACAAGTGTCCAACGTGATCATCCCATTGAAAATGTGATTGGACCAGTAGAGGCTGGTGTGTTAACTAGAAGTCAGTCAGGAATCATCAATAATTGCTTGTATTCATGTTTCATCTCACAAATCGAGCCAAAGACAATTGACACGGCTCTTTTGGAACCTAGCTGGGTAGACGCGATGCAAGATGAGCTGAATCACTTTGAGAAACTGAAAGTTTGGAAGCTAGTTACTCTACCTGCTAGAAAGAAATCACTCGAAACTAGATGCGTCTATCGCAACAAGTGAGACGATAGTGGAGTGATTGTTAGAAACAAGGCAAGACTGGTCGTCCAAGGGTTTAGACAGATTGAAGGCCTTGACTATGATGAAGTGTATGCTCCCGTGGCCCGACTGGAGGCAATCGGAATCTTTCTGGCATATGCATCCTACATGGGCTTCAAGGTCTATCAAATGGATTTCAAGACGCGTTTCTCTACGGCAAAGTAAAAGAAGAGATCTACGTGTCACAGCCACCGGGCTTTGTGAACAAAAAGTGTCCCCGTCATGTGTATAAGCTTGATAAGGCTTTATATGGGTTACATCGGGCTCCTCGTGCATGGTATGCTACTTTGACAGAGCATCTGCTCCCTCATGGATACACTCGAGAAGTGATTGATCAGACACTGTTCATTAGAAAAGTGGGAGAGGATCAAATCTTAGCGCAGATCTATGTGGACGACATCATCTTTGGATCCACTAGTGACGCACTGTGCAAGGAATTCGAAGAAGTTATGAAGAAGCAATTTGAAATGAGTGCGTTGGGAGAGATGAGTTTCTTTCTGGGTCTGCAGATTCGTCAAGATTCCAAAGGAATTCTCATTCATCAGGGAAAATATGTCGATGATATTCTTGCAAAATTCAAACTTCAAGATGCTAAACTTGCAAATACTCCTATAGCAGAAAGACCAGTGATGACTGAAGATCTGGAAGGGGAAGTTGTTGATGCTACACTGTACCGGTCGATGATTGGCTCGTTGATGTATTTGACATCCAGTAGACCATATATCATGTTTGCTGTGTGTCAGTGTGCTCGTTATCAGGTTGCTCCTAAACTTTCTCATTTAAATGCTGTTCAAAGAATCTTTCGATATCTTAAGGGCAGGCCTCGGCTTGGACTTTTGTATCGAAAAGAATCTCCATTTGATTTGTGTGCTTTTTCTGACAGCAATTTTGGAGGTACTGGTCAGGACATGAAGTCTACGTCAGCTGGATGCCAGTTTCTGGGGGATTTCCTCATCTCCTGGCAATGCAAGAAACAACA
Organism: Helianthus tuberosus; assembly: GCA_030545235.1. Classification (NCBI taxonomy): domain Eukaryota; kingdom Viridiplantae; phylum Streptophyta; class Magnoliopsida; order Asterales; family Asteraceae; genus Helianthus; species Helianthus tuberosus. Next base: position 97,996,848 of record CM060433.1, on the reverse strand, counting down.
AACTGTCTCTCTGTCGACTGCAGAAGCATAATACGTGGCCGCTTCAGCCTGCTGCTCACAGGTTATCTGGATACAACACCAGCTGGTGGACTACGGTTTGAATTTTTCCCAAACTCCCATTTATTGTGACAATGATGCAGCTATCCAAATAGTGAAAAATCCGGTATATTTTTCCAAAACCAAGCACAATGCCATAAAAATTCACTTTATTCGTGATTCTTTCAACCAGGGTTTAATAAAAATGGATCAAATTCATACTAACGACAATGTCGCATATATTTTTACAAAACCGGTTGATAAAGCACGTTTTTTTGCTCTTCTTGAACTTCTCAAAATGGTCGAATTCGAGGATTGACTGCGGTCACACAAAAATATTTTTCTTCGTTTTTGTAAATTTGTTTCTTAAAATACTCCTTTCTTTTATTTTAAGCAAAAATTTAGGGGGATGTAAGACTCTCAGAAAAATACAAAAACATTTGAAAAATCAGAAAAATACAAAAATAGTTCTTTGCTTTTGCTATGCCTTGGCTACAACCTGTGAAATGAAATGAATTTTCACTATGTGGATTAAGGTTGGCTCATGTAAGACCAATATTGAAATGGTCTGACTCTAGAGCGATGTGTTGGAAGGCTTTATCCTGATGGCTGGACTCTTTGACTGGTACTGTGTAGAACACTAATGTCTATTCTATGACCTCAGGAAAGAACGTTCACTTGGAATTAGAGTAGGGATGGCAAAAAAGCCCAAGCCCGACGGGTATACCCAAAACCCGAAACATACGGGCCGGGTATACCCGAAGCCCAATGGGTATGGGCCGGGTACGGGCTTAAAAAAAGAAAAAAATTGGGTACGGGTACGGGTATGGGATTTAGTGATACCCGCCCGATACCCTGCCCATTTACCCGAATAATACCCGAATGTATCATATTATATATTTCCATACATATAAACTTAGTACATGTACTTGTTACCTTCCCTATAGTCATTTATGGGTGTGGGCCGGGTACGGGCTTAAAAAAAGAAAAAAATCGGGTACGGGTACGGGTATGGGATTTAGTGATACCCGCCCGATACCCGGCCCATTTACCCGAATAATACTCGAATGTATCAGATGATATATTTCCATACATATAAACTTAGTACATGTACTTGTTACCTTCCCTATAGTCATTTGTGAATATGTATTTGGTAGGTGCTTAGCGAACAAATAACTTATTTTTGAGCATGTGTATTGGATGTGTAAGCTATCACCCTTTATTATGTGGTTGTTTATGCAATTTGGTGGTCATGATACAATTACTTAATTAAGTAATCGTTTTCATTTAGTTTGGTATACGTGGTCTGAATATGATATGTAAGTTATTAATCATATTTTCATTTGTTATAGTCATTAAAATAGTAAATTATATAAACATTAAATGGTTAAAGTAAAAATTGAACATTTGTCCCAACGGGTATTTTTATGAAATTAACGGGTATACCCGATACCCACGGGTATGCCCGATACCCGACGGGTAATTACCCGACAAATACCCGACGGGTAACGGGCCGGGTATAGGCCAAAGAATTACAACCGGGTACGGGCCTGGGATTACCAATACCCGGCCCATTGCCATTCCTAAATTAGAGCATAGCTATTTGAATGCGTGTGTGATGTCCCGATACACACAATTTTGTTCTAGTTCTGAAATCTTTTCTAAACAACTCGTGTATCTCCTCTGTTTTGCGTGAGCAAAGACCTAGCAGTACGTTGTCGCTCTGTGGATTAAATACACCCGAAAGAGGCCCTCTAGTGCCCAAAAGAAACCCAAAAATAAAAACCTATATCAAACTGAGAAAATCTCATTTGATTTGTATATTATATCCATCTCCGCTGATCCATTCTGTTCTTTTCTCAATCCAGTCCAGTCAAGGTTTCAGAACTCTAGAATGGGCTTGTGAAATATGTGGTAGGGAAACTACTCGTATGATAGCATGTTCAAATCTAAAATTCCGGGATTTGATCATGATTGATATGAGTGCTCATATAATTTAAAAGGAAAACATGATAAATAAGTTGCAGTCGGTTATTTGATAAAGGCCTGGGGAGATAAGTTTAAGAGGAAAAACATACTGGCAATCGCTTGGATCTACCAGAGTAAATTAGTGTTGATAAATGTAGTCTAGCTCGAAACTCTGTGATTTGATCCCGTAAGAAAAGTGCATGCAAAACTGGTGTATAGGTTGCTTGTTATTTGTAAATATTTCATGTTTTTTTGTATGTGTAAATATTTAGTTTGTATTTTCATAATATAAAATCATGTGGCCGTGTAGTTATGAATCGAGGGAGACCGAAATTTTATACAATATTCTTTGCACAAAGATTTTAAAGGGAATTTTATCCTCGGGACTTGATCTGGGCCCACCGTAAACTTGGTGGGCCCCACAAAATCTAAAACACTTTTCAAAGACAAATGACGGCAATGAAAATGGGTGTTGAAACGACGGTTGGGCCCACCGAACACTTGGTGGGCCCCCTTGGTTGAAAAACAAATCTTTTAGGGTTAAAAGATCTTGTGCGACGGTTTGTGAGATTTTACAATCATTGGTGTTGAAAAGTAATTTCTCTCAAAATTTCAAAACTTCGATCGCACAAGTTCATCGTCTTCCTCATTTCACTTACAGCCATGTCCAATCAGAAAGGGAAATCAAAAGGTCAGTTTTTCTCACTATTTTCTTGAATCGGATCTCTGTCATGTGCCTTAAGGTAAATCATTAGGGTTATTTGAGTTGCTGCTTGAATGAACATTGGGTGTTTAGAAGGGATTTAATGATGAAATCAAAAAGTTTAGGGTTTATAAGGTCTTAACAAGTTAAGTTTTGGCGAAAAAAATTGATTAAAGCCTTTAGATTTGGTTGAAAAACTTGTTTTGAAACCCTAGAAAGTCGCCGGGATTTGCAGGTCTCGCCGGAGAAGACAACCGGAGACGGCGAGTGAATCACACGCGCCGTCTGAGTGAATCGCACAAGTTAGGCATAGGCGTTTTTTGCCCCTGAAGTTGTGTGAAAAGACTGTTTTGCCCTTGTATTTAAAAATATTGTGCGATTGAAATATCTTTGACTTTTGTTGACCTTTCTTGTGCGATTGACTGTTGTGACCATATTGTGCGTTTGACTTTCGTTGACTGTCTTGTGCGATTGAGTCCTGTTGACTTTGGTTGACCAGTCTTGTGCGATTCCATTTATCATTATTTAAATTTAAATATGTTAAATTAATTACAAAAGTACCATCGCACAAGAGATGTCCAATCGCACAAGGCAGTTTCAATCGCACAAGGTGTTATCTTTGGGCCTGATCCAATTCTTTTGGGCCGTTTTTAACACAGTGAGTTTGTAAACTGTTTTTGTTATAATTTGTGAATTATTTTAAACAGAACACAGCTATGTGTTTTATTTTTAAGGATTCTAAAAATTATAATGTATCAGTTGACTTAGTTTAACCAAGTTTATGGTCAAACTCGGAAATCTTTGATGTTAACGTATATGTGTCCGCATTGATTCGTCTCTTTTGTGCAGATACAGGAAAGAAAGCCAAAGGCTTGCATGTTCCAGCATGGGAGAAGACCATGAATATTGCTTGCTATTTATCAGATCCTCCAAAGGGGTTCGAGACGTACAAGTCAATGATCATGGGTCTAAACACTTGTAGATTGGCTCATTTTCTTCGGGAAAATCCAGTTATTTGTGAAGACTGGATCAAATATTTATGGGATAACTCAACGGCAAAGAAAGGAGACACGATCATCAAGTCAAAGGTTCAGGGTACAGAAGTATCAGTTAGTGAACAAGATGTACGTGAGGTGTTGTTATTCGGAGATGCAGCTAATGATCCAACAGAGTATTCAAAAGAAAAGGTTATGGAAGTACAAGTCAAAATGAGTTATGAGGGAGCAGTTCCACCTCCCACAATCAAGAAGTTGATGCATTTATACTGGAGATTTCTGGCTCATATTTATCTGGTATGCATCAGTGGGAACAAGAGTGGTCTTGATAAACTGACGATGAAGCAAACTTACGCAGTTGTTTCAGTGGTTGAAGGATGGAAATATAATTACTCAAAAAGTGTCTTCGATGATATGTTAGTTAATGTGAAAACACTGAATGAGAAGTACTGGTACAAGTTCCCGAGGTTTATTCAGATGATCTTAGAAAAGAAGTATCCCAAGTTGCCAGTTACTGTGAAAACCTATGATGTCAAAATGATGAATCACTCGGTATTCACATGGTTAAATCAAAGGTCAAGAGATAATGTTGGGATAAAGTATGAAAACAAGCGCGCATTAGAAAAATTTGGGGTCTTTACTGAGATTCAAGTAGAGGAACCTGCTCAGATAAATGCCATTGTAGCTAAAGAGCATGACGTTGAAATAATTGAAGCTCCTATTGGAGTACAAGAGCCAATTGAAAACGTAGATTTGACTGGTGTTGAGAGTGAAGAGGATGTTGCAGATGACAGAATGGTTGATGATGAAGAAGGAGATGAAAGTGATGATGTTGATGAAACAGAGACAGAGACACTGACTGAAGGATTTTTAGCAGAAAATGAATATGTTAATGAACCAGGTCAAGTGAACCCTCCTCATGTTGAACGTGTTTCTACAACGGAAGCTGTTGTTGTTGATCATTCTCTAGAAGATACTACCACTGATCTTCCTCCTAGGAAACGAAGCAGAAGAGATCCTAGGATCAGTGGTGAGGTAAGGACTGATGTTCAGACAACCACGGAGACATCTAACCCCATTGGTGACACACAACCCAAAGTTAACTACATACCCACTGAGTTGAGCCCTGCGATAATTGAATTTATGGCTAATGAGAGAGCTGCTATGTATATGCCAGTTCCTAAACCAGGTGAAGGTTCAAGCAGTGGTCCATCTGATGCTGATGTTATTAGGGCTGCTGAGCTGCTGCAAGCTGCTGCTGTTCAGGTTGAAGCAGCAGCTAAATCAAAACAAGTTGAAACCCGTGAGGTTGCTGCAACTGCTGAAAGTTCTGATAGTGAAGATTTGTTTGAAGAAAATGAGACAACAATCCTGATGTGAAGGATCACTACTCTTGAAGAAGACAAGATATTCAAGGATGCTCAGATTGCAAGTCTCATGGAAGAATTAGTGGTTAAAAATCAGAAGATTAACGAGTTGGAAACAAATCTAGGAGCCCTTAATGTTATAGTGATGGATATAAAGCAGAAACTAGAAGGAAAATTTCCAAAGGAGTTTGCTGATCCACCAAAAAAATCTACTGCTGAAGAAAGAGAGCAGCAGAGAAAAGAGCACGAAGATGCAATGAACAGGTATTATGAAAGCACTCCTCGTACAGCAAATTAGAAACCAAGAAAGAAAATGGTTGTTATGAGGAATGTAGGTGCTGAACGGAACTTGCAGTTTGGTGACAAACCTGACAGATATGTGATCACCACTGAGAAAAGCAAGAAGGGGAACATATCGGGTATTAGAAGCTGGACATACAACGATGAAAAATAAATGTTTATTGTGCTGAGGAAGAATGGTGAGGTGGAGTATTATGCTAATTATGACGCAATCAACTCCTGGACTCCAGTTGATTTGAGAGAACTGAGCAATGCAGGATTTCATGATCAAGTCAAGAATCCAAATTGCAAGATTGGAGTTAATTTCTTCAACAAGCTGCAGCAACAGGCTAGAGTCAATTTTAGAGACATGAAGTTGGCTGAGTCTACTATTGAAGAAGATGAAGAGGTGTTGGATCCTGCTACAGGGAGGCCATATAAGATTGTCAAGTGGCATGCAACTAAACAGACAAACACAGTGCCGTTGTTGAAGGAGCTTCCTTATAATACTCTGAAGAACTTCCAGTTTTGGATGTATGATCATATTTCTGGTCAAGCTGTAATTGTGTGTGACGATGCTGAATACATGTTTATTGACACTCGAGACTTGATGTGCTTTGGCGAAAATGACATCAATCTCTTGGAAAAGTCACAAATTCAGAGTGACCCTCAGTATGAAGTGTGTACTAAGAGCTGGACAGGAGCTGTGGCCCAGATTATGAATTTTAAATTATGGTCAGGGCAACGTACTAGGGTGGAGACACAGCTGTTTGGTCCATATGTTGGAAGAAATATACTGATCTTGCCCGAGTTACAAAGGAAACAAAATGAACAAGCTAAAAAGCAGAAGAGGAAGCAGCAGTGAAGCCGAAGACGCCAAGCCAACACAAACCTAGGGGGATATTGTAAGGGCATATTCTAGTGTAGGTTTGCGTCTGTCTTGGGCTATTTTGTATGGTTTGGGCTTGATGTGTATAGTGGACTTGTTTGGTTGTTTTGTGTTCTATGGGGTATGGGCTTGGCCCAATGTAAAAGGATCTCCTATGCTAGTATAAATAGGAGAGTCCTTAGTCGAATTACGTTGTTGATTCTTGAACAAACTTTTGTACTTGTGCGACTAGGATACCAGACGTTCCTTGAGTTCGTGTGTTCTAGTTTGCTTGAATCAATACATTTGACTTTCAATCTTCGACATCTTGCTTGTAATTCCGCTACTTGTTTGGTGTTTGATGTCTGATTGTAGTGATTATGGACTTACACAAGAATCCAACATATCTTTAAGACCCTCTATGGTTGTACTATCAAGCTGGTTGTTTCTTGTAGTTTTGCATTCTATCTGAGAACTGCCAGAAATATAAAATGTTAAAATTTACATTCATTTCAAATGATAATGAATGTAAATATACTGAAAAGCAAAATATATATTCATAAATGCCAAAATTATCATAAAAGAAATTACCTTACTGTTTTTTGACGATTTACCACTTCGTTTTGTGAATCATATATGTAAAGCTATGAGAATTTGGGTTCTTCCCCATCGTCCGGAAGTAGACTACCTATTCGATGATAACTCTGACCTTGTAGTCTAAATACATAAGGACTTTACCTTTCTGATAACTTTTTTCAACCTTCCCACCAAGAGATGTGAAGGAAAACATCATGTTATATGCTCGAATATTATCCATGAAATTGCGAGACTGTGAGGTATGACTTTTATATAAATGACGTAGTAATGGAGGAGGTGTAGGCGGTCGTGGTAGCTCAACATCTCCATTTGAACAGAAAAGAGAATAGGATGTTTTCTTACGTTTTTTATTTCCTCTAAGCATTTCATCTTCCCATAACATTGCATCACATTTAGAACACACAAAAATGGCATCTCCATGATCAATATAATCTACAGACTTAGCAATTTTATAAGTCAACATAAGTTATCTACATATTGAAAACTTAACAGGAATTTACATTCGTATCTTATACCTTTAGAAATTCCATGAATCTTCTTCACCACAGAATCTGCTAACATCTCATCACTCATTTGTTATTCAATTTTAGATATTCCACCTATATTGAAGCTTGTAAAATAAGACATATATAACAATTCATAAAACCTAAGATTAAACAAATATTTTGTTTCCAAAAATTTAAAACATACAATTTGTAATATCTGATAATGGAGTCCTCTCAACAAAATTAGATGTTTGCTTAGTACTTCCAAAAGGAGTGTGATGAACATTCCTTGATGAGATTTTTCTTGATGAATCTTATAAGACAAAAGTATATAAAATAAACGAACAAAACTACAATTCATAACTAAATTAGAAAAAAAAATATCTGCTGTAAGTTTACCTTTTTCATTTGTAGATGAGTGACACACATTACTACTAATATCTGGGATAGCATAAGTAGGAAGGTGATACACATTCCTTCTTTCGACATTGGTGGTTGAAGCTTGTAAAATAGAACATATGTAAGGATTTCAAAAACATAACATATACATACATATTTCTTTTAAATTTTGTTTGCAAAACTATAACACATACCACTTGAAGTATTTGAAAATGGAATCCTTTCAACAGAATCAGATGTTGATGCAGGATGACAACCTCTATTGTTTCTCTTTTGTTGAAGAACACATACTTCCTTTTTTCTCTTTCTTCAGCACACCTTTGACGTTGAATTGCTTGAAGGTCAACTTCATACTTACTTGAAATTGTGTTATCTGTATCCATAATTTAAAATACTTGAATGAAGAAGATTGTTGACCACTCGAGAAAAGAACTTTGAAAGTATTGTGAAAATTATTTGAAATTACCAAAAAAATATCTGTAGTAAGTATACCTTTTACTTGTGTAGATGAGTGAAACAAATTACTACTAATATTTGGAGTAGCATAAGCAGGAAGATGATACACATTCCTTCTTTCAACATTGGTGGTTGAAACTTGTAAAATAGAACATATGTAAGGATTCCAAAAACATAACATATACATACACATTTCTTTTAAATTTTGTTTGCAAAACTATAACACATACCACTTGAAGTATTTGAAAATAGAATCCTTTCAACAGAATCAGATGTTGATGTAGGATGACAACCTGTTTTGTTTCTCTTTTGTTGAAGAACATACTTCCTTTTTTCTCTTTCTTAAGCACAATTTTGACGTTGACTTGCTTGAAGCTCAACTTCATACTTACTTGAAATTGTGTTATCTATATCCATAATTTAAAATACTTGAATGAAGAAGATTGTTGACCACTCAAGGAATGAACTTTGAACATATTGTGAATTTTTTTTTGAAATTACCAAAAAATATCTGCAGTAAGTATACATTTTACTTTTGTAGATGAGTGAAACAAATTACTACTAATATTTGTAGTAGCATAAGCAGGAAAATGATACACATTCCTTCTCTCAACATTGGTTTATGAAACTTGTAAAATACGAAACATGTGTAAGGATTCCCAAAACATAACATATAAATATATATTTCTTGTAAAATTTTGTTTGCAAACCTATGAGGCATACCACTTGGAGTGTTTAATAATGGAATCCTTTTAACAGAATCGGATGTTGATGTACGATGAAAACCATTGTTGTTTCGCTTTTGTTGCAGAACACGCTTCCTTTTTTTCCTTGCTTCAGCACAGACTTGACTTTGACTTGGTTGAAAGAACAGTTCATACTTACTTGAAATTCTATTATCTGTATCCATAATTTCAAATATCTGAATGAAGAAGATTGTTGAGCACTCAAGAAAAAGACTTTCAAAGTATTTTGAAAATGGTTTGAATTATTTGAAAATGATTTGAATTATTTGAAAAAGGACAGCTGTATTATTAGGGGGTAAAATGCAACTTCCTTATCTCAATGGCGGTAAAATGCAATTTATTATTCCAATGGCGGTTTACCTTTTTACATAGAGGCAGATAGAAACATACTTTACCTTTTTAACAACTCTCCAAATCCCTTTACAAAATTGTTTGTCTGATCTCATAAAAAGTGCTTCAAGTTTTAATCAACGATGTCCATTTCAATATTGAATCACTACACTTGAATACTTCTTACTTTTGACATCATCAACAACTTCGATCAAGGTATAATAATATTTATTAAAATTTGTATACACATTAGTTTCATATGCACATGATTAACAACTGTTATGAAGACTGTTCTCATGTATTGCATGTTTCAGATGATGTATTAATTTAATTTTACAAGGTTTTTTATTTTTTATAATGTTTCTAATTTGAACTTTTCTTTGATATGGTGTTACATTTGGTTTCTTGAAATCAATCGATAAGATATATTTTGTTGTTTTTCTTACTTGATATTAAATAATATGATTAAATGAGAAATCTTTTATTTATGGACTTGCTGAAAAAAAAAGTTATTTCCTTGCTACTCGATTCTACAGTTTTAGAGGAATCTTTATTTATTGATATACTCTAGATAAATCGATAAATATTAAATGCGTTATCTGAATGACATAGATATGTTAAACATTGTTTGTTCATATTTGTTATCACAGTCTTTATAAATAATGAAGTATCTGATAAAATACATTGTCTCATTTTTTCTTTGATTTTTAACCAGAAACATCATATCTTGGAAGATGTCTTTTTATAAATACTTGGACTCTCTTAATTCCAAAATCTTGGTAAGATTATTACATTAAAACAATTTTCTACAGTTTTATTGTTACAAATTAATTCACATATAACACTTGCCAATACTTAAATACTTGAACTCAACAGATAATACCACAAAACTTTGCAAATAATCATTTACTCAAAGAAGTTCTTGGTAACGTTAGTGTTATAGAGTGTGTAAACGGTATGAGATGGGATTACCGATTCTCAAAACACAATGGAAGTTTTGCTCTAAAAGAAGGATGGTTCTCAGTTGTCTCTGACCTTTCATTGAAAGAAGGATGTATGTTGGTATTTAAAAAAATGCACCATATACATATCTGCTGACACCTTTTGAAAAAGTTCATCATTATCCAACAAAACTCCCAATGATTTCTATGTTCACATTAATATCGTTTGAGAGGAACTTTGGATGTATGGATTCATTCTCCCATAGTTTTACTGATGTTTGTAAGGACGGGTTGGTAAGTTTTGGTATTTTAATCCAATAGTTAAATGTTACTATAGTAATTAGTGATATAGTTGTTAATTTACTGTACCTTTGTTGATTTCATAATTTTATATCTTTTTGTTCAGCTAATACCCAAGGAGTTAGTTAACGTCAGTATTGGAGGTAGTAAACTTAAAGAGACATTTAAGATCTATGTGAATCACTGGGACTCTTTTGATGTAGTACTTCAACATGATCCTCTTCGGAATTGTTACTTTATAACCGATGGATGGGAAAAGGTTGTACAGTACATGGGTATGCAAACAGGAATTGTACTTGTTTTAAGATACATAGCGGATTACATCTTTCTGCTTACTGCCTTTGATTTGAATGGATGTGAGATTGTTGCACCCAAAGCCAATGACAGTCCGAAAGACGATACTTCCTCAACCAATTTAGAAGTTGCTCCAATTACCGAGGATTTGGATTACCAGTCGGATGTTGAAGAATCCAATGACACGGATTCTGATAGTGATTATGTTGTATCGAATGAATCATCCGATGATATCGACGACGCAGATTTTGATGCCGTTGTCTCAGATTATGAAGCTGATCCTAATGTATACCCCTTACAATTCGTATGGTACTGCAGCAAACATTTTGTAAGTTTATTCTATTAATATATTATGCCTCATTCTTTGGATGTTAAATATTTGTTACAATTAAACTGTTTTTTTGTTACTTTCCTTAAATACATTATTTATTTCTTATTAATTATTGGTATTTTATATTTATTTTTAAGCGTCTGAATGTGAAAGTAGCCTCTTTATCAAGGATTCATAGAACATTGAAGATGACAGTTGAAAATCTGAATGGAGTTGACATGGTAATTGACTTTCGACGGGAGAAGCATGGCAAGGGATTTAGATACGTGGCTTGTCAATTCACCAAGAAGTTCACGAAGCCCAATGGTATCTACAGAAATATGAGATGCAAATTTGTCTACTCTGAAGAAAAAGCCAAGCTGATCTTAAAGAAAGTCTACAGATAGTTGTGGTTGTTGGTATTATCTCATTTGAGATAAATTATGGGATGGTGGTGTATCAAACTTCTATATTTTGAAAACTTACGATTTACGAATATTTAAATTATAATCATGTATAGCTTATCTTGTTATTTGTATTAACTTACACCTTTGTTGTACATTCTCCATATATTTTAATTGGCTCTTCATGATACATTACAACTTGAATATACTCTGTAAATTTATGGGCACTCATCGATACTTAAAAGGCTTCAACAAATTTATGGGCAGTCATCGACACTTAAAAGGCTTTTCTTAAAAGGCTTCAACAAATTTATGGACAGTCATGGACACTTAAAAGGATTCAACAAATTTATGCGTGATCATTGTCATAACTTCACTTGAATTAACCTCTAACTACAAATAACAGTCTTTTAACATCTACAAAAGGGATGCACTCAACATCTATTTAGATAAAGTCTGCCAAACCAAAAGCTATGTGAAACATAAAATCTGTTCAAGCAAAGTCTGTTGTTCCAAACAACCTCTGCTGATAAACACAAAGACTGTTGTAGCAAATAACCTCTGCTGATAAACACAACCTCTGCTGTTGAATATGAATACAAAAGCATCATAAAGCTAACATCTGCTATTACTTAACAGATGATACTGTCTTTAAACATCTGAAACATTTGCTGTTGAAACAAAGGTCTGCCAAACATAACATTCGCTGATCATTCCACAGTATAGATTGCTAACATCTGTTGTGGCTTAACAGATGATGCAGTTCAACAGAGGATTTCAAACATCTGTTTACACACGCATTATAACAACCCTAAAGAAAACCGACTCCCTCATAAATTTTCTGACACCCTAAAAATATTTTAAATACCCCAATATGTCCCTAAAAACACCCCATACGTGAAAACCGAGCCCAAAATACGTTATGCCATTAAAAATAAATTAAAAATCAAAATTTTGGGGTTTAGGCGGGCCGCGTAAGCCACCCCTTAAGCTTACGTGGGCCGCGACAAGGTGATGGCTGGCACGACCCCAGGCCGCCATGTGGCCTAACACCCGGCAACCCTATGCGATGACCCGGACAAGCTATGCCGTTGACTCCCTTTGACACGAGCCACGTAAACCCTTATCTTACCTTACGCGGGCCGCGTAGAACCCGAAGTGAAGCCCTATAAGTAGAGGGCATCAGCCTTCAGTCAGAAATCGCTCACAAACGTTTTCTTTCTCTAAATTCTGAAGTGTAGGCATAATACTCGGGTCTAATACCCCCCCCCCTAAATAACGAAGTTCTGCTCCGTTGTAAGTATCATAACCCCTGGATACGTATTAGATACTCTGCCCGATTGATCTAGGGTTCCGTAACGGCTGTCGTGGTTCTGCCCGATGTAGTCGTTGGAATGCCATCTCGGGGAGGGTATTACTAATGTTAAAATGGGTTATTATACTAACACGTGTGCATTTGTGTAAATTATAGATAATTCTCAGGAAATCCTTACAGAAAACCTAAGACAGCAATGTGAGTAATCTCCTTTTTGCAAACTGTTTTTACAAAACCTTAACTATTTTACAATGCAATTTAGCAGTGATTGAGTCTTTGTAATTCTTCAATTACTGCCGGTATTATGGGGTTTTGTATACATTACTTGATAATCTTCACAATTGGACAAAGGGTTAGCCAATGTGTGATATGACCATAGCCATAGATCCGGTCGAGTGGCAAGTACTGAATGAGTAATTCTGTAGATATAAACATTGTAATCGCTCTCAATACTGTTTAAATTAAATTAAATTAATATTTCTTGATTAAACTGGGATTCACTCACCAGTATTTCCCACTGAAAAATGTTTTTAAAACGCGTTTCAGGTAACACAATGTGAAAGCCAATTAGAAGCCAGCTGGACAACACTGAAGGCTTGGAAAACTGGCTATAAAAGTTACCTAAATAAAGAAGGCGTTTTATTTCAATAAAATGGGATTTATCCCTACAAATCAGTTTGTAATGAAAACTTGGGTTTCATCCCAATGTGTTTATTTATATAAAATGTGATGTTTTACTCTGATAAAATATTTCCTAACTACGGTCCTGATGTAATTTCCGCTGCCAAATTAATAAACACCGATACCACCGATACTGAGTTCGCGGCCGCCCGTTTCCGGGACAGATAGGGGACGGGGGTTGCGACACGCATCATGATGAACATCTGCTGATAAACACCGAGACGGTTCAAGCAAAGGTCTGCCAAAGAGAACCTCTGCTATGGACTAACAGATGATGCAGTTCAACAGAGGATTTCAAACATCCATTTACACACGCATCATGATGAACATCTGGTGATAAACACCGAGACGGTTCAAGCAAAGGTCTGCCAAAGAGAACATCTGCTATGGACTAACACATGATGCAGTTCAACAGAGAATGTTTAATAGCAGTGCTTTAACAGACCATGATCAACAGATGATAAGGTCTGTTGAAGCGAAGACTGCTCAACATATTCTAACAGTTTTACTACTAACCAATTCATTAAAATAGTACCCAGTCACTAAAAATAATATATAACACTACTACTTGTCCAAAAAATGAACATTAACAATAATATAATAACAATAATATTCAAATTGTAGCAATTACATACAAAATCCATCAGTTTAGATGGTTCAAATTGTAACCATAACATACCAAACTTTCAAACACAACAGGTTAAGACACACATAACTAAAAACTACAATTTTAGTCTTCAAAATAAGTAGTTTTTACTTTCCATTCTGACTTAATCCAGAATCCCTTTCAACCGAAGGCTGCTGAAAAGTCTTTCGTAACATCACCAACTTCCTTGCAACAGATCACAAAACAACTAATGAATATTCATTCAACCTGTTATTATATTGCCAGAAATAAAGAGTATAGTTATGATTTGCAAAAAGTAACAAAAATTACCTTTACATTTCCTTACACTTTACATGCTCAAGAGCTGTCATTTTAGAGATGAATTCGTTAAACTGCAGAGAATAATTATTCCACACAATACATCGAAAAACCGTAACCCTACATGGAAACAATATTCATTTAACCATAAACTAAACACTAATTTATGACCAGTTTTGTAGAATCTATAAAATCAAAACTTCAAACTGAATGAATAACAACATAAAATCATTCCAACATTTATATTACAAACCTATAAAACATAGAATCAAGAATACACACATATACATCTATTTTTAAACACAAACAGACATTACCTCTTCATCAATAAAATTGAAATCCATTTTATAACCTTGATTACATTTCGAAGTTCAAAGAACGAACTCAAGACTTCCACACCAAATAACAAATCCAACAAGATCTACCTGAAGAACATTTAGCATACAAACCTTCAGTTTGTGGTAAAACATGATGAATCAAGAACACACACATATACATCTATTTTTAAACACAAACAGACATTACCTCTTCATCAATAAAGTTGAGATTCCACACCAGATAACAAATCCTGCAAGATCTACCTGAAGAACATTTAGCATACAAACCTACACATTGTGATAAAAAGAAAAAATAAAAAAATATCTATTTTTTAAACTACCGTTGGTCAAAGCATAGAAACAAGAATACACACATATACATCTATTTTTAAACACAAACAGACATTATCTCTTCATCAATAAAGTTGAAATCCGTTTTATAACCTTGATTACATTTCGAAGTTCAAAGAACGAACTCAAGACTTCCACACCAAATAACAAATCCAACAAGATCTACCTGAAGAACATTTAGCATACAAACCTTCAGTTTGTGGTAAAATATGATGAATCAAGAATACGCACATATACATATATTTTTAAACACAAACAGACATTAACTCTTCATCAATAAAGTTGATATTCCACACCAAATAACAAATACAGCAACATCTACCTGAAGAACATTTAGCATACAAACCTACACTTTGTGATAAAAAGAAAAAAAATCAAAAAATAACTATTGTTAAACTACCGTTGGTCTGCATAATATTCAAATCGATGTTAAACATGATGAATAAACAGTAACTGAGGGTCGAGATTGGCGACACACGCTGTGTGTTGACCTAGGAGATTCGTCATCTACTTCTTCGCAGTTTGTTGATTCAATTCTCAACCTCCGATGAGAAACAGAGAGAGAGGGAAAATTGAAACCGTAGAGAGATAGAGTTAGAGTTTATGTTTGTTATGAGAAATTGAAATTAAAAAGAGCTTTATGGTTTGAATTTTAAATCTGAAGCCAGAATTTTGAAATTTGAATCTCGCCAGATGTTTGAAGCATGAATGGAAAGCAGAGGTTTGAAACATGAATAGAAGGCAGATGTTTGATGAATGTGAGCCAGAGTTTTGAATTTTAAAGTGTTTTAGTATTAGACTTTATGATGTCACTATGCCTTCTCTTTGACTGTCACCTCATCGTTGATGACATAAGAAAAGTATTGTTGGACAGCCTCTATGACTGCCACATCAGTTTTTCTTATGTCACTGAGGATTCTCCTTTTATAGAAAGTATAGATAGATATAGATTTGGGTAAAAACTCACATAAAAGTTTATATGAAGGAAAGTTGAATGTCGTAACTAATATATGGACCGTCCTTTAATAATAAACTTGGTAGATGTTATAGAATCATGTTAGATTTAAATTGAACTGGTATTAAACATCCCCCCGCGTTGCGGCGGGGGCAAGCACTAATGCCACACTACTGTTAGCGACCACCGACATTGAAGTTACGGTGTTAATGTGAAGAAATTTAACCGAAACGTAAAACATAGAATAAAATAACCAAGTTGATTTAGGACTCGCACATTACGATGAATTTGCGTCTATTTTTTCCCGTTTGACAGGCTCATCGTAATCTATATATAATATATATCATTACCACTATACAAACCATAATGCATACATTACAACAACCATTGCATCAATATGTTGCAAATTATATTTATACCAGATTTTGGCTAAATTAATTAGATTATTATAAATAATAGGAATTTACAAATAAAACAACACAACTTTGAATGGATCAAACCGATTGAATATGGTAAGATAATGAAACCATTATTTGATTAGGGTACAACCACGTAAGCACATTTTACAACCATACATGCATACAAAACGTATTGAATTTGGTAAGGTAATGAAACCATTATTATTTGATTAAGGTACAACTACTTAAACGCAACTTACAACCTATATTTGACTAAGGTACAACCACTTAAGCACATGTTACAACCAATGATGTTGTGATTAAGTTGTAAAATTATTAAAGTATTTGGGTTAAAAGTAAAATAATAGGTAAAGACAAAATAAATTTTAAAGACAAAAAAAAATTAAGTGGGTACAACCATTTTTGCTAAAATTACAACTAATAATGCAACAAAATGTTATAAATTAATATATGTTGTGTAATAACTAGAACCTATTAGCAAAGTATAGAAGAGAATGAGAGAATGGGAGATGAATTTCTTATTGATATATATCAAACAAAATACATGAGCCACTATATATAGGCTATAACATTAATACAGACATAATGTGACATAGGAGTTACAAATGTGTATAGTCACTAATAATGGATGCATTCATAACACTCCCCCTTGACTATTCACATGATGATATACTATTCTTTAATACGCTTGGTGATGCTGCCTCGTTAAAAACCTTGCTAGGAAAACCCAGTGGGACAAAACCTCAGCTAAGGGAAAAAGAGTGCAGCGCGTATTGTCTCCCCCTAATACTTCTGGATCAGGTATGTTGTCTCATTAAAGAAAAAGAGTACGTACACTGTGTATATTATGGGTACGTTACTCCCCCTCAATTTTACTTGTATATCTTGATGATGTTGAATCCAATCTTCTGTGACAATTGCTTGACTTGATATTTGGCGTAGTCTTCTTTGATTTGGGTGTTGTTGTCTACATTGTCTTCATACAGTATAGCTTGAGCTTCTCTTGATCAACTCTAATTTACATACTTCTTAATTATGCTGAAATCTTCGACCTTCATAACTTGTATCTGGATTGAGATCGAACTCTATGCGAGTCTAATATATATCAATCATAACCCAGGACGCCATATTGTTCTTGTGGAACTATCCCGTGTCTCGAGTTTGTAAATATGTCAAATAATTATTTAATGCGCTTTATAATTCTGCCTCGTTAAAAACCATGCCAGGAAAACCCAATGGGACAAAACCGTAGCTAAGGGAAAAGAGTGCACTACGCATTATACATAATTAACAACATGATTTATGATGATGTTAAATTAGTACTTTAGGACCTATAAGATAAACTGATACTACTGGATCAGTTATGTTGTCTCGTTAAAAACCTTACCAAGAAAAACCCAATGGGAAAAACTTAGTGAAGGGAAAAAGAGTGCAACATTTGAGATTAGAACTGTAATCTTACCAATACAAAGTAATATATCAGATGTCGTCTTGTTTGCAAGATACCTCAATGCTCTGATCGCAATTAAGTATGGTACTTCTTGACTAAGTAGTTCAACATCCTTTTCTTGGGGTTGATAAGAATATTTTTTCTATGTCAAGCGATCAGACAATCGTTCATGTACTCAACGAATGAGCTTTTTCTATATAACATCTTCTAGATGTAGTCAGATTGATGAGCAAAAATAGTACATATATACTCGAAACTACAGGTCGAGGATAACTACACTTTGTAAAGGTCATTCAAAATTTTCCTCTTTAGTTTGAGAGTTCCCTCTCGATGATGTTTATATTATCACTGTAAGAGTGAAATCTTGTTAAATAGATGTAGCTCATTTTATCAAAATTATACCTCTCTTTTCAGAGTATAGTCGACTGTACCACATACGAGTAGTTTCCTTTAATATTCATATATATAACACATATGGGGTTATTGTTTCGTAATGCTTTGAGCATTTTTTTTTTTTAATCCTTTAGGGTTTTCATACAGATGTCATTTGCAATTGTCTCGTACATGTATACAGTGATGACATCCATAAGTTATTTTATCTGAAGTCATTCTGAGATTGCGAGGCCGCTTAAACATCTAAAGATTATCACATCCACTACAGGGGTATACGTTTCCTCGTAATCAACTGCTGGGATTTGGGAAAAATCTTTATGTTAAAATGCGTGCCTTACATCGCAAAAACTCATTATTTACGTTTCCTTTTATTTAAAGACACCCATTTATAACCTACTGGTTTGACGTCTATGGGTGTTCGAACTGCTGGTTCGAAAACGTTTAGTTTGTCGAGCAAATTTAGTTCAACCTTAAGTCATGTAGCCATTTTGGCTATTTGTGTGCATACACTCTTGCACACTTTCTATATATGTAATCTTCTTTTTTTTTCATCGATTACATCTATTGCTATAGCATAATCAAATATATCATTTTACACGTGTTTCATTACGGTTCCATATTGTACTTATTTTGTACATAATTTATCGCGATCTCATATTTGTTTGGTACTAGAGTTTCTTTTAGAACTCCATTAGCCTCTTTTGGGGTTTTGACAACAACCTTCTTTAAGGTTTAGTATGCAACCACTTCTGGGGTTTTGTATGCAACCACTTATGGTGTTTTGTGTGCCACCTCTTTTGGGGTTACACCAACTGCGTTACTCTGCTCTTTTTGTGTTTGTGGGTTTTATCTTTTTGGAACCGATTTATCTCTCACAATTTATTAATATGATAATCATTTTGTGAGTACTTCCATTCGAGCAGATAAGTTTAAGCTGGTATATGTGACTTTGTCACCTTATTTGTGTTAGTGAATGCATCTTGTATTTCATTTGTTATTATTTGCAAATACACGCTCTTTCTTTTGGACTTCAGATTTGCATTGACCACTTCAGGGGTCGCTATATAATATGATGCATTTTTTTATGTTACCAGTCTTTCATTTTCTTGTCTCCCCCTAAGACTGGGAATATGATGTACATATCTCATTTTATATGTTATGGTGGTGCTATTGGTACATAGGCTGCACAGCAAAATATATAAAAAAAATGGAAACTTGGTTCTCTTCAGGAGACCAGTTGCAATGGGGAGTATTTGTGATAAGCAGTTGGTTTTGAATTGATATAATCAATCGATGAATTCCTTCTCGACTACGTATGCCTCTCACTATATTTCACATTGTGCCCAACAATGGTCCCTACAATTGGGTTGTCAAAGAACATTGTTAAACCATGTCAAAAAAACAATGTTCCATAGTGTTGGGCATATGCTACATATGGGTAGCTAAAAACTCACATGTAACCATGTATGAATGCCACAATCCACACAACTGTACATTTCAATGATCCCATATAAGAGGGATTGTTTGTAGGAGTCTATTGTTTGGAAGGGCATAAAAATTTATTTGCCACAAAAAAAAAACTAACTAGACATATGATAAGGCATTTTGGGAGCAATGTTTTTAGATTACTTAGAGGTGCTAAGGTACCGGTTAGCATGTTTGATTGTTTAGCATATCATGATGCTATTTTGATGACCTATTTGGTCATGCCATGTGGTGAACGTATAAATATTCTAGTAACTTCTGGTTACTCACCATATTTGATTTAATGGAATATTGTGGAAAATTAGTATCATTTCTAGTAACTTCTAATATAGTCTTCTGGCCATATTTGCTATATGATATATTTTAGATATTTCTTTTACACCATTCCAAGGTGATGACTTTTCATTCAAACATAGTGGAAACTTAATAAATTTCTTTGGTATACATTAGAATATGATGCATTATGAATTACAAAATTCGATTTCAGCGGGTAAACTATAAACTATCGATGCTCTTCTGGAGCATTTAATATGCTATTAACACGTGAAATAGTATCAATAGTGTCTCTACCACGTGAAATATTATAGTTTTAGCCTTTGTTTAGAGGGAAAACATGTACTATTCATAATGTTTTCCATCACTAGGCTATATGTTAGCCAAAAACGCCAAGTGCGATGAACTAAAGTTTGGGTTGAATTTGAAAAATCATTATTAAAAACAAACGGGACTTTTTATACATTTGGGAGAACTTCGGGTTCTCATCATTGATTTAGGATTCATGTGAGCATCAACACTAACTCAAATGAATTATTATCTATCAATTTAAGTAACTAACATCAGAGTAGTTTACTTAAGCTAAAGTCCACTAATTATTTTCATAGCTATTTTTCATCATTTTCATGTGAGGGCACATTTCTAATGACTATATCAATGTCTATTAATATTTGTTTAGCAACAACAAGCAATTAGAAGAATAACCATACAATTAATTATGTTGACTATGCATAGCATTGTAACAAGCTGAAATATCAAATCACTACAGCATAACAATGTTTATCTCAGCGTAGTTGTTTTGGTAACCAGCTACCAATGAAATTTGTATTAATTTATTTAGCACATTTAACTTGTCAAAAGGCAATACATATAACATATATGCTATCTAAAACAATGAGACCAACAGAAGTATTGCTAAACAAATGAAATCCGTAATATCTACCCATAAGCAAGTTATATGCATGTTAATTATTCACAATTTATATGCATATCAATTACATATATAAATCACACACAATCCTGGGACATTATACGTATACATATATGTGTGTGTTAGTGTTAAAGAGATTAAACTCATATTAATTTGCTTGTCATGTCTAGAAAAGAAAAAAAAATATTAAAGATCACAAGTATATCATATATACATATATTTGTCACTATAGTTTAAAATATAAACAAATGTCACTATCAACTTTCTCGATCATATAATAACATATGAATCTTTATCACTCGTAAATGAGCTTTCTTATACTAATAAATTTTGTTGCTCAAGAAAATATAACAGGCATCTTGAGAATTTTAGTGTCATGTTAATTTGCAAATAATATCTTTTACCACACAAATATTTCATAGAATCAAATCACATATTTAAATATCAAATAGCAACTAAAAGGCTTATACAATTGCAATAACAATGATATACAACAAAATTAACTAAGTAGTTGTCATATTATAACATATTATCATATAAACATGTGCATTATTGTAAATTCATTAACAGAATTGCACTAATGATTATCTTCAAATATAACTATTAGACATCACCTTTTAATACAAATTGTATTTTGGTAGTCATCATAAATTGTATAAATACTAATAACAAAAACTAATTAATGGACCAATTAAAACTCATAACCATAATAATAAAAGCACATAATGATATCAAAACTCATAACCATAATAATAAAAGCACATAATGATATCAAAACTCATAACCATAATAATAAAAGCACATAATAATATCAAAACTCATAACCATAATAATAAAAGCACATAATGATTTAGAATTTGTATTGTCTCTTTGAAACGTAATTTGTTGTATAAAATTTAGAACAACAATAAAAGACTATTTAATTACTATTTACTAACCATAAAATGTAATAAAAATAATTTATTAGAATAACAATAAAAGGCTATTTAATTACTATTTACTCATTTCGTAAATTGAAAAAAAAAGGTAAATATACATCAACATGAATTAATGATGAGGAAATCGGAATTAATTTTATAATTAATAATATTCAATCCACACTCATAAGTTATATATTAGAACTTTAATTGAATTTATGCTATATTAATTAAAACTAAATAATATATATAACTTTAAAATATATATAAATAATATAATCAACATGTAAATGCAAGATCATGGATATCATAATACAACTTTTCTTTTCAAGATTTATCTATTAAACATGCATAAAAAGAATTTATCAAACTATATATCAATTTCTAAACCAAGGAATAAGCTTGCAATATAACTAGCAAATAGATAAGATTAGACTTAATAAATTAATAAGTATTTTCTCATCGGGTTTCTGTAACAAGTGTCCATGTATATATTAAACTTATATTTCCTATTTTTTTCAATACCGTGATGATCATTTATTCTAGAAAAGGTCATTGAAAATGAAAATGAAAATTATGAGTAGGATTTGAACATCCCCTGTTCAACCGACTTTCAAAAATCTCATCCTGGTTAACGATTATTCTTATCATGGTAAAATCAAGTTGAAAAGATAAGGCATATTCAACAAGAAACAATATAGGTATAAGAGTAGTACCTTATGTAGATAAACATGTATGGTGGAAAAAAAACTTTACTTGAAATAACTAAAGAAAATAGCATCCATCACTTTTCAATCGCCATGTCTACGAAATCCAATCTTCGTTGGAAACACCTCGGGCTACCAAAACTTTTATCAACAAAACATCATCAACGACATTGGTCAACCGAGACTTTAATCAACGATTAAAACCAATGATGATTCGAGCACTTTCGTGCTGATAACGTGTTGTGTAATAACTAGAACCTATTAGCAAAGTATAGAAGAGAATGAGAGAATGGGAGATTAGACACATATTTAAAAGCTCGAATATTGGTGACTGGATTCCAGAGTTTGCGGAGCCTAGTGAAATGGGTTGCTCTCATAATACGGACGAAAATGATGAAACTCCGGTCGATGTTAGGTCACCGGAGAAGGGGTTCGAAGTTGACGGTGTTGCAATTAATGAGAAGGTTGACCAGAATTTGTCCGAATTGTCCGAAACGCCAGGGAGTCAAAGTAATGGTAATTATAGCATTAATGAGCCGGTTCCTATTATTGGTAATGATGAAGCAATTGATGACCAAGGAATTAATGCTACATTTATTTCTGGAGAGAATTTTAATTTTGAAGAGAATATTGATGTTACTGGGCCCCATACGATTGATAATATTAACAAAAGAAAAAAAGTAAAAAAAGGGGAAGTGGACCGGCCCAGCTTCGGGTATGTTAGCAGCCAGGAAAGTCTTAAAATCACTAAACGGGCCAAGAATGATGATCTCTTTGGGCTAGATGAATTATTGGGCTTGAACAACAAGGAATTGGACCAAATGGGGAGGGAGCCCACCAGGTTTGATCTTAATTATCAACATGTGGGGACGAGTACAGTATCATCAGGGGAAGACGGTCAGGTACACCTTGAAGATAATGTTCCAGACACGCAGATGCCTCATGACCCGACTGTTGAAGAAACGGAACAAATCAGAAATCAAGAAGTCTTACATACTATTATCTTGGGAGCGAAATTGGGGGCTAATCTCAATAATTGTCAAGATATGGTGCGCGATTCTGTCGTTCAAGAAGGTTTACAAAGGGGTAAGCGATGAATTGTTTATCCATTAACATTCGGGGGATTGGGGGATCCGGTAAAGCAGGATGGATTAATAAAATTAAAGTTGAATGTGGTGTCTCGTTTTTGGGGTTACAAGAATCTATGTGTGGTACAGTGAATTCTGGGGTTATTTCTAATTATTGGGGAGGGTCGGGAGCAGATTATGAATATGTTGAAGCGGATGGAAACTCCGGTGGTTTAGTTAGCATATGGGACCCGAAAGTGTTTTCTAAAGATTCAGTTTTTAAAGACAAGAATTTTTTGTGTGTTTCGGGCACTCTTACAGATGGGTTGATAAGGCTTAATATGTGTAATGTGTACGCGCCACAAATTACCCGGGAAAAAAGAAATCTTTGGGCGCGAATTGTCAGTTTTATGCAATCTAAAGAGGGATGGTGGATTATTTTTGGGGATTTTAATGCTGTTCGTGACAGAGAAGAAAGGAAAAATTCAAACTTTGACCCAGTGTGTGCTAGAGATTTCAATAATTTCATTGAGGAGGCGGGTTTGCGCGAGTATCAATTAAAAGGCATGAAATACACATGTCTAACTGTTCGTAGAGGTCAATGTAAATTGAGCAGGATTGACAGATTCCTTGTTTGTGATGGGGTCTTTAATAAATGGCCAAATGTTTGTGTTCGAGCCTTGTAAAAAGATCTTTCGGACCATTCTCCAATTATTTTTTCTATTGTTGACACTAATTTTGGTGCTAAGCCCTTCAGGTGGTTTGATTCTTGGCTGGAGAAACCTGGTTGTGAAGATATTATTCGCTCGGTGTTATCAAGTTGGCCAGATGAAGGTCATAGTGATTTGAATCTGATGCACAAGCTTAAGAAGTTACGGGGATGTCTTAGTGAGTGGTATAAAAAGTGGAGTTGGTCCGAAAAAGAGACAGAGATGCGCCTTCGTGAAGACAAAGAAAAAATGGAACTAATCATGGAGCAAAAAGAATTAGACGAAGATGAGTTTTGGGTGTGGTCGGAATGTTCCAAATGTTTAGAAGAGATACAATTATACAGGGATCGTGACTTGAAACAAAGATCCCGGGTGAAATGGGCGTCGCTGGGGGATGAGAATTCTAATTTTTTTCATAATGTGGTAAATGGTAGGAAAGCCAGAAACGGGATCCCCGGGTTAACCATTGAAGGGGAGTGGGTTTCTAAACCCGCTTTGGTTAAAAAAGAAGTCTTGGGATTTTTTAGAAAACATTTTAAAGAAGACTTTTACACTCGCCCTCGGCTCCATTGTCCAGGATTGAAGACCATTTCAGAGGATGACAAGGTTACGTTAATCTCCCCCTTTTCCAAACAAGAGATTAAAGAAGCGGCGTTTGAGTGTGGTTCGAATAAGGCTCCGGGCCCGGATGGGTTCAACTTTCGTTTTGTCAAGCGTTTTTGGGACTTATTAGAGAACGATTTCGTTCGTATCTTGACAGAATTTTACGAGTCTGGCGTCATTAACCCGGGATGTGCATCATCGTTCATCACTTTAATTCCTAAGGTTAAAACTCCTTTGGGTCTTAGAGATTATAGACCTATAACTCTTATTGGGATGATTAGTAAGGTTATCTCTAAAATCTTAGCTAATCGCCTTAAAAAGGTTATGGGTCAGGTGATTTCTGAATCTCAATCGGCTTTTATTTCTGGTCGTTTTATTCTTGATGGCCCTCTTATGATTAACGAGCTTTTTGATTGGCTTAAGAAAAAAAGGAGAAAGGCTTTTGTATTAAAAATCGATTTTGAGAAGGCATATGATAATGTTAATTGGAATTTCTTAATTTCGGTTATGGAGCAAATGGGCTTTTCCTCTATATGGTGTATGTGGATCAAGGGTATTCTTATTTCAAATAGAGCTTCTGTTCTTGTTAATGGCTCCCCAACCTTTGAATTTAAATGTGAAAAGGGCTTGAGACAGGGTGATCCCATATCTCCTTTTCTGTTTCTCTTTGTCATGGAGGCGTTGTCTTGTTTGTTAAAGAAAGCTAAGGAGTTGGGGGATCTTAAAGGGATCCGCTTGACTGAAATCGAGTCAGACATAACACATCTTTTTTATGCAGATGACGCATTAATTTTGGGGGAATGGTCTAAACCAAACCTCCAAAGCACGGCCAGGATTCTTCGTATTTTCCACCTATGTTCAGGGCTTCGTATAAATATTTCTAAATCTAATCTGTATGGGATTGGTACTGATGACGAGGAGGTGGATGAGATGATGGAAGTGTTGGGATGTCGAAGGGGGTCCTTTCCGTTTGTTTACCTTGGGATACAAGTGGGCGCATCTATGTCTCGGGTTTGTAATTGGGATCCGGTTGTCGATGTGATAAAAAACAGGCTTGCTACTTGGAAAGCTAGGTGTCTATCTATTGGTGGCCGATTAATTCTCATCAAATCGGTCCTTGAAAGCTTACCTATATATTATTTATCGTTGTATAAAGCCCCCAAAACGGTGCTGGATAAAATAGAGGCCATCATGCGACATTTTTTATGGGCCGGTTGTAGTAGTGAAAGGAAAATTGCATGGCTTGCTTGGGACGTCATCACAATGACAAAAGAGGATGGTGGGCTAGGCGTCTCAAATCTACAACATGTGAACGAAGCTCTCCTATTAAAGTGGTCGTGGCGTTTTAAAAATGAAACGAATACTTTGTGGAAAAAGACTGTGTTAGCGTGCAATGGATCGTCCCGCACTTGGCATTCTCTTCCTTGCTCTTCAACGGCTAGTAGAACATGGAAAAATATTGTCAAAATCGCAGATAAAAGACTTCCAAATGGCTGTTCGATGCAGAATTATTTCATCGGGACTGTTGGAGATGGGTCTACCATTTCATTTTGGAGTGACATATGGTTAAGGGACGAACCTTTAAAGATCAGTTACCCTAACCTATTCAGACTTGAACGCAACAAATGGGTTAATGTATGTAATCGGTTGAAGATGGATAACGATACTCTTATGTCCAGCTGGGATTGGAGGTCTGACCCGTCTTCCCAAGAAGAGATTTCCGAGTTGTTCCAACTTCTGGATGATTTATTTGGGTTTCAGTGGATGGGAGGTGTAGATAAATGGTGCTGGAAGGGAGATTCTAGCAATATTTTTTCAGTTCGGTCGGCAAAAAAAATTATGTATAAAGCGTCTCATTCGGCTCCTTCTCAGACCATCGATTGGAAGGCTTGGGTTCCCCTAAAATGTAAGGTGATGGTGTGGAGAACAATCCGTAATCGGCTTCCTACATGTTCAGAATTATTGAAGAGAGGTGTCCATATTCAGCAACAATCTTGTGTTTTTTGCCATACGGTCTCGGAAACTGCTATGCATCTTTTCTCAGGGTGTTTATTCGCTTCGGAAATTTGGTATAGACTAAGTGCTTGGTGTCGGTTGAGTCCTATTTTTATCTTTGATGTTGAGGATATTGTGAAGCTCGCTGATATTGATTCCCTTCCGACATCTAAAAGGTTTGTGCTCCGTGGTATAATCTACACTAGCTTGTGGATGATATGGATCGAAAGAAATGAAAGAATTTTCTCCAACAAGTCTCAAAGGCCGGTAGAAGTGTTGGAACGCATCAAGTTGACGTCTTTCTTTTGGTTTCGTCATAGAACTAGAATTAAACATGTCGATTGGAAACAGTGGTGTATTTATCCGTTGGATGTGATGTAATCCGTTTGTTGCCCGGGGGTCCTTGCTTTGAGGACCCTTTGCGGTTTTTGTTTTTATGAGAGTTACTTTACAAAAAAAAATATATCAAACAAAATACATGAGCCACTATATATAGGCTATAACATTAATACAGACATAATGTGACATAGGAGTTACAAATGTGTATAGTCACTAATAATGGATGCATTCATAACAATATATAGTTAATAGCTAATGTAAGAAGTAAATAAATAACTAATCACTCTCGCATGAATAATGGTGGTAATTCACGATTTGCTTATCAAACGAAAGCAAGATAAATGTTTAAAATCAAATTGATATTTTTTTTCATGTGTATTACACATTATTCTTATATATTAATATTTGAGGTAGATGCTCAGTGATCGTTGCTAATGTGCGCCATTTTCAGCACACTTGTGTCACTTGACGGTAATTATTAAATCTAATTTTTTAGAACCGCTGCCTTAACAGCAAACAATCGTTCATCCCAGGAAGTCACAAAAGGTTTAGAAAAAGGTAACCTCCTACAAGTTTCAGATTTTAGATTTGCACAAAACTCAGTTTACTCAATTTGATTGGCTATCTCATAGACATAGTGCTGAAAAGTTGGTTAATTTAAATGGTAATAAAAAAAAAGATCGTTGTCATCAGATCTTTTACAGTTCAATTACCCTATTTACTAGTGTGAGTCAACCTACTCTATGTCACCAAACCCAACGGGCTACAAGGATTTTTTTATCAACCGAGCAAGTTGTAAAGCAAGAACTCAAAACACACATGAAAATAGTTCAAAGAAACTAACACATCAAATTGTTTATAAAATGTTTTCAATGTAAAAAACAAATCCAACCATATATAAAACTAAGAAAAGTGTTCAACCCTACGAACCGTTCACTTGAAGAACACCATCTAGTCGCTCATGCCTTGAACCATGCACACAGGAGGGAAGCTATTAAGGGGCCCGGGGGGAGGGGGCCTGACCCCCCAAACTTTCCGCTCAGTAGTGTAATATATGTGGTTTTCGTATAGAAATTTTTTGCTATATACGTTTTCGACCCTTCCGTCGGAAATATCAAGCTTCGCCACTGCATGCACAGCCGCCTTGCCTTCCGTTCGTCCCCTCTGTCGCGTCGTAAACCTCTCAAATAGGGATGGCAAAAAAGCC
This sequence comes from Helianthus tuberosus, assembly GCA_030545235.1. Taxonomy (NCBI): domain Eukaryota; kingdom Viridiplantae; phylum Streptophyta; class Magnoliopsida; order Asterales; family Asteraceae; genus Helianthus; species Helianthus tuberosus. The sequence goes on along the minus strand of CM060433.1, from coordinate 97,968,330 downwards.
CATGCCCGACAGGTATACCAGAAACCCGAAACATACGGGCAAGGTATACCCGAAGCCTAATGGGTGTGGGCCGGGTACAGGCTTATAAAAAGAAAAAAATCGGGTACGGGTATGGGATTTAGGGATACCCGCCCGATACCCGGCTCATTTACCCGAATAATACCCGAAAGTATCATATTAAAGATTTCCATATATATAACTTAGTACATGTATTTATTATCTTCTCTATAGTTATTTGGGGATATGTATTTGGCAATTGCTTAGTGAACAAATAACTTATTTTTGAGCACGTATATTGGATATGGAAGCCATCACCCTTTATTATGTGAATGCTCATGCAGTTAGGTGGTTCTGATACAATTACTTAATTAAGTAATCGTTTTGATTTAGTTTGATATACGTGGTCTGAATATGATATGTAAGTTATTAATTATATTTTCATTTGTTATAGTCATTAAAATAGTACATTATATAAATATCAAAGTAAAAATTGCACATTTTGTCCCAACGGGAATTTTTATGAAATTAACGGATATACCCGATACCCACGGGTATGCCCGATACCCGACGGGTAATTACCCGATAAATACCCGACGGGTAACGGGCAGGGTATGGGACAAAGAATTACAACCGGGTACGGGCCTGGGATACCCGGCCCATTGCCATACCTAGTTCTACGTTACTTTTTAAACCCCAAACAACGTTGTCAGTCGGTTCTTTTTGGACCAGCAAAAGCCCACTTGTAAACCATCTTTTTGATCCATCATTTTGTGTTAATTATTCTTGGCCCAACTGATCATCTTTTGTTGTTGTCGTATTACAAACCCCAAGCCATTCAATTCTCTCTTTTCCACATTCCTCTCGTGAGAATATTCAAGTACACATAATTTACAATAAGCCACTAATGCATTAATATTCATATTAATTCATGCAAAAGCATATCCAACGAAAGCTTTTATACTTTGAAGTTTTAATTCTCAAAACCATTTTAATTTTAATAATTTAGCTTATCATTTATAATAATGCTTAAAACGGGTATGAAATTTGACTCGATGATTGTTTTAGCTAGTTTAATCTATAACCCGCACGATAATAGCACATCAAAGAATCATATTTTATTATAAATATCAATGTTGTAGAAGGCGCTAGGCGCTAGTCGGGCGGTGAGGTACAGCCTAGGGATTAATCGGAATGGGATTTTTATATGTATTTTTTCAAAATTATATATATATACCCAATAATATAAAAATAATACTTCAAAATTCACATAAATACTTCAAGTTTCAGATAGTATGGTTCGATTTTGACCGATTTTGACCAATTTTGACCGCCTAGAACCGCCTAGGACCGATTTTGATTGATTTTGACCGACTAATATTGTCCGATTAATCCGATTTTTGACCGCCTAGGACCGATTTTGACCGATTTTTGACTATGACCGATTAATTGACCGCCTAGCTCAAAATTAGGCAGTAGATGACCGCCTAGCGCCTAGGCGCCGATTAATCGGCCGCCTAGGCCGATTTCTGCAACCATGATAAATATCGATGCATTTTTTAGTATGATTAATATAAAGTAACGTGTACCCAAAATGCTCCGATCATAAATCGGGTTTGACTTGGCTAAATGCATTATACTTGGGCCGCGAATTAGATTTAATGGTTGGCTTATTGTGTTTTACGTTACATTGCGGCATAAACTCACGTTTTTGTTTTATGGTATTTTTTTGGTTATGTTTATTGCTTGCTTACTACTTAGAATGATTTTATAACCCCCGCCCCATAACGCGGGGTTAAACACTAGTTCCCAATGATGCGCATTGGAATATGTTAATTGGGTTATTTGTCCGGTCCCTAATCATTTAGAATTTTTATTACATGTTCATAGTTTTATTGTCGTCAAATGAGTGAATTTCACAATATAAGACCATTTATGCATTTGCATGCAACTTGAACTAAGCACTTCACTAGGAATTTATTTGATCTGTATTTTTAACAATGTATAAATTCCTAGTGGAATCGTTGTTCTTGGTCGTTTCCATCAAGTTCTTTCTCTATCAAAATAACTAGGAGTTATACTCGCGTTTTACGACTGGATAACACTTTTTTTAGTTGCGTGTTACGACTGTTTTTTTTGTTTATAAAATTTAAAAGTAGAAACGCACTTAACAACTATCTATTTGAAAAGCACGAAAATGTACGTCGTGCTAAAAGTGTATGCACAAAATACCTAAAAATAAATTCAAAGGAAGATGGTAAAGCACGTTGCGGTGGTGTCGAAACGTAAAATGGCTCGAATTTTTACCATCTAATGAATGTGTATTTCATTTGAGATGATTTGTTTCCGAACATAATTTACGTCAAAATATAGACCAATTGAAAACGTAGATAAAACTGTGCACGCAAACGTATTACACTTGACTCGACTCATTTCCAGAAAAAAAAACATACAATTTACGTTAAAACGTAGACCAACTGAAAACATACGTAATAACAGTGGCGGAACCAGAACTTCTTTGTCGGGGGTCATCATAAGACTCTCTTATCTACCGGCTACAACTAGAGAGTCTAAAATATGTTTTTTCCTAGAAAAATCTCAGATTGTACATATAAAAATCTTACAAATTTCTATGTTCGGGGGGTCAGCGGGCCCTCTTGACCCCCCTCTGGTTCCGCCCCTGCGTAATAATAAGCATAAGAACATGTTATATTTGACCAAACTCATTTCCATGGAAAACTTACATCGAAACGTAAATTAACCTATGAAAATAAACACGTAAAACTCGATTATAAAGTTTTGAAAAAGTTAAAGGGTTGTAAGTGTTAATGCTAAAAGTTAGAGAGTAGAAGTATAAAAATTAAATAAAAATAAGAGTAAAATGCAATTTGCGTCCCTGTGGTATGTCCCAAACATCAGGTTGAGCCCCTAAAAACAATTTTTTGCATTCTGAGCCCCTGTGGTATTCATTTCATAACAGTATGAGTCCCTGCCGTCAGTCTTCCGTCAGTTTGACCGTTTGCCAGTTGTGAAAAGTCCATAATACCCCCACCCTTTAATATTTACACTTAAATGTTCACCAGTTTCATTATCATCATCAACAGTCTCGACAAAGTTCTCCCAACTCCCAATATCATCATCATCAAGAGCTCTCCCAACTCCCAAGATCATCATCATCATCGAAGAGATCAACATATCATCTTCATCACCTTCATCGAACATCGAACAGATTATCTTCATCGAACAAATCAGGTTCATCTTCATCCTCATTTTGGGTTACATTCGATGAAAAACAGAGGGTGAAAAACAGATTTTGGGTTGATTTAGGGTTTGATTTTGGGTTGATTCTGGGTTTGATTTTGAATGTGTTTAAATTTGTGAAAAACAGAGGGTGATTCTGGGTTTGATTCTGGGTTTGATTCTCGGTTTGATTCTGGGTTTGATTCTGGGTTACATTCGATGAAAAACAGAGGGTGAAAAACAGATTTTGGGTTTGATTTTGAATGTGTTTATATTGTGAAAAACAGAGGGTGAAAAACAGAGGGGTTAGGGTTTAGGGTTGGGTTTTGAATGTGTTTATATTCGGTGAAAAACAGTTATTTGGGTATTTTGGTTTTGATTTGATGATTTGAATGGATTTTGAATGGATTTTTGGTTTGATTATTTAGGGTTTGGTTTTGATTTGATGATTTGAATGTGTTATTGATTTTCGGTTTCATTCGAATGTGTTCCTCATTCGAATGTGTTTTGGTTTGAATGTGTTTAGGGTTTATGGTATCAACTGAGTATTAAGAACTGATCGGATGTACAGAATGTGTTTTGGTTTGAATGTGTTTTGGGTTTAGGGTATCAACAAAATGTGTTTTGGTTTGGTTTGTACAGATTCTTGTGGGTTTAGGGTTGAATGGATTTTTGGTTTGATTTTTGTTGTGATTTTTGTTGTACAGAATGTGTTTTGGTTTGAATGTGTTTTGTTGTACAGAATGGCCGCGGATGTAAAGATACACAAAACACCAACTACAGAGGAATCAAACTGCTAAGCCACACAATGAAGCTCTGGGAGAGGGTAATTGAAACTAGAATTAGAAGAGTAACGCAAGTTTCAGTAAACCAATTTGGATTCATGAAAGGGAGGTCAACTACAGAAGCGATACATATTCTAAGGAGACTGATGGAAAAATATAGAGCGAAGAAACAAGATTTACATATGGTGTTCATCGACCTTGAAAAGGCATATGACAGTGTTCCAGGACAACTGATTTGGGATAGTTTGGAGGGTCGAGGGCTACCTGGGAAGTATATAGACATAATTAAGGATACATACGATAGAACGGAAACTAGTGTCCGCGCGCCCGTAGGGGATACAGCCTTCTTTCCTGTGGAGGTAGGACTCCACCAAGGGTCTGCGTTGAGCCCTTTCCTTTTTGCGGTGGTCTTGGATGAGTTGTCCAAGTTGATCCAGGAGACAGTTCCGTGGTGCATGCTTTTTGCAGACGATATTGTGTTGATTGCAGAAACTAAACAGTGCCTGAACGCGAGGGTAGAGGAGTGGCGATTAGCTCTAGAGGGCAAGGGCCTAAGGATTAGTCGTTCTAAGACTGAGTATCTACACTGTGATTTCAGTGGTGTAGCCGATGACGATGACACCCAAATCACCATTGAGGATCAATTGGTCCCGCAGGTTACTAAATTTAAATATTTGGGGTCGTTTGTACAAAGGGATGGTGACATAGATAATGATGTAACCCATCGCATACAGGCTGGCTGGTGTAGATGGAAGGCAGCCAGTGGAGTATTGTGCGATAGGAGGTTCCCTACTAAACTAAAGGGAAAATTTTACAGGGTTGCAGTTAGACCAGCTATGCTGTATGGAACAGACTGTTGGGCTATCAAGAAGACACAAGCGCGCAAGATGGAGGTAGCAGAGATGAGGATGCTGAGGTGGATGTGTGGACACACGAGGTTGGATCGGATAAGAAATGAGGTTTTTAGGGAGAGATTAGGAGTGGCTAGTATATCGGATAAGATTAAGGAAGGGAGATTGAGATGGTTTGGGCATGTGAAGCGGAGACAAACGACAGCACCAGTTAGAGTAGTGGAAACTCTTACTGTGGAGGGGAAGAGAGGAAGAGGCAGACCCAAACTGACATGGGAAGAGCAGATTAGGCATGATTTACTAGAGTTGCATCTTTCTGAGGACATGGTCCAAGATAGGACTTCGTGGAAGCGTAGGATTAGGGTTAAAGACGTCTAGAGGATACTGAAGTAAGGTCTTAGGTGTATTTTAGGGAAGTAGGTTTTCTTATTCTTTTAAGTGACTTTACCGACGATTGACTTCTTGTGTATATGCCCAAATGATGTTGTATGCCATTATACATGATTTACATTATACTGTGCCACTCTGATCACTTGCTTCGTATAGGTGACTTATTTTTTCTCTAGTCTATTTTTCTATTTTCCTATATTCTTGGACTTTATGTGTTGGTTTGCTGTTCGTTTTAGAGCCGAGGGTCTCTTCTGGAAGCAGCCTCTCTATCCCTAGGGATAGAGGCAAGGTCTGTCTACATCCCACCCTCCCCAGACCCTATGAGTAGCTTTGCTATTTGTGGGATTTACTGGGTATGGTTGTTGTTGTTGTATATTTATATAATAACAAAGGATGAAAGCTCTTAGGAATAGTCCCGGTTTTCCTGTTTTCCACACGTACATCTGCCGGTCAGTGTCTTTATCATCAGGCAGTCTTCCTCAATTCGCTATAGGGTGAGAAAGAAAGAGATGGGGATTGTCTTTTCCGACGAAACGTCGACGGCCCACCTCTCCGGAGGTGATGGGTTTAAAGGTGGTCTGTAGCAAGAATATGGTGGTTGATAGCGGCAACGGCCGCCTCCAGAGGCGAGGCAGATGCCAGACGCCATGGTGACAACTGCGTCGTTTTTCACGGCGATGGTGACGACGGAGTTGTTTTTCACTCCGATGGTGGCGAGGTCGTGGAAACAAGGGGTTGTGGTTCCGTAAATCCAACTAATCTTAACCACCAGTTGACGTCCTAGACTGTATCCAGGTACTCTCACTTTCTCTCAAAAGGGTTTATTATTAGCTGATTCTATTACCTCCCAATCGATCGATTTCTTATATGATGTTGCTCAATTCTTTATGTTAGGGTTTCAGTGGTGGTTGTGTTCATGGAAGAAATACGTTTGTTGCAGCAATTGGCTGGTTCGATCTATATTTCTTCTTTGATAACCTGGCTATAAAGAAGGTTATATCTATCTCTTCTTCTTTGGTTACCTAAAAAGTATAAGTTTATGAGATCACTTTCAATTAAAATGAGATCATGAATCTGTCCAATTCTTTATGTTAGGGTTTTTTTCTTCCTATCTGTTTTAACATTTAGAATAACGATTAAGCAAAGTTCTTAATCAACAAAAAAAATCTATGATTATAGTAAAAAATATCCCTTTTATAGTTTGAATCTTTGAATGTTGTTTAATGGTTGTCTTAAAAACTAACTTTTTTATGCTCTATATTGTGCAGATAAATGGCTTGCTGACACACGAAACTGGGCTAAAAAGATTCAAGAAGAATGGAGGATTCTCGAAAAAGACTTACCTGGTCTGTTTTGCTAGATTTTGCAAGTTTTATGTTTTACATTTGGGTTTATATGAAATTTGTTATTTGGTTATAGATATGATATTTGTTACACGGTTTATGAATCGAGGATGGTCTTTTAAAAGCGTCCTATTGGGAGCTGAAGGCACGCCGTATCATGATTGTCTTTTTTCCTGTGATGTGTGCTTCCCTAAAACCTATCCTCATGATCCACCTGTACGTTTTATTATTTCCTTTTCCTTTTCCACTGTATCCTATGGTTTGATATTAGTATTATGTAATAAAGGGTGTTCATCGGGTCCCTCCAGACCTGTACTGAACCGCAACCAGAAAATTAGGACTAATGGAACCAAGAACCAGAGCAATCCAAAATGGTTTGGTCTTTAGTTCTGAAATTTCGGTTTAAAATTGATTTTGTCCCTACCTAGATAATAAACTGAATATAAATCGGTTAAAGTGTTATATGTTTCGAAAACCGTAAATATAACATGTTCAGTTTCAAGTTTGAAAATAATAGTTATAGAATATATCAATTCAGTTCGGGTTTACAGAAGAAGAAATTTATGAAGGGAACAGGTTAATTATATATTGATTAGAAACTATATTTATTATTAAATAGAAGGAAAATGTGTCAAGTTGGGTGTCAAAATAAATGTTAAAGATTGATTGAAGGGCTGTCCATTGAACGTTAGGTTTATGTATATTATACGGATTGAAGTTTTGATACTTGCTTATTTAGGTTTCGTATGCTTGACCCCTAAATGACAAATTATATGTTTAAGTTTGTTGAATATTCACCTCTTTTTGGTTTGCAGATTTCTTAGTATCAAGCACTAACCTTAAACAAAGGCAGGTAAGCAAAAAAAAAAAAAAAACTTTTCCATTTCTTTCAGTTTGCAGATTATGTATTAAAATGTGGACTCAATAGTTTGAAAAGTCATATGGACAGTCATAGTATTTTGTTTATACCATTCCAGATCCGGAGCTATGTTTCTACGCTTGCTACTTACTCCGTTATGGTTCTTATTTCGTACTTTTGGTACTTCTTTGGTGGTTACAAATTTTGTTATTGAGTTTCGATCACAACCCAAACGGTTCACTTTACTTGGAATCAAACCAATATCGACCGGGCTACCACTATTAACAGTATTCTTGCCATAATACGTTTCAATTTAATATGTTTGTATGATTCTAGATTGATTGTCGATATCCTTTTTTGAATATCACGACTTTAATATATGAATTTATGCTTTCGGTTTAAAAGTTGGTTTGTCCCCGCCGCGAAGCGCGGGAAGAAACCACTAGTTTGAAACATATAACGATGTGGCTGTTGATAACCTTGAGGGTCAAACACTAAGCAATTTTATCATATATGTGTTCAATACAAACTTGGATCTAAAACCCTTTGTACTATTATATGGTGAACTAATTAGAACAAACAACATACACTAATCATGGTGCTCATTATTGTCAATGTGTGGCTAGCCCATTTGAGGCTTATGCCTTATAGAAGGTAAGTCTCATGTTCAAACATGGGTAAGGATGCCGTTTAGTTTTATTGGTCTAATGTAGTAGAAGTAACATTTATCATTCAAAAAAATGGGGCTCGTTATTATTTTGTGAGAAAAATAAATCAGTATAAAGCTTAAAAATATATTTATATTTTACTAATCAAGGTTAATTAAATTATTTAATATGGTCTTGACTTTAACTAGGTTAAAGTGGTTACTTGGTTTATGACCAAATGTATAAGACTTAATGTGTAATGATATGTAAATTACAAGTAATCCATTTTTGGTATTTTGCGAAGAAGAGCATGATAAGGTGGATGGGAATCTCAATTCTTATTTTTCCTTTTGAGATTACATTTGTGGCATAGCATCCAATCTCTTGTTTTTATCTCACATTTGGCCAAAAATTAACATGTAATAAGAAGTGATTCTCATTCGAGTTTGTCGTTTGTAGCAAGAATACATGGTTTAAAAGAACTACACCAAAGTCATTAACATATAGAGTTTATTTGGTGTGCTCTTGGCGTTATTGAAGTTCACTTGCAATAACGAATTTCATACCAAAGCTTTTCATTTTCATTTACTACACCAAAGGTTTAGTAACAACTACTCTTTAAAAATTGTAGATCTAACACTCTATGGTTGTTTTATTTTGATTGTTGTTTTCTTTCAATGGATCTGTTGGTGCATATTTCGTACGTCTGCCACTGTGCGAATAGTTAGATAGAGCGTGTGTTGAATATTGTATAGAATATGATTAGTTGGACACGGTTTTGTAATTGTCAAAGCCAATCCGATCGGATGGCAATCCGATCGGATGACACTTGGTGTGAGTTGTCTATAAATAGGGGGTTGGGGCTCCCATTTGGACAAGCTTTTGGTTCCCAGAGGGGAAATGTTGTCCAACTGGTCTCGAGGTGCTGTAATCGTTGAATAATCAATAGAGACCAAATTATAAGTAACTGATCGGTGTCGTATTCTGTTTCTACTCATTTCTTAGTCATAATAAACGCACCGAACACGTTGTTTTGGGACCGAAGCTCCGTCAAACTCACCGGATCCTGGAATCAGCAGTGGTATCAGAGCTACGGTACCGATTTAATCGATCTAACAATCGGTTAAATCACCCAAAGCTCATCAATTTTGGGTTAAACGGGAGTTTTGACGTTAAACAGAGAAAATCATCAAAATAAAGGTCAATTCACTGATGGATTTTGGAATTGAAGACATCATTTTGTTCGGAATTAATTCGTGCACAATCCTGTGAAGTTTCATCATGAAATTCACACAAATAAAGATTATGGTTCGAAAAAACAAGATTCGGAGTGTTCTTGAGCTGTTAGAACATTTCCGATCGAATGGCAATCCGATCGGATGACCATCCGACACTTGTCACCATCTTGCTTGAAGGATTGTTGAAGGTTTATATGCTTTCAATCGGATGGCAATCTGATTGGATGACCATCCGATCCATGTCACTATGAGATGTTTGAAAGATAAGTTGTTGTCAATCGGATGACAATCCGATCAGATGGCAATCCGATCGGATGACCATCCGATCCATCATACCATATTCCTTCAATCGAATGACAATCCGATTGGATGGTAATCCGATCGGATGACCATCTGACACTAGTCATTCGACTAGATGATCAAATGCCTAAAAAAGGCATTTTTTGATCGCAACGACGAGGAGAGTCTCCAGAAAAAATTGGTGATTGTCAATTTTTTTGGGTTTTTAACGACCAAGCTGGGTTGTTCGGGGACACCGTCGGAGGCTTCAGTGAACATATTTGATGATGCGATCACGGATTGTGGAAATTAGTGGGGTAGTCATGATAATGGTGCAAAATGTTTATCATTCAGGTTATCTGACTATTTATGGGCCAAATCGTAAAATCCGCAATGATGAAAAACTGACGTTTGAGGAAAATTGTCATATTTTCGACATAGTCGAGTTTTTCACAGATAAAAGAGGGCTGAATTTCTTAGTTTGAGGGGGAATTCAGTATTAGAGACGTCAGAATTTGCAAAAATGAGGGGAATAAAAATTTCACTGTCGTATGATGAAATTTTGGCATTTTTGAAATTCATGACACTGCAACAGTATTCGGGTAGTTTTCGACTTCATATTGTCAGGGGGAATGTGAATCTGATCGTGAGTGTAAGCTTCCGAGATCAAGAGGATCCGAGGTGTTGATATCTGATCATGGACGAAAGCATCAGAGATCTGAGAGTGATCGTGGATGACAGCTTCCGAGATCTAGATTATCCGAGGAGATGAATCTGATTGTGGACGAATGCTTCGGAGATCGGATTACATTACCAGATGATTTGTTTTCCGATGAAGATTTGCTGATTGTGGAGAATACCGTTTACACGGATCTGTCATTCTTACGGTGCGTTAACGTGGATCACGGTAAACGGGATATCAGATCTTCAGGGGGAATCATAGATTTGAAGTTAACCAGTGGGGTATTTGAAGTTTCTATCAATTGCCGGTTGAGTTTTTGTACATTCTTAGATCGAGCATGTAACACCCCGTGTTTCGAAAGTCAAAGTAAAAGTCAAGATTGAAGTCAAAGGAAGAAAAGATTGTTAATTGCGACCTGTCACTCCTTGCTCAACTACTGTTTTGACTTGTAATCGAATCTATTTAATTATTTGCTTTAGTTGTATTATGTGGAATATCTATTAATAATCGAGGTTTAATCGCATGTTTAATCAATTTATCGCTCATCGCTATCGCATCGCAACTCGAATTATGTGTTCTGGATATTGTTTTACGTGTGTGTGCTAATTATGTGTTACTTGTGCATGTTATGTTTATGTTGAGGTGTTAATCGCAATCGTAATTCTATCGCATCGCAATCGAATCGAAAATGCTAAACGCAAGTTAATTATAGAGATTGTATGTTAGATATAGTAGTTATGATATTTGAGTAACTAATGGGGTAATACTATCGCATCGCATCGCTCGCTCATCGCAACGCTCAACACGCGAATCGAAACAGCCAAACTCGTCGCGCCAAACACTCGGATCGAGTGGCCAACCGATCGAGTGGCCATCCGATCGGATTGCCATCCGATCGGGTTGTCATCCGATCGAGTTGCCACCCGATCGGGCTGCCACCCGATCTAGTTGCCACCCGATCGACCAGCCTCTTTCCCCATTTTCCTTTTTGGGAAACCCTATAAATACCTACCTGTCACATCATTTGTGATGTGACAGCTCCCTTGTTCGACCAGCCGACTTCAAGCCCTCATTTCTCTCGATTTCTCTCGATTCTTGTAAGTTTTCAACCTAAATCTTGTACTTCTATGATCTACACACACTTTTACATCATTTTCATCTTTGAATCTTAACTTTTAACCGTGAAATCACTGGATTTGAGGTGTTCTAGGATGATGTCATCATGGAGTTCTTATGAACTTCAATGTTTGGCTTCATTCCACCAAGAACAACTTAGATCCGAAGGATTTCCACAAGATTAATCAATGTTTTCACATTAGATCTACACAAATTCATGGTTAAAAGGATTGAGAGAAGGTTTCCAACTTTCTTTCAACTCTTTTACACTCAATGCACTCAAACCCGATAGAATCGGAGCTCGTTCTGATCTTCTACTCATTCTTAGTGATGTATTAGTTCCAGATCTGAATTCTATCTAAGAGACTACTGATTTCGTGTTTGAACATGAACAACCGTCTTGAACCAGGAACCGGTCGGACTAGGGTGATTCCTGTTTGGTCGGGTCACTTAGGTCGAGATAAGGGTTCTGTTGTTCAAGCAAGATATCGAAACGTCTCGTTCAAAACTACAAAACTTCAAACGAAATCAAGTGTCATGACGATCTGACCGTTGGGACGGATTGCCGTCCGATCGGATTACCATCCGATCGACCGGCCATCCGATCGGATTACCATCCGATCGACCGGCCATCCGATCGGGTTGCACTTGGTTCCACACTTAAACTTTTTATTCAAAATTTTAAGGTTCTGAACGTCAAACGGATTGTCGTCCTATCGGATTGCCATCCGATCAAACGACCACCCGACCGAGTGAGGTCTCGGACTTTGGTACTTGAATCAATTTTCAAAGACCATCAGTAACTAACGGATTGCCACCCGATCGGATAGCCATCCGATCGAGTGACCGTCCTGCTGTGAACTTGTTCTCAACTAAGAAGACTCGCCAATCGGATTGTCGTCCGATCGAACGACTGACCTAAAGGGTAGATATACTTCTCTATTTTTAAAAGGCTACAACGAAAACTTCAAAGTACAAACTATCATACACAAACACATCCTCACCAAACGAGGTGTCAATCCAATCGAATGGCCATCCGATCAGATGACCATCCGAACGGATTGCCATCCGATCCTTGGTACACTTGCATCGTTTTACGCGCCGCTCATCGTTTATGCTATCGTTAACTATTCAAGCTAATTTCTCTCAGCGCTCCCTTCAATCCAAGGCAGTGTTTATTAAGTTAAACGCTATCAGTGAGTATACTCGACCCCTTTTTGCTTTACGCACTTTTGGGTGTTACATATGTTACTTATTCTAAATCACATCGAACACACTACGCAACACTATTTATACGCTGACCTCTAATGCATGTAATACGTGTCTCGATGAATGCATGTTTGTTATGTTAACACATTGATTGCTGTCTACCTGCCTTAGCAACGATAGTACTATAGTTTGGACTCAGCATCTGTTCAGTCAGGGGTTGTTAAGGACAATTACTTCATGTGTTCGCAGTGGTGAACATGTGATGCGCACTCGCTATTCGCAGTCAACTCGCAGTCATTGGTATTGATAGGATCTTTGTCGATAACTTACATGCTTCACATTATACGTTGTACATTCTGGTTATGCGTAAACGATTTCAAACTCTATTATGCTAATATCAAACTTGTATGCTCACCTTTACACTATGTGTATTGACCTATATTTTAACGTATGTGACATGTGTTTAGGATGTTGTGCTTTGCTTGCTACTTGATGGAATCGAGTTAGGATGAGTCTAGAAACAAACAAAGACAATTTATTTTTATTTGAAATCCGTGTTGTCGGAACATGATGTGTTTTGAGGATATCATCGTCTGTAATAATTAGATTACTTAAATGGGTTACGGTATGGGACATAATATTAACTATTTGGTAATTTAGTCGTTATGGAATTTCTCTTGACAATCTGTTTCGCTCAGTGCCATGCCCCAATGTTTCCGTCATCGGTTGGGGTGTGACAGAGCAGGCGGAATGCGAGATCGTGGTGCTTACTTGTGATATCAAAAACTGAGCTCGGATGTGGTTAAAGTTGAAACAGAGGATGCTGCATTGATTAGTTTCAAGTTAGTGATTGTTCGTGAAGGTTGCAGTTTAGCAAATCAGAGGAGAGTCGTAAACTGTGCAAAAGACCTGAAGATTCATTCCAGGGGGAATTCGTGCTTTACTTTGGCAAAAGCAAACCCGAATCATCAATCGAGGGGGAATTTGGATAGTCATATTTCAAGATACCTGATTGAAGTTGCAGAAAAGTTGAAGATTACCGAATATTCAAACACAGCTCAAGGTTCTCAAAGTTTTAAAGACGATTCGATAGTGACATCCGAGGGGGAATCTGTTAGTTCATATTTCGTACGTCTGCCACTGTGCGAAGAGTTAGATAGAGCGTATGTTGAATATTGTATAGAATAGGATTAGTTGGACACGGTTTTGTAATTGTCAAAGCCAATCCGATCGGATGTCAATCCGATCGGATGACACTTAGTGTGAGTTGTCTATAAATAGGGGGTTGGGGCTCCCATTTGGACAAGCTTTTGGTTCCCAGAGGGGAAATGCTGTCCAACTGGTCTCGAGGTGCTGTAATCGTTGAATAATCAATAGAGACCAGATTATAAGTAACTGATCGATGTCGTATTCTGTTTCTACTCCTTTCTTAGTCATAATAAACGCACCGAACACGTCGTTTTGGGACCGAAGCTCCGTCAAACTCACCGGATCCTAGAATCAACAGGATCCATGGTGAGAGTTGTATATCATTAAATCTTCTGTTGCTAAGTAAATTAAAAAAAAACATACAAATCTCAACAGAAAACATGTAGTACAACTGAGCTTTGTAAGATGCAATGTTGCATAATATTGTTAACATTAACCGCGAAACTATTAAGGTTTGAACAATGTGTAAGTACTCTCAACTTACCATAAGGCAAAAACATATACAACATAATGTTAACATGGTACATATCGTTAGAAATGTATGTTGGTTGGATTAGAAGCATTTAGATGATGTCTTATAGTATGTCAGGAACGTGGTAACTAAGGGTATTTGTGAGTCGTCAATGCGGATTGAATCACCTAAGAAAGCACTTAAGTTCGTTTTAAATTTATAAAGTTTAGTTCATGGTTTGGTCAGTTTTAGATTTACACGGTTCAACTCATGATTTGGTTTCGGTTGTTTGGTGATTTATAGGTCCGATCGACGGTTTGGATGTTAGAACTTCTCGGTTAACCAAACTGATTGTTTAAACCTATGAACTATTAAACTAGCTAGTTTACTTTATCATTTCAAGCAATCGTAGTTAGCAGATCGTTAGATTCACCCATGGTTTTGTCAACTCCGGCATAGTTAGACCATGGGCTCCTCTAGCTATAACGAACAAGAAGATGAGGGTCATGTGATACAAGTGTGACAACAATAATAATATATGAGTTAGGAAAACAAGGTAATATGATTGTATGTGAGTGGTTAATGTGTGCCATGATTGTTAATGGTGATAAATTACAATTTGAGGTAGAGCATAACTTGGGGCCAACATATAAGCCATCGTCTGGTCACACTCTTCATCATATGATAACTTAGAAATATGTGGCCAATGCATGATAGATCTTCACCTGGCAAACTATCGATGAACTAAAAGATGAGGGTCATGTGATACAAGCGTGATGACAATAATAATATATGAGTTAGGAAAACAAGGTAACATGATTGCATGTGAGTGGTTACTGTGGGCCATGATGGTTGTTCATGGTGATAAATTACAATTTGAGGTAGAGCATAACTTGGGGCCAACACATAAGCCATCGTCTGGTCACACTCTTCATTATATGATAAGTTAGAAATATGTGGCCAATGCATGATAGTTCTTCGCCTGGCAAACTATTGACGAGCGTTAGGCAATACAACCTTTCTAACAAGTCTTCAACAACACCAATTAGGTGTGTGTATATTGTTGGCTGTAATCAGGAGTTTGCGCCTAAAATGAACAGCGTATCCATCTTTAACCAATTTACTAAAAAATATTACATCATTTGGGGTCACTAGAATATGTAAATTATATCTCAAAACTATAATGTAACAAGTAAAACAACTAAGTTATACCAATCTCACACCAACAATTGATGTTTGGTCATCATTAATAAGTGCAACCCCTCCCTCAACGTGTGATACTCATAACATCTTTCCTATCATCATTCACTAGAGAAGTGAATTAAGACATTATGTACCAACCACAAACAATGATTAATCTTGTGATCCTAAAAACCTAGGATATTGATTAAGAGTTGAATATTACCCAACTTATAGAAATTAAAAGTTGTAGAGATCTTCTTCACCAGAAAACACTTGGATTCATCTTGGAATCGTATACAATGTCAGATCAAACGTTTGTTGGTACACACAAAGGTTTAATTGGATTAGACCAAGAGGCTTGAAGAACGAATTTGTTGTTTGGTTTGAAGTCATCGTCCCGTTTTTGTGTTCCTGTTTTTATTTTATTTTGTCAACAGAAAGAATAAAAAAACTATACCATGCGTCGACAAGTTTTGTTTGTATGTGACACATCATCGGATTTAGTTTTCAACAGAAAGAAGAAAAAAACTATATCATTCGTCGACAAGTTTTGTTTGTATATGACACATCATCGACTTTAGGTATTTTGAAAAACTTAGATCAGTGTATGGCGTATTGATCCACAACTAAAGCCCAAAGTATGATACTAATTTATTATTTATATATATTTATATATATTAATTCATAACATATGAATGAATAGTACCTTATTTTGTCATTTGTGGTTATTTTTTTTATTTTATATTTTTTCATAACAAACTTGAAAGAGTTTAGTTTTTTTAATTAAATTTTGTTTTACGCAATTTTTTCGGATTTTGTCGTCTTCCTTATATTTCTACTTAGCAAGGTGTTTGCTAATCACATTTGGTCCCTCATGTTTCTTTTACCCCCTCGACTTTCTAATACGTGTCAATATAAATTTGACTTTTTCTATGTTTTACGTCATGTGAGTCACTTAGTGCTAAAAATTCGTGCTTTTTTTTACGTTGTTTTCCGGTTTTGGTTGTCTTTCGGTTGCTACTTAGCAAGATTTTAATCCCCCGGCCCCGTAACGTTGGTAGCACGGTTTTGCAGCCCCCGTCCCACAACGCGAAGGGTTAAGACTAGTTTAAATTATGAGAAAAGGAAAAGCTCAATACGTCTTGTGATTTGATTCATAACCAAGGCCCAAATTAGTGTACTAATTAATTTAATCCATTAAAAGGAAAGCCCAATATGTAAGAATTAACCGGCCCAAATTATAAATACAAAAACAATGAATACACGATCTTATTAAATTAAAATGAGCCTGTAATCCCACATCTCCTAACTCGTTTATTAACAAGATCCACTTAGTCGACAAGTTTATTCAATAACACCAAACATGTTGATAATACTAAATTCCCAATATTTGGATCACTGCCCATAAAAAATCTTTCAAACATTACAATCCCTCTTTATATACGTGTGTTTAAATGAGCAATTTTTTTTTTGTCATACAAGATCTTATTTTTTTCGAGTCGGGGTCTCATTGGAAGCATGCTCTCTATTTCTACGTGGTAGAGGTAAGGCTGTCTACATCTCACCCTCCTCAGACCCTACCTTAGCTTTATTATTGATGAGATATTAATGATGATTGTCACAGTTTCATTTCCATAAAAAGCAAATGTTGGTTTTTGGTGATACACGACTTATGTAGTTATGTTTGGAATTGTCCTTAAATTAAATACATATTTACAACTATATTTTGATAGCCCAAGTTTCTTGTTGTCATTTCCATATTTATTATGTTAAAAAAAAATGCATGAAATGCGACTTATTCTCACAAACATTGTTTTTTGCCAACTAAAATGGACTATTATTTAAGACTTATGTTATGTGAAGGTAAAATAAATATACAATGTAATGTCCCGTAACATGTGGCTTATGCCAATAATAATTCGAAATCTCTTACATTTGTAAAACTAAATACTTAGCATGCAAATGGTTATTTTCGTAATTTTCTCTTTTTATTTAAAAGATAGTTTATTTCATTCATACTTGCCAAGTTACCCCGTTCCCCTGAGGCTGAGCAATTGTTGTGGATGACCCGTTGGACCCTGGTCAGGAATAGGATAACTTCTGGCGCTAGGGATCCAAATGTGTCAAAGGCAAAAGGGACAAAACCATGCTGGTTCTCTGCACAAGCTTTAGCGTGCTTATCAACTTTCTTCGATTCTGCCTTTCTTGTTGCTTGTCCAGCTACAAACTCGTTTTCCCTTAAACCAACCAGAGGGGAAACCCTCGTAAGGTCCTCACAAACATGTTTCCCCTATCTTTTAAAAAATTAAAGTAAACTAGTTGATTTTCCGTTCGCGCGTTGCGGCGGGGACCTAATTTCCGCAAAACGCGTGTCGGCAACGACAAGCAGATACCGAATATCAAAACATAAATAAAAATGACTTGGTAACGATAGTCACTTCGTCCTAAAAAACGATTTTTAATAATGTAATATATAATAATAGGACCCACACGTCCTAAACGTTGGAAATTCGGTTGTTTTCAGTTTAGTTATTACGGTGCTAACACGTTAAAATATGGATGAGCTGGCACCAGTAACGGCACCGAAAGTACCGATACAGAAAATTATCAAAATTAGGTACCGGCACCAAAAATGCTCGGTACCATACGGTATGGTATTTGAAGGTAAAAATCAGTAAATACAGGTATGGTGCTAGACCGGTGTCGAACCGAAAGTAACGGTTTTGAAAACGCCAAAAGGTGGGTACCAAATTGGTACCGAAAATGATTGGTATAGTAAATTTGGTATCGATACGATACCGGTTTGATTACAGGATTTGATATGATTTACTCATCAATAATCCAAATATCCAAGTTAATTTTACATGCTACAATTTATTCATTATAGAAAAAGACAAAAAAGAAAACAAAATAAGTTGTGTATATAAAACCTCATTCAAACGAAATACATTATACTTACAGTGTGTATGGAAAGTAATATAAACGGTGCAATTATTTGCGTTGCTATAGAATTTGATGAGCTTGGTACCAACCGGTACCGAAAATACCGTTACCGAGAATCCCCAAAAAGTGGGTACCCGTACCGAATATACCTGGCACGGTGCGGTTCGATACCGGTCGGTACTGGTACGGTACCGGTATTTGAGGGTAAAAACCGGCGCCAAACCGATACCGAAAATGTCAAAAGTCGGTACTGATTCGTTACCGAAAATATACCCGGTTTGGTAAATTTGATACCGATTTACCATTTGCTCATCTCCTTAATGATGTTACTATTCATTTTGTTTTAATTTTAATATATAGGTAGTAATTACAGGAACATTAATAGTAAATAAAATGTAAATTTGCTAGCTAAGCATTAATCATCCCTTTTTTTTTATCATGACTTTTAGTTCTTGTAGTGGTCTAGTGGATCAGTGGATCTTTCAAAATGAACAAGTTGAACACTTAAAAGTTAAACTTGAAACCAATAAATTTTAAACAAAATCTTATACATAATATATTCTTCTTGAAGGGTGAGGTTCGGTTACAAAGTCCAAATTTCTTAAAAAGTGTAAAATGTCATAAAATACTATAATTTCAGTCATAAAACACACAAATAATAGAGTGAAGACTACTAAAACACCATATTCAAACCATAAATGTCCATAAAAACTTCAAACACACAATCGTAGAATTATGAATATAAAACACAACATGCTAATCAACATAAAAACACTAATGTTTGTCATTCGATAATCAGAGGCTTATCATCCAAAATACAAAACACAAGCCACATATATGACGTTTAGTAATCTTCATGCTGTTATTTGTGGGTTTTGTTTATGTTTTATGGTTGACATTTTGATGTTTTATGACTTTTTACACTTTTAGAAAATTTAAACTTTTTAGCCAACTCTAAACCCTTCTTGCATAACCATCATGTTTTTGTTTTATTTTTTGTTTTTTTTAAGTTTTTCATCTCTTCATGTAGCATCACCAACCACTACCACCCAATTATCCAAGCACCACCAAATACAGCACAAAACACTAAATTCCAGTCCAATCAAGTCAAACTTATTTGACCTCATGTACAAAACATATAAGAAAGGCACTATATATAAAGAGTCCTCAAATTTATAAAAACTCAACTTAAATTTTATTATTGTTTTTCAATACCTAAGTATGTATATTTTACTTTGCTTAATTATGACCTATCTATATCTATATACAATATAACAAATAAAAAAAATCCAAGGAGATATATGTCCCCTTTTTTAGGCCGCCTAAATTTTTATTTTCCTGCGTCTTTCTCCTATTCAATAATAATATTTAAATGTTTTATTTTTAGATATTTAATATAAACTTAATTATTGGATACTTATTATCTATATCTAGAGTACATAAATAAATTATTATTCTAATATTATATATTATTCAGCTTGTGTAATACACGTGTTTATTCAACCGTGAGTTTTTTTTTATTTTAAATTCTACATTTTAATAATGTTACATTTACCTGTGTAATACACGAGATTCTAACCTAGTCAATACGAAGGTAAAACATAAATGTTTACTCATGTCAAAAATGGCTTATCAAACAAAAAAATAAACATTATATGTATCATTGAGCGAACTCAAGCTACTTAGCTAAACTTGTTTGGCCCGTTTATTGATCATACAGCAAAAAAAAAAAAAAAAAAAACATTATATTGGTGAACTTTTTCAAAACAAGTAACATTACACAACATGCTTCATTTTCCATATACACTATTACATACACTAAAACCGCCCATGAAGGTTAAAGGGTAAGCTCGAAAATGTATAAACGACGAAAAAAGTAGTTTGAAAAACAGTATGCATCTTAACTCAAAACGCTAGGTGTTCACTTATCAGCAATCAGAGTCAAAGTTGTTCTCTCGGACAAAACCTCAGGTGCCATCTGCAACGGTTCCAATGAATCTACTATATCGCGCATAAGTGGTCTAGCTTTTGGGTTACGGTTCAAGCAATGGTAAGCTAGCATGGCTGCCTTTTGGAACCCTTTAACCGGATAATCACCTAGCCTAGGATCTGCAATGTCTAGTAACTTCTTCTTTTCTTTAAGCAATGGGAGAGCCCAATCCGCAAGGTTTTGTTCTCGGGGTGGTCTTGATTTGTCCAATGATTTTCGACCCGTTAGAAGCTCAAGAAGAACGACACCGTAGCTATAAACATCACTTCTTGGAGTCAAATGGCCTAAAATGAGACACTTCACATTAGTAAGTCACTTTACCAATATCTCTAAATATTTCACATAATATGTCCATTTTTCATCTTTTTTGGTAAAATTTAACTAGTAGTATTGTAAATATTTAGAGTTTTCTAAACACTAAAAAAATAAGGATGACAAAAGAACCCGAACCGAAACAATTGGGTATGGAATTAATTTAAAAAAAAATTCACAGGTTATTTATTAGATGATACCCATCTGATTATTCATACCATTTTACCCGCATCAAAATTGAACATATTAATAATAATATATATTTAATATTTAAAAATATAATAAATAGTATGTTCAGAGTTATTATAAAATGAAAAAATATATATATATATAGAAAGGTCAATAGTGTAATTGAATATTTTTTATATTTCTAGTCGTCTTTTAAGATCGGGCTTGGGCAATGGGCATCACATTAGGTGATTTTTATCCGCATAAAAATGGGTATACCTGATACCCATGAGTATACCCGTGAACTTGATGGGTAACTTGTAATGGATGCCCGACAAGTATGAGACATGATTTTATAATCGGGTATGAGACTCGCGGGGATTACCAAAACCCGTCCTATGCCAGGCCCATGGCCATCCCCTATGTGACATCTAGTTATTATTTCAAACAATAGAAGCTCATTCAAAAATCAGCCCATTAGTATTAACTATTAAGTTGTAGTGTTATGATTTATGAAGATAAAATGAAGTGGGGAGTGTTAACAAACCTGTCATAATATACTCAGGTGCTGCGTAACCGTATGTTCCCATTATGCGAGTAGAAACGTGAGATTTATCACCAACCGGGCCATCTTTTGCTAGGCCAAAATCGGAGAGTTTTGCATTGTAGTCCTGTTTGTTAATCAAAATGTTAAAGGGGCATTGGATCAACAAATTTTGAATTGTTATGCTTCTTAAACTATCAACAAAAGGGAGTATGATGATGTGATATGTGTTTGAGTTTGTGAACTAACCGGGTCTAGTAAAATATTTGAAGTCTTGAAATCGCGATATATGACTGGCTTTTCTGCATCATGGAGGAAGGCAAGTCCTTTCGCAGCACCAAAAGCGATCTTCATTCGAGTTGACCACGGAAGAGGAAGTAGCACTCCTGCAAAAAAATAACAATTTGCATCTAACATATTTGTTATGGAGTCAAATGTAATTAGGGGTGTCCATCGAACCGAATAATGAATTTTCGAATTACTCGAATCAAATTTTGCTAAATTTTTTTTTTTGCTGGAATTCAAATTCGATTAAAAATTCGAATTCGAATATATTCGTTTTGATTCAAATTCATTTAAAATATGTAAATTTGTTACGGGCTATTTGGGCTTGGTAATGGACTATTTTAGGACTTAGATTAAATTTACAGATTAGTTTATACTTTAACCCAAATTAAAGTTATATTGTGTGTATTATATATAAAAATAATAAATAAATTTGTATAGTTTGAATTCGAATTTCGAATCCCATCGAATTTAAACTTATAAATTCGTATTCGATCTAATGGACTCAAATTCGAATTGAATCGAATACGAAAACTTGATAATCGAATCGAATTGAGTCGAATTTCGAATTTCTCGAATCCGAAAACACCCCTAAAAGTAATTCATCAAACTTCTCTTGAATATTAAAAAATATTTTTTATAATGATCAGGGAAATGCTGAATGAAAGAAGTATTTAAAATAGGATCACTCACTTGAAAATAAGTTATTTTCCACACTACCGCGTGCCATATACTCGTATATGAGAACTCTGTGCTCATCTTCACAACAATATCCAATAAGTTTAACTAAATTTGGATGAGAAAGCTGCCCCAAAAATATGACCTCGGCCTATAATGCATGGAAGAGCTATGATTAATTGAAATCCGACTAAAAATGAGATACCTAAAGTTGAGGTAGTAGTTTCAACCTATTTACGTATGAACGTGTTGATTTGGGTTGTATTTTAACTCAAACCGGTCAGAACAAGTTGAAAGTCGCCCAAAGTCTATTCTTAATGCATACAATGTCCTAAATCACTATTTTCAAAGATTTAGATTATCATATTTAGTTACATTTGTAATATACTTGACGCATAAATTATGTTAAAAGAAATATGAAAAAGTGTTTGCAGGTCAACCCAACCCACTCTGTTTCAACCAATCATCCTTTATTTATAATGATGTGTTTCAACTTGAACATGTTTTGCCATGTTACCCAACTCGCCCAACCCACTCGTCTTGCCACCTGTAACTTAAAGCATGAATACATATCTACATGTATATATGAATGTGTGTGTGTGTGTAGAGAGAGGGGTTGTGTTCACCAGCCATTCTCGATGGCCTTGATGACTATTATCTCCATCGTGAACTTTAACAGCTACCGGAACAGGGGGAATCCTTTCTTCTAAATCATCATAAAGGAAGCCTTTGTATACACTACCGAATCCCCCTCCACCTAACATGTGATCTTGTCTAAAATTATCGGTCATTTTTCTAAGTTCATCAAACGTGAACACGATTAATGGATTAATAGCAGAACTACGTCGCAGATCTTCTACTTCTTTAGGATTTGATGGCAGCTTATTTAATTCCTCCTTTCTTTTAGCTATTGAACTTTCATCCTTGGCCAACTCTGAAACCAAAATATGCAAAATAAATAAAGAAATAAATGAAGCAAAATAGCAAATAGTGAAATAAATGTCTACTTCACATCCCAATGTGACTTTTCACTCGATTTGTACATACAAAGAAATAGAAAGAATTTAATTAAAGTAAAGTAAAGATCCATATGCCAAAAAGGAAAACTTAAAAACTAAAAAGGTGATATTGCATTATTTGTGTTCCACAGTTACTTATTAGTACAAACTAGCAATATTAAAACCAACATAAAAGAGGAGAATATACTTGCAAGGAAATCAACAAAGGAGGGTAAAAGGCAAAACTGCGGAAACGCGCATAAACACTTATACCTATTTTTTTAACCTTGATACGTGTATCACCAGGGGCGCAGCTTTGTAGGGGCCGCGCGCGCGCGCGGGCGGGGGAACTTTTCGCTTAGTAGTGTCCGGTATGTAGTTTTCGTATAGAATTTTTTAGGTATATACGTTTTCGACCCTCCGGTTTTATATTTTTTTAGGTATATACGTTTTCGACCTCTAGTCGAAAATCTCAAGCTTCGCCACTGTGTATCACGGTTATGGAATTGTATAACCACCTCTATCGCTCTCTCTGTATATATATCCTAGGCATTCAATACCTAACGAATTCTAGGTAGATATATGCTGATTCTAGTTATATAACCGTGTTATGTATCATAGTTGATAGATATCTAGAAGTGTTTATGCGGTTTTCGCATTTTTCGATTAGTTCATAAATTTTGTACTTTAGCATATTCACAAATGCCACCTTTTCTCTTTCTTTTCATTAGAACCCAAATCAGGAGCATACCTAGAAAGATGCATCTTGATAACGGCTTGGAGCCTATGGAAAACACGAAACGCGAAAATATTCAATGGAAAAAATGGTATGGCACACAAAATAGTGGAGGAGATAAAGGAAAGCTCGTTTCAATGGATGAAACTAAGAATGAAGATTCAGGTGTGCTCATGGAACGATTGGAGATACTTCTCGTGGTGTAGCTAGAAAACTATTGTTTGTATTAATGCTTCCTGTTCTTTCATAATTTCTTGAAAACCTTTGTACTTTGACTTCCGTAGCATCTTGCTATGGGTTGTTTTTTGTTGCTTAATATATGTTCCAGCTTGCCATTCAAAAAAAAAAAAAAAGTAACAAAGTAAAACAAAAAGAACAGAAAAACAGAGTATGATGATCCCTAGGTGCTATTTTACTAGGGGAGGGGAGGGGAAATGGTGTTCCAGAGATCCACTTAACAAGGGAGGGGAGGGAAAATGGGGTTTTTTTTGCCTGAAAATAGTCTTTCCAATTTGGAAAGACATGGAGGGGGAGGGGAGGGGAGGGAAAGGGAGGGATTTTTAACTCGGGAACACAGCGTAAAAGCAACAACTTTAGCCACAAAATATATATAAAAAAAAAGCTGTTCTTCTGGCAAGTGGTTCTAAATTCTAATTATAAAACACACAATCAAAAAAAAAAAAAAACCAACTTGACAATCTGTTTCAAACTACATAATATCCAATACCCAGATGCAGAATATAAATCTAAACAACATAAATGAGATCACAATCAAGAATTTGAAAAAAAAAGGCTCACCTGATTTTGTGTTGGATGAGACTCTGTAAATAGAGGGTTTCCATTTACACCAGCAGCTACCCATCATACACCAAGAACACCTCAAAACTTTTTTTTTTTTTTTTTTTTTCACACACCCACAAAAAAAGAAGAACACCCAAGTAAAAGAAAGAGAAAAAGATTATTAAAGTTTGAATCTTTTAGAAAGCCCAAGAAAGATTATTGATTAAAATTGTTTGAAGAGGTTTGTGGGTGAATATGAATTTGATGTGGGAACCAACCATTTTTCTTGATTGTAATGATGAGGTGGAGTGTAGAAGTGGGAGGGGCTGTTTTCCATAGGCATGCTGCTTTGTTTTGATTTCTATATTTTGTGATGTATGTGCTGTTTTTTTAATAGTTTGGACTTGTATGTTAATGCGCCCCTGGTGCATGTTAGCACTCATCAGTCTTTATCTATCCTCTTCAAGACTTCCTTTTGTTAAGCTGAGCTTTACCCTTTTTTCATTCTTTTTTACATATATTCCTTTAATAGTGCATCAATGGGCCTCTTAGTGCTTAGTTTTCCAAAGTTTTTTTTGACTAGATTAGCATGTGCATTTAATTTTATGCCCAACAGAAAGCAGCAGTAATTAAATGACAGTACTTAAGTTGGTGGTAATTCACTGTCATCCGGTTCTCGCGTAAGTAGTCGAAGGCGCTAGGCGCACTCAAGGAGCGATGGGTAAGCCTGTCGCCTAAACGCACGACGCTAAGCAAGGGCCCGAGATAAGTAAGGCGCACAGTATAAACAGGTCGTTTTTAGTTGTTTTAGGCTAGTTTAGGCCGGTTCCAAGCCATTTTTAGATGTTTCAGACCTTTCATACCGGGTTTTTTTTTTTTTTTTTTTTTTTTTTGCAGAATTTGGTGGGCGTGTGCGCTTTTGCTGCACTGGGTGCGTTTGGTGCCTTTGACTACTATGGTTCTGACCGGGTTGATTTTTTGGTAATTGAACTGGATTATATCAACCCGTGTGCAGTAGTGTGTTGAGATGCAAGTTTCGTCGCATTTCTATTATATTTTAAATGTCTAGGTAGTTTGTGATATAAT
Source organism: Helianthus tuberosus (assembly GCA_030545235.1). Lineage (NCBI taxonomy): Eukaryota > Viridiplantae > Streptophyta > Magnoliopsida > Asterales > Asteraceae > Helianthus > Helianthus tuberosus. Next base: position 97,942,332 of record CM060433.1, on the reverse strand, counting down.
TTAAAGTGTGTGACAAGTTAAACTTTTATAAACCTCTTTACCCAAAAAAAAAAAAAACTTTTATAAACCTGAGAGGAAAAAGAAGAAATCATTTGCTCCTGAAAGTCATCATATCCATTTAAAAGTTGCAGCATTACAAAAATAACAATGATAATCTACATGGAAAGGCACATGCTATCATCAAATTGTTCATTTTGAGGTGGTCCTTGAGGCATCTATAACTTTATAGAACCCGTGCAGATACAAGTATGAACCGAGTGCAATGTGAACATAATGAAAGTGCACCGAACACTTGGCACCGTTTCCTGAATATGTTAACAGTGACAAGATAATTGACCGGCATAAAACACGATTCATGATAATGCAAATTCCAAATTTATGTCAACAATATTGACAAGCATAAAACAAGGTATATCATGGTAATGCAAATTTGTGTTTGGTTTTTTCACTTGTATGGTGTGTGGTTGACATAAGAAAAACTATGATTATGTTATATGGTGACGATCACTCTCAAGTTTGATGAGAAGAAAGTAAGTTATGACACGTTTTCGTTTAATTTTTTTTCAACCGATAAATTATACCATACAATTAGGCATGATCATCCAGGGACATGATAATTTACTTTAAGTGGTTTGTGTTGAAAATATAAAGTAGCAGACAAGATTTAGTGCCCTTTTTAGTAGCTTTTAATCTAGGAAATGCATAAAAGAAATTAGGTTGTACATTGTTTGTAGATTTGAATAGTACTAGTACATGTTTTTGTCTCTTTAGAGATTCTAGTACAGAAAACTACAAGTTCTACTAGTGGGCTATCTCAATATCAGAGACATGACACATTTTCGGTTAGTAGTTTTCTTAATCGTGGTTAGTTTGCTTAAAGGCCCGTTAAGGAGCATCTCGGGTTCAACTTAAAGTTGGTTAGAGCTAGATTATATGTCCATTGGGCCATGGGCCTATGCCCGTTTAGCTTTTGCTAATATGTTTTCTTGATTAGACAGATTATTATCATGATTCATAACTATCATCTATTATTTCTGGACCACATAGAGAAGAACAACATGATCAACAATTTTATATTATGTTGCTTGGTGGATGCAAGGGCATATATGTAAATGCAGAATATCCAAAGTATCTACAATCATATTCAGTTCTATCATGTAATCATTGTAATTAGTAAATTAAAGTTACAAGAATTATCATGATACTTAATCACTGAATAACCGATTAAACTGCTTGCAAACATTATCGTTAAATTTTCATTGAAAGTCATTCCATCTAAATAGAGTTTTAAATTTTAGACTGATCATATAATAGAGAAAAATTGCATGAATCATGGCATGCACATGCAAAGTATGAAGTGAGGGAAGATCTTAATTACACAATTAACATTCAATGATAAATTAATAATATATGGTAACATAAACTTGTAGAAACTTCTTCTATGCAGCTACTTAGATAATCTTGATGATATTTAGCGTGTTTCTGCATAACTAGAACACATGGAAGCAAATAAATCCTATAATTCAAATGATATTAATAATAAGAAGCCACTAGTTTTGCAACCTTTGTGGTTGTTAAGAGTAAGTATATATGTTGAATTCAAATTTTTATTGATATGACATGGTTAATAATCACATTACCACCCGGCCTCTTTAACATTCTTATGCAAATATGCATATCATTTCTCCATAACTCCATAACTAAATGAACCTAGCGTAGACTCTCTACATATACAACTTCACCGGTATGTACTTGAATTGGTACATAAAGTTTCGGTTTACCGAAGCAAATAAATTCCTTTACTTCAATATCCAAGTATAATTCATGGAAGTGCTATTATACTAGCTATGACAGAAATTAGACACCTACATAATAAGCATGATAGATCATCATTCAATCTTTAACTTTATTTATTAATTTTGTGCATTCCGAAAGCTGCAAGGCACGTCTAATAAGCCTACAATTTTACGCAAGACAATGACCGCACGTTACGCAACTTTTGTTGAGCATGAGTCTGCCTAGCTAAGAAATGATTCTGTTCATAACATAATCATTCTCAAGTGTCCATGTCTAGCTACTAGATACCCACATATACATTGAGCACTAACTCTTTAAAAAGAATGGTGCACAATAAGCCTTTGAAGTTTAAGGAATGACCAGTTCCTTAAGTAGACTTATGTTAGCCGTATATGTTATAATGCAGTCTACGCTAACAAAGTTGCCTGAATGGTTGTTAAGAGAGTATAGATCCTTGAAGAGTATTATATGTAAAATATAGCCATCTTAGTGTATCAATCAAAACTAGGAATACTAAGAAGGATAATAAAGTGACCTACTTTATTAACTCTGGAATGATGAAGAGCACATGCACTAGAGTTTGGTGGTATCCATAGTGTCTATGAACTCAGGAATGCTTCAACATGAGGGCTTATACAGCTTTGATATCTTCGACTACAAGCAATCCGTTCACCGTTGACCTTTGGCTTTCCTAAGCAGTCATCTTCTTGTTCATCCTTTTATTTCGGTATTTAAGGCTGCCTTGTGTTTATCGTTTGTTCATATCAGGAGCAATGACCAGTGGTTACCACTCCTTTTTGGGCCTGGCCTTTATGTCACTTTGTTATATTCAATTAGTATCATCCACTTCAGATGTAACTTTACCAGCAAAAGTGCTAACTTTTTTCATACATTGGTCCCCTCTTTGATGACATTCTCATGTCTTCTATCTTGTTCTGTTGTTTGTTGTTGTCGTTTTACGCAGGTTTACATTGTCTATTTAGGGCTTAAAGATGTTCAAGATCCTATTCTCACTTCAGATTACCATCTCGACCTCCTTTCCGGTGTCTTTCAAAGGTTTTGTATTATGTTTTTTCATCTCAAAACTGATCTACATGCCATAAATAATTCTCATTATTGATCACATTTGTTAATATTCGTTCCTCTTAGAAAAGAAGATGCAACGCGATCCATGGTTTATAGCTACAAACATAGTTTCTCGGGCTTTTCTGCAAAGATAAATTCAACACAAGCAGCCACCTTAGCCGGTATGTGATAAGAGTACTTTATCTAAAATATATATTTTTATTTTTTTAGTACTACTAATTAACATAAAAAATATATTTCAGGAATGGAACAAGTTATATCAGTGTTCAAGAGCCGCACACTGCGGTTACACACAACTAGAAGCTGGGATTTCATGGGTCTCAACTTGAACCCTACTGCTGATAATTCAAATCCATTGCAACTAACTCATGGGGACAATACAATTGTTGGCTTATTTGATACGGGTACAGTATATAAATATATACATAGCATAGAAAATACAAAAATAGCTATTAGATAATCTTTGTGATTTATATAATTACTATTATTAATGGATCAGGCATCTGGCCAGAATCTAAGAGTTTCCATGAAGAGCCTAACATGCATCCAATTCCCAGAACTTGGAAAGGCAAATGTGTTAGTGGACAGAATTTCAATCCCAAAACAGCTTGTAATCTAAAGCTCGTTGGGGCCCGTTATTACCTCAAAGGATACGAGCAAGAACATGGACCTCTAAATATTAGTGAGACCTCAGAATATCGATCACCACGTGATGCAAACGGCCATGGGACCCACACAGCTTCGACAGCAGTGGGGTCCACTGTTAAAACAGCTAGCTTTTTTGGGTCTGGGCAGGGTATGGCTAGAGGAGGTGCGCCTAGAGCACGGTTAGCAGTGTATAAAGTGTGTTGGGGGGATGGGAGGTGTAGTGAAGCGGATATTTTAGCAGCTTTTGATGAAGCAATTAATGATGGAGTTAATGTGATATCAGCTTCTTTTGGTTTACCGCCACCACTGCTTCCGTTCTACAACTCGAGTAACGATATTGGGTCGTTCCATGCTATGGAGAAGGGTGTTAGCGTCATTTTCTCAGCAGGAAATAGTGGACCGAATCCATCTTTTGTCCAAAATGTTGCTCCTTGGAGTACATGTGTTGGTGCTTCATCTATTGATCGAAATTTTCCAACACGCATAGTATTGGATAATTGTCTTTCTTTTGTGGTAACTAACTTAATTACATTCTTTTACATTTATTTGCAGTAAAGATAAAGTTTTCATCGAATATAATGCATTTTAAACATGCTTCTTAACTTTTCCTGTGCAGGGTGAAAGCTTTAATACTAAACATATAGACGCAAATCTTGTTGGAGCTCGCAGATATTTCCGTGGAGGGTACTCTCTCTCCCTATATAAACACGCACCCATACATACGTACATATATACACACAAATGTGTATAGAGATATATCTATATATACTTATCGTGTCGTTCTACATGGCCAAATGAAGACTATTGGAATTCTAGTAATGAACTGAAAGAATGTATTATAGTGCATGTATGATTATGTAATGCTACAAAATTATCCTAAATCGAAATGAATGAACATACAGGATATGCAGTATGGATATGTGGAGAAACAGGAGTGCAGTCGGGGCGGTGATCCTGTGCTTCTCAACCCAAGGACCGGTTGCGATTGAAGAGGCAGAAGTAGCAGCCTGGATTGCAAACGCCGCAGGATTGATTTTTGTAGACTCGCCTACTCGTCAATATGTTGATGTGGATATAATTCCCACCATCCGTATTGATATGATTCAAGGCAGTAAACTTAACAATTATATATCTCAAAGCAAGTAAGAGTTTGTAACTCATTGTTCCAACAGTTTCACCTTTGCATTAGTAATTCGTTAATTTTATAGTAACAGATTAAGTTTTTTTTTTTAATGAAGAACGAACCATACTAAGGTCTGCATATTTCCAAGTAAGACGGTAATCAAACAATCACCAGCACCTGTTGTCGCAGATTTTTCATCAAGAGGCCCAAGCGCGATCTCACCTGATATTCTCAAGGTAACTAAATTCACTTCAACTATGTAACCATATATATAAACTACAACATAGGTAACAGATTTTTTTTTTAAATTTACCAGCCGGATATAAGTGCTCCAGGAATCAGCATATTAGCAGCATGGCCTCCTGGAATATCTCCAACTAGAACAGATGTTGATCAAAGATCTACAGAATGGAATTTCCAGTCAGGAACATCAATGTCATGCCCTCATGTATCAGGTGTAGTTGCACTCCTCAAATCAGCGCATCCCGATTGGTCTCCAGCAGCCATTAAATCTGCCTTGATGACAACAGGTAATTAACAACGGGCCAGACTATACGCACACCATTGACATACTATCCACACACCACTGACATGTTATATGGACCGTATAACATTTTTGCCATACCATACAGGTCGTATAGCCCTATACCATCATCCGTATGATTAGGCGAACATGTATACAATAGCGTATAAAAAAAGGTATTATACGGGCCATATAACTTTTATTGAAACCGGCTGATGTGACAGTGGTGTGTTGTGTCATAAGTTATACGGACCATATGATGTTTTAAAGATTACTTTATATGGCATGTATGATGTGACACATATGTGGTATGCAAAAGTTATACGGGCCGCATAGCCTCATACGGCCCGTATGATGTGACAGGCATGCTGGTGTGCATGTTGAAGGTGGTGTGCCTATAGCATCACCCTTAAAACAACATAAAAATTAACAATAGCACTAATTCGACAAGTATGTTTCAAACTTTGACATATATAAACAGCCTACAACAAGGACAAGAATTATGATACCATATTATCTGGTGGAACAAATGAAGAATCTAGTCCATTTGACATAGGAGCCGGCCACCTTAACCCGTTAAAAGCCATAGATCCCGGTCTAGTCTACGACATGAATGCTGACGATTACATCCTCTTCCTCTGCAACAATGGCTACACAAAAGATCAAATCAAGAGAATAGTAAGCCTCCATCCGGGGACTAATGTAAATTGCCCACAAGAACACATGACCAACGCGAATCTAAATTATCCATCCATCACAGTTTCTAATCTCCAATCTACGATGACTATCAAACGGACGGTTCGAAATGTCAGTTACAAGAAAACATCCATTTACTTTGCTAGCATTGTTAGTCCTCATGGGGTGGAGGTTACAGTTTGGCCAAGAATCTTGTTTTTCTCGTATTTTTCAGATGAAAGTTCATACTATGTGACTCTTAAACCACAAAAGTTGTCACAAGGGAGATATGATTATGGTGAGATTGTTTGGTCTGATGGGTTCCATACAGTCAGGAGTCCAGTAGTTGTGTGTGTTAATACTGCAACTGATCTTGCTTTCGCTATTGATGAATCTTCTCAACCTCTTGATCAATCTGTGGCTGGTGCTTAGATAAATACAGTGTCAGTTACTTGAACCAGTTTAGTGTTTTCTTTGATCAGTTGAATTTGACCCCTAAAAGTTGAATAATAAATGTCTCGCCTGTTACATTGTCAGATTTTCATTGCAATATTTTACATCCTTCAAGTTAGTTACTTAGTTGCTGCATTGTCGTAATCTTTGATTGTGGTTTGTAAAAGTGAATGATATTTTAACTAAATTAATTACAATGGAGGGGCCCCCAACATAAAAGAATAAAAAAAAAACCCTAGAGAAATCTAACGTCGCTGGAATGAGTTCAATCGGAATTTGTTTGACCTGGTTTCCTACCGTTTCTTAGGTTAAGGAGATTGTGTACCAGAACCACCCTCATATACAATATTAATAAATATATTTAACACGCCTCCTCAAGTTGGATGATATGTTATTGTGCCCAACTTGTTACAAAATAAAAACCTAGATGCATGATCACACCACTTCCTCAACTAGAACATCATTGATGAGGTTGACTCTTAGAACTTTGATACTTGGGTATTTCACCAAATGATAAACAATATTGGAACGAATAACACGTTGTTGCATCAAATCTTGAAGAGCAATCAGCACCAACTGAGATAAGAGCGGAAAACAGGAAAGCTCGATGAACAATGACATGAGAACAATAAACTAAGTGAACATGTGTGATTTTGGAAGTAGTGGCGAATGGGTACGAAGGTTTTGGAAGTGAGATTCCGACAGGGTATGGAACAGTAAATAATCAGTTCTTGTAGGTCCCGATACGGATCGTCGGACTACGATGACTTCTTGTTTCGGATGCCGTAACGAGTGCGGAATCCCCGTCACGACACAAACCGAGCGAGAGAGTAAAATACAATACAAAGATTCAACGATTAAAGGTAAATGTATTGATTCATCAGAAGAGTTTGGTACAAGAATGATACAATAAAGTACTCTCAAACTCTACTGTTTTCTGTCTTATCCTAAACTGAGCTGCAAGTTCTATTTATAACCAAAGAACGTAGTACACTAACGAGAGATGTACTGAACCCAAACAAAGCCCACGAAAGACTCCAACTAACGAAGAATGTGGGTTTTTCGGTTATGGCTTCTTGTGAACAACCAACCCCATGAAGCACTATGTTCTTCGTTGACTTCAAGATATTCCTCGTTGACTTGCATTCTTTGTTGACTTTTATAATTGTGAAACACATGCAAGTATTTCGTGGACATGTAGCATGGCAGATTCAATACATTGCTTTCATGCAAAGGTTTATCTCCATGCAAAGATTTCAAGTCATAAATGTGACATCATCATGATGATGTCATGGTGATGTCAGCTCGCGGCTCTTCGTGCTTCATGTGTCTTTCTCTGGGGCGCACGACGGAGGAATGTCGTGACGTCGGTCTTGAGCCGAACCTAACCGAGTCGAACCGAACCGAGCCGCATCCACAAAGTGCATCAACAAACTCCCCCCACTACTAGAAAAGTGGTCCTTTTACTACGGAGATTTGCTACGAAAATAAATGCGTCACAAATTTTGACAAAACTGTGACGCATTTATGACGACAAAAAAAATCCTAATTTTTGAAACAAATTTGCTAAACAATGACAAAAACAAAAAGACATCTAACTTTGTCACAGTTTCGTCATAAATTTGTCAGATATTTTTTTTTAAATTATTGACTAATTAGTTAATTTACAATTATTAGATACATATTACTACTTTACAACGCATTTCCTACAAAACATATTAATTTATTTTATGATTTGACTCTAGCTATATGTGGTTGACTATTAGACTAATCAATAAAATATATCCAACATTAATAAATAAAAATGGTATTATTTTTCTAAAAAATGTATTTTGTACATTGTTGGAAAGAAGGGTGCGAACAAAAAGAGTATCTGTATCCATCTCACCAGAAAAGCCCTAAACATAAGGCTGTGTTCCAGAGATCCACTTAACAGGGGGAGGGGAGGGAAAATGGGGTTTTTTTTGCCTGAAAATAGTCTTTCCAATTTGGAAAGACATGGAGGGGAGGGGAGGGAAGGGGAGGGATTTTTAACTCGGGAACACACCGTAATTGAAAGTGTGTTGCGAAGTGTAGAAAATCCCACTAGTTTATATTCTAGATCTTAGAAATTCTATTAGTTATTTAATTTAAAATTTTAAAACTATTTTATTTGTTTTACTATCATTTGAGTATATTTCTCTTTTACTAATTGGTCACGATGGATTTCCCCAATTTTTAAATAATAGTTAGTGGAAGGGAAGGGGAGAGATTTTTAACTCGGGAACACACCGTAAGTGCTAAGTGCTGGCGCTTTTATACAAAACCCTATCAACTCACTAGTCACCATTGCTACATGGATGAAGATGGTGTCGCTTTGGTACTCGCTCGAGCCTCAGAGCTCCATTCAAAGATCACCAATTGCATTCAGAATGATTCATCAACACCAGACGATGATGCAGAAGAAGCCGATAGCCTTTTGAACATTCGCGAATCACTCAAGGCTCTCGAGGTTCAATTGTCTTCTTTGCAGGTCTGTTTCTGTTCCTTCACTTCATTTCTAAGTTGCGAACCCTAATTTTGTGAAGGATTTATGTTGTGAGTGTGTGTTGTGGAATTTGTTGCAAATTCTAGGTTGATTTATTACTATTCGTGGTTCATATTATAAAGTTCGTTGAAAACACAATTGATTGTAAGTGAACACGTGAAATTTGTTGAATATAGTGTGGAATTTGAGATTGTAGCATGAAGGTGAATATATGATTGAAGTTAAGTGGAATTCAGTGACCTTAGGCTTTGGTTGTGAATTGTAGTTAGGCACAGCCTAGTGATTTGGAGATATAGTTAAACTGTTGAAGGCACATGAATCTGCAAGTTCTGTTTTGGTGCTAGGGCTATGCTGCCTGTAAATGAACCGAACTTTCAGCGAACCGTTCGGCGGGAAGTTCGTTCGTTGAATAAATAAACAAGTAATTTTGTTCGTGTTCGTTTAATAAATGAACGAACATGAACAAGTAAGATTGTTCGATTAATTATGTGAATGAACAAGAACAAAGGTGGCATTCATTCAATTGCGAATGTTAGTCGTTTACTGTTTACATCTGTTCATGGTCGTTTGTTTTGTTTATGTTCAGTCATTACAACTTAGATATTCGAAACATCATTTTGGGATAATTATGTTTATGCTTATTATGTCTGACTTGTGCCTTTATTTTGGGATAATTATGTTTATGATTGTTATATCAAGTGCTTAACAAGGTGATTTATGTCTAATGCTTATTATGTCTGACTTGTGCCTTTATTTTGGGATAATTATGTTGCTGGTAAGTTAGTTAAAAACTAGTTAGTATGATTTGGCTCTAGCGTTAATGATCTTTGCTATAGATAATCAATTTAGATAATAGCATAGCAGTTATTATATCTGACTTGTGCCTTTATTTTGAGATAATTATGTTTATGATTGTTATATCAAGTGCTTGTAACTATGAACTATTTTAAATATATCATTTTGCTACGATTATCGTAGTTTTATCAAAAAAAATTAACTTATATATAAGTTTATATTCTCCCAAATTCTTAGCGATGGCCATGTGCTCAATCATTATTTTTTACACCTCACTTTTAGTGGTACCTTCGATTTGTGTAGTTGCCTCTCATTGTTTTGTCGATTTGTGATATTGAATTATAGTTAGTTATATATGGGCATTTTAGGTATATATGATGGACTTGTACACATGATCATTGCCCTTGTAACAATTAAAGATCTGTTCAATTAGGGCTTGGTAAAAAGGAGCAGGGGATTACTACTCCGTTGATGGTGAAGACGGATAAGAGAGCAGAGGTTATTGACAATGCGAGTGAGCCTAAGCAGCAACCTTCTGAACCATGAATGGATATGTCATTCTTCATCAGCTATGATGCGCGCGATATTCTAAGGCGAGCTACTGAGTCAACTCTATGATACCAGAGTGGTAACTAGCAGCATATTTTATTGAAACTTATTGTCAAAGCATTTTTCATTAATCAGGTTTACGGTTCATGATACTTTCTTAATTGAAGCATGAGTGTGTAAACAGTGAAACATCTACATTATACATGTTGGGCTTTTGAGTACATGGGAATTTTGATATGTCTATTGATGTATGCAGGTGAACCACTTTCAGTTCGATGGAGTTCCCATTAAATATGTTATATAGGCTTTTTGTGGGCCTTTTTGGATTACAACTTCATAGATCCAATAATTCAGGAAGAAGATGGAGACGGGAAGTATTTCACACAATTGTCTGCATCTCTTCTCTCGGGGCCAAGATAGGTAGCCATAAGGTTCATTCAATTTCTATGTCGTCTTTTTCTTTTGTTCAAATAAAAATTTAGTTAGACATTGGTATCCATCTCTTATTTTTCATTCAAAGATCACATGATGGTTTAGCCACACCTCATCTATGATCAACCAGACATTAGATCTTTGTTTCATGACCTAACTAGTATTATACTCTTCTAGAAACCACAGATGTTGAGTTGGTCAACAAAGATGATATATCGGTTTTAGATGAATCTGTGGATCAATTTGACCCGATAGTTGAAATCTTGAACGCGAATAAAGTGATTTGACCAATACGCTATTCTCCAAATGAGTAATTTATTTGGCTCATGATTGTCACATTAGGGCTGCTAGTTTGTGGAATAAATCTGAAATTGTGATCATTATATATATTGTATACTGTTAATATCCCCCTCAAGATAAATGTTGGTAGTTAGCTTAATACTTTTCGTTTAATATAGTTCCGTGATTGGCTGTGCGCGTGTGGTACGAAACTGGGGCTCGGTTCACGTGTAATTCTACACAAGATAAATGGAGATGACTACTGTTCAGTGTTATACTCTCTGTTGAGTAAAATGGATGATAGCGATGGTTCTGTATCGTTAACTGATAGATTAAGTGTTACTAATTGCTGGAAGTAGTTAAAATTTTGAAATATGCAGTCTTTTGCTTAACTAGATATTGAGTTATTTTATGATGCTGACTTTAAAAGCCTGAGACACAGTATGTATGTGCATACATACTACATCTTAATCTCATCTGAATTTTAGGAAACTTCGGCAAATAGCGGCTAAACCAGAAGCACACGGTTGGCCCTTTGTTTGCTCACTTAGTCATTGCTCCGTGTAAGTTTTTTTTTTACATAAAAAGTTTCATTGATTATTTATTTGGTTGTAAACTTTTGTTTCTTGTGTTAATATTTGATGCTTTTATAGAATTTGGTTATTACACCTGTTAAGAAGGAACTTGGTCTTGCATTCAAGGGTAGTCAAAAGATGGTGACTGAAGCACCAAAGTTAAAGCAATATATATTTCACGTCACTTCTTGCAGAGTTAATATCAACTGAAAAAAATGGTTGTTTACATCAAACTTATTGTAACATAATTCTGTAGTAGAGTTTTTTTTACATATATAATACATTAACTATTTACAAGTTCGTCACAATAAATAACAAGTGTTGAGACGTCCCTTGAATTAGTTTTGACCCATTAAGGGTGTTAAAGTGGCCAAACTAAACTAGACATGGACATTAAAAGATGGTTGTTTATATTAACTTGTAATATAATTATCTGTAGTAGTCTTTTTTAAGCATATATAGTACATTAACTATTTACAAGTTTGTCAAAATAAATAATAAGTGTTGATGTGTCCCTTGAATTAGTTTTGACTCGTTAGGGGTGTTAAACCAGTCAAACTTGACATAGACATGAATTTTCTGTGTTAGATTTGGGCTTAAAGTTTCAGCTATTGATGATTGTGTTACATTTATTACAGGGAACAGGATAAGAAAGTGATGTTTAGACTTGACATCTCTACTCACACTTCCCGTCGATTAGTTGCCCGGGGGGGGGGGGGGGGGCTTGGAGCGTCTTTTCAAGGCAACACATGAGCAGCCTGTCACCTACAAGGATCAAGTAGCAATGTGCTATTTTTGTATTTTGTCGTTCAGTGAGTTTTTATTAGCTTTTTGTGCCCTCATTTGGCAGTTAATTATATGAATTAATCAAATATTTGACACTCGTTAATTGGAACTTACATTATCTATGAATTTTGATGTATGGTGAATTTAAAACATTTTTTTTGTTTGATTTTCCTGCAACTTTTAGCAAAAAAAATGGATTTTCCAGTTTTTTATTTTATTTTATAAATATTTCGTCACAAATGCGTTGCAATTTTTTTTTACAAATATTCTGTTGCAAATGCGTCACAAAACTTTAGTAATAATATTTAAGAAATGGTGTAGGAAATGTGTTGGAAATTTCTGACGAAATATTTTCGTAGGAAATACGTTAAAATTTGCGTAGCAAATGTGTAGTAATTAGTTTCCAACGGGCCTTTTTCCAACATCAAGGTTTTGTTGCAAATGCGTAGCAAATCTGTGTTTGCTACACATTTGTGACGGAACAACTTGTTAGAAAAAAACAAATTTCTAGTAGTGCCCTTGGATGTTGCTCGTGATGGTTCGTTCTTCACATTGTAGGATCTTCAAAGTCTTCACGTGTCACAAACAGTGAGTGTATCAACAAACTCCCCCTTGAATGATGCACGTGAATCTTTTGATCTTCAATACTTCAGATCCTATTGGTGTTGATGAGTGGTCAGCAGCAACTCAATCATCTTGATCCTTTGATTGCATCCATGTCGTGTCTTCATTCGAAAGCTTGTCATCTAACGCGTTCTCTTCGCCTTTAGCTGGAATATAGCCAACATAAGCAAACGACACATATATATTCTGTTGCAAATGCGTCACAAAACTTTAGTAATAATATTTAAGAAATGGTGTAGGAAATGTGTTGGAAATTTCTGACGAAATATTTTCGTAGGAAATACGTTAAAATTTGCGTAGCAAATGTGTAGTAATTAGTTTCCAACGGGCCTTTTCCAACATCAAGGTTTTGTTGCAAATGCGTAGCAAATCTGTGTTTGCTACACATTTGTGACGGAACAACTTGTTAGAAAAAAACAAATTTCTAGTAGTGCCCTTGGATGTTGCTCGTGATGGTTCGTTCTTCACATTGTAGGATCCTCAAAGTCTTCACGTGTCACAAACAGTGAGTGTATCAACAAACTCCCCCTTGAATGATGCTCGTGAATCTTTTGATCTTCAATACTTCAGATCCTATTGGTGTTGATGAGTGGTCAGCAGCAACTCAATCATCTTGATCCTTTGATTGCATCCATGTCGTGTCTTCATTCGAAAGCTTGTCATCTAACGCGTTCTCTTCGCCTTTAACTGGAATATAGCCAACATAAGCAAACGACACATATATGACCAACTCTCAATCAACTACCGACCGAAAACAGCTTGAAAGTTGTAAAATTTGAACAATTTTAGATTTTAACTTTCAAAACTTGTTAACTTCGACCGTTTATGAAGATGCAATTGTTTTGGTTTCAATCAGGTTTCAGGTGGAGAAGACTAGAGATCCAACATCGGGCAATCAAAAATAAGATAGAAATAAAATCTTTTTGGTTTTTATAAAGTTTATATTAAAACACACCTAAAATCTTTTTGGTATTTTTGAATTTTTGAAATGTAAAGACTGAAAGCAGTAAATAAATATATACAGAGATGCAGAAACGAAAAGCATTAAATAAATATTTACAGACATTCTTTTTGCGAGTTTCGAGGGTAAAAGAATCATATCAGTGTACGGTCACGCCAAAACCATCTTGTTGTTCAATTAGTTAACATTTAGATAAGCATCCTATAACGATTATCGGTATTGTTGTCCACTTAAGCTCAACTTATCAGTTGTACTTGCGGTTAGGGAATACGTGTCACACCCCAACCGATGACGGAAACATCGGGGCATGGCACTGAGCGAAACAGATTGTCCAGGAGAATCCATAACAACTATTTGTTATAATATATTAAAGGTTCATGTCCCATACCACAAACATATAAAATAAAAACAGTTATTACAGACATTGTTCTCAAAGACAACTATCCATTCCGATAACTCAGATTTTATTTAGTTTGTTTCTAGACTCCATCCTAGCTCGATTTCACCAAACAGCAAGCAAACATCCTATGCACCTGTCACATACGTTAAAATAGAGGTCAATACACATAGTGTAAAGGTGAGCATACAAGTTTAGTAGTAATAGTAGAGTTCGAAATCATCTACGCGTAACCAGCATGTAACATGTATAATGCGAAGCTAGTAGGTTATCGACAATGAAATATGCACAGACTAAACTGCGAGTTGTAGAATGCGCAACACATATCACCACTGCGACATGTGAGAGGTAACCTTAACAACCCCCGTCCACGACAGGTGCTGAGTCCAAACAATAGTACTATCGTTGCTAAGGCGTCAGGCAACAATCACTGTGTAAACATAACATACAAGCATTCATCGAGTAACACGTATCATGCAATAACGGTCAGCGTATAAAGAGTGTTTGCGTTGTGTGATTGATGTGATTTAGAATAAGTACGTATGTAACACCCAAAAGTGCATAAAGCAAAAAGGGATCGAGTATACTCACAGCGATGGAAATGGATTGAAGGGAACGCTAGAGTGATTACCCTGAACAGTTAACGATAGAATAAGCGAAGCGCGGTGCGTAAAACGGTGAAAGTGACCAAGTGTTGAAAGGTAATCCGATCGGATGGCAATCCGTTCGGATGATCATCCGATCAGATGGTCACTCGATCGGATGTCAATCTGTTCGAATGGTCATCCGATCGGATGACCATTCGGTCGGATTGACACTCGTTTAGTAATGATGTGTTTGTGTATGATGGCTTTGAAGTTTTCGTTGTAGCATTTTGAAAACAGAGAAGTATCGCTACCCTTCAGGTCGTTCGATCGGATAGCGATCCGATTGGCAGGACACTCAGTGAGAAAAAGTTCACAGCAGGATGGTCACCCGATCGGATGGTAATCCGATCGGATAGCAATCCGTTGAACATGTTGAAAATTGTTTAAGTGTTGAACCTCAAGTGCAATCTGATCGGATTGCAGTTCGATCTGATGGCAATCCGATCGGACGGCAATCCGTCCCAACGCATCTGATCGTTTTGAACTTGATTATTTTGAAAGTTTACGGATTGTTCGAGATGGTTTGACAACGTATTAAACAACGGAACCTCGTCAAGTCCCAAGTCGTCCGAGCGAATAGGAATCACCCAATTCCAATCAGTTTACTGGTTCGTGACGGTTGTTCTTGTTTAACCCGAAATCGGTTGTCTCCTTGGTAGTAACCAGATCTTGAACCAACTCATCACTAAGAAAGAGTAGAAGATTAGGACAAGTTCCAGTTCTATCGGTTTTGAGTGCATTGAGTGTAAAAGAGTTGAAAGAAAGTGTGGAAAACCATCTTTCAATCCTTTCAACTTAAAAATGTTTAGATCTATGAAAAATCATTGTTTATTCATGTGGAAATCTTTCAGATCTAAGTTGTTCTTGGTGGAATGAAGCCAAATCTTGAAGTTCATAAGAACTCCATGATGACATCAGCCTAGAACACCTCAAATCCGTTGATTTCACGGTTAAAAGTTAAGATTCAAAGATGAAAATGATGAAGAAGTGCGTGTAGATCATAGAAGTACAAGATTTGAGTGGAAAACTTACAAGAATCGCGAGAAATCAAGGGAAAGATGGGCTGGAGCGAGCTGGTCGAGTGAGGGGGCTGTGACATCACAAATGATGTGACAGGAGGGTATTTATAGGGTTTCCAAAAGAAGAAAGTGCACAAGTGTCGGATTGGCCACCGATCGGATGGCGGTTCGATCGGATGCCAATCCGATCGGATGGCCACTCGATCGGTTGGCCATTCGATCCAGGTGTCCGATGTGTTGAGTTTTGTCGTTTCGATTCGCGTGTTGAGCGTTGCGTTGCGATGCGATTTGAGTGAGCGATGCAATAGTATTACCCATTAGTTACACAAATAACCTAACTCCTATATCTAATATACAATCACTATAAATAACTTGCATTTAGCGTTTACGATTAGGTTGCGATTGTGATAGAATTGCGATTGCGATAGCGATTAAACACCTCAACATAAACATAACATGCACAAGTAACACATAATAGCACACACACGTAAAACAATATCCAGAACACATAATTCGGGTTGAAATGCGATAGCGATGCGAAAAGCGATAAGTCGATTATCGATTAAACATGTGATTAAACCTCGATTATTAATAGATACTCCACATAATACAACTAAAGCGATTAAATAAAAAGATTCGATTACAAGTCATTAACGTACAATCAATAGTTAAGCAAGGAGTGACATATCGCATTTAGCAATCTTTTCTTCCTTTGACTTGTACTTTGACTTTTCAAAAAGTAGTGGGTTGTTACAATACCTTATGGTATGATTTATACTTACCGACCGGTGTTCATCCACAAACGACACATTCCCGTATCAAGGTATGCACGAGAGTTCATCTTATTGGTGAGTATACCATTTATCATCTGTTTTCAACGTATATGATGTGAGAAACTCACTTATTTTTGAATGAATACAAGCCCTATGTGATTAAATCACTTATTAATGAGGAACTTGATATTCTGTTGGTGCACACGTCTGTCGACTTTGTCTTGTATCGAGTCTTGTATAAATGTAGAAAGATCAAGGCACGTTATTCGAGAAAATGTGAAAGGTGGGTATTTCGCACGAAATGGGAATGGGGCATTTCGCATGAAATCAACTGGTGATTTCGTACGAAATAGTCATTTCGTGTGAACTTGATTTCGCTTGATCTATTCCGTGCGAAATAGCCATGCCTATAAATAGGTGCTTTGAGATTTCATTTGTAACTTTCCGGTTTCAGTGTCGAACTGCTGCCGAAGTGTCTACTCGCTGTAAAACGTTGTTATATTAATCAAAAGACAGTTTAAAGTGAATTGCAAGCTGAATCACCTTGATACATTTGTTTCCGCCTCTCGTATTGAGGAAAAACTCTTCTGAACGACTCGTTTGGTCGTGAAAACGATCCTACAAGTGGTATCAGAGCTCAGGAGGAAGAGTTCTTACTATTTCAGCTAAAAATTCTGTTTTCTACACTTTCTTTTCAAAATTAAACAAGATTTCACAGTTAAAATGACTTGAATTTCTCACATTATATGCGAAACTGTGTTTTAACAAAGCCTTGAAAGAATTAGATCTAAAATCGGACTAAAACATGTTCAATTTGACAAAATCATGGCCGAATTGATGACACCAGCAGCATTTCGCACGAAATAGTATATGTTTCATCTATTTTGCACGAAATACCACACTAATTTCGCACGAAATCAGTGTTTCGTTTGAAAAAGTATTTCATTTCGTACGAAATCATCCATTTCGTACGAAATCACTTCATTTCGCTTGAAAGTTCAGCTATTTCGTACGAAATCATCTATTTCGCACGAAACCAGTCATTTCGTGTCAAAAGGCATTTCGCTTGAGAAGTTATTTCGTTTGAATAAGGTCATTTCGTGTGAAGATTTGCATTTCGCACTAAAGTTCATTTCGTTTGAATTGTGCTATTTCGTTTGAAATCTTAAGTTTGTAAAATTTTGATATCGAATCATGGAAGAAGAATTTTACAACGCCTTTGCTACTCCAATGACTATTGCACAGAACACAATGTTAGAAAATGAAACGGGCACTATGCAAAAACCGCCAAAGCTCATGAACATTGAGGAGTATAAAGGATGGGAGGAACGATTCGAAAATTGGGTTCAAGCAAATTACTTGGATGCTTAGGAATGTGTTGAAACAAAATATGTTAGACCGGTGAATGGTGACGAAGAGGTAATTGCTATGAAATATCTAAGTGCTGAAGAGAAAAAGAAATACAAAGATGAAAAAATGATGACAAGTCTTTTGCATCAAGCTGTTAAGGAAGATATCTTGGTTCTATTGCAACACAATGGGAGTGCATATTCAATTTGGAAAGCATTAAAATCAAAGTTTGTTGGAAGTAAAGAGATGATAAAAAATAAAAAAATGACTTTTAAAAAAGGAGTTTGATCTATTTCGTGGTTTGAGAACTGAAAGTACTAAACAGATCATCGAAAGATATTGCAATCTGTTAGTTAACATGAAGAGGGTGAGCATCACAAAAGATAATGAAGAGTTGATTGAAAAGCTGGCTGATGCATTGCCACATGAAACTTGGGGCACGTATCTTATGATGTTGAGAAATAAGAAAGATTTTGGCAATCTAACACTGTGAAAGTTTATTGAGAAACTTGAAGCCCAAGAGATGGAACAAAGGAAGATCTCAAGAATGAAAGATTTTGATGGTGAACAAGATATTGGTTTATATTACAAAGGAGGTATTAGTGATAAGACCAACATGTCACCAAAGATCGAAACTGCATTCAATGCTAAAAGTTCATCTGGAGGGTTATCTAAAGGATCAAACAGCAAAATGAGTTTTTCTTCGTATCCATCATTTGATCCAAATTTTTCAGCAACCAAGAGTGGCAAAGTTCTTCAATGTAACATTGCACTAAATCTTGAGAATGACCAAAACTACTCGAAAGAAGTTGTAAAAAGTCACATGTCTTTGTTGGTGACTGTGTTAGAGTCGTATGGGAGTTTAGTAGCAGGAAGGATCGGGAATCCAATGTTGACTAAAGAGGATTACGATCAGATTGATGCTGAGGAGATGGAGTTGATGGATATAAAGTGGTGTATGGCGAGTGTGTTGAGAAAAGCTGAGAAGTTTAAACAATTTACGGGAATATATGATTTCCGTGATGCAAATGTTTCTACTTTAGGATTTGATAAATCTAAAGTTACTTGTTTTCGTTGCAGGGAAAAAGGACATTTCAAGAGAGAATGCACTAACCGCGAAGCAAGTGGAGCTCAAAATCCGTTCAACAACAATGATTATTATCGGAAAGCAATTTATCATCAAGTTGCTCAACAACCACCTCAACAACAACCACAAACTGCTCATGCTAGGAAGGAAATTGAAGAATCAAAGAAAGCTTATATGGTGAATCAAGATGATAAAAGTTCGTCAAAAGGAGTCAGTTGGAATAAATATATTTCAGCAGAAAGTGAAGCATATTTGACAAACAAAATGATAGATCAAGATGATGAAAGATTACCAGAAGGTTTTAGTTGGGACAATTACTGTCCAGATAAAGAATTCTTCGCAAAAGCTTTTGTTGCTCGAATTGCAGAAGACAGTGATAATGATAATGATAATGATTATTATGCAAACAGAATGAAAGAGCACTTAAGAATGCTGGAAGAGAGTGATAGTGATGATGGAAAAATTCGAAAGAAAAAGAAGAAAGTTAAGAAACATGTCAGCAGTGATGATGAAGAAGTTCCTGTGATAATGAAAAAGGTAAAAGAAATTCCAGCTTTCATGGTTGAAGTAGAAGCTGATGCACAAAAGATTCCTGTGAAATGTGAAAACTGTGAAGCAGTAAAGAAGCAAAACAGTACTTTGATTCATAACATGAACAGATTGAAAGAATCCTATGATGTTCTGAACAAAGCCATGAATATGTACAATCAATCAAGCAATGAACAAGCAACAACTATGAAGACTCTTCAAGGAGCTTTTATGACAAAGCAGAAAATTGTAAACAATTACATTGAGAAGTGTGCTGTGCTGGAACAAAAACTGGAAACCCAGAGAATTGAAACAGGAAGAGTAAACAGGTTGTTAAAAAGTTACTCATGTACTTCTTATGTTATTGACAGGATTTGTCCAACTGTTGAAGGCATGAAGGCATTTGATGAAGAGGAAGTATCTGAAGAAAAGAGTTCTGAAAAGAAGAAGGATACGGAAGTAAAGAATTCTGGTAAGAAACATAGTGCCAGTGTAACACCTCGAAAATTCACGTCCTGTAATGTGTTGACACGTGTCATAGGTTTGAACGTGTGAAAGAATGCTATAGAAGGATTAAAGTTGATAATCATGGAAAGTATGTGAATATACGAGTTCTAAATGTCAACAGTGAATAAATATACTTTGCATTAACCCTACATGATGCTCATACCTTCAAACGAATGAATCATGGATCATACGAAGCTAATTGTGAATGAAAGTGAGAGATTACAAACTACAGGGGTTAAATGTGTCAACATGTTTAAGTTATACCTCTGAGTGACCTTTTAGCAAACCCGAAGCTTTGTAACGGTTAATTATGCTCACTAGAATGCACGATATAAATTTCATAAAGTTTCGTTATCTTATGAGAAAGTTATGATCAAATTCGTATACGAGGGGTTAAAAGCGTCAACGATGAAGTTTATGACTTTTTCGGGTGACAATAAAGTTAACCGAGGACTAAACAAAGTGGGTATATGTCTTGAAGCCCTTATAAGTCAAATTGGAGGGTTCATAATGCAAGAAATAAAGTCGAAACAAAGTTTTCAAGAGCCAAGGACCAAAGCATAAAAAATCAAAAGTTTGGATTTGATCAGAAGGGGCGTCGCGCCACGCGAGGACCCAGGGGGGGTCTACGCATGCCACGAGGGGCCCTCTGCTCCGAAAATGTTGGGTTATGGTCTGCTAGGTGCATTGTAACTGACTTTAATCCGATTTTTCACATCTTGGGCGACCCCTAAACAACCCCTAGGCCCTTAGGGACATCTGGGAAGGATCCATGGCCATTGCTAGGCTTGTGTGTCAATGATCCATGAGGTTTTGAACACTATAAAAAGCCACAAGGTTGCAAAATTGTAACCACACCTTCCATCTGCCTTTCTGATCATTTCTGGAGCTCCAAAGCAGACTCAAGTGATCACAAATCGTGCATAGGACTTCAGTAAGTATGCTTAACCTTTCTTAGTTAAGTTTTCGCTTAGTATTAGCTTAAAAGTCAAACCGTCGTAATTAACGGTTGACTTAGCGATTAATCATTCATGGTCCAGTGATTAGTCGAATTGAAAGTAGTTATAAGTTGGTAATTATGTGGGCATTAAACCCTTAAAAGGGCACCCTCTGATTCCCACTATAACTAGGTCAAATGTCGGGTCAAACTTGTTATTAAAAAGTCAACAGAATGCTTAATTTCTAATTTATGCATAATTAGCAATGTAGAACCCATACAACCTGTTTGATCATTAATGTAACTTGGTAATTAGTGTAAGAACATGTCTAAACATGTTCCACCCGATAATTTTCTGTTTAGAACCGGTTCGGAACCGAAAGTCGCAAAGCTTTGACTTCAGTTCTGAACCCGTTTTGGTATGTTTTAGAAATGCTTTAGAGCTTTAATTGGACTAGGTTACATGCTAGTATAACCCTCTGTGATTATACACCATAGTTCGATAGTTATCCGATTAATATGCATGTTTCCGTTAATTGCTCATATGTTGACCATTATGCCCTTTTCACCATAAAACGTGATTTTTGAAAATATAAAAGAGTATAAACTTTAGTTACTGATTTATAAACTTGCACCCAAAGTTTGACAACGGTTTGAGGTGTAGATTAAGAGTTATGCTCATTAGCGTAATTAGAAAGCTTCTTTAGCGAATAAACGGCATAATTAGCGTATAGCCTATTTAAACCCACTTTTTGATATCAAACTCTTTACCCACTGATATAATATATTATTTTGGGATTTTTGAAGATTTTTAATTAATTTTAGGCTGAGCATAACTTAGAGTCGTAGGCTTGATTCGGTAATTGTCGGTTTTGCCCTTTTGGGCTATAAAATGAGTTTTACATATCTTTTTGACCCCAAACCTTTTGCAAATGATTTTGTATGATAAATAAATTATTTTGAACCTTATGTAATAATAAATATATCAGTTTTCTATATTGAACCCGGAAACGGCTTCTAATCGCCTTTTTAAGCGTTTTTAACGCATAGTATGTGCTAAAATTATTTTAAACATACAAAGGTTGATACCTACTGATATTTTAGGTAAATTATAATATTTTAACAGTAAGAAAAAGTTGTTTAACTTAGACTTCAGTTTTGAGCTTTTCGGCTTATGTGAAATTGCCAAAATGCCCCTACGGTGCATAGTTTGGTTATAATTGATAAATTTCACATATATACTTTACCCTACTGTTATAACTTATTAAATTGAGTATTTTTGCTGATTACATCAGACCTGTAACACAGGTAAATACTTAAACTCTTTTATAACCTTGTAAATGACCAAACTACCCCTCCGGGGCATAGTCGGTGTTTAAATTCGTTTCGGGCATAATAAAAGACATCTTACTGATGTCACAACATATTTGAGGCATATTAACTTAGGAAACATGTATATGACTCTCATGGTCACCCGTTACGCCTCTTGCACGTTCGGTTCGGTTTATGTAACTAGTTTGCATAAATTAGCCGAAACGGGTCAAACCTTATCGGTTTTATCTCAAAATCCAGAATGTGTTTAGATTACCCATATAAGACAAGTCTTCAAACTTGTCAGGTCTAAATCACATTCTATTCCGGTCTTCGCTTAATCACGCGTTCGAACCGTATCGTTCCTTAAAAACTAATCGGTCTAAGCTTAAGCTTAACTAAAGACCGTTAGGATTCTAATAGGTGATTATAAACCTTTGTTCCAGAATAGGAGAACCGGTAAAAGCTACCCGCATTTGCTAATTGTGAATTATACTTGAAAAGGTAAATACTTTTAACTTATTTTCCCTTATACGGGCTTGGGGTACGGTATATAAAATACCGCTTGGTCGGGCATTCGACCTTAACCGATTTGTGGTTAAGTATTATCGAGATGACCCGTTTAAATATGTTTTGTTTGATTAACGCCTTTGGGGGGTTAATGACCATGTCCCGGATATCCTTGGCATCATTTTACGAAATGGCCACGACCTAAGTGCGGAGTGTAGGCGCCACTCGTCAGTGCATAAATAAATTATGTGGTGTGTCTATTGATCTTTAACCCGGCACGATCCGGGCTACTGAACGCATAAGGAACATGTAATCCTTTTACAAGTTTATATATTTAAATAATTATCCCAAGTTATAAAATGTTTGTGCCACGTGCATACAAATCAATTTTTAATCATTTTTAAAATGAGTCGGTTAATTGTATTTACCAGTGTAAACTGACGTATTTTCCCAAAAAGATTAAATGCAGGTACTACTCGTAATAGGCTGGATTTCTCCTTAGCATCGATAAAGAGTCTCGCAAGCTTAAGATGCCTTACGTATGTTGAACTACTGTTTCCTATTTATTTTTGATCCTTCTGTGGATGAATTTCAACTGTTGTGATACTAGATATTACAATTCATTAAAGTTGAAATATATATCTTTCATTTGCTTCCGCTGTGCATTTCAAATATTGTGTTGTTTGACTATTATGTTGCCAACCACATCACGATACTCCCCCACCGGGCCCACCGGTCATACGTGGAAAGTCGGGGTGTGACAGGTTGGTATCAGAGCCAACATTGAGTGAATTAAACACTAGCCTTTTGTGTTTAATCTCAATGACACAATTGCACGTTCCTAAACTTTCGAGTCTAGACAAATAACATAGGACAAATTCTACTTTATTTTGTTTTGTCCTTTATTTTTATATTCTTGTTGTTATCTTATGTTATATTGACAGGTTTAAAAATGCCGCCAAGGTTCTTCAGACGAAGAGGACGAGGCAAGGGGCCAATCACCGCCCCCAACGATCATGAGGCCGGACCTTCACACCGGCGAGTTCCTTCCAATACTGCGAGTGCAGATCCACAAGGAAACAGGAGAAACCTTTTTTAGCCCGCCAGACGGTCTGTTTCTCACAGTTCAACGCCTCCTTTTCAGAACTCCTATAGGCCACAGTCAGAAAACGAGCCCAATAACCCACAACCTTCTTACATACCTTTACAGCGATCCCTATCGCACCATTCCTTTGGAGACCCCACACCTGTCTTTCAAGGCCGGTTTAACCCGGCAAACTACATACAAGAACCAGTGGGTTTTAACCCATTGGGGCCAGAGGATCATTTCTCAGGCGATCATGCAGAGGACATGGACGAGGACACAGATCCCGTCGAGCCTTCAACAGGGACCCCCAACCATCCTATCGATGTCTCTGATGGTTCATCTTTTCATGGATCACCCTACCGTGGTCCAGACAGTTACCAGGCACGGTTTAACCAGTACGAGTGGTATTTTACACCCTCGCATCATTCGTCACCTCACCAGCAGCAGCAACAGGATCCCTCTGGGGATTCATGATTTGTGGCAGTCACGCCACCGCCTCCACCGCCGCCAGTTAATCAGGAACCTCCAGAACCGCCGAGGCGTAGGAGGACAGGCGCGCGAATGTCCGCGCGTAGAGGGGACTTTCACTTCAGCTCTCCTCATCACTCAAGTGGCAGTCATTACCCGCCACTACAGGAAGACCCGCAAATGGGTGGACCTTCAAACCCAGTTGCACCGCGGCCACCACCGATGGGTTTTGATAACCCGATTCCTGCTTACACTGGTTCGATGGAATACAACCCGTTTGAGCAGCCGTCTCACACCAACTACAACTACAATTACGCTGAAGCCGACCCATACTTGGTAGCGGCCAACTATAACGCCCTTCATCCTGAAGGACCGTATGGAGCTCCATGGGGAGTAGGGTACCCAACTCATGGGTACCAAATACCTGCTAGACCTATAATTCGGCAACAATCGCAGCCGCCAAGGTTCTCCCCACCAGAGCGTGAAGAAATTCTGCAAAGGTTGGACCAAGTCGAGCGAGATTTTCACAGAGATCGCAGGGAGCGACAAAATTTCTTCCAGGGATTGACAAGTTTAATAAAAGGGAAGAGCAAGAAGGACCATTGAGTCCTTCCATTGTTTGTTGTAATTTCCTTGTATCAGTTGAGCCCCTGCGTGGGCCTGTCTTGCTGTATTCTGTTAACCCCTACGAGGGTATGTTGTTTGTTTACGTCCCTGCGTGGACTAGTATTTCAGTTTGACCCCTGCGTGGGTATGTTGTTCTATTAAAAAGTCCCGTTTAGGGCGATGTGTAATCTATTAATAATTACTGGAATGTTTAGTTTATAAATTTCATTTTTGCCATTATATGCATAAATAAAATATATACGAAATAAATGAATCAAAATCATTCCTTTTAAAAGTAATCTGCCTATTTAAATATTAATTAAGAATCTTAAAGGTATAACCTAGCCAGTATGTCATTTTAAGACGCGGCCAAGATGGTAAGACCTGTTTAAAAAGATTCAAATCCCTGTTAACATCTGAAAACATGTTAACGCTCCTGGCAGACGTGATTCGTTAAAATCACACACGTCATTCTTAATAGGATTCTTCAAAAGATTCCTAACTTAAACTAATGATATATAAATCATGGGTTTAAATCATCAATTAAGATGATCATATTTTGACCATACATTGGTAATATAATGCCTACGGGCCCTTCTCATTTTTATATGAGACAAAAGACAGTAATAGTCTATGACCCCGTCTGAAAAAGGTAAAGAACTATGTTCAAACCTTAGAGCTCTGATTCTCTGAAATCATGGCTTATGATTTAAAAATGTCCTCGTGACTAGGCCTTTTGTGCTACTAATAAAACTGTTATTGTTTTGTAATTAGGATAAATTATAATAAACATCCTAAATAAATGTGAGTAACAAATTAACCAAATATGGTCTATGTTTACCATGGTTAATGAATTACCCTAAGGGGCAATTCCATAATAAACTCTCAAATAAACTATTGTCATTGTCTTATGCAACAGTTCAAATTTAAAATGGCTGACTCGGATGAAATTAATAGTCACCTAGTGGAGAATAATGATAACGCCCGAATTAATATAACGGGTGCTGAACTGAAAGCGTTAGTAGAAGACGCAGTTACAAAGGCCTTAGAGCGGCAGTATGAAGAATATAGTGGGACTCGAAGTAGGACCCTATCTACACCGCATTCAAAGCCTCCCTCCAAGAAGGAAGAACCAAAGAAAGATGATGATCGACTCTCCTCAAACCACCACAGTGCTCCATCTCAACAGATTGCACTAAATCAAGAACCCCGTAATAAGGGTTACTCCTATAAATACTTTGTTTCATGCAAACCCAGGGATTTCACTGGGGAAAAAGGAGCCATTGACTGCATGGCGTGGTTAGATGAGATGGACACAGTAGTGGATATCAGCGGATGCGCTGAGAGGGATATAGTTAAGTTTGTGTCTCAATCGTTTAAAGGTGAGGCCTTAGCCTGGTGGAGATCGTTGATTCAAGCCACTAGGAAGATCCCATTGTACAACATGTCATGGGAACAATTTGTTGCCCTCATCAGGGAGAATTACTGTCCTCAGCACGAGGTCGAAAAGATTGAGTCAGGTTTTCTTTCATTGGTAATGACAAATCTAGATTACCAAGCTTACCTCACGAGCTTTAATACCATGTCGAGGTTGGTTCCGTATCTGGTGACCCCGGAACCCAAACGAATAGCTCGTTTCATTGGGGGTTTAGCCCCCGAGATAAAGGCAAGCGTGAAGGCCTCTCGACCAACTACTTTCATATCTGTGGCTGATATATCTTTGTCCCTCACACTGGACGCGGTCAGACAAAGATCGCTGAGGAACAAGGATACAGAGAAAAGGAAACGTGAAGATGACAATTCACGGAGGTCAAACAAGAAGCACCGAGGAAACGGTGACAACAAGAAGGGGTCAGAATCTAAGATAGATGGGCATCAAGCTGGTGATAAGCCCAAGTGCAAAGTCTGCAAGAAACAGCACTTCGGGAAGTGCAAATTTGAATCGAACTCACAGGCTCAGTCAAGAACTTTTGCTTGTGGTATATGCAAGTCCAAGGAACACAAGACCTTTGATTGCAAAAAGCTGAAGGATGCAACGTGCTACAGTTGCAATGAGAAAGGGCACATTAAAACCAACTGCCCTAAATACGCCAAAAAGCCTGAAGAGGCCAAGAAGACCAATGCTAGGGTCTTTAGGATGGATGCGAAGGAGGCTGTGCAAGACGATAACGTGATCACAGGTACCTTTCTCATAAATGATATCTATGCAAGAGTACTTTTTGATTCAGGCGCTGATAAATCATTTGTAGATAATAAGTTTTGCAAATTGCTGAATTTACCTGTTAAAACCCTAAGAGTGAAATATGAAGTGGAGTTAGCAGACGGCACCTTAGAAACCGCCTCAACCATATTAGATGGATGTTTCATATCCATTAAGAACCACTCTTTTCCTTTGTCCCTACTTCCTTTGAAGTTAGCTGGTTTCGACATCGTTTTAGGCATGGACTGGTTATCTCGTAACCAGGCCCAGATTGTCTGCAATAAAAAGTAAGTGGTGATCAAGACTCCGTCTGGTGAATCGCTTACCATACAGGGAGATACCCGGTATGGACTGCCTGAGCAAGTGACTATGCTCAAGGCCTCTAAGTGTTTGAAGAAGGGTTGTGTCATCTACATGGCACAAATGACTATTGATGAGCCGAAACCTAAGATAGAAGACATCCCCGTCATTTCTGAATACCCTGAAGTTTTTCCTGAAGAACTACCTGGCTTACCACCAGATAGGCAAGTGGAATTCAGAATTGACATCATCCCGGGAGCAGCACCTGTTGCTAGAGCGCCTTACAGGTTGGCACCAACAGAGATGAAAGAATTAAGAGTGCAACTAGATGAATTGCTAGCCAAAGGTTTCATTAAACCTAGTTCGTCTCCTTGGGGAGCACCAGTCTTGTTTGTCAAAAAGAAGGATGGATCGATGCGACTGTGCATCGATTACCGTGAGCTTAATAAAGTCACAATAAAGAATAGGTATCCTTTGCCCAGGATCGATGATTTGTTCGATCAATTGCAAGGGGCAAGTTATTTCTCGAAGATTGACTTGAGGTCAGGCTACCACCAACTGAAGGTTAGAGATGAAGACGTACACAAAACTGCATTTAGGACTCGTTATGGTCATTACGAGTTCCTAGTGATGCCTTTTGGGCTCACTAATGCACCTGCCGCATTCATGGACCTCATGAATCGCGTCTGCAAACCCTACTTGGACAAGTTTGTCATCGTCTTCATTGACGACATCCTCATCTACTCGAAGAACCAAGCTGATCATGAGAAGCATCTTCGATGTATTCTTTCACTACTTCAGCAGGAGAAGCTCTACGCCAAATTATCCAAGTGTGAATTCTGGCTTCGAGAAGTCCAATTCCTTGGACATGTAGTTAGTGAGCGTTGTATCCAAGTGGATCCCGCTAAGGTGGAAGCTGTTATGAATTGGCAAGAGCCGAAGACGCCTACAGAGATTCGTAGCTTCCTGGGCTTAGTAGGATACTACAGGCGTTTCATTGAAATTTTTTCAAGGATTGCTGCACCCCTAACTTCATTGACTCGTAAGAAGGTAAAGTTCGATTGGGGTCCTAAGCAACAGGAATCCTTCGATATTCTCAAGCAGAAGCTGAGCAATGCTCCGGTATTGACATTGCCTGAGGGTACCGAAGAATTCGTAGTCTACTGCGATGCATCACACACTGGAATGGGGTGTGTGCTTATGCAGAAAGGCAAGGTTATTGCCTATGCTTCAAGACAGTTAAAGGTGCATGAAAAGAATTACACCACCCATGACTTGGAGTTGGGTGCCGTTGTATTTGCACTAAAGCTATGGAGGCATTATTTATATGGTATCAAATGTGTGATCTATTCTGATCACAAGAGCCTCCAGCACCTGTTTAATCAGAAGGATTTAAACATGAGGCAGCGCCGATGGATGGAGACTTTGAATGATTATGATTGTGAAATCAGATACCATCCCGGCAAGGCGAATGTAGTCGCCGATGCCTTGAGTCGAAAGGAAAGGGTGAAACCCATCCGAATTAATGCCAAGAGCATTGAGATAAAGAACAGTTTGAATGAAAGGTTGTTAGCTGCACAGAAGGAAGCTGTGTTAGAAGCTAACTACCCTAATGAAAAGCTAGGGGTAACTGAGGAGCAGTTATCTCTTGGCAAGGTTGGAATTCTGAGATTGAATGGACGGATATGGGTTCCAGTTTATGGAGGACTTCGGGATGTTATCCTCCAGGAAGCCCATAGTTCTAAATATTCCGTTCATCCTGGAGCTGATAAAATGTACCAGGATCTAAGGGCAAACTATTGGTGGATAGGCTTGAAGAAGTCTGTAGCTACCTATGTAGCGAAATGCTTGACGTGTGCGCAAGTCAAAGCAGAACATCAAAAGCCGTCAGGTTTGCTACAACAGCCTGAACTTCCTACGTGGAAGTGGGAAATGGTAACTATGGATTTTATCACCAAGTTACCCAAGACGAGGAAAGGAAATGATACGATATGGGTTATAGTTGATAGACTGACTAAGTCAGCACATTTCCTACCCATTAAGGAGACTTATAGCTCCGACATGTTAGCTCAATTGTACGTGGATAAGATTGTAGCTTTACATGGCATACATGTGTCTATTATCTCTGACAGAGATACTAGATACACGTCCCATTTTTGGAAAAGTTTCCAACAATCTTTGGGCACGCGTTTAAATTTTAGTACGGCTTACCATCCTCACACGGACGGCCAGAGTGAGAGTACTATCCAAACATTGGAAGACATGCTACGTGCATGTGTGATCGATTTAGGTGGTAGTTGGGATAACCACCTGCCATTGATAGAATTCTCCTACAACAATAGCTACCATACCAGCATTAAGGCTGCGCCTTTCGAGGCCTTATATGGTAGAAAGTGCAGAACGCCCGTTTGTTGGGCGGAAGTTGGAGATGTCCAATTATCAGGACCGGAGATAGTCTTTGAAACGACAGACAAGATTGTCCAGATTCGTGACCGTCTCAAAGCTGCCAGGGATAGGCAGAAGAGTTACGCAGATCCAAAGCGTAAACCCATGAAATTCGAAGTAGGTGACAAAGTGTTGCTTAAAGTATCACCCTAGAAGGGGGTGATGCGATTCGGTAAGAAAGGTAAGTTAAGCCCGAGGTATATAGGACCGTTCGAGATTATCGAATGTGTTGGATCAATGGCTTACAAGTTAAACTTACCTGAAGAGCTCAGTGGTATTCATAACGTATTACACATCTGCAATCTGAAGAAATGCCTAGCTGACGAATCGCTAGTCATACCACATACGGATGTGCATATAGATGAGAGCTTGAAATTTGTGGAAAAACCATTGTCGATTGAGGATCGACAGGTAAAGAAGCTTCGAAGGAAGCATGTGCCTATAGAAAAGGTAAAATGGGATGCCCGTAGAGGTCCCGAGTATACGTGGGAGGTAGAGTCCACAATGAAAGAAAAGTACCCTTATTTATTTCAGTAAATCTCGAAGTCGAGATTTCTTTTAAGGGGGTGAGGATGTAACACCTCGAAAATTCACGTCCTGTAATGTGTTGACACGTGTCATAGGTTTGAACGTGTGAAAGAATTCTATAGAAGGATTAAAGTTGACAATCAAGGAAAGTATGTGAATATACGAGTTATAAATGTCAACAGTGAATAAATATACTTTGCATTAACCCTACATGATGCTCATACCTTCAAACGAATGAATCATGGATCATACGAAGCTAATTGTGAATGAAAGTGAGAGATTACAAACTACAGGGGTTAAATGTGTCAACATGTTTAAGTTATACCTCTGAGTGACCTTTTAGCAAACCCGAAGCTTTGTAACGGTTAATTATGCTCACTAGAATGCACGATATAAATTTCATAAAGTTTCGTTATCGTATGAGAAAGTTATGATCAAATTCGTATACGAGGGGTTAAAAGCGTCAACGATGAAGTTTATGACTTTTCGGGTGATAAAGTTAACCGAGGACTAAACAAAGTGGGTATTTGTCTTGAAGCCCTTATAAGTCAAATTGGAGGGTTCATAATGCAAGAAATAAAGTCGAAACAAAGTTTTCAAGAGCCAAGGACCAAAGCATAAAAAATCAAAAGTTTGGATTTGATCAGAAGGGGCGTCGCGCCACGCGAGGACCCAGGGGGGGTCTATGCGTGCCGCGAGGGGCCCTCTGCTCCGAAAATGTTGGGTTATGGTCTGCTAGGTGCATTGTAACTGACTTAAATCCGATTTTTCACATCTTGGGCGACCCCTAAACAACCCCTAGGCCCTTAGGGACATCTGGGAAGGATCCATGGCCATTGCTAGGCTTGTGTGTCAATGATCCATGAGGTTTTGAACACTATAAAAAGCTACAAGGTTGCAACATTGTAACCACACCTTCCATCTGCCTTTCTGATCATTTCTGGAGCTCCAAAGCAGACTCAAGTGATCACAAATCGTGCATAGGACTTCAGTAAGTATGCTTAACCTTTCTTAGTTAAGTTTTTGCTTAGTATTAGCTTAAAAGTCAAGCCGTCGTAATTAATGGTTGACTTAGTGATTAATCATTGATGGTCCAGTGATTAGTCGAATTGAAAGTAGTTATAAGTTGGTAATTATGTGGGCATTAAACCCTTAAAAGGGCACCCTCTGATTCCCACTATAACTAGGTCAAATGTCGGGTCAAACTTGTTATTAAAAAGTCAACAGAATGCTTAATTTCTAATTTATGCATAATTATCAATGTAGAACCCATACAACCTGTTTGATCATTAATATAACTTGGTAATTAATGTAAGAACATGTCTAAACATGTTCCACCCGACAATTTTCTGTTTAGACCCGGTTCAGAACCGAAAGTCGCAAAGCTTTGACTTTTGCTTTGACTTCAGTTCTGACCCGTTTTGGTATGTTTTAGAAATACCTAAGAGCTTTAATTGGACTAGGTTACATGCTAGTATAACCCTCTGTGATTATACACCATAGTTCGATAGTTATCCGATTAATATGCATGTTTCCGTTAATTGCTCATATGTTGACCATTATGCCCTTTTCACCATAAAACGTGATTTTTGAAAATATAAAAGAGTATAAACTTTAGTTACTGATTTATAAACTTGCACCCAATGTTTGACAACGGTTTGAGGTGTAGATTGAGAGTTATGCTCATTAGCGTAATTAGAAAGCTTCTTTAGCGATTAAACGGCATAATTAGCGTATAGCCTATTTAAAACCACTTTTTGATATCAAACTCTTTACCCACTGATATAATATATTATTTTGGGATTTTTGAAGATTTTTAATTAATTTTAGGCTGAGCATAACTTAGAGTCGTAGGCTTGATTCGGTAATTGTCGGTTTTGCCCTTTTGGGCTATAAAATGAGTTTTACATATCTTTTTGACCCCAAACCTTTTGCAACTGATTTTGTATGATAAATAAATTATTTTGAACCTTCTGTAATAATAAAAATATCAGTTTTCTATATTGAACCCGGAAACGGCTTCTAATCGCCTTTTTAAGCGTTTTTAACGCATAGTATGTGCTAAAATTATTTTAAACATACAAGGGTTGATACCTACTGATATTTTAGGTAAATTATAATATTTTAACAGTAAGCAAAAGTTGTTTAACTCAGACTTCAGTTTTGAGCTTTTCGGCTTATGTGAAATTAGCAAAAGTTGTCACAACATATTTGAGGCATATTAACTTAGGAAACCTGTATATGACTCTCATGGTCACCCGTTACGCCTCTTGCTCGTTCGGTTCGGTTTATGTAACTAGTTTGCATAAATTAGCCAAAACGGGTCAAACCTTATCGGTTTTATCTCAAAATCCAGAATGTGTTTAGATTACCCATATAAGACAAGTCTTCAAACTTGTCGGGTCTAAATCACATTCTATTCCAGTCTTCGCTTAATCAAGCGTTCGAACCGTATCGTTCCTTAAAAACTAATCGGTCTAAGCTTAAGCTTAACTAAAGACCGTTAGGATTCTAATAGGTGATTATAAACCTTTGTTCCAGAATAGGAGAACCGGTAAAAGCTACCCGCATTTGCTAATTGTGAATTATACTTGCAAAGGTAAATACTTTTAACTTATTTTCCCTTATACGGGCTTGGGGTACGGTATATAAAATACCGCTTGGTCGGGCATTCGACCTTAACCGATTTGTGGTTAAGTATTATCGAGATGACCCGTTTAAATATGTTTTGTTTGCTTAACGCCTTTGGGGGGTTAATGACCATGTCCCGGATATCCTTGGCATCATTTTACGAAATGGCCACGACCTAAGCGCGGAGTGTAGGCGTACACTCGTCAGTGCATAAATAAATTATGTGGTGTGTCTATTGATCTTTAACCCGGCACGATCCGGGCTACTGAATGCATAAGGAACATGTAATCCTTTTACAAGTTTATATATTTAAATAATTATCCCAAGTTATAAAATGTTTGTGCCACGTGCATACAAATCAATTTTTAATCATTTTTAAAATGAGTCGGTTAATTGTATTTACCAGTGTAAACTGACGTATTTTCCCAAAAAGATTTAATGCAGGTACTACTCGTAATAGGCTGGATTTCTCCTTAGCATCGATAAAGAGTCTCGCAAGCTTAAGATGCCTAACGTCTGTTGAACTACTGTTTCCTATTTATTTTTTATCCTTCTGTGGATGAATTTCAATTGTTGTGATACTGGATATTACAATTCATTAAAGTTGAAATATATATCTTTCATTTGCTTCCGCTGTGCATTTCAAATATTGTGTTGTTTGACTATTATGTTGCCAACCACGTCACGATACTCCCCCACCGGGCCCACCGGTGGTACGTGGAAAGTCGGGATGTGACAGCCAGTTACAACAAGTGTCCGCCCCCACTTGAAAATGGATATTCTCCTAGAAATCCAAATTCAGAAAGAGTCAAAAAGGCAACCAATTTACAATGGGAATCTGAGTCTTCAGATAATTTGCCAGACAACATTGATGTCACTTTCACTTCGTCCGATACTGATCATGAGTCAGAGTTAATAACGAAAGTGGTCGATCAGGTGTTGGATAAAGATGAAACCGAGAAGTTAAAGTCGGAATCAAATTCAGAGTCAAAGTCAGAAACGTCAAGTCCAAGAGTCAAAAAGGACAAACGGGTTTATAATTAAGAATTTCTGTTATCAAAATCTAATTTGAATGACAAAACATTCAAAGTAGCATATACTTTGAATGATTCGGACAAATTATATTTTGATGAAGAATTTCCAATAAGAGGTGTTAAAACTGAAATGATCAAAAAGGTTTTCAGATTAACAGAAATTAATATTTCTGAAATAAAAGATGTAAATCTTTCTGAAAAACCTAAAAAACACACCTCAAGAGTACTACAAAGAGAAAACAAGAAAAAGGGTTACAGTTTTGGTTCTGGTTTTCAAAAGAAACCAAACCATAACGGTAATTTCAAAAGAAAAGGTCTTGGATTTATCCCACCAAAAAATCATAAAAATGAAAAAACTTATAAAACAAAAACTGTGTTTGTTTTAGGAACATCATCTGAAGAAGAAATGGAGAAATTGTTCAGAAAGCAGACAAACAAAGAATTCCTTGCTAAAAAGCAAGAAGAAATGAAGAAGGAAGTTGCTCAGAAAAAGGAAACGAGAACCCGTTTTCAATGCAAAATAATTGGTCATATTGCCAGGAATTGTCCAAAGGCAATCCAACCAAAACAGAGAGTTTTTCTTAAAGAGAAAGAAAAGATGGTAGAAAATGAATCACCAACTAAACCTTTTAACGTTTTCAAAAATTCAAAATTTGAGGTTGGTGAATGTTCAAAAGGTTTTTACAAAAGAAAAGCAAATCTTGACAACCAAAAGTGGGTTGTTAAGCAATCTGATGATAGTTCTAGCAATGATTCTGATTCGTCAAAATCAGAGGAGCTATTTTCTGGTGATGAATCTGATTCCACAAAGTCAGAGGAGCCACAGGTTGAGTTAAAAGATGGAAATTCAGTTCCACAAATGGATGATGAAAATTTTCCACCATTGAGGGCTGAAAATTTTAAACAAAAAGTTGGTGAAGTTGAGATTTCGAATCAATTCTTTTCTGATATGAAAGAATTTGATGTTGAAAAGGCCTTTAATCCTACAGTTCAAAATATTTTTGAAAAAATGATTGACGGGAAGGTCAAAGGGGTAAAGGAATTTTATGAGAAGAAAATGAAAGGAAAGAAACCGAGTGTTGATAATTCGGAGTTTCCCAAGGTCTGTCAGGCTTGGGAGAACCTCTTTAACTGAAAAACCTGACTTGCCGGAGCTTCCAGGTTGGTAAGTGTGGAGCAGGAATCGGCATTTTTTTAGAAATTCAGTTCGGTGATATTTCGATCTACAAGTGGTAAATCAGGGACATTAAGTTGTACTTGATTTTCTACAATTGGTATTTGATGATTGAACCTAAAAATGTTATATTTTTCAAAAGGATGAAGATGTAAGAACAAGGTGATGAATTGATCCCCTAACCTACAAGTGATTTCAACAAAACTAATTTTCCGGAAAAACCATTTGATTAAAACAAACTTAAGTGTTTTGAAATCATAATGGGAAAATAGTTTGTTGTCAGGGGGAGTTCTGATTGTTTATGCCAAGAGGATGGCGATTTGAAGCAATTCACAACAGTTGTCAATTTACTTTGTACAGTTTGTTTTCAGATTTTCTTTAAATGATTTTGAATTTTAGGGGGAGTAAGAAATTTCAGAAAATCCAAAAACATTTGAAAATTTGAAAAAGCCAAAAACATGATAAAAATAAAAAATGAGTTTTGTTGTGAAAAAAAGGGAAATGATAGTACATCAGTGGACATTCACGGCATGCTAAAGAATTGGAAAGTTAAAAGTGATAAACAGTCTCACTAATGATGTGCCAGTAGGTTTTTGCACATTTAGTAGATTGTGTCGAGATATAAACCAAAATATCAAACTTACTTATCTCGTGGGGAACATCTCTCGGATATATGGGTAACCCCCGAAATCTTGTTTGAAAGGTCCCTCTTTCTGAGATACTAGGTCTTTATACTTAGTGATATCTGGGGTATTATCCCGGGACTTCTGATTTTGAGGACGCAATGGCCTAGTCCCCTATATAATACTTTTCGCTTGCTTGAAATATAACACCACCCTCAGCATAAAAAATGATGAAACATTGAAAAATGCTAATCATGTGCTGTTGAAGAAAAGATTCTCTAAAAGGAACACACCTAAAGTCGAAGCCATCATCTCTCTGATTTTACGGAAGCAATAGCCTGAGCTCTCATGGCCCTCGCATTTAATCCTTTACAGATATCATCTAGGTATACTCACCTGTAAGACTGAATATTGGGATCTGGATACAGGAGCATATTCTGAGGTGGGACACGCGTATAAGTTTAAGTATCTAAAACATTAATCTCGTATCTCGAAACAATTGAACTTTGTGTGAAAATTTAAGTGGGTCAGTATACTGACAATCTAAGTGAATCGTTTAGAACTTAAAATGTTTATAGCTTAACGGTGTTAGTGATTTGTCTCAAAAACTGATATGATCCTCTTACACAAACTCACAAAAAATATTGTCTGTAAATATTTATTTACTGCAATTCTTTAATTTCAAAATCCAAAAAGATTTTAGGTGTGTTTTAGCATAATTTTTGTAAATACAAAAAGATTTTCGACAACTGATGTTGAAGAGCTGATTTTCAAAATTCCAAGTGCTAAACATGATGAACAAAAGGTTTGGGAGAGTTTGTTTGAGATAAAAAATTGTTTGAAAAGAAAAATGATATTTCTACAAGTGGTTCATCAGAGATTAATATTGTAAAATCTTTTATTGATTGATTAATACCTGCAAGTGGTATAAATTTGTCAAATTTTAAATTTGTGAAATTTATTGTGAGGTAGAGAATGTGCAGGAATGAAATTTAGGAAGAGCCAGGTTACGATCATAGAACCTGTGAAAGTGATAAGAGACAGGTGTTCAATACAAAGCTTGTGAGAGGTTTATTCCAGACTGTGATCCCAGCTTATCGAAAGGGGAGTCTGAAGACAGCCAAGAAAAAATGTGAATGGTAAAGAGCCAATATTGAAGTCCTGAGGTTCACGCAATCTGCTGATGATGATGAACTTAAGGAATCAAGAGATCTGATCAAAAGAATATAGAGTCAGGTTGAAATCCTGGAAGAAAGAGAAAAAGATTGATTGAGGATACTTACATTGTTAGATACTTCGGAGAGAACGAGAAGACTGATAAAGACTGAAGATTGAAGACTCGACATCGAAGACTTCGTCAACATCCGAGGGGGAGTCTGTTGGTGCATACGTCTATCGACTTTGTCTTGTATCGAGTCTTGTATAAATGTAGAAAGATCAGGGCACGTTATTCGAGAAAATGTGAAAGGTGGGTATTTCGCACGAAATGGGAATGGGGCATTTCGCACGAAATCAACTAGTGATTTCGTACGAAATAGTCATTTCGTGTGAACTTGATTTTGCTTGATCTATTCCGTGCGAAATAGCCATGCCTATAAATAGGTGCATTGAGATTTCATTTGTAACTTTCCGGTTTCAGTGTCGAACTGCTGCCGAAGTGTCTACTCGCTGTAAAACGTTGTTATATTAATCAAAAGACAGTATAAAGTGAATTGCAAGCTGAATCACCTTGATACGTTTGTTTCCACCTCTCGTATTGAGGAAAAACTCTTCTGAACGACTCGTTTGGTCGTGAAAACGATCCTACATATTCGATGCATGCAGGGCACAAGAGCAAGTCCGTGAACAGGTTAGTACCATCGTACCGACAAAGAGACGAACTTGACTCCCGCATAAAAGCTGTGATATATTATCACTTATTGATTGGGACATGTGATTGTTTACCACTTATTGAGGTCGTATGCATCATGTATTATATACATGTTTGTATGATATATATACACGTATGTATGGTATCCTGGAAGATCTAGACTTGCGTCCCCGTTGTTTTCGGTAAAACAAACAACCGTGATACCCAGATGATAAACAGCATAAAGACCACGTATCTCAGAACCTCGGCAATCTATCAAACGAAATTTCGGTACCAAGACCATATGTCAATGAGTGGTTCCCACACAGTTTTGAGTCGATTTAGGTTTATATAACCCTGCGCACTTTAAAATGATTGTGAGCCTACCGATAAATCTTATATAGAACTGCTTATTGATTTTCATTTTAGGTTCAAAGAGGTTTCGACAGACCACTGATGTACTATCATTTTCTCTTTTGCTCACCAGGAAACTCATTTTTGTTTTTCTATTGTTTTTGTGTTTTTGAAATTTTTCAATGTTTTTGTATTTTGAAATTGTAACACCTCGTAAAAATCATGCCCAATAAAATTAAGACACGTGTCACGTAAGGCAAACAAGTCATAAACTCGGATCAAGTTAAAGATGTATGGCAAGATTTAAAAGTGTCGACATGTTAATTAATACCTCCGAGCGACCTCGTTATAAATCCCAAGACCCTAATCTATATTATAAACATCTGATATATTCAAGTCCGATTATTTTGATAATGTATAATTCAAATTGGCACAAGAAATGGATCTTATGTTTCATACGACAAATTCCTTCAAAAACATTCATCAATAATGTCCAAGGATGTGTAAGTGCATGCCAACACTTTCAAGAGCATGCAAAAGTCTGTTTCATGGTCCCCTCCTGCTGATTAAGGCATAAGATGCGAAGTTGTAAAGAATGCATGGTCAAAGCCCAAGAGATTACAAAGTTTTGTCTTCTGATGAGGGCTTACGGACCGCAAGAAGACCACCTTATGGTCCGTAAGGTAGCGGAGCTGGGCGAAAATAAATAAAAAGCGGATACGGACCGCAAAGCCAAGGGCTTACGGTCCGCAAGGTTGTAACTGGGCATCTCAGATCAAGGTCGGTTACGGACCGCAAAGCCTTGGGCTTACGGTCCGTAAAATGTGCTTACGGACGCAAGGCATACTGCTTACGGTCCGTAAGGAGGTCGTTGGCAGCAGAAAATGGCAGTTGCCTGTTATAACCGGTTGCACCGCCTTAAAGAGCTGGTTTTCGAAATACTGAAGCATGGCCAATAGTTTTGCATGCATAGGGACACTTGGGTTGATCAGGGAACTTTCATAGACTTAGTTGTGAGGATCTTGTGCTCTCTAAACCCCTATATAATGAAGTGAAGTTGCAACACTTGAAAAGGCTCATTTCAAAACTCATTTCCACACTTCCTCTGGAGCTCTAGACCTGAATCAAGTTTCCTTAAGTCATAATCTCGTGCTTAGTACCTTTGTAAGTGTCCTTAACCTCTTCATTTCAGTTTTAATTAGCTTAATGACCATAAATCAAACTTATCGTAATTAAAGTTTGACTTCGTGATTAATCATTAATGGTCCAGTCATTAGTTAAATTAAAAATAGTTATAAGTTGGTAATTATGTAGGTAATAAACCCCTGAGAGGGCACCTACTAATTATCACCCTAGCTTGGTCAAATGTCGGGTCAAAGTTAATCTTAAAAAGTCAACAGAAAGCTTATTTTCAAATTAACACGTAATTAGCAATGTAGAAGCCATGCAACCTATTTTATCGTTAATATAACTTGGTAATTAATGTATGAACATGTCTAAACATGTTCAACCCGACAATTTTCAGTTTAGACTCGGTTCGGAACCGAAAGTCACATAATTTGACTTTTGCTTTGACTTTCAGTTTTGACCCAATGTAGCATGTTTTAGAAATGCCTTAGAGATTTATTGGGACCAGGTTACATGTTAGTATAACCCTCTGTGACTATACAACTTGGTTCATTAGTTATCCGATTCATATGCATGTTTCCGTTCATTGCCTATATGTTGACTATTATGCCCATATGACCTTAAAACGTAATTTTTGAAAATGTAAAAGAATAGAAACCTTAGTTACTCATTTATAAACTTGTCCCTAAAATTTGACATAAGTTTGAGATCTAGATTAGGAGTTATGCTCATTAACATAAATGAAAAGCTTTTTATTAATTAAACGGCGTAATTACCATAAAGCCTATCTAAACCCAATTTTTTATACCAAAATTTTTACCCACTGATATAAAATAATATTTTGGGATTTTTAAAGATTTTTATTTAATTTTAGGCTGAGCATAAGATTGAGTTCAAATCTTGATCCGGTAATTGTCGGTTTTGCCCTTTTTGGGCTATAAAATGAGTTTTACAAATCATTTTGATTCCAAACCTTTTTCTACTGATTTTATATGATAAATGAAATGAGTAAATTGCCATTTTAGTCCCTGAGTTTTGTCCAAATTTGCCAGTTTAGTCCAAATAGTTTTTTTTGTGCATCTGGGTCCCTGACTTTTACATTTTGTTGCCATTTTGATCACAATGCCTAACTCCATCCAAAAACCCAGTTTGTAACAGGGGTATTTTGGGGATTTCCTTAAAAAAATGTTTTGAGTTGCCATTTTGATCCAATTCCAAAAAATCAAAAAAATTCCAAAAAATCAAAACAATTCCAAAAAAATCTAAAAATCAAAAAAAATCTAAAAAATCATAAAAATTCAAAAAAATCCAAAAAAATCTAAAAATAAAAAAAATTCTAAAAAATCATAAAAATTCTAAAAAATCAAAAAAAATTCTAAAAAATCCAAAAATCATTAAAAGTTTCGGCACGAACCGTTTCGACCCGTACCGTATCGAACCGAACCATTTCGACGCGAACCGTTTCGAACCGTACCGTTTCGACCCGTACCGTATCGAACCGAACCGTTTCGACGCGAACCGTTTCGAGCCGAACCGTTTCGACACGAACCGTTTCGACCCGTACCGTTTCGAACCATACCGTTTCGACACGAACCGTTTCGAACCGAACCCGTTTCGAACCCGACCGTTTCGACACGAATCGTTTCGAACCGTACCGTTTCGACACGAACCGTTTCGACGCGAACCGTTTCGAACCCGAACCGTTTCGAAACCGTACCGTATCGAACCCGAACCGTTTCGACGCGAACCGTTTCGAACCGAAGCCGTTTCGAACCCGAAACGGTTCGCGTCGAAAGGGTACGGGTCGAAACGGTACGGGTCGAAACGGTTCGGGTTCGAAACGGTACGGGTCGAACCGTTTCGGGTCGAAACGGTTTGGCTCGAAACGGTTTGGCTCGAAACGGTTTGGCTCGAAACGGTTCGGGTTCGAAACGGTACGGGTCGAAACGGTTCGGGTCGAAACGGTTCTGCTCGAAACGGTTCGCGTCGAAACGGTTCGGTTCGATACGGTACGGTATCGAAACGGTACGGTTCGAAACGCTTCGCGTCGAAACGGTTCGGGTTCGAAACGGTACGGGTCGAAACGGTACGGTTCGATATGGTACGGGTTCGAAACGGTTCGCGTCGAAACGGTTCGGTTCGATACGGTACGGGTCGAAACGGTTCGGTTCGAAACGGTACGGGTCGAAACGGTTCGTGCCGAAACATTTACTGATTTTTGGATTTTTTAGAATTTTTTTTATTTTTAGATTTTTTTGAATTTTTTGGAATTGGATCAAAATGGCAACTGAAAAACATTAGTGATTAAGTACAAACTGTTACAAACTGGGTTTTTGGATGGAGTTAGACAAAATGATCAAAATGGCAACAAAAAGTAAAAGTCAGGGACCCAGATGCACAAAAAAAACTATTTGGACTAAACTGGCAAATTTGGACAAAACTCAGGGACTAAAATGGCAATTTACTCTAAATGAAATATTTTAAGCTTTCTAGAATGATAAAATATCAGCTTTTCTTATAAAACCCGGACATAGCTCAAAATCGCCTTTTTAAGCGTTTTTAACGCATAGTATGTATTATAACTATTTTAAACATATATGGTTTGATGCCTACTGATATTTTCAGTAAATTTTTATATTTTAACAGTAAGCAAAAGTTTTAAACTCAAATTTCCAGTTTTGACCTTTTAAGCCTGTGTGAAATTACCAAAATGCCCCTAAGGTGCATAGTTTGGTTATAAACGATAAATTTCACATACATGTAATACCCTACTATTATAACTTATTAAATTAAGTATTTTACTGATTATATCAGACCTGTAACTCAGATTATTATTTAAACTCTTTTATAACCTTTAAAATGACCAAAATACCCCTACGGGGCATAGTTTGAGTTTAAATCCATTTTGGGCATAATAGAAGGTATCTTACTGATGTCACAACATATTTAAGGCGTATTAACTTAGGAAACCTGTTCATGAATTATTTGGTTACCCGTTACGCATTATTCGCGTTCGGTGCGGTTTATGTAACTAGTTTGCATAAATTAGCCGAAACGGGTCAAACCTTATCATTTTTGTCTCAAAGTCCAGAATGTGTTTAGTTTACCCATATT
Organism: Helianthus tuberosus; assembly: GCA_030545235.1. Taxonomy (NCBI): domain Eukaryota; kingdom Viridiplantae; phylum Streptophyta; class Magnoliopsida; order Asterales; family Asteraceae; genus Helianthus; species Helianthus tuberosus. The sequence goes on along the minus strand of CM060433.1, from coordinate 97,899,892 downwards.
ACACAAGTCTCCAAACTTGTTGGGTCTAAATCACATTCTACTCCGGTCTTCGCTTAATCGTGCGTTTGAACCGTATCTTCTTTTAAAACTAACTGGTCTAAGTTTAGGCTTAATTAAAGACCCGTTAGGAATCTAATAGGTTATTAAAAACCTTTGTTCCAGATTAGGAGACCCGGTAAAAGCTACTTGCACTTGCTATTTGTGAATTATACTTGCTCAGGTAAATACTTTTAACTTATTTTCCCTTATACGGGCTTGGGGTACGATATATAAAATACCGCTTGGTCGGGCATTGATTTTTTAATCATATGAAGGTTACTTTATTGAAATGACCCATTTAAATTGTTTTGTTTGCTTAAAACCTTTGGGGGGTTAATGACCATGTCCCGGATATCATTGGCATCATTTTAAGAAATGGCCACGACCTAAGCACGGGGTGTAGGCGTACACCCGACAGTGCATATATAAATAATAAGGTATAACCGTCGGTTTCAGGAATAACTCGCCGTGGGACTATATCATGTGGTGTGTCTATTAATCTTTAACCCGGTATTCAACCCGGGCTACTGAACGTATAACGAACATGTAATTCTTTTACAAGTTTATATATAAATAATTATCCCAAGTTATAAAAAGTTTTGTGCCATGTGCATTCAAATCAATTTTCTAAATCTTTTCAAAACGAGTCAGTTAATTATATTTACCAGTGTAAACTGACGTATTTTCCCAAAAAGGTTAAGTGCCGGTACTAATCGAAATAGGCTGGCCTCTCCTTAGCATCAATAAGAGTCTTGCAAGCTTGGATGCATTTTAAGTCTGATGAACTATGTTTCCTTTTTTAATTAATCCGCCTGTGGATCTTTTTCAACTATTTTGTTATACTTGATATTACAATTTATTCGGTTGAAATAAATCTATCTTTTGCTTCCGCTGTGCATTTAAAATTGTGTTGTTTGACTATGATGATATCAACTACGTCACGATACTCCCCACCGGGCCCACCGGTAATACGTGGAAATATCGGGGTGTGACAGGTTGGTAACAGAGCCAACACTGAGTGAATTAAACACTAGCCTTTTGTGTTTAATCTCAGTTACACAGTTGCACATTCCTCGATTCTCGAGTCTAGAGAAAGAACTTAGGATTAATCCAAATTTGTTTTATTTCTAACTTTGTCTTTTATATTTTCTTGTTGTATCCTTTGTTTGTTTTGATAGGTTGAACAAGATGCCACCAAGAATGAGAGGGAGAGGAAGAGGCAAGGGGCCACTCGTCGCACCGAATGATCATGAAGCCGGGCCTTCGCACCGGCGAACACCGTCAGATTCCCTTAGCCGGAGTCCTCAAGATAACTGGAGGACCTATATTGAACCCGCAAGGCGCTCAGTTTCGCTGAGCTCCTCCCCTTCTTTCCAAAACTCCTTTGGGCCACAGTCTGAAAACGAGCCCCATAACTCCCACCATTCATATATACCTCTCCAGGGCCACAATCGATGACCCAACGCCCTTTTTCCAGAGTCGGTTCAACCCGGAAAACTACATTGAAGAACCAGTGGGTTTTAACCCATTGGGACCTGAAGACCACTTCTCGGGCAACCATGCGATGGACATGGACGAAGACACTGATCCCGCCGAGCCTCCAACCGGGACCCCTAACCACCCCATCAAAATTTTGGATGGGTCACCCTTTCTGGGATCACCCTATAATGGTCCCGATAGCTACGAGGTGAGGTTCAACCAGATTGACTGGGTGTTTACTCCCAGTTACCACAACTCGCCGCAGCAGCAGCAGCCACAGCAGGATCCCTCCGAGGATTCCCGTTTTGTAGCAGTTACTCCACCACCACCACCAGTGCAGCAACAGCCTCCGGAGCCACTGAGGCGCATGAGAACAACAGCACGGTCGTGCGAGGGGGAGTCCGCATCAGCACTCTTCAACCATCTAGCGGCAGTCATTATCCGCCGCTATACGAAGACCCACAGATGGGTGGGCCTTCGAACCCTGTGTCTGAGGTGCAGTCTGCACCGGTCGCACCGCCACCCGTGGGTTTTAACAACCCAATTCCTACATACGCCGGTACAGCGGCGTACAACCCTTTTGAGCAGCCGGTCCACACCAACTACAACTACGCCGAGGCTGACCCATACCTGGTAGCGGCAGCAAACTACCATGCTATTCATCCCGAGGGAACCTTTGGAGTCCCATATCAAGCGGGATATCCACACTATGGGTACCCACCTTATGAGTATCAACAACCGCCACCTCCTCAACCTCCGTTGTTTCAGCAGCCCCCGCAGCCGCCAGTGATATCACCACCGCAACATCAGGAGATTCTTCAAAGGTTGAATCAGGTGCAGCAGGAGGTTCGGGAAGGACGTAGGCAAAACCGGGGAATTTTCAAGGGTCTGGCGAACTTAATCAAGGGAAAAAGCAAGAAGGATCATTAAATCCTTTATTTGTTTGCTTGTTTGTTTTTAGTGTTGTAATCATGTCCCTGCGTGGACATTTGTTTCTGTATTCTGCCCCTGCGTGGGCATGTATTTTTGTATTCTGCCCCTGCGTGGGCATTTTTTTTTCTGTTTAACCCCTGCGTGGGTATGTTAGGTTGTTTCGCCCTTGCGTGGGCATATTATTTCAGTAGAAGTCCCGTTTAGGGCAAATCTGTACTTGTTTAAATTTTTGCAGTGGAATGGTTAAATTTAAATTTTCATTTTGTTAAATTATATGCATAAATATGATATGTGAAATAAATGAAAATATAACATTCCTTTTATAAGACCTATCATTATAATAAAATAATAAAAATCTAAAAATGACAAAACCTAGCCATGTGTCATTTTAAGACAGGGCCAAGATGGTAGTTCCTCAAATTAGATTCAGGTCCTTATTAACATCTCAATTTAGGATTTGTTCTGCGTTAAAAAAAATTAAAAAGAATCTTAAAGGTAAAACCTAGCCACATGTCATTCTAAATATGACCAAGACGGTAAAACCTATTCAAAAGGTTCAAATCCTTGTTAACATCTGAAAACATCTTAATACTCCTGGCAAAATGTGATTCGATAAAATCGCATAAGTCATCATTGCATTGGATTCTTCCAATTTCTTTTATTATATTAAACGTCCAATAGGGATGTAATGCCTACGGGCTATATTCATTGTCATATAAGACAAAAGACAGTTGTGGTCTTCGACCCCCTGTTAAGAAGAGGTAATAAATTATAATTAAAACCTCAATACCTTGATCCTATAAAATCATGATTAAAAACTTAAAACCGTCCATATGACTAGGCCTTTTTGCCATTAATATATCTTAATTATAACTAAGGATATTATAATGAAAATCCTGAATATATATATATATATGCTTAACAAATTAATCGAAATGGTTTCTTAAATACCATGATTAATAAATCATCTAGAATGATAAAACTGTTATAGACCTCTGAGTAAATTAAAAATCATTTATCTTATGTAGTACTCAAGCTACATGCCTGGGTCAGACGAAGTCAACAGTCACCCCAGAGATAATCATGACACCTCCAGAGTCAACGTAGCAGGAGCAGAATTACAGACATTGATAGACAATGCTGTTACAAGAGCTTTGGATAGGCAATTCAATGAATCCAGTGGTACCCATGTAAGGACCCAATCTATACCACATACGAAGCCACCCTCAAGAACTCATACTGCTCACAAAAGTGATTCTCATCACTCATCAAACCAGAGGAGTGTTCCATCTAAGAGAGTTGTGTTAAACCAAGAACCACGTGCTAAAGGTTGCACTTATAAATACTTTATCTCCTGCAAACCCAGGGATTTCACCGGGGAAAAAGGAGCAGTTGATTGCATGTCATGGTTAGACGAGATGGACACTGTGGTAGATATTAGTGGTTGCGCTAATAAGGATGTGGTAAAGTTTGTATCCTAGTCGTTCAAAGGTGAGGCACTAGCCTGGTGGAGGTCTTTAATCCAAGCCATTGGGAAAATCCCATTGTACAATCTGTCTTGGGAACAGTTTGTGACATTGATTAAGGAAAACTACTGCCCTCAGCATGAGGTTGAAAAGATTGAATCTGATTTCTTGTCTTTGGTTATGAAAAACCTGGATTGTCAAGCCTACCTTACGAGCTTCAATATTATGTCAAGACTGGTTCTGTATCTGGTGACTCTGGAACCCAAGAGGATAGCTCGTTTCATTGGGGGTTTAGCCCCAGAGATCAAGGCGAGTGTGAAGGCCTCCAGACCAGCTACTTTTAGGTCTGCAGCTGATATATCATTGTCTCTTACTTTGGATGCGGTCAGGCAGAGATCGCTGAGAAACACAGACATTGAGAAGAGGAAGCGTGAGGATGACAACTCACGACGTTCAGATAAGAAACGTAAGGGAAACAATGACCACAAGAAGAGTTCTGGAACGAAAAAGGATGGTCAACAGTCGGGGTGATAAACCCAAGTGTAAAATCTGCAAGAAGCACCATTTCGGGAGGTGCAGACATGAGTCGAAATCCCAATCGCAGCCAAGGCCTTGTGGAATTTGTAAATCTTCTGAGCACAAGACATTGGACTGTAAGAAAATCAAGGATGCAACATGCTATAACTGCAACGAGAAAGGGCACATTAAGTCCAGCTGCCCAAAGTTTGCAAAGAAGGCTGAAGATGGGAAAAAGACCAATGCTAGGGTCTTCCAGATGAACGCACAAGAGGCGATCCAGAATGATAATGTCATAACAGGTACCTTCCTTATTAATGATGTATATGCAAGAGTGTTATTTGATTCTGGAGCAGATAAGTCATTTGTTGATGATAAGTTTAGTAAGTTGTTAAACCTACCTATTAGAACCCTAAGCATAAAATATGAGGTTGAATTAGCCGATGGCACCATAGAAACCGCATCAACCGTGTTAGATGGATGTTTCATATCCATTAGGAACCACTCTTTTCCATTGTCCTTACTTCCTTTGAAGTTAGCCGGTTTTGATATAGTTATAGGCATGGACTGGTTATCTCATAACCAGGCCCAGATTGTTTGCAACAAGAAGCAAGTGGTGATCAAGACTCCGTCTGGTGAGCCACTTACCATTCAGGGAGATACCCAGTATGGATTGCCTAAGAAAGTGTCTATGCTTAAGGCATCAAGGTGTATGAAGAACAGTTGTGTTATTTACATGGCTCAAGTGACTATTGATGAGCCAAAGCCTAAGATTGAAGATATCCCCGTCATTTCTGAATATCCAGAAGTTTTCCCAGAAGAACTACCTGGATTGCCACCAGATAGGCAAGTAGAATTCAGAATTGACATTATTCCAGGAGCAGCACCTGTTGCAAGGGCACCTTATAGGTTGGCACCAACAGAGATGAAAGAGTTGAGGACTCAACTAGATGATTTATTGGCAAAAGGTTTCATTAGACCTAGTTCGTCTCCTTGGGGAGCACCAATCCTGTTTGTGAAAAAGAAGGATGGATCGATGCGTCTATGCATCGATTATCGCGAGCTCAACAAGGTTACTATCAAGAATAGATATCCATTGCCCAGGATCGACGATTTGTTCGATCAACTTCAAGGGTCGAGTTATTTCTCCAAGATCGATTTAAGATCAGGCTATCATCAACTGAAGGTTAAAGATGAAGATGTGCACAAGACTGCATTTAGAACACGTTATGGTCATTACGAGTTCTTAGTGATGCCTTTTGGGCTCACTAATGCACCAGCGGCATTCATGGATCTCATGAATCGCGTATGCAAGCCCTACTTGGATAAATTTGTCATCGTCTTCATCGATGACATTCTTATTTATTCAAAGAATCAGGCCGACCATGAGAAGCATCTTCGATGTATTCTAGAACTACTTCAACAGGAGAAGCTTTATGCCAAGTTTTCAAAGTGTGAATTTTGGCTTCGCGAAGTCCAGTTTCTTGTACACGTGGTTAGTGAGCGTGGTATCCAGGGGGATCCCGCTAAGGTTGAAGCTGTCATGAATTGGCAAGAGCCAAAGACGCCTACAGAGATTCGTAGCTTTTTGGGTTTAGCAGGATACTATAGGCGATTTATTGAAAACTTCTCAAGGATTGCTGCACTAACCTCACTAACCCACAAGAATATCAAGTTTGATTGGGGTCCTAAGCAGCAAGAGTCTTTTGGCATTCTTAAGCAGAAGTTGAGCAATGCACCAGTGTTGACATTGCCTGAAGGAATCGAAGAGTTTGTGGTTTATTGTGATGCATCGCACACAGGTATGGGATGTGTGCTTATGCAGAAAGGCAAAGTTATTGCCTATGCTTCTCGACAGTTAAAGGTGCACGAGAAGAAGTACACCACCCATGACTTGGAATTGGGTGCCGTTGTATTTGCACTAAAATTGTGGAGGCATTACTTGTATGGTACCAAGTGCGTGATCTATTCAGATCACAAGAGCCTTCAACATCTATTCAATTAGAAGGATTTGAACATGAGGCAGCGACGATGGATGGAAACTTTAAAATGATTGTGAGCCGATTTAGGTTTATATCACCCTGCACACTTTAAAATGATTGTGAGCCTACCGATAAATCTTATATAGAGCTGCTTATTGATTTTCATTTTAGGTTCAAAGAGGTTTCGACAGACCACTGATGTACTATCATTTTCTCTTTTGCTCACCAGGAAACTCATTTTTGTTTTTCTATTGTTTTTGTGTTTTTTAAATTTTTCGATGTTTTTGTATTTTGAAATTGTAACACCTCGTAAAAATCATGCCCAATAAAATTAAGACACGTGTCACGTAAGGCAAACAAGTCATAAACTCGGATCAAGTTAAAGATGTATGGCAAGATTTAAAAGTGTCGACATGTTAATTAATACCTCTGAGCGACCTCGTTATAAATCCCAAAACCCTAATCTATATTATAAACATCTGATATATTCAAGTCCGATTATTTTGATAATGTATAATTCAAATTGGCACAAGAAATGGATCTTATGTTTCATACGAAAAATTCCTTCAAAAGCATTCATCAATAATGTCCAAGGATGTGTAAGTGCATGCCAACACTTTCAAGAGCATGCAAAAGTCTGTTTCATGGTCCCCTCCTGCTGATTAAGGCATAAGATGCGAAGTTGTAAAGAATGCATGGTCAAAGCCCAAGAGATTACAAAGTTTTGTCTTCTGATGAGGGCTTACGGACCGCAAGAAGACCACCTTATGGTCCGTAAGGTAGCGGAGCTGGGCGAAAATAAATAAAAAGCGGATACGGACCGCAAAGCCAAGGGCTTACGGTCCGCAAGGTTGTAACTGGGCATCTCAGATCAAGGTCGGTTACGGACCGCAAAGCCTTGGGCTTACGGTCCGTAAAATGTGCTTACGGACGCAAGGCATACTGCTTACGGTCCGTAAGGAGGTCGTTGGCAGCAGAAAATGGCAGTTGCCTGTTATAACCGGTTGCACCGCCTTAAAGAGCTGGTTTTCGAAATACTGAAGCATGGCCAAAAGTTTTGCATGCATAGGGACACTTGGGTTGATCAGGGAACTTCCATAGACTTAGTTGTGAGGATCTTGTGCTCTCTAAACCCCTATATAATGAAGTGAAGTTGCAACACTTGAAAAGGCTCATTTCAAAACTCATTTCCACACTTCCTCTGGAGCTCTGGACCTGAATCAAGTTTCCTTAAGTCATAATTTGATGCTTAGGACCATTGTAAGTGTCCTTAACCTCTTCATTTCAGTTTTAATTAGCTTAATGACCATAAGTCAAACTTATCGTAATTAAAGTTTGACTTCGTGATTAATCACTAATGGTCTAGTCATTAGTTAAATTAAAAATAGTTATAAGTTGGTAATCATGTAGATAATAAACCCCTGAGAGGGCACATCACCCTAGCTTGGTCAAATGTCGGGTCAAAGTTAATCTTAAAAAGTCAACAGAAAGCTTATTTTCAAATTAACACGTAATTAGCAATGTAGAAGCCATGCAACCTATTTTATCATTAATATAACTTGGTAATTAATGTAAGAACATGTCTAAACATGTTCAACCCGACAATTTTCAGTTTATACTCGGTTCGGAACCGAAAGTCGCATAATTTGACTTTTGCTTTGACTTTCAGTTCTGACCCAATGTAGCATGTTTTAGAAATTCCTTAGAGCTTTATTAGGACCAGGTTACATGTTAGTATAACCCTCTGTGACTATACAACTTGGTTCATTAGTTATTCGATTCATATGCATGTTTCCGTTCATTGCCTATATGTTGACTATTATGCCCATATAACCTTAAAACGTAATTTTTGAAAATGTAAAAGAATAAAAACCTTAGTTACTGATTTATAAACTTGTCCCTAAAATTTGACATCAGTTTGAGGTCTAGATTAGGAGTTATGCTCATTAGCGTAAATGAAAAGTTTTTTATTAATTAAACGGCGTAATTAGCATAAAGTCTATCTAAACCCAATTTTTTATACCAAACTTTTAACTCACTCATATAAAATAATATTTTGTGATTTTTGAAGATTTTTATTTAATTTTAGGCTGAGCATCACATAGAGTTCTAAGCTTGATCCGGTAATTGTCGGTTTTGCCCTTTTTGGGCTATAAAATGAGTTTTACAAATCATTTTGATTCCAAACCTTTTTCTAATGATTTTATATGATAAATGAAATATTTTAAGCTTTCTGGAATGATGAAAATATCAGCTTTTCTTATAAAACCCGGACAAAGCTCAAAATCGTCTTTTTAAGCGTTTTTAACGCATAGTATGTATTAAAACTATTTTAAACATATAAGGTTTGATGCCTACTAATATTTTCAGTAAATTTTTATATTTTAACAGTAAGCAAAAGTTTTAAACTCAGATTTCCAGTTTTGACCTTTTAAGCCTATGTGAAATTACCAAAATGCCCCTAAGGTGCATAGTTTGGTTATAAACGATAAATTTCACATACATGTAATATCCTACTGTTATAACTTATTAAATTAAGTATTTTTACTGATTATATCAGACCTGTAACTCAGATTATTATTTAAACTCTTTTATAACCTTTAAAATGACCAAAATACGCCTACGGGGCATAGTTTGAGTTTAAATCCATTTTGGGCATAATAGAAGATATCTTACTGATGTCACAATATATTTAAGGCATATTAACTTAGGAAACCTGTTCATGAATCATTTGGTTACCCGTTACGCATTATTCGCGTTCGGTGTGGTTTATGTAACTAGTTTGCATAAATTAGCCGAAACGGGTCAAACCTTATCATTTTTGTCTCAAAGTCCAGAATGTGTTTAGTTTACCCATATTACACAAGTCTCCAAACTTGTCGGGTCTAAATCACATTCTACTCCGGTCTTCGCTTAATCGTGCGTTTGAGCTGTATCTTCTTTTAAAACCAATCGGTCTAAGTTTAGGCTTAATTAAAGACCCGCTAGGAATCTAATAGGTTATTAAAAACCTTTGTTCTAGATTAGGAGACCCGATAAAAGCTACTTGCACTTGCTATTTGTGAATTATACTTGATCAGGTAAATACTTTTGACTTATTTTCCCTTATACGGGCTTGGGGTACGGTATATAAAATACCGCTTGGTCGGGCATTGAATTTTTAATCGTATGAAGGTTACTTTATTGAAATGACCCGTTTAAATTGTTTTGTTTGCTTAAAACCTTTGGGGGGTTAATGACCATGTCCTGGATATCCTTGTCATCATTTTAAGAAATGGCCACGACCTAAGCACGGGGTGTAGGCGTACACCCGACAGTGCATATATAAATAATAAGGTATAACCGTCGATTTCGGGAATAACTCGCCGCGGGACTATATCATGTGGTGTGTCTATTAATCTTTAACCCGGTATTCAACCCGGGCTACTGAACGTAGAACGAACTTGTAATTCTTTTACAAGTTTATATATAAATAATTATCCCAAGTTATAAAAAGTTTTGTGCCATGTGCATTCAAATCAATTTTCTAAACCTTTTCAAAATGAGTCAGTTAATTGTATTTACCAGTGTAAACTGACGTATTTTCCCAAAAAGGTTAAGTGCAGATACTAATCGAAATAGGCTGGCCTCTCCTTAGCATCAATAAGAGTCTCGCAAGCTTTGATGCATTTTAAGTCTGATGAACTATGTTTCCTTTTTTAATTGATCCGCATGTGGATCTTTTTCAACTATTTTGTGATACTTGATATTACAATTTATTCGGTTGAAATAAATCTATATTTTGCTTCCGCTGTGCATTTAAAATTGTGTTGTTTGACTATCAGGGACGGACCTGTGTGGTAGTGAGGGGTAGCCCGGGATACCTCTCAACTTTTTGGCGGAGTGTAATTTTTTTTCTAAATCTTCGTTTTATTTACGAGGGATACCCCTAAGTGTAGGTGAATATTAGATGAAATGAAATTTTACCCGGAAAACGAAAATTTCCGGTACACAGAATTTGCAGAGGGACATCATTGAAGGAAGAAGATGAAGTTATTTTAAGATAATATAATATTATAGGAGCATCGGGGAACAAAATAAAAGTAAACATGTGTTCCAAATGTCAGAAGTAATATTTAATCATTTAGTTAAATACTTATTTAATTTAATTAACTTATTGTAACCCTTACTTTTCTGTCTTTTTTTCACTGTATTTATTTACCATTTTATCTATACATAAGTTACTTGAAAATGACATGCACTCACAAATCACAATTTTCACAAAATCACATGCACTTTGTTTTTTTTTTAACGGTGAAAATAATATAAGGAAAATGTAAATAGTTCTTTTCAAATTTTTATCAGAGAGTGACTAATAAAGTATGGATTAAGAAAGATTGATTAATAATTCTGCATTTTAGAAATAGTTTCACAACACGCGTCTATAACCTAGTAATTATATATACACACGCTAGTTGCACATGGCTCCTAAGAGCTCTCGAATAATCAAGGATAAGTCTAAGTAAAAGAAAATTTAAGGGCCTATTTTTACTAGCTGCACAGGGCCCTTTTGGGGTCCTCGAATTCTCAGGGATGGGTCTAGGTAAAAAAATTTGGGATACCCCTGAATATTTTTTCTAGTTCCGCCACTGTTGACTATGATGATATCAACTACGTCACGATACTCCCCATCGGGCCCACCGGTAATACGTGGAAATATCGGGGTGTGACGGAAATTTTTCAATGTTTTTGTATTTTTCGAATTTACTCCCCCTAAAATGCAAAAAGTACGAGAAATTAAGAAAACACAAATAAATATTTACAAAGATGATTTTCCGATGTTGGTTTACTCTGGCTTGACCTTAATGCCGTTTACCATTAGTAAATAGTCAAATAGTGATTTGTCAAAAGCTTTGGTAAAAAGGTCGGCACGTTGATCATCGGTGTGGACCTTAACAACATCGATAATTCTTTTATCAAAATAATCACGTATGAAGTGATATTTGATCTCGATGTGTTTGGTCTTAGAATGTTGTACGAGATGTTAGTAAATCATAAAGCAACTTAAATATCGACAAAGATATGAGAGATTAGAAATTCAAAACCGTAATCCTGCAACTGCTTCGTGCATTGCCAGGAATTTGAGTGCTCTCCCAAACTGGATATCCAACCAGTGTGGATTTCAAGGTCGGTTTTGTAGCTACTTCAACTAACTGAGAAGTCTCTTCACAGCAACAAGATCAAAAACCTCCAGGTCCGGCTGGTAAGTGACAAGGGAGCATGTGGGAAAGCTTATACACATCATCATTGGTCGGTCCATACATGATGTCTTCCACATGCTTTTTCACCAGCAAAGGTCTTCGTCTTTCTCCTTTAGAAGTAGTGTGCGGTTGATCAATCCATGCCAAGGTATCCGCACACCCGGTTGGTTTGTTCAACAAACACATTTTCTTCAATCTCACCGTAGAGAAAAGTACCCTACACGTTCATCTTGTAGACTTTAAACTTCTTGTGGAAGATATAAGACATGAATCTTCAAAAAGCTTCAGACGTGCTGCAGGCGCGTACACTTCATTTTAATCTATCTTGTGGACCCGATCAAAGCCTTAAACAAACAATTTGTTGCTCATGAATTTTCTTATCGAAGTTATCAGCTTCATTCATCATCATTCTTTTCTTTTTCTCTCTCCATCAAAGGCAACAATATTATCCTAGATGTAACAATGTTTCGGAGCCTTATGTCGCCGATCTTGTGCATGGACGCTCCACTATCAACAATCCTAGGACTATCAATAGTTCCTCTTGGAACATCCTGCACACTTATTCAGAGATTAGTTGGAGAGGGGGACCCAAGCCTTCATAGACTTGGGTCGTCCGTCATCATCGAGAATTGTGACTTCCATTTCCCGATGATTCGGAATTGATGGAGCTCCCCCTGAAACAGTTACTGATTTTGGTTTCCAAATCTGTTTCTGTTTTTCATTTTTAACATCCGATTTAACAGACTGTGTTTGGATAACATCTGGTTTCAAAGCCTTTTCAACTTCTTTTCTTTGTTTCTTTTTCTGTTTCATTTCCCGTTGTTTAACAAGACGAGGGTCCTGTTTTGGTGAAACAGATCTTTTATGGTAAATGTTACCACGGGGGACATCAACTTTTGCCTTTCCCTTGGTGAGATATGAACAGTTTCTGACAGTGTGCCCGTACTCACCGCATTCAAAACATGATCTCCGCTCAACAAACCTCGGAGTATCATAACTGTAGGAGCTTGACGATGAACTTCGTGATCTTGAGGTACTTGGTCCTACATCATAACAGTTTGTGTGTTGTGTGTTGTGTGTAGTTGTTTTGACAGTTTCTTTTCCAAATTTTCTTTTGCATAACAAAATCTGTGTTGGATTTGTTTTCAAAAGATTCAATTATATCAGTCCCTCGAGACTTCACGAAGTTTATCTTTTGAGGCTTTTTCTTGTTTTGGCTTTGTTTGCCTTTTCCCTTTCCTTGGTGAGCGTGACATTGCTTTTGTTGATTGTTTTGTGGTTGAAATTTTTTATTCCCATATTTCTTTTTAACTTCGGATTTTGGGATAGGAGCACACTGAGTTACTACAACTTCTGGGCTCGATTTTCCCAAAAACTTACAAGTAGAATCTTCGAAAACTTTATCAATCAAGGATTGATTGACATTTTTTATTGGGAAATCCTTGTCTGGATATATTTTATCAGATCCAATCAGCGTGTAAAGCAAATTCACGCTTTCACAACTCTCATAATCTTGCGCGGACGTGGACTCAACCAGAACAATCTTAGCAGGTTTTGCGGGAGGATCACATAGAATATGATTCTCCATAGGTATGTCCTCTTCTTTGATTACCGCATCAGACTGTGCTGAGTCAGTATCATCGGATTCATCATCTGAAGAATCAGCATCCTCAACAATGACTGGAGGATCGTGATTTTGTTCAGCAGTTGATACTTTCGTATCTGCTGACACATCTGTTGATCGAGGAAAATACCAAATCATTGTAGTTGTTTGCTTGTATGATGCTTTTTGATCGAGGATCCTGTGTTATCTTATATTTCAAGCACACAACAATAATAAGGAAAATAGTAGAAATTTATTACAAAGTTGGAACGATAGGCTAAACACATCATTGTAGTTGTTTGCTTGTATGATGCCTTTTTAGTCACAAAGACCATATGAACAACTCGTTTGTGATCTCCAAGTAACTCGTAAACCTGGATGTATATAACAAAAGACAACCCACAAAATAGACACAAAAAATGACTCGTCAATAAATAATATATTTTTATTATACTCAGAAATCTTGAATTAAGCAGTTGCTTATATTAAGCCGTCACAATCTTATAAAACCATATTTTAAACATCACAATCTATCCAAATTAAAAGTTAAACAAATAAATATTGGAAATTTATATATCTATATACTACCAATTGGCAACAAGCCGACATGGCTGCAACAATAATCGTCAAGCCAAATAACGACCAAAATCACAACAGTTCTAAATAACACCCAAAACAAGCACAACCACAAAGCCAACAGTTCAAGCGACAACAGCTTGCTACACCAACATAGGTGCAAGTGTAGAATTTGTTGGGGTGCAAATGCGCTTAAACCTGAAACCCAAGTTCAAAAACTCCAATGTTAAAGGTCTCGGATCAACACGTAGTGTAATCCTTATTAACGCTGAAACCCAAGTTCAAAAACTCCAATTACCATTACCAAAACAATTATTAACATCAATGTCTAAACCAAATCGCCGGAACCAAACACCTCACCAAACATCAGATCAACGGAAAAAACAAACAAACGCCGCATTACAAATAAAAACTCAGATGAAGATGATCGCCATTGATGGAGAGTGTGAAACATGAGCTTTAAGTATGTTATCTTGTGTGATTTAATACGTTTTATGAGGTTATATGTTTCGAATGTGATAACTACGAGCTTTTATGGTTTTACAGGTTAATCGTGTAATTCGGTAAAGTTTGAGAGTTTAGTAATGAAGTGGAATGACCGTGGGTGATAACCAAGATATATCATATCGTTCGGACTTGTTCGGATCGAGAAATAACGTGAATATACAAGAAAAATGTGGAAGAATAAAGTCCAGCGGCTAACTGTCATTCAATGAAAGTTATGTTGTGAAAGGAATTGGAAGTTCAAGGTTTGACGTAAGCTACGGCTTAGGAGCGTAACCTACGGGCAGAAGTATTTGAGTACAACAGTATGTTTGGACCGTCACCTACGGTTCTTTAACCGTAGGCTACGGTGATGATTATATGAAACGCACATGAGACTATGATAGGACACAAGGATTGCTTTTGGCGGCAATAATAAGATAATCATATAACATCATCATTAATTATTCTAGGCACACGTGACAAGGAGCCATCAATTGAAAAAGGGATTTGGCGGCTGACTTTGAGGGTTGAGGTGTTTGTCAAGATCTAGATCATACATAACACACGCATACACGTGAAGGGTGGACTGTAATGTTTGTAGCTTGGGTTTTCACATCATCACAATATTAGCAGTAGGGCTGTTCATAAAGCTCGCGACTCGTAGCTCGGCTCGTAGCTCGCTCGAAAGAAGCTCGAGAAAAACTAGCTAAAAAAACTCAAATTGAGATGACGTGAACCAAGCTGGCTCATTTTGTAACCAAGCCCAGCTCGAGCTAAGCTCGGCTCGGCCCATGGCTCGGCTCGTTGGCTCGTTCTTAGGCTCGTTTAACTCCGATGTAAAGCTCAAGCCAAGTTTAGCCTCCTGAATTAATTTCGAGCTTGAGCTCGACCCCACCCTGGCTCGACTCGGCTCGACTCGTTTACAGCCCTAATTAGCAGCCATCATATTTTTATTGGTTTAATTGGGAGGTGAAGGATCCACTAAAAAGTGAATTTTGCCTAAAGGCAGAGGGGGCCGTGCGTTATTTTATCACGGAAAGCACTTATAACGCGTGATGGAATATTTGTTCCACCCCCACAACAAAGTTCCACGCGTTATTTAATCACGGAAAGCAATTTTCGTTATTTTCTTCACGCGTTATTGTTTTGTTTTGTGAGTGTAATTGTTGGTTGGGGAAATTGTTGGGTGTGGTGGTGAGTGATGACCACCCCCACTAAAAAAGGTTGTGAGTGATGGAAAAATGGTCACTAGTGACCACCCCCCCTCCCCTAAGTAGCCTAAGAAGGATTGTGATTATGACATGTGGCATTCCTAATAAGTAGGAATGAATGGCATTTTGGTCCTTATAAATAGGAGTGAAAATGACATGTGGCGCCCCTTTTGTTTTTTAAAAATACAACAAAAAAATCTAGTACAAAAAAATCTAGCACAAAAAATCTAGTAAAAAAAATATAGCACAAAAAATGTAGTAAAAAATATAGCACAAAAAAATCTATTACAAAAAATATAGCACGAAAAAACTCAGCAAAAAAATATAGTACAAAAAAAAATCCAGCACAAAAAATTGAGAAAAAAAATTTAAGATAAAAAAATCCAGCACAAAATTATAGTAAAAAAATCCAACACAAAAAAATGTTATACAACTGATCGGTGCATTTTAAGTACACGTTATTGAATATTAATTATGATGTAAATGCACTAATTTTATTATAAAATATATTTGAAGAAAACAATTTAAAACAATTAATTAATTAATTCAAACGAGCAACTCGTTTATATATTAGTTAATCTAATTTGAAAATTTAATTAATTGGTTGAAATTCGTTGGTCGCACGTTACTGGAAACAATTTAGAACTTCAAAAGAATATATAATCTTTTGCTTTCATGAAGTAATTGGATTATCTAATAATTGTGTTGAATTATTAAATAGATTGTTTACCAAACTTGCAGCCCACTAATAGAATTAAAGGCCTGTTTATGAAGATGATGTTGGTTGGGCCAACGGGAGAATAACAAGGAATAAAAGGGACGGTTACGAAAAAACGCAAGGGGGGAGGCAGCCAAGGTGGTTCTTGTCTAGTTGGACGCAAAAAAAGGGGGGGGGTGGATGGGGATTGAACGGCTAGTCTCCTCGGGATCACCCCGGTGTAGATTTTGTAAGAATTCTAGGGTTTCAATATTTTGTTTATGATTTAATTTGTGACTAGTTGTATTTAACCATTTGAAACTTATATCAATTGTCATGCATTTGTATTGGATTCATGAATTGTCGAATGAGTTTTTAAATTTGACTTTGTGAAATGAGTATGTGCAATTATGCCTTGCTATAGGTTAGGATTTATATGTTCTTGGTAACGAAGTGTAGTGCGGTCCGTTGTCTATGACGTTGATAGCTCTTGGCACCTAAGCCACGTAATACTAAATCCGTTAAAAATCAAATGCAACTAAATCAAGTCTAACGTGTAGAAACCCTAGGTCTTACAGTTGTTGTCGAACAGGGTGTGACCCTTGTTTCCAAATTATTATTTTTATTCATTCTAATTAGTCTATAATTATTCTAAACAAACTTTACAAGAAAAAGAAATAGCAAGCTTCATAATTATTTTGTACACTTGTTTGTAAATAATTTTGGCTAATCGAACAACTAGTGTGATACTGACCACATGCTCTTCATGGATACGATACTCGACTTACCCTAGCTACCTAGGTTAATTGGGTTTTTTACTGATCGAGACGACACGGTCACGTCAACAACAAAGAAATACAACACATTTTAGTGAGTTTTTTTAGTCTTCAGATTTTATATAGCAATATGGTACTCAAATTAAAGATAAAAAGACGCTCGATTTTACGGTGAATTTTTTATGAAAAAATAATGTCGTATAAAAAAGTTATGAACGTTTAAAAAATGTGGATGAAATATGTATGTGACTTGCATGTGGAGAGAGAAAGTCCATAAATAAGATTTTCCCAAGATACCCTTACACTCCTTTCTCATACACTTTCATCTTAACCATTGATTTGAAAAATAAATGGTTAAAATTTATTTTCTTCCTACTTAGGTAAAATTAACTTTTTATTGGATCATCTCCCTCGTTGGAAAGCCCAAACAATACACACATAGATGTATGGACGGTTGGAAAGAGGACACAAAAGTCAACCGCGTCATCATAAATTGTGGACATTTAATTTCCTTAAAGATCAATTATATTCACTTGGACTTGTATTTGGGCCGATTGAAGGAGATTTTGGATTTTGTTTTTCTTTTGGATTGGGCGGCCACACAAAGAAGTGGATTTTGACGGTGGATTTTGGGGGAAGTCACGTGCACCAGGGGTTTGGTCAACTGACATCATAAAAGAACATTATCATCACACTCCAACATGATATATATGTCATCTTCGACGGCAGTAGACGAGAGACAAAAAGGAGGGCTTTCAAGGATCACTCAACCGACATGCGCGGCTAGGCTCTTCGCGGCTTCCTCTCAGTGGACGGTTTTGTAGGTTTTTCATGTTTGGGTTTTTTATACTTTCAATCTATGTTATTTATATGACAGATATTTAACTTGATTGATTCGGTTGACTTGTGATTTGTTTATATTTTGAGTTCCTTCTTTACAACGTGTTCGGTTGATGACAAAACTTTGAGCGGGTTGGGTGTGACATAAAGAGGCTAGACTTGATATAATTAATTGCTAGTTGACTAATTTATGAACCGGTTGTAACAGACTTGCGTTATTTTATATTCACTTGCTTTATCTTTCAATGGTCGAGAGTTCTAGTAATTGGCTTATATTAGAGAGGTAGGTGGGTTGGTAACGTATTGTTGGTAGTTTTGAGATAACCCCACGCTGTTCAGCAGTCTGGGAAAATGGTTCTTAATTATCACAACTGGTAAATAGACGTTAACAGAACTATGTCTATGTGGTTCTGTTAAATTAATTAATTCAGAACGTATCAAATCTAGAACCTAAAATCTGGAGGGAGTTGCTTTGTTTTATTATTGTTTTAGCCGTTTAGTCTCGTTTTTTCTATAATCATATAAACCGCTCAGTTTTTACTTTCAGTTTTTCTTAGTTTTTTTTTAGTTAATCATATAGAAAACTTAACTGACCACATACTCCCCTGGATTGATACACTGCTTACCCTAGCTACCTAGGTTAATTAGGTTTTTGCATGACACTAACGACAGTCATCAAAATCATAAGAAAACCTCAGGAACCAAAGAGTTCACCAAAAATAAATAATCAGAAATAAAAAAAACTAAAAAATCTCTAATGAGGAGAAAGTCTCATCATCTTTGACACCAAAAGTTAGACAAACAGAACGACGACAAAGAGTAATTCCGGCCATAAGGCAAAAAAAGCCATAAATCAAAGCCTTAGGCAGCCGTTGATTAAAAACACACATGCAACCCCAAAACCGAAGGTAAATCAAATAAGTTTGATCAAATAACCAAAGGTAACAAACAGTCGGAGATAAGCTAAAAAACCCTAAACGATAAAGGGTTTCACAGAACAAAGCATTATACACGGTTTTCCTTTAATAGATAAAGTGGTGAACAGAGAAGACAACGACAAACAACCTGAGGCTCAACGACATTTAAACGCGGTGGACGGTAGGTGGGAAAGCAATCGGTGGGGTGCAAATGACGCACCCCAAAAAACAAACCACTCAAAATATTGCAACAAAATGTACAACACACAAAAGCAAACGTACAACTCCAACAAACGCAAAAAAGAAGCAATGCAAGATTTACGACACCAAGAAACAAAAACATGTTGCTAATTGATAGTATATTAATAATGAAACTATCATGTTAGTTTGTTCTTTATTTTTTATTACTATTATAGAAACTTTTTATTTCTAGTGAATATAAGCACATAAATAATAATTCAAATAATGAAGTAATAAGGTACTGTAATATCTATACCTTATAATAAAACAAAACAAACTTATGCCATTTGTCATATTCTTATAAAGCTTATTGCCACCTGGCATTCTCTTAACCCTTATTGAAACAAATTGAGCGGGATTGCACCACACCATTCATCCCTCTTTTTGCTTGACCGTGATTGATAAGAGATTGATGGACTTTCCATATTGTTGAAATCAGTTTCCTTCCAATCTTAATTGCAATCACAATAACCACGCTCAATAGACCATTCAGAAAACCCTAAATCTCAAACACAAAAATTATCATCAGGTATGTTTATCTCTATCTTTGATGTTGTAATCCGACAATTTTTTGATTCTTTCGCTTTAATCGATCTCTAATCTATTATTTGCAATCTCCAGACCCCAACATTTCTTCATCTTCAATCGCGATTGAAAGCAACCAGTCTTTATGGAGAAATTGATTGAAAACCAAATTGAATGCCGACGACGAGTTGCAGTGATCAGGTAAGTCGTGTATATCTATTATCTAATCTTAATTCCTCTCTTTCCTGTAACAACACATCATCGTTGTGCTCTCTGCTCGATTTCAAATAACGGAGCTCTTAAACTGTTTGATATCGGTGCTTTCGAAACTAGAAGATTATATGGTTTTGCTATTCTTAGATGAACACAAACGGATCAATTTGACTGTCATCTGCTCTGCTGCATCTTTTGTTATTCACTGCGATGTTACAGGGATATTCATACTCGATATTGTTGATCTTCGTAGTGATAATGTCCACCGCCATGAGACAACTGAGGAATGATATGCTGCCATTCGTTCTGGCATCAATTTTGATATGGTTCTTCACATAATGGAAGGTATTTTTTTGTTTGATTGTTTACGCTTTGTAATAACTATATTGAATTATTGATGGAGTCACGGAGACATGGACAGTATTATCATCCATTGATTTGTAATGCTTATAATGTAATGTCTGTGTGTTTGATGATAATATTAGGTATTAGTGTAGATTCACTCTATTTTTAAGAAACTGATTACCGATCTCTTTGCTGGTTCCAAAGACCATAACTTAGTACTTCCATGGTTACAAGTTCGAATGTCGGAGATATTGCAGATTTGAAATGGTAGGTTGCTGGAATCAGATGCAGAACTTTGGAGCTGAATACTGCCATGGATATATTGGTTCCAAAGACGGAACTGGTTAACTACTTGTGTGAACAATGATCTTTTCTGTTGTTGTTTGTTCTTTAATTTCTATTATGAATTTTGTTATAGCTTTGTAGTTAGGTTATGATGGGGCTCTCTCTATGTCAAATTTTCTTTCAGGCGACAAAGTTATGGGGCTCTCTCTCTGTCATTTTTTCTTTCAGGCGACAAAGTGAAGATGGCGATTTGGGGCTCTAACCCTAGATCAGCGATGAAGATACGAGTGGCGGCGACATACGACGGTGGTGTTAAGGTCGCAAATCCATGCAATCGATAGTTGAATTGGATCTTTATTCTTTAGTTGCGAGACATCTACAGAATACTAATTTGATTAATTTGATTTTTTTTAATTGATTACGCATGATATTGATAGAGATGGTGGAAGCAAGGAAGAAAGTTGCAAAGATACGTGAGGATTTGACTACGGAAGAGAGGAATTTGTTCTGTTGGATATAAAAATGTGATCGGTGCTTGGAGAGCTTCGTGGAGGATTTTGTCATTGATAGAGGAGGAAAGAAGAGTCCAGATGGAATGACCAGAATGCGAAGCGGATTAGGGAGTATCGACTGAATTTTGAATTGGAGCTTGATAATATTGAGTGGCTTATTGGATGGGTGTTTGCACAGGTATATTCACGCCTTCTCTATATGTTAGGGTTGCATTTAGGAAATTTCACTTCTTGCTTTTAGGATAGACTTTTATGCATATAAAGTTATGAACATGTAACATGTTCCAATTTAATATGCTACAATTGATTTGATAATCTCATGACGTTGATATCAGTACATTCTTTTTTAAAAGAAACGACGTGCTCGGTTAATGGTTCTAAGGGAAATAATTAGCTACGTTAAAATTGGTGGCTAAAACAAGTTTTTAACTTAAAAGGATCAAAACCGTCAAGATATTAAAGTTACAAGTTAAGGGGTTGTTTTTGTAATTTATGGAAACTATATATTTAAAACGGGTTAGCTAACTAGGTTAGTAAACCTAGGTATATGCGATGTAATTGTTGGCCCTTTTCCAACTACAGTTACCGGGGAGTTGTTTGGTTTATTTTCAAAAACTATTTTGTTATGTTTAGCTCTTATATTTGTTCTAATGATGTGTTGTAGTTTCTGGATGTGGCCATGTGTTTGGTGTATACTGAATATGATTTCGTAAGCTCACATGTATAGAAAAACAATATTCTTTGCAATGAACACAATGTACAAATGGTACAGTTGTCCAATTCTTAAATCTGAGGTCTTTAATCCTTCACGGGCCCATTTGACAGGCTACATTTACATTGTCAATGATTTTCTATATTATGTGTTACTTGATGATATCAATAGGCCCATGTGACTTGCTACATTTTCACTATCAATGATTGAACTTCATTTAAATTTTTAGTATTATTTTTAAATTCACCTTGCTAATGAAATGCTCCAAATTTGAAGTTAGAATCAGCTGCAATTGAGTTTAGTTGCACTTTCTTGGGGGGTTTTTAGAATTCCAAGTCAATTTTAGAGTTGAAAATCAACAAAATTGACCTTGAAAGTCAACGTTGAGGTTCACCCTGAGCAGGTCAAAGAACATATGAGCATGCAGATGAGGATTTAGGCTCAAACACGCATTGAGGAGTTTTCTCTTCAGTTTTTTTCAGAGTAGTTATGCATGTTTTGTTTCATTATTAATTCCAAGAATAGCAACTTTAGAAGTACCTAATTCCTCAGTTTTTTTCTATGCATTTTTGTACTTGCTTACTCTTAGGGGCGTAGCCTATAGGCCTCTTCATGGGTCGCCCGCACCCCATGAAAATTTAGGCCTTTTCATACGATCAAAGGTTGGTTGCTTTTTTGATACAACCGGTCTTGGGTTCAAGTCCCACAGACGACAGAAGTAAAGAAATTTGTCGTTCAAAAAAACAAGAGGGCTCAAGTTCGAATCTAATCTAAACGGGTTTTGTCGTAGTGTGCCTTCAGGCGGCCTTTTGATAGTGGGCTTGGGCTACTTATTTATCTATAATTTTTTTTTATTTCAGTATCATTTTTATACGTTTGTATTGAAAAAAAATTCATTACAAAGTTCATCTCAATGCCAGTAGATATTATATGTTTGTGTTAAGTCACCCGCGAAACTTGCGGGATCTTAGACTAGTTATTAAATCTATAAATACAAAGTTGGACACGTGTCATCGTCATATTTGTCCTCATCAATTTTTTTCCTCTCAAATCCCTCCATGGCCTTAAATAGAGAGATGTTTTATAAAATATGAAAAAATAACTTAATCCTATTTAAGTATTATTAATTCCTCTTTTACCCATTTATGACATAATAAATTCACCATTAATTATGAAAATATTTTATTTGCCATACATTACTTTATAATAACTAATCACCAACTAAATCCGAATAACAATTATTAATAAAAAAATCAATTTTGTTTTTTGATATAACAATAAATTAAAATCATTTACTTAAAATTAAAGTTATATTTTGTAGATACACAATAATGGAAATAATATTATTATATATAATGTAATATAATATGTAATTTCAATCACACAAAGAATATATACTTATGTATTACATATTTTTAGTATTCAACTGTGTAACACATGGGCTATTATAGTATTTTAGTGTACTAATTATCGTAGGGCAGTGTTGTGATAAACTTAAGTAAATTGTGTGAATTATCATGTGGTAATAAAAATACGTCAGTTATATGAAAGGTTTTATAAATTATATAGTTACGTTGTTTCTATTTTACAACTCCGTGTAATACACAGGTAAGTGACGGAA
Source organism: Helianthus tuberosus (assembly GCA_030545235.1). Classification (NCBI taxonomy): domain Eukaryota; kingdom Viridiplantae; phylum Streptophyta; class Magnoliopsida; order Asterales; family Asteraceae; genus Helianthus; species Helianthus tuberosus. Next base: position 97,876,678 of record CM060433.1, on the reverse strand, counting down.
AGTTCAAATTGGCAAGGCTTCTTGCGACAAGGTGGGTTGCCATTGCGCATTTGATGTCAAGAAGATGAAGGCATTGGTTGGGCTCCTTTCTCCCACTAGCTAATCATATAATTAGTAGGTTAATTTTTTGGTAAATTATATTTAAAAAGTGGTTGTGTTATGTGAAGCAAAAAAGGCATATGGAATATGGAATCTTGTGATTTGATAAGAGGCAAGTGATGATTAGGCCTGTAAACGAACCGAACGTTCATGAACTGTTCATGAACTTGTTCGGCGGGAAGTTCGTTTATTTAATAAATGAACGAACACGAACAAAAAAAATTGTTCGTTTAATTAAATGAACGAACATGAACACACCTTGTGTTCGTTCATTTATGTTCGTGAACATTCTTTTGTGTTCGTTCATTTATGTTCGCGAACGTTCGTTTATGTTCGTTTAAATTTTATTAAATACATAAATAGTTATATTTATATAAGTATTAGGTTTTCTAACTATTTATATAAATATAACTAATTAGTATATCTATGAACACTTATTTATTAAGATTGAATAATTTCTTCCATATTCACAAACATTAACAGCCTAATATAGGCCAAGTATACAACTGGAATAGAGGAATTACATGAGATAATGACGGACCTATTCTTGGAGAATATACAACAGTGATTACAAGTATATATAAATAAAATACAAGTTCCCGCCTAAAAGGTTTAAGTTGACTTGTTGACTTGGTTGTCTCTAATACGCCCCCGCAAGATGGAGGATCCGTCGGATACGCCAATCTTGGATCTATTTTTGAGAAAAGGAGCTCGAGAAAGCGGCTTCGTTAACATGTCAGCCAGCTGATCTTGAGAGCTAATGTGAAGAACCCGAAGAAGTCCGGCTGAGACTTGCTCTCTAACAAAGTGATAGTCTAGGGCAACGTGCTTAATACGCGAATGATACACCGGGTTTGCACACAAGTATGTAGCGCCTGTGTTGTCACAGAACAGGGTTGGAGTCTTGGAAGGTTTGAGTCCAAGTTCCTGAAGTAAATTCTTGATCCAGAGGAGTTCCGCAGAGGCGTTGGCTAGGGCCTTGTACTCCGCTTCGGTAGAAGAGCGTGAGACAGATTTTTGCCTGGTTGACTTCCATGATATAATGTTAGTACCAAGATATAATAAGTAAGCTGTAGTCGACCTGCCTGCATCATTAACCCCACCCCAGTCCGAATCCGAAAAGGCCGATAAAGTGAGAGGAGAATGGCGATTTAGGAAAAGGCCATGGTGAATGGTACCTTTGAGATAGCGAAGCACTCGTTTGAGGGCTTGCCAGTGGGCTTGACGTGGAGCATGCATAAATTGGGACAATTTATTAATGGCGAATGAAATATCAGGACGAGTAAAGGCAAGGTACTATAGAGACCCGACAAGCTTGCGATAGGGTGTAGGATCAACAAGTGGAGAGGGGTCGTTGAGGGATAGAGGATCCGTGGAACTAAGAGGAGTGGTTACGTCTTTAGAACCATCCATATGAAAGTGAGCAAGGACATCCTGAATGTGGCGATGCTGAGATAGAAAGAGACCCGTCGGAGTGGGAATAACCTCAACACCAAGGAAGTGATGAAGCATGCCGAGATCTTTCACCGAGAATTTTGTGCTAAGTGCAGCGATGAAATGATCAATAAATTTTGGATTGTTGCCCGTGAGAACAATGTCATCCACATAGACCATAAAGTAGCAAGTGACCGCATTTTTATTGTAGATAAAGAGCGATGCATCGGCTTGAGATTTTAAAAAACCGGAGTGGATAAGAAACTTAGTAAGCTCAATGTACCAAGCTCGAGGAGCCTGTTTTAGACCATATAAGGATTTTTTGAGCTTACAGATGTGATTCGGAAATTGGGGGTGCACATAACCAGGTGGTTGGGTCATAAAAACTTCCTCATGAAGTGTCCCATGAAGGAAAGCGTTATTGACATCTAGTTTACGTAGGGACCAGTTGTTGGAGAGAGCAACCGAGAGTATGGTACGAATAGTGACAGGTTTGGTAACGGGGCTAAAAGTTTCAAAGTAATCCTTCCCATACTGTTGGTGAAAGCCTTTGGCGACAAGACGGGCCTTGTATTTGGAGATTGATCCATCCGGGTTGCGTTTGATTCGAAAAACCCATTTGCAACCAATGGGAGTTTGAGATGTCTTAGGAATTAGATCCCACGTTTTGTTTTGAAGAAGAGCATTAAACTCTAGATCCATGGCATGGCGCCATTTCGGATCTTTCAGGGCTTGGTTGTGAGTGGAAGGTTCAATCGTAGGTGGTATTGGGTGAAGAGTAGTAGTGTTAATAAAGTTGGTATTGTAGTATTTGGAGTTTGGTTTACGAGTGCGTGGGGGAGGGGCAGTGTTAGTAGTGGAGGTGTTAGGTGAGATGGTGGTAGAAGGAGAGGTGTTAGCTGGAGTGGGTGAGGGTGGAGTAGAATGTGCATCGGTATTGCCATGAAGGGAAGTGGCGGAAGAGGCGGATTGAGAGTGTGGGCCCGGAGAGGAAGGGGGAGACAAGGGGTTTTCTTGAGGAGTTATACTTGATGTTGTAGGGGAAATGGGAGTAGGTACATCTGGTAAGGATGGTGCATGGAAGGATGTGGGTGCATGGGAGGAGGGCGGTATTGGAACAGTAGGTGAGGAACTGGGAGAGGAAGGTGAGTCATTAGGGAGATGGAGGAATTTAGTGACAGTGGGAAGTATGGGAATGGTAGAGGAGTCATCCTTAAAAGGAAAAATGTGCTCAACGAATTCCACATGACGAGAATGATATAGACGATGCGTGATCAGATCATAGCATTTAAATGCGGACTTTGACATGGAATAGCCAAGAAAAATGCATTTGATGGATCGAGGATGAAGCTTGGAAGAAGCATATGGTCGTAACCAAGGAAAGCAAAGGCACCCGAAGGGCTTGAGTTTCAAGTAACTAGGAGGTGTGTTGTACAACCGCTGATAGGGAGACTGGTGGTTGAGTATAGGAGTAGGTAGACGGTTGATGAGGTGGACAGCGGTTTGAAAAGCATGTGACCAAAAGGTAAGAGGTAATTTTGCATGATGAAGAAGTGATAGACCCGTTTCGACAATGTGTCGATGTCGGCGTTCAGCAACCCCATTTTGTTCCGGGGTGTGTGGTGGAGTGGTAAAATGAGTGATCCCGTGTTGTTGGAGAAAAGGGATCAGGGCAATAAATTCACCTCCATTGTCCGTGAATAAAGAGATAAGAGGTGTTTTAAAGAATTTTCCACTAATTTTTTGAAAATTGGAAATAGGGTAGCAACGTCTGATTTACGTTTCATCGGATAAAACCAGGAGTACTTAGAGAAATAATCAACAAAAATGATGTAATAATTGTAACCATCGTTTGATGTTTGGACGGGACCCCAAACATCCGAGTACACAAGTTCTAGCGGTTTATTAGCGATAAAGGAATTTTCACCAAACGGTAACTTATGACTTTTATTAATAAAACACGCATCACAATGAAAAGAAAGTTTAGACACTTTATTGGAATCAAGACCTAAATCCTTAAGAAGTAATTTTAAGATTTTGATTGAGGGGTGTCCGAGCTTGTGATGCCATGAGTGAAGCGAAGCTTTGGATGTAGTAACGGAGTTCAATTGTGGTAGACGATTGAGAGAATGGATGGCCGCATAGTAGATATCATTAATGTTGGTTCCCTTCATGAGGTGCGCCCCCGTGCAAAGATCCTTGACCAGAAAATGATATGGGAAAAATTCAACCGAAACTTTGTTAGTTCGACATAATTTAGCAACAGAAATAAGATTGTGACGTAATTGGGGTACGACTAAAACATTATGTAAATGCAGTGAACGAGAGTGAGTTGGAAGGGTAGTGTGACCAGTGTGTGTAATAGGGAGACTTTTACCATTTCCTAACACGATTTCATCAGGCCCGCCGTATTCGGAGAGGGTGTGCAATGATGCTTGGTTAGGGTATGCATGATCAGTAGCGCCTGTGTCAAACATCATCCATGAAGGCGATGAAGGGGTTGCTCTAGCCGAGGAAGTGTTAACCATCGGACTAGGGGCTGGTGTCATGGACATGGTGATGTTGTTATCTTTGAGAAAACGAGCCAATTTCCTGCATTCTTTAGTGTCGTGTCCAGGGATTGAACAATATTGACAAAAAAAAGAATTACGATTACCGCGTGGAGCATACGTGTTACCACTATTTTGGCCAGTAGGCTTCGAGTACCGTTGGCCATTTGCATTAAACATGTTTGGGTTGCGAGAGTCCGTTCCAGATTTACTAGGTGGGCGACTTTGATACCGTTGGGTTGTGTTGACAGCAACTATTGGTGGAGTCGATTGAGTCGCAAGTAACTCCCGTTCATGGTCCACGAGCTTGTCAAATAAATCCGGAAAGGTAAGAGACGTGTCTCGCATTTTTAGAGCAGCAGCAACATTGGCATAATCATCCCCTAGTTGGTTGATAATATGCACAGTGAGATCTTCAATGGTAACCGGGCTTCGTGCTAATGCGAGTTCGTCAGCAATAGTCTTCATATCATGAAGAAATTCCGCCATGGGTCTTGAACCTTTTGGGTTTTTAGCAAGACGGGATTTGAGTGAGATGATGCGAAAGCGCGAGTGGCCGGCAAAGCTGGCATTTAATTGTGCAAATGCTTCAGAGGCAGTGTCGGCAGAGGCAACTATATGCTGGATCGAGTCCGAACAACTGCCAAGGAGAGCGCCAAGGATGATTTGGTCTTGACGGAACCAGGTCAAGTAGTCTGGATTGGGTTTGTTGGCATCTGCGGTGAGAGTTTTAGACGGAGGTTTGTTGTTTCCATCGACGAAGCTGTCAAGACCAAGGCCAATCAAGGTGGCCATGACCTGTTTGCGCCAGGCTAGATAGTTGGTAGGGTGTAGTTTGATCGGAAAGTGTGTGTGAGAGGTAACCTCGATGATAGTTTTTGACATGATGATGAAGAGGTGGGCTGAAAAATTCGCCGGGATCGGAAAAAAAAAAAAAGGTCTGCTGGATCGGAAAAAAAGAAAACGCTCATAGGAGCTTTCTTGGTTGTGATACCATATTAAGATTGAATAATTTCTTCCATATTCACAAACATTAACAGCCTAATATAGGCCAAGTATACAACTGGAATAGAGGAATTACATGAGATAATGACGGACCTATTCTTGGAGAATATACAACAGTGATTACAAGTATATATAAATAAAATACAAGTTCCCGCCTAAAAGGTTTAAGTTGACTTGTTGACTTGGTTGTAAATAAAATACAACAGTGATTACAAGTATATATAAATAAAATACAAGTTCCCGCCTAAAAGGTTTAAGTTGACTTGTTGACTTGGTTGTCTCTAATATTATTTAGATGTGTTTTCGGATGAAATGTAATATATTAGACTTGTTTCTTCAATCATGTTAATCTATGTTTATTCAAATATGTTCAGTTAATTTTTTTTTATGTTCGTTTGTGTTCGTTTATGTTCGTGAACTGTTCGTTTAGGCTTTAAACGAACGAACATAAACAAACTCGAACATGCCTGATTTCTTAATGAACAAACACGAACAAAAAAATGTGCTCGATTATATGTTCGTGTTCGTGTTCGTTCGGTTCGTTTACAGGCCTAGTGATGATGAAAGCTGATGTACCGTTAACGTAAAGGAGAGAGGTGTGGTGGCAACTCTAGTCTAAATACTTCTTATAGTTCCTTAAGCGTAGAAAATAAATAAAGTCTTGATTTGGCAACATGAATATTGAACTTTTTAGTTTGTAGATTGATATATCAAAGGTTGTTACAAAAAGATATACTTCCTTCCCGTTTTTGTTATTAGATATTATTCATGACCTAACACTACAAAAATTATATACCAGTAGCGGCGACAGGCAATAGCGGTAACAGGCTATATGCAGTTGTATGTATTCAGCTGCTGTACAAAAAAAAATGACTTTTAGCGACGACACGTGTCGCAGCTATTGATCCTTAACCATTACCGACGAACATTAATACCGGCGAACCTTTAGCGGCGACATGTCGTCGCTAAAAGTCTAAAGGGCAATAGCGCCAGGGTGTCATTAGCGGCGACAAAAAGGGCAATAGCGGCCGATCTATACCGGCGACCCTTTAGCGGCGCCATGTCGCCGCTAAAACCAATAGCGGCGAAAAAAAGGTTTTTAGCGGCGACACATGCGCCGCTAAAGGTATCTGTTTCTTGTAGTGGATAGACATTGTACACATAAGTTGATAGATACATGCACATATTAAATAAAAAAATAAACATTTATAAATGGACACTACACTACATATAAGAAACATTAATCGATAGTTTCATCTTTTGTCCATAGTGAAGTTTTATGGAAAATAGTACGTGGTTAAATTAACTTCACAGACAGTACCGTTGATGAATTAATCTTATGTAAATAAAACTATAAAGTCTTTATCTTAGTTGCGATATTCACATATAGAATATTAATTTTATGAATTACATCTTAGTATAAATAAATGAGATAGTAAATAAAAAAAAACCTTAGAAGTTATAGTCTTTTTGCTTGATTATCACCTTTTGTGTACGGCTTTCTTAATCAATGGTAAATTGTAATAATTTGCTTAGAATTTATATAAATTAATTTGAGATGCTGTTAAACATGGAACAATATTGTTTTCATACTAAATTAAATAAATTGACAAAATCTTAATTACTATACCAACCACCATGATTGACATTGAACAATCCACGTTCTATTTTAAGAAGTTGAATTTGAAGGTTTCTACAATCTGAGTGAGTTAGGTGAAAGGCATATTGAATCACCACTTTCGAATTCACACTCTGGATAAGATTGTGGGGTATTGGGTTTGTGTTGGGGTGTGGGTTGGCTGAAAACGCCCAAGCCATCATCCCGGGTGGGCTTGGGTTGGGGCGTGGCCCAAGAGCGGGAGTTTAAAGCCGGGCGTGGGGCGAGCTAGCGATCCTATGTGGCCGGCTCCTATTTGCTTTGTTGGTCATGTCATAGCGGGGTATTTAAAAATTAAAATGTAACCGTTTGGCCAAGCCAAGCGGTCACCCCAACCCAACAGTCAACATCACTATAAATATAACCCCAACCCCACCGGCTACCCCAACCCAAACAATCTTGTTGGCTGTCCACCTCTACCCTAACCAAAACCCACTTGATCGAACCCGCTACCCCAACCCACTTGATTGATGGCCTCTTGGACATACGAAGAAGAGCTAGCTCTCGTCACGAGCGTCGTTGACGCAATGAAGGGGCGACAACCCGGTGAAACGCTGTCACACCCCGATATTTCCACGTTTGACCGGTGGGCCCGGTGGGGGAGTATCGTGACGTAGTTGGTAACATAATAGTCAAACAACACAATATTTAATATGCACAGCGGAAGCAAAGATAGATGTATTTCAACCGAATATAATATTGTAATATCGAGTATCACAACATTCGAAAGTTTATCCACAGGTGGAACGAAATAAAATGGAAACAGTAGTTCAACAGACTTTAGGCATCTTAAGCTTGCGAGACTCCTATTGATGCTAAGGAGAAATCCAACCTAGTACGAGTAGTACCTGCATTTAATCTTTTTGGGAAAATACGTCAGTTTACACTGGTAAATACAATTAGCCGACTCATTTTAAAATGATTAAAAATTTATTTGGATGCACATGGCACAAGCATTTTATAACTTGGGATAATTATTTAAATATATAAACTTGTAAAAGAATTACATGTTCCTTATGCGTTCAGTAGCCCGGTTCGTGCCGGGTTAAAGATCAATAGACACACCACATTATTTATTTATGCACTGACGAGTGTACACCTACACTCCGCGCTTAGGTCGTGGCCATTTCGTAAAATGATGCCATGGATATCCGGGACATGGTCATTAACCTCCCAAAGGCGTTAAGCAAACAAAACATATTTTAAACGGGTCATCTCGATAATACTTAACCACCAATCGATTAAGGTCGAATGCCCGACCAAGCGGTATTGTATATATACCGTACCCCAAGCCCGTATAAGGGAAAATAAGTTAAAAGTATTTACCTTTGCAAGTATAATTCACAAACAGCAAATGCAAGTAGCTTTTACTGGTCCTCCTATTCTGGAACGAAGGTTTATAATAACCTATTAGAATCCTAACGGGTCTTTAATTAAGCCTAAACTTAGACCGGTTAGTTTCAAAGATACGGTTCGTACGCACGATTAAGCGAAGACCGGGATAGAATGTGATTTAGACCCGTCAAGTTTGAAGACTTGCTTAATATGGGTATATTATTCACATTCTGGATTTTGAGATAAAAACGATAAGGTTTGACCCATTTCGGCCAATTTATGCAAACTAGTTACATAAACCGAACCGAACGCGCAAGAGGCGTAACGGGTAACCGTAAGAGCCATATACAGGTTTCCTAAGTTAATATGCCTCAAATATGTTGTGACATCAGTAAGATATCTTTTATTATGCCCGAAACGAATTTAAACACAAACTATGCCCCGTAAGGGTAGTTTGGTCATTTACAAGGTTATAAAAGAGTTTAAGTATTAACCTGAGTTACAGGTCTGATGTAATCAGCAAAAATACTCAATTTAATAAGTTATAACAGTAGGGTAAAGTATATATGTGAAATTTATCAATTATAACCAAACTATGCACCGCAGGGGCATTTTGGTAATTTCACGTAAGACGAAAAGCTCAAAACTGAAGTCTGAGTTAAAAAACTTTTGCTTACTGTTAAAATATTATAATTTACCTAAAATATCAGTAGGTATCAACCCTTATATGTTTAAAATAGTTTTAGTACATACTAAACGTTAAAAACGCTTAAAAGGCGATTAGGAGCCATTTCCGGGTTCTATATAGAAATCTGACATTTTTATTATTCCAGTAGGTTTTAAATAATTTATTTATCATATAAAATCAGTAGCAAAAGGTTTGGGGTCAAAAAGATATGTAAAACTCATTTTATAGCCCAAAAGGGCAAAACCGACAATTACCGAATAAAGCTTATAACTCTAAGTTATGCTCAGCCTAAAATTAATTAAAAATCTTCAAAAATCCCAAAATAATATATTACATCAGTGGGTAATAAATTTAATATCAAAAAGTAGGTTTAAGTAGGCTATATGCTAATTATGCCGTTTAATCGCTAAAGAAGCTTTCTAATTACGCTAATAAGCATAACTCTCAATCTACACCTCAAACTGATGTCAAATTTTGGGTGCAAGTTTATAAATCAGTAACTAAGGTTTCTACTCTTTTACATTTTTAAAAATCACGTTTTATGGTGAAAAGGGCATAATGGTCAACATATAGGCAATTAACGGGATCATGCATATTAATTGGATATCTAATGAACTATGGTGTATAATCCCAGAGGGTTATACTAGCATGTATCCTAGTCCAATTAAAGTTCTAAGACATTTCTAAAACATGCTTAAACGGGTCAGAACTGAAAGTCAAAGCAAAAATCAAATTATGCGACTTTCGGTTCCGAACCGGGTCTCTAATGAAAATTGTCGGGTTGAACATGTTTAGGCATGTTCTTACATTCATTACCAAGTTATATTAATGATCAAACAGGTTGTATGGGTTCTACATTGCTAATTATGCATAAATTGGAAATTAAGCATTCTGTTGACTTTTTAATAACAAGTTTGACCCGACATTTGACCTAGTTAGAGTGGGAATCAGAGGGTGCCCTTTTAAGGGTTTATTGCCCACATAATTGCCAACTTATAACTACTTTCAATTCGACTAATCACTGGGCCATCAATTATTAATCGCTAAGTCAACTGTTAATTACGACGGTTTGACTTTTAAGCTAAAACTAAGCAAAAACTTAACTAAGAAAGGTTAAGCATACTTACTGAAATCCTATGCACGATTAGTGATCACTTGAGTCTGCTTTGGAGCTCCAGAAATGATCAGAAATGCAGAAGTGAGGTGTGATCACAATGGTTGCAACAAGGCCTTTATATAGTGCTCAAACTCACTTAGATCATTAACAACAAGTGCTACAACTGATAATGGATTGTCCACAGGTGTCCCTAAGTGCCTAGGACTGTTTAGGGGTCGCCCATGTAGTGAAAATATCCCTTAAAAGTCGGTTAAAAGGCTGGGCAGGCTGGTGTCCATGTTTTCTCTATCTGGGGGTCTGACGCGGCCCGCGTAAGACATATTAACATCTTACGCGGCCCGCCTGAGCCTCGTATACAGATTTTACATTTTCTATTTGTTGCATATTTGTCTCTTGGCCCTTCCAAAGGTCAATCAAACTTATTTCTTGCAATTTGAGCCCTCCAACTTGACATACAAGGGTTTCAAGACTTATACCCACTTTGTTAAGTCCTTGGTCACTTTGTTATTACCCGAAAAGTCACCATTTCCAACGTTGACGCTTTAACCCCTTGTATACGAATTTGATCATAACTTTCTCATACGATAACGAAACTTTATGGAATTTTAATCATGCATTCTAGTGAGCATAATTAATCGTTACAAAGCCTCGGGTTTGCTAAAAGGTCACTCAGAGGTATACTTTAAACATGTTGACACTTTTAACCCCTGTAGTTTGTAATCTCTCACTTTCTTTCATATTTAGCTTCGTATGATCCATGATTTATTCGTTTGAAGGTATGAGCATCATGTAGGGTTACTGTAAAGTATATTTATTCACTGTTGAAATTTTGAACTCTTAAATTCACACACTTTCCATGTTTGTCAACTTTGGTCCTTCTAGAACATTCTTTCACACGTTCAAACCTATGACACGTGTCAATACATTATAGGACGTGAATTTTCGAGGTGTTACATCCTCACCCCCTTAAAAGAAATCTTGACCTCAAGATTTACTGAAATAAATAAGGCTACTTTTCTTTCATTGTGGATTCAACTTCCCACGTATACTCGGGACCTCTACGGGCATCCCATTTTACCTTTACAATAGGCACACGCTTCCTTCGAAGCTTCTTAACCTGTCGATCTTCAATCGACAATGGTTTTTCCACAAATTTCAAGCTCTCATCTATATGCACATCTGTATGCGGTATGACTAGTGATTCATCAGCGAAACACTTCTTCAGATTGCAGATATGGAATACATTGTGAATACCACTGAGCTCTTCAGGTAAGTTTAACTTATAGGCAACTGATCCGACACATTCGCTGACCTCGAATGGTCCTATGTATCTCGGGCTTAACTTGCCTTTCTTACCGAATCGCATCACCCCCTTCTAGGGTGATACTTTAATCAACACTTTGTCACCTACTTCGAATTTCATAGGTTTACGCTTTGGATCTGCGTAACTCTTCTGCCTATCCCTGGCAGCTTTCAGACAGTCACGAATCTGGACAATCTTGTCAGTTGTTTCAAATACTATTTCAGGTCCTGACAGTTGGACATCTCCAACTTCCGCCCAACAAACGGGCGTTCTACACTTTCTACCGTATAAGGCCTCGAAAGGCACAGCCTTGATGCTGGTATGGTAGCTATTGTTATATGAGAACTCGATCAATGGCAGGTGGTTATCCCAACTACCACCTAAATCAATCACGCATGCACGCATCATGTCTTCCAACGTTTGGATTGTACATTCACTCTGTCCGTCCGTCTGAGGATGGTAAGCCGTACTGAAATTTAAGCGCGTGCCCAAAGATTGTTGGAAACTTTTCCAAAAATGGGATGTGTATCTAGTATCTCTGTCAGAGATAATAGACACAGGTATGCCATGTAAAGCTACAATCTTATCTACGTACAGTTGAGCTAACATGTCGGAGCTGTAGGTCTCCTTAATGGGTAGGAAATGTGCTGACTTAGTCAGTCTGTCTACGATCACCCATATGGTATCATTTCCTTTCCTTGTCTTAGGTAACTTGGTAATAAAATCCATAGTTACCATTTCCCACTTCCAAGTGGGAAGTTCAGGCTGTTGTAGCAAACCTGACGGTTTCTGATGTTCTGCTTTGACTTGCGCACACGTCAAGCATTTAGCTACATATGTAGCTACAGACTTCTTCAAGCCTATCCACCAATAGTTTGCCCTCAGATCCTGGTACATCTTATCAGCTCCAGGATAAACGGAATATTTGGAACTATGGGCTTCCTGGAGGATAACATCCTGAAGTCCTCCATACACTGGAACCCATATTCGTCCATTCAATCTTTGAATTCCGTCCTTGCCAAGAGATAACTGCTCCTCAGTTACCCCTAGCTTTTCATTAGGGTAGTTAGCTTCCAACACAGCTTCCTTCTGTGCAGCTAACAACCTTTCGTTCAAACTGTTCTTTATCTCAATGCTCTTGGCATTGATTCGGATGGGTTTGACCCTTTCCTTTCTGCTCAAGGCATCGGCGACTACATTCGCCTTGCCAGGATGGTATCTTATTTCACAATCGTAATCATTCAACGTCTCCATCCATCGGCGTTGCCTCATGTTTAAATCCTTCTGATTAAACAAATGTTGAAGGCTCTTGTGATCAGAATAGATCACACACTTGATACCATATAAATAGTGCCTCCATAGCTTCAGTGCAAATACAACGGCACCCAATTCCAAGTCATGGGTGGTGTAATTCTTTTCATGCACCTTTAACTGTCTTGAAGCATAGGCAATAACATTGCCTTTCTGCATAAGCACACACCCCATGCTAGTGTGTGATGCATCGCAGTAAACTACGAATTCTTCGGTACCTTCAGGCAATGTCAGTACAAGAGCGTTGCTCAACTTTTGCTTTAGGATATCAAAGGATTCTTGCTGCTTAGGGCCCCAATCAAACTTTATTTTCTTCCTAGTCAAAGAAGTTAGGGGTGCAGCAATCCTTGAAAAGTTTTCAATGAAACGCCTATAATATCCTGCTAAGCCTAGGAAGCTACGAATTTCTGTGGGCGTCTTCGGTTCTTGCCAGTTCATAACTGCTTCCACCTTAGCGGGATCCACTTGGATACCACGCTCACTAACCATATGTCCAAGGAATTGGACCTCTCGAAGCCAAAATTCACACTTTGTAAATTTGGCGTAGAGTTTCTCATGATGCAGAAGTTTAAGAATACAGCGAAGGTGTTTCTCATGGTCAGCTTGGTTCTTCGAGTAGATGAGGATGTCGTCGATGAAAACGATGACGAATTTATCTAAGTAAGGCTTGCAGACGCGATTCATGAGATCCATGAATGCGGCAGGTGCATTAGTGAGCCCAAAAGGCATCACTAGGAACTCGTAATGACCATAACGAGTCCTAAACGCAGTTTTGTGTACGTCTTCATCTCTAACCTTCAGTTGGTGGTAGCCTGACCTTAAGTCAATCTTCGAGAAGTAACTTGCCCCTTGCAATTGATCGAACAGATCGTCGATCCTGGGTAAAGGATACCTATTCTTTATAGTGACCTTATTAAGCTCACGGTAATCGATGCACATACGCATCGATCCATCCTTCTTTTTAACAAACAAGACTGGAGCTCCCCAAGGAGACGAACTAGGTCTAATGAAACCTTTGGCTAGCAATTCGTCTAGTTGTGTCCTCAATTCCTTCATCTCTGTTGGTGCCAACCTATAAGGTGCTCTAGCAACAGGTGCTGCTCTAGGGATGATGTCAATTCTGAACTCCACTTGCCTATCTGGTGGTAAGCCAGGTAGTTCTTCAGGAAAAACTTCAGAGTATTCAGAAATGACAGGGATATCTTCAATCTTGGGTTTCGGCTCATCAATAGTCACTTGTGCCATGTAGATGACACAACCCTTCTTCAAACACTTAGAGGCCTTGAGCATAGTCACTTGCTCAGGCAGTCCATACCGGGTATCTCCCTGAATGGTAAGTGGTTCACCAGACGGATCACCACTTGCTTCTTATTGCAGACAATCTGGGCCTGGTTATGAGATAACCAGTCCATACCCAAAACTATGTCGAAGCCGGCTAACTTCAGAGGAAGTAGGGACAAAGGAAAAGAGTGGTTCTTAATGGATATGAAACATCCATCTAATATGGTTAAGGCGGTTTCTAAGGTGCCATCTGCTAATTCCACCTCATACTTCACACTTAAAGTTCTAACAGGCAATTTCAACAATTCACAAAACTTATTATCTACGAAAGACTTATCAGCGCCTGAATCAAAAAGTACTCTTGCATAGACATCATTTATGAGGAAAGTACCTGTAATCACATTGTCGTCCTGGACGGCTTCCTTTGCATCCATCCTGAAGACCCTAGCATTGGTCTTCTTCCCATCCTCAGTCTTCTTTGCAAGTTTTGGGCAGTTGGACTTGATATGCCCTTTTTCGTTGCAACTGTAGCACGTTGCGTCCTTCAACTTCTTGCAATCCAAGGTCTTGTGTTCCTTGGACTTGCATATCCCACATGCAAAAGTTCTCGACTGAGTCTGCGAGTTCGATTCATACCTGCACTTCCCGAAGTGCTGTCTCTTGCAGATCTTACACTTGGGCTTATCACCAGCTTGATGCCCATCCTTCTTTGACTCAGACCCCTTCTTGTGGTCACTGTTTCCTCGGTGCTTTTTGTTTGACCTTCGTGAATTGTCATCTTCACGTTTCCTTTTCTCGGCATCCTTGTTCCTCAGCGATCTCTGTCTGACCGCGTCCAGTGTGAGGGACAAAGATATATCAGCTACTGATCTGAAAGTAGCTGGCCGAGTGGCCTTCACGCTTGCCTTAATTTCTGGGGCTAAACCCCCAATGAAACGAGTTATTCTTTTAGGTTCCGGGGTCACCAAATACGGAACCAACCTCGACATTGTATTAAAGCTCGTGAGGTAAGCTTGGCAATCTAAATTTGTCATTACCAATGACAGAAAATCTAACTCAATCTTTTCGACCTCGTGCTGAGGACAGTAGTTCTCCCTAATGAGGGCAACAAATTGCTCCCATGTCATGTGGTACAATGGGATATTCCCAGTGGCTTGAATCAACGATCTCCACCAGGCTAAGGCCTCACCTTTAAACGATTGAGACACAAACTTGACCACATCCCTCTCAGCGCATCCGCTGATATCAACAACTGTGTCCATCTCATCCAACCACGTCATACAATCTATAGCTCCTTTTTCCCCAGTGAAATCCCTGGGTTTGCATGAAACAAAATATTTGTAGGAGCAACCCTTATCCTGGGTCCCTTACTTCGGTACGATCTTCAGAGATGGAACACTTTGCTGATTCGAGGACTGACGATCGTCATCAACTTTCTTGGGTCCTTCCTTCTTAGAAGGTGTGTAACACCCCGAAAACGGGTTTGGTAATTAAACCCCGTTAATACTAAAGACGGGGAAAGTACCGTTAGTGGTAAAAGTAAACTGGCAAGTATTAGGAATTAATTGAATAATCCTAATATTTATTTAAAGTGAATAAGAGCTTTCAAGAAAATAGGAAGATAAAAGGCCCGATTTAACGGGACTTAAAGTAAAACGGGTTACGACTTCCCGAACCTACTAAGCTAACTAGGAATAATTCTAACCTAGTTAGATAGTGACTTATGAGTGGGTTAAAACACTTAAATTATGAACTAAGGAAAATGGAGGGGCCAAAGATGTTAAAATTGAAACTTATGTTGCTAATTCTAATTCAAACAAAAACCAAACACCCCATTTGGGATGTCTGGTCATACAAGAACAAGCAGGGGTGATCCCCCACTCTCCAAAACCCTCAACATCACTAAACTTTCAAATTGAAGGCTCAATCCAAGCTGAAATCGAAATTAAAGCATAGATTATTGATCCTCGTCACAAGAGGATTACAAGGTATGTAAAATTAGATGAAAACTCTCAACTCGAAATTCTCATGAAATTGGGAATTTCTGAAATTTATGGTTGCATGTTAGTTTTATGATGAAATAAGAACAATACAGTGTCTAGGGACAAACCCTAGACCAATACAAGTTGAATTCATGTGAAAATCTAGTAAAATCCATAAACACCATTGTAGGTGATTAGTGGGTTATGTAGATTTTAATAAACACTAGGAAATTGGGTGATATTCTAGTGTAATTTGACAATTGTGAAGTGGCTTCAGAATTATAGAAGCTAACAACTTTGTAAGACGGTTGATTTATGTGAAATTAGGGCTAAGAGATAAGCTAGAGACTTGATAAATAAACATGTAAAATTTTGCCCTTAAAGTGTTTGTTGAAATGCCTCAAAGAAGACTCGAAATTAGAATTTTTATAGTTAAAACACCTAATTGTGATGTTTTGGCTATTATGAAAAATGTGATTAAAAAGAGTTCTAAATGTGATAAACGTGGTTAGAACTTTGGTTAAAATGGTGGTCTAAAGATAACGCCTACCGGGTAATTAAAGAATGCTAAAACTAGTTGATGAACTCGAATATGCAATTAGTATACTAATGGGCATTTGACTTTTAAAAAGTCAAACTGACCTACGATGTGATGAATGATAATTAGACATAGAAAATAAGTGAGGTGGAATAGTCGTGATTGTTAATGACTAATTTAACTGCCTTGTAAATGATTGACAATAGTTTGACGCGTAATAAGCTAGGTGAAAGCTTGGAGGAGGGAGCGGGTCAAACGGAGCAAGTACGGAAAGAAAAGCGTGGCGTGGATGCGAGGTAAGTGTAATTTACACACTTATGTAGAATACCTGTTTATTCGATACGTTGTAAACGTGATAACGATAATATTGGAAATATGGAAATTTGTCAAGTGTCGACTAATGTAAATCAAGGTTAAAAAGATACCCATGGCGTAAGCCGAAATGGGTTGAATTTGTAAGAAAAGAGTGTAAAAGAAAATGGGTATGGTTATAAAATCTGGGATGGGATGGATGTATGAATTGGAAATCAAAAACGATGTTTTTGATTAAATAGATAATGTTGAGCATATAGTCCAAACGGGTCGAATGGTGGTGATAACACCATTTGACAATATCGACTAATGTGGTTGTCAAGTCTTATGTTAACAGGACCGGTTAGCAAATCAGATAATTGCGTCACCATTGGTGGTGTGATAATGAAAACGAGGTATAAATCGGGTCTACTTGTTGATCCGGGCCAGGTACGCATAATTATGTTGTAGTTAAAAATGCTACTTTGGTCGAATAATTTGAGAGAGAGTCCTTCCTCATAAAAGGACTAAAATCGACCAAAAAGAAAATGGGTATGGTTATAAAATCCGGGATGGGATGGATGTATGAATTGGAAATCAAAAACGATGTTTTTGATTAAATAGATAATGTTGAGCATATAGTCCAAACGGGTCGAATGGTGGTGATAACACCATTTGACAATATCGACTAATGTGGTTGTCAAGTCTTATGTTAACAGGACCGGTTAGCAAATCAGATAATTGCGTCACCATTGGTGGTGTGATAATGAAAACGAGGTATAAATCGGGTCTACTTGTTGATCCGGGCCAGGTACGCATAATTATGTTGTAGTTAAAAATGCTACTTTGGTCGAATAATTTGAGAGAGAGTCCTTCCTCATAAAAGGACTAAAATCGACCAAAACGCCCTTGTAGGCTAAATGGAACAAACGACCCTTAAAGGTTGTTTGGAAATGAGTTTTATGACTAGGTAAATACTTAGAATAAGTATAGAAGCTGAAAGAGGTATTATATTAGCCAAATGGCACTATTTGAGTTTTTGCCGTAAAATAATGATTCGAGAGGTAAAATTTGGTTTATATTGATCACCACATTAAACCTACCTTAAATACAGTTGAGGCGGAAGATTATAGGATAAGAAATGTGGTAATGGAATGCTAGAAGCAATCGAAAGCTATTTTAGGCTCGAAAGTGCTTAAATACCCTTAACGGGTCAAAATAAGCATACGAGCGAAAATGGGTTTAAATTGTGTAACCAACCTGTGATTAGAACCTAATATGGTATGTAACATTAATTTGAAGAAGTATAGGTGATATAGGAATCAAACAAATATGTTTGTTTGATAAAATGCATAAACGGGTTAAAATTCGGTAAAAAGGTAACGAGTCGAAGGCTTAGAAGTCTAAAAATTTATTAAGTTGGATGTTGGATTTTAACTCCATATGATGGAGAATTAAATTACGGACGCGTAGGAAAAAGAATCGGGTAAAACAGATCAATAACGAAGAAGATATGCTCGTTTCCGTGAAATCAGGTCATGCTGGGTATGTACAGCAACTGATTAAACATCAGTCTGTGAAAAAGGGGCCTAGCGTCACGCGACGCCCCCTAACTCCGGTAAGTTATTGAATTTTTCTCTTTTAACCCATGTAACTTGTTTGAACTTAATATTTGACTATCAAAACTAACTTTTAAGTTGGTTTTGATCTTAGGTGATGTTGGGCATGCTACGGATGACGATCAAGCAGTTACGAAGAACCGAACACACGAGATTAAAGCTTCCGCACGGCGTTACGTCATAACTTTTAAATGGCGAACTTATTTATATTATGTTGAAAACTTTTAAGTTGTAAAAGTTTTAAATTACTCGTATTTTCTAAGGATACTTAATCGTAATTACATGTTTGATATCGTATTTATACGTAAAATTTTAAAATAATAATATGGGTGTTACAAGGTGGTGGCTTGCTGTGAGCCTCAGATTGAGTCTTAGGGACAGACTTAGAGCGGGGTGCAGATGAGGCTTTACTATGAGTCCCACTATACTCCTTAAATTGCTCCTCTACTTCTTTAGACACAGTTGTATCGATCAGTTTACGAAGCTCTCCTCTGGTTATATTAATTCTAGCATTGTCATTATTCTCCAGAGGATGACTGATAATCTCGTCCGAGTGAGCCATTTGTCTTGAACTGTTACATAAAAGATTGACAATAATTTATTTGGGAGTTTATTAAGGAATTGTCTTTTAGGGCAATTCATTAACCATGGTAAACATAGACCATATTTGATTAATTTGTTACTCACATTTATTTAGGATTTTAATATAACTTATCCTAATTATAAAACAATAACAGTTTTATTAGTAGCACAAAAGGCCGAGTCACAAAGACATTTTAAATTATAAGCCATGATTTCAGAGAATCAAGGCATCAAGGTTTGAACATAGTTCTTTACCTTTTTCAGACAGGGTTGCAGACTACTACTGTCTTTTGTCTCATATGAAAATGAGCAGGGCCCGTAGGCACTATATTACCAATGTATGGTCCAAATATGATCATCTTAACTGATGATTTAAACCCATGATTCATAGATCATTAAGTTGGGTTAAGAATCTTTGAAAGAATCCTTATTATAAGAATGACGTGTGTGATCTTAACGAATCACGTCTGCCAGGAGCGTTAACATGTTTTCAGATGTTAACAGGGATTTGAATCTTTTTAACAGGTTTTACCATCTTGGCCAGGTCTTATAATGACATGCAGGCTAGGTTATACCTTTAAGATCCTTAGTTAATATTTAAATAGGCAGATTATTTTTTTTAAAGGAAAGATTTCGATTCATTTATTTCATATAAAATTTATTTATGCATATAATGGCAAAAATGAAATTTATAAACTAAACATTCCATTAATTATTAAAAGATTACACATCGCCCTAAACGGGACTTTTTAACAGAACGAGTTACCCACGCAGGGGTCAAACTGAATACTAGTCCACGTAGGGACTTAAACAAACAACATACCCTCGTAGGGGTTAACAGAAAGATAGGCCAACGCTGGGGCTCAAAACAGCAAGACAGACCCACGCAGGGGCTCAACTGAAAACAAGGAAAAATGCAATCAATAATTGAAGGATTCAATGGTCCTTCTTGCTCTTCCCTTTTATTAAACTTGTCAATCCCTGGAAGAAACTTTGTCGCTCCCTGCGATCTCTGTGAAAATCTCGCTCGACCTGGTCCAATCTTTGAAGAATTTCTTCCCGCTCGGGTGGGGAAAACCGGGGCGGCTGCGATTGTTGCCGAATTATAGGTCTAGCAGGTATTTGGTACCCATGAGTTGGGTACCCTACTCCCCAAGGAGCTCCATACGGTCCTTCAGGATGAAGGGCGTTATAGTTGGCCGCTACCAAGTATGGGTCGGCTTCAGCGTAATGATAGTTGGTGTGAGCTGGCTGCTCAAACAGGTTGTACGCCATCGAACCAGTGTATGCTGGAATCGGGTTATCAAAACCCATCGGTGGTGGCTGCGGTGCAACTGGGTTTGAAGGTCCACCCATTTGCAGGTCTTCCTGTAGTGGCGGATAATGACTGCCACTTGAGTGACGAGGAGAGCTAAAGTGAAAGTCTCCTCCTCGCGCGGACATCCGAGCGCCTGTCCTCCTACGCCTTGGCAGTTCTGGAGGTGCTTGATGAACTGGCGGCGGTGGAGGCGGTGGCGTGACTGCCACGAATCGTGAATCCCTAGAGGGATCCTGCTGCTGCTGCTGGTGAGGTGGCGAATGATGCGAGGGTGTAAAATACCACTCGTACTGGTTAAACCATGCCTGGTAACTGTCTGGACCACGGTAGGGTGATCCATGAAAAGACGAACCATCAGAGACCTCGATAGGATGGTTAGGGGTCCCGGTTGCAGGCTCGACGGGATCCGTGTCTTCGTCCATGTCCTCTGCATGATCGCCGGAGAAATGATCCTCCGGCCCCAATGGGTTTGATGCGTATTCTAGTGTTATATATATTAGGTGTATATTTTAAGCCCCTTTAACACTTTTTAGTCAAGTTTTAAATTTATAAAACACGATATTTACTAACACTAGACACACATATGGGCAAGTGCACCCATCGTGAGCGTAGTATAGTGTTGGTAAGATACCGAGGTCGTCCAAGGACACAAGAGCTTTTAGTACCGGTTTATCCTCAACGTCTAATCAAATCAAAAAGTTTTAGAAAAATGTTTTAAACTAAGAAAAATAAAAACTAACTAAAATGCTGAAAATAAAAATAAAAAGAAAAAACAGATAGACAAGATGAATCACTTGGTTCCGACTCGTATCTAGTGTAACCTTTGATTATTTCCGCACTTTTGCACTATTTTAAGAGATTATCTTAGTTATTGTAGTAGGCCCCTCTTTTGAAGGTGACGTTACCCTCACCCCAGTAGTTTGAGTCAGCAAGGATACAATCCTAAAAGGGTGGATTATTGGAAGATAATTAATTAAGTTATTAATGCAAATTATGGTAGGCCCCTCTTTTGGAGATGACGTTACCCTCGACTAAGTAGTCTGAGTCAGCAGTGATACAGTCCTAAATAGCCGGGTTATAGTATTAATAGTAGTTAACTTATGAGGGGATCAAAGAGTTTGGACCCCCGCCATCCAATACCGTTAGGTATTGAAGGAGGTCCTACTAAATTTGACCCAGGTCCATTGCAGGACCTCTAAACGCTGAACAATGGCAAGACCTTTACCAAACCGTTCCCTTAACCCCCGACCAGGTAGCCAACATACCTCCATATAGACCGTGGAGATATGAATGGTGAAAATCTTTTATTTTATATAGACAGTAAAATAATGCCAAGACACCACGGAAAAACGATAAGGAAAGATCACCTTCAACATAAGCAACTAGTTATTAAAGTCATTAATACAAAACCAAGTAAAAGTGCAAAAGATTAGAAATAAAAAGTACTACACTAGACACTTTGTCTTCACCAAGTGATGTAAGAGACTTAGGCAAACATGGCCTTGATTGTCAAGAACTCTTACGATCAATCTTGGATCCCGAGACGACTCACACACTCTACGATGGACAATGGATGATGGTGGTGGATGATGGTGTTATGGTGGTGGTGGGTGGTGGGTGAAGTGTGAGAGAGGTGGTGTGCCAAGGGATGGTTTGAGCTTGAGCCAAGCACTTCTATTTATAGGCTGAACAGAAGCTCAGGCACGGCCCCGTGTCCAGTGGGCACGGCCCCGTGTCCACATCCTTCTCTTTCTTCATTTAATGCAGTTTTGTCTTTTTAGTTGACCACGCCCCCGTGTCCGCTGAGCACGACCCCGTGGTGCAGAAGAATCTTTGTACTATGCAGATTTGCTGGATTGTGCGAATCTTATAGTTGACCACGGCCCCGTGTCCGCTGAGCACGGCCCCGTGGTGGGCAATAGAAGCTTCTACCACTTTCTCTTTTCTGCTGACACTTGGGCACGCCCCCGTGCTGGCTGAGCACGGGGCGTGTTCAGGTTTCTGATCTCTTATTTTGCTTGGGAAGATGCTGTCGTGGGGTCGGGCATGTCACGTCTTGTTCCTTTTCTTGTATTTATGTTGGATTTTGATGTCTTTTTGCTTCTTTTGTTAATTTGAGCTCATTTAATCCTAAAAATACAAAAGGAAGACAAAAGCACACTTTTTCCAACATTAGTACTAAAAAATGGTTAGTTTTATGCCTCATTTGATGAAATTTATATGTTGCATTTTTAACACATCAAATACCCCCACACTTGAATCTTTGTTTGTCCTCAAGCAAAACTCTTTAATATGTGGCTATTACACTCCCAAATGGAATGGGTAGAGAAGAAGGTTTTTGGGCTTGTCGTAGAGCGTCGGGATTTCCAAGATTCTTTATTTAATTTTATTTTTATTTATTTACAATCCTATTCGTCATGATTTATTTAAAACTTTTCATAAGATAAATTACTTATTAGGGCATAACATGCCTCTTTAAAATTTTATTTATATACAAGTTCACATACCTCACGGGGATCACTCAACACTCGGCCGAAAATGTATTTTTGTGGATCACTCGAGAGCGGCATGGAACTTACTCCTACCATAGGCTTGCCAAGCAATCAATCCTCCTCATTTTTAACTTATATACCTTTGTAAATATCAAGAGGACTTTGTGGGTGAAGGGTTAGGCTTGGGTTAAAGGTAGGTGGTTGGGTTGGTGGTTGGTGGTTAGTGGTTAGTAGAAAAAGGGCTAAAAAGCGTAACAAGTGTCGGTTTTCGTATGACTTTCTATTTTTGTAATTTTTATTTTGATGAAGCTTTTATTCAAACAAAGTTATTTTTAATGAACTTGTTTGTTTATTTTCTTTTGCTTCATCATCAACAATTTTTTTTTTTTTTTTGAAAAGTTATACGAAAAATCGAACTTGTTACTAAAACAAAGGGGTAAAAAATGAAAAAGGTTTTGGTGGGTAAAAAGGGTGTTTGGTTTGGGTTATGAAATGAAAAGGTTTAGGCTCAAAGGGGCTAACTAGGGGGATTTTGGTAAAAAAAAAATAATGGTGTAGAAATAAAAAGGTTTAGTCCTAATGCCTCCATCATTTACTTACTCGGGTTTAAGTTGGTAAGGATCGAGAATGTATCGTCATGGCAAGTTCTAGAGTCGTAAGAACCAGGCGGCTATTCACACAAGAAACGAAAATGAGCATTTAGTCAAATGATATGTAAGTGTTTGCTCAATAAAGGCTCAAAACTCACTTTTGTGGGAATGGGTTTTTTATGTGATCAAGTATATATAATTAAATTTTAACTAAACTTGTCGTGCTTTTTCATAATTTTCTTATGTTGGTTCTTTTTATCACGACGCTATCGGTTGTAAATTTGTAAAAATACAACCTTTTTGAGAACTTGAATTTCCCGAGTTAAACCTAGACAAGAAAAAAATGAAAATTTTTGAAAAAAATTGGGGTGATTAGCGATTCCAATAGAGTTTTGTGTAAGGCTTGTATTTAGGACTTGTAAGATTCAAGGTTTAGCATCCCCCCACACTTAAATTACACATTGTCCTCAATGTGTCCCAAAAATAAGTTTTTAGGTTGATTGAATGTGTAAAAGGTGTGAAAAAACAAAAATTTTTGTGTTACTGGGCGCTGAACACGGCCCCGTGTTATCCGGGCACGGCCCCGTGTTCAAGTTCCAGTAACAAAATTAAAACAAGAGAAACAGAAGTCTGGACACGGGGGCGTGTTGGGTGAACACGGCCCGTGTCCAGTTACCTGAACTGGATCTTTTTCTGCAGACTGTGCAGCACGGGGTCGTGTTGGGTGGACACGGCCCGTGCCGAGCTTACTGTAAATGAAGAAATTTGTTGGACGGTTCTGTTTTCCTGCATGGAGTGCTGGTTCAAGTTTCCCTTGCATCCTTTGCCATCTCAAGTGTGTTTTATTCCTGAAAATTAAAACTAACTAGAAAACATAAAAATTAATCTAAGCTAAACTAAGGATAGTTCCGCGGAATGCCTCCGTGGTGCGCCACGTTTATAAGGGTCCTTGGCTAGACCCAAAGCCTGGTCATATGTTACCCAAGTGGGATGTATTGCATCCCATGTTACACCGTCGGAGAGCGTCATCCAAGCTTGAGTCTATGACCTTCATGTAGTTGACCGGGTCTTCTTCCTCTATTTTCTTTCCACATTCAAACTTCACTTCCTCGTCCCCAAACTTCAATGTTAACGTTCCGTCATTCATATCCACCACTACTTGGGCGGTGGCTAGAAACGGCCTCCCGAGGATGAGAGGGACATCGGTGTCTTCTTCCATGTGTAGGATGACAAAGTCGGTTGGAAAAACGAAGTTGTCAACCTTGACCAGTAGATTTTCAGCGACACCTTGTGGAAATTTGACGGACCTGTCGGCGAGTTGTATGCTCATCTTTGTAGGGCTTGTTGTTCCTAGGCCGAGTCGTTTGAACATTGACGTGGGCATGAGGTTAATGCTAGCCCCAAGATCGGCTAATGCATTACGAACGGGGGACTTCCCAATCGAGCAAGGAATTGTGAAGCTCCCGGGATCGATTTTCTTTTGTGGAAGTTTGTTGAGTACTAAAGCGGAGCATTCTTCGCCTAAGTTAACTAATTGCAATGATTCAATTTTCCTTTTGTGAGTGAGGAAATCCCTCATGAATTTTGCATATTTAGGCATTTGGGTAAGGACCTCAATAAAAGGAATATTGACATGCAATTGTTTTAGTAAACTTTCGAACTTTGCAAATTGCTCATCGGTCTTTTGACGATTTAACCTACCGGGGTACGGAATTGGAGGAGTCTTGGTGGGCTCTTGATTTGGTGAAGAAGCCTTTTCTGGTTGAGGTGTAGGTGAAGTCGTGCTTTGGCGTTGGCTTCCTTCAACTGGTGGTAATGGGGCATCCTCGGGACCCACGGTTCGGTTTCTCAATGTGATGAGGTGTACTTGCGCCTTTGGGTTGGTTTCGGTATTACTTGGTAACGCGCCTTGTGGTCTCTCGGAGAAATTTTGAGCTAGTTGATTTAATTGTTTTTCAACGTTTTGAATGCTAGCTTGTTGATTTCTAAAATTCGATTCCAATTGTTGAAATCGATCCGAGTTTTTCTTTTCGGTGTCGGAGATGAGGCGAGATACGGTATCTTCAAGCCTTTCTCTTCCACCTTGTTGTTGAGAGAAATTTTGTGGTTGTTGAAAATTAGTCCGTGGGTTTTGTTGGTTACTACTATTGCCGGGATCTCTCCAACCAAGATTTGGGTGGTTACGCCATCCTTGGTTGTAGGTACCCGTTGGAGGACCCGACGGCCTAGGTCTATTATCAATGTAGTTTACCGTTTCTGCTTGTTCATCTAATTCTTTCATACAACTCCAATTTTCATGTGACCCACCACACCCTTCACAAGCCATAACCGAGGCCGTTTTTGTCGTTTCTAGCCTTTTGATTTTCGAAGAGAGGGCATCGATTTGGGCTTGTAAAGAGGTGTTTTCATCAACCTTATGGGCGCCCGGGGCAATAGATTTATTACCTCGGGGAGTGTGCCATTGAAAATTGGTTTGGGCAATTTCCTCAATTTGATTATATATTTCATTTGGGCGACGATTACCTAAAAGTCCCCCGGAGCTTGAATCAAGTGTTTGTCTTGTGTGTGGCAACAACCCATTGTAGAAAGTGGATACTTGTTGCCATACCGCTAGACCGTGATGAGGACACTTTCTTAGAAGCTTCTTGAACCTTTCCCAAGTTTCATATAAGGATTCCCCATCCTCTTGTGAGTATGTATTAATTTCAGTCATTAATTTAGCCGTTTTAGCAGGAGGGAAATACTTATATAGAAACTTTTGGGCTAGTTCATCCCAGGTGTTTACCGAGCCAACTGGGAGGGTGTTAAGCCAAGCTTTAGCTCGGTCTATTAGTGAAAATGGAAACATCCTAAGGCGGATGGCGTCGTTTGATGCTCCATTGATCCGAAAAGTATCACATATTTCCAAGAAATTAGTAATATGTAGATGGGGATCCTCGTCCGCAAGCCCATGGAAGGTTGCGGAGTTTTGGAGCATTTGTATCAAATGCGG
Source organism: Helianthus tuberosus (assembly GCA_030545235.1). Classification (NCBI taxonomy): domain Eukaryota; kingdom Viridiplantae; phylum Streptophyta; class Magnoliopsida; order Asterales; family Asteraceae; genus Helianthus; species Helianthus tuberosus. The sequence continues at coordinate 97,850,495 of CM060433.1, read as the reverse complement.
CCGAAGTTCGAAGTTGTTGGCTTCGACATTCGGCGCATTGATAGCGGCGCCGAGATTGCCTACGGTGGGCCGTAGGTAATCCATGAGGGTACGTTGGTCCGCCATTGGAAGTGGGTCCCCCGAAACTTTCTCTTGATTTTTAGCTTTAAGTCTTTTTCTGAGAAAGCGTTCGGGTTCTTCTAGAGGTTCTTTTATGTCTCTACTAGAACTGGAGCGCATGCACTGCGTAGGAGGTTCAAATGTAGCGCCTGGGTTCCAAGTCCTGCAATAAAAACAGAAAAGAACGTTGGTCAGAATGTTCACCACGGCCCCGTGCTCGGTGAACACGGCCCGTGGTCAGAGATACAGTGATTGTTTTCTGGATCCCTGTTACTGGGAGTTGGACACGGCCCCGTGTTGCACCGACACGGCCCCGTGTTCAGCTCTATGTAACTCAGAAAATAAAAACTGCCAGTGATGATGCTGGGCACGGCCCGTGTCCGACCAGGCACGGCCCGTGCTGAGCTCTGCAGAAGCTGAAAAACTAAAAAAATCCTAAAAAAAATGAAAAACAAGAAAAACGATTAGGCCGTTGATTCCTAACTTTCTTAAAATCCTTGTGTCCCCGGCAGCGGCGCCAAAAACTTGATGCGTATTCTAGTGTTATATATATTAGGTGTATATTTTAAGCCCCTTTAACACTTTTTAGTCAAGTTTTAAATTTATAAAACACGATATTTACTAACACTAGACACACATATGGGCAAGTGCACCCATCGTGAGCGTAGTATAGTGTTGGTAAGATACCGAGGTCGTCCAAGGACACAAGAGCTTTTAGTACCGGTTTATCCTCAACGTCTAATCAAATCAAAAAGTTTTAGAAAAATGTTTTAAACTAAGAAAAATAAAAACTAACTAAAATGCTGAAAATAAAAATAAAAAGAAAAAACAGATAGACAAGATGAATCACTTGGTTCCGACTCGTATCTAGTGTAACCTTTGATTATTTCCGCACTTTTGCACTATTTTAAGAGATTATCTTAGTTATTGTAGTAGGCCCCTCTTTTGAAGGTGACGTTACCCTCACCCCAGTAGTTTGAGTCAGCAAGGATACAATCCTAAAAGGGTGGATTATTGGAAGATAATTAATTAAGTTATTAATGCAAATTATGGTAGGCCCCTCTTTTGGAGGTGAAGTTACCCTCGACTAAGTAGTCTGAGTCAGCAGGGATACAGTCCTAAATAGCCGGGTTATAGTATTAATAGTAGTTAACTTATGAGGGGATCAAAGAGTTTGGACCCCCGTCATCCAATACCGTTAGGTATTGAAGGAGGTCCTACTAAATTTGACCCAGGTCCATTGCAGGACCTCTAAACGCTGAACAATGGCAAGACCTTTACCAAACCGTTCCCTTAACCCCCGACCAGGTAGCCAACATACCTCCATATAGACCGTGGAGATATGAATGGTGAAAATCTATTATTTAATATAGACAGTAAAATAATGCCAAGACACCACGGACAAACGATAAGGAAAGATCACCTTCAACATAAGCAACTAGTTATTAAAGTCATTAATACAAAACAAGTAAAAAGTGCAAAAGATTAGAAATAAAAAGTACTACACTAGACACTTTGTATTCACCAAGTGATGTAAGAGACTTAGGCAAACATGGCCTTGATTGTCAAGAACTCTTACGATCAATCTTGGATCCCGAGACGACTCACACACTCTACGATGGACAATGGATGATGGTGGTGGATGATGGTGTTATGGTGGTGGTGGGTGGTGGGTGAAGTGTGAGAGAGGTGGTGTGCCAAGGGATGGTTTGAGCTTGAGCCAAGCACTTCTATTTATAGGCTGAACAGAAGCTCGGGCACGGCCCCGTGTCCAGTGGGCATGGCCCCGTGTCCACATCCTTCTCTTTCTTCATTTAATGCAGTTTTGTCTTTTTAGTTGACCACGCCCCCGTGTCCGCTGAGCACGACCCCGTGGTGCAGAAGAATCTTTGTACTATGCAGATTTGCTGGATTGTGCGAATCTTATAGTTGACCACGGCCCCGTGTCCGCTGAGCACGGCCCCGTGGTGGGCAATAGAAGTTTCTACCACTTTGTCTTTTCTGCTGACACTTGGGCACGCCCCCATGCTGGCTGAGCACGGGGCGTGTTCAGGTTTCTGATCTCTTGTTTTGCTTGGGAAGATGCTGTCGTGGGGTCGGGCATGTCACGTCTTGTTCCTTTTCTTGTATTTATGTTGGATTTTGATGTCTTTTTGCTTCTTTTGTTAATTTGAGCTCATTTAATCCTGAAAATACAAAAGGAAGACAAAAGCACACTTTTTCCAACATTAGTACTAAAAAAGGGTTAGTTTTATGCCTCATTTAATGAAATTTATATGTTGCATTTTTAACACATCAGGTTAAAACCCACCGGTTCTTTTATGTAGTTTGCCGGGTTAAACCGGCCCTGAAAAACAGGTGTGGGGTTACCAAAGGAATTATGCGATAGGGATCGCTGAAGAGGTATATAAGAAGGTTGTGGGTTATTGGGCTCGTTTTCCGACTGTGGCCCATAGGAGTTATGATAGGGAGGCGTTGAACTGTGCGATACAGACCGTCTAGCAGGCTCAAAAAGGTTCCTCCTGTTCTCTCGAGGATCGGCACTCGCGGTGGTAGAAGGAGCTCGCCTTTGCGAAGGCCCGGCTTCGTGATCATTGGGGGCAGTGATTGGCCCCTTGCCTCGTCCTCTTCGTCTGAAAAATCTTGGTGGCATATTTAGACCTGTCAATATAATATGAGATAACAACAAAAATATATAAAATAAAAGACATAGTTAAAAATAAATTGAAACAAATTTGGATTGTTCCTATGTTCTTTGTCTAGACTCGAAAATTTATGAATGTGCAATTGTGTCATTGAGATTAAACACAAAAGGCTAGTGTTTAATTCACTCAATGTTGGCTCTGATACCAACCTGTCACACCCCGATATTTCCACGTTTGACCGGTGGGCCCGGTGGGGGAGTATCGTGACGTAGTTGGTAACATAATAGTCAAACAACACAATATTTAATATGCACAGCGGAAGCAAAGATAGATGTATTTCAACCGAATATAATATTGTAATATCGAGTATCACAACATTCGAAAGTTTATCCACAGGTGGAACGAAATAAAATGGAAACAGTAGTTCAACAGACTTTAGGCATCTTAAGCTTGCGAGACTCTTATTGATGCTAAGGAGAAATCCAGCCTATTACGAGTAGTACCTGCATTTAATCTTTTTGGGAAAATACGTCAGTTTACACTGGTAAATACAATTCACCGACTCATTATAAAATGATTAAAAATTTATTTGGATGCACATGGCACAAACATTTTATAACTTGGGATAATTATTTAAATATATAAACTTGTAAAAGAATTACATGTTCCTTATGCGTTCAGTAGCCCGGTTCATGCCGGGTTAAAGATCAATAGACACACCGCATTATTTATTTATGCATTGACGAGTGTACGCCTACACTCCGCGCTTAGGTCGTGGCCATTTCGTAAAATGATGCCATGGATATCCGGGACATGGTTATTAACCTCCCAAAGGCGTTAAGCAAACAAAACATATTTTAAACGGGTCATCTCGATAATACTTAACCACCAATCGATTAAGGTCGAATGCCCGACCAAGCGGTATTTTATATATACCGTACCCCAAGCCCGTATAAGGGAAAATAAGTTAAAAGTATTTACCATTGCAAGTATAATTCACAAACAGCAAATGCCAGTAGCTTTTACTGGTCCTCCTATTCTGGAACGAAGGTTTATAATAACCTATTAGAATCCTAACGGGTCTTTAATTAAGCCTAAACTTAGACCGGTTAGTTTCAAAGATACGGTTCGTACGCACGATTAAGCAAAGACCGGGATAGAATGTGATTTAGACCCGTCAAGTTTGAAGACTTGCTTAATATGGGTATATTATTCACATTCTGGATTTTGAGATAAAAACGATAAGGTTTGACCCGTTTCGGCCAATTTATGCAAACTAGTTACATAAACCGAACCGAACGCACGAGAGGCGTAACGGGTAACCGTAAGAGCCATATACATGTTTCCTAAGTTAATATGCCTCAAATATGTTGTGACATCAGTAAGATATTGTAACACCCATACTATTTCAATGTTAATATATATATAATTAAAGTAAGCATTTTATAAGAAAATGCCACTTATCAAAACTTTTACATCGTGAGTATTTAAACATGTTTACAACATTCTAAAACATGGTTTAAAATGTTTACATATTCCACTTTTTACAAAACAAAACTAGATAATTGCGGAAGCTTCAAAAGTGTGTGTGTGTTCAGTTCTTCAAAGACATGCTTGATCGCCATCCGAAAAGACCCCATCATTACCTAGAGTCAAAACCACTTAAAAGTTAGTTTTGACATTAATATAGTGCATATAAACAAGTTCCGACATCGAAATATGAAAAATAAAATAAGATTTCAAAACTGATCCTGTCGCGTGTCGCGGCAGGATCCGTTCCCTTTGTCGCGTGGCGCGGGATCCCCCGCGAGTCGCGCCAGTTCACTGAGTCTCCCCCGCGTGGTGCGGGGGAATACGTTTTCCAGCAGGTTCATTGCTGAATCCTGCAATTACTGCCAGCTCCGAAATTTCAAGTTTTTAACTTCATTTGACCATAACTTTTGACTCGTAAGTCCGTTTTAGGCGATTCTTTTTCCTAAACGTCTGTAAATTCATTACCAACGTATTTATTAAGATTTTTATACCGAAAATTTAACTTACGGACCGAAAAAATAAATGTCATTATGCATTTATTCGACCCATTATAAGTTTACTCAATTTGCTACTATTTAACTAGTAAACCTAGGCGCTTATTACCCAACTTCCGGGGCTTACTATCACCGGCACTTTAATACCAAGTCTATGGCTTCATGCTCTTGTAACCGTTATCGCCATCGCTATCTACTTAAGATATTAACACTACAATGTACACCATTATTCAACCCGTTTGGCTCATCTACGGAATCCTCCATTTTTTATGACTACCAAACGACTACAACCAATTCTTAACCTACGGATTTAAGTAACGAACATGGTCGCTACAATTAACACAACTTGTATTCTACAATGTAACCGTACATAATTAAATAACAATTCACTTAATGTAACGGGTCAAGTTACATACTTGTGTAATTTATCAACATTGGTTTCTAACCATAATTACCCATTCCCGGGCTTATCAACCTTATGCATATCACATCTATTCCATGACCTACGCTCTTTTAATTCCAATTTAATTAGTGACGTTTAAGTCACTTCAAACACTAACATTTCGACCGTTATTTAAACCGTTTGGTTGTCTAACGGAATTCACCATTTCATCAACATACCAAACTTCTTACCACAAATATTCTAATCCGTTTCTTTATCTAGTGAGCTACATCACTTTATTTACATTCCAAAATGACAATTTAACCATATCGTCAACCAACATATCTGACTAACCTTTTGACCCGCTTGGTTTGTCGCGTGAACTTCGTCACTTCTATGACATACCAAACTCACATTTGACACTACAATCTCATCAACATTTCTAAGACTATTGTTTATGCATATTGTAACGAAACCGAAAGTTACGTACCTTTAAAGCACACCTTTCAAGCGTGTATCACCTCCAGTTTGTCCGCTTGACGTTCCGGATTCTTCGCCTAAAGAGTTCAATTCACAATAAGTTTAGAACTCTTTCACAAGCTTTAACGCATAATTCTCTACAATGATCAAATCTGCGTTTTTACCCAACTTTTAACATTTTAACCCTCACTTAGGCGTTCCATCGAACACCTAGCGGGTCAGATTTTTATATAAACAAAACCAAGTTCATGACTTGTAATTATCATCTAAACTAACTTTAATTAGTCAATTCTACATATATCTTAACATCAATATTTCTGAAATTTATTCTAAATTTCAGATTTATGTTAGAACAAGATCAAAATTCTAAGGCTTATCAAGTTTTCTTCAAGTTTATTAATCACCTACAATGGTGGTTATAAACTCTATAATTATCATGAAATCTTTTAACAAGATTTCACCTAGGGTTCATCCCTAGACACCATATTTCTTCTAATTACATTCATGCATGACACAATCAAGCTAAATTTCGATCTTTCATAATTAACCTAGAACTTGAGATGAATCAAAATACTAGAATTTTGCATACCTTGTGATCCCTTCAGTGAGGTGATCACTAATTCGTGTTTAGAACTTGATTTGGGACTGAATTGAACCTCCAACTGATCAATTTTTAGTGAAACTAGGGTTTGAAGGGGAGCTCTTGGTCGCCCCCTGCTTCTCAATCGACCAGACACCCTTTTGGGTGTGTTTGGTTTGTTTTTAATTTTGTTTATGAAATCAAGTTTCAATTTTGACAACATAGGCCCCTCCACTTTTATTTAGCTTAAATCTTTGGCAATTTAACTTCATTCATGCTTTAAAACAAGACAACCAACTAACTAGGTTATTTATTTCCTAGTTAGTTTATTCTCGTTTATTTCATACTTTATAATTCTAATATAAATTTTTAAAATTTCGGGATGTTACAGATATCTTTTATTATGCCCGAAAAGAATTTAAACACAAACTATGCCCCGTAAGGGTAGTTTGGTCATTTACAAGGTTATAAAAGAGTTTAAGTATTAACCTGAGTTACAGGTCTGATGTAATCAGCAAAAATACTCAATTTAATAAGTTATAACAGTAGGGTAAAGTATATATGTGAAATTTATCAATTATAACCAAACTATGCACCGTAGGGGCATTTTGGTAATTTCACATAAGCCGAAAAGCTCAAAACTGAAGTCTGAGTTAAACAACTTTTGCTTACTATAAAAATATTATAATTTACCTAAAATATCAGTAGGTATCAACCCTTGTATGTTTAAAATAGTTTTAGTACATACTAAACGTTAAAAACGCTTAAAAAGGCGATTATGAGCCATTTCCGGGTTCTATATAGAAATCTGACATTTTTAATATTCCAGTAGGTTTTAAATAATTTATTTATCATATGAAATCAGTAGAAAAAGGTTTGGGGTCAAAAAGATATGTAAAACTCATTTTATAGCCCAAAAGGGCAAAACCGACAATTACCGAATAAAGCTTATAGCTCTAAGTTATGCTCAGCCTAAAATTAATTAAAAATATTCAAAAATCCCAAAATAATATATTACATCAGTAGGTAATAAATTTGATATCAAAAAGTAGGTTTAAGTAGGCTATATGCTAATTATGCCGTTTAATCGCTAAAGAAGCTTTCTAATTACGCTAATGAGCATAACTCTCAATCTACACCTCAAACTGATGTCAAATTTTGGGTGCAAGTTTATAAATTAGTAACTAAGGTTTCTACTCTTTTACATTTTTAAAAATCACGTTTTATGGTGAAAAGGGCGTAATGGTCAACATATAGGCAATTAACGGGATCATGCATATTAATTGGATATCTAATGAACTATGGTGTATAATCCCAGAGGGTTATACTAGCATGTATCCTAGTCCAATTAAAGCTCTAAGACATTTCTAAAACATGCTTAAACGGGTCAGAACTGAAAGTCAAAGCAAAAGTCAAATTATGCGACTTTCGGTTCCGAACCGGGTCTCTACTGAAAATTGTCGGGTTGAACATGTTTAGGCATGTTCTTACATTCATTACCAAGTTATATTAATGATCAAACAGGTTGTATGGGTTCTACATTGCTAATTATGCATATATTGGAAATTAAGCATTCTGTTGACTTTTTAATAACAAGTTTGACCTGACATTTTACCTAGTTAGAGTGGGAATCAGAGGGTGCCCTTTTAAGGGTTTATTGCCCACATAATTGCCAACTTATAACTACTTTCAATTCAACTAATCACTGGGCCATCAATGATTAATCGCTAAGTCAACCATTAATTACGACGGTTTGACTTTTAAGCTAAAACTAAGCAAAAACTTAACTAAGAAATGTTAAGCATACTTACTGAAATCCTATGCACGATTAGTGATCACTTGAGTCTACTTTGGAGCTCCAGAAATGATCAGAAATGCAGAAGTGAGGTGTGATCACAATGGTTGCAACAAGGCCTTTATATAGTGCTCAAACTCAGTTAGATCATTGACAACAAGTGCTACAACTGATAATGGATTGTCCACAGGTGTCCCTAAGTGCCTAGGACTGTTTAGGGGTCGCCCATGTAGTGAAAATATCCCTTAAAAGTCGGTTAAAAGGCTGGGCAGGCTGCTGTCCATGTTTTCTCTATCTGGGGGTCTGACGCGGCCCGCGTAAGACATATTAACATCTTACGCGGCCCGCCTGAGCCTCGTATACAGATTTTACATTTTCTATTTGTTGCATATTTGTCTCTTGGCCCTTCCAAAGGTCAATCAAACTTATTTCTTGCAATTTGAGCCCTCCAACTTGACATACAAGGGTTTCAAGACTTATACCCACTTTGTTAAGTCCTTGGTCACTTTGTTATTACCCGAAAAGTCACCATTTCCAACGTTGACGCTTTAACCCCTTGTATACGAATTTGATCATAACTTTCTCATACGATAACGAAACTTTATGGAATTTTAATCATGCATTCTAGTGAGCATAATTAATCGTTACAAAGCCTCGGGTTTGATAAAAGGTCACTCAGAGGTATACTTTAAACATGTTGACACTTTTAACCCCTGTAGTTTGTAATCTCTCACTTTCTTTCATATTTAGCTTCGTATGATCCATGATTTATTCGTTTGAAGGTATGAGCATCATGTAGGGTTACTGTAAAGTATATTTATTCACTGTTGACATTTTGAACTCTTAAATTCACACACTTTCCATGTTTGTCAACTTTGGTCCTTCTAGAACATTCTTTCACACGTTCAAACCTATGACACGTGTCAATACATTATAGGACGTGAATTTTCGAGGTGTTACAATAAACGCTAACCGCTCCCGCATGCTATACGTGATTTGCTTACACAGTGTTACACTAGACCTCCTTTAGCAACGATAGTACTATAGTTTGGACTCAGCACCTGTTATGAACAGGGGTTGCTCAGGATCACATTACTTTACTTCACGTGTTCGCTTCGGTGAACATGTTTCGCGCATACTCTACTTCGCAGTCACATGGTTAGGTGGTATCATTGTTGATAGTTACATGCTTCGCCCGTTACGTGTTACATGCTGGTTATGCGTAAACGTTTTTTTTACTATATCTATGCAAACTTGTGTACTCACCTTTACTTTATGTATTGACTTTTATTTTAACGTATGTGACAGGTTGATGGTCTGTTCGCTGCAAATGGATTAGGAAGTCTAGAAACTCGCAAATAAAAATCTAGGCTATCGGACTTGTTTTGTTTTTGAGAACTCGCTATCTGTAATAATTGTTTGTTGATTATTTGTTCGTTGGTATGGGACAATGAAGCTTTAAAAATATTGGTAATGGATAGTTGTTATGGATTCTCTTGAGCAATCTGGTTCGCCTAGTGCCGCGCCCCGATGATTTCGCCATCGGTTGGGGTGTGACACCAGCGTTGGTTGGGAACGACGACGCTTCCAATAGTATACGTTTGATGTTGTCGTCGTCAACAGTCGATGATGTCGCCAGATCTGTTGATGAACTGGTGTACGTTTGATGTTGCCGTCGTCATGTCAAACACCAGAACCTGCCACCACCAGTGCTCAACTCATTTTTCTCTGTCAAAACACACCACAACCCCGCCCCCTCTCATTCCTAAAGCTCTCTCTGTCTCCTCTACGATTCTCTCTACATAGATCTAGGGTTTCGTTTGAAAACACAACCAACACACAATAGATATTGGATTTAGAGATTTGGGGGTTTGCTTTCAAATCGTAAGGATAGAACGGTTTTAGGTGCCAAAATACTAATAGTTGTGGTCTTTGGTGGTTCTGGTGTTAAGAGAGCTGAAAGGGTGAGAGATGTGTCTTTTATAAAAGGGTAGGTGGAGAAGAAGGAATAAAGAGGGTAGGGTTTAGATGGTGGTTGTAGATTTCATCGGAGATGTGAAGTTGTCTCGCCGGATATGGTGACTGGAAAAGTAATCAGAGATAGAGGGAGGCAGTGATGATGACATTGGATATCATATGGTGGTGTTTGGATCGTGGGTTCTTGTTCCATTGTGTAGTTTAGAGGTGGGGTATAGAGTAAAAAATATTTGTTTTAATTTTGGTCTAAAACTTTAAGTTTATTACATAGATAGTCTCTAAGAGAATAAAATTACCAATCTACCCTCATGTGCAAGGCACATGATTAGACTTAACTGGAAACTTTAACCAGGTTAGGGCCAAAGGACCTAGAGTGTAATGAGTTTTACAAATAAAGAATTGCAACTGTAATTATTGAAGTAAAAGTCTATGCATTGCAATCCGATACAAAAAAATAAACAAACGACGAAAAGTGTAATTTACCCAAAAATAATTTTAAAACATATCTTGTTTTCCTCCAAATCTGGACTTCGATACATGGAATCCCAATCCACAACTCCACGTCTTTAACATTGCCAGTTGCCTAGTAATCAACCACACCTACCTCCTTCCTTTCTATGACTTCCGTCGTCCCCACCACCTGCTTGCTTCATATAGCCATCTTCATATCTTCTTATTATTATTATTATTAGCACAAAACCCTAACAATCTTCACCACCAAAATGGCCACAAATCTTCGAAAACTCAACCGATTCGGTTCCATCATCACCAACCACTCCAATTCTCTCCGGCGATTCTCGTCGCCGGCGTCATCTTCCGGCGTATTAGCTTCCGCCGACGGTCACGTGCTGCAATCGTCGAAATCTATTAATCTTTATACTGCAATTAATCAAGCACTTCATATTGCTTTGGATTCTGATCCTCGGTACTTTTTACAATTTATTAACTTACTTCATTTATTTGAGTTTAGGTATATTCTGATTATTATTATTCTCCGTAGTTTGATAAGTTTCATGAATTACTGCTGATTATTTGATTCCTTTTGCTTTAATTTTTCCAAAAAGGTTTCGCTAGGGTTTGCCCTAGGATCAGTTATTGGATTCTTTGAGTAATTGTTATTGAAATTAGTTATAATTGAGTGGTTTTTATTTTATACTTTTATGTTTTATTTGATTTGATGAGATTATATATGAATTTGAAAGTGCAATATGCCAATATGTGTGTGTAATTATTTGGATTCTTGAGGACTTATCTTTTACTGAAATTAATTTAAGTTAAGGGGGTTTTTTAATTTTATTTGTTGATATTTGATTAATTATCTATAGGATTATATGTGAATTTGAAGGTGCAATATTTATGCGCATATGTGTGTGTTTAATTGGTTCACAGGTCTTATATATTTGGTGAAGATGTGGGATTCGGTGGTGTGTTTCGTTGTACGACCGGATTAGCTGATCAGTTTGGTAAACATAGGGTTTTCAATACCCCTCTTTGTGAACAGGTGATTTTATCAAGAACAATGTCACAAATTAACTTTTAAGCTGCCTAATTTTGACCTGAAATTATTAGGTTTCTTGACAATTTTAACTTGTTTTAAGCTACAAAGTTGACTTTTTTTATGTTGGTTTACTACAGGGTATTGTTGGGTTTGCTATTGGTCTTGCAGCAATGGTCAGTGTTTAAAGATATTATACCATGTTTTGAGTATAGTTGTAGTGATGGCTTATTTTCGTTACTTTTGTAACAGGGGAATCGTGCTATAGCGGAAATTCAATTTGCAGATTACATTTTTCCTGCTTTTGATCAGGTATGTTGCTCCACCGTGCTAGTTTATCATATATTCAGTATCCAAACGGTTGGCATTTAGTTCATTAGTTAACTCTTTCTTGTAGATTGTCAATGAAGCTGCTAAATTCAGATATCGAAGTGGTAACGAATTTAACTGTGGAGGTAAGATTCATTTTCTCAACTTCATTATTGTTTTTTTTTTGTAGATTGTCAATGAAGCTGCTAAATTCAGATATCGAAGTGGTAACGAATTTAACTGTGGAGGTAAGATTCATTTCCGGCTTTTTTGTTAACTTAAAGGGCAATACGGTCTTTTTCAATTTATGTAAAAAGACTGAATTCCCTTGAAAAAGTTGCCCTTTAAGTTAACAAAAAAGACGGAAATACCCCTGACTTAACGGAGGAAAATGGATGGGGTTAACGAGTCAGATGAAAATGGCAAGATTTCAAACCTTTTGGATCCATATGCGAAAAAACAAACCTTCAGACGAAACTCGAAAGTTGCAAAACTGGCCAACCCCCAGGGACGAAAATGGCATTTTACTCTTTTACTTTTTGTAACTTTATTTGTGGTTTGGTAGGTTTAACAATAAGAGCACCGTATGGGGCTGTGGGTCACGGAGCACTTTATCATTCACAATCTCCTGAAGCATTTTTCTGCCATGTTCCTGGTCTTAAGGTTTTTGGTTGTTCATAAGTTGTATTTTATTTGTGGATCCCGTACATAATCCTCGGATTCTCTCCTACTAAAATTTCTACTACTAGGTGGTTATACCTCGAAGTCCAAAAGAAGCAAAAGGATTGTTGCTGGCCAGTATCCGTGACCCAAATCCTGTTGTGTTTTTTGAACCAAAGGTTAGTTGACATTGTCCCTTTTAGTCATCATCGTTGTTGATGTCTATCGACTTTGGTATAAACTAAAATTCTTTACTTCTTATTTGGAAATTTAGGGGCTATATCGTTTAGCTGTAGAAGAGGTCCCCGAAGGGGATTACACATTGCCTCTATCTGAGGCAGAGGTATTTTATTTATAACCCACTCAATTTTTCTATTTATCATTTTTTTAATACTTACGACTTCTGACAGCTAACTTTTAGTGAAATTATTTTTTTGAACATTAGGTTATACGTGAAGGTAGTGACATAACTCTTGTTGGCTGGGGAGCTCAGCTCACTACCATGGAACAAGCTTGTGTCGATGCTGAAAAGGCAAGAAATTTGTTCGATTCAAATGTCAAAAAGTTTTTTACATAAAAAGAGTTGTATTTAAAAAGTTTTTGCAAATGTCTAATTTTATGTCGTATTTTGCAGGAAGGAATTTCATGTGAACTTATAGATCTAAAAACCTTATTACCTTGGGATAGAGAGACAGTAGAAGCCTCAGTGAGGAAAACAGGAAGGCTGCTGGTACAAGATTCATATTTTTTTAAAAGATTCAATGTTTATAAACCATTTTGCTTCTTATTCTCATTTGCCATTTTGAATTTATTTTTATTTTTATTGTATGTAGATTAGTCATGAGGCTCCGGTTACAGGTGGGTTTGGTGCTGAGATATCTGCATCGATCGTTGAACGTTGTTTCTTGAGAGTAAGCCATTTCAATCCATTTTCTAGATATATTCTTATGGAAATTAAAAAGGGAATAGTGAAGTCTGATAAACTGAAATTTTAGCTGGAAGCACCGGTGGCTAGAGTTTGCGGTCTGGACACTCCATTCCCTCATGTTTTTGAGCCATTTTACATGCCTACAAAGAACAAGGTTAGTTGGAATCCATTTACTATGTGTGTTAATTGGTAAGAAAATTGTATATTGATTTTGAAAATTGGGTGCAGATACTTGATGCAATCAAAGAGACGGTCAATTTCTAAACATTGTGTGGTGGCTTCAAGATGAAGAGCTATTGGCACATAACAGAATGTTGTAGTATTTGTACTTTTCACGATGTAACTTTTTAAGAGTTCATAATGGGCTTAATTAACAAAAATACATAAATCTGAAATTATAATATATGTTGGATATAAGAACAATAATCACATAAGAGGTTGATACTCGGACCAAATTTTCTTGCCTTTTCATAATCGACACAAATAATCTCCAGAGCCCAAGTCACATGTTACAATAACAATGTATTAGACTAGAGGGTATGAGAGCCTCATCCCCAAGGGGATGGGCCGCCATGTCAGCGCCACGTAGGCTTGGCTTGGAGGGGACGGATCTAGGGGGTGGGGATGAACCCCTTTATATATATATATATATATATATATATATATATATATATATACGTATGTATGTATAGATGTGTGTGTGTTAGGAGAGAGGGGCATCGAGTTCGGCTGGTGGGAGCCGAAGTTGCCGGGCTTGGGGCGGCGACGGGCATGGGGGGTGGGGAGTTTGGTGTAACAACTCTCATTAAAAGTACTTATTCTCAACTTATTTAGTCCAAAAGGAAACCCTAATTAAGACCCCCAAGTGATCCTGCATAACCCCTAAAATTTTCAGAACAATCGGAATCAGGATCAGGGCCCCTAAAACTCAGGGGGGTAAAACCTAGTCGGTATTATCTAAACAGTTTTACATGTATAACGAAATTTGATGAACGACCAACTCAGCAAGGCTACTTAGACACGGGCAACCCTATGGTAGGGTAGTACCCCTCGCGCCACGCGACGACCCCTCGTGCCACGCGAGGGGGTCGGTTTTTCAACTATAAGTAGTAGACTTTGGCACTTGAAATTTCACGTTGGTTCGACGTAGAAATTCAATTCATGCACTGAGATATCATCCAAATACTACAGAAACACACACAATCTCGAATTTCCGCCGCGATAACAGGGTAATAACTCGATCGTTGCTACGATTCAATGTCCGATCGATTGAAACTATCCAACGGATGTTTAAGTGCTGCCCACATTAGGGTTATGCTTTGTCATTCGTCGTGAATTCGATGGATGTTTAAGTATCGCACTTTGTCATTCGTTGTGAGGGTTTAATCTCGTGAGTTATCGTAAATGCTGTATTAGTTACTGACCTAGTTCGTGTGCATCTTATTAATTTAGGTTACAAGGCTAATCAGTAGGCTAAACTCTGCCCGTATAAATCTGCAATGTGAGTCATTCTCTTTTTATCAAAAGTATTTTACAATACTCTATTTTCAAATGTTATAATTACAGGGAGTAAGTCGTGGTTATCTTAATCACTGGCTAGTGGGGTATTGTGCACATTACTAATTTTCTCACGGGTTAGGCTAATAAATCCTAACAGTGATAATCATCACTATTTGGGTGACAGGACCCAATAGTGGTATGACCATCGTCACTAGGAGGTGACACGGCGCCAGATAAAAATAAGATAGAAGTCATTGTAATCGCTCTTATGCTGTAATTGATAACTAATGTGTCGTTTTACATACTTGAATGACTCGCCAGCATTTCCCCACTGATAAAATATTTTTAAAACATGTTTCAGGCGACCTGCTGTAAATCAAGGAAAACGTGCTACGGAGCACTAACAAGCTTGAAGAGGTGGCTCAGTTAAAATGAATAAACATGTTTTAATAAATCAGAGAATTTACTTGTGAAATTCCTCTATTGTAAATTACCGGGGTTTATCCCGAGTTATGAAATAAAATAATCGGGCATTTCGAGTTTTAAAAAGATCCTGTTAAAATCTTCCGCTGTCGCATCATAGATACCACGGGTTCCTGTCCCGCGGCTCCTGACCGGGTCAACCCGGGGTTGGGGCCGTGACAGGAAAAGGTGGTATCAGAGCTACTGAAAGAGCCACTGATTTAAGCCTATTAAGTATTTAAATATACTTAATTTTTCTGATTACCAATTTGTGATTATGTGCTTTATTAACTGGCTACTTGTTAATTACAGTATGGGTAAGCAGAAAATGTTGGATATCTATCTTAAATTAGATAGTGTACCAAAAGATAAGGGATCATCATCCTCAAAACACTCAGTGAATACCGAGGAAGGAATATTTGTCCGTAAGGCGCAGTATGAGGAACCACTTTCTCCTAATAAAAGAAGTTTGATTATTAGAAAAAGTCAAGAGAAAATGAGGAAGAAGTCTCAACCAAAAGAAGTGATAAATAATAAGGAAACTCAGGAAATAGGTGATAAACCACCATGGGAAGATGAGTTAGATGAAAAATGGGCAGATCTTTATATGTTAGATACTGTAGCAGTAAATGCTAACCTTTAAATTACCAATACCCTGACCCAGTATTAGCACCCATATTGTCTATTAGGCAGAAACTTTAAAATAATATTAGTTGTATTAAAAATAAATATTTTGTTTCAATAAAATGGTTTATAGATGTTTGTAATTAATATTAAATTTTTAATTACATTTAGTGATTCTGTGAAAATTTAATTTACAAAAATTTTTAACCTAAAATTTTGTGTGTTTCTTCATAAATGCTAAACGGCATGAATGAATTATCTGAAGCTCTAGAAAATCTCAATCTCTATCCTGTAAAAGTGAAAGTTTCCGGAGATTTTACTGGTTACTTTGCCGATGTGGAAGAACATATGGAATTTCAAGCTCCACCTCCGGATAAATCAAAACCTAAGAAAAGAAGAAGATTTGTAGGTTGGAGACGTGTGCGCAGAAGAAAACCAGCAACTAGGAAAATTCCCAAGATAGAAAATCCTATGGATAAAGGAAAAGGGATTGAGATCGGGGAAAGTTTTAGACAAGGAGGAATGGAAATTGGGGAAAGCTCCAAGCAAAACAAGGAAATGACGTTACAAGAAGAGCTAGATTTCATACTGGCAAGTTGTGATACCCTTAAACCTATCAATGAAAACCTTTTTACCTATCCTGCTGAAACACAACTTCCAATAAACTTGGAACCAGAAATCCCCGAACCTTTGATCCACACCCAACCACAAGGAATGGACGAATGGTGGACCAACGATTGGCAATTCCAAAACCTTCTAAATAATCCCTATACCTTTTTCCCTCAGTTCGACCCAGAACCTGCACCAAACCCACCAATGAGTAATGAAAACTTAGCTGAACTCTGCCATTTTGGCGAAGAGCTAATGGATGCCGAGAATAGGATCCGGGAAATAGGAGGATAAATCTCCTAGAAGTACGACGAGAGGGAACATCGCTTTTGAAATACCAGCGGATTAGGAATAGTGTGGTTGTGAAGTTATGATTGTATAATAATATAATAATCAAAATAAAACGTGTAAAATAAACAATAAAACTTGTGTAAAATAATCAGTGTGTACGGAAGCATATTATAATATATAAAAATGAAAGTCGAGAAATTGACAATTTTGGTTATATGTGTTAAATGTGATTATGTGCGATTGTTTTGTTTGTTTAATTATATTATGCTAATCACTTATATAAATTAATTACCAAATGGCAAACGCTGGTAATGAACAAATTAACGAAGGCAATCAATCTGAGCAACACCAGGAGGATCAATTTCTAAATAGGCAAGATATTGAGAATATCGTTGCTCAAGGAATAGCCAATGCTATTCCAGAAATCCTTCCTGCTGCTCGAAGTCCAATTGCACCTCAATAAATTAATCCTAGCAAACGCACACAAGGAGATAATTTCAGTAATAGTGTAAACGGAGGCGGCAACCATATTAATAACGACAATGAGGGGATACAAGCTCCACTCCTTAAGAAAATGAAAGCTGCAACACCTGGTTGCACTTATAAGGAGTTTCTTGCCTGTAAACCAGCTGAGTTTGCAGGTAACGAAGGGGCAACTACTGCACTGCGTTGGTTAGAGAAAACCGAAGCAGTAATTATGATAAGTAAATGTGCTGGTCATGTATGCGTCGCATCTTTTCAAAGAAGGGGCGCTAGAATGATGGAATACAGTTCTACAAGCTAAAGGAAGAACTGTGGCCTATGCCATAAATTGGGAAGAATTTAAAAGTCTTGTAAAAAGAAAATTATGTCCCGAGTACGAAACGGAACAAATGACCAATAAGTTCCTAAATCATCAGATGGTAGGCGTGGATTGTCGAGGGTATACTTCAACATTCTTCGAATACGCTAGAGTAGTACCAACCCTGGCTTCGCCAGAACCGGTACTTATATCTCGCTACATTTGGGGCTTAATTGGCGAGATCCGTAATATTGTCAAGGCTGCGAGACCCCGCACGATCGATAATGCGGTGGAGTTAGCTAACACTCTGACTGGCGAACTGGTACGCACAAGAGAAGAAACCCGGAAAAAGGATGTAGCCCAAAAGATTACCCAGGGATTCCGTATGGGTAATCGTAGCAATTTCAAGAGAAAAGGAACTGGGCAATCTTCTACTGGTCCATTTTGCAATTCCTGTAAAAAGAAGCATTTTGGAAGATGCAAGGGATATTGCAATTTTTGCAAAATTCCGGGGCATCAAGAAGAAGACTGCAGGAAGAAGAAAACCATAGTCTGTTACAACTGTGGAGAAGCTGGACATATTAGGCCAGACTGCCCAAAATGGGTCAAATCAGCTGATACCAAAGCTAAAACTACAGAAGGAACTAACAAGAAGAACGTAAGAGCCTTCCAGCTGACTACTCGGGAAGTCGAGCTAATTCCGGACGTAATAGCTGGTACGTTCTTAGTTCACAACATCTATGCAAAAGTATTATTTGACTCTGGTGCAAACCAAAGTTTTATAAATACTTCATTCTGCCAAGCACTTAATTTACCCTTAACCAAACTTAGGCAGATTTTTACAGTCGAAACGGCAGATGGGAATTATATTAAAATAGATAAGGTTGTGAGAGAACTAAAGATAGAACTATTAGGCCATAAATTCTCTGCAAACCTATTACCTATGAATCTAGCCGGATTCGATGTGGTATTAGGAATGAATTGGTTAGTAGCCAACCATGCTCGAATTCTTTGTGATAAGAATTCCATAGAAATTCATAAAACCACAGGAGAGTTAGTGGTAATTACAGGAGATCAGCCACGTAAGCCACTAAAGTTCATTTCAGTAATGAAAGTTGCTAATTATCAACGAAAGCAAGGAATAGTGTATATGATTTCAATAATCATTAACACTAAGAGTAAGGAACTCAAGGAAATTCTAGTAGTATCGGAATATCCAGAAGTATTCCCAGAAGAACTACCTGGATTACCACCTGATAGGGAAGTAGAGTTTAGAATTCATCTAATTCCTGGAACTACATCGATAGCCAATGCACCTTATCGGTTAGCACCCACAGAAATGTTAGAATTGAAAAAGCAATTAGATGAATTACTAAGCAAAGGATTCATACAACCTAGTTCATCCCCGTGGGGAGCTCCAGTGTTGTTTGTAAAGAAGAAAGACGGTTCGATGCGAATGTGTATTGATTATAGGGACTTGAATAAAGTTACAATTAAGAATCGATACCCATTACCTAGGATTGATGATCTTTTTGATCAATTACAAGGAGCTGGATACTTTTCTAAGATCGACTTGCGCTCCGGATATCATCAATTGAAGGTACAGGAAGAAGACATACCTAAAACTGCTTTAAGGACTAGGTATGGTCATTACGAGTTTACAATCATGCCCTTTGGGTTAACAAATGCTCCTGCAGCATTTATGGACATGATGAATAGAATATGTAAACCGTACTTGGATAAATTTGTAATTGTCTTCATTGATGATATACTTATTTATTCCAAAAGTCAGGATGAACACTGTCAGCATCTGCATGCACTCTTAACTCTCTTAAGAAAAGAGAAGCTTTATGCCAAATTCTCGAAGTGTGAATTTTGGCTACAAGAAGTGCAATTTTTAGGTCACATGGTGAATCACGAAGGTATTCACGTAGATCCTGCTAAGATCGAAGCGATCACCAAATGGAAGGTTCCACAGTCAGCAATGGAGATTAGAAGTTTTATAGGGTTAGCTGGATATTATAGACGGTTTATTAAGGATTTTTCCAAAATAGTTGTACCATTAACTAAGCTAACCTGTAAAGCAGTTAAGTTTGAATGGGGACCTAGGCAAGAAGAAGCCTTTAGGATTTTGAAACAAAAGTTAACAAATGCCCCAATTTTAGCTTTACCAGAAGGAACAGAAGATTTTGAAGTATATTGTGATGCTTCAAAGTTAGGATTAGGATGTGTGCTGATGCAACGCAAGAAGGTAATTGCGTATGCATCAAGGCAATTGAAAAAACACGAAGAAAACTATAAAACTCATGATTTAGAGTTAGGAGCCATAATGTTTGCCCTTAAGATTTGGAGACATTATTTATATGGAAGTAAGTTTACTGTCTATACAGATCATAAGAGCTTAAGATATATATTTGGGCAAAAAGAATTAAATATGAGGCAAAGGAGATGGATGGAAATCCTAAGTGACTACGACTGTGATATTCAATATCACGAAGGAAAGGCAAACGTAGTTGCAGATACCTTAAGTCGTAAGTATCATGAAAAGCAAAAGCGAGTTCGTGCTCTTAGATTAAATCTACAGTTAGATTTAATGGAACAATTAAAGGATGTTCAGGAAACAGCAATCCAAGATGTTGCTGAAGGAATGAAAGGGCGGATAAAAGAATTGAAGCAAGGAAGTGATGGAATTTGGAGATTCCACAAGAAAAGAATTTGGGTACCTAAGCAAGGAGAGTTAAGAAATAAAATCTTAGAAGAAGCCCATAAATCTAGGTATACTATGCATCCTGGTAACAATAAGATGTACCAAGATTTAAGAAATAATTTCTGGTGGATAGGAATGAAAAAGGACATAGCTAGATATGTTTCTAAATGTCGAACTTGTTCACAAGTTAAGGCAGAACACCAGAAACCTTCAGGTCTACTACAACAATTAGAAATGCCTGTATGGAAATGGAAACTCATAACAATGGATTTTGTTACTAAGTTACCCAAAACCAGAAAGGGTAATGATGCAATTTGGGTAATTGTGGATCGAATGACCAAATCAGCTCATTTTCTACCTATGAAAGAAACCTTTAGCATGGAAAGGTTAGCCAAGTTATATGTAGATGAAATTGTATCCTTACATGGAGTTCCACTCTCCATTGTATCGGATAGGGATAGTCGTTTCACTTCCCATTTTTGGAAAAGTTTCCAAGAAGCAATGGGAACCCGACTAAATTTAAGTACTGCATACCATCCTCAAACATATGGACAAAGTGAAAGGACGATCCAAACTTTGGAAGACATGCTTAGGGCATGTGTGATCAATTTTGGAGGGAATTGGGACAATCACTTACCCTTAATTGAATTCTCCTATAACAATAGTTATCATTCAAGTATCGAAGTTGCCCCATTCGAAGCACTGTATGGACGTAAATGTAGAACTCCAGTGTGTTGGGCAGAGATAGGAGAAAGTCAATTGTCAGGTCCTAAAATTGTGCAAGAGACGACCGACAAGATTACTCAAATCAAGGAAAGACTCAAGACGGCTCGAGATCGCCAGAAGAGTTATGCTGATAATCGACGCAAGCCGTTAGAATTCCAAATAGGAGACAGAGTACTATTGAAAGTTTCTCCTTGGAAAGGAGTAGTACGATTCGGTAAGAAAGGAAAACTAAGTCCAAGGTTCGTAGGACCATTTCCAGTGATTCAACGTATAGAATCAGTTGCTTATCGCTTACAACTACCAGAAGAATTAGCTGGAGTACATGATGTATTTCATGTATCCAATCTCAAGAAATGTTTATCTGATGAATCCCTGGTAGTATCTCTTCAAGATGTAAAGGTAAATGAGAAATTAAAATCCGTGGAGAAACCACTACAGATAGAAGACAGAAAGATTAAGTTTCTCAAGCACAAGAGACTAGTGCTAGTCAAAGTCAAATGGGATTCTAAAAGAGGACCCGAATACACTTGGGAGTTGGAATCAGAAATGAAGCGAAAGTATCCCTACTTATTCCAGTAAATCTCGGGGGACGAGATTTTAATAAGGTGGGGAGGATGTAACAACTCTCATTAAAAGTACTTATTCTCAACTTATTTAGTCCAAAAGGAAACCCTAATTAAGACCCCCAAGTGATCCTGCATAACCCCTAAAATTTTCAGAACAATCGGAATCAGGATCAGGGCCCCTAAAACTCAGGGGGGGGGGGGGGGGGTAAAACCTAGTCGGTATTATCTAAACAGTTTTACGTGTATAATGGAATTTGACGAACGACCAACTCAGCAAGGCTACTTAGACACGGGGCTACCCTATGGTAGGGTAGTACCCCTCGCGCCACGCGACGACCTTTCACGCCACGCGAGGGGGTCGGTTTTTCAGCTATAAGTAGTAGACTTTGGCACTTGCAATTTCACGTTGGTTCGACGTAGAAATTCAATTCATGCACTGAGATATCATCCAAATACTACAGAAACACACACAATCTTGAATTTCCGCCGCGATAACAGGGTAATAACTCGATCGCTGCTACGATTCAATGTCCGATCAATTGAAACTATCCAACGGATGTTTAAGTGCTGCCCACATTAGGGTTATGCTTTGTCATTCGTCGTGAATTCGATGGATGTTTAAGTATCGCACTTTGTCATTCGTTGTGAGGGTTTAATCTCGTGAGTTATCGTAAATGCTGTATTAGTTACTGACCTAGTTCGTGTGCATGTTATTAATTTAGGTTACAAGGCTAATCAGTAGGCTAAACTCTGCCCGTATAAATCTGCAATGTGAGTCATTCTCTTTTTATCAATAGTATTTTACAATACTCCATTTTCAAATGTTATAATTACAGGGAGTAAGTCGTGGTTATGTTAATCACTGGCTAGTGGGGTATTGTGCAAATTACTAATTTTCTCACGGGTTAGGCTAATAAATCCTAACAGTGATAATCATCACTATTTGGGTGACAGGACCCAATAGTGGTATGACCATCGTTACCAGGAGGTGACACGGCGCCAGATAAAAATAAGATAGAAGCCATTGTAATCGCTCTTATGCTGTAATTGATAACTAATGTGTCGTTTTACATACTTGAATGACTCGCCAGCATTTCCCCGCTGATAAAATATTTTTAAATCATGTTTCAGGCGACCTGCTGTAAATCAAGGAAAACGTGCTACGGAGCACTAACAAGCTTGAAGAGGTGGCTCAGTTAAAATGAATAAACATGTTTTAATAAATCAGGGAATTTACTTGTGAAATTCCTCTATTGTAAATTACCGGGGTTTATCCCGAGTTATGAAATAAAATAATCGGGCATTTCGAGTTTTAAAAAGATCCTGTTAAAATCTTCCGCTGTCGCATCATAGATACCACGGGTTCCTGTCCCGCGGCTCCTGACCGGGTCAAACCGGGGTTGGGGCCGTGACATTTGGGGCGGCGGCGGGAGGACGGGCCTAGGACGAGCCTCCATACCGCTTAGTCTTAAAACATTAAAAACAAAATAATAAAAGTAATAAAAAGTGTAAAATAACAAAAGTGATAATATGTTATATTTACCCTCCCCCCTTTTATTACTAAACATATTTAACCAATCACACACAAGATTGTGCTAATTGATCAACAACCCCTTTATAAAAATGTATGCTCTTTGATTTTCAGTTTTTATACCAGCAGTTTTTCTAAATCTTGTTTATATTTTCTCTCAAGAAAAACAAATCCAATTCTAAATGCTTTGTCCTGACATGAAAACTGGAAACAGGATTAGTAGCTATTGATAAAGTGTTAAATCAGTTCTGTTTAATCATAATGGAAAACATCAAAACATATCTGTCATCGCAGACAGTGCAGTGGAGAATCCAGTGATAGAAGAAGCCATGGAGTTCGACATAGTTGTCAGTGTGATCTGGTTCCTCCTTAGGGTGCTAACTGATGATGGTTACTGATTAAACCGAAAAGGGTATCGGCTATAGGAGAGGAGGTCGATGATGATGATGTTATGACTAATAGGTTATGTCTAAGTGTGTAACTGAGTAACCCTTTAACCTCCACATAATTCTCCTAATATAAGCACCCAATAGGAAACCTAATTAGTTAATAAGGGTAATATGGTCCATCAACAATTACCAACTAATTATTTAATAGGTTATTATATATTTTGATCTATATTATGTAAATGATTATAATGGCTACAAGATTAAATATTAAACATAATATATTTAATCTTACATTCTCCCACTTAGCCGAGTAATCATTTACTATGAGTATTAGATAAGCCTGATCAGGAGTTAACACTCAATTTAGCCTTAAACAAGTACTATAGCAGAGAAATACAGCCGTTGAATCATTATCCGACTCAGGACCCCCATTAGTCATACTATAGCCTTAATTTAAAACATAATCGTCATGATCAAAATACACATAAGCCCTTTGTTTGATTTGTAACTTTATTTGTCTATATGCCATTATACCGGTTGAACATATTCTAAGAGACATACAAAATCAAACTGAGGAAATTTCATTAATCATAAAACATAAGCTAGTACAATATGCTTAAATAAGGTCTTTACTAAATCCCATATTCCGAACATGTTCTTCGTAAACCTTAGGAGGGAGACCTTTAGTCATCGGATCCGCAAGCATATCTTTAGTACTAATATACTCGATACAAAGATTATTTTCCTCAACTCGTTCTCGTACGAACAGATATTTTGTATCGAGATATAAACCAGCTCCAGTCGAACTGTTACTGTTCGAGAAACTAACGGCAGCTGAATTATCACAATAAAGCTTCAATGGTCTAGAAATGGAATTAACGATTTTGAGTCCAGTGATCAGATTTCTAAGCAACATTCCATGACAGGTTGCGTTATAAACAGCAATGTACTCTGCCATCATCGTGGAAGTTGTGGTCAACTGTTGTTTATGACTCTTCCAGGAGATAGGGCCGCCTGCTAACATAAAGATATAGCCCGAAGTGGATTTCTTGTCATCTTTGCATTTGGCAAAGTCAGGATCAGAATAGCCCACCACTTCTAAATGATCACTTCTTCTATAAGTCAGTTTATAGTCTTTCGTCCCTTGCAGATATCGAAGTACCTTCTTAGCTGCTTTCCAGTGATCTAGGCCAGGATTAGTCTGATAACGGCCTAGCATTCCAGCAATATAAGCGATATCTGGGCGAGTACAGACTTGAGCATACATCAAGCTCCCGACTACTGACGCGTAAGGTATCTGGCTCATTTCCTCCTTCTCAACCTCTGTTGTCGGACACTGGAATGAACCGAAAACATCTCCTTTAACTACAGGAGCGACGGAGGGTTTGCACTGTTGCATGTTGTAACGTGTAAGCACACGATCTATGTAAGCCCTTTGGGACAATCCTAAGATCCCTTTGTGTCTATCTAGGTGAATTTCGATGCCAATGACGTAAGATGCATCTCCGAGATCCTTCATGTCGAAGTTATGCGAGAGTAACCGCTTCGACTCATGCAACATGTCTAAACTATTACTTGCCAATAGAATGTCATCTACGTAAAGGACAAGTATAGTAAAGTTGCTCCCACTCATCTTGAGGTAGGTGCATTGATCCACTTGATTCTTCATAAAACCTTGTTTCTTCATGACTTCATCAAACTTAAGGTACCACTGACGTGATGCTTGTTTTAACCCGTAAATGGATTTCTTCAACTTACAGACTAGATGCTCCTGACCTTCAGGTTTAAAGCCTTCAGGTTGTTTCATGTAAACATCTTCGTCTAAGTCTCCGTTAAGGAAAGCGGTTTTAACGTCCATCTGATGCAACTCTAAATCAAAATGAGCTACTAGGGCCATGACGATCCTTAATGAATCTTTACGAGAGACAGGTGAAAACGTCTCTTGATAATCAATTCCCTCTTTCTGAGTGTAGCCCTTTGCAACCAATCTTGCTTTGTAGCGTTCAACGTTCCTATTCGGATCCAGTTTTGTTTTGAACACCCATTTACATCCTACGGGTTTGACACTGTTGGGTAATTCTACCAAATCCCAAACGTCATTTTTCTTCATGGATTCAAGCTCATCAATCATTGCTTTATTCCATTCAGAAGACTGATCACTGCTTATGGCTTCATTGTAAGAGATGGGATCATTGAGCTTTCCGGGATCCATTTCAGTCAGGTAGGTAACATAATCATCCCAATTAGTAGGCCTTCTTTGCCTAGATGACCTCCTGAGTGGATTATCGGGTTCAGCGTTGTCTTGGTTTTGAGTGTTTGATGTGCCTTCGTCATGAGGTATAATGGGTTCTGATTGTAGAGGTGAATTTGGAGTTGGTGTAGTAGCTTCAGGTACAGTAGTTGCATTGGGTACAAGAGGAGTAATCGGAGTAATGGTAAGCGACGAGTCTCCCCCCCCCCCCCCCCCCCGCGTCTTATACTTCTTGCAATTCTTCGTAAGGGTTGGTACTACTCCCACTGACCTTGAAATCCTCCAGGAACGCAGCACGCTTGGTTTTAACGATACGGGTGACATGAGAAGGACAATAGAAACGATAACCCTTTGAATTATCAGGATACCCGATAAAGAAACAGGTAACTGTCTTAGGGTCAAGTTTCCTTAGGAAAGGATTGTAAAGTTTTGCTTCAGCGATGCAGCCCCATACTTTCATATATTTAAGACTCGGTTTCCTTCCTGTCCAAAGTTCATAAGGAGTTTTAGGGACAGACTTAGAAGGAACTCTATTGAGTATATGAACAGATGCTTTTAACGCTTCAGTCCAGAGGAATAATGGTAAATTAGTGTTGGCTAACATACTGCGCACCATGTTCATAAGGGTACGATTTCTTCTTTCAGCGACACCGTTCTGCTGAGGTGTACCAGGCATGGTGTATTGGTTCATAATCCCCTGGCCCTTACAAAACTCATAAAATGGACCAGGAGCTTGACCCACATCAGTATGTCTTCCATAATATTCACCGCCTCTATCTGATCTCACAACTTTAATCTGACGATCTAATTGCTTTTCAACTTCAGCCTTATAATCTTTAAAAGTTGTTAGAGATTCAGATTTCTCCTTAATAAGATACAAGTACATGTAACGAGAATAATCGTCAATGAACGTGATAAATGAAGTATGTCCTGCTATGCCAACGATTTGGTAGGGACCACTAATGTCAGTGTGAATGAGTTCTAATAAATTAGAGCTCATAGTGGCACCTTTCTTATTCGCTAATGTCATTTTACCTTTAAGACATCTGACACATGTTCCAAAATCAGAGAAATCGAGAGGAGGTAAGACTTCATCCTTTACGAGACGATTTAATCGTTCTCTTGAGATGTGGCCTAAACGTTGATGCCACAACATGGATGAAGTCTCTAAGTCTCGTTTCTCTTTCATCTTTGTGAGTGATTCATTAATGTTATATGACAACAAAGATTTGGAAAAATTATCATCTAGTTCTAATCTATAGAGACCACCATCCAGAATACCAGTACCATAAAGAACAGAATCATAGAGGATAGAGAGTTTGCGATGACCATGGGAAACAATAAAACCGTCCATGTCTAACTTTGGTCCTGATACAAGGTTCCGAGTTACCTCAGGAACATATAAGGTATCATAAAGTTTAATACATAAACCAGTTTTCATAAATAATTGTAATGATCCAATGGCCTTCACTTCTAATTCTCGATCATCCCCAACCTTAAGCGTTCTTTGGTTTCTTTCCAGCTTCCGGATTGTAAGGAATCCCTGAGTTGAATTGGTAACATGAACCATAGAACCAGAATCAAACCACCAAGAATTAGCAGGAACACTTAAATTATAGGACTCAAGTATCATAAAATAATCGTTACCTTTCTTAGCCAGCCACTCCTTAAAGTCAGGGCATTCCTTCTGCATATGTCCTGCCTTTTTACAGAACTTGCAGTGGATTCTGCCTAAGGAGTTCTTAGAGCTGGAAGGTGCACTTGTATTAGGATTTGGCCTTTGGACTTTAGAAGCATCCTTCCTCTGATGATTGTTCTTCCTTTTCTTAGTGTTGGAGGTGGTGAAGTTTGCAACATCGGTAGTGCGATCCATCCTCATACGCTCTTCCTCATGTACGCACATAGCGACCAGCTCACTCATCGTCCATTTGTCCTTCTGAGTGTTGTAATCGATCTTGAATGCTTCAAAGGATGAAGGAAGCGAAGTAATGATGAAGTGAACGAGGAAACCATCACTGATTTCCATTTCTAGCCCCTTCAGCTTATTGGCCATGTCATTCATCATCATGATGTGTTCGCGAATGCCGCTCCTCCCATCATACTTAGTCGTCACCAGCTTGAGAATAAGAGTACTAGCGTGTGCTTTAGACGTCCCCTTGAATTGCGCCTCCACAGAAGCCAAGTAGGGTTTAGCATATTCAGAATCAGGAATGGCTCCCCTGATTGCATTGCTTATAGACTGCTTCATGAACATGAGAGACATGCGGTTACACCTAGTCCACTTTTCATGAGTCAACTGCTCAGCAGCAGTACTTTGTGGAGTAAGGTCCGCTGTCTTATTCTCTCTTAGAGCATAGTCAAAGTCCAGCAATCCAAGTGTAAGCATGAGAGCATCCTTCCATGCAGCAAAGTTATCACCAGTCAAAGGTGGAATCCCGCAATTGGGCGCTGATAGTGGAAATAAGATGAGCAAGTTATGATACTAAGGAAGAAGTCCTAATGTGATCTAGGGCACGTTAAACTAAGGCAGGCATAAATAATGACCATTATACATTATGAAGCTGTGATATTGTCTATTACTAACATCAAAATAATAGACTTAGTTAAAAAATTCTACTTAAACGAAGACAAATCAGCTTTGGCCAGAAGTGTAATCATTTAAGCATATGTGCAAAGTGGTTGTAACAAATCAGCTTTGGCCAGAAATTGAGACAATCACTTTAGTTATGCACTTGTTAAGTATGCCATCTATGAAGGAATTAAATCAGCTTTGGCCAGATATTAAGACATTCATGTTTATGATGCACACTTAACATAGCTTTCGTAATACTTGAATGATAAGTAGATGTATCAAAAAAACTTTGGCCAGAAATGATACATCAGAAGCTCATTCAAGTTAAGCCATTTTGGTTTTGTAAAACATTATCTGATTCTGATTAATTAACTAAGTAATTACAAAAACCAATTATTTAGTAGCAAACCACCTGTTAGCGCGTGCCCCCGCACGGGGTTCGGGGCGGAGCCCCGAGCTAAATCTTAGTTCACATTAAACAGCCTAAAATAATGAGGTTTCGAGTGAGATCTCGACTCAGTTATGAGGTCTCGAGTGAGATCTCGAGTCAAGTCTCGACTCATCATTATGAGGTCTCGACTCATTAAGGTCTCGAGTCGCAACCTCAGTGTCTCGAGTCGCAATCATGGTCTCGACTGCTGTGAATTATGAGATCTCGACTCCTTATGGGGTCTCGAGTCGCAACCATGGTCTCGAGTTGTGAAGATTGAAGCCCTTAGTCGAAACCTTAGTGGTCTCGAGTCGAGACCTTATGGTCTCGAGTCGAAATCGTTGTCTTGAGTTGTGAATATTTGAGAACATTTATGATTTCGAGTCGAGATCTCGTGGTCTCGAGTCGAGATCTCGTGGTCTCGAGTCGAGATCTTGGTCTCGGCTTGTTGAAAGGGACCTCGAAACTTCCTGTTAACAGCTGTTAATGCAAAACATAACTGAAAATTCGAAATTTAAGGGATTGTGTGATAGTGTTTCCTGTTTTATAGTTAATCTAAACTTATCAAGGATTTCGAAAATTTATAACTGTATATCTTTTAACAGTTTTCGAATAAACTTAAAAGATAAATTTGGATCAAACAGGAAAAAAACACTCATCAATCCTAATTACATTCCAAAACATAAAGGAATTTTCGAATTTTCCTAAGAACATGATGAACCCTAAAAAATAAAACATAAATTCTGGAACCCGAAATCTAAATTTTAAGGCTTTTCTAAAACAGATTTCGGTTATAAGATTACCCATATTGGTTTCGAGTGAACATATAATTAATCCTTTTCCGAAAACAGGGATTTCGAGTGGTCATATTCAACTCGAAACCGGCTGTGAATGTTCATTAAGTTATCAAAATTCCGTTTTCCAGATTTGAATCCCAGAATTGATGGATACGAAAACAGAACCGACTAATCAACATATGCTCTGATACCACATGTTGGATCAGTTCTGTTTAATCATAATGGAAAACATCAAAACATACTTGTCACTGCAGACAGTGCAGTGGAGAATCCAGTGATAGAAGAAGCCATGGAGTTCGACATAGTTGTCAGTGTGATATGGTTCATCCTTAGGGTGCTAACTGATGATGGTTACTGATTAAACCGAAAAGGGTATCGGCTATAGGATAGGAGGTCGATGATGATGATGTTATGACTAATAGGTTATGTCTAAGTGTGTAACTGAGTAACCCTTTAACCTCCACATAATTCTCCTTATATAAGCACCCAAGAGGAAACCTAATTAGTTAATAAGGGTAATATGGTCCATCAACAATTACCAACTAATTATTTAATAGGTTATTATATATTTTGATCTATATTATGTAAATGATTATAATGGCTACAAGATTAAATATTAAACATAATATATTTAATCTTACATAAAGTTGTCGTATTATCACAAAACAATGAAACATGGAAATTTATTTTAACTTTTTTAATTCACCCAACAAATTAATAAGCCACAACACTTCACATGTCGCAGTATACATTGCACGGTACTCAATGTTGTAGACCGTGATATTGTTGGCTGTCTACTTATCGTCATGGCACCGACACCGCTAATCTACTTATTTATGTTGATGACATAATTCTGATTACATCATCTGACAAGCTTAGGCGATGAATTTGCTACGAAAGTAGGGATGAGCATTTGGTACCGGGTCTATTCGGTATCGGTACCGACTTTTTCCGTTTTTTCGGTACCGGTACGGTACCAATATTTACAGGTAAAACACTGGTAAATACCGGTACCCACTTTTCCCGTTTTTCGGTACCGGTTCGGTACCGAACGGGTACCGTGCTCATCCCTATACGAAAGACCCTGGGCAACTTCGTCATTTTCCAGGAATTTAGGTTACTCGCACAAGGAATTCTATGTTTATTTCTCAACAGGTCTACACTAATGATATTATCGAACGAGACGGGATGCACGCTTGCAATCTCGTTGCCACTCTTGTTGAATCGAAACCGAAACTTAGCACGGAGTCCACCCCACTTTTTGATAACCCACTCAATATCGGAGTTTAGCCGGTGCTCTTCAGTTCAGCAATTATGCATATATATGCACTCTCCTCGAGTTGATCATTGGAATGCGTTGAAGCGCATCATTCGCTATTTATAGGGAACTTCTTCGTTTGGACTCACTTTCAATGCATCTACTAATTTTTCTTTACGAGCATACATGGATGCTGATTGGGCTGGTTATCTTGGTCGGAATCTTAGGTCTTCTAAACGTCAAACTATGGTTTCTTGATCCATTGCTGAGGCTGAATACAAGGGTGTTGCTAATGTTGTAGCTTAATTGCCCCATGACCAAGGCAAGTCTAATTTTCTATAACAATGTTAGTGCCATTTATTTATCCGGAGTTCAACATCAACGCACTAAACATATTGAATTGGATATCCATTTTGTCTGTGAGCTTGTAAAACTCGGGCAATTTGTGTCTTACGTGTCCCCTCAAGATATTAGATTGCTGACATCTTCAAAGGTTCCCCTAAATATTTGGTATCCTCTTGCATCAACTTTGGGGATGTAATAGATTATATATGGAATGTAAATATTTAATTGATCATGTATATTATTACTCCACCGAAATTGAAGAGCTCAATATTGTATAAACTAGTAATAACACCCCCGCGCGTTGCGGCGCGGGTACATCGCAAACGTCGAACGGATTAGTCCAAGCGTTATGTGATGTGTTAATCATATAATAATGTGCGTTTCGAAGTATCCGACTAAACTCAATGTAACCTATAGATGTGTTATAATTCGATTAAAATGTAAAGCAAATCGAGTTTATAGTGTACAATCATAACGTATTATATGCGACTCGACTAACTCCAATTTATACCATCAAGTCAAAACGTATTATATGTGAACCGATTCATATGTAAGAAACATACAAAATAAAGGCCGAAAGCGTATACCAAATTTACGTCAAAATGTAAAAAGAAAAGTTTAAAAGTTGAGGGGTCGGTATAAAGCATATGTGAAAAAAACGTAAATTACCAAAATATAGGTAAAAAATGCAAGTAACAAAAGTAGAGAGTAAATAAAAGGAAAATTATATATGCAAAAAATATGAATTACAAAACTATAAGCTAAAAGTGGAAATTTTGGAAGTCGAAGAGGAGTGGTTTCACCGACTTTGTACTTTAAGTAATATAGAAATTTGTAAAAAGCTAAGGGCTAAAAATGCCAATTGTTAAAGTAGAATAATAGTAAAGTTAGACAACGGACTAAAATTGATTACTCTAAAAGTGAAGGGGTCGTAGCAAAGCTGAGGGGCTTGAAATGAAATATTGAAAAAGTTTAGGGGAGTAGCAAAGCTGAGGGCTTGAAACGCAAAATGGAAAAACTTTAGGGGGTGTAAGGCAATGCCGGAGGGTCACCCCACCGACATAACCTTTTAAGTTATAGTAGAATATGTGCTTTTTCCCCCGGTGTCTATTTGGAAAATGTGTCAAAAACACTTCCCCAAGCGAATTGAGGCCCGGACCCTTCATTTTATTACCTAACAATTGATCTTGTTGGCACAATAGGTTAAAGGAGTGCCAGCAGCGAGTTCGGCAAGAACCAGAATTCGCGTAGACGATGAAAAAGACGGTGGTGATTGTGGCACGGGTGTTGGTGGTGATGCAAACAGGTCAAGTAATGGATTTGGTTTTGATGGTGGTGCGGCTAGTATGTGGTTGTTTTGTGTGGACGATGAGGATATATGTCTTTTGTGATAACGTTGACAAGGTTTGTACAAACTATTAATATTTATTATAAACTAGATTGTTGTCATAGCCGCGCGTTGCGGCGGCGACTTCTTAGCTATTTATAGACGGTTACACGTTATGTGATGCGTTAACCACATAAAAACGCATGTTTTGACGTATTTGATCTAACTCGGTGTAACCTATATAAGCGTTGCGGCTACAATGATGACGTTATGTGTGGCGCCTGCACATGACATTACATTACACGTTTGTGACATTAACGTCATTAGACAGATAAAAAAAGAGCATGTCTCATTCGTTGCGTTGTAGAGTCTTAAAAGTAATTTAGATAGTGATGTAAAGTCTTAAAAATAATTTAGACATTAATGTGGTTAGACATAGATAAAAAAAAGTATGATAATGTGTCGCACGTTGTGGTGTCAAGTTAGAGGTGAATATATTACTTACTTAAAAAATAAGAAGTAACGGTGTCAAGTTCGAAAGTGCAGGGACCAACCTTTGTTTTTATAATATATTAAATAAATAATATTGAAATTATGTGTAAATAATTAGTTTTAGTAATTAGTTTAGTAACTCTAGAGTCAAATGTGAGTATGTCTTTAGCATTTACCCATAAAATTAAAACACTGTTTGAGAAAAAGAAGAGCCAAGGATCAAACTCTTGACCTCTAGTTTACCAAATGACAATGAAACCAATGAAGCACTATACCAATTTTATTATTTTTTTATGAAAACATTCTTATATATAAACAAAGGCGGTGGCTTTGATGTGATAGCCACCGACCTTTTGTTTTAATATATATATAATATTAAATTTAAGTTCAACACCGTCCTTGAGTTTTGTCCATTTTAATTAATTGAGCACCAAGCCCCGGTAACACATTGTGGCCTAGTGTTTCAAAACTTTAATCATTTTCGTCATTTTCACTCACTCTGATAGATTTTCTTTTTTGAGATAACATACATTAATCGAATAAAATGATGAGACTAACATATTTAAACTACATGTGTTACAGCATATCAAGCCAGTCATCTGGACACATGTCTGCAGTAACACCATTAAAAGTGTGGTCAACTAATGATCACACAAGTAAATCACTATTCATTTCACTTTAATTATTAACAGATATTAATTAATATTATTGTTACAAATGAAGACAAGTTTGCTATCTCTATCAATGTTATTATGTAATATAAAATAATAATAATAATAATAATAATAATAGTGAAAAGAAAATAATACCTTTCAAATCATACGCTAGTAGACAATATTGCCCTGGTCAACTAACAAATTCTATCAACAGAGACCTTATTGATCTAAATCGACAGCCACATAGACTTGATTGTTCAATTTGAAAACATTTCATTGAGTGTTAACAACTCAAATTGTAATTAACACAAAAAAAAAATTGTTACTTGTCTTTACTAAAAAATCATTACTCGTTTTTAGTTTTAGCTCTAAACGGTTTGAAAGTGGAGGATCCCAAAACGCTTTTTTCAAGGCCAAAGCCGATACACTCGAGCATCCACAATGTTGTAAACTTAAAAAACGACAAACTGCTTTAACCACCAACCTTTAAAAAAAAAAAGTACAATTTTTGTCCTTGTGGTTTACATCAAATCTTACATAAAGACCCTATTTGTCCATTTCGACCATTCTCCTCGTTGTTGTCAATTGCAATCAACAACATCCCTATTAACAGAAAACTTAAATCGACAACAAGACTATCGCTCCAACAATACATAACCTGGGTCGGGTATAAACTCGATCTTCTTAAACTCTATTCCAAGTTTCAAACAAAATCAAGCGGTGTTCTAACCACCTTTTCCAATTGCTTCTTTTCTCCCAAATTTACTACAATATGTACAAATCTCAATCACTTAACCAACAATATTTAATCCCAAAATGGCTCCGAATAAATCAAAGCACGAACTGACACACAAAGTTTAAATTGAAAAAAGATTCAAAGATGAAACGAAGAAGAAAGCAAAGATATCATCGAGTTCTAAAGCAACAGCTGCAGTGAGTGGTAACGACAACATACAGGTTGATTCTGAGTGGTTGATTCATTTGGGGATTTAAACAAAAACACCAATTTCTGGTATTATATGTATATTATCTTTGTTTAATTTCGTTTATCTTTGTAGGGGTTTTTGTTTCTTATGCTACTTTGTTTGTTTGGATTTAGGGTTTGAGTTGTTTGGTGTCAACCCAATTGTTGTCCCCGTATTTTGTATTTGGATCCCATGACCGGTACATACCACTAACTTCACTACCAGATATAAATATCCCCCATCAATTTTTAGGTACTCAATCATAATATGCGATGTCATTTCCTCTGTCAAACACGTGTAGTTTCCCCCAAAACATATTTTTAAAAGAAAAATAAAAACAAAACATCTCATTGGTTAAAAAGGGCTTGTGTCAAATCAAGCCCAACTCCCGCATGCGGCAACCTTTCCCCGCTTTAATCCATACCCACGCGGCAAAAGATGGTCGCGGCAGAGTTTGCCAAGCGGCAAAAGGGTTTCCGCGCCCCTTGCCACGACCACCCCGTACACCTTCATGTTAAACATCAAAAACTGATTGTTGAACAAATTTTGATGTTGGAGAAAACAGAGATGAAGCATATTGGTTGTTTGTAGCAACTTTAGAAACTCAAAGATGCGGTAGAAGGTGCTTGTGATTGAGAAGTATGTGAATGCTCTGACAAGTTAAATTCTAATAAAAGGATCAAGTTAAAATCCTAGTGACTAGAGGAGTAAAAGATCCTTGTAACCAGTTTACCTTCAAACATGATATAACAAGGAAATTGAGTATTGAACTCAGTGTCTAAACCTAATCTCAATAGGCAAACAACTAATAAAAACCATAAAAATAGTTTTGGAAGTAGACCTACTATGTTTTTTATAAAATAAATATTGGATTTTTTAGAATAACATGCCCTTTAAAATATCAGGTCCGGCTAATAGTCCTCCAACCGACCACCGGCCATGTGTGACAATTAAGAAGGCATTAATAAAACAAATACACTATCATTCATGTTAAAACTTTCATACTTGCCAAAATTTACATGATATGCATATATACTCGTATATCAAATAATCAAATCGTCCAAAAACAACAATACTTGCAACAGATAACCAAAAATCTTCAAAAACACCATGGGTCTGAGACTTCACACAACATGTCAACCCTGCAATGCTACTCTACAATAAAATACACGAATCTTTATCTGCAAAACAAGCTGTTAAGACTTATGAAAATATTAACAAAAAAATCCTCATATGATATCAAGATATTGTGCTTATTTAATTCAGACAAAAAACAAAGTTGGCCTCAGAGATCTTGGTGGATAATGAATCATCAAATGAGATAATCTCATCAAGAGTAGCAAATATCTTTCTTACATCACTGGCCATACCAAATTTTAAAAAAAAAATCAATTTAAAAAAAAAAGTGTAGATAGCAGTATCGTGACGAGTCAACCAGGAATTTAAGATCACAATCCTCTTCGAATAAAAACTATTACGAAGAGAAATTCATTGGGAATCCGAATGATTGTTTTCATCATCCTCGTCATAAACAATACTTATTAATGTTTGTAAATTATTTAAAAAAATAAAAATAAAAAAATGTATCTACCTCGTCACCGGAAACCCCCTAGCAATGAAGGATCCGGAGCTAAAGGTAGCCACATATAGAATTCAAAATATATGTGATCGAAATATTTCATTTCGCCTAACGATAGATCTCTTAACCTATCGATTAATCGATCAAGAGATTTGCAATATTAGGCAAATCATACAACTATTCGACAGAATCAAAACGAACACGAGATTGAGAGCATGGTGAAAGAAGGTTTGAATCGATCGGAAGATGATGACTGAAACCAGGCTGTGATGAATATTAGGTTGCGTGTGGTTTATATAAACAGGTGTAAGTAACGATTGGGGTGTTGGAAACCCTAGGTTGCTTGGGCTGTGGGCTTACGTTTTGTTGTGGGCTTTTCTTAAACGGGCTAGGCTCATATACTTTTTTTCACAAAATTGGCTTTACAATCAAATAACAATAATAAATAATAATAATAATGGACTCACTCTTCTATGGTTTTTTTTTAGTGAATGTACCATCTAGTATTAAATTGATTACATCATTAGTATGGGGATAGGGTAGATCCGTGCATTATTTAACAAAGGGTTTAACAAAACTATCAAGGGGTATGATCGAGTTGGGTTTGTCGCGGCATACCGCCGCCGGCACCCTTTCGGTATTCAGTAACTGGTTTCAACGGTGAGTAGTCACCGAGTGTAGGATTGATAAAAAGTAGCCGTTATGTTATGTAACTGTTGTATTACTAGTTGTTTATATTGATTTAAATAAAAAAATACAATTTTCTTTATAAACAACACCATTTTTCACTTCTCTTCACAATCTAAACTTCTATCAACCAAATCATTTCTTTCACATTTCAAAAATCTCACCGTGTTTTCTAGAAAAATGGCGGATGACATACCGTTCATTCCATTTGACATTAGTGAAGACGATGATTCTTCCTCAAGCGATAGTAGCTTAATTTATTTTCAAAAATCTCTCTGAGCAAGCCGCACTAGAAGACACAGGCACATCTAGTGAAAAAAGGGTTGTCCGTCGTGATCGAGAGAAAGACGACGAAACCCTTATGGCAGGTTATTTTGTCGAGGAGCCCAATTCAACGAAGAAGTTTTTCGTCATAGGTTTCATATGTCAAAAAGGTTGTTTTAAAAAATTGTGAGTGACGTGTAAGCGAATAACTCGTGGTTTCAAGAGGGCGTGGATGAAAGAATGAATAAGAGTTTTACACTGTTGCAAAAAGTTACATCGGCAATTAAACAACTTCCAACCGGTAACCCTCCAGACGAGAACGACGAGTATTTAAATATGGCCGAAAAGACTTCCCGTGAATGTCTATAATATTTTGCCAAACGGTACGTAATTTATACACTTTCAGCTCTTACGTATACCAACTAGCCACGACGTTGCGCTTTTGCACCAAGCTCATGAGGAGAAACATCACCTTCCTGGGATGTTGGGTAGCCTTGATTGTATGCATTTTGTTTGGAGAATGTGTCTAACAAAGTTGCGGGGCCAATATATGAGGGGGGTCACAATTATGCTCGACGCGGTGGCCTCTCAAGATTTGTGGATTTGGCATGTTTTTTGTGGTCCACCAGGTTCACAAAACGACATTAATGTGCTTCAACAATCTCCGTTATTTCTTATTCAATGTAATGGAACTGCACCAAAATGCCCATATTACGTGAACAACCACTTGTACAAGCGTGGATACTATCTTACCGATGGAATCTACCCTACTTGGTCCGTGTTTGTGAAATCATTTTGGTATCCTCACATTGTGAAGGAAAAGAAGTTCAAGAGGCATCATGAGGCGACAAGAAAAGATGTGGAACGGACTTTTGGTGTTTTAAAGTCAAAACGGGGTATACTTAATCGACCAATGCGTGCTATGAGTGTAAAAAAATTAGGTATGTCGTATATACGTGCATTATTATACATAACTTGATTCTAAAAGACGACGGAAACGCGTTTGCACTGGTACATATTAGGGATCCTCCAGTCGAGCCCGTTTTCGATGATACTGTTTATAACGAGCTCATTGATGAAGATACGCATTGGAGACTAAAATATGATCTCGTGGAGCATCTTCGAGAACAAGATTTACCCTACCTTTTGTGGATTCCGACGATGAATAGTTAAATAAGCTTTAGTTTTAAAATGTCTTTTTATATTTTAATGTCATTTTATTTATTTTATTTTAACGTGTTGTCTTATTTTTATATTAATGTAATTTATGTTGATGCACAAGAATGTCTGTTGACTTCATCTTCATCAAGTCTTAAGTCAAGAAAGTCAAGAAAGTCAAGATTAGGGTTTTTAATGTTAATTTCGCTTGAATGAACATTAGTTATAGGTGATTTCGCTTCAAGGTCTAGGTGATTTCGCTTATACTTACACATGGGATTTCGCTTATGTGGTCATGACATAAAAGCGAAATCAGTTACATGTGATTTCGCTTATATGGCATGCCATTGGAGCGAAATCAGCCATACTATAAATACCCTACATGTGATCTCATTAGATAACCATTGAAGCGAGACCTGTTCATGTGCTAGGTAACCAAACTCTGTCAAAATTGTATCAGAAAGCATTAATAAAGCAGGAATTGAAAGGAATAAGCTGTTGTTACGTTGCGTATACTGATTCCGCCTTTATACGTGATGATGAACTGCCTTGACTGATCGTTTAGGGTCACGACACGGTCCAACAAGTGGTATCAGAGTTTCAGGACGAGGAGTTCATAATACTTCAGCTGAATCGACAATATTCTCTCACTTCTACTCTATTTCTTTCATATTTTTTTGTTTGAACTGAGTTCCTACGGACAAAATGAGTTGAAATTCAAGTATATTGTGCGAAACTATCTGTTAAACAATCCGTAATAATATCAGACCTTAAAACAAAGAAAAACTCAATCAATTTTTAGAAAATTCGATCAGTTTTCGAACCGGAACTTTTATTTCAGATCTGGAACAAATTAGTGGTCGAAATTGAACATATAACATATCATTGTGATCGGAATTAAGTGTAGAATAATCCTTGAAAGTTTCAGATTGAAATTCAGCGAAAAAATGAATAAAATCGTGATTTCGCTTTTGTGAACATCGAGCTTTGAATGTCTGATTTCGCTCTTACGGACAAGTGTGATTTCGCTCTTGTGGACTTAGTAATTTCGCTCATAAGGACAGTTTACTGATTTCGCTTATTTGGTCATAAGTGATTTCGCTCAAAGGGACATCAAGTGATTTCGCTTTTGTGTCACATCGACTGATTTCGCTTATCAGTCATATTGAGTGATTTCGCTTTTGTGAATTTTGACTGATTTCGCTTTTGTGGTTATTAAAGCTGATTTCACTTATTTGTCACGGTTGGTCAAAATTTCGGAAATTTTTCTAACTGATAGATTGTTTGTTTGTTTGCTTCTAGGTAATTGAAGATGTCAAACAACGGTGAAGAGTTCTACAATACTTTCTACAACGCGTTCAATTCCGAAACATCCGATAGAAGATCTGAGATGAAAGAATATTCAAAGGAGATTTCGGAGAATTTGAAATTTGAGAACATGTACGGAAGCCAACAGAAGCCACCAAAGCTAATGAAAGTTGAAGATTATAATTGGTGGAAAACAGATTTGAGGGTTGGGTAAAAGCTTTCGCTCCTGAAAGTTGGTTAAAACTGACAAATGGATACACTGAACCAGTAAAAGAGGGAGGAGAGTTAATAGAAGCAAAAGATTTCACAGACATAGATACAAAAAATTTTGTAGCTGAATATAAAATGATCACATTAATCAAACAGTCAGTGAGAGAGGATATTATTTCATTACTTGAACAAGAGAAAACTTCAAAGAGTTTGTGGGAAGCGTTAGAGAGAAAATGTGTAGGAAGTAATGAAATTGTTAAAAGCAAAAAGAAATTGTTGCATAAAGAGTTTGATTTATTCAATTGTATGAAAAATGAGTCTGTTTGTAAAATGATTGAGAGATTCGGACATCTGAAAATGGAGCTGATCAGACACAAAATCTTAACTTCTGAAGAGGAGCTGGTGGATAAATTGTTTGATTCATTGCCAAATGATCAAGAGTGGAAATACTTCGCTCTAATGTTGAAAAATACAATCAAGCCTGAAGATTTAAAAGTGGATTTGCTGATTGAAAAGCTTGAAAGTCATGAGTTGGAGATAAAGAGATCTAAAGTCAACAATCCAGCTTATCAGCAGAATGTAGAGCTTTACTACAGAGGAAATGTACCGCAGGCTGGGTCTCCAAGAACAGCATTTTCTGCAGAAAGTTCAAGTTCAGTGAACAATGAAAGTCTTCACAGTGGTTTTCACAGTGGATCTTCTTCAACAACTTCTGATCAATCTGCTTCAAAGAATTTATTCCAGTGTAATATCGCAGTGGATCTGAAGAATGGGCAGAATTTCAGCGAAGAGTCGGCAAAACAACAGATGGTTTTCTTGGCATCTGTACTTGAATCATATGAAAGCCTCGTTGCAGGGAAGATTGGCAACACCAACTTGACGAAAGAAGATTATGATCAATTAGACCCCGAGGAGATGGAACTTATGGATATAAGATGGTGCATGGCCAGTGCAGTTCGTCGGGCACAGCGGTTCATGGAGATCACGGGGAGAAAGTGTAGAACCCAAAACGAATCCGGATCACAGTGGTTGGTTGTTTTAACCCATAACACCTATTGATTAGGTGTTTGAGATATGAAAAATTAAGAAAGATCAAAGATGAAGGTGAAGCTAATGGATTAATGAATACAACAAGTGTTGTATTGAATCCAAACAAAAAGATATAACAATAAAACACCTTGGATATCAGATTTGAGCACAAGATCAACACAAGAATGTAACAACACCAATATTCATTCAAGAGCCAAAAGCTTGCCAAGGTTACAATGAGAGGGCTATATATAGTACTCCTGACTAGCCAGCAAATTTATAAATTTGCTGGAATCTTATCTACACTAGGTCAGGAAGCCTAATTCTAGAGAATTACAAAATAAGCCCCTAGACTTTCTAAAGCTTAATAAACTTAACCAAAACAATCCAGAACCATCTAAAACAAGTACCAACGGTCTCAAAATGGTCTAACAATATTCCCCCTAGACCGTTGCGTACTTGATCGTTCTTCATTCTTGTTTAGCGTTTCAGACCCTAAGCGACTCAAGTACCGACGGTCTCAAAATGGTCTAACAATATTCCCCCTAGACCGTTGCGTACTTGAGCGTCTTCATTCTTTGACTCTAGTTTCAGGATTTGCTGCGTCTTTTCCCACATTGTGCTGGGGTGGAGTTTGCTTGTTATCAGCTTCACTTGCGCCCCCTACTGTGACATTGTATGTGGATGACGCCGGAGATTGAATCTCTCAAACTTCTGATTCTGATGAACGATTCGTGACTTTTGGAGCAGGTGGTTGATGATAGCTTCTTTCTTCTCTCGACCTTCGCCACACTCCTTTTGTTCTTCAATTTTTGAATAAGATCTCCGTCATCTCAGTCTTTCTTTCTTTCTCTCACCTTTCTCACAGCTCACGTGTATCCCTACGCAGGTAAAGATTTCATCTTAAGATCAGCTTGTAGTGCCAAATCACCTCGCCTTTTCTTTCGCTTGTCTCTGCTTTTTGCAACCTGTTGGGGATCTTCTTCAATATCTTGTTCTTCGTTTCCGTGTGAGGGACTTCAAAGAAAACATATGCAAAATATATCTTCAATCTTACATCATCCCGTTTCTCTTGATCTCGTTTCTAACAGTTCTTGTATTCTGAAACACACAAACGAGCTAAGTGAGATCTGGATTGCAAAATGAGAAGGTTAGATAATGCTATATTTACAAAGGATAGAAGTAGTAATGAAAGAAAAAAGAATATTTACAAAGGCGCAATCAAGTATGTAGGTAAGAACACTACATAT
Organism: Helianthus tuberosus; assembly: GCA_030545235.1. Taxonomy (NCBI): domain Eukaryota; kingdom Viridiplantae; phylum Streptophyta; class Magnoliopsida; order Asterales; family Asteraceae; genus Helianthus; species Helianthus tuberosus. The sequence goes on along the minus strand of CM060433.1, from coordinate 97,808,354 downwards.
TTTTGAAATTTAGATAATTACGCCGGTCAGATTTTGTTAATTGCGTCGGATTATATACGAGTCATAATTAAAACGCTCGAAAATTCCAAACTTTCTCGAAAAGCATGCCCATGTTATCTTAAAACTGCATAAACACTTAGAAAATATTTACAAAATGTCAAAACTTGGATAATTTTGGACTTCGAAATTCATTTTTTTTTTTCAAAACGGGAGGTTCCTTTTTCACTGATTTCCTTTTTCTTTTAACGCTTATCGACTTTCCTGCAAAAGATCACATTATCAACACTTGTCAATTTCTTATTTATTATTATTAATAGCGAATCAAGGCACAAGAAAAACTGCCAGTATGTTTGTCCACTTAAATCCATGCATCCTTCTTTCAACATGCCTTCGGAGAGCGCGTTTATCATGTTTTTGGTAATATTGACAAGGCTTCTATGGCCCCCACACAAGCTATTGAGAATAGAAACATTACGCCCGTGAGTCCCACGTCAGGACATACCCCCGCGATCAAGGTATGCACAAAGGTTCTTCATAGCAGGTGAGTATATTGGATCCATTCATTTCAACGATAGAACGGAGATCGGGTCTGTACTTTCGTACAACAGAGATTCCAAGAACTATCGAGGGCGAGACAGATAGTTCGGTGAACAGGTCAGTACTTTCGTACAGCAGAGAGACCGAAACTAATCCATCAAAAGGTTTGTGGCCACAAAAGGCACTTATTATGAAAGGGTTTGGCCTCCTTTTTTTTTAAGGCGCTTATTATGAAGGAATATCATAGAAGTTCTAGGTCAGCATATATCTGGATGCAGCAGAAGACCAACTATGATACCCCCCGAATGAAAACCAATATAAAGACCCGAGATCTCAGACTTTGGCAATCTATCAACACAAGATTTAAGACCATTAAGCCATATGCCGCAACGTGTTACCCACAAGATGCGTAATGCCTGAGAGAAGCCAGAATCCTTGTGTAGATGTTAAGTTTTGCTCCCTAACAGCAGTTTACTCGTCGGTGTTGCTGAATCTACCGACACGTCGTTGCTTGGTACCCCGATTTCTTTTTGTTTTGTTTTCTGTTTTGCAAGAAATAGCAAAGTGTTAGCAATTTTCTATCATTTCCTCTAACAGGAGTCAGAAACAAAATCTCATTTTGATTTTCTGGAATATCCCCCCTAAAATCTTTATTTTCGAAAGTCCATTTGCCCGAAAATGAAATTTTAAGAATCAGAAAATCTTTTTGATGGGCGACGCTTTACGATACTTGTTTTACTTTCAACAAACGTTTTTTTTTTTTTTTTTTTTTTGAAGAAAAACTATGGACACAAGATAGAGTATTTACGAAAGCGTTTGGACACAAGATTCATTTCCATTCAAGGAAATTAACCATTTCCAACCAGGTTGGTTACCAGCTGGTTGAATTGGGTTTTATCAAAGGCCTTCGTGAAAATGTCGGCCCGCTGCTGTGTTGTATCCACTGGCACCACTTGAATGTATCTCGAATTGCGTGAATACGGATTTCGATATGCTTTGTTCTGGAGTGGTGAATGGGATTCTTCACAATTCCCAGACATGCCTCATTGTCGATGAATTTAGGAGTCTTCATGATGTTGATTCCATAATCCAACAACTGATTTTGTATCCAGAAAACTTGTGAACGGCAACTGTAGGCCGCGGTGTACTCCACTTGAGCGGTGGAGGTGGACACAGTTGTCTATTTCTTGCTTTGCCATGAAATCAGACGATTTCCCAAGAATTGACATCCTCCTGAGACAGACCTGTGATCTACTTTACAACCTGCATGATCACTTCTGCAGGGACGACATATTCAATCATTTGATGTCACTGAAAAGCACCGATATTCTTTTATCACAGACTTGTGATACGCTCATAAGATAGTAGCACAATTCTGGAACATAGTTGACATTTTCCAACGTGAGGGCTTTAGACACCACATCTCCTACTCCAACGATCTTCCCTCCCTTCTCGTCTCCAGCGAATGACACGAAATCACCACCAATAAAGCGAAAGTTCTTCACAAGTTCCTTCAGGCCTGTCATGTGTCTTGAACATCCGCTGTCGACATGCCAGATATATTCCAAGAGCATACGATGCCATTTCTGGAGTTTATTCTGAAATACAAGAATATACACAAATTAGTTTGATTTGGGAACCCAGATCTGCTTTACTTTGGATCTATCGTGGTTTTGACCCACTTTGGCCTCTTTTTGTTTCCAAAAATAGGCAGTTGACTCAACCAGATTTTTAACGGACTTCTTAAGATAATTTAATTGAAATGTGACGTTTATAAGAAAATCGTGCTCTGGTTTAGAAAATTTCTTGGTTTTACAATGTTTCGCTGTATGTCCTAAATGACCACAGCGAAAGCATCTTTTATGTCTGGGTCTTTTGGTGTTAGAAGATGAGAGTCTTGAGTTTTCTGCTTTCTTCATTTTCTTGTCTACTCTGCTTTCATCTTCTGAGTGTTCTTCATCAATGTCTGAATTGAATGAACTTTCAGACATGTTGTCCTCGCTTGAGCTTTGCTCTTCACTTGCTTCGTAACTTGACTCATTGTGGCTTCGATCTTGGTTTGGACTTTTTGAGTCCTGGTCTTCAAATATCTCAACACTTGAACATTCAGAGCTTTCATCATTTGTTGTTTGATCTTCACTTGAGGTTTTCGGGGTTTCTTCACCTGAGAATTTAAAGCTTTCTCCATCTGTTGTTCGATCTTCACTTGAGGTTTCTGATTTTTGCTCATCTTCGGAATTTGAAGTCTCCTTTTCATCTTCTGAGGCAGCGATGCTTGAGTCTTGATTGCAGTGATCTTCAGTGACTTTCTTTTCTGAATCTGTCATACCTGTTCGAGATGGAATAAATTCTGGAATTTCCTCTGTGAGGAATTTTCCAAAGCTATTCTTTTTCAATTCTGGCACAAATACAGGAGATTCACAAACAATTTTATCATCACAAATTGCAGAATTTAAATCATGACATTCAGACATAACATGTTCACGATCACGGGTCTCAAATGTAGGCGCATAGCCCTTACAGTCATTCGAAGATTTAAATTTAGGCACACGGCCATTACAGTCATCCCGAATATTGTTTCTCTTATAACAGTTCCAGGCGAACCAGTTAACAGTGGAATAACTGTCGCCTGAGTAGCATATTCCTATTTTTGAACCGCCGCAGTCTCCATCCTCATCGCACACATCTTCTTTACACATAATTGGATCTGTGTTACTTTTAGAAAAGTTAGTGGTTGTTTCATTTTCACAAGAATTGTTTTGTTCTACAGAGGCCTTTTCATCAATGAGATTATTTTCGGGATGAGGAGTTGGTATAGGCACATAGTTTTTGCTATGTGGAGGAAGAAAAAGTTTTCTTTCATTTCCTTGCCTATCCTTGTACCCGATCCCGTCTTTTACATACGTTGGTCGTTGGCAGTTTTTTATGTCAGTAAAGGCCTTTTGACTGACATTCCATTTATCGATGATAATTTGCAATCTATTCTTTTCGTTCAAAGCCTTTTCTAGTCTATCTGTGAGATCGTTAATGATAAGATCTTTTCTAATCACAAATTCTTTTAGAGTTTGCATTTCAGCTAAAGTTGAATTCAACTTTCTCTGATATGCGGCCTCGTTCAGTTTAAGTTCGTTATTCATTTTTAAGGCTTTGTCCTTTTGTCTCTCAAATTCTAGATTAAGAGACTTGTAATGTGCCACGACATCAACGCATGCTGGTGTGCATAACTTTACTTTAAAGTTATGTGGAATGCTGTTTACCAAGTCTTTGTCTGCCTTTTCTTTTGAGGATTCGGTTTTCATGGCCGCAGCTGAGGCTTTCGCTTTCTCTTCCTTCACAGAAGTTGTTTCTTTCTGAAACTGCTATGTGGCTTTCACAGCTTCTTCAGCCTTCTTGTCTTTCTCAGGCTCGGAGGAAGTGAAAATACTCTTCAGACCCTTTTCGGTAGCATCATCTCCTTTTGGGATTCCCATAGCCTGTTTCTCGGTGGGTTTTGACGATGAAGATAAAGAATCGCTCGAGATTTTTGCCATGAGTGCTTTGTGAACTTGTTCCTCTACTTCAACATTCTCTTCAGCTTGAGTTTCACCAAGCACAACTGTCTTTTCACTGGACCGTGGAGCCTTTGATGCGCTTGCGGAAGCGTTTAAGTAAGTCGTGTCTGAAGCTTGTTGACTGACACCTTTAGATGCAAGAAGTGCCACGTTCTTCAATCCTGCAGAAGTCTGAACAGGCTTTGGGGTGTAACCAGTCGTATTCATTTCTCGTTTGTTAACATCCATTTCAAAATCCTTCAAAGTGTTAATCAAATCGGTTAGAGTGACAGGATTTGGATTGTTGAGGAAATCCCTTTTGATCATCATGCACTTTAGGCTCCATTCCTTTGCAAGTGAGTCCAAAAGCTTCTTTATGGCAGCACGATTAGTGATATGATTTCCTGCCTTCTTCATCTTGGTCATCATATTTCGAAAGCGACTGATATGATCGGAAAGGCTTTCCCCACGAATTCCACAAAACAGGTTGTATTGCTTCTGCACCATGACTCTTTTGCTCTCAATCAGCTCTTCGTTTCCCTCGTAATATTCGATCAAAGCGAGCCAGAGTTCATTTGCAGTTCTGTATTTTTCAAACATGTTACAGTCATCTATTGACAGAGCCATGGTTAAGGCGGCATATGCACGACGATCACGTTGGATTAGAGCCTTATCTTCATCAGTAAAGGTAGTTGCATCATTGTTGGCAACTACCGCATCTCCTCGAACAACCGTTGGAATGTGGGGTCCAGCGGTGACAGAGAGCCACAGATTGTAGTCCGTGTACTCGAAGAACGACTGAATGCGAGTCTTCCAAGTGCTAAAGTCTTCAGCCCCTTTCAACTTTGTTGGCCGAGTAGTGGTTCTAGTCTCAAGTTCCGCTTGAGTAATTGGACTTAGTTGATTTAACGACATCTTTGCTTGATTTTGACAGAATATAGCTGATCAGAAGCTAATTTCGCTGACAAATCGCTAATTTCGCTGACAGATCGCTAATTTCGCTGACAGATCGCTGGAAACTAGTGACAGAATGTAATTTCGCCGATGACAAAAGAGGCACGTGCAATTTCGCTGACAGATCTTGCCGGTCTTCAACCTTCGCTGGTTCCCAAGGTTGTCCTGCACGAGCGAACAAGATAATTTCGCTGACAAACACAACACAAACGTTAGCTGGACTAATTTCACCGATTACCGTGATAAGAACGATGTGGTTCAGTATCACAGTTCTCGAAGTCGCCTTCGATAATATCGCTCAAGGGTCACCGGACACTATTTCGCTGACAATCAGTAATTTCGCTCGAATAGTGATCGTCGAAATTAATGATTCTGCGATGAGTTTCAAAACGATCTAATTATGTTCGCTATATTCAAAATTTAAATTCGCTGCCTTCATAAATTGTTCGCTGCATTCATGTTAAGTTCGCTGGACAGAGGGTTTAACACGAACTAAAACCCTCTAAACACTCAAAAAACAGCTCAAAAACCATGTTTTGATGTATCAATGTGACACCCCAGGAAAACCGGGAAAACCATACAACTTAACTAGCTTCCTCAGTGAGTGCCTACCAAATTTCAGGACGAAATTTCTTTCAACTTGGGGATGATGTGACAACTCGAAAATTTAGAACCTTTCGTTGTATGCTTAAACGTGTGAATAGTTAAACTTATGTGATTAATGATAAGCTACAACCTTTTATATGATTATGTGTTAGGTTACATGTGTGCTTATGTGTATGTATGCGAGTATGTATATGAACCGAAACGACACGAACCCGGCTCGAGACCATGTGGTCTCGAGTGAACGATGACCCATGGGCCGGTTGGGCCGCACCTCATTTAACCCACACGAAACCTACTAGGACTAGTATATATATCATACTCCTAGCAAACTAGTCCATTCTTTGGGCAATCCACTCATACTCTCCAACACACACACTCTCCACTCTTTCACACTAAAACCCTAAACACTAAACATCACCTCTCCTCCTTCTTCTCGGATCCAACCAACCGACCACAAAAGGACCTCTCGGATTTGCTTGTTCACACCAAACGAAGCTTCATCTTTCACCACCTCACAACCGGTTAGTGTTTATGATGTTTGTTAGTGATTTTATGATGTTTGTTGTTGTTTAATAATGGTATGAATGATATGATTAACTAGTGTAGTTGTATGCTTGATGATATTTTGTGAACCGGATATGTATGTTGTTGATAATCGGATAATATGTTTTGATTTCGGATATGTTGCATAATGAACACACAATATCTTATGTCTAAATGTGATTCAAATCATTAAATGTGAATGTTCATGAAACCGGCTTGCATATGTGTATAGAGAGCATCATGATTAATCGGATTAGGGTAGATTTGGGGACGTTATTGGATGTCTTGAAACCATTAGATGAATATGTTCAAATGTTTGATTGTTGTTCAGGATTATATGTTGTGATTAAGGATAAAAACCCGGAAATAAGATGAACAAGTTTGAATAAGCAATATGAACTACTTGAATGTTTGAAGAACATGATGAATATGTTATGAACATGGTTGAATACTTGAATTCTGATATGTTTGATCCAAAATGGTAATTGTTAGACAAATAAACAGGTTTAAGTGGATAGTACAAACCATTTCCTGAAATCAAATTCTCATTGGGTAGTACACTGTTCCGAATCAGCAGTTGTCCACTCGAGGCCTCCAGTTGCGACTCGAAACCATGCATGATGAGTCGAAATCTCCCAGTTGCGACATCGGTTGCGAGTCGCAAACACCTGGTTGCGACTCGAAACCATAAGTGATCAGCGCATAAACCGTTTGACTCGAAACCCCGGTTGCGAGTCCAGTTGCGACTCGTAACCAAAACAGCATGAACCGAGACCGTAGTTGCGACTCAGGTTGCGAGTCGCAAACGCCTAGTTGCGACTCGGGATTTATACACAGATACACGCTGTTTGGGCTTACACCTCATTTCGGACTTAATTGTTTGGGCCGAACTCTTGGGCCCGAATGCACAGACCTTATATGTTAACTGTTGAACGTGAATCTGCCATGATCAAACGTGTATGCCATGAACGATACTTGAATGCATTGTGCTAGGAACATACGTGTACTGATTGAATACGAACCTGATTGGTATGATACAACTGTGATAGGACGTGAGTAGCCACAACGTTGCTTGTTTGACTTTTCTGTGTTTCTACCGAGCAAACCAAGGTGAGTTCACACCCTCTACAAAGCATGGGATTCCCTGGGTTGGGAATGGGGTTAAGGAACTGGGTTCCTCGTCCTCCTTGGGTAGGACAGCAATGGTTCAGGAATGTAATTCCTCGTCCTCACGGACAGATAACTCGTACTAGACCAAAACTCTATCACGAAGTCCCTCATCTTTGTATCGACTTAATCGCCGAGGCCAATGGCGAGCGGGTCATTAGTTAGATAGCGCTATTTAGGTTTGACAAACCTCACACCGTGCCGCAGAGGACGGGCGTGAACTAATGGACTACTGGCACGTCAATGATGATAGACATTGACAGTTCAGGGCACATAAACATGACTACAGTCAGCAGTCGATATGGTAACGAGTCTAGTATATACATGGGGTAGCCCCCACGGCCGAAATGCCAGATAACTAACACGGGGTAGCCCCCACGGCTGGATTGCCAGAATAATTGGGAATAAACAAGTCACGTTTTTTAACTATGGGGTAACCCCCACGACAGGATGCCAGATAAAGGAAACTGTTTTCGAAACAACTTAAAACGAACACCCAACCGTGAACTCACTCAACTTGTTGTTGACTCGTTACTACATGCTTTGCAGGTCCTTAGGTTCTTAGCTGGAGCTTGCATGGAGGAGGATCGTTGTGGGACATGGACGGCTGTATGCCATGTTAAACTTTGAAACTATTAAACTTCTGTTTTGGCTTTAAGACTTATACTTCCGCTTGCAACTTAATTATGTTTTGTTTGAACACCAATTGTATTGGCTGGATTTTTATAACTACTTATATGCTTGTTCAATATGATTGGTGGCTGGATCCTGGTCAGTCACGCCTCCAAGCGGTAGTACTCCGCAGGTGGATTTTTGGGGGTGTGACAGATTGGTATCAGAGCCATTGGTTATAGAGAACTTGGTTTTAATAAAGGGGAAAACGTTTTTGTTAAAACCAGACTATAACCTGTACAGTGCTCAACGGTCCACAACGATGCTTCACTCCACATGCAAGGCTCGACATTCTAGGTAATATGATCTGTGTATATTGCCTACTTGTTAGTTACATAGTACATTGCTTATGGTATGCTTGGTTAGTATAACTACTGTTGCATGAACACGTGCGTGCTTACTCTATTTTATCGTCGTACTATCGCGAACCCCTCTCACTCACGTTCTTCTTGGTATGAAGATCATGTCTGGACGCGTTAACATGACACAAGCCCAGTTGACGGCTCTGATCAACGAACGAGTTGCCGCAGCACTCGCAGCTGCACACGCAGGAGGTATATCCTGCAGTCCGAACTCATTCTAGGATCTTTAGGATCCTACTCTCGTGAACCAACCTTTGTGTTAAACTCTGTTTTTTCTTTCACCTACGATAGGTCATCATGTTCAGCCACCCGTGTGCACTTTTAAGACTTTCATGGACTGCCGACCAACTACTTTTAGCGGCACTGAAGGAGCAGTAGGTCTCCTACACTGGTTTGAGAAGCTAGAATCTGTGTTCGAAATGTGTGAATGCCCTGAGGCGCGCAGGGTGAAGTACGCTACTGGTACTCTCGAGGGTTTAGCCCTCACGTGGTGGAACGCTCAAGTTCAGATGCTAGGGTTGGTTGCTGCCAACGCCACCCCATGGGAAACTTTTAAGGAAATGATCAAAGAGGAATACTGCAGTCGTGATGAGATTCACAAACTGGAAGTGGAGTTCTTCAACCTCAAGATGACGGGGTCGGAAATTGAAGCTTATGTGAAAAGGTCGAACGAACTGGCAATTCTGTGTCCTACTATGGTGGATCCTCCCATCAAACGCATCGAACTATTTCTTCAGGGCTTAGTGCCAGAAATCCAAAGTCATGTGACTTCAGCGAACCTCGCTACCTACCAGCAAACTGTTCAGTTGGCTCATCGTCTCACGGATCAGGCGGTGGAGCAGAACAAGTTACCAAAACGCATAGGTGCTGCAACTACTTCTGGTACCTCTAGTGACAACAAACGGAAGTGGGATGGAACTTCGAGTAAGGGTTCGGCTTCTGTTCAGTCCCAGTCTCAGCAGAGAAGGACTGAGGACTACAAGAGCCCTAACCAGCAATCGTCTGGTGGCGGATACAAAGGAAATCACCCCAAATGCAATCGCTGCAGCCTGCACCACAGCGGACCATGCACCAGGGGCAACTGTCATCGGTGCAACAAGCCTGGTCACGCTGCAAAGGATTGTAGGAGCTTATTCCCCGCCAACCAGAATCGTCAGCAAGCTCAACAGAACCAGCGCCAGCAACAGCAACAGGGTGATAACAAAGGGTGCTTTCAGTGTGGAGCTGAGGGCCACTTCAAGAGAGATTGTCCTCAACTGAACAGGAACCAGAACAACAACAACAACAATAACAACAATCAGGGGAATGGTAACAATGGGAACAACAACAACAATGGCGCCAGGGGGCGGATGTTTGTGATCGGCCAAGGTGAAGCAAGGAATGACCCCAATGTTGTGGCGGGTAAGTTCCTTCTCGACGACTTTTATGTTTCAGTTTTATTTGACTCGGGTGCCGATACTAGCTACATGTCACTAGAAGTTAGTCGAATGCTTAAGCGTATTCCAACACTTTTGAACAACAAGCACACAGTAGAGCTAGCAAATGGTAAGAGCTTAGAAGCCACACACGTAGTCAAGGGTTGTAAACTTATTCTCGCTGACCAAACCTTCTCTATCGACCTCATTCCTATTGTCTTGGGTAGTTTCGACGTTGTCATTGGGATGGATTGGTTATCCCAACACCGCGCAGAGATTCCTTGCAACGAGAAGGTTGTCCGTATTCCAGGTCCCGGTGGTGAACCTCTCATGATTCATGGCGACAAGAGGAGTGCTGTTGAGAACGTCATTTCTCTCCTTAAGGCCCAAAAGTGCTTGCGAAAGGGCCACACTGCTATTTTGGCTCTCGTTACTGACACCTCAGAAAAAGAGAAGAAGATAGAAGATTTTCCAGTTGTACGCGATTATCCAGAGGTATTTCCTGAGGAATTACCTGGTCTTCCGCCTCATCGCCAAGTCGAGTTTCAGATCGAACTAGCTCCTGGAGCTGCGCCTATAGCTCGTGCACCTTATCGTTTAGCTCCATCAGAGTTGAAGGAACTCTCCACGCAACTACAAGAACTCTTAGATAAGGGCTTTATCCGCCCAAGCTCATCGCCCTGGGGAGCTCCAGTATTATTTGTGAAGAAGAAAGACGGTACTTTCAGAATGTGCATCGACTACCGAGAACTCAACAAGGTGACGGTGAAGAATCGTTATCCTCTACCGCGTATCGACGACTTGTTCGACCAGTTGCAAGGGTCGAGCTACTATTCGAAGATTGATTTGAGATCGGGTTATCACCAGCTGAGAGTCCGGGAAGAGGACGTCTCCAAAACAGCCTTCAGAACCCGATACGGGCACTATGAGTTTTTGGTCATGCCTTTTGGGATGACAAACGCACCTGCGGTTTTCATGGACTTGATGAACCGAGTGTGCAAACCTTACCTGGACAAGTTTGTTATAGTCTTCATCGACGACATCCTGATCTACTCTAAAAGTCGGGAAGAACACGAGCAGCATCTGCGACTTATTCTGGAACTCCTTCGAACAGAACAGCTTTATGCAAAGTTCTCGAAATGCGACTTCTGGCTTCGAGAAGTCCATTTCCTAGGCCACGTGGTAAACAAGGATGGGATTCACGTTGATCCATCCAAGATAGACTCGATTAAGAACTGGCCTGCACCTCGTACACCAAAGGAGATTCGCCAATTCTTGGGTTTGGCAGGATACTACCGGAGATTCATAAAGGATTTTTCTAAGATTGCACAGCCCCTCACCTCACTAACGCAGAAGGGCGTTATTTATCACTGGGGAAACGCACAGGAGTTGGCATTTCGGCACCTAAAGGATAGACTTTGTAGCGCACCTATCCTTTCCTTGCCGGAAGGCACAGACGACTTTGTGGTTTACTGCGACGCATCAATTCAGGGTCTTGGTTGCGTGTTGATGCAACGAGATAAAGTTATAGCCTACGCCTCACGCCAACTCAAGGTTCATGAAAAGAACTACACTACGCACGATTTAGAGCTGGGAGCTGTTGTTTTTGCACTTAAGTTATGGCGGCATTACCTGTATGGCACCAAGTGCGCGATCTACACCGACCACAGGAGCCTCGAGCATATCTTCAAGCAGAAAGAAGCAGCGACGATGGGTCGAGCTACTGAATGACCACGAGTGCTCAATCAGGTATCACCCGGGCAAGGCCAATGTTGTGGCTGACGCCCTCAGTCGGAAGGACACTGCGCCTAAGCGCGTGCGAGATTTACAACTCACGATCCACTCTAGTCTCCCTTCCCAGATACGAGCTGCTCAGATAGAAGCACTGAAACCAGAAAACGTCAGGGCTGAAGCCCTACGCGGATCAAGGCAACGATTGGAACAGAAGGAAGACGGTGCTTACTACGTAACGGGACGCGTTTGGGTCCCACTTTATGGCAACCTACGAGAACTTGTGATGGACGAAGCACACAAGTCTCGCTACTCAGTACACCCTGGATCAGATAAGATGTATCACGACATCAAAACTACGTATTGGTGGCCTAGCATGAAGGCCCACATAGCAACCTACGTCAGCAAGTGTTTGACTTGTGCGAGAGTCAAGTCGGAATACCAGAAACCATCAGGCCTGCTCCAACAACCAGAGATACCTCAATGGAAATGGGAGCAAATTTCCATGGATTTTGTTACTGGCCTACCTAGATCCCAGCGCGGGAACGATACTATTTGGGTGATCGTGGATCGACTCACAAAATCTGCACACTTCCTGGCTATCAAGGAAACGAATAAGTTCTCCACTCTTGCAGAAATATACCTCAAGGAAGTCGTTTCGAGGCACGGGGTGCCCACCTCTATTATCTCGGATCGAGATGCACGTTTTACTTCAGAACTGTGGCAAGCAATGCACAAATCCTTTGGCTCGCGACTAGATATGAGCACAGCGTATCACCCTCAGACGGACGGGCAGTCCGAGCGCACTATTCAAACCTTAGAAGACATGCTTCGTGCATGTGTAATCGACTTTGGCAACCGCTGGGAAAAGCATCTGCCACTTGTGGAATTCTCGTACAATAACAGCTACCACACCAGCATTGGAGCTGCTCCGTTTGAGGCATTGTACGGACGTAAATGCCGGTCTCCTCTTTGCTGGGCAGAGGTGGGAGAAAGTCAGATCACTGGTCCAGAATATGTGGTAGATACAACCGAGCAGATCGCTCAGATCCGAAAACGTATGACGGCCGCTCGCGAACGTCAGAAAGTTTACGCCGACATGGGCAGAAAACCACTTGAGCTCCAGGTTGGGGAGCGGGTACTACTCAAAGTTTCACCCTGGAGGGGTGTGGTTCGTTTTGGCAAACGCGGTAAACTCAACCCACGATACGTTGGACCTTTCGAGGTCATTGAGAAAATAGGCAGGGTGGCCTACAGACTAAACTTACCAGCAGAACTCGGTGCAGTTCACAACGTTTTTCACGTGTCGAATCTGAAGAAGTGTCCATCAGATGAGACCCACGTAGTTCCTTTGAAGGAACTCACTATCGACGAGCAGTTACGATTCGTCGAGGAACCAGTCGAAATCACGGACCGGGATGTTAAGGTCCTCAAGAGCACTAGAATACCTCTCGTTCGAGTTCGTTGGAACTCACGTCGCGGCCCAGAGTTCACCTGGGAGCGCGAAGATCAGATGAAACAAAAGTATCCCCAACTGTTCGCAAACAGTACACCCACTACTGAGGCCGAAGCTACGGAATTTCGGGACGAAATTCTAGATCAACGGGGGGTGGATGTGACACCCCAGGAAAACCGGGAAAACCATACAACTTAACTAGCTTCCTCAGTGAGTGCCTACCAAATTTCGGGACGAAATTTCTTTCAACTTGGGGATGATGTGACAACTCGAAAATTTAGAACCTTTCGTTGTATGCTTAAACGTGTGAATAGTTAAACTTATGTGATTAATGATAAGCTACAACCTTTTATATGATTATGTGTTAGGTTACATGTGTGCTTATGTGTATGTATGCGAGTATGTATATGAACCGAAACGACACGAACCCGGCTCGAGACCATGTGGTCTCGAGTGAACGATGACCCATGGGCCGGTTGGGCCGCACCTCATTTAACCCACACGAAACCTACTAGGACTAGTATATATATCATACTCCTAGCAAACTAGTCCATTCTTTGGGCAATCCACTCATACTCTCCAACACACACACTCTCCACTCTTTCACACTAAAACCCTAAACACTAAACATCACCTCTCCTCCTTCTTCTCGGATCCAACCAACCGACCACAAAAGGACCTCTCGGATTTGCTTGTTCACACCAAACGAAGCTTCATCTTTCACCACCTCACAACCGGTTAGTGTTTATGATGTTTGTTAGTGATTTTATGATGTTTGTTGTTGTTTAATAATGGTATGAATGATATGATTAACTAGTGTAGTTGTATGCTTGATGATATTTTGTGAACCGGATATGTATGTTGTTGATAATCGGATAATATGTTTTGATTTCGGATATGTTGCATAATGAACACACAATATCTTATGTCTAAATGTGATTCAAATCATTAAATGTGAATGTTCATGAAACCGGCTTGCATATGTGTATAGAGAGCATCATGATTAATCGGATTAGGGTAGATTTGGGGACGTTATTGGATGTCTTGAAACCATTAGATGAATATGTTCAAATGTTTGATTGTTGTTCAGGATTATATGTTGTGATTAAGGATAAAAACCCGGAAATAAGATGAACAAGTTTGAATAAGCAATATGAACTACTTGAATGTTTGAAGAACATGATGAATATGTTATGAACATGGTTGAATACTTGAATTCTGATATGTTTGATCCAAAATGGTAATTGTTAGACAAATAAACAGGTTTAAGTGGATAGTACAAACCATTTCCTGAAATCAAATTCTCATTGGGTAGTACACTGTTCCGAATCAGCAGTTGTCCACTCGAGGCCTCCAGTTGCGACTCGAAACCATGCATGATGAGTCGAAATCTCCCAGTTGCGACATCGGTTGCGAGTCGCAAACACCTGGTTGCGACTCGAAACCATAAGTGATCAGCGCATAAACCGTTTGACTCGAAACCCCGGTTGCGAGTCCAGTTGCGACTCGTAACCAAAACAGCATGAACCGAGACCGTAGTTGCGACTCAGGTTGCGAGTCGCAAACGCCTAGTTGCGACTCGGGATTTATACACAGATACACGCTGTTTGGGCTTACACCTCATTTCGGACTTAATTGTTTGGGCCGAACTCTTGGGCCCGAATGCACAGACCTTATATGTTAACTGTTGAACGTGAATCTGCCATGATCAAACGTGTATGCCATGAACGATACTTGAATGCATTGTGCTAGGAACATACGTGTACTGATTGAATACGAACCTGATTGGTATGATACAACTGTGATAGGACGTGAGTAGCCACAACGTTGCTTGTTTGACTTTTCTGTGTTTCTACCGAGCAAACCAAGGTGAGTTCACACCCTCTACAAAGCATGGGATTCCCTGGGTTGGGAATGGGGTTAAGGAACTGGGTTCCTCGTCCTCCTTGGGTAGGACAGCAATGGTTCAGGAATGTAATTCCTCGTCCTCACGGACAGATAACTCGTACTAGACCAAAACTCTATCACGAAGTCCCTCATCTTTGTATCGACTTAATCGCCGAGGCCAATGGCGAGCGGGTCATTAGTTAGATAGCGCTATTTAGGTTTGACAAACCTCACACCGTGCCGCAGAGGACGGGCGTGAACTAATGGACTACTGGCACGTCAATGATGATAGACATTGACAGTTCAGGGCACATAAACATGACTACAGTCAGCAGTCGATATGGTAACGAGTCTAGTATATACATGGGGTAGCCCCCACGGCCGAAATGCCAGATAACTAACACGGGGTAGCCCCCACGGCTGGATTGCCAGAATAATTGGGAATAAACAAGTCACGTTTTTTAACTATGGGGTAACCCCCACGGCAGGATGCCAGATAAAGGAAACTGTTTTCGAAACAACTTAAAACGAACACCCAACCGTGAACTCACTCAACTTGTTGTTGACTCGTTACTACATGCTTTGCAGGTCCTTAGGTTCTTAGCTGGAGCTTGCATGGAGGAGGATCGTTGTGGGACATGGACGGCTGTATGCCATGTTAAACTTTGAAACTATTAAACTTCTGTTTTGGCTTTAAGACTTATGCTTCCGCTTGCAACTTAATTATGTTTTGTTTGAACACCAATTGTATTGGCTGGATTTTTATAACTACTTATATGCTTGTTCAATATGATTGGTGGCTGGATCCTGGTCAGTCACGCCTCCAAGCGGTAGTACTCCGCAGGTGGATTTTTGGGGGTGTGACAATCAAAATGCCCAAAATGACTCCCTAATCATCTAATAACAACAACCTATCGATTAAACACACCAAATCAATCCATTTTAAGTCCAAAAAATTGAAAACTTTGAAACTCTTGAAAAACCTTCAAAACTTTGAAAAATCTTAACAAAAACACAACCACCAAGAGTACTAAGGCTCTGATACCAAATTGTAGAACCCAAAACGAATCCGGATCACAGTGGTTGGTTGTTTTAACCCATAACACCTATTGATTAGGTGTTTGAGATATGAAAAATTAAGAAAGATCAAAGATGAAGGTGAAGCTAATGGATTAATGAATACAACAAGTGTTGTATTGAATCCAAACAAAAAGATATAACAATAAAACACCTTGGATATCAGATTTGAGCACAAGATCAACACAAGAATGTAACAACACCAATATTCATTCAAGAGCCAAAAGCTTGCCAAGGTTACAATGAGAGGGCTATATATAGTACTCCTGACTAGCCAGCAAATTTATAAATTTGCTGGAATCTTATCTACACTAGGTCAGGAAGCCTAATTCTAGAGAATTACAAAATAAGCCCCTAGACTTTCTAACGCTTAATAAACTTAACCAAAACAATCCAGAACCATCTAAAACAAGTACCAACGGTATCAAAATGGTCTAACAATATTCCCCCTAGACCGCTGCGTACTTGATCGTTCTTC
This sequence comes from Helianthus tuberosus, assembly GCA_030545235.1. Lineage (NCBI taxonomy): Eukaryota > Viridiplantae > Streptophyta > Magnoliopsida > Asterales > Asteraceae > Helianthus > Helianthus tuberosus. The sequence continues at coordinate 97,791,939 of CM060433.1, read as the reverse complement.
ATTCTTGTTTAGCGTTTCAGACCCTAAGCGACTCAAGTGCCGACGGTCTCAAAATGGTCTAACAGAAAGTCAATTGGTGGACCATCTACCAAACTGGGATTTGATAAATCTAAGGTGACATGTTTCAAATGCAAACAAAGAGGTCATTTTAAGCGCGAGTGCAGAAATGCGTATGCTAATGATGATTCTGCAAACCCGTTCAACGAAGATTATTACAAGAAAGCGATTTACCATCAAAACAAGTCTGAGCCACCAAGATTGAAACAGCCTGAAGAAAAATCAAGGGCTCTTGCAGTTATATATGACGATGAAGGTTACGACTGGAGTCAAGTTTGCCCTGAAGAAGATGCAGTTGGATATGCATTTGTGGCTAATGCTGATCCTGATAGATATTGGAAAGCAGATTATGCAAGATGGGAAATTGGAAAATTAAACGAACCATTCAAAGAAGCCCAGAGAGCAAAAAGATGGAATGAAGAGTTGGAATGTTATATGGATCCACGAGGTAATCCAGTTGTTGACCCATCAAAGGTGGATTTCGAAGCTGTAATAAATTTGGTCCCGAGGCAGGCTACTTTCAATACACGAAGGTTATCTGATAAAGCATATTTGCCTGATTTGGAGAAGAAAATTAGAGAGGTTTGTGAAGCAAGTCTACCGAAGGTGGTAGAGATGAAAAAGAGAAAAGAAGAAGAATTGAAGAAGATGATTGAAGAAGTAAAGGCTGTTGTGAAGATTGCTGCTGAAGAAGATCAGAAAGCTGAAAACGAACAGAAGATAGAAGAAGCACAGAAAGAAGAAAAAGTGGAGAACAAAGAGCAAGATCAGAAAGCTGAGACAGAAGAACTGGTGCTGAATGCTACTGAGGTTAGAAAAATCTTCTGATCTATTGAATGTTGAATTGGTTGATGAAAAAGAAAACAAATGCGGGAATTGCATAGAAATGTGCAAAGCTTGTATTGAAAAAGATGAATTGATAAAAACAAATGATAATGAATTAAGCAAACTTGAAAATGGTTTCATAATAAAATGTAAAGATATGATTGAAAAAGAAGAAATTTTGAAACTAAAAGTTGAAAATTTGACACAGAAATGTCAAGGTCTTGAAAAGGATAATGATGTTTATAGACAACTGTGTTCTACAAAATGTGTCGATTGTGTTGAAAAAGAATCTAAATTTCAAGATTTACAAAAACAGTATGATTCTTTAAAGTGGTCGAGTCAGAGAGTACAAGAAGCTTATGATACTTTGAAAAGCCAAGTCAAAAGTTTTGATAAAAGATTGTCAGAAACTTTAGTCACTAAAGAAATGTATGAAAGAAAGTTTAAAGAAAAGCAAATTGAATTAAACAAATGTGTTGATGAAATTGCAAATCTTAAACAAGTCTTGGCTGAAAAAGAAAAGGTTGTTACCAAACTTCAAAGTTATCATAACTCTTCGTACATTCTCGAACGCATTTTCAACATCACACCAGATGACAAAGATACTGAAAATTGCAAAAAGGGTATTGGTTCAGAATTTCATCAGGTACCACCACCATTGAGAAACAATTATACTTTTTATGATGAGGAAAAGGTGGCAAAGGGTTTGAACATAGCTGACCAGTTACCTGAAAGTATCGATGTGACTTACTCCAAATCTGATGATGCTAATGATTCAGAGGTGGTAAGTAAGGTTGTTGAAAGCGTTTTGAAAGACGAGTCTACAAAAGGTAAGTCTGAATCACAGGATGAAAATGAAGGAAATCTTTATGATGGTTATCTGAAAAACACAAAATCCGAGAAAAATTTGAATGATGATTCAAAAGGATTGGTTTATACCATGATTGGATCAGACAAATTATTCTTAGATGTTGTATTCCCGATTCAAAATGTGATTTCAGAGAAGGTCGATAAAGTTTTCAAAATGGTTGAGATTGAGAAGTCTGAGATTTCAAAGTTTGCTGGTAAAGGTCATAAATCTTTTTATAACAAACCTGGTTTTAAGAAGAAAAACATGAAGGCTGGTTTGGGTTATAAAAAGAAACGGAATTGGAATCAAAGTAAAAAATCAAATTTGCAACAAAAGATGAATTTTGTTCAAGGGAAAAGTTTGAAAGAAGAGGAAAAACTCAAATTTGGACGACAGACTAATGATGAGTTTGATGTTATGAAAAAGAAACAACAACAGGCCAAGGATGTTTCAAAGAAAGTGTGTTTTAAATGTGATCAAATTGGACATGTTGCAAGAAAGTGTCAAAATCCAAAGCCTGTTGATGTTGAAAAACAGAAATTTGAGGATGTGAAATCGAGGTCAACCAGATTTGATTCGAAACAAACTTGGAGGTACAATATAAACAAGTTTGCTTCAAATCAAAATTGGAAATCAAACCCGAACAGGTTCGATTCAAGACAGACCTGGAATTCTCACATACCCAGATTCAGAACAACACATAGTTGGAAAATATCTGTTGATATGATGAAACCTCAAGAGTTTTGGAAACCTAAAAATGTTATTCAAAAACAAAAGGTTCAAAAAGAGACAAATTTTTACAAAAGAGGTACTCCGGAAGGTCAAATGTGGAGTGCTAAGAAACAAGTGACGTTGGTAAAAGATGAGAAAGTTGAAGTCAAAATTGAAAGCATTTTAAGTGACAAAGAGTTTCCAAAATTAAATGAACATTATTGTGTTGAAATGCCTAAGGTCCAACAGACCTGGGCTAAATTGTTCAGATGATTGATAAAGTTTGAATGTGCAGGTGCTCAACCAAGCTGAAGATTGTGAGAATGGTAGTAGGAGCAGCCTGGCACAGGAAGAGGTTGCAGGACCCTGGTTTGGTTGAACAGGGAGTTTAGTTAGATTGTTTTCTGTATATAAATAAAAAATATTTTCAAAATCCTAAAAATTAAAAAAAAAATTAAAAACCAAAAATATGTTTTTAGTTTGTTAAAATTTGAAAAACCAAAAATATATGTTGATTTTAATTTTGTTTGAATGTATGTTGATTGAATACGCCGAAACCCTCACGGCTGAACAAACATGATTACTTTCATCAGATTGAAAAACGGTTTTCAAACTGTTAAGATCAATGGGTTGTAAATTATGGGGGTATGTTATATTTTCTTCAAATCAGTGCATGAGAAGCAGAAAATGGATGGAGAGACAAAGTTATCAGTGTTGGTTGTCAAATTTTCTTTAAATGGTTTTGCATTTTAGGGGGAGATATGTTGTTAGAAAATACAAAAACATTTGAAAATTTGAAAAAGTCAAAAACATGATAAAATTCAAAAATTGAGTTTTTGCGTAAAAAGAGGAAATGATAGTACATCAGTAGACAGTTACAGTATGCTAAAGAAATGGAAAGTTTAAATGTGTTAAACGATCTCACCGTGGATGTGTCGGTAGATTTTTATACACTTAGTAAACTTTTTCAGGATATAAATCTAAATTCAAACTTGCTTATTTCGTGGGGAACACTACTTGGATATATAGGTAACCCCTGAAATCTCGTTTGAAAGGTCTCATAATCTGATATACTAGGTCTTTATACTCAATGATGTCTGGGGTATTATTCCGGGACTTCCGCTGAACGGTGGTTCTGACCTAGTCCTTGGCTAATACTTGCTGCAATGCTTGAAACACAACATTAAACCCTCAGCATGCTGAAACAATAAAATTGATAAATGCTGCTGTTGTAAGCAAAAAGATCCTCTAAAGGGGACACGCCGAAAAGTCGAAGCTGATATCTCTCTGCGTATACGGAAGTATCGACCTGAGATCCCTCGGCCCTCGCATACCTAATTTATATACAGATATCATTGTAGTATACTCACCTGTAAGACTGATTATTGAGATTCTGGATACGGGAGTATATTCAAGAGGTGGGACACATGAATGGGTTTAAGTTCTTAAAATACATAATTCGTATCCTGAATCAGTTGAAGTTTGTATGAAAATTTAAGTGGATCAGTATATCGACAATCTAAGTGAATTGTTTAATACTTAATGTGAAAATTAAGCTCAACGGTACTTGTGACTTGTCGAAAACTGATATGATCCTCTGTCGCATACTCAAACAAAAATATTGTCTGTAAATATGTTTGTACATATTTCTTTACTGCTTTATATTTTCATAAAATACAAAAAGATTTTGATTTTTGCTTTATTTTCGACAACTGATGTTTGAGTGCTGAGTTTCAAAATCTAAGTAAGCTGATTGTGTTTCTGAAAATAAAACAAGTTCATTAATTTGAAACTTGAAGTTTTAAAATTAAAAAAAAATTCAAAAACAGTTTGTGATATCTTCAAGGTCATTAAGTTGGACTTGGATGATTAACTGTGGGGGAGTTGGATGTTTATATTATTATAGAGCTAGTTTCCGATACGATTCGATGAAACTGCCAAATTCATGAGAAGTGATTTTGAGGAGATTGAATTGTCAGATTACGATATCTGGAAGATTAAAATGTTGTTACTTATAGTTGTATGAGTGATTGCAGGAAAAGTCCAGACTACGATCCTGAGAGCAGAGTCTAAGGGGGAGTCTGAAGACAAGCTGGAAAGCTAGGTGTCGATCCCTAAAAGCACGGAAGCTTGACGAAAGGGGGAGCCTGCTGATGATAAAGCTGTTGATGATAGAACCAGTGATGAGATTCTAGTGTAAGAGTCAAAGTGTGAAGTTGATAAAGAAAAGTAATGGATGCTTACAATGTTACAATCTGAATGAGAAGGTAAAATGACCAAGACTGAAGACTCGGAGCTGAAAACTGCGTCAACATCCAAGGGGGAGTCTGTTGATGCACAAGAATGTCTGTTGACTTCATCTTCATAAAGTCTTAAGTCAAGAAAGTCAAGAAAGTCAAGATTAGGGTTTTTAATGTTAATTTCGCTTGAATGAACATTAGTTATAGGTGATTTCGCTTCAAGGTCTAGGTGATTTCGCTTATACTTACACATGGGATTTCGCTTATGTGGTCATGACATAAAAGCAAAATCAGTTACATGTGATTTCGCTTATATGGCATGCCATTGGAGCGAAATCAGCCATACTATAAATACCCTACATGTGATCTCATTAGATAACCATTGGAGCGAGACCTGTTCATGTGCTAGGTAACCAAACTCTGTCAAAATTGTATCAGAAAGCATTAATAAAGCAGGAATTGAAAGGAATAAGCTGTTGTTACGTTGCGTATACTGATTCCGCCTTTATACGTGATGATGAACTGCCTTGACTGATCGTTTAGGGTCACGACACGGTCCAACAATTTATTTATTTTAATTTAATGTAATGTCTTTTTTTAATTACATGTAATTTTATTTTGTTTAAAATATGTTTTATTTATTAATGCATAATTTATAGAAATACAAAATAAACAAAAAAATGGACCACTCCTAGTGTTTGGGTGTAAAATAGGGAGTGGAGATGGGAGTTGACATGACATATGTTGATTGATCAGGTGAAAAGTTTACCGTTTTCCATGTGTTTGATCACTCATTCTAGCCTAAAAGTATGTTAACCAAGGGTACGATTTGGTTCACCCTTAAATAACTTGGGGCTTGAATTATGCATAGAAGTTGTTTTAAAATATTTTAAAAAGGCTTGTAGATGTAATTTTCAAGTTGAGCCCTTTTTAAAATAAGTCGTTTAAGAAACTCAGCTTATATGGGAATAAAGAAACACTACCTTTTTTGTTATATTTATTCTCAGTTAAGCCCTTTCGTAGTGGGGCGGTATATACCTTCAGAACCTGTTAAGGCGCCCCATAGCGCCCGGCTACACTGTTACGGCCAGCGCTAGGGGTAAGTTTTTTGCCTCCCTGTGATGTATATAACAGCGTAACCCTTCCTTCCCCACTCACACACATATATATACATACATATATTGATATATATAAAGCTAGCTCGACTCGGCTCATTAAATTCAATTGAGTTCATGCTAAAAGCTAGCTCGACTCGGCTCACTAGTTAATATGTATCTAGTAATTATTTGTGTTTGGTCTCCTCGGTTTGAGGTGGCTTGTGTTTTCTAATGAAGTATACCTTTTAAAAAAAAGTTAATATGTATCTAAATACATAAATTGATATTATTACGATAGATTGTATTAAATATTTTATAAGTTTTCGAAAAGAAAAGATAAAGATGAATAACCATGCAAATTAAATTCATAGATCATAAAAGCAACATAAATTATACATGTTAATAGATACAAACCAAATTAATAGATCATATGCGATTAACGAAGAATTACATAATAACCATGCAAATGTAGTAGATTCACAAAGCCCGTTTGGGTGTACGCTATCTTGATATTCCAGGCACTACTTGAAAAACCAAGTGCACAAAATCTCTTTGCATGAGTTCAGTCAGGTCTTCCTTTTACAATCTGTATTCTGGCATTCACCATTGCCCAAATAGAAAGAATGGGAGGGGACCCGGGTTCAAAAGACACTAAATCTAAATCTACGAGTCGGTTGAGATCGTTTCTTTTTGGGTTTTGGAGTCAGGTGTCTGGGCCGCACTATTTCCTTTAAAATCCTTGATGAATGTCCTGAGGCAGCCGTTGACTATTCGGGGTGCTGATCCATCACAGAACCGTTTTGCAAGATCTACTGCCTTTATATACAACAACATATGTTTCAGTGAGTCGAATATTGTGTTTATGGTGAACATACCCGTGTGAAAATAGATAATACTTTAGAATGGTTTGAAAATATGAACCTCGTTAATCACAATTTGGTGACGCGTTCCTAGCACATCAATTTCTGACATGGCCAGGCGAAGAATTGAAAGCTCCAAGATTCTGCCAGCTGGTTCATTCTGATCACAGAAAGCGTGAATAGTTACATAACGGGTCATTTTTAATGGAAGCGAGTTGCGCTAGGGTTGTAAACGAACCGAACGTTCAGCGAACTGTTCGTGAACCGTTCGTTCAGCGAACTGTTCGTGAACCGTTCGGCGGGAAGTTCGTCTATGTTAGCCTGTTTATTAAATGAACAAACACGAACAGGAAATTCCATTCATTAAGCTAAACGAACAAACATGAACATTTGTTTGTGTTCTTGTGTTTGTTTATGCTCGATAAGTGTTCGTGAACAGTTCATGAATATGTTCATTTTCTTAATGAACGAACACAAACAAGGCCTTGTTCGTGTTCATTCGGTTCGTTTACATCTCTACAGCACAGTTTTTGGTCCATTTTGAAAACTCTGATATAGATAATTAATTTGTTCATCATGATTAAAAAAAGCAATATTGTTAAAATAAACTATGGGCAGTTTTCAACCTTGTTTGAAATAAAACACAATTTTGTTGCAATTACAAATAGCACTAAAAAAGATAATATGCAATTACAAATAAGCAAATGTGAAATATTACAAGATGGGTCATTTTTAGTATGGGAAGCGGGTTGGGTCAGATTGACCTGCAAACACTTTTTGTCCATTTGGAAAATTTTGTTATTTGTGATTACATAAAACAATGTTAAAAAAAATAAAGTAAGGCAACTTTCAACCCGTTTGAGATAAAACACAACCTAAATTAACCCATTCATAAGTGATTGGGTTGCAAATCGACACCTTTAACCACAGGTAACTCTAGAGTAAAGCACTATAAAGATAGCATAATAACCAAGCATGTTGTTTAAACCTTCCAGTTTTGTGGAGCAACTTTGTCAATGACCAGAACATGACTATCCCACTTGTCTGCTACAGCCACCAATAGCTTTCTAGTGAAGCTGCATTCAGATAAACAAAAAAACAAAATCATTACTATTAGGTCAGCGAACTTTTAGAGCTAGAATAAAATTCCTCACCGCAAGATTAATTTACTGTAAACCAACTTTGGAGGGGCTGAAAGAACCTCTGCCTCTGAAATAACAAAATCAAACTTGTCATCGAAGTAATAAAAAACAGGTAATGTGAAGTGTGTCAGGTATATTACCAACTTCAGATGCTTTTTCATCTACTCTCATAAGTTCATCAGCTTCTTCAGCTGTCTCGGTTTTCACGGGAGGTCCACCAAAGCTCATGTGATTGTACTCCATCAATGTCTCTTTATCAAACTCATACCCTATTTCTACATTTTCGAAGTATAATGTGTGGTGAGTTTACAAGGTAATGATTAGATAAGGTTCTAACTTCAAATAAAGAATCATCGAATCACGGATATATACTGAATACTCACCTCTTCTGGTGTTCATACGCCTCTCAAACAGCCGTACTGGATCGGATCCTTCTAAACAAGCAGCGTATATGATTGACCTAACATTCAGCAACATACAATTAACCTCAGACAACACAATTATGAGTAGACTACATCCTAATTACGCTCACTTTGTGTAAAATCATTATAATCCAATACAGCAATAAAAATTTAATGAGATTGCATTTGTTTTGAGGTAAAAACTAACATACAATTTGTCTCAAACAACACAAGTATGATTAAACAATTTCCAAATTATGCTCACTTTATGTATAATCATCATAATCCAACACACATAAAACTCAAAATTCAATGAAACCGCATCTGTATTGAGGTACAAAACTACAAATAACATACAATTTGTCTAAAACAACATGGTTATGATTTAACTATATCCCAATAATGCTCACTTCGTGTATAATAATTATAATCCAATACACAAATAAAATCAGTCAATGAAATCGCATCTGTTTGAGGTAAAATTAACATTCAGTTGTTTCAAACAACACAATATGATTAGCTAGATTCGAATTATGCTCACTTTGTGCATAATGTTTATATTCCAACACACTAATAAAATTCAAAAGTCAAAGAAATCGGTTAAATACTAAAATTAACATACAATTTGTCTCAAACAACACAATTATGATCATAATCGGTCCGAATTATGCTCACTTTGTGTATAATGATTATAATCCAATTGTAATAAGATTCAATGAAATTCACATACATTTTGAGGTCTCAAACAGCGCAATTATGATACACTCACTCTATGTATAACGATTATAATCCAATAGTAAGATTAAATTCACTGAAATCGCATCTATTTGAGGTATAATTAACATACAATTTGTCTCAAACAACACAGTTATAATCAAACTAGATCAGAATTATGCTCACCTTGTGTATAATGATTGTAATCCAACACACAAATAAAACTCAAAATTCAATGAAATCGGAAAAATTAACATAATCTAGATACAAAGTATGCTCACTTTGTGTATAACAGTTATAATTCAATAAAAACTAAAAACTCAATGAAAAGTTTCGAGGTACAATTTGTCTCAAACAACACAATTATGCTCACAATACACAAATAAAATTCAATGAAATTGAATGAATTTGAGGTGAAATGAACATACAGTGCAAGCTCTCTGGCGGCTCTAGGGCTACAAAACCTCCCACTCTTATCAATTTTGGGCATCTGGTCTTTAGAAACACACGAAACCGAGTCCTCTAAGCGAGATTTCTCCAGTATTTCACCAACAGCAAGCGCAGATGTGCGGAAGAGTGACGCCTGAGGTGACGACAGAATGACGGTGGTTGTTGGCGGGAGAAAGTTCCACCGCAAGCATTTTCCGAAGGGATAACAGGTGAAGGATGAGGAATTGAGAGGTTTAGAAGAGGATAATGAGCATGATAATGGTGAATAGATTAGAAGAGAGCTTGCATCCATTGTTGTAACTGTAAATTGGGGATAGAGGATGAAGAAGAAATAGGGGTTTTGGATAAGAAATAGGGGTTTTGATTTTATTTTTTTAATAGGGTTTTTGTAGGGCAAATTGCCAAATATCTTTATGAAAAATAAAAATTCTGTCATTTGGTAACAACTACATTTTTATTGTACGAGTCAACCATATATTTTGCAATTTATTTTATACCAACCCAATTGCATGCGATGTCTTTTATCTTTAAAATTGACGAGTTTTATACTTAATGTTTTAAAATGTTACACATTATTTCCCTTGTATTCTCTATTTTCCACAAAAAATAATTATTTAAAAATATTACAATAAATAAACCCCCAATTAACTTAAATTCTCCACAATTTCAACTTCTGAGATCTTGGTTCAATCAACCAACCCATTATATAAATTCACCATGAAAACCATAGAACTTGAAGAATTAACAATCAAAGATTTAAGCTGAACTTGCGAACACAAACTAAACCTAAAAGAAGAATGTACAAATTGCGGCTCACCATTCTCAAATTCTGCAAAGAAGCTAGCCTTATTAATCTCAAGATTGTTTCACCATTTTCAAAAATTGAATACTCTCGAGTAAAACTTGCAATTCCACAAATTTTATCTAGTAAATTTTCTTATAATATTCTTCATATCTGTAAACAACCTCACATATCTTGAATGCTCGAGATGTGAGACTCAATATTGAGTTTGAGAAATCAAAGTGTACCATGTTTGATTCAAAATTTGGGGGTTTTAAGAAAACGCTTGATTCTGACCGGTCACTTCAGATACGACGATCTTATCAGACCCGACCACTTCAGATACAGCCACCATCAAGTTCGTCTAATTAGGGATGTCGGAGCCCAGTCGGAACCCTAGCCACTATTTTTTTTTTCTCCTTGGCCTTTTCTCCTTCGTTGGAAGTTAGGGCCCGTTACTAACCTGCTCGATCACCCTAGATTGCTGCCATGGTTATTCCTCCACCGCAAAGTGGTGGTGGGTGGTGCAATCTGGTGGTGATGGTGGGGTGGTGGTGGAGGTCGTGTAGTGTGGAGAAAGAAAGGTAGAGAGAAGAAGAGTGGTGGCGGAAGGAGGCTGTGTTAGAAGAAGTTGGTGGTGGTGGACTGGTTGTAGATAGAGAGATAGATCGATGGAGTAGAGAGAGAGTTGTTTGTTCAGAGAAAGAAAGAGATGAGTGATGTATAACGTTTAATTTCATTTTATTTTTCTTATATAGTATAATAACTCTCCTAAATATTTTCGACACCCTAATATATTTTAAAATATTCCTATATGTCTCAATATATACCCCGTATGTGAAAACCGACCCTAAATACCTTTAATTTTACAAAAATTAAATAAAAAAAAAATTTAAGGGGCAGCCGCGGGGCGCGACAGACCGGCTACGAGGCGACACCCGGAAGCTGCCACGTGTCGACACGTGGCAAAGCTAGACCGATGACAACTCAAGGCTAGGGCCTACGGACCCCGCGTAGCCCTCGGCTACGTCTTACGCGGGCCGCGAGGGAAGTCGAAAGGTCACCTATAAATAGAGGCATTCAGCCTTCAGTTCCGATCGTTCAAAATCTCTTTCTCTCTCAAAATTTATGCATAGTAGGCATAATCTCCGAGTATTATACCCCCCCCTAATTAACGAAGGTTTGCCCCGTTGTAAGTATCATAACCCCGGTTACGTATTAGATACACTGCCTGATAGATCCAGGGTTCTGTAACGGCTGTCGTGGTTCTGCCCGACGTAGTCGTTGGAATGTCGTCTCGGGGAGGGTATTACTAATGTAAATATTGGGTTATTATACTAACCCGTGTGCATTTGTGTATTTAAATAGATAATCCCCAGGAAACCTTAAAGGAAACCATAAGACAGCAATGTAAGTAATCTCCTTTTTGTAAACCTTTTTGTAAACTATTTTTACAAAACCTTAAATATTTTACAATGTGATTAGCAGTGATTGAGTCTTTGTAATTCTTCAATTACTGCCGGTATGTTGGGGTTTTGTATACAAAATGTGGAACACGTTACCATTGGACAAAGAGTTAGCCAATGGGTAATATGACCCACCAGTCAGGATTGACAATACTGAATGAGTAATTGTGTAGATGTAAACATTGTAATCGCTCTCAATACTGTGAAATTGATAAAAAAAACTCTTCTTGATCAAACTGGGATTCACTCACCAGTATTTCTCACTGACAAAATGTTTTTAAACGCGTTTCAGGTAACAAAATGTGAAAGCCAACTAGAAGCCAGCTGGACAGCACTGAAGGCTTGGAAAAAGTGGCTATAAAAGTTACCTAAATAAAAGAAGATGTTTTATTCAATAAAATAGGGATTTTCCCTATGAAAATGTTTGTAATGAAAACTTGGGTTTTATCCCAATATATTTATATAAAGTGTGGTATTTACTCTAATAAAATATTTCCTAACTACGGTCTTGATGAAATTTCCGCTGCCAAATTGATAAACACCTGGATACCACTAAACTGGTCTCGCGGCCGCCCGTTTCCGGGACAGATAGGGGACGGGGGTTGCGACAGAAGGTGGTATCAGAGCTAAGCCACTGATTCAGCCACATAAGTGTTCTGCTGACACCAAGATATTATTCAAATTGTTAGGAAATTAATTACGGAAATACGTGCATATCTGTATTTTATTGTTGTGTGTTATTTGACTATTTGTTAGTTTACAGTATGAGCGATCAAGGACCCTCCGACGCCTATCGTCAGTTGTCCGGCTCACCTAGAAGCGAAGGCACCTCTTCACAGCCCGCCCTCTCAGGGTATTCAGCTGACAATGAAGATGGGATATTCGTGTTTAAGGCTCAGTCTGAAGAGTCATTCCCTTAGAAAAAGAGAGGATGGTTCAGTAGGGGAGCACACGAGTGTAGGAAAAGAATGAAAAAGTTACAACAGCAGCGAGTTCTAGCAGCCGCTAAAAGAGAAACCGATGCCCACACCCAAGACATGCTTAATAGGAGTTTAGCAAACTTCCATATTTTAGCATCCACAGCTGCCGACCCAAACCTGGAACAACTAGTAGCCCCTCAACCATTACCTTTGTTTCCCACGCAGCCAATGGAGATTGAAAACAACCCAGAAAACCAAATTCAAATGCATGATTTAACCCAGAGGAGATACCTAGGGTACCAGCACCCAATCCATTAGACCCAGACTACGACCCATGGTTTGATGATCATCGGGATTATGTGCAACGCTACCACTTAACAGATGAACCCATGCCGAACCTAGCAGCTTATCCTGGTCTGGACCCTCTAGATCCCTACTACGATAATGATGAATACATTAGGGAAATTTTAGAGAATCCGTATCCTCAGGAAGAACCCATGCCACAGTACCCAGATCCAGTACTAACACCTGCACCCCCAATGAGTGCAGAGAATGTGCAAGAGCTCCGAAATTTCGGAGAAGAAATTTTAGAAAATAGTGACAGGATGAGGCAGATCGGAGAACGACTCGTCTGGAAGTACGACGAGCGTAAAATGGAGTTGTAGGATCGAATCGCGACCAAAATGAGTCGTTCGAAAGAGCTCAAACCCGTTTCAAAGGCGGAAACAAAGAAACGGATGTGAAAACAGCTTGATTCACACTTTAAACCTCTTGTATATTGATTTTACAGCTATTACATTCAAGAGTAATACCGGCAGCACTTCGGTATCAAATCTGGAAAACCTTACAAATGACGAGTTCACTACCCTATTTATAGGACTCAACTTTCGCTTGAATATGACAGAAATAGTTCAAGCGAAACCTCACATTTGACTTTCAAGCGAAACCTATATATATAACTTCAAGCGAAACCTATACCTGAAGACCATTTCAAACGAATCCTCTAATCTGCTTTGTCTTCTTGTGTAGGTGATGCAATAATGATGTCATCTTGATGATGTCATCATTGTATAAGATGACATCATGCTTAATTAGATCCGCAACGCAACCCAGACTCGATATAAGACGAAGACGACAGATGTATGCACCAACAGGAGTTCTGGATGAACTCATATCAGTGAAGGTGATGGTGTAGGTAGTAGTATAATAATATATATATATATAATATGTGTGTATGAAAAAAATATATAATAAGTAATAATAGTAATAATAATATATCTATCGTAGTATAGACCACTTTGTGGTTAGTGATGCATAGTAGTATTGTAATTTTAAATTCCAGTATCGATTTGTATTAGATGCATATTATAAGAAAGAGTAAGTCGCAATGCTCGACGATTTTGACCAATATGTGTGTTGTGTGTTGTTTGCCTTAAAATATTAATTTGTGGTATTAATAATTGGCAAATGTTTAAAATTCAGATGGACAATGAAGTGAATCAGGAAAACCAGAATAATGATAACCAGAGTAACAATAACCTGGATAATGAAAACCCGAACAACAACAATAATGGAAACCAAGTGGATAACAGTGCCATGCAACACATAGTGGCACAAGGGATAATAGATGCGATGCCATATATTATCAAAACGGTTAAGGAAGCAGAAAATAAAAGTAAACGTGTTAGTAAACGACCAACTGAACCTGAAAACAGCGTAAACAATAGACCCATACTTCAAGTGCCCATTCCCAAAAGAAGAAGAACCATGTCTTGTGGTTGTTCTTATAAAGAATTCTGGTCTTGTAAACCAATGGAATTCTCGGGCAATGAAGGGGTTGTTGCATCTCTACGCTGGATAGAAAAGACTGAGGCAGTCTTAAGAATAAGCAAATGCACGAAAGAGGATAAGATAATTTTTGCTTCTAATCTGTTTAAAATTTCAGCCTTAGAATGGTGGAACACTATCCTCCAGTATAGGGGAAGTGATAGGATTTACAATATGGAATGGGAGGAATTTAAAAACATGGTAGAAAGGTGTCACACCCCAACCGATGGCGGAATCATCGGGCGCGGCACTAGGCGAATTAGATTGCTCAGGAGAATCCATAACAACTATTAGCGACAATATTTAATGCGTTCATTATCCCATACTAATAAACAATTACAGTCACATAAATTATCACAGATTTTGTGTTCTCTCGAACAATACAAATCCGGCAACCTAGATTTTTGTTAAGTTTCTAAACTTCCTAGCTTGATTTGATGTAGTCTGCGTCTAAACCTGCAACATACGTTAAAATAAAGTCAATACAAAAGTATTGGCGAGTATACAGGTTTGATATGTAATAGCATAATAGATTAAAAGCTGCTGCGAATTTCCTACATACATAAACGGGATACACGACATACATACTCACAAAACCGATACTACCAGCTAAGTCCTCGATGCTCGAATACGTGATGGCAAACTAGACCCCGTCGGGCGCAATAGTACTATACTAGTCATGGTGGGACGTCGCGAGTATAAGTCCTAGCACATATGTAACTAGCATCACGTATAACTATGCACGTAAGTCATTCGCAAGTGTTAAGTAGTTTAAGCATTTGATATAATTCGATTTGATAGCAACGTATGTTACACCCAAAAGTGCAAAAGCAAAAAGGGTTCAAGTATACTCACAGTGCGTATTTAGCGAGGACACAACTTGATTGGGTTAATTTAGAGTGCGCCTGATTTAGTATGAACACGGAAGGGTAGCGTAAGCGAGGTGCGGTGAAAAGTTGAATAACAGGGCTAGTGGTAAACCGAACGGATGGCTCATCGGGTTGGATGAGCCAGATCGGCTGACATGCTGACCGGTCGGTTATCATGTTACCCGATCGGTTGACATGCTGACCGGTCGGTTGGCAGGTTATCCGATCGGCTGACATGCTGACCGTTCGGTTGGCATGTTATCCAATCGGGTGACATGTTGACCGTTCGGTGGGCATGTTATCCGATCGGCTGACATGCTGACCGTTCGGTGGGCATGTTATCCGATCGGCTGACATGCTGACCGGGGTGGGCATGTTATCCGATCGGCTGACATGCTGACCGTTTGGTTGGCATGTTATCAGATCGGCTGACATGCTGACCGTTCGGTTGGCATGTTATCCGATCGGCTGACATGACATGTTGACCGTTCGGTGGGCATGTTATCCGATCGGCTGACATGCTGACCGTTCGGTGGGCATGTTATCCGATCGGCTGACATGCTGACCGGGGTGGGCATGTTATCCGATCGGCTGACATGTTGACCGTTCGGTGGGCATGTTATCCGATCGGCTGACATGCTGACCGTTTGGTTGGCATGTTATCAGATCGGCTGACATGCTGACCGTTCGGTTGGCATGTTATCCGATCGGCTGACATGCTGACCGGCCGGTTAGCATGCTACCCGATCGGCTGACATTCTGATCGTTCGGTTAGCATGGCATGTCGGCTGGTTTGAGGTTGCTTTGCCGTTCGATCGGACAGCAGTCCGTTTGGACGACAATTCATTCAAATCCTTCCGGTTAAGTCACTCTCAATTATCTTTGGAAAGTTACCGGTCGTTTTTACTGAGACGGCGTGACATCATGTTAAACAAATGAAGTTCCACCAGTTCCGACCCGTTCTAACGGCCGGGAACCGCCCCGTTCCATCAGTTTTGGCCGTTCTTGATGGTTTCTCCATGTTTAAATTGAAATGACACAATACTATGGTTAGATACTTAGATCGTTCGGTGAATTTGTTACAAAACACGTGGAAATCACTCAGATCTGAGTTATTCATGGTGAGATGGAGTCATACTTTGAAGTTCATATGAACTCTTGATGACATCATCTTTGAATACCTCAAATCCGTAGATTTCACGGTTGAAAGTTGGTTTTTAAAAGATAGAAAGGTGTGGAATCGAGTGTAGATCATAGAAGTACAAAGTTTAAGTTGAAAACTTACAAGATTTGCGAGAAAATGAGCGAAAATGGCGAAGTAGCGTCTGTCCGAACGAGAGCAGTCACCTCAACTGTTGTTGAGGTGACATATGAGGTATTTATAGGCAAAGGGGGAAGGAAGAAGAAGGTTTGGGCCGTCCGATCGGACAGGGTCATCCGATCGCCCAGTGTCATCCGATCGGACAGGTCCATCCGATCGGACAGGACCATCCGTTCGGACATGGCCTTTCGTCCGGCTGGGCTTTATCGTTTCGACTTAAGCGTCTTCGTATTGTTATATGTACTTAGTATTTATTATATATATTTAATTATTCATAAGGGCCGTATGTATGTATTTATATATTTAATTATCCAAAGTTGCGATACAATAACCGGGTTTCGTTTCGAATATTCAATTTCTTGCGACGCTTCACGGTCATCGAGGAGGGTAGAATAGGTCCTCTTTCAATGTCATCGTGAACGTTATTGTGTGTTAAATAATGAGTTACATCGCGACATATCATAGCTATCGAGGAGGGTAGAATAGGTCCTCACCCGACATCTTCGTGATTGTCAGCAAGTGACATGTGATGTGATAGCGATAAAGTAAGCGTAATATGCGCAAATACTGCGATTATACTTCGAATTAGCGATGTATGCGATATAATTACATTATGATTCGAATCTCTAGTGCTAGGCGTAACGAGTATAGCGAGTAGTAACAACGCACGAAAGTGCGGGTTGTTAGAAAAGGAAATTCTGCCATCCCAATGAAAAGGAACATATAGCAAATAAGTTCCTAAACCTTAGAATGATTGGGGTAGATACTAAGGGTTATACTACATTATTCTTTGAATATGTTAGAATAGTGCCAACTCTTGCATCACCTGAACCAGTATTGATCTCCCATTACATCTGGGGATTAATAAGTGAGATAAGGCATGTAGTCAAGGCAGCTAGACCTCAAACCATAGAAGAAGTTGTAGAACTAGCAAATACCTTGACAGATGAATTAGTCCGTACACGAGAAGAGGATCAGAGGAGGAACCTAACCTAGAAACTTACCCAAGAATTCCGTTCTGGAAATTCTAACCGTGGGAAAAATGTAGGTTCTACCTCTGCACCCTATTGCAAGTATTGCAAAAGGAAGCATTCTGGAAGATGCTCCATATATTGCAACTTCTGTAAAATATCTGGACACAAGGAGGAAGACTGCAGGAAGAAACCTAACAACAGAATATGTTACAACTGCGAAGAACAAGGTCACATCAAACCAAACTGTCCAAAACTAGCTCCAGCCACGAATACCAATAATACTAAAAATGCTAGAGCATTTTGTCACACCCCGAAATTTATCAGAGCTTGGCGTGACCGGACTGGTATCTTCATTGCACAGCGGAAGCAAATAAGCAAAGACTTCTAGAAAAAATGAACGCCGCTAAGTACTCGACTCCACATGGTTCTCCTATTCCAACCGTGCCTTGTCTTAGAACTGTAACCTGAGAAAGAAACATGCGAAAAATCAACATAAAGTTGAGCGAGTTCATAGTTTGTTTGTAAAAGATTTGAAATAAATCTTTTGAGTTGTGAAAGATTTGAAATAAATCTTTGGAATAACCGGTTTTTGAAATAGTATTGAGAAAATGAATTTAAAAATCATTTTCTTGCCAAGTTATATGGAAACGTTGTGTTTGTAACACGTTATGTTCATAAAACCATGTATTTGTAAAGCCTTGTAATTATAATGTTCACATAACCGTCAATGCCCACCCTGACTTTGACTCCATACCCGCATAATGCTTTGAATTTGTATAAAACATGATAGTTAATTTGTATGAACAAGAAGTTTCCGTAAGTATAAAATCCCTGGTATGTAGCAGATAAGGAAAAAGAGATCACCAATGGTTTGCAAGGCCATTGATATGTGTGAAGTGCAAGTAGGAAGACTCAAACCTAGCGGATTTTGCGTTGGGCACAAAGTCACCCCGAGGTCCGTTCTGCTGGGCCTGGGGTTGGGCTCGCTACACCCAGATAGATCTACCGCTTACGTCCCTCGGTCCTACAATGAGGATTAATGGCCTCCAGTTCCCGCCTACCCACTCACATGATCTAAGTAGTAAACCCTCCTTACGCTAATCATACCATGTATAAAAATCCCTGGTCACCCTGACCAGATCCCTGGTCACCCTGACCAGATTCCTGGTTACCCTAACCAAATATCCCTGGTTACCCTAACCAAATATCATTCACATTTCGAAAATAAGCATTTGTTTTTGTAAAAACCGGTATGTTTAGTGTAAACCTTTCGTAATTCATTTGTGTTTCCCCGAAATCCCTTAGTAATATGATTTAGAAATACGAGTTTTGCGTTAGTTCAAAACTTTGTATGTTTTTGCAAAACGTGCATGTCTTTCCACCCCGAAAACATTTACAAAAATGTAAAACAGTAAAAAGTGGGGGTTATGAACTCACCTGAATATTCCTTGTGCAAAGCTAGCTAATTACGACTCCGTGATGTCGTTTCCAAAGTGAGATTCGCTAGCGTGCATTCTACAATATTCCTAACACGGAATATCTAATAAGTTTCTAAATAAAAGCGGTAACTACGTGTAATCGAGCTCTACCGAATCGTTAGTCGAACGATTCAATGGTAAATAGTTAACTTATCGGAAATGATTAAGTCGTATTTGATAAGTGTCCTTTTATTGCCGATAATAACCAATAAGTCTTGACAAGACTTGATTCTCGAGAGATTTGAAAGTAAATAAATATTTATATCAAAATATATAAATATATCGTTAAGATCGCTTGTCGTCCCGAGAAGTCGTATGTGTATAAAAGAATGTTTACACGAAAATGATATATACAAACTCGGATTATAAATCGCGTTTCGTATGATCTTTGTCAAAATATCCGTATATGCAATGTTTAGGCGTATAAAATAAATATGATAAATTATATTTATTTTATAAAAGAATCGTCGAGTCGTTAAGTTTGAAAATAAATATATAAACCATATTTATTTTTATAAAGAGTCCTCGTTTGATATCCGAAATAAATATATAAATTATATTTATTTTCATAAAGAGGATTTCGTTCGTTCAATACCCGAAATAAATATATAAGCTATATTTATTTTGTAAAACGAAATCATGTTGTTCGACATTTGAAATAAATATATAAAACTATATTTATTTTTAAAAGAGTTGTCAGAATTTCAAAATTTAAAATAAATATAATAACTATATTTATTAGTTGTGAATAACGTTGAATCGTCGTTTTTAGCGAGTTGTAAAGTATCGTCAAAAGACGTTATATGTTCGTATTTATTTTTCTAAAAGAGTATTCGAATCCGAATGTTTACTTTATAGTAAAACGCGTTGTATATTACGGATTTTCTCGAAAAACGAGCAGAGTTTCCTCTGTTTTTGGACTGCCCCGACAATCAAAGTTGTCGTTATTTGTCAAAAATTCAACAATAATTCAACCAAATTAATCAACTAAATATAGTTTTCATCAAATGTATCAAAAACGTAACTTATATCTAGTCAAAACGGGTCGAGCTCGGTCGCGTAACTATAATAAAAATCTAAACCCGAACAATACCGTTGACTGCCGTTGACCGGGCTTTGACTGTCTTGACCGCTGTTGACCCGAGTTGACCAGGTCAACTGAGTCGACCCGAACCATGAGCCGCGAACCTGTTGACCTTGTTGACCAGCGTTGACCGGGTTTGACCCGAACTACCATCTGACCCGAACCGTACCAAAGCTCACCCGTAACCAATCTGACCCGAGACTCGAACCGGATCCGACTCTAAACCCGAAGTGATGAGATTAGAACCTGTTGAACTTTACATGACCCGAACCCAAACATCATCTACCGCAAAAATTCATCAACAACAGAGATCTAAAAAGAAAACAGGAAGAGATGGGTGTTTACCGGTGCTTTCGTCGGAGAACCGTCACTACCGTCACCGTCACCGCCGGCCGCCGCCGCGTATGGTGGCCGGCACCACCTTCTCTCCGCCACTTCTTCCTTTCTCGGTCTCTCTCGGCTTTAGAGCCGCCGCACACCACGGCTCTTCCTTTGTTTCTGCTTCTCGACCTCACACGCCACCCCAAACGGTGGTCGTCGGCTGAAACAACCGCCACCGGTGATCTTCTCTCTTCTCGACTCCTCGAACCACCATCCGGTTCTCACTCTCTCTCTCTCAAACTTTGGTAGCCGCCGTTCACCACCACCACACGGTGGTGGTGTCTTTGCTCGATCTGTCGAGAGGGGGGTAGAACGAAGGAGAACAGTGGGTGAAGGGAGGTGGGTGTGTAAAAGGAAGGGGGTGATCGGGTGTGGCGTCTGCCGGACAAGGAACGGCCGGAACCGAGCCGGTGATTACTCCGGTGACTGGTTTGCGAAGAGAGAAACAGAGATGCATGTGTAGTATGTGTGTTTGTCTGTGTTTGGAATATTTGGCACCAAAGAGAAAGCATGGCCCTTTTATATTGTATAATTGAGTTTAGATATGAGATCTTGTGAGGATCTAGTTAAAAGATTTGCAAAAATCTTTAGTTAGAGGTTTGACAGGATTTTGGAAAGATTTATAAACAAAAATCTTGTAGTAAAGCTTAATATGTAGGTTTAGGCTTGGGCCCAGGGCCCACAAGCCCAGCTCGTGCGTAAGCGGCCCGTAACTCCTACGAGACCCGTTGTCAAATCCAGAACTCCGTTTAACGTCAAAAATTAAAATACACAAAAACACGGTCGGTAGTCGTTGTTTGCACGCCCGTTCGTCGATTACGGTAATAATCGCGAAAAATTGTATCGTTGCCGTCTTATCCGTTTTTCTATCCGGTTTCGACTGTAGTCACAAAAATTTTATTACGAAGCTAATATATATCGTAAAAATTTAATATTTGTCGGCGTTGTCAGTATTTTGTACGGCATCAATTCGTTGTCGCGTAGTATTCAGCAGATTCCCCGTCAATCACCATACGCGCAATGTAAAGTCCGATAAACGTTCCTAGGCATTACAAATGCCTAATTAAGTTAATTTGCACTGTAAACACTATTTATTATCGCGTTAATTACCTGTTAATCATGTAATTAAGAGCCATAAATCACGGGTTGTCACATTCTCCCCATGTTACTGAAATTTCGTCCTCGAAATTTAGACTATGTTATCTCCTCGGAATTGTGTTGTTCGCAGGTAAGTCCGAATAATAACAAAGTGAATGACCGCGTAATCGAAACAAGACTTATTCGAATCATGTGAATTCAAGGACATTCCTTCACAATAGGAATCCCCACGGTTTTAAAATGTGTCTCAGTAATTGATGTCAAAAGAAACGAGACGTATAGGTACAGTCACTAATGTGACTAAGTTAACAGGGATCCAACAGGAACTTCGACCAATCGAATCCCATATGAACGTTTACAACATGTAAATGAGTTCTAGAAGCAATAACATCCACTGGATGAACTTAGAATCAACAATCTCAAATGTATTAGTTTGCATGAAACGCTCGATCGTGATCAGCACAAGCTGCAAGTTATACTGACGCCACAAGGTGTCGCAATGAATGAAACAAGTCAATAATAGGGGTGATCGAACAAGTATCACCTGTGTATTGCATGAAACGCTCAATCATAATTAGCCCAAGCTACAAGTTTGTACTGACACCACAAGGGTCGTAGTGATTTAAATAATTCAATAATAGCGGTGATCAAACAAATCCACCGTGTTTGAAGTCAAATGAAAACGCCATGAAGTAAATATGATTGTTTGTTCCAACAAACATCGAAAGATTTTCAATTGAAAATGGAACATTAAAGAAATAATGTTTTCGATCGAAGACGAAGAAGCAACGAATATCTTAAAACGTTCGATCGATGTTGAAAGGACCGTTAGGAGGTACACCGAAATATAGAAGTGAATTTGTGTACCATTGTCTTAACACACTATTGTATTAAGACTGTTGTAATGTGATAAACCAAAGCGGATTTAAAGCAATTCAATAATTAAATCCGTGTATGAGATGTGTAAACGAGTTTAGCACAAGCTTCAATTTAGTGAAAACACCACCACAAGGTGTCGAAATCAACAAACAATTTAATGGATTCGAATGCCAAACAAGTTTACTTCGACTTGGAACAAATGAAACACTTGTTAAAACGAATTTTGAATATGATGCTTCCAATACATCATACGATGTTCTGAAGTGAACATGTGTAATGGACAAGTTCAAACAATTGAACTTGGTTTTAGCGCAATCTGACAATAAATATACGTATTAACAAGAAAACTCTCGGCATGGTCACAACGAAAAACCATACAATGACCCTTAGGAGGAGTAGAGATACGAAAATCTACTCAGTAAGTGTGAAATTCGAAATTTCAATAAAAGAAATTTGAGGACTTTACCTGGGGTTTCGTGTGACGACCAGTTGTTAGGTGACATTACCATGGAATGTCGAACATAGCATATTCGTCATTAGTTAGGTAGGGGGAAATGCGGAGACAGTCGTCTTCTCCCTGTCGTGATTCGTGTCGTTGCAGGATCGCGTGACAAGTTGTCGTCTCCTGATCGTTAGTTCTCCTGCTGACAGGAATCTAGCGTCGTCGTTAAATTGCGTCATCGTTCCTTCTCAAAGGCCTCGCCTCGATAATCGTATGTGTCGTACTTCAACCCCCGTTGATGTATAGCTTAAGCTTCGCGTATTCCTGTGCACTAGCGTTGTGTGTCGCGTAGAATGTGATGTACCCCGACATCCGTTGACGTAAAATTGAGTTCCATGTATTCTCGTGCGCTAGCGTTTCGTTATACGTAGGCTGCCTGCTCGGGAAGTTAAATATCATAGACAATATGGATAATAGTGTGTGCCCGAGTTAATATTCGCGGTTCCTACGTGATGACCTTTAATAAACACACACATGCGCAAATAATCAATCAGCAATTAAATAGTCCTCCTAGTCCCACTAGCCTCCCAGCCTCCCAGACTGACTCTCCTAGTCCCACTAGACTATCCTCCCAGCCTCTCAGACTGAATCTCCTAGTCCCACTAGCCTCCCAGCCTCCCAGACTGAATCTCCTAGTCCCACTAGACTATCCTCCCAGCCTCTCAGACTAAATCTCCTAGTCCCACTAGACTATCCTCCCAGCCTCTCAGACTGAATCTCCTAGTCTCACTAGCCTCCCAGCCTCCCAGACTGAATCTCCTAGTCCCACTAGCCTCCCAGCCTCCCAGACTGAATCCCTGTTCCGAAGGTCTTAAATGCATGTTTCCTAAACTCTCAGAGTGTTGTGTACCGTATGTAATTGTTTTGTGTACCGTGTGTAAAACACCACAGTAGCGTATGTTTGAAAACAAAATTTTGACTGTTTGTTTTTTTTTTCGGCAACGGTTGGAGACCATATTCGAGTACTAGGCGTTTTGTATGTATTCAGGTTTCAATAATCTAAGTTCCCAGAGGAAAATGAGGTTAGAGCCTAGGTATCACAACAGGAACCTAATTCGCTGTAACCTATAGCTCTGATACCAATCTGTCACACCCCGAAATTTATCAGAGCTTGGCGTGACTGGACTGGTATCTTCATTGCACAGCGGAAGCAAATAAGCAAAGACTTCTAGAAAAAATGAACGCCGCTAAGTACTCGACTCCACATGGTTCTCCTATTCCAACCGTGCCTTGTCTTAGAACTGTAACCTGAGAAAGAAACATGCGAAAAATCAACATAAAGTTGAGCGAGTTCATAGTTTGTTTGTAAAAGATTTGAAATAAATCTTTTGAGTTGTGAAAGATTTGAAATAAATCTTTGGAATAACCGGTTTTTGAAATAGTATTGAGAAAATGAATTTAAAAATCATTTTCTTGCCAAGTTATATGGAAACGTTGTGTTTGTAACACGTTATGTTCATAAAACCATGTATTTGTAAAGCCTTGTATTTATAATGTTCACATAACCGTCAATGCCCACCCTGACTTTGACTCCATACCCGCATAATGCTTTGAATTTGTATAAAACATGATAGTTAATTTGTATGAACAAGAAGTTTCCGTAAGTATAAAATCCCTGGTATGTAGCAGATAAGGAAAAAGAGATCACAAATGGTTTGCAAGGCCATTGATATGTGTGAAGTGCAAGTAGGAAGACTCAAACCTAGCGGATTTTGCGTTGGGCACAAAGTCACCCCGAGGTCCGTTCTGCTGGGCCTGGGGTTGGGCTCGCTACACCTAGATAGATCTACCGCTTACGTCCCTCGGTCCTACAATGAGGATTAATGGCCTCCAGTTCCCGCCTACCCACTCACATGATCTAAGTAGTAAACCCTCCTTACGCTAATCATACCATGTATAAAAATCCCTGGTCACCCTGACCAGATCCCTGGTCACCCTGACCAGATTCCTGGTTACCCTAACCAAATATCCCTGGTTACCCTAACCAAATATCATTCACATTTCGAAAATAAGCATTTGTTTTTGTAAAAACCGGTATGTTTAGTGTAAACCTTTCGTAATTCATTTGTGTTTCCCCGAAATCCCTTAGTAATATGATTTAGAAATACGAGTTTTGCGTTAGTTCAAAACTTTGTATGTTTTTGCAAAACGTGCATGTCTTTCCACCCCGAAAACATTTACAAAAATGTAAAACAGTAAAAAGTGGGGGTTATGAACTCACCTGAATATTCCTTGTGCAAAGCTAGCTAATTACGACTCCGTGATGTCGTTTCCAAAGTGAGATTCGCTAGCGTGCATTCTACAATATTCCTAACACGGAATATCTAATAAGTTTCTAAATAAAAGCGGTAACTACGTGTAATCGAGCTCTACCGAATCGTTAGTCGAACGATTCAATGGTAAATAGTTAACTTATCGGAAATGATTAAGTCGTATTTGATAAGTGTCCTTTTATTGCCGATAATAACCAATAAGTCTTGACAAGACTTGATTCTCGAGAGATTTGAAAGTAAATAAATATTTATATCAAAATATATAAATATATCGTTAAGATCGCTTGTCGTCCCGAGAAGTCGTATGTGTATAAAAGAATGTTTACACGAAAATGATATATACAAACTCGGATTATAAATCGCGTTTCGTATGATCTTTGTCAAAATATCCGTATATGCAATGTTTAGGCGTATAAAATAAATATGATAAATTATATTTATTTTATAAAAGAATCGTCGAGTCGTTAAGTTTGAAAATAAATATATAAACCATATTTATTTTTATAAAGAGTCCTCGTTTGATATCCGAAATAAATATATAAATTATATTTATTTTCATAAAGAGGATTTCGTTCGTTCAATACCCGAAATAAATATATAAGCTATATTTATTTTGTAAAACGAAATCATGTTGTTCGACATTTGAAATAAATATATAAAACTATATTTATTTTTAAAAGAGTTGTCAGAATTTCAAAATTTAAAATAAATATAATAACTATATTTATTAGTTGTGAATAACGTTGAATCGTCGTTTTTAGCGAGTTGTAAAGTATCGTCAAAAGACGTTATATGTTCGTATTTATTTTTCTAAAAGAGTATTCGAATCCGAATGTTTACTTTATAGTAAAACGCGTTGTATATTACGGATTTTCTCGAAAAACGAGCAGAGTTTCCTCTGTTTTTGGACTGCCCCGACAATCAAAGTTGTCGTTATTTGTCAAAAATTCAACAATAATTCAACCAAATTAATCAACTAAATATAGTTTTCATCAAATGTATCAAAAACGTAACTTATATCTAGTCAAAACGGGTCGAGCTCGGTCGCGTAACTATAATAAAAATCTAAACCCGAACAATACCGTTGACTGCCGTTGACCGGGCTTTGACTGTCTTGACCGCTGTTGACCCGAGTTGACCAGGTCAACTGAGTCGACCCGAACCATGAGCCGCGAACCTGTTGACCTTGTTGACCAGCGTTGACCGGGTTTGACCCGAACTACCATCTGACCCGAACCGTACCAAAGCTCACCCGTAACCAATCTGACCCGAGACTCGAACCGGATCCGACTCTAAACCCGAAGTGATGAGATTAGAACCTGTTGAACTTTACATGACCCGAACCCAAACATCATCTACCGCAAAAATTCATCAACAACAGAGATCTAAAAAGAAAACAGGAAGAGATGGGTGTTTACCGGTGCTTTCGTCGGAGAACCGTCACTACCGTCACCGTCACCGCCGGCCGCCGCCGCGTATGGTGGCCGGCACCACCTTCTCTCCGCCACTTCTTCCTTTCTCGGTCTCTCTCGGCTTTAGAGCCGCCGCACACCACGGCTCTTCCTTTGTTTCTGCTTCTCGACCTCACACGCCACCCCAAACGGTGGTCGTCGGCTGAAACAACCGCCACCGGTGATCTTCTCTCTTCTCGACTGCTCGAACCACCATCCGGTTCTCACTCTCTCTCTCTCAAACTTTGGTAGCCGCCGTTCACCACCACCACACGGTGGTGGTGTCTTTGCTCGATCTGTCAAGAGGGGGGTAGAACGAAGGAGAACAGTGGGTGAAGGGAGGTGGGTGTGTAAAAGGAAGGGGGTGATCGGGTGTGGCGTCTGCCGGACAAGGAACGGCCGGAACCGAGCCGGTGATTACTCCGGTGACTGGTTTGCGAAGAGAGAAACAGAGATGCATGTGTAGTATGTGTGTTTGTCTGTGTTTGGAATATTTGGCACCAAAGAGAAAGCATGACCCTTTTATATTGTATAATTGAGTTTAGATATGAGATCTTGTGAGGATCTAGTTAAAAGATTTGCAAAAATCTTTAGTTAGAGGTTTGACAGGATTTTGGAAAGATTTATAAACAAAAATCTTGTAGTAAAGCTTAATATGTAGGTTTAGGCTTGGGCCCAGGGCCCACAAGCCCAGCTCGTGCGTAAGCGGCCCGTAACTCCTACGAGACCCGTTGTTAAATCCAGAACTCTGTTTAACGTCAAAAATTAAAATACACAAAAACACGGTCGGTAGTCGTTGTTTGCACGCCCGTTCGTCGATTACGGTAATAATCGCGAAAAATTGTATCGTTGCCGTCTTATCCGTTTTTCTATCCGGTTTCGACTGTAGTCACAAAAATTTTATTACGAAGCTAATATATATCGTAAAAATTTAATATTTGTCGGCGTTGTCAGTATTTTGTACGGCATCAATTCGTTGTCGCGTAGTATTCAGCAGATTCCCCGTCAATCACCATACGCGCAATGTAAAGTCCGATAAACGTTCCTAGGCATTACAAATGCCTAATTAAGTTAATTTGCACTGTAAACACTATTTATTATCGCGTTAATTACCTGTTAATCACGTAATTAAGAGCCATAAATCACGGGTTGTCACACATTTGTTCTCACTGCAAAAGAAGCAAAGATGATCCCGGATGTGATCGCCGGTACGTTTTTAGTTAATGATGTTTTTGCTAAAGTATTATTTGACTCTGGTGCGAACCAAAATTTTATTAATACTTCATTTTGCAAACTTCTCAATCAACCATTAACTAAACTCCCACAAGAATGTCTAGTAGAGACAACAAATGGGGAAACCATTAAAATTTTTGAAATCTTGCAGGGAGCAAGAATAGAAATTCTAAATCAGAAATTTATTGCAAACCTTTACCCGATGAATTTGGCATGATTTGATATTGTGTTAGGAATGTATTGGTTAATAGCCAATAAAGCCAGTATTTTATGTGATCAAAAGTCAATCCAAGTAAATTCACTAAGGGGTGAAAAGATCACAATTAAATGAAATAAACCATCTAGATCCACAAAGTTCATCTCTGTGATGAAAACAACAAGTTATATAAGAAAAGGGTCATTAGTGTATTTGATTTCCATAATCACTAACACTGAAGAAAAAGAATTAAAGGATATTCCAGTAGTATCCCAGTTTTCAGATGTATTTCCAGAAGAATTACCAGGGCAACCGCCAGACCGAGAAGTCGAATTCAGAATCCACTTAATACCAAGGACAACACCAATTGCCAAAGCACCTTACCATTTGGCACCCACAGAAATGCAAGAACTGAAGAAACAACTAGATGAATTGTTGGAAAAAGGATTCATTCAGCCAAGTTCATCGCCATTGGGAGCGCCGATCTTATTCGTTAAAAAGAAAGACAGATCAATGCGTATGTGCATTGACTACCCTGAACTGAACAAGGTCACGATTACGAATCGGTATCCATTACCTATAATCGATGATCTGTTTGATCAGTTGCAAGGAGCTCGATTTTTCTCTAAAATTGATTTAAGATCAGGATATCATTAATTAAAGGTACAGGAAGAAGACATTCTTAAGACCGCTATCAGAACAAGGTATGGCCATTATGAATTTACTGTCATGCCATTTGGTTTAACCAATGCGCCAACTGCATTTATGGACATGATGAACCGAATATGTAAGCCATATTTGGATAAATTCATAATTGTCTTTATAGATGATATTCTTATTTACTCTAAGAGTAAAGAGGAGCATGCAAAGCATCTGTACGTACTTCTAAGTTTATTAAGAAAAGAAAAGCTTTATGCTAAGTTTTCGAAGTGTGAGTTTTGGTTAGAACAGGTACAGTTTCTTGGACATTTAGTCAATCATGAAGGAAATCATGTGGATCCCACAAAGATCGAGGTGATTACCAAATAGAAAACCCCTGAGTCACCAACCGAGGTTAGAAGTTTCTTAGGATTGGCCGGTTATTATAGAAGGTTTATTCGAGATTTTTCCAGAATAGTCATTCCCTTAACTAAGCTAACTGTAAATCTGTTAAGTTTGAATGAGGACCAAAACAAGAAGAAGCCTTTAGAATCCTTAAGCAAAGACTAACCAATGCACCCATATTAGTGTTACCAGAAGGAACTGAAGATTTTATAGTCTATTGTGACGCTTCTAAGTTAGGATATGGATGTGCGTTAATGCAACGTCAAAAGGTTATAGCTTACGCCTCTAGACAACTTAAGAATCATGAAGAGAATTATTCAACCCATGATCTAGAATTAGGAGCTATAATTTTTGCCCTTAAAATTTGGAGACATTACCTTTACGGTAGTAAGTTTACCATACCCACCGACCATAAGAGTTTAAGGTATGTTTTTGGGCAAAAGGAATTGAATATGAGACAAAGACGCTAGATGGAGATACTTAGTGATTATGATTGTAATATCCAGTACCATGCAGGAAAGGCAAACGTAGTAGTTGATGCTTTAAGTCGAAAGTATCATGAAAAACCAAAAAGGGTACGTTCTCTTAAATTAAATCTGCAAGTAGATTTAAATGAACAGATTGAAAAGGTACAAGAATTAGTAATCAAGGATGATACTGAAAAATTAAAAGGAATGATTAAAGAATTAGAACAAGGAACAGATGGAATTTGGAGATTCCATAAGAAAAGAATATGGATACCTAAATTAGAAAACCTACGCCACTGTATATTAGAAGAAGCCCATAAGTCTAAGTATACGATGCATCGTAGAAGTGATAAGATGTATCAGGACTTAAGAAAGAATTTTTGGTGGATATGAATGAAAAAGGATATAGCAGCTTATGTTGCAAAATGTTTAACTTGTTCACAAGTCAAAACTAAACATCAGAAACCCTCAGGATTGTTACAACAGTTAGAAATGCATGTATGGAAATGAGAATTGATAACAATGGATTTTGTTACCAAATTGCCCAAAACAAGAAAAGGTAATGATACAATCTGGGTGATTATAGACAGGCTAACTAAGTCAGCTCATTTCCTACAAATGAAAGAAACTTTCAGTATGGAACAATTAGCTAAATTATATGTAAATGAAATAGTTTCATTACATGGAATTCCTTTATCAATTGTTTCTGACAGATATAGTCGTTTTACCTCTCATTTTTGGACAAGTTTCCAAAAAGCAATGGGAACCAAGTTAAATCTAAGCACTGCTTATCATCCTCAGACGGACGGACAAAGCGAAAGGACAATTCAGACATTGGAGGACATGCTTAGAGCTTGTGTAATTGATTTCGGAGGTAATTGGGACGATCATTTACCATTGATAGAATTTTCTTATAATAATAGTTATCACACA
The DNA here is from genome assembly GCA_030545235.1 of Helianthus tuberosus. NCBI lineage: Eukaryota > Viridiplantae > Streptophyta > Magnoliopsida > Asterales > Asteraceae > Helianthus > Helianthus tuberosus. The sequence continues at coordinate 97,761,415 of CM060433.1, read as the reverse complement.
AGTATCAATGCTGCACCATTCGAAGCACTTTATGGACGAAAGTGCCGAACGCCAGTCTGTTGGGCAGAAATTGGAGAAAAACAACTATCTGGACCTGAGATAGTACAAGAAACAACAGACTAGATCATTTGAGTCAAGGAACAACTGAAAGCAGCACATGACCGACAAAAGAGTTATGCATATAACAGACGAAAGCCATTGGAATTTCAGGTAGGAGATAAAGTATTATTAAAAGTCTCTCCTTGGAAATGAGTGGTAAGATTCATAAAAAGGGGAAAGCTAAGTCCCAGGTATGTTGGACCTTTTGAGATTATTAGAAGAATAGGACCTGTAGCCTATCAGCTACAACTGCCAGAGGAAATGGCAGGAATACATGATGTATTTCATGTATGCAATCTCAAGAAGTGTTTAGCTGATGAATCACTAGTAGTACCTCTTAAGGATATAGAGGTACATGAACAACTTAAGTTTGTAGAGAAGCCTCTACAAATCAAAGACAGGAAAGTTAAGAACCTCAAGCACAAGAGATTAGTTCTGGTCAAAGTGAAATGAGACTCCAAAAGAGGACCAGAGTACACATGGGAGCTTGAATCAGAAATGCAAAGGAAATATCCACACTTGTTCCAGTAGATCTTGAGGACGAGCTCTAAAACAAGGTGGGGAGGATATAACAACCCTCCTAAATATTTTCGACACCCTGATACATTTTAAAATATTCCTATATGTCTCAATATATACCCCGTATGTGAAAACTGACCCTAAATGCCTTTAATTTTACAAAAATTAAATAAAAACAAAATTTAAGGGGCTGTCGCGGGGCGCGTAGCCCTTGGCTACCTTCTACGCGGAGCGCGACAGACCGGCTACGAGGCGACACCCGGAAGCTGCCACGTGTTGACACGTGGCGAAGCTAGACCGATGACAACTCAAGGATAGGGCCTACGGACCCTACTACGCGGGCCGCGTAGCCCTCGGCTACGTCTTACGCGGGCCGCGAGGGAGTCGAAAGGTCACCTATAAATAGAGACCTTCGGTTTTCAGTTCTGATCGTTCAAAATCTCTCTCTCTCAAAATTTCTGCATAGTAGGCATAATCTTCGAGTATTATACCCCCCTAATTAACTAAGTTCTGCCCCGTTGTAAGTATCATAACCCCGGTTACGTATTGGATACACTACCCGATTGATCCAGGGTTCCGTGACGGCTGTCGTGGTTCTGCCCGACGTAGTCATTGGAATGCCGTATCGGGGAGGGTATTACTAATGTAAATATTGGGTTATTATACTAACGTGTGTGCATTTGTGTATTTAAATAGATAATCCCCAGGAAACCTTAATGGAAACCATAAGACAACAATGTGAGTAATCTCCTTTTTGTAAACCTTTTTGTAAACTATTTTTACAAAACCTTAAATATTTTACAATGTGATTAGTAGTGATTGAGTCTTTGTAATTCTTCAATTACTGCCGGTATGTTGGGGTTTTGTATACAACATATGGAACACGTTACCATTGGACAAAGAGTTAGCCAATGGGTAATATGACCCACCAGTCAAGATTGACAATACTGAATGAGTAACTGTGTAGATGTAAACATTGTAATCGCTCTCAATACTGTGAAAATTGATAAAACTCTTCTTGATCAAACTGGGATTCACTCACTAGTATTTCCCACTAACAAAATGTTTTAAACGCGTTATAGGTAACAAAATGTGAAAGCCAACTAGAAGCCAGCTGGACAGCACTGAAGGCTTGGAAAAAATGGCTATAAAAGTTACCTAAATAAAAGAAGATGTTTTATTCAATAAAATAGGGATTTTACCTATGAAAATGTTTATAATGAAAACTTGGGTTTTATCCCAATATATTTATATAAAGTGTGGTATTTACTCTGATAAAATATTTCCTAACTACGGTTCTGATGAAATTTCCGCTACCAAATTGATAAACACCTGGATACCACCAAACTGGTCTCGCGGCCGCCCGCTCCCGGGACAGATAGGGGACGAGGGTTGCGACATATAGGGTAAAGGACAGTTATGCCCTCATGTGCCTTGCACATGATCAAATTTAACAAAAAAATTCAACTGTGTTAGAGCTTAAGGACAAAACTTGTAGTATTTTAAAACATTAAGTACAAAACTCGTCAGTTTTAAAGATAAAGGACACCGCCTGCAATTGGGTATAAATATAAAGGACAAAATTTACAATTCACTCTCATGGTAAAATGGAAGGATGTTCCGGATAAAAATGATTAAAAACCATAAAATTACAAGGGTAGAAACAAAGTACAAGATTATCAACTAATTCAAAGTTCTTTCCTCAAAGGTATTTTTGTGGGAGTGATGGATCGAGGGCCTAACACGTTTTGGAAGTTATGTGATGAGAGGGGTCGACAATTGTTGATTGGTTGCTCAAGGTTATTTCTAACATGGTCAAGTTATGCTTGGGTGGGAGGTGCCCTAGGGTTTTAGTGGAGTCCCCCCCCCCCCCCACATGCTTTTGCTTAAACCGGTAAATGGAATTAGACCTAAAGCCCAGTACATTGAGGTGAGTATGCTAGGTTCTGATTATGTGTGCGCGTTAATTTTCCTTGCATAGGTCCCTTCCCGATTTCGATCTTGGTGGTTTCTCTAATAAGGACAACCCATAAAGCCAGTACGATAAAGTGATTTTTACTCTTTGCACTATTACCCCCTCAAGTTTTAAACTTTGCGTTTTTACTCCTTGTACTATTGCTCCATTTTTACTGCCACCACCCCCATCAGGTTTTAAACTTTACGTATTTACTCCTTGTACTATTACTCCATTTTTATACCTCTTTAACTTTGAAAAGTCCATATAGTTAATGCATCACATAACGCTTAGACTAATCCATTGCAAGCTACATGTTGGGATTGAACCCTAACAAAGGAACAGATAATGTAAAGCCAAAACCAGGTCACAACAGAGGATTCACAATAAACAGTAGTTTATACTCTGCTCTCCCCTTGATAGTGAGTTATAACATCTGATGGTCTATAACTGCTGCTCATAATCAACTGCTGTGCCCTTTTCAACTGCTGATATGATCCTAAAGACTGCTAAAGACAAACTCTGTTACTCTATCTACTGCTGTCTCTTAAGTGCTGCTGAAGACACAAACACTGCTCATTCAAGGACTGATCACCTTTGAAGAAAGTACTGATGTTGTTGTTAAGCATCAGTGCTTAGGCTACAACAGTGGAACGTGAAGCAGTTGTTTCCTCATGTTTTGTAGTATTATTACAATCAGTTGTTAGACATCAGTAGTTGGTGAAAGGACAGTAGATATAGTTTGTTAGGCTGTTAAACGTCGCTTTCATGGTGACGTCAGCTGAGATTCCTCAGTGGTTTGGTTTGCCTATAAATGTAACAGTACCCTGTACTGTTACATTTGATTGACTGAGCGGGTCCTTCTCCTCATGTCTAATCCTTTCATCTTGTGTGCAACCAACCTTGGGGCATCAGGCTGAGGGGGAGCTTAGTATGTGAGCATATCTGTAATCTTTTGCTTTGATTTGTAAATCTTTTGACTCTATGGAAAGCAATTGTTTATCATACTATTCTTCCTTTGATTGTGTTTACAAAGTTTGTTTCCATTTCCGCTGCACTTAAACTGATCATATATATTTGATTTGTTCAAAACATACAAACAAACACAATCATGAGAGCCTCCGATATTAACAATTGGTATCAGAGCCCGGACAGTCAAATTCGATCTAACAATCAATTTGACATAATAGTTCAGCTCAAAATTCATTGATACTAAGGTTGGTTATATTTTGTTGAAAAACAGAGTATCGATTAAATCATGTTCAAAATGGCTTTTCAAAAACTCTGTAAATCAACCAAGATGTCATATGACACACAAATTTCTCACAACATGTAAATTCATGCACAAGACACTCATGGTTTCTAGATCTGAAAGCAATATCTGATTAAACCATGAGATTATTCTTATTTTCCAAACTGATTTAAACTGTTGATGTGTAATATGTGTTGTTTTCATTAAATACTAAAGTACAAACCTCAGATTAACAAAACCTATGTTTATAAAAGCATTGTTGTTTTGTTAACACAAAAAGAGGGAAATTAAAAGTTTAGTTATCCAGATCTTATGTGTTGAAAACAGGTTGAGTTCCTCAAAAGGACAAAATCAACTATGTTAAAATACATTAAGAAAATTCACAAAAACTCCGAAGTGTGTTTATCTCAAAACTTCTGAAATCATAAGAAGAGAGTATAAACATAAAACACTGAAGAGTCAAAGTGTAGGGTAATAATGGTCACTAAGCAACTATGTGCATTCACCTGTTCAGAAAAGGGATTTTATTCCAGTGAATGAATTACAAAAAGAATCATGTTTGCAATCAACTGACAAAGAAAATGGTACCATACAGTGGTCAAAATATGTTCAAAGTTTTCCTACCACTATTGTCAAAACCACTGACCATTTTCAAAAACTTGAGAATAATATGATTATGTGTTTTACTGAATTTACACTAAATCCTTTTGATGCTGTTCTCAGAAAATCCTTTAATTTAAAAAAAAAAAAGAAAAAAAAAAAGGGATTTTCTTGAATAATCAGGATATATTATTCATTTTTTTTTCCTGGGAATAATATATTTGGAACTTTTGCTTGTTTTTGTTGGCAATAGTTTCAGCTCCTGACAGGAGGTAATACCTTATTTTTGGTGGTATTATTGTCCTCATAAATGGGTCAAAAGGAAATGGTATATGTGTTAAGATTATATCATAACTCAGGTTTACTCCTAGACTCTGATCAAAGGTTGATTGTAAACTGTGCTTAAACTACTAGGGTACTCATGTTTTAATTGTATATTTGAACGAAAATGAGTTGCCTTAGTAAAAAGTTTTCATCATCTGGGGTACTAAACCACTGTCTTTCAAAATTGACATGTGGCAAAACCTTGAATGAAAATTCTCAAAACTGTTGCTGAAACTACTGTTCTTCAGATCTGCACCATTTACCCTAATCACTGTTTTGTTCCAACGACTGATCTCTAAACACTGTCCACTGCTGAAAGTTAACCACTGATCCCTCATTTTCTTGAAAAGCACTGATGTTCAAAATCAGTGTCTTATCCACTGATATGCTATCCACTGATAGTAAAAATCATCCACTGCTCATAAATTTTTACCGTTGTAACCACTGACGTTTGAAACGTCAGTGGCTCTTAAAACAACTGTTCTCCATACTTCATTCGTTTAATCAGTGTTTGACACGTGGTCAGTTCTTAGCCCTCAGATCTTAATAACCGCTGCCACATCAGCGATCATTTTTAAATAAAACCCTGCCCTAAACCCCCAAACAGGGTTTTACACTGTCGAATTGAATTCCAAAAATTCTCTTCTCATAGCAGTTTCCAACCTTTCTTCTCAAAACCTTCAAAATCATTCTCCGATTCTTCTTCATCAAAATGACGAAGTCAAAAGGAAAATCAAAATCAAAACCTACATCACCACCACCTTCAACTGAGGCCGATCAAACGGCTGAAGAAATCATTGAAATACCATTCAAACAATCTCATAACTATCTGGGTTTATTCACAAAACCTACTGATAATCACACCTTTGACACCATCATTGATGCATTATCTGCATCAAAGTACAAAACTTTGTTGACAGCAAATGCTCCCATATATCTGCAAACCCAGAGAGAGTTTTGGAAAAAGGCGTCGCTTGAAAAACAAGACGGAAAAGTCATAGCCATAAACTCCTCGATACAGGGTAAGGCAGTTCAAATAACCCCACAGTCGATCTCCGAAGTCTTTAATCTCAACGATCAGGAAGGTAAACTCTCTTTTGAAAAAGTCGAGATGAAAACTGATTTCGTGAAAAGGGGTTATGCAGAAGAACCAAAGGTAGATACCCTACAAAAGGGTTATTTTCCATCTGCACCCAGGTTTTTATTTCACACACTCTTGATGTGTGCTTCAAATAAAACAACATCTTTCAACGAAATACCATTGAAAATCCAAAACCTGGGTTACGCTATTTTGAATAATAAAAACTATAACTACTCCCAGGAGATTTTCAATGACATGGTGAAAAACGTTGAAAGTCAAGCATTTTTACTTTTTCCAAGATTTTTGAGTTATTATTTTGAACAAAAATTTGAAAAGAAAAATGTAAATTTGCTCAAACAAGGTGTTCATTGTCAAATAAAAAGCATAACAAAAGAAACATTTTCAAGGATGATGGCACCAATAAAAACAAAAGCAGGGGTACCTAAGCAGACTTTAGTGGTTACAACTGCTCCTCAGGTATCAGCTGCTGAGCCCACTGCTCCAGGTGATCATAGCAGCACTCCCACTGCTTTGAAACCCACATCTGCCACCACTAAAAAGACCAAAAAGAAAACATCCAGAAAACCCACCAAACCCAAAACAAAGGCAACTCTGGAAGATGAGATCCCAGAGGAAATGCCTGTGACAACACAAAAGTCACCACAAATCACTGCTGCTACTTCCTCACAGCAGTTGGAAGAAAGATCTCAACCCATAACCGAAACTCCTCCTGCATCCTCACAAAAGGATCAGGTTGTAAGCACAGGGACACCACAATATGAAGCTCTGAATCCACTCGGATCCATCTTCCTCAGTCCTGATCCCAAGGACATGTCTCTTTCAACCCCCATCCCCTCACCAATAATAATGCCACAATCCATGCTACCTCTGTTGCATGCAGCTGCTATTGCACAGACACAAACCAGTTCCTCTCTATCACCTATCACTGAGAGTATACATCCACAAGTGACTGGGTCTGATGCTTATACTTCTGCTTTCCCAGCAACAGTTGAGGAGGTTACACTGCAGGAGTTACAAGTAACTCTTATCAGTAGTTCAAGTGGAGCAGCAACTACAAATGTTGGATCAACAGGTCTACATTTGGACAGTTGTTTCATCAGTCAGACTCCCTTGAAGGCAATCTCTTCCATAGCACCTCTGAAAATTGCTAGTGAGGCTATTTTGTCCACTAGTAACATTAAAGATTTATCAAGTGCTGAAGAGAGAAGTCCCCAGTACCGAGAACAAGGGGCATCAATGGATGATTTTTGGGACTCTGTTCCTAAGTCACACATTGATATAACCACCACAGGTGGGGATTCAGATGATCCCAGTAAAATGGGTGATGATTCAAGATATCAGGAATTGACGGACAGGGTTGACAAACTGGAAACCTCAGTTGCTGAAATAAAGGAGATGGTGCAAGAGATTTTAAAAGCTCAAAAAGCACAATCCACCGCTGCCCCACCACAATCTGCTGTTCCTGCTCAAGCACCTGCACAACAGGCATTTGCTGCAAATGAGTTATGGAATATTTTTCAACCCATGCTTGAAGCACAGCAACAAATGGCTGACAAAAAGCATGCCATTCAAGTACAAATGCTGACCAACATGGTTGAATCAAGATTTAAAGATACTCAAGTAGATATCAAGGCTATAAAGGCTAGCATTCAAAATGCTTCTGGCAAAGTTCCTTCTTCCATACCATTTCTTGTAAATCTCCCCTCAGATAATGCCAAAAAGGGGGAGAATAACAAGCTGTTGGGAAATTTAAATAGGAGGGGAATAGAACATGGTCTTCATGTTGAGCCTGAAAAAGCAAAAGAAAAGCAGGTATCAAAACCTGTTAGTCAAACAGCTGATACAGCAGCAGTTACAAAAACTGCTGCAGCAGCAGTTATAAAAACTGCTGTCTGTAGCCAAACAGCTGCCATTTCATCAACACACACCACTCTACCACACACCACCATAACTACTGCTCCACCATCATCATCTAAATTCAAACCATCACCACTGCCTCCTGTCACAAAACAGAAGACAACAGATGTTACAACATCTGTTGTAACGACAGCAGCGGTTGAAGCACCAGTTGTTTCAACCACTGTCAGTCAACCACAATCCACTGCCATACAATCTACAACCACTGATCCACCCAAAACATCATCTGCTCCTTCTTCACTAAAAAGGAGAAGGAATCTCATATCAGATGATGATTCACCATCATCACCACCAACATCACCACTTCCATCTCCTGCTCAAAAGCAGAAGACAACTGCTGACATATCGGCAGTTGTTAGTCAGTCATCCATCACTGCTCTCACCTTTCATACTTCACAACCAAGGCTGTTCAACAGAATAAGAAAACCAATAACTGCTGATGAGGGTACATATGATCCTAATGCTGCACAACATCCACTGGAACTTGAAGCTATCAAAAATGAGATGAGGCAATTCTATACAGAAGAAGATCCTTCAAAAAGGAGATTCCCCTCACTCATAGGCTACATGCCACCAGAAGATATGGATGATTACCTAAAACTCAAGACAAAGCAGGCAAATGTAAAAGCCAAGGTTGATAGTGAAAAAGAAAAGTTAAGTGAAGATGGCATTACTAAAAGACTGGAGTTCTACTTAACAAAAGTAAAGCTGATAGAAGGGTTTGCACAAGACCTAAACAAAGAAAAGGCTGATCAAAAGAAAGAATTAAGAAAACAATATCTAGCCTTCATTTTGAAAGAAAAATTCTATCCGGCTGAAGAACAACAGTTCAGAGAATGGCCAGTAGCAGCCCTTAAGCGTGAGGCAGAAAGGATTGAAAGGATTAAGAATGATCCTACGAAGAAGAAGAATGCTCCTAACTGGAGAAAATATGAAAAGCTCATTGCTGACTTAACTGCTGAATATAAGAGAAAGAAAAGGGAGCTGGTGGATGCGAAAGTGGATACTGCTGAGGCCATATCAAAGTGGTCTAAACAGCAGACTGACGAAGCCTACAAAAGGCTGAAGAAAAGAAAGACAACTGTTTCAGGCACTTCTAAAAAGCAAGAACAAATGATGAAGCTTGAACAGAAGATGGGAAACCTCGACACACTGTTCCGGTCTACTTTTGCAACAAATCAAGATGAAGGAGAACAGTTGACTGAAGAAGAGGTAAGAGAAAAGGAAGCAGAGTACTTCAAAGATACCATCACAAAAATGGGTCTAAAAGAAGAAACTTCAACAAAGCTTCAAAGCCTTTTTAAGGCATTAAACAAATCTGCAACTCCAAACACTGCTGAAGACAAGACAGAAGCTGAACGACAAGAATTTATTGAACAAGAAACTTCAGAAGATATAGCGGCAGCTGACAAAGTCTTTGAAGAAGCTTTCAAAAGAATGTCTGAAAGTCTGCAGTTGTTTTCAAGGCCATTATCCCTCAACTCATCTTCAAATAAGTCTCTCCCAAGAAACCCACTTGGCTTAAAAATACTAAAGTGGATGTCTGATCAAAAGACTCACGTATTGACCTTGGTCAGAGCCAATGGCGATGTGAAGCACATATCAAGGAAAGAAGCACTAGGCCTTAGTGTTCAAGATTTGCAGGATCTCCTTGGGCTTTCACTGTGTAGGGATGAGGATGACCAGAGTGCAAAGGAATTTGAAGCTGAATTCAAAGAACAAGCTAAGACACTCTTGATGAGTAATAAAGGTCCTGAATAATGAAAGGTTTTGGCATTATCTGTTCCAGGGGGAGATTGTTGGGATTGAACCCTAACAAAGGAACAGATAATGTAAAGCCAAAACCAGGTCACAACAGAGGATTCACAATAAACAGTAGTTTATACTCTGCTCTCCCCTTGATAGTGAGTTATAACATCTGATGGTCTATAACTGCTGCTCATAATCAACTGCTGTGCCCTTTTCAACTGCTGATATGATCCTAAAGACTGCTAAAGACAAACTCTGTTACTCTATCTACTGCTGTCTCTTAAGTGCTGCTGAAGACACAAACACTGCTCATTCAAGGACTGATCACCTTTGAAGAAAGTACTGATGTTGTTGTTAAGCATCAGTGCTTAGGATACAACAGTGGAACGTGAAGCAGTTGTTTCCTCATGTTTTGTAGTATTATTACAATCAGTTGTTAGACATCAGTAGTTGGTGAAAGGACAGTAGATATAGTTTGTTAGGCTGTTAAACGTCGCTTTCATGGTGACGTCAGCTGAGATTCCTCAGTGGTTTGGTTTGCCTATAAATGTAACAGTACCCTGTACTGTTACATTTGATTGACTGAGCGGGTCCTTCTCCTCATGTCTAATCCTTTCATCTTGTGTGCAACCAACCTTGGGGCATCAGGCTGAGGGGGAGCTTAGTATGTGAGCATATCTGTAATCTTTTGCTTTGATTTGTAAATCTTTTGACTCTATGGAAAGCAATTGTTTATCATACTATTCTTCCTTTGATTGTGTTTACAAAGTTTGTTTCCATTTCCGCTGCACTTAAACTGATCATATATATTTGATTTGTTCAAAACATACAAACAAACACAATCATGAGAGCCTCCGATATTAACACTACACGCGCGCACAGCACACGTGGGTCTAAATGCTATTCATATATTTAAAAATAAGGAAAAATTACAAGTTTTGTCCTTTATCTTTATAGTACTTTACAGGCGGTGTCCTTTAGTAGGTATTTTGTTACAAGTTTTGTCCTTTAGGCCAAACCCAGTTAGGATTTTTGGTTAAATTTGGTCATGTGCCTTGCACATGAGGGCATTGTTGTCATTTCATCTCGTTAGGGACTATTGTGTAAAAAACTTATGTTTAGGGACTAGTTTGTAAAGAATTCTTATATATTCTTGCTAAAGATGACCAGGGTACTTTGACTTTGACATGGTCAACATTCAAACCCAAATGTTTCTAAGGGCTTTAACCCAAAATCAAGTAACTATTTTGATAAATGATTTTGTTTTTGACGATGTTCATTTGAAGTTGCAATCCCTTTTTGATTAATCTCCCTACTGGAATTGAAGCCACTGTGCCATGGTTGCAAGATTCAACTGAAAAAGAAGACCTCTAGAAACCCTTTTGTAACTTCAAATGCAGTATTGGAGGCTAGTAGAAGTCAATCGAACAAGGAAAGCCCATCAAGTTCAAGGTTGGCTGGAAGCTCATCTAGAATCTCACTGCCGTCTTCACCATCTAACCACCACCTACACCACTGCAAACACCAACTCTATCGTCGCTTCCCCCTGCAACCACCATCGGAACCCTAACCCCAATAACCATAACCTGCAACTTAATTTCAACACAACCATCTGTTCAGATCTGTACCATCCGAACAAGTAATAACCAATAATTTGTTTAGATCTGCAACTTAATAACAACAACCTGCAACTCCGATTTTGTTGATCCACCACCGTCTCCAATAACCATAACCCGCCTCCACCATTATCATCTGCCACCGCCTAGCCATTATCATCCACCACCGCCATCGTCTCTACCATTATCATCCACCCCTTCCCCACCATTTAGCTTTTGATAGAGAGAGCTTGTGATAGAAAGAGGAGAGAGAAAGAGAGAATTTAGAGGGAAAGGGTGCAGGCATGTTTTGATGAAGAATGACGAGGGTGAACTCAAATTCTTTTTGTTTTATTTTATTAAAAATATTTATAAATAAATAGGTAGAAAGACTAAACTACCCCTGTTTGACCAGGCTTAACAAAAAAACCTAACTGGGTTAGGGCTAAAGGACAAGACGTGTAACAAAATACCTACTAAAGGACACCGCCTGTCAACATTTGAAAAAAAGGACACCGCCTGTAAAGTACTATAAAGATAAAGGACAAAACTTGTAATTTTTCCTAAAAATAAATTAAAACTAATTTCATTAATGATAAACAATAACAAAAACTGTATAAAAATAAAAAAAAATACGAAATATAAAACATGAAAAATACACAAATGTTTAATTAAACTAGTATCCCCCCCGACATCAGTACGGATAGAGTCGCTAGATGTTCCACAAGATCTTATCGAAGTTGGTAATGTAAATTTGCATCATGTAACTCTGTAAGCACATTATCGTCAATAACCAGATTGATTGGAGTATCCTTTATGTAGATCGGTGATATCGGATTCCGTTATTTTTAAGAGCATATTGTACAAGATAATGCACACATACACCACTTATCCGGCTTATAAGTCCGGGCAGGTCCCCTAAAATTGTTGTGATTCGTTGTTGGATCAAGACATTTGTATCCATTGTGTTGAGGAATATAACTAATGAAGATACAAGAGGTGAAACAGAAACCCATTTTTTGAGGATTATATGGCCTGAGATGTGGAGAACACTGACACCTAAACACACGAAGGAACGAGTTGTTAGGTAAGCGATGAAAGAGATTTTCAAAGGGAGATATATTTAAGGATGTCTAAGGGGGCATGCGTGATACGATTGATTAGACATGCAATATTGTCGGGCGCAAAGTGTAAAAAACGATTGAGAACATGAGATTGTGCAAGGAAAGTAAGGTCAATTTCAACAGCATGGTGATGTCGGCGTTCAACAAAGCCGTTTAGTTTGCTCATGTGTGGTAAACATCTTTTTTTTTGCTAATGGAAAAATCCACATGTAATGAGAAAAATCATCAACACACAACATGAAGTAATAAGTATACGCAGCAAGCTTGTATTTTGCAAGTAATGAGTATGCGCAAAATTGTATTTACGAGTGCTAGGTAAGCAAGTATTGGTTATGCGCAAGGTTGTATTTGCGGGTACTAGGTGTAAAGCAATACTACAATTGCGAGTATTATGCAAACGAGTACTCACTAGTATTTGCGAGTACCAGGTAAGCGAATAATGGCATGTGAGTGATCGTTAAGACAGTACTAGGTTAAGAACCTGTGTGAGTACTTGAGGTTTGCGAGAATTGTGTGGCAAACCCTAACAACGATGACGATTTGAGAGCAAACCAGAAGAAAGATGTAATCTAAACAACAATAAAATCAATTGAAAATGTAATGAAAAAAACAAAAAGACGATGGATGTTGTAATTTAATAAAATTTTGGAGAAATAAACACCAACGATAGCGGCTAGCAGCGACGACTAGAAAATCTGACCGCTCACTGTGACCGGTTTTTGAAGAAAGAGAATGATGGTTACGATTGTATGCACCGATTCAGAGTCATTCACTCCTGATACTAGGGGCATGTTTGGCTAAGTTTTTTGAAACAACTTATTGATTTATTGCCTTTTTGAAAAAGTGTATGAAGTGACTTATTGGCTTTTTCCCCTCACATACACCGTCATTGCCAAATATCATTTCGGAGCTTATAACTTAAAAAAAAAACATGGCCTAGGTAGAAACTTTCTACAAGTAAAAAAAAAAAAAAAAAAAAAAAAAAAAGTCTTAGACGAGAAAGGATAATAGAAGCCGAAAGTCCTAAACCCGTGACGACGTCGTTCTACTGCGATCGACGAAGTTAAACCCCTTCTACTTGTCGCCTCTCAAGACTGCAATCACAGAACCGATTCCGATCAAATGCACGACCACACAATCTGAGAATCGCGTTGAACAATCAGAGCCTCATTTCAACTTCATCTCGTCCGAATTTCAACTTAAATTCATCACCAGCAAGACACAATTTAGTAACAGAAATCAAAATGAAAACACACACACAATCCTTCATACTGCTGGCGATTTGTTCGATCTTAGTTCTCAGATCGGCCGTTGTTGTATCGGAAAACATTCTCGGAGTTGCTCCGAAAGGTGCAATTCTTATTCTAACGTAATTAACTTCCGATCGTTTCATTATTCTCAATTTTAGGTTTTTTTTTTTAATTTCTATTGTTGAACAGATGAGGAGTACTACAAGGTTTTATCTTCTTCAGGAACGATTAAGTGCAGAGATGGATCTAATTCGTTCACAAAGGCACAGCTTAATGATGACTTTTGTGATTGTACCGATGGGACTGATGAGCCAGGTGTACTAGCTGTTTTGATGATGTTTCAAGTGTTATTTTGATGTGTTTTGATTTAGTTGTGTTTATGTTTGGTGTTGCAGGAACGTCAGCGTGTCCCTCTGGGAAGTTTTATTGCCGAAATGCGGGGCATAGTCCGCTTTCGGTATTTTCTTCTAGGGTTAATGATGGGATTTGTGGTGAGCAAATTCTCACTTACTATTTCTTGTTATTATATGCATGTTTTGTCAAATGGTGTGAAAACATAGCATAAAGTTCATACTAGAGAAAGATAGATCTGTTCGTTTGGCTATCGACTTAGTTTAGAAAACCGCGAGGTGCACGTCTGTGTACAATGAAAAAGCTGCATATCTCTCATACGTTTTGCATATAAACTTATCTATCAATTATACGTTTCATAATTTTTTCATACTCTAGGTTGTTTATACATATAAACCTCCTACGGACTCTAGTTTTGACGAATTTGGACTCAGAACTACATGAGGCGCGTCTTTTTGTCATTGAGGCGTTTTCCTCGCGCATAAGGCACACTTTGTAAAACCAAGGTTATCAAGTATATAACTGACTCGGAAGCTTCGAATATACATTAGTGCCTACAAAACCAGGCAGACAGAATGTCTATTCGAATACTGACATGATGCTCTGTGAATTGATTTGCATTGCATTGTGGATCATACAGTCTTAGAAATTTTATGTTTATGTGTATAATTGACACGGAAGCTTCAAATATAGATGTGTAGAAGAGATGCGATATGTTACTGTTGAAGACTTTAAGTGTTACATGGAGCTTTATGGATTGAAATGTTATTAGGCTTTTGGGTTATATGGGATATTCTTCTTGCTTGGCTATCTGTGTTTGGTGGTCCATCTTTAATAATTTTGATATGGGATATTCTCCTAGCTTGGCTATCTGTGTTTGGTGGTCCGTCTTTAATATTTTGGACATTTCTATCAAAGCATGGGTTTTCCTCTTCAGGCGCTTCTGATGTACTTGAAAACGTATTTGAATATGTCGTCTAGTTGACGCGTTACTTGTTTGATAGATTAATCGGAAGTTCAAGTATAAAATGTAGGCATATTGGTACAGATGATCTTGTGGATACTGGATACATAGTGACCTAGATGCATCAAGATGTGTTTCTACAGTCTGTTAATAACACTGCTTTAGGACACATTAGAATATCCTTTCTCTATATAAACGCTAAAGGTGTCTGTTTCAGTTCTTGTTGCTGTTGCAATGCCACAAAACGTGAATCATGTAGACGTCTTGGTATCTTGTTAACTAATGTATTAGTGGACATACTTATATACAGCGTTCATTGCCATTAGGATGTTGAAAAACCGAAAAACATTTCTTCTTTTAAGTTTTTAACAGTTTGATATGTTATCACCTGAGCTTGCTGCAGTAGGAGATTACTTGACATGATGCCAAATTACGAATAAAGCATAATATGTGGTTATCAAAATGATCCAAATTTTACTTATCCTTCTTACCCTTTGTATTTTTGCTTGCATTTGTCATGAATACTAACCTTGTTTTATTGAGCAGATTGCTGTGACGGAAGTGATGAATACGATGGTAAAGTTAAGTGCAAAAATACCTGTTGGGAAGCTGGGAAGGTAGCACGAGATAGATTAAGGAAAAAGATCGCAACATTTCGGGAGGGCCTCACAATAAGAAAGCATGAAGTTGAAAAAGCAAAACTTTCAGCAGCAAAGGATGAGGAAGAGTTATCTAGGTTAAAGAATGAGGAAAACATACTTAAGGGGCTTGTCCAGCAGCTTAAGGGTACTTCTTTTTTTGAAAAATTGTTTATCTTCAGTTAACTATAAGATCCGCTCTGTCTTGTATATCTGCACAATCTTTACATACGTTAGTTTCATTTTATGTTTATTCAATATGGAATCTGTTACCTCTTCTTTAGAGCGTAAGGAACAAATAGAAAAGGCAGAGGAGAAAGAACGCATCGAAAGAGAAAACGAGGAAAAGAAGAAAAAGGTAGCTGAAGAAGCAAAGTTAAAGGAACAAAAAAGTGAAGAAAAAGTGAATGTTGCGGAACAAGAATCGGTAGGAAGTAAATCCGATGATGAAGCAGGGGCCCATGATCACTCGCCTTCAGATGGGGTAGGGGTGAGCAGAAATCCAAAAAAAAACCAAACGAAACCGAAAAACCGAACCGAAATTTACGGTTCAGTTACGGTTTTGCATTTTATGAGAACAGAAAAAAGCCGAACCGAATAACCTAAAAAATCATTTTTTAAATGTTTGTCTTATATTGATTTAGGAATTATTAGTTTTATTCTTGAATGTTAAGTATTTATAATAAAAACATTAACATGTTTATTTATCTTTGAAATGATTTATCCATTGCCTACAAGAAATAACAAAATTCAACATAAAAACTAAATGATTTTCAAAGTATTATAAAATAAAATGTCTTAATAAAAACTTTGGAGAAACATAAAAATAGATTAGAAGTTAGGTTTATGTTAACGATATTAATTAAAAAGGTTAAACATAATAACTTAAATGTAAACATCTAAGAAAGATTATTAAATCTTGGATTACACCTTTTATTTTTGAATCTTACGTAATGTTGTTCAAAAAGCTGGAAAAACCAAACCGAACCGTTGCTAATACCGTAACCGAACGGTTTTCAATAACCAAAAACCGAACATTTTCGGTTTCAATAACCAAAAACTGAACATTTTGTTGATGTCTGTTTGTTCTTTACTACCCAATTTCTCGCGATTTACTCACTGTGTTTATTCTAATAGGATCTAAACAAGGCCCCTACTGATACGAAGGCTACAGTGGCTTACAATGATGATGAGAGGGATGCATCTATTGACAATATCGAAGAGGAGGTAGTTGTTGAAATTCATGTTATTCTCCGGTCTCTAATGATTTTTTTTTTGTGTTTTAGAAAACTATTTATGTTTATTGAACCTTTTCTTTTTGTATAGCATGCTGAAGAGAACGACGAACCATCTAAAGTTGCACATGAACATGATCCCGAGGAATCATCTAACGCTGCACATGAACATGATCATTCTCACGCGCCTGGAAGTAAGGTACATTCTTCGTCATTTTGAGCTATTGCAACTACTATTGGTTACATGAAACCTTTTAAGTAGGGCTGCAAGCCTGCAAACGAACCGAACGAACACGAACAAGGCCATGTTCATGTTCGTTTGTTAAGAAAATAAATGTGTTCACAAACTGTTCATGAACACTTACGGAACAAGTTTTTTTTGGTTCGTGTTCGTTCGTTAAGAAAAAAAACGTGTTCGTGTTCATTTGTGTTTGTTCGTTAATTTTAGCGGTAACAAACACAAATGAACAAAAACGAACGCAAACGAATACAAAAAAACGTTCATTAACACAAATGAAAACAAACGAACACAAACAAGCGTTCATGAATGAAAACGAACGTTTATTAAATATACAATACACTATAATTTATTAAGTATTTTATTGAGTTAACTGCCATTTTCGTCCCTGTGGTTTGGTCACTTTGGCCATTTCAGTCCATTTTTAAAAAATGCGCCATTTTCGTCCCCCACGTTCCGGAAAGGTGCCATTTCAGTCCAAAAATCATAACCCAGTTAAGTCAGTTTGTAAATAAGGACTGATTGTGTAAATTTGTAACATAAAGGACTGATTGTGTAAATTTGAAAAATGGACTGAAATGGCAGTTAACACCACCACCACTAGCCCTGCCACCACCACCACTCCGCTGCCACCACCACCACCGCCACCACCGCCACCACAGCCACCACCGCCACCACCGCCACAACAGCCACCACCGCCACCACAGCCAATCCCCATCATTGTTCATCAACAGTCACCGTTCATCATCGTCATCATCTCCGTCAACGATCACAACAATCACCAAGCACATCACCACCGCTGTGTTCGGATGACGATGATGACCGAACGAAATTCGGCATACAGTTCTTAATGCAAATCGTCGTTTCATTGTCATTATCTTAATGCAAATAGATGTACTGTAAATTTGTAATACGATACAATCACACAAATCGAATCGAATCGAAATTCGAATGACGAGAATCATCGAACGAAATTCGGCATACAGTTCAGTTCACAATTCAAAAATCAAACAAGTAAAACAAATTCAGATCTATAAACGCAATTATATAACTAATCAATTAGAGTATTGATTACAGCAACATGCAGCATAGAAACTGGTAATTTTGTAAAGCAAAAACCAGATCTACGGACGCAATGCAAACAACTAATGAATTGGAGTTTCATTTATGCATACGGTTTTTGATCGATCAGATGAAAATCTGAATATAGAACAATAACTGCAACTGAACAACATAAAGCATAGAAACGTACAGGTGAATTTTGCGAAACCTAGAGGATATCTGAATCGTCAAAGTCGTCGTCAAAGGAGTTGAAGAAGTTAGCATCAATGAGGTCGCCATGGTGAGGTGGTTGATCGTCGAGAGGTGGCGGAAGGAGGTCGAGGAGTGCATCAGTTTCTGTTGCGACTGCATTTGCATCTCCGATCATATCGTCGTTATCTCTCTCTCTCTCTCCGACTGTGATGATGATTGATGAAGATGAGTTGCAGGTTGTCGGTTTTACAGCGGTGAATGGAGGTGATGACAGAGGTGAACGGTTGTTTACGGTGAAGTGGTGGTGGGTTATGGTGATGGTGCAGCGGTGAGGAGACGGTGGTGTTAATGGTTATGGTGATGGTGCAGCGGTGAGGCGGCGGTGGTGACCACCGGAGCTCCGGTTCCGGCGGCGGTGGTGACCACCGGAGCTCCGGTTCCGGCGGCGGTGGTGACCACCGGAGCTCCGGTTCCAGAGTGTGTATACATGCAGGTTATATATATATATATATATATAGGGGATCGCTAGAATGAGAACCACCACGAGTTATGAGAACCACGAGAACCGCGCCCCGCGGGTGGCCGTCGGCGACGAAATTTTTTTTACACCTAGATCCGTATATTTTAGTGGGGGGTTTAAATTTTCGGTTCAAACGGCGCGCCCGAGGGGGTAGTTTTTTACGCCCAAAGTTTGGGTTTTTTTAATTTTTTTAATTTTTCTTTTTTTTTTTACCAAACTTTGGGCGTAAAAAACTACCCCCTCGGGCGCGCCGTTTGAACCGAAAATTTAAACCCCCCACTAAAATATACGGATCTAGGTGTAAAAAAAATTTCATCGCCGACGGCCACCCGCGGGGCGCGGTTCTCGTGGTTCTCATAACTCGTGGTGGTTCTCATTCTAGCGGCTCCCTATATATATATATATATTATATTTTATAATTATATTAATATTTATACATTTTACTTAAATGGTCCTTTATGTTACAAATTTACACAATCAGTCCTTATTTACAAACTGGGTTATGATTTTTGGACTGAAATGGCACCTTTCCAGAACGTGGGGGACGAAAATGGCGCATTTTTGAAAAATGGACTGAAATGGCCAAAGTGACCAAACCACAGGGACGAAAATGACAGTTAACTCTATTTTATTAGTTAGAATTTTGAAGTATTAAATAAAATATAAAAATTAAAAACCCTAAACACGTTACCAAACGTTCACGAACGTAAATGAACGACCGCAGCCTCTATTCATGTTCGTTCATTTGTTAAACAAACGAACATAAACGAACTTCCCGCCGAACGGTTCACGAACTGCTTGCTGAACGTTCGGTTCGTTTGCAGCCCTACTTTTATGCATACCAACGTGGACTTTTCTGACGATTAATAAACAATTACCGTTCGGTTCGTTTGCAGCCCTACTTTTATGCATACCAAAGTGGACTTTTCTGACGATTAACAAACAATTTTCACATATTATCCCTTCCCTTTTTCAGGAAGAAGATGCATCTGAAGATACCGATTCATTATCAAGGGAAGAGTTAGGTCGTGTGATTGGTGAGCGTTGGACAGGGAAAAAAACCGAGGAACAACATGAAGATGCTGGCACTGCTAGGCATAATGATGATGATGACAATGATGATGATAATGAATATGATGATACATCTGATAACGGACATGATGAGGAGTATGGTGGTTATGATACGGAAACCGAGGAAGACCATCATAAATACGAGGATGATGATCACATGAATGACGTTGGAGATGACCATTCCAGTGATTCCCACAAATACGAGTCAGATGACGAAATTGACATGTCAGGTGAATAAATGTTCTTTGTGATCTACCTATATGCGTTAATTCACCGTCATTTATTTTGATCTTATTATTTTCAAATTTACATATGCTTAAGATATGGAAAGCACAAGCAATCCGTCATGGCTGGAGAAGATCCAACAAACTGTGCGGAAGTTTTTAGACGCTGTTAACCCGTTTCAGACTCCAGTGGATACGTCTGGTAATAATGAAACTTCTTTGTTCATTTGAACAGAAAGGCATTCTCAAAATCATATGAATCATTGTTTATTAATATGTATTGTAGAATCTGAAAATGTGCGAAAAGAATATGATGATGCCAGTGGGAAGCTGTCTAAAATACAATCAAGAATATCAAGTTTAACTAAAAAGCTAGGACACGACTTTGGTAAGTTATATACATATTTATATTTAAATTTTAAACTATTCCCTAAATTGGATTGACTCTTAGTAATCTATTTTTTATATTATAGGCCCAGAGAAGGAGTTCTACTCACTATACGGTCAATGTTTTGAGATAAAAGAAAACAAGTTACAAACTTCATATTCCCTATGCTGAATTTAGGGTTCTTTAGCGTTTAACCGCATTATGCTGAATTTGGTGTTCTTTTTTTTTTAAATCTGCTTCAGGTATGTTTACAAAGTATGTCCTTTTAAGGAAGCCACTCAAGAGGAGGGCCATAGCACAACTCGTTTGGGGTATGTGTTTATTTTTCCGTTAAACTGTCACCTGATTTCGGATTTTTAACGTCTTGAATATATATATTTTTTATTTTAATGAGTTTGATTTTCTATTTTTATGTGTATAGGCAATGGGATAAATTTGATGAGTCACACAGAGTCATGGTCTTTTCAAATGGAGACAAATGTTGGAATGGGCCTCAAAGAAGCTTAACGGTATCCGACTTCATTATGTTATATTAATATTAATTCAGTCATATAAGGAGGTCGATTCAGAACAATGATTCATGTGTTTTCTTTCTCAACATGTAACAGGTGAGATTAAGATGTGGATCAAAAGTTGAACTTGCTGATATAGATGAACCAAGCCGTTGCGAGTAAGTTAACCCCCCCCCCCCCCCCCCCCCCCCCTCCTTCCAACTCACGCTTTAAAAATGCGGACTTAACGGTACTTGTTTTTCACTGCAGATACTCAGCATTGTTAACTACTCCATCCCTATGCCAGGAAGGAAGACTCAAGGTACGTGTTATACCTATAATGGGTTGATTTTGTTATCCATAACTAGGCAAAAGGGTAAAGTTAGGCCATGTGTTATACCTAGTAGGTGTTGAGTGAAGTTTTGAATGTTTTCTAATACAATTTATTATTTTTTTAAGCAATTAGTGATAGGAATCAAAGTACGAACGGGTCGGATTTTTCAAAACGAAACAAAACAGATAGGCAACGGTACTTCGAGATCAGAAAACACCACCAGAACTATTTGTTGAGCAAATTCTAAACTCGAATCGAGATACAGTTGCACCACTCAAATCTAATTTAGATTCCAAAGAACACCATTCAAGTTTGCTACACTTGAACTAGCAATGGATAAAAATACGTTTACTCAAACATAGAGAAAACATATTTTTTCCTAAACTCAAAACTCACTGACTTTTTATTGAAACATCTGGTCCATACGTATGGAAAATAAAAGATAACTATCACTAACCCGCTTCCTACATTCTAGGTAAATTAGAAACTAACTTACTACCTATTAAGCTAGAAGTACAAGTGAACAAACATTGAAAGTAAAGTGCATTAACATAAATAAAGAAAAGTAAAAATTAATTAATCAACCCAATATGAACACACCCAAATTAATTAATCAACCCATTATCCTCTTTTCTCCTGATCCATGGAACCATCTTTGACCCAGATTTATATCAATTAGTATTAATTATTTATAAACAATTACTTATTAAAAAATAAAAGAACATAAATACTAGTATTAATTATTTATAAACAATTATTAAATAAAAATAGAAAATAAAATGAAAGATTTGTTTTTAAATTTGAAAGCATTGCACAATTAATATTAATTATTAAATGCAGTTTCGTGTGCGATCAAATGGCTCAAGAAACTATTGATAATCAAAGACGATAAATCGAACCAAAAGGTTCCAAGAACAAAGTTCTTTTTATAAAATTCAATCAAAAACTGAGTAAACAATAAACCTAAACACCCTATTTATAAGATATGAATCATAATTCGAAAAGGAAACAAAATAAGATAAAATATTAAATTCAAATAAAAAGATAATTAAAGAGATCGGGTCTATCCGCATCATTCTCCCCGTCTTCAAAAAAAACTCGTCCTCGAGTTTTGTCTTCAAACCGAAGCCACCTGGGTCGAAAGGAACATCGAACACTATCTCGTTCACTATTGGCTTGACCTGCTCAAATATTTCCGTTCCAACTAAAAAGCCATCAAGTTGTAAACCACAGACTACTATGATGCTTTTTTTTATGTCACTAAGCCCATCACCGTTCACCACCCTATCTTCCCTTAGGCTAGTAGCAGTCATGGATGGCCCACCACCAATTCTTATTACGTAATCTATTGATTGTGGTTCACTATTTTGAGAACCAACATGAGAATTAAATAATGGCCCACTTGGAAATTTGCATTTAACTACCGACCCATTACGGTTGTTAATTCCTTTACCCCATGCATCTTCTGTAGCCTTTGTATGTATTACACACGCAAGAATAATATTGTTTCCGCTTTGAACTTCCGATAACAACGCTTTATAGATCAGTGCATACAAAATATTATAATATTTATCGGAAATTTCATCCACAAAATTGGCAACAACAATATTTTCCGTATCTTGATTTTTCAAAAAAGTCAAATCTCCATAATTTTTGGAGTCATCCGAAGACCTTGCATAAACTCCAACCAGATATTCATTACCACCACTAACCATCATATCCCCACCATTGGCCATCGTATCACCCTTTATAAACTTATTAAAACTAATGGAAGATGTCTTCACATACTCTAGTATCAACGATTTTCCTTTCATGCCCATTGTTTCCATTGAACCACATTCATAATAAATATTCAAATCATCAAAACTAACCTTCGAAATTTGTGGGTCAGCCAAGGAAATCGCACGACCACCACCATCGATCTTATTAACACCATCATTAGCCATCACCTCGCCAACGGGAGTCACAGCAACACCATCGTTTTCTACCACTGCGATCTTTGGACTCAAGAAATTCTCATTCAATCTCATGGCTTCATCGAAACCATAACGATATGAACCACCGGTTGCCCAAGCATACCACACATCATCCTCATACTCATCAAATACGGGAGAAGAATCATAGATAAGGTCAGGATCCTCGTTGCCTCGGGCGGCGAATCTACGGGGATGATCACCATCACATGATTCACGAAAGTTTTCATGGTCCACAATCTCGTTGCCTCGGGCGGCGAATCTACGAGAATGATCACCATATCCTCGCGGATTAAAAGGAACTCCGTCGTTGCCTCCGGCGGCGAATCTACGAACGAAAGTTTCTTCTTTTCCACGTAGAGCCATTTGAAAACCAAAAGCTCTGATACCACCTGATGCAGTTTCGTGTGCGATCAAATGGCTCAAGAAACTATTGATAATCAAAGACGATAAATCGAACCAAAAGGTTCCAAGAACAAAGTTCTTTTTATAAAATTCAATCAAAAACTGAGTAAACAATAAACCTAAACACCCTATTTATAAGATATGAATCATAATTCGAAAAGGAAACAAAATAAGATAAAATATTAAATTCAAATAAAAAGATAATTAAAGAGATCGGGTCTATCCGCATCATTTTTTTTTCTAAAACTTTTTTTATTATTATTTTTTTTAACTTGAAGCTGTTTTACAGCGAAAAAAATTAAATCGGATTGTAACAGTTGATTTTTGGAAGCTCATGAGCGTGAATGAGCTCACGACTCACCACTCACGCAAGGGCGGTGTGGTGTTCCAGCGAGCGTAAGCCGACGTGGCTGTTTTTCCTCTCCTTGCTCACGATGCAATACACGGCCCTATTTCTAATGTAAAAGGAAGTGGGTCAAACCTGTCCTCGAAAGCCATCTGAAGTGTATTTAAATGCATAAAACCTCCTAAACCACTTCACTAAAAAAGTTATTATCATAAATCATAATAACACTATAGTTTTTGTAATATAGTTGGATAGAAATGTTTTGTGCGTTGGCCCGACCGGACCGTTTTGGCGTTGTCTACATATTGCTCCCTGTATTGGATCTTCTGATTGTATTTTGGGTTGCGTTACAGGAACTAGAAGATAAACTAGAAGCGGTGAACAAGGATCAACCTCAAGGTCATGATGAGCTTTGAATAGGTAACGGGTTTTCACAATTACCAAAAAAAAAAAATTTTGGACCAAAAATGTTGATGCAGTAGCGCCCGACCCGGTTACGGGTCCAGCTAGTAATTCGGTACATGGAGCAGAACTGATTGAAGGCCCAGGCTAAGGCCCACCTTGCGCAACACACAACTGGAATCTTGCTGGGACTTATTGTTTTAATATGATTTCTTTTAATTTTATGTTTGATTGTGTTTCTATTTCCTAGTTTGTTTCCTCAATTACGGGATACGGTTTGTCTTTAAATAGTTTTCTTTTCCTGTTGAAAACTCAGTTTTTTTGGTTTTGATTTGAATAAAAGTCCGATTCCAGCTTGTTCTTATTTATCCAATTCGATTGCAAAGAAAATTGCATCAGTTGGTATCAGAGCACAGCTATGGCGGAACGTGGAAGACGTGCTCATCGACAAGCTCGTAGAAACGCCGACCGAGGCAACGAAGACTATCGACGCGACCCACGTGACATCGATGAGATTGCTCGTCTACAACAACGGATCCGGGATCTCGAGTTGCAGCACGGGGATCGCTACGATGAAGAGACGGAAACCGACCCCGCCATCTGGGATGACAGGGTCGGACCAGACAACCCGTTTGCAAGGGACGACCATTGGAACCCATTTGAACGTCGGGAACCACAACCCGACCCCCTGCGAAATCTGGGAATCAAGATTGAAATTCCTGACTTCGACGGTAGGGCCCAACCAGATGAGTTTCTTGACTGGCTTCACACAGTAGAAAGAATTTTTGACCTCCGCGACATCCCCGACAAGTACAAGGTAAAACTCGTAGCTATCAAACTTCGCAAATATGCTTCTTTATGGTGGGAACATGTGAAAAAAAAGAGGGTTCAAGAAGGGCGGTCTAAGGTGGCCACCTGGGAGAAGATGAAGAAACTCTTACGTGAGAAGTTTTTACCCCCTAACTATCGTCAAGAAGCCTTTTTGGATTATCATAACCTTTCCCAATGGTCATCAACCGTTGAGGATTTAATTGCGGATTTTGACAGGTTAAGAATGCGGTGCGGTGCCGAAGAAGAAGACGAACAGGTTATTGCTCGGTTCTTGGGGGCGTTACGGCCTGAAATATCCGACATCGTGCAATTGCAACCCTATTGGACGTATGATGATGTCTGCCAATTAGCATTGAAAGTGGAAAGGCAACTAAAAATGAAGGGAAAGATGGCAACCGCCAAACCCAGCCCAATCAAAGCTGAGGTTCCGCGGGGCCCATCGGGAAGTTCCACCGGAAGTCGGGTCGGCCCAATCAAAGCCGAACCTTCTTCCAACACCACCCCTGCGTCGTCCCGAGCACCCCGATGTTTCAAGTGTGGGGGACTTGGCCACTTCGCTAGGGAGTGTGCAAATCCTTAGTTGGTTACGCTCACAGAAGACTTGCCACCCAATTACGATACCGAGGACGATCAAACAAAAGAAGAAGAAACAGAAATTATTTACCCGGATAAGGGCGAGTCCCTGATTGCTCAACGAGTTCTTAGTGCAGCACCGGTTCAAACCGCGGATGATACACTTTGGCTCCGTAATAACATCTTTCGCACACGGTGCACCGCCAAAGGAAAGGTGTGTACGATTATTATCGACGGAGGCAGCTGTGAAAACATGGTAGCAACGACAATGGTGGAGAAACTCGGACTGAAAACCGAGCCCCACCCCGACCCCTACCAACTGACGTGGCTCAAAAAGGGTAATGTGGTAAAGGTCAGCCATCGGTGTTTGGTCCAATTCAGTATCGGGGCCCGTTATTCTGACGAAGTGTGGTGCGAAGTTGTGCCCATGGATGCGTGCCATATCTTATTAGGCCGGCCTTGGCAGTACGATAGGCGGGCTCGACATGACGGGTTCTTAAACACTTATTCATTCAAAAAGGATGGTGTAAGTGTGACATTGGCCCCCCTTGATGCTCGGGAAACAACAACAGAAGCGCTAGTACTGAGCAAATCAGCTTTCCTGGATTTTACTCGATCCACAGAACCAAAACCCCCATTTATGTTTGCCATGGTTATAGCCGAAGCCAACCCGACAACCACCGACCTTCCGCCTGAAATACAACCACTAATAAAAGAGTTTCAAGATGTGTTTCCTACCGAAATACCCGCGGGCTTGCCCCTGGTACGCGAAATCCAACATTGTATCGACTTTATGCCCGGATCCATCATTCCAAACAAACCCGCATACCGTATGAATCCGAAGGAATATGAGGAGCTACATCGACAGGTTACTGAACTTCTAAACAAGGGGCTGATCCGTGAAAGCATGAGTCCTTGTGCAGTCCCGGCCCTTCTCGTCCCTAAAGCTAACGGGACGTATCGGATGTGTGTTGATAGCAGAGCAGTTAATAAGATAACCATTAAATACAGGTTCCCGATACCCCGATTTGAAGACCTTATAGATCAGTTGCACGGCTCTCAGATTTTTTCTAAAATTGATTTACGGAGTGGATACCATCAAATTCGGATGCGGCCCGGAGATGAATGGAAAACCGCGTTTAAAACAAGGGATGGATTATACGAGTGGATGGTTATGCCGTTTGGTCTCTCAAACGCGCCTAGCACATTTATGCGTCTTATGAACCATATTTTTAAACCTCTAATCGGTCAATGTGTGGTCGTCTACTTCGATGATATACTTGTTTTTAGCACCGACTTGCAGCAGCACTTTCGCCATCTTCGGCAAGTTTTTTCAATTCTGAGGGAACAAAAACTTTATGCTAATAGTGAGAAATGTTGTTTTTTATCTTCTGAGGTGCTATTTTTGGGTTATTATATCTCGGGTTCGGGGATTCGGATGGACGAATCCAAGGTTGAGGCAATTCTTACATGGCCCGCTCCGACCACGTTGCATGAGGTTCGGAGTTTCCACGGGTTAGCATCTTTCTATCGCCGGTTCATTCGGAACTTTAGCTCCGTTGTGGGTCCCATTACTGATTGCATGAAAGGAAATGTCTTTCACTGGACTCCTGCAGCCACAAAAGCTTTTGAGGAATTGAAGAAATGCATAACACAAGCCCCGGTCCTCGCACTACCCAATTTTCAAGCAGCCTTTCAGGTTGAGTGCGATGCTTCGGGCTCCAGAATCGGGGGTGTCCTTAGCCAAGAGCATCGTCCTATCGCGTTCTTTAGTGAAAAACTTAGCGAGGCTAAGCAAAAGTATAGCACCTATGATAAAGAGTTCTACGCGATTGTGTGGAGTCTGGAATATTGGCGCCATTACCTTCTTCATGCCGAGTTCATTCTATTTTCAGATCATCAAGCTTTGCGGTTTATCCAGGGTCAACATAAGCTTAATCCTCGGCATGCTAAATGGGTCGAGTTCTTACAAGATTTTTCCTTCGTGATTCGACACAAGGCTGGGTCTACCAATACTGTT
The DNA here is from genome assembly GCA_030545235.1 of Helianthus tuberosus. Classification (NCBI taxonomy): domain Eukaryota; kingdom Viridiplantae; phylum Streptophyta; class Magnoliopsida; order Asterales; family Asteraceae; genus Helianthus; species Helianthus tuberosus. The sequence goes on along the minus strand of CM060433.1, from coordinate 97,733,672 downwards.
GCTGATGCCTTGAGTAGGCGGCGAGCCCTCTTAACATCACTTCAGGTACGGGTTGAATGGTTTGATAATTTCCGCACGTTATACCCCGACGACCCAGATTTTTCATCATTATGGACAGCTTGCCAAACATCGCCGACACAAGGACACTCCATCCATGATGGTTTCTTATTCAAAGGGAATCGATTATGTGTTCCCAGATGTTCCTTACGGGATGCCATCATCTTAGAAGGTCACCAAGGGGCGTTAGCAGGACACTTTGGAAGAGACAAAACACTCAAGTTGGTGAAGGAACGATTTTGTTGGCCCAAAATGAGTGTGGATGTTACACGAATTGTTGACCGATGTCGAACATGTCATATAGCCAAGACCCATCACACAAATGCAGGCCTTTATACCCCGTTACCGGTTCCCGATGGTCCTTGGGAGGATGTAAGTCTTGACTTTGTCATGGGTCTTCCACGGACCCAACGGCAAAAGGATTCCATAATGGTGGTGGTCGATCGTTTCTCGAAGATGGCCCATTTCGTGCCGTGTGCCAAGACATATGACGCGAGCCAAGTTGCACGCTTGTATTTCGAGGAGATCGTGCGCTTGCATGGTATTCCTAAGACATTGACATCGGACCGCGATGTAAAGTTTATTGGGCATTTTTGGAGGACGTTATCGAGGAAATTGGGATCACGCATCAATTTTAGTAGTGCTCACCATCCGCAAAGTGATGGTCAAACGGAGGTCACAAATCGTAGTCTGGGAAATCTATTGCGCAGCCTAGTAGGATCTAACCCAAAACAGTGGGATCTTGTGCTTCCTCAAGCAGAATTTGCCTACAACCGGTCCTCCCATCGATCCACAGGTATGAGCCCCTTTTTAATTGTTTATGGTCGGAACCCCTTCACGCCCTTGGACCTTGCCCCGCTTCCTGCTATCCAGCACTACAGTGTCGAAGGTGACGAACGGGCCCAGCAAATTAAAATGATTCATGAGCAGGTCCGTGACAATATTACCAATAACAACATTGTCTATCAACGGAGAGCTAATATCAGGCGAAAGAGGGTGGTTTTTCAGGTAGGTGACCTTGTATGGATTCACCTTAGTAAAGAGCGTTTTCCAGGAGGACGGGCCGGCAAGTTGCAACCGCGAGCAGATGGACCTTTCAAAATACTTGAGAGGATTAATGACAATGCCTACAAGCTTGAATTGCCAAGTCATTATAATGTATCCGCCACTTTTAACGTAGCCGACTTATCCCCATTTGTTCCAGAAATAGATGACCCGTTTGACTCGAGGACGAGTCCTTTCGAAGAGGGGGAGAATGATGCAGTAGCGCCCGACCCGGTTACGGGTCCAGCTAGTAATTCGGTACATGGAGCAGAACTGATTGAAGGCCCAGGCTAAGGCCCACCTTGCGCAACACACAACTGGAATCTTGCTGGGACTTATTGTTTTAATATGATTTCTTTTAATTTTATGTTTGATTGTGTTTCTATTTCCTAGTTTGTTTCCTCAATTACGGGATACGGTTTGTCTTTAAATAGTTTTCTTTTCCTGTTGAAAACTCAGTTTTTTTTGGTTTTGATTTGAATAAAAGTCCGATTCCAGCTTGTTCTTATTTATCCAATTCGATTGCAAAGAAAATTGCATCAAATGTATTGGTCAACCGTAATTCAACCCAACCCTCCCGACCCTCCTATTCTACCACCACCTATATTCGTGTCATCATCCGCTGGCCTTTGCTTATTAGGTTTAATCTTCAATTCTTAGATTTATAAAAGACAATTTATTTCAGTATGGTAATAATTTTTTGCAGGTTAACAATCTTATAGATCGAAGGTGACCCGACCCCTCTGTCCTTTTTTCCATTTTTGTACTGAACTTACTAAATAGGATAAATACAACACTTCCATGAAATGTGGAGCCGAGAGTTGAGACTAGAGAAACCATTCTTATAGTAACTTGTACTTGATGCATTGATAGTTGAACTTCGGCGTCTGTGTTAGGGGGACCGTGAATTCATTCTTTTGTAATCGAGTTGAAAAAACACTCCTATGATGTTGCTTTTTGTCTACATGACAATTTGCATATTGAATCCCCGGCATTTTGTTGAAGTTCAACCTTATACTTGGTTTTTTCTTTAGTAATTATGCCAGTTTTTTGACTGTACAAGTCTTGAATCATGATTCATAATGTTTTTCCACAAGAAGAAAGTCGTGGATCATGATTCTTATTGTAGTATTGATTATCTAGAAGGTCAAACTTATGTTTTGCACAAGCATCTAGAATTATACCAAAATGAGGTTAGTAGGAAACCATTAGATAATTAGAAATAAAGTAATAGATTTGGCTTCGACTTTCATTAAAAACAGAGACAATTGCAGACTGATGGCATGTAGACGGGCGACAAGCTGTGCCACTACCCCATAATGAACTCTTTCTTAAGTTTTAGAATTTAGATCATATTTTCATTAGGGGTTCATAAGCAGTGGAAACAGATCACAAAATGTCTAAATTGAAACCAGTCGACTGGTTAGGCGGTTTTGATATTCACGTATTTCGGTTTGCAGTTGGTTTTGAGTTCTGATAGTTTGGATCTTGGAACCGGTCGTGTGAACCAAATCGACTGAACCTGTATGTTTTAAATTTTTAATACAAACCAACAATTTTGAAAAAAAAAAAGATAAAAAGAAAAAAATTAAACCGTCAAATTGCTAAAATTGGTAGGTTAGGTTTAGATGAGACCATCAACATTTTGTAGTTAGTTTTGATTTTTGATAGTTTGGATGTTGGAATTGGTCGTGTGAACCAAATCGAATGAACCATCTTCGTATTTTAAATTTTTAAGACCAACTAACATCATCATGATAATATTTAGTAAATCTCGTCCATAGCAAAAGCTAAGGTAGCTTTTGAGTAGGGTAAGATGTAAGCAGTCTTACATCTACCTTGTGAGAGTGAGACCCACAACTCGGTAGTAGTTTTACATCAAGCCTTGGGCATAAGGCTCATAATACTCAACAATCGGGACAAAAGCCGATTAGTGCATGTACCCTTTTGTCTTTCAGCTATCAACGTCACCACATGATGCATGATTAACCGTTCGTCGCTTTTAATGTTATTTTCACGAAATGAATAAAATAACGTTAAAATTAGTGCAACTTTCACTTTTAGCCCCCGAGGGCCCAGACATATATAAAACGAAGCGTATTTTAATACCAACTAACAATTTTGAAAAAAAAATTAATAAAAAAATAAACCATCAATTTTGAAAACACGCTTTTGCGAACCTGACAAGAGTGTCCCCTCTTGTTGGGCTTAGAGATAATGGGTTTGTTGTTGGCCATACAACGTTAAAGGCGGAATCAGGTAAGGTCGCTAAACACGAGAAAACTTGTTTAGAGAGTCAACATGTGTTTATCTCATTTGCTTTTGATACATTTGGTTACCTAACCCCAGTTGTCGTGGAATTCCTGAACAGGGTGCAACATGTCGTGAATAGTAATCTCTCGACCCTTAAGAGTCGCTTCGTCTTTAGTAGGATTGGTTTTGCAATTCAAAAGGGGGTTATGACGCAGCTTGTTGCCCGTTTACCTGTCATTTGTTTGTAATTTATTTTTTGGGCTTTTTAATGAACATACCTAATAAATGATTATAAAATTTGTTGTTTTGCAAAATCGTATCATATTACATGTTGCGCTACAAGTGATACTTTTTCTGGTTAGGTTTGTTTGTGTGTTTATATCATATTATATGTTGTGCTAAGTTGATTGGTTGATCATAAAATTTAATTAAGTTTATTATACTAATTAAAGTCGTTTTGGTGTGGTTCATACATACTTTTACAAAGTAAACGTACGAACACTTTTTTGTTTCTTCTAAAACAAGTAGCCCAAAAACCGGGTCAATTTTGATGGTTTTCAAACCCGGTCGCTAAACCGGCTCGTGGGTAAGAAAACCGAGGTATGATTGTGGCACTTTTTGGTCCTTTTTCTTTGGGAGTCATTAAGTTTTTGACTTTTTGGTTTAGGCTAATTAAACGGTTTTAGGATTCGATGGTTTTGAGTCTTCTCATCATGACCAACAAAATAATCTAAAAAAAATTAACATCTTGTGTAAACTTCATTTAAACTAGCTCTTGATTACAACTTATATAAATAAAATAAATCATTCTACACGAGCGTCTGCAGATAAAAGTATATATGTATTACAGTATTAGCGATACTAAGTATATATAGATTTTAAACTCTGAAAGATTTGTTAAAATTTTAAAATTTTTGCTATGGTTGATCTATGGTGGGACTGTGGTTTTTGCTAAAAAAAACAAGTTATACACATGGAGAACACGATCGACCCGGGTTGCAACCATGCATTGATCGTGAGCTATCTATCCGAATTGGCATTTATACAAAAAATCGGCGTTTAGATGTGATGTTCTTAATTTCGAAGGTTCCTATGGTTTTTATACATCTAATAAGTTTTAAGAGCTTTATCACATATTCCAAACGTCTAAAAATGTTACAAATTAGACGCATAGATTTATTCGAAGTGTAGAAAATTTCCCTAAAAATACATAATTCACACAATTTGTAAGCTAATTTAATGCCTGTAAACAAATATGCAACTCTACCAACATAATAATATTCACTAAGTGTAACACACATGCTTGAATCCAATCTCATAACACATGGGTTGGGAGAACCAGAAAAAAAAATATATGGTCATTAGGACACTATAACATTTGGGAGATTTGAAAGACGATAAATGCAAAGGATTTCAATAATCATTGCATTCCCTACACTTGAACGGCGTATATCATCAAAGAGAACTTGTTCTTATGGATTAGAAAATAGATCCAAATTTTGTAACTTAATTTGGGAGAGACGGTGTAATTTTAATATTCAAGACATGATCGTGTAATTGTTGTTTGGGTTTTTTCAGCCTTATGTTGGTTGGGTTTTTTCAGCCTTGTTACTAGGGACGTTGCCTCAGGACCCCCATTTGGTATAGGGTTTATGGTGTCGAAATGAAAGTGGCTTTGATTGAGTGTGCACTCCGTGCCTCCTATCTCAAGTAAATATTTACATTCTAACTTCTCAATTGGTCTCAAGTAAATCCAAACCACCTAAAATGATATTGATGACACTAACATCAACAACACGTCATAATTAACTTTTAAGTATTTAAATATTACATAATTATTAAATACTATAGTGTTATGTTTGTAATATCTAAAAGAACAAAATATGCCATTTATAGAGTTAATTACATGGTTAGTCCCCGTGGTTTGAGAAAAGTTTCAAGGTTGGGTACTAAGAGTTTAAAGTAACAATCTAGGGTATTAACTTTTGATTTTGTAACATCCTAAGGTATTAAGGCTAGCATCAGTTAAAAACTAAGTTAAAAACTAACTGAGAACTGAAGTTAATTTCGTCAATCTTAATACGTAACTTTATTACCTTTGAGAAATCACAAGGACTTATTGTGTAATTAACTCAATATTTAAAACATACATTTTGTTTTTCTGTTATTATATAACTACACTTCGTTAGTTATTTAACTAATAATTTTTGCAATATTAAGTTCGGCTCGGTTTCATATAACGAAATGTAGATAAATAATCTTTTAGAATATATAACCCTTCACACAACAAAACTTGTATAAAAAATACGTTGTGAGTTCGACTCGATTTCACACAATGAAACGTAAATAAAAAGTACGTCATGAGTTCGGGTCGGTTTTACACTACGAAAGGTAGATAAAAAAATACGACGTGAGTTCAGCTCGGTTTCACACAACGAAACACAAATATTAAATACGTGGTGACGTATTTAAAATCTTTTAGAAAATATAACTTTTCACACAACGAAACGTAGATAAAAAGTACGTCGTGAGTTCGGATTGGTTTCACATAACGAAGCGTAGATAAAAAGTATGTCGTGAGTTCGAATGGGTTTAACACAACAAAACGTAGATAAAAAACACGCCGTTACGTATATTAAATCTTTTAGATTATATAACTTTCTTCGCCATTTCAAGATTTATTTAGTTAAATAGTTTTAAAAAAATAGTTAGATAATAAAAGAAAAAGAAAATTTGCATTTTAAATGATAGATGCGCATAACAATATGTAGATAAAAATATGTTGGGAGTTCGGATCGATTGCATATAACGAAACATGGATAAAAAATACGTCGTTACAAATATAAAATCTTTTACAATATATAACAATTTTCACCGTTTCAAAATTTATTTAGTTAAATAGTTAAAAAAAAACTAGTTAGATAATAAAAGAATATGAAAAAAATGTGTTTTAAATGATAAAAGTGAATTACATGCTCTAAGTCCGTTGGTTTCTCAAAAGTAACAAGGTTAGGTAATAAGATGTGAAATGATGAAAATACCTTTTTTTCTTAGTTAGTTTTTAACTGGAGTTAGCCTTAGTACTCTAGGATGTTACAAAACCAAAAATTAATACCAAAGATTGTTACTTTAAAATCTTAGTACTCAACCTTGTTACTTTTCACAAACCATAAGGACCAACCATGTAATTAAATTGGGGAACACTAAAAAAGTGGGGAACAGCGGGGAACCGACTCAAACGAACTCCGATTGGACTCATTCCAGTGGCGTTGGAACCGGCTCGTCGAACCCTAACTAAGATCTCTTATCCCTAAACCCTAAATCCTAACTCCTAAACTCTAAACCCTAAAGCTAAAAAATAAGGCTAAAACCTAAGCTAAACCGTAAAATCTAAACTATAAACCCTAAAAGCTAAACCCTAAACCCTAAAACTAAAGCTAAACCCTAAAACTAAACCCTATAGCTAAACCCTAAACCCTAAAGCTAAACCCTAAGGCTAAACCCTAAAAGCTAAACCCTAATATATTTAGGGTTTAGGGGTTATGATTTAGGGTTTAGGGTTAAGAGATCCTAGTTAGGGTTCGACGACCCGGTTCCAACGCCGCTGGAATGAGTCCAATCGGAGTTCGTTTGAGTCGGTTCCTCACTGTTCCCCATTTTTTTAGTGTTCCCCAATGAACCTCACACTATATATATATATATATAGTCTAGGAGTTGGCTAGAAAGTCCAAATTTCCTAAAAAGTGTAAAAAGTCATAAAACACCATAATGTCAACCATAAAACACACCAAAAACCCCACAAATAACATAATGAAGATTACTAAAACATCATGTATGTGGGTTTTGTGTTGTGTTTTAGATGTTAAGGCTCTGATTATGGAATGACAAATATTATTGTGTTTTATGTTGTTTAGCATTTTGTGTTTTATATTCATAGTTCTACGATGGTGTGTTTGAAGTTTTTATGGACTATTAGAGTTTGAATATGGTGTTTTAGTAATCTTCATTCTATTATTTATGAGTTTTAGGTGTGTTTTATGCCTGAAATTATTGTGTTTTATGACTTTTTACACTTTTTAGGAAAAACACACTTTCCGTAGGATCTCCACTCTCTCTCTATATATATATAAAATAGGTATTTGAGGGGGATTGTTCAATTTAAGTTCAAATCTTATAGCCTACAAAAGAACTTTTTTTTTTTCAAAATAAATGATTTACTAAAAATTGTTACAACCAACCGGATCACCATTACTCGTCAAAAAACGGCCCTCGGCTATGTATGTGTACAATTGTTTAACTTGTTTAAAACTAGGAAGTAGGAACCAAAACCCATATGTGAAGATCTACCTTTAGACACTTTAATGTGAAAATGAAAGAAAAAATTACATTTGGATTTAGTAACTTAATTGCTAAACATGACAAAAGGCTATGATACTATTTGGATGTTTGTGGATTTCTTGACGAATTGGTGGCCTATTTATGCAAATTGACGATGCATACTCCCAGGGGCGGACCTACATAGTGGTCAGGGTGGGCGGCCGCACCCCTTGAAAAAAAAAAATTTAGTGTATATTTTAGGCAAAAAATCCGACCGTATCCCTTGAAAATATGTTTGAACACCTCATCCGCACCCCCAGCAAATAATTTCTAGGTCCGCCACTGCATACTCCTCGAAACAAATGGCAAATTTGTATGTGAGAGAAGTTGTGCCACCTTGTGTAGTGTTGAGTCTATCGTGTCTCATTGTAACGCACAGTTAACTTCTAGTTTTCAAAGAAAAATTTAAGATAAATTGGCTACTAAATGTATGTGAGAGAAGTTGTGACACCTCGTGTGGTGGTGTTGTTTATCGTGTCTGATTGTAATGCACATTTAACTTCTAGTTTTTGAAAAAAAAAATTAAGATAAACTACTAAATTATTTATTGACTAGCATCGCTTTTCGCTCAAAAACTAATGGTCAAAGCTAAAGTATTTTTCAAACCATTAAGGATATGATGTGACCATGTTTCATTGATTTGGATGGGAACTAGGATACCCACCTTTTATTGGTACCTTTCTCTTACAATAACATATATCGCTTGAACATTAAAATGACCCGTCATGAAATCTCTATGGTCCCTAAAGCTAAACATGTATCCCAATCTACTTGATGAAGTGGGCCAACAAACTTGGTGGTGTGGAGACTCTACAAGTCACCACCATAAAGATTGGCAAGAACAATTGGCTTGATCAAAATTTACTAAAATTGTATGTTGACAAAAAGAGCGATTAACATTGGTGTGGAAACAAGGGTCATCCTTTGAGAATTTGGGTGTCCTGTTCAACTAGAAAAAAAATGGGCCTCTAATATATTAACTTATTTGTATATAAAATTTCAATAATACATCGATAATTATGATAACAACAAAAATAATTATTGTAGCAAAATGATCTATTTTAAATAGTTAAACAAACCATGAGACTCTCCTAGCATTTTTAAAAGCAAAGTAGTTGATCAACTCTTCATTATCTACCTTGCCCTTGGTCTTGACCGGCCATCATTTAACCATTTAAAATTGTCACCCGGGTTGGAGGCATGCCGTATCACTTGAATTGCATGTTCCACTTGAGAAATATAATGGTTTGCGACAAGCTGAACTTAATGTGAAAGAAAAATTTGTGCCTAAGAGGTAACGAGGATCTAAACGAGAACATCAAAGAAGTCCACTTGCGGTGGAAGTATTAAAAGAGGTTTGACGAAACATTTTTTTTTGAAAGGTAGGTTTGACGAAACATAGGAGGTCGATAAAAAAACATAGAAACTTTTATCATCATTTACTCATGTTTAAAACTAAATTTTATTAAAACATTACTTAATAAATTAACCATAACATCATTACACCTTTATAAGATACGTTATGTATAGTAAAGTATGAGTTCTTTTTATTGCATCAAAGACTAATATAAATGTTTGTCCCAAATTTCAGGCGTTGTCCTTTACCTTTAAAATTGATGAGTTTTGTCCTTAATGTTTCAAAATCGTACACGTTATGTCCTTTAGGGCAAACTCAGTTATATTTTTTGGTTAAATTTGGTTATGTGCAAGGCACGTGAGGGTAGCATTGTCTTTTCACATCCTAATTTATAAATGATTTTTTAGAAAGAGTTAACTGCCATTTTCGTCCCTGTGGTTTGGTCACTTTGGCCATTTCAGTCCATTTTTCAAAAATGCGCCATTTTCGTCCCCCACGTTCTGGAAAGGTGCCATTTCAGTCCAAAAATCATAACCCAGTTAAGTCAGTTTGTAAATAAGGACTGATTGTGTAAATTTGTAACATAAAGGACTGATTGTGTAAATTTGAAAAATGGACTGAAATGGCAGTTAACACCACCACCACTAGCCCTGCCACCACCACCACTCCGCTGCCACCACCACCACCGCCACCACCGCCACCACAGCCACCACAGCCACCACAGCCACCACCGCCACCACAGCCACCACCGCCACCGATGAACTCCGAACTCCGAGAACGGTATACCGAAACGAAAAGCTTGCGGGTTACGGGGACGTCTTCGTCTTCTCCGGTCGTCTTCTCCGATGAACTCCGAACTCCGGCGAGTTGCAGAAATGAGCAGGGGTGGAACTAGTAATTGATTTAGCCCAAAAATATGTTTAAAACACCAACAGACTCCATTAAACATTCCCTTTCTTTCCTTCTTCTGCTTCACATATTTTGGTAACCATCACGTTGATATACCAATATATTATATGCATAGATCAGTATTCTAGTTTCTAGAAACGTATATATCTAGTATACTACATAGCGACACTGATTATGTAAATATACGTCGATGCTAAAGTGTACATTGTTTAAAGTTTGGTTAGCTTCACATCCAAACACTGAAACGTGACGAAACCAATAAAAATCTATAAACCCAGCACCTTAACACAATGCTAATGTTGTGAAGAGTCCTGGTATTATGGTCTAACCCGTCATCAAATGAAACTTTTTACAAACTAATTAAACCAATAATATACGAAAATATGAGTATTATTTACAACCCTATACAGATTTGTTTCTCCAGGACCCCTTTGCAACCTGAAGATATATCGACACCCACATTAATAAAATACGCAAATATTTTTAATAAAACAATATAATAAATAACAAATAAAACCTTTATATGATCAATAATCATCTCCAGTATTGTGCCCAACGGTGAATAGTCTCAACCATTTGAGGAAACAATGCGCTAACGCTCTCGTTGATAAGATCCTGGAAGAAATGTATGCACTCTTCATCATCCAAGTCCAGACGAAGTTTCTCTTGAAGCTACAAGAATTAACAAAGATCCGAGTTATAACGAGACTCGCCGGAGTCTGTTGGTGTTTTAAACATATTTTTGGGCTAAATCAATGTCACACCCCTTTCTGCGGCAGAAGCACGAGGTGTGATCATGAAAGGTTCTCATTGCATACGAAAGGTAAACATGCTACATGCTCGTAAAAATAACTTCAAATACCATAATTTGAAAATATAAGTTTAGCGTTTACATCGCTAAGTCGCATAAAACATTGTCTTAAAAGTCTACAACTTTATTTAAAGATAAACTTAAGCGACATCCAAGAGCATAAGCAAGACCGCGCACACATCCATCCTAGTTACCTGAAATACATGTGAGTTTTGGAAAAACGTCAACATAAAGTTGGTGTGAATTCATGCAGTTTTGTACTTCACGTTTGTATACTTTGTATGAAAACATAGTTTGTGAATAAATCAAGTTTTCATATATTAATTCAGTTTCATGTGTACACCACGTACTCATGTATAATTCAATTTCTTCTTGAGTACCCCACGTACTCAAGTATAATTCAATCTTTTCTTGAGTACCCCACGTACACAAGTATTCATCAATTTTTAGTATGGTATGACTTTTATGTAAATAAAGTATTCCTGTAAGTATCAGGATTGTTAATGGGTTGCAAAGCCATTAACATGTGACACGACATAGGAAGTCAGCAAACCTAAGGCATTTAATTGGTAAATTCTGAGACACAAAAGCACTACTCGATTCTCGCCCTCACCGAGAGTGTGGCTGCCAGGCACCCGTTAGATCTAACCTTTTGTTCTGCGGTCTAAGTATATTGTTGATTAATGGTGCTTCTGTACCCTATTCGTGACACTATTTCTCATAACGCATCCTACTTGGTTCTCGTCCTCACCAAGCGCGTTTCTTGTTATCATTTCTCATAGCGCCTCATACTTGGTTCTCGTTCTCACCAAGTGCGCTTCTCATATTCTTATATTTCGTCACACTTGGTTCTCGTTCTCACCAAGTGTACTTCTTGTATTCTTATATTTCGTCACACTTGGTTGTCGTTCTCACCAAGTGTACTTCTTGTATTTATATCATACCAATTATAAATATTGTACATTTGTACATGTATTTCACCCCCGAAGTTATAAAAACTGAAAACAGTTAAAGAGAAAAGGGGGAGCATGAACTCACAACTTTGCGTTCCTGTGCGTCGTAAACTTCACCGGATTTGCTTAATTAACGTCGTAACCTATACGCGTTTTCTTAACGTTAGTCACTAGACCTGCGTCGCACAAGTACAGTCACTCTCTTTTGTATATTTTCTTGTGTTAAAAATATTCTATATTTTTAACTACGTATCTTACTTATATTATTTTCTCTAAAATTAATATAAGTATCTCGTGTTTTGCACTTTGCACCCGAATTATGTATCTTGTATGTTGTATGTGTATTTCTATGTTTATACTCCTCACGAGTATTTAGTGTATTTTTAAGTCTTAATACACTAGCACGTATAACACATACTATATACACTTAGCACAAAAGTTGGTGATAAAATAATACATATTTTTCTCTCAAAAATATACATACTTATATCCATTTTTATTCTTGAAGAAATCCTCATTTCTTATCACCAAAAATTAGGGAAACCTTGGTAATACTCTTAAATACATTTTTAGGGAATAAGTTTCTCAAAAACTTATATTTTCTAAGTGTCAAAATTTTTATAAAAATTTTGACAGAGTTTCCCCTAAGAATGGAGGTTTCCCATGTTTTCAAAACATGTGTTTATTTTCTTTTAAATTGTCAACAATCATCAACAACAATTATCAACAATAATCATCAACAATAATCACTAATTTCTCCCTTTCATGAACTTGAATATTTACAAAAATGTGTAGTAACTTACTAGCACATTTAGTAAGTCTTGTTATCTTTAAAAATAAGTTTAATTTCTTAAAAACTTTATTTTTAAAGAATATGAAGTTTCACAACTTCTAGTCGGTTTTTACGAAAATTATTTCTTTGTTAAAACTTTTGTTACACAAGTGTCCACACACTTGTTTGTTCACAAAAACACCTCTAGTTCATGAAAGATCCGGTTTTAAAACATGGTTTCGTCTTACAGTTGGTTCTTTGAAAATACCACTTGTAGATCTTTAGATCTACTAGTTTAGAACCCCATTTCATAAGGAAAATTGTTTTTACACAAGTTCATGTTTGTGAGTGAAAGGGTTCATCATCTAGTTTATATATTTTTTTTTACACTAAACATAGTGCTAGTTCATGTTCCACGAACGTGACCTAGCGTGGTTAGATGACGATCCGTTCCCCTACTAGCATCCAACAATAATAAATAACCATAACAAAACAAGTTCCATGAGTTTTACACTAACATTCATTCATTAACCACCAAGTTTATTATTTTTAGTAGACTTTTAGTTTTGGTCTCTAGTGTTCATAATTTTTATCCGACAAATCTCTTATTAGCCACTTTAGACAAGATCAATAGGATGTTTTAGAACACTTACTACTAGCTCGAGGCTAGGGAAGAAACTAGACGAAAAATGGGTGGTTAAAAGCGACGTAGAGAGGTCCTCGCGATTTCGTAAGCACCGAGCCTCCTTATGTGTGACCCTTCTCCTTTGTATGTGAATAATATGGCAAGAATGGAATTTGAAAGTGGTGAGATGGTTGTGTGTGGGTTCGACCGTGACCAAGCAAGAGGAGAAAGAGATAGTGGAATTTTGTTATGTGATTTGTGAAGTGAATGAAAGTTGTCATCTCTAAGTCCCATATATAATTCAATTCCTAATACCCTATGTGTAATATGCCACCATGATATTAAACACTCAAATAAAATAATCAACTAGGTAAGAGTGGTGTCCCCCATGGGGAAACCAAACGGTGGTGGGGGGTTTACAAATGGGATTGGATTTGAACTAAGTAGTTAAGCTAGTTGGTAAATTAGGGGATTAAATTAGAGTGTAATGTGTGTAGTAATTTATAACGGGTGTTAGAGTATTCGGGTACCCTAACTAGCTTAGAAAAATAAAAACAATGTCATAGAAAATATTTTTTTTTTTGCTCCGGGTAAAGTCCGGTTGTTCGGTTAGACACTGGTTCGTTAAAGTGCTAAATTACACCTTTTAGTGTCTAATAAGTACCTTTTTTGTACCCTTTCAATTCCCAACACTCAGGGAAATATTCTGGATAATAAAACGACATTTCTGCATAATATTCATATGTTTAAATGCTGATTTATTGCTGAATTATATAATTCTGCACTTAAAGTGCGTTTCGGGTGCTTTTTAGTGCTTATTTTTGCTTTCGCAATGTCTATAAATTAAACCATTATATGTACTCTTGGGTTTTAATGCACTTTTGTCGTCGGACCTACACCTAGGCCTCAATTTTATTGCCTGACTGCTTTCTGCAGTTCCGTTGACACATAGTGTCTTACCGGTGAGTTTACTATTATTTTTGACGCAACGCTCTCGTTTATGCATAAAGCAATATTTTTGTAGTATACAACGTGCATGAATTCACTTGTTTAGTATGTGTTCAGACATTTCTGACAATTAAGCACATAATTGCAATCATTAAATAATAATTAAAGTGTACGGAAATTACTGGTTTGGTGACAGTTGTCACAGTCTCCCCCCGTTAAAAGAATTTCGTCCCGAAATTCAGGCTGAACTAACTCTCGCTGGAGTCTTCTTGAATAGGTGGGGATACTTTTCCTTGAACTGGTCTTCATGTTCCCATGTGTACTCGGGTCCGTGCTTAGAGCTCCAACGTACTTTGACAAGTTTTACGCTGCTCCTCCTGGTCTTGTTGACTTTCCAGTCGGTAACCTCAACGGGTTGTTCTGTAAATCGGAGGGCTTCATCAATATGGACTTCATCCATCATGTCACACCCTGGCTTTGCGGAAGCGTGGTTAATTTTGGTGTGACTTCTTAATACCATAGCGTAATCATAACAAAGCTATATGAATTTAAAAACCATGCAAGTCATCATTAAGTTTAGAAATCAACATACATTCCCATTGTTTAACGCGGACATACTCTAGTATCCATAACCTTGTTCAATAACATTACAACTTAAAATAAAACATAAACGTGATTTAGGGATTATGCCTTGTCCAGGAAAGAGGCACAACCCTAAACCCAGATGACTTCATGAAAGGTTGCAGCGGAAAACGTTCATACCGTGCCAGAATCCGTTAATTTCCTGAAATACATGTGAGTTGAAAAATCAACAATAATGTTGAGCGAGTTCATGTGCAAGTGAGTAAGTAAAACACTTGTAAGTATAAAAGTTTCCTGGTATGTAGCAGTGTAAGAGGACTTGTGATCACCAATGGTTTGCAAGGCCATTAGCATGTCGTGAAATGCAAGTAAGTAAGATACAACCCTAGCCGATTTTGCGTTGGGTACCAAGTCACTCCGGATCCGTTCTGTTAGTCCTTCGAGAGGCCTGTTCTGTTGGACCGGGAGCTGGGCTCGCTACACCCAAATAGATCTACCGCTCGAGTCCCTCGGGGTTCTAACTACCCATTCACATGATCTAAACCTCCTTACGTTATTCATACCGTGTATAAAGTACTTGTAAACAAAGTAACATGTATTTCACCCCCGCAGTTAAGAAAACTGAAAACAGTTAGAGAAAAGGGGGACATGAACTCACAGTGAATGCGTATCTCTATCAAGCGTCTCCAATATAGTAAGCTGTGCAACGACCTACAAGTGCTAATTCTATTAGACGGACGGCCGTGCCTTAGCTTTATAGTTTATGTCATTGGGAAATAGTTAGACAACTATTTCGTGTTTATGTTCCGTATACATTTGGTAGTTATTCTTCTTCCCAAGGATGGGGGATACAATACATGTGCGTAAGTTACGTTTTATCAAACTTGTGGTAATGTAATTACCAGTGTAACTTATATGTTTATGGAAGCGTTCGTAAAGTTTTGGAATCAATAACGCTTGTAAATATTATTTTTACTCTAAAATAATATTTATGTATTTTCACAAAACAATCATAAACAGTGTTGTGACAAAATATATTTATCACGTTAATTTTTGTGAAAACCCCACCTCCGAATGTTTGGTGAATATAGTTCTGGCGAAATTTATGTTTCGAAAATATGTCAAAAATAGTTTTAACACTTGTTGCGTAAATAATTCTAAGTGTTAGGTTTTTAGAAAATTTCGCCAGAGTTTCCTCTGTAACTGGAGGTGGCCACGCTTTCAAGCGTATCTTTTTCTTTTTGAACACAACCCATGATCATCAATAGTCAATCCTTACGTTTTAACACGCGAAACGCTACCGTTGTCGTTTCAGTTTCAATATGTGGAAACTGGACTGTTTTCGGACGACTAAATAAAATACTTAACCCTTTCCAAAAATTCCCTAATTTTTACGGGCCGTCCTAATCGACTCAAAAATGTTTGTATAAAAATATCGGGGTCCAGTTTCTTATCAATAATTTATAGAAAATCGTTTACCGAACTGTGATCAGATTTGTCACATTCTGATCACAGTTGACGGAAAAATTCGTCAAAAATTCCTTGTATGTCCGTTTATCGAAATTCCAGTTTGAGGGTCACAAATACATCCGTGACCATCTTAGATAAAAGTTTCAGGGGCTGGTTCGGTTCGGGTTTTAAGTTGTGATCGAAAACGCACAGCCCAATTTACTGCAGTAACAAACAGCCTTAGCTGCTGTCACGAAAACAGGTTTTTAAAATAGTAACCGACATCAGAAAAATACGATTCCAGCGCCATTTTCTTCGTTTTTCGAAATGACACGATTTAGGCTTTTGAAATTCTGTTTTTCGAGTTTTTAAAGTCCGTTTACAGCCTGATGAAGGCGGCTGAAACAGTGAATCAGCTTGCTGTTTTGTGGTTTTAGATGTTATTAAATCGTGTTATAAGTGTCCGATTAGTGAGTTAAACAAGAAAACGACTTTTATACAAGCTAAAACATTTTTACACAAGTTCATGTTTCTAAAATGTGGTAGTGTTTCACCTTTAACCCTTGTATCTTTCAAAAACAAGCTTATGTGAAGATACATGATTTTACAAAGTCGGGTTAAACGAAGATTCGAGCTACCACATTATAGATCGGGTCTAGATAAACACAAATTTCAAGTCCTACGACTTTTACACAAGACATGTGCTATTAACCTCCATTATTGTGATTTTACTAGACTTTAAAGATTCAAAACGCATGTTAACGATATTTAACCGACGAAAGTTCTTTTAACCACTTTAGATATGTGTGAAAACGAGTTTTAAAGGTTATACCTCTAGCTCAAGGCTAGGGAAGAGTTGTGACGAAAACCGCGTGGATAAAAGCCAACGAGAGTGGTCCTTCGCGTTCCGCTTGCACCAAAGCTCCTTAAACGTGTCTTGTGATGTTTGAATGGTCTTGGAATGATGGAAGCAAGAACCGAAATTGTGGTGGTGTGTGGGTTGGGGTTCGGCCGAGAGCCACAAGAGAGAAAGAGAGTGAAAGTTGTGGTGTGGATTAGTGATAAAGATCTCTAGAGGTTAGTGAGGGTTTATATAGGCAAACTTAGTGTTAGTGTCCAATGGTTCATGTGTAGGGTGGATATTAAACATGGCAAGATCTTGGCAAGATTGCAAGTACCATTTTGTGCTCCCTAGGTGACCGATCGGTTGGGGAGTGGGGGCCTTTGGTCCGATTTCAAGTAGGTAATTAGGAGTTTAGTTAAGGTTAACTAAGTTAGGTTAGATGTTAACTTAGTTAGTAATAAATAGTGTGTTATGACTGGTGTTAGGGTAACCAGGGACCCTAACTGGCTCAGAAAAGAGTAATAATAAAAATTAGTATAGTTTTCATGTTCCGGGTAAAGTCCGGGTGTCTGGTTGGATGGCAATCCGTTAAAGTGTTACAAAAGACTTTAAAGTGTCGTTATTACATTTTTAGTGACACAATTTGTTTTCCCGACACTTTAGAAAGTGTCTAGTGATATTTTCTCATTTTTGGCACTTTACTAGTCAGCTAGAAGCTGGTTAAATTATTTAAAGTGCTGTGTTTGGTACTTAAAGTACGTTCTGGCACATCCGAATCAGTGTATCTTATCCCCTAGAGACGCGGTAACACAACCCTTATATCCTACACTCACTACCAGTGTAGCCAAAATATATGAGGCTCTTAACAGGCCTTGAGGCAGTATTTGCCTGATGCTGGTTATATCAGCATGTTTACTGTGTATCCGTTTGGTGCTACTGTGCTTTTTGTGCATCATGTTTGTCACTAGGGTTCAGCACGTAAATAATGTAGTGACAGCAAATAAAGTATGATGCAAGTAAGTGCATGTATCAGTATGCAGGTAGCAGTTTATCAGCTAGTTTCAATTAAGCACAGTAATCAAGTAATAATTAATCATTAATTAAGTTGTACGGATACCTGGTTTTGTGCGGGTTGTCACATTCTCCCCCCGTTAAATAAATTTCGTCCCGAAATTTTAAGTTCTGCTTGTAGATGCAGTGTTCTTGGGAAATAAGTGGGGGTACTTTTCTTTCATTCGGTCCTCACGTTCCCATGTGAATTCAGGACCATGTCTGGCATTCCAACGTACCTTGACGAGTTTGACACTGCTCCGGCGGGTCTTGTTAACTTTCCAATCCGTGACCTCGACAGGTTCTTCAACGAAGTGGAGCGTGTCGTCAATATGAATCTCGTCGATAGGAATGGCAACGTCAACTTGAGTTGGACTTTTCTTTAAATTGGATACATGGAATGTATCGTGAACACCATTTAGTTCAGCAGGTAGGTCCAACTTGTACGCTACTGTCCCAATCCTTTCCAGAATTCTAAAGGGACCAATGTAGCGTGGATTCAACTTTCCTCGCTTTCCAAAGCGCGCTACCCCTTTCCAGGGTGAAACCTTCAATAATACCATCTCTCCGACTTGGAAGTCCACATGCTTCCGGTTTGGATCCGCGTAGGCCTTTTGCCTGTGGCGAGCGGCTTCGATGCGTTTGAGTATTTGCGCGATCTTATCTGTCGTCTCTTGGACGATCTCGGGACCAGCAAGCTGCCTATCACCTGCGTCAGACCAACATAGTGGGGATCGGCACTTGCGTCCGTATAGGGCCTCAAAAGGCGCAACACCAATACTGGTGTGGTAGCTGTTGTTATATGAAAATTCGACCAAGGGTAAGTGTTTATCCCAGCTACCTCCTAAATCCATAACACATGCCCTCAGCATGTCTTCCAACGTTTGTATTGTTCGCTCGCTCTGGCCATCAGTTTGCGGATGGAATGCAGTGCTCAGATTTAATTGTGAGCCAAAAGATTCTTGGAAAGATTGCCATATTCTTGACACAAATCTTCCGTCTCTATCAGAGATGATCGAGAGTGGTACTCCATGTCGTGCTACGATCTCTCTCATGTAAATTTCCGCAAGTTTACTAGTACTGTCTTTCTCCCTGATTGGCAGAAAATGTGCGGACTTTGTTAGGCGGTCAACAATTACCCAAATCATATCATGGCCTCTTGGCGTTCTTGG
This sequence comes from Helianthus tuberosus, assembly GCA_030545235.1. Taxonomy (NCBI): domain Eukaryota; kingdom Viridiplantae; phylum Streptophyta; class Magnoliopsida; order Asterales; family Asteraceae; genus Helianthus; species Helianthus tuberosus. Next base: position 97,714,469 of record CM060433.1, on the reverse strand, counting down.
CAGTTTTGTAACAAAATCCATTGAGATTTGTTCCCATTTCCATTTGGGAATCTCAGGTTGTTGCAGAAATCCCGAAGGCTTCTGGTATTCTGCCTTGACCTTAGCGCACGTTAAACATTTGCTCACATAGACAGCAACGTCGCCTTTCATCCTAGGCCACCAATAGTAATCTTTAAGATCCTGGTACATCTTATCCGATCCAGGGTGGATAGAGTACCGTGACTTGTGCGCTTCGTCGAAAATAACTTCCCTTAATCCACCAAACAGAGGAACCCAAATCCTTTTCTCAAAATGTAACGTCCCTTCCTCGTTTGGTTCCAAAAGCTTCTCCATTCCCCGGAGATATTCTTCCTCAAGGTTTCCCTTCTTGAGAGCTTCCTTTTGTGCAGCACGAATGCGCGAGGGAAGGTCGGTTCGTACAATCATTTCCAAAGCTCTAACCCTTATGGGTTTGATTCTTTCTTTACGACTTAGGGCATCGGCTACTACGTTCGCCTTTCCCGGGTGATACTTGATCTCGCAGTCGTAATCGTTTAGTAACTCAACCCATCGTCTTTGCCTCATATTTAACTCCTTCTGGTTAAATATATGTTGTAGGCTCTTGTGATCTGTGAAAATTGTGCACTTCGTACCATACAGGTAGTGCCTCCAGATCTTTAGTGCAAAAACCACTGCGCCAAGCTCTAAATCATGTGTGGTATAATTCTTCTCGTGCACTTTCAGTTGGCGTGATGCGTAAGCAATGACCTTTTGGCGTTGCATCAACACACATCCCAATCCCTGACGCGATGCGTCGCAGTATACCACAAAATCGTCGGTACCTTCCGGTAGAGCTAAGATTGGCGCGTTGCAGAGCTTATCCTTCAATATCTGAAACGCTTCGTCCTGTTTGATTCCCCAATCAAACGTCTTATCCTTCTGGGTCAGGAGCGTCAACGGTTGAGCGATTTTCGAAAAATCCTCGATGAACCTTCGATAGTAGCCAGCCAAACCCAAGAATTGTCGAATCTCGGTTGGCGTTGTAGGCGTCTCCCAATTCTTGATTGCCTCGATCTTTGTGGGATCAACATGAATTCCATCCCCATTAACCACATGTCCAAGAAACTGGACTTCGCGTAGCCAAAACTCGCACTTGGAGAATTTGGCGTACAGTTGTTCCTTCTTTAGCAGCTCCAAAATGGTTCTAAGATGTTGTTCGTGTTCAGCCTTCGTCTTTGAGTAAATCAGGATGTCGTCGATGAATACAATCACGAACTTGTCTAAGTATGGCTTGCAAACTCTATTCATCAAGTCCATAAACACTGCAGGCGCATTGGTTAAACCAAATGGCATCACGAGGAACTCGTAGTGTCCATAACGAGTTCGGAAGGCTGTTTTCGGGATACTTTCCTCCTGTATCCTTAATTGATGGTATCCAGATCGAAGATCGATCTTAGAGTAACAGCTTGAACCTTGAAGTTGATCGAACAGATCGTCGATCCTTGGCAGTGGATACCTGTTCTTTATCGTCAGCTTGTTCAATTCTCTGTAGTCAATACACATACGGAAACTTCCGTCTTTCTTCTTGACAAACAAGACCGGAGCTCCCCAAGGCGAGAAGCTTGGTCGGATAAAACCTTTATCTAACAGCTCCTGAAGTTGTGTTGACAATTCCTGCATCTCTGATGGAGCAAGTCTGTATGGTGCCTTAGCCACAGGCGCGGCGCCTGGAACTAAGTCAATGTGAAACTCCACTTGCCTCTGAGGTGGCAGTCCAGGTAAGTCTTCTGGGAAGACTTCTGGATACTCCCTTACGACAGGGATGTCTTCGATTGTTGGCTCGGCAGCCTTCTTGTCTACGATGTGTGCCAGAAAAGCAACACATCCTTTCCGTAAACACTTCCTTGCCTTCAAGCAGCTGATGAATCTTAGCGGTGTGTCACGCTTCTCTCCGTGAACCACAATTGTCTCACCATCGTCAGTTGGGATACGAACAACTTTCTCGTGACATACTATCTCCGCCTTGTTTCCGGATAACCAATCCATTCCTACCACCACGTCGAAGCTCCCCAATTGGACTGGTAGTAGATCCAGGGTAAACTCGCGCTCTCCCAATTCTATCACACAACCTCTGATTACTTCGTCGGCTCCAACTAACTTCCCATTAGCTAATTCGATCGAGTAGGGTATGTCTAACTTATTAGCAGCTAACCCAAGCATATTCTTAAATTCTAGCGATACGAAGCTATAATCGGCACCAGTATCAAATAAAACGGATGCATAGCGTTGATTGATAGGGAACGTACCGGTAACAACATTTGGATCTTGACGTGCTTCCCTAGCTTCAAGTTGGAACACTCTACCACGGGCTTGATTCAGTGTTGGGCAATTCTTCTTAAAATGCCCGATTTCCCCACAATTGTAGCATCCGAGCCTTTGCCCATTACCATCCCCATTTCCAGCTGGGGTGTTGTTCTGGTTGGCATTGCCAGCCTGGTTTGCATTGTTGCTTCGGTTTCTGTTTCCTCCAAGATTTCCTTGCTGGCGATTCCCATTTCCACCACGGTTATCATTCCTGTTTCCATATCCTCCCTGGCCTCCACGGCCGGCAGAGACCCAACAAGTATCCTTAGAGTGACCACGTTTCCCACACGCTTCACATACTTTTAGCCCACATTGACCGGAATGGTGACGCTGGCAAGCATTACACCTGGGATGGGTGCCCATATATCCCTTTCCTCTCCTTCCACCGCCAGCTGCACCCTGAGCTGGCGTGCTTGGTGCTCCTCTCTTACCATCACCGCTAACACTTAGCTTGAAGTTCGAAAACTTTCTTTTGTTACTTCCGGACGACTCAACATGCGTCTCTTTCTCCTTTGCCTTTACATCACCAAACTTGTTTAAACGAATCCCCTCCTCGGTGAGAGCCACGCTCAAATCGATGGCTTCAGTGATAGTTGCTGGTTTGGAGGAGGTTACCATGCTTATTATTTGGGGAGCCAAACCCCAAATGAAGCGCTCGATTCGTTTGTATTCTGGCGTAACCATGTAAGGAACCACTTGAGATAGGTCATGAAACCTCTGAACGTACTCTGCTACTTTCGGACCATCCATCTTTAAGTGCCAGAATTCAGTCTCCAACCTCTGAATTTCTGCGCGTGAACAGTACTTTTTACGCATCAACTCTTTCAATTCGGCCCAAGTCAGGGCGTAGGCGGCAGCTTCGCCTAAGGTTTGGACTTGTAAGTTCCACCAAGATAGGGCTCCGTCGAGAAATAGCCCTGAAATGTATGTGACTTGTTGATCCTCTGCACACTTGCTCATGCGTAAGACAGAATCGGTTTTCTCAGCCCAGCGGGTAAAGGCAACTGCACCTCCTGTGCCATCGAAGTTAACTGGTTTGCAGTCTAAGAACTGCTTGTAGGTGCATCCTGCACGTATGTTTAAAACATGTGTTTAGCATCACCGCTAAAATCTCCAACTAGTTCATGGTAGGTTCGAATGGCGTGGTATTACCGTGAGGTGGATTGTTATTGCCTTGATTAACACTTCCGCTTGCTCCTGGCTGAGATGCTGCGTACTGTGCTATGGCAGCCGCAATGATCTGTTGTAGTTCTGCCTCGGTAGTGGGCATGTTTGGTTCGCGTCTTGGCGGCATCTTCTAAAAGATGGTTTCACATAGGTTAGGTCATGGCAAGTGAAGTGTACGTATGCATTCATCAATACCAACACATAACATCTCATGATATCAACAAGTCAATCACATAACTTCTTATGCTATAGGGCATAAACAATTGATTGTGCATCGCATGTGATGAGAGTACTGCGATTGTATTGCCACAATTCGAGACCACAATGTAAAGCTCACAAGTACACCACTATATCATACTACATCAATGACTTAGTAGGGGACGACCCTAGACAAGTCGTGCGATCGCTGGTCATGTTCAGGAGTCTCTGGTTCGTCCTTTCTCAAATTTCAGGACTCCACGTCAAGTTTCTGAATTTCTGTCCTAAAACAACATTTCTTCTCAATCGTTTCCTTGAGCTCGTCCCAGCTCTGTGTATAAGTAGCGTCTGTGCCAAGGGTCTGAACCTGGAGGTTCCATTAAGAGAGTGTGCCATCTAGAAATATCCCTGAGATGTAGGTAACACTCTGTTGGCGATCAGTTACTCATCCTTAAAATGGAGTCGGTCTTTTCGGACCAACGAACAAATGCAACGGTGCCTCCTGTTCCGACAAAGTTCAAAGGCTTGCAGTCCAGGAACTGTTTATAGGTGCAGCCAGTCGGAGGGTTATCTCCAGTAATGCCATCGTTGTACTTAGAGTGGAGGGCTTCATGTCGTGCATTTATCTGTGAGATGCGTTCTTGCAGCTCGTCTTCTGTCCTCAGTAATGTACCGGTGCTTGTGTCACGTCTGGGTGACATTCCCTTTTTGTCGAAATAGTGTGAAGCGGGTTGGACAATGTTTCAATTGTCTATGGGGTATATATAGCAACGTAAGCCATCATGTAATCACCCCATTTCACACGCAAATATACTCGTTGTATAAGTGGGGAAGTGAATTCCTGAGCCTTCACATAGGCTTTGTCAATTTGGCTTGTTGCTTGTAATAGAATGAACTTGAGGCTACGTCGCCTAGGTCATTAAGTTATTTCCTGCTGCATTGGTTATCATTAGCTTGACCTGCAGAGTCCACCAGGATTCCTGTGCACTACAAATCGTTATTACGTGGGCCCCCGTAATAATAAATTGTCTTGCACAGTTACCCCAAATTTTCTCTCATCCAAGCAGATGATCAATCAAGGAGCAACAGCCGGTGCATTGGCATGAACAGGGTCATACTCCAATGTGGGGTCAGGAGCAACGCCTGGCCCAGGGGCCACGGCTAGCTTCGAATCAAAAGCTCCATCTCAAAATCAGCTGGATCAACAATCACAGGGGTTACAGGATTCCCCAAGGGTTGGTCTAAGTGCATGAACTCAATGTCATGGTCTGGATCAACACCAGGCGGAAAAACAGAATTGTCCTCATAATCGCGATCAAACTCAAAGCTGTGTGTGGGATCCGGTGCAGCTGATGGTGCCATATCAGGGTCGGCGTCGTGTAAGTGGTGCTACATTCCCTGTATGTGCGAAGACGCGGATGTCAGAGACTCAAATGAGTCTGGGATAGGGGAATGGTCATAAGTTTCCCCTATAGGAGCGTCCGCATGTAGTAGTCTAATACCAGCAGTAGTAAGGCCCTGCCCTCGAATGGGTCCTCCTCCAGTAGATCGTTATTGTCTTCAGAGGCCTCGTTGGGAGGGCGTATCATCAACAGGATAAGCGGCAAGGGGCACAGGAGCAGGGATCACCGCCAGTGGTAAAATCCCAACAAGGTGGCCATCAGTAGGCTCTGCTACGACTTCAGGCAATGCACAAAGGGCTGAAAGTCGTCATTGTCTGTGCCGGTAGTATCAGAAATGTACACCGAGTGCTTCGTTGAACTATGTCGTCTGATACTATGGTCATGGGGTTCGTAGTGCCCCTCTTTCTAGTACTTGATGAAAGCATAACATTTGTAACACAAACACATATACGTATAATAATCAATCATATAATCAGTTAATCACATAAGTCACCAAGTAAGGTATCACATACTTCTCCTAGTTTTACTAGTCAATTTCATTCAGTCTACAAGACTGCTCTATCCTTCACTTAAACCAAACCTCGATCCTCCAGATCGATCCTATAACAAATCAACGTGCTCAAATACCTTGACCATCTCGATCCTCCAGATAGATAACAAACCAACGTGCTCAACTACCTTGACCATCTCGATCCTCCAGATCGATCCTCAGCCCTCCAAGCTGAACTTATAATTAATAAAATGTGCTCAACATTTGTGTGTAAAAAGTGTGGATCTGGACTTAAGTGGTATGCAGAAAAATGTTTTCGTGAGAGCCCTAGTGATCATAGTCTAGACTCGAGACAGAATCCTAGTTCGCTATGATCAGAGCTCTGATACCAAGCTGTCACACCCTGGCTTTGCGGAAGCGTGGTTAATTTTGGTGTGACTTCTTAATACCATAGCGTAATCATAACAAAGCTATATGAATTTAAAAACCATGCAAGTCATCATTAAGTTTAGAAATCAACATACATTCCCATTGTTTAACGCGGACATACTCTAGTATCCATAACCTTGTTCAATAACATTACAACTTAAAATAAAACATAAACGTGATTTAGGGATTATGCCTTGTCCAGGAAAGAGGCACAACCCTAAACCCAGATGACTTCATGAAAGGTTGCAGCGGAAAACGTTCATACCGTGCCAGAATCCGTTAATTTCCTGAAATACATGTGAGTTGAAAAATCAACAATAATGTTGAGCGAGTTCATGTGCAAGTGAGTAAGTAAAACACTTGTAAGTATAAAAGTTTCCTGGTATGTAGCAGTGTAAGAGGACTTGTGATCACCAATGGTTTGCAAGGCCATTAGCATGTCGTGAAATGCAAGTAAGTAAGATACAACCCTAGCCGATTTTGCGTTGGGTACCAAGTCACTCCGGATCCGTTCTGTTAGTCCTTCGAGAGGCCTGTTCTGTTGGACCGGGAGCTGGGCTCGCTACACCCAAATAGATCTACCGCTCGAGTCCCTCGGGGTTCTAACTACCCATTCACATGATCTAAACCTCCTTACGTTATTCATACCGTGTATAAAGTACTTGTAAACAAAGTAACATGTATTTCACCCCCGCAGTTAAGAAAACTGAAAACAGTTAGAGAAAAGGGGGACATGAACTCACAGTGAATGCGTATCTCTATCAAGCGTCTCCAATATAGTAAGCTGTGCAACGACCTACAAGTGCTAATTCTATTAGACGGACGGCCGTGCCTTAGCTTTATAGTTTATGTCATTGGGAAATAGTTAGACAACTATTTCGTGTTTATGTTCCGTATACATTTGGTAGTTATTCTTCTTCCCAAGGATGGGGGATACAATACATGTGCGTAAGTTACGTTTTATCAAACTTGTGGTAATGTAATTACCAGTGTAACTTATATGTTTATGGAAGCGTTCGTAAAGTTTTGGAATCAATAACGCTTGTAAATATTATTTTTACTCTAAAATAATATTTATGTATTTTCACAAAACAATCATAAACAGTGTTGTGACAAAATATATTTATCACGTTAATTTTTGTGAAAACCCCACCTCCGAATGTTTGGTGAATATAGTTCTGGCGAAATTTATGTTTCGAAAATATGTCAAAAATAGTTTTAACACTTGTTGCGTAAATAATTCTAAGTGTTAGGTCTTTAGAAAATTTCGCCAGAGTTTCCTCTGTAACTGGAGGTGGCCACGCTTTCAAGCGTATCTTTTTCTTTTTGAACACAACCCATGATCATCAATAGTCAATCCTTACGTTTTAACACGCGAAACGCTACCGTTGTCGTTTCAGTTTCAATATGTGGAAACTGGACTGTTTTCGGACGACTAAATAAAATACTTAACCCTTTCCAAAAATTCCCTAATTTTTACGGGCCGTCCTAATCGACTCAAAAATGTTTGTATAAAAATATCGGGGTCCAGTTTCTTATCAATAATTTATAGAAAATCGTTTACCGAACTGTGATCAGATTTGTCACATTCTGATCACAGTTGACGGAAAAATTCGTCAAAAATTCCTTGTATGTCCGTTTATCGAAATTCCAGTTTGAGGGTCACAAATACATCCGTGACCATCTTAGATAAAAGTTTCAGGGGCTGGTTCGGTTCGGGTTTTAAGTTGTGATCGAAAACGCACAGCCCAATTTACTGCAGTAACAAACAGCCTTAGCTGCTGTCACGAAAACAGGTTTTTAAAATAGTAACCGACATCAGAAAAATACGATTCCAGCGCCATTTTCTTCGTTTTTCGAAATGACACGATTTAGGCTTTTGAAATTCTGTTTTTCGAGTTTTTAAAGTCCGTTTACAGCCTGATGAAGGCGGCTGAAACAGTGAATCAGCTTGCTGTTTTGTGGTTTTAGATGTTATTAAATCGTGTTATAAGTGTCCGATTAGTGAGTTAAACAAGAAAACGACTTTTATACAAGCTAAAACATTTTTACACAAGTTCATGTTTCTAAAATGTGGTAGTGTTTCACCTTTAACCCTTGTATCTTTCAAAAACAAGCTTATGTGAAGATACATGATTTTACAAAGTCGGGTTAAACGAAGATTCGAGCTACCACATTATAGATCGGGTCTAGATAAACACAAATTTCAAGTCCTACGACTTTTACACAAGACATGTGCTATTAACCTCCATTATTGTGATTTTACTAGACTTTAAAGATTCAAAACGCATGTTAACGATATTTAACCGACGAAAGTTCTTTTAACCACTTTAGATATGTGTGAAAACGAGTTTTAAAGGTTATACCTCTAGCTCAAGGCTAGGGAAGAGTTGTGACGAAAACCGCGTGGATAAAAGCCAACGAGAGTGGTCCTTCGCGTTCCGCTTGCACCAAAGCTCCTTAAACGTGTCTTGTGATGTTTGAATGGTCTTGGAATGATGGAAGCAAGAACCGAAATTGTGGTGGTGTGTGGGTTGGGGTTCGGCCGAGAGCCACAAGAGAGAAAGAGAGTGAAAGTTGTGGTGTGGATTAGTGATAAAGATCTCTAGAGGTTAGTGAGGGTTTATATAGGCAAACTTAGTGTTAGTGTCCAATGGTTCATGTGTAGGGTGGATATTAAACATGGCAAGATCTTGGCAAGATTGCAAGTACCATTTTGTGCTCCCTAGGTGACCGATCGGTTGGGGAGTGGGGGCCTTTGGTCCGATTTCAAGTAGGTAATTAGGAGTTTAGTTAAGGTTAACTAAGTTAGGTTAGATGTTAACTTAGTTAGTAATAAATAGTGTGTTATGACTGGTGTTAGGGTAACCAGGGACCCTAACTGGCTCAGAAAAGAGTAATAATAAAAATTAGTATAGTTTTCATGTTCCGGGTAAAGTCCGGGTGTCTGGTTGGATGGCAATCCGTTAAAGTGTTACAAAAGACTTTAAAGTGTCGTTATTACATTTTTAGTGACACAATTTGTTTTCCCGACACTTTAGAAAGTGTCTAGTGATATTTTCTCATTTTTGGCACTTTACTAGTCAGCTAGAAGCTGGTTAAATTATTTAAAGTGCTGTGTTTGGTACTTAAAGTACGTTCTGGCACATCCGAATCAGTGTATCTTATCCCCTAGAGACGCGGTAACACAACCCTTATATCCTACACTCACTACCAGTGTAGCCAAAATATATGAGGCTCTTAACAGGCCTTGAGGCAGTATTTGCCTGATGCTGGTTATATCAGCATGTTTACTGTGTATCCGTTTGGTGCTACTGTGCTTTTTGTGCATCATGTTTGTCACTAGGGTTCAGCACGTAAATAATGTAGTGACAGCAAATAAAGTATGATGCAAGTAAGTGCATGTATCAGTATGCAGGTAGCAGTTTATCAGCTAGTTTCAATTAAGCACAGTAATCAAGTAATAATTAATCATTAATTAAGTTGTACGGATACCTGGTTTTGTGCGGGTTGTCACACATCAGGATGATCACGTTTTCTTGTGTTGGACTCTTCTTCAGGTTGGATACATGAAACGTATCATGTACTCCATTAAGTTCTTCCGGTAACTCCAACTTGTATGCCACGGTACCAATTCTCTTCAATAATCTGAATGGTCCGATGTATCGTGGATTCAGCTTTCCACGCTTTCCAAATCTGACTACGCCTTTCCATGGTGAGACTTTTAACAACACCTTGTCTCCCACCTTGAATTCTACTGATTTTCTTTTCGGATCAGCGTAGCTCTTTTGTCGATCTCGAGCCGCCTTAATGCGCTCTCGGATCTGCGCAATCTTGTCGGTTGTCTCTTGTACAAGTTCAGGACCAACCATACGTTTATCTCCGGCATCTGCCCAACATAAGGGCGATCGGCACTTGCGGCCATACAGAGCTTTGAACGGTGCGGATTTTATGCTTGTATGATAACTGTTATTGTAGGAAAACTCAACTAAAGGTAGATGAGTATCCCTGCTGCCGCCTAGATCCATGACACATGCGCAAAGCATATCTTCTAACGTTCGTATAGTCCGTTCGCTCTGGCCGTCTGTTTGCGGATGGAATGCCGTGCTTAGATCTAACTGAGATCCAAAGGCTTCCTGAAATGATTGCCAGATTCTTGACACAGAGCGTCCATCTCTGTCTGAAATGATTGAGATTGGCACTCCATAACGTGCCACAATTTCTCTTAAGTATATTTCAGCAAGCTTTCCAGTGCTGTCTTTTTCTCGGATCGGTCGGAAGTGCGCAGACTTCGTTAATCGATCAACTATTACCCATATCATATCGTGCCCTCTCGGGGTCCTGGGTAATTTCGTTATGAAGTCCATCGAGATTTGTTCCCACTTCCACACGGGAATCTCTGGTTGTTGTAGTAGGCCGGACGGTTTCTGATATTCTGCCTTAACCTTGGCACAGGTTAGGCATTTTCCAACATAAACAGCAACGTCGCTTTTGAGTCTCGGCCACTAATAGTATTCTTTCAAGTCTTGATACATTTTGTCCGATCCTGGATGGATCGAATATCTCGATTTGTGGGCTTTATTAAGGATGACTTCTCGTATGCCACCATAGAGTGGAACCCAAATACGCTTCTTGAAGTATAAGGCAACCTCTTCGTTTGGCACCATGTATTTCAGCATACCCCGTAGGTATTCAGCTTTACGGTTCTCTCCTTTAAGAGCTTCTTGTTGTGCATCACGAATGCGTGCAGTGAGGTTCGTTCGAATCGTCATTTCCAATGCTCGAACCCTTAGGGTCTTAACCCCCTTCTTTTCGGCTCAACGCGTCTGCTACAACGTTCGCCTTTCCAGGATGGTGCTTAATCTCACAGTCATAATCATTTAGCAGCTCGACCCAACGTCGCTGGTGCATATTCAATTCCTTCTGATCAAATATGTGTTGTAAGCTTTTGTGATCTGTGAAAATTGTACATCGAGTACCATATAAATAATGTCGCCAAATCTTCAAGGCGAATACCACTGCACCTAGTTCCAAGTCGTGCGTGGTGTAATTTCTCTCGTGAACCTTCAGTTGTCTTGAAGCATAAGCGATGACTTTTTGGCGCTGCATAAGCACGCAACCCAAGCCTTGTCGTGAGGCGTCGCAGTATACCACGAAGTCTTCAGTGCCTTCGGGTAATGATAGTATCGGTGCATCGCAGAGCTTGTTCTTAAGTAGCTGAAAGGCTTCTTCCTGTTTGTGACCCCAATCGTATTTCTTGTCTTTCTGTGTAAGGGTTGTTAGCGGTTGAGCTATCTTTGAGAAGTTCTCGATAAACCGTCGATAATAGCCCGCTAAGCCCAAAAATTGACGAACTTCAGTTGGGGTCTTGGGAGCTTCCCAATTCTTTATTGCTTCTATATTGGACGGGTCTACATGGATGCCTTTCTCATTCACAACGTGACCAAGAAATTGTACTTCGCGAATCCAGAATTCGCATTTCGTGAACTTTGCATAGAGCTTCTCTTTCTTCAGTAGTTCCAGAATAGTTCTGAGATGTTGCTCATGCTCTTCTTTCGTTCGCGAGTAAATCAGGATATCATCGATAAATACAATCACGAATTTATCGAGATATGGTTTGCATACGCGGTTCATCAGGTCCACCGCTGGTGCATTCGTCAGCCCGAATGGCATCACAAGAAATTCGTAGTGCCCATAGCGTGTTCTGAATGCAGTCTTTGGTACGCTTTCCTCTTGGATTCTCAACTGATGGTACCCAGATCGAAGGTCGATCTTGGAATAGTAGCTTGATCCTTGCAGTTGATCAAATAAGTCTTCAATCCTTGGTTGCGGGTACCGATTCTTGATAGTGAGCTTGTTCAATTCCCTGTAATCGATACACATCCACAGTGTTCCATCCTTCTTCCTCACGAATAATACTGGAGCTCCCCAGGGCGAGAAGCTTGGCCTTATAAATCCTTTATCCAACAACTCCTGAAGTTGTGTAGATAATTCTTGCATTTCGGATGGCGCAAGTCGATAGGGTGCCTTGGCTACAGGAGCAGCTCCTGGAACTAAGTCTATACGGAATTCGACTTGTCGTTGCGGTGGTAGTCCTGGCAGATCTTCGGGAACACATCAGGAAATTCCTTCACCACAGGAATGTCTTCAAGTTTTGGCTCCACAGCCTTCTTGTCTATAACGTGTGCTAGGAAAGCGACACATCCTTTCCTCAAGCACTTCTGTGCCTTCATACAACTGATGATTCGAAGAGGCGCGTCTCGTTTTTCTCCATGCACGATGAGAGTTTCATCATTCGCCAGAGGGATGCGAATGATTTTCTCATGACATACAACTTCAGCTTTGTTCTTGGACAGCCAGTCCCCTCCGACTACTACATCGAAGCTACCCAATTGAATAGGTAAGAAGTCGATGCTAAAACTTTGTTCACCAAGTTCTAATGTGCAGCCTCTAACAACTTCGCCCGATTCAACAAGTTTACCATTGGCTAGTTCTATGGAATAAGGAATTTCTAATCTACTAGATTCCATTCCCAGTATGCGTTTAAATTCCACAGAAATGAAGCTATAATCGGCGCCAGTGTCGAATAACATGGATGCAAAGTGATTGTTAATGAGAAACGTACTGGTGACCACGTTAGGGTCCTCGCGTGCGTCCTTTGCTCCAATCACAAATGCTCGAGCCTGAGCATTGTTTCCCTTTGGGCAGTCCTTCATAAAATGATTATTGCTTCCACATCTGAAGCATCCTTTGGTTGCAAGGGTTTTCGTCTCCTGGGGCGGGTTTGCGTCACGCTTCTTGCTGTAACCCTTGTTGTTGCGAGTTGCTTGGTTCAACTCGTATGCTTTCTCTTTTTGTCACCGGATGACTCAGCATGCGTCTCGGTCTTCTTAGTGGGGTTCAACGATAGCTTCTTCATACGAACACAATCTTCAGTAAGGCTGACAGCCAGAGTTACAGCCTCGGTGATCGTTTGAGGTTTGACCGATGTCGCCATGCCGCGAAAATCTGGGGCCAGTCCCCAAATGTAGCGTTTGACACGCTTAAATTCGGGAGTTACCATGTAGGGAAGCACTCTAGACAGGTCGTGGAACCTTCGAGTATAACCATTAATATCAGCACCTTCCATGGTCAAGTGCCAGAACTCCGTTTCCAGCCTTTGGAGTTTCGCACGAGAGCAATACTTCTCTCTCATTCTCTCCTTCAGTTCATCCCAAGTTAGGCCATAAGCTGAATCATCACCCAAAGTTTGGGCTTGCAGGTTCCACCAAGTCAGAGCTTCATCGACAAACAACCCAGTAGCAAAGGTGACTTGTTGATCCGCGGTACACTTGCTCATGCGGATAGTAGCTTCAGTCTTCTCCGTCCAGCGCACAAATGCTACTGCACCTCCTGTGCCGTCATAGTTCATCGGCTTGCAGTCGAGGAACTGCTTGAAAGTACAGCCTTGAGCTGCGTTGCCTCCAGATGAATCTCCGTTCCCATTACGTCTAGCGTTGCTTGGTCCACCACTGTCTTGAGTACGGTTCGCCTCGTATTGGGCGATAGCAGCGGAGATCCTTTCCTCCTGTAGAGCATTCAGCTCTTCAGCTGTTCTTGGCAGCGGGGGAGGAGGAGGTTGGTCACGAGCGTTCACAGCTCTTCTGGGTGCCGTGTTCTGACGAACACAACCCAATAGGTTTAGGCATTTGTTTGATATCGTCATACAAGACAGTAGTATCATATATATTCACAGGTATATATACCACATAAGTGACATCAAACAATTATTACTCTAGCAGAGTACTTAGTAGGCTTGCACTGTGGGAATCTATACGTGACAAGACTTGCTGTGATTTCTGTGCACTGAATTCCACTAGCCCTGCCACCACCACCACTCCGCTGCCACCACCACCACCGCCACCACAGCCACCACAGCCACCACCGCCACCACAGCCACCACCGCCACCGATGAACTCCGAACTCCGAGAACGGTATACCGAAACGAAAAGCTTGCGGGTTACGGGGACGTCTTCGTCTTCTCCGGTCGTCTTCTCCGATGAACTCCGAACTCCGGCGAGTTGCAGAAATGAGCAGGGGTGGAACTAGTAATTGATTTAGCCCAAAAATATGTTTAAAACACCAACAGACTCCATTAAACATTCCCTTTCTTTCCTTCTTCTGCTTCACATATTTTGGTAACCATCACGTTGATATACCAATATATTATATGCATAGATCAGTATTCTAGTTTCTAGAAACGTATATATCTAGTATACTACATAGCGACACTGATTATGTAAATATACGTCGATGCTAAAGTGTACATTGTTTAAAGTTTGGTTAGCTTCACATCCAAACACTGAAACGTGACGAAACCAATAAAAATCTATAAACCCAGCACCTTAACACAATGCTAATGTTGTGAAGAGTCCTGGTATTATGGTCTAACCCGTCATCAAATGAAACTTTTTACAAACTAATTAAACCAATAATATACGAAAATATGAGTATTATTTACAACCCTATACAGATTTGTTTCTCCAGGACCCCTTTGCAACCTGAAGATATATCGACACCCACATTAATAAAATACGCAAATATTTTTAATAAAACAATATAATAAATAACAAATAAAACCTTTATATGATCAATAATCATCTCCAGTATTGTGCCCAACGGTGAATAGTCTCAACCATTTGAGGAAACAATGCGCTAACGCTCTCGTTGATAAGATCCTGGAAGAAATGTATGCACTCTTCATCATCCAAGTCCAGACGAAGTTTCTCTTGAAGCTACAAGAATTAACAAAGATCCGAGTTATAACGAGACTCGCCGGAGTCTGTTGGTGTTTTAAACATATTTTTGGGCTAAATCAATGTCACACCCCTTTCTGCGGCAGAAGCACGAGGTGTGATCATGAAAGGTTCTCATTGCATACGAAAGGTAAACATGCTACATGCTCGTAAAAATAACTTCAAATACCATAATTTGAAAATATAAGTTTAGCGTTTACATCGCTAAGTCGCATAAAACATTGTCTTAAAAGTCTACAACTTTATTTAAAGATAAACTTAAGCGACATCCAAGAGCATAAGCAAGACCGCGCACACATCCATCCTAGTTACCTGAAATACATGTGAGTTTTGGAAAAACGTCAACATAAAGTTGGTGTGAATTCATGCAGTTTTGTACTTCACGTTTGTATACTTTGTATGAAAACATAGTTTGTGAATAAATCAAGTTTTCATATATTAATTCAGTTTCATGTGTACACCACGTACTCATGTATAATTCAATTTCTTCTTGAGTACCCCACGTACTCAAGTATAATTCAATCTTTTCTTGAGTACCCCACGTACACAAGTATTCATCAATTTTTAGTATGGTATGACTTTTATGTAAATAAAGTATTCCTGTAAGTATCAGGATTGTTAATGGGTTGCAAAGCCATTAACATGTGACACGACATAGGAAGTCACCAAACCTAAGGCATTTAATTGGTAAATTCTGAGACACAAAAGCACTACTCGATTCTCGCCCTCACCGAGAGTGTGGCTGCCAGGCACCCGTTAGATCTAACCTTTTGTTCTGCGGTCTAAGTATATTGTTGATTAATGGTGCTTCTGTACCCTATTCGTGACACTATTTCTCATAACGCATCCTACTTGGTTCTCGTCCTCACCAAGCGCGTTTCTTGTTATCATTTCTCATAGCGCCTCATACTTGGTTCTCGTTCTCACCAAGTGCGCTTCTCATATTCTTATATTTCGTCACACTTGGTTCTCGTTCTCACCAAGTGTACTTCTTGTATTCTTATATTTCGTCACACTTGGTTGTCGTTCTCACCAAGTGTACTTCTTGTATTTATATCATACCAATTATAAATATTGTACATTTGTACATGTATTTCACCCCCGAAGTTATAAAAACTGAAAACAGTTAAAGAGAAAAGGGGGAGCATGAACTCACAACTTTGCGTTCCTGTGCGTCGTAAACTTCACCGGATTTGCTTAATTAACGTCGTAACCTATACGCGTTTTCTTAACGTTAGTCACTAGACCTGCGTCGCACAAGTACAGTCACTCTCTTTTGTATATTTTCTTGTGTTAAAAATATTCTATATTTTTAACTACGTATCTTACTTATATTATTTTCTCTAAAATTAATATAAGTATCTCGTGTTTTGCACTTTGCACCCGAATTATGTATCTTGTATGTTGTATGTGTATTTCTATGTTTATACTCCTCACGAGTATTTAGTGTATTTTTAAGTCTTAATACACTAGCACGTATAACACATACTATATACACTTAGCACAAAAGTTGGTGATAAAATAATACATATTTTTCTCTCAAAAATATACATACTTATATCCATTTTTATTCTTGAAGAAATCCTCATTTCTTATCACCAAAAATTAGGGAAACCTTGGTAATACTCTTAAATACATTTTTAGGGAATAAGTTTCTCAAAAACTTATATTTTCTAAGTGTCAAAATTTTTATAAAAATTTTGACAGAGTTTCCCCTAAGAATGGAGGTTTCCCATGTTTTCAAAACATGTGTTTATTTTCTTTTAAATTGTCAACAATCATCAACAACAATTATCAACAATAATCATCAACAATAATCACTAATTTCTCCCTTTCATGAACTTGAATATTTACAAAAATGTGTAGTAACTTACTAGCACATTTAGTAAGTCTTGTTATCTTTAAAAATAAGTTTAATTTCTTAAAAACTTTATTTTTAAAGAATATGAAGTTTCACAACTTCTAGTCGGTTTTTACGAAAATTATTTCTTTGTTAAAACTTTTGTTACACAAGTGTCCACACACTTGTTTGTTCACAAAAACACCTCTAGTTCATGAAAGATCCGGTTTTAAAACATGGTTTCGTCTTACAGTTGGTTCTTTGAAAATACCACTTGTAGATCTTTAGATCTACTAGTTTAGAACCCCATTTCATAAGGAAAATTGTTTTTACACAAGTTCATGTTTGTGAGTGAAAGGGTTCATCATCTAGTTTATATATTTTTTTTTACACTAAACATAGTGCTAGTTCATGTTCCACGAACGTGACCTAGCGTGGTTAGATGACGATCCGTTCCCCTACTAGCATCCAACAATAATAAATAACCATAACAAAACAAGTTCCATGAGTTTTACACTAACATTCATTCATTAACCACCAAGTTTATTATTTTTAGTAGACTTTTAGTTTTGGTCTCTAGTGTTCATAATTTTTATCCGACAAATCTCTTATTAGCCACTTTAGACAAGATCAATAGGATGTTTTAGAACACTTACTACTAGCTCGAGGCTAGGGAAGAAACTAGACGAAAAATGGGTGGTTAAAAGCGACGTAGAGAGGTCCTCGCGATTTCGTAAGCACCGAGCCTCCTTATGTGTGACCCTTCTCCTTTGTATGTGAATAATATGGCAAGAATGGAATTTGAAAGTGGTGAGATGGTTGTGTGTGGGTTCGACCGTGACCAAGCAAGAGGAGAAAGAGATAGTGGAATTTTGTTATGTGATTTGTGAAGTGAATGAAAGTTGTCATCTCTAAGTCCCATATATAATTCAATTCCTAATACCCTATGTGTAATATGCCACCATGATATTAAACACTCAAATAAAATAATCAACTAGGTAAGAGTGGTGTCCCCCATGGGGAAACCAAACGGTGGTGGGGGGTTTACAAATGGGATTGGATTTGAACTAAGTAGTTAAGCTAGTTGGTAAATTAGGGGATTAAATTAGAGTGTAATGTGTGTAGTAATTTATAACGGGTGTTAGAGTATTCGGGTACCCTAACTAGCTTAGAAAAATAAAAACAATGTCATAGAAAATATTTTTTTTTTTGCTCCGGGTAAAGTCCGGTTGTTCGGTTAGACACTGGTTCGTTAAAGTGCTAAATTACACCTTTTAGTGTCTAATAAGTACCTTTTTTGTACCCTTTCAATTCCCAACACTCAGGGAAATATTCTGGATAATAAAACGACATTTCTGCATAATATTCATATGTTTAAATGCTGATTTATTGCTGAATTATATAATTCTGCACTTAAAGTGCGTTTCGGGTGCTTTTTAGTGCTTATTTTTGCTTTCGCAATGTCTATAAATTAAACCATTATATGTACTCTTGGGTTTTAATGCACTTTTGTCGTCGGACCTACACCTAGGCCTCAATTTTATTGCCTGACTGCTTTCTGCAGTTCCGTTGACACATAGTGTCTTACCGGTGAGTTTACTATTATTTTTGACGCAACGCTCTCGTTTATGCATAAAGCAATATTTTTGTAGTATACAACGTGCATGAATTCACTTGTTTAGTATGTGTTCAGACATTTCTGACAATTAAGCACATAATTGCAATCATTAAATAATAATTAAAGTGTACGGAAATTACTGGTTTGGTGACAGTTGTCACAGTCTCCCCCCGTTAAAAGAATTTCGTCCCGAAATTCAGGCTGAACTAACTCTCGCTGGAGTCTTCTTGAATAGGTGGGGATACTTTTCCTTGAACTGGTCTTCATGTTCCCATGTGTACTCGGGTCCGTGCTTAGAGCTCCAACGTACTTTGACAAGTTTTACGCTGCTCCTCCTGGTCTTGTTGACTTTCCAGTCGGTAACCTCAACGGGTTGTTCTGTAAATCGGAGGGCTTCATCAATATGGACTTCATCCATCATGTCACACCCTGGCTTTGCGGAAGCGTGGTTAATTTTGGTGTGACTTCTTAATACCATAGCGTAATCATAACAAAGCTATATGAATTTAAAAACCATGCAAGTCATCATTAAGTTTAGAAATCAACATACATTCCCATTGTTTAACGCGGACATACTCTAGTATCCATAACCTTGTTCAATAACATTACAACTTAAAATAAAACATAAACGTGATTTAGGGATTATGCCTTGTCCAGGAAAGAGGCACAACCCTAAACCCAGATGACTTCATGAAAGGTTGCCGCGGAAAACGTTCATACCGTGCCAGAATCCGTTAATTTCCTGAAATACATGTGAGTTGAAAAATCAACAATAATGTTGAGCGAGTTCATGTGCAAGTGAGTAAGTAAAACACTTGTAAGTATAAAAGTTTCCTGGTATGTAGCAGTGTAAGAGGACTTGTGATCACCAATGGTTTGCAAGGCCATTAGCATGTCGTGAAATGCAAGTAAGTAAGATACAACCCTAGCCGATTTTGCGTTGGGTACCAAGTCACTCCGGATCCGTTCTGTTAGTCCTTCGAGAGGCCTGTTCTGTTGGACCGGGAGCTGGGCTCGCTACACCCAAATAGATCTACCGCTCGAGTCCCTCGGGGTTCTAACTACCCATTCACATGATCTAAACCTCCTTACGTTATTCATACCGTGTATAAAGTACTTGTAAACAAAGTAACATGTATTTCACCCCCGCAGTTAAGAAAACTGAAAACAGTTAGAGAAAAGGGGGACATGAACTCACAGTGAATGCGTATCTCTATCAAGCGTCTCCAATATAGTAAGCTGTGCAACGACCTACAAGTGCTAATTCTATTAGACGGACGGCCGTGCCTTAGCTTTATAGTTTATGTCATTGGGAAATAGTTAGACAACTATTTCGTGTTTATGTTCCGTATACATTTGGTAGTTATTCTTCTTCCCAAGGATGGGGGATACAATACATGTGCGTAAGTTACGTTTTATCAAACTTGTGGTAATGTAATTACCAGTGTAACTTATATGTTTATGGAAGCGTTCGTAAAGTTTTGGAATCAATAACGCTTGTAAATATTATTTTTACTCTAAAATAATATTTATGTATTTTCACAAAACAATCATAAACAGTGTTGTGACAAAATATATTTATCACGTTAATTTTTGTGAAAACCCCACCTCCGAATGTTTGGTGAATATAGTTCTGGCGAAATTTATGTTTCGAAAATATGTCAAAAATAGTTTTAACACTTGTTGCGTAAATAATTCTAAGTGTTAGGTTTTTAGAAAATTTCGCCAGAGTTTCCTCTGTAACTGGAGGTGGCCACGCTTTCAAGCGTATCTTTTTCTTTTTGAACACAACCCATGATCATCAATAGTCAATCCTTACGTTTTAACACGCGAAACGCTACCGTTGTCGTTTCAGTTTCAATATGTGGAAACTGGACTGTTTTCGGACGACTAAATAAAATACTTAACCCTTTCCAAAAATTCCCTAATTTTTACGGGCCGTCCTAATCGACTCAAAAATGTTTGTATAAAAATATCGGGGTCCAGTTTCTTATCAATAATTTATAGAAAATCGTTTACCGAACTGTGATCAGATTTGTCACATTCTGATCACAGTTGACGGAAAAATTCGTCAAAAATTCCTTGTATGTCCGTTTATCGAAATTCCAGTTTGAGGGTCACAAATACATCCGTGACCATCTTAGATAAAAGTTTCAGGGGCTGGTTCGGTTCGGGTTTTAAGTTGTGATCGAAAACGCACAGCCCAATTTACTGCAGTAACAAACAGCCTTAGCTGCTGTCACGAAAACAGGTTTTTAAAATAGTAACCGACATCAGAAAAATACGATTCCAGCGCCATTTTCTTCGTTTTTCGAAATGACACGATTTAGGCTTTTGAAATTCTGTTTTTCGAGTTTTTAAAGTCCGTTTACAGCCTGATGAAGGCGGCTGAAACAGTGAATCAGCTTGCTGTTTTGTGGTTTTAGATGTTATTAAATCGTGTTATAAGTGTCCGATTAGTGAGTTAAACAAGAAAACGACTTTTATACAAGCTAAAACATTTTTACACAAGTTCATGTTTCTAAAATGTGGTAGTGTTTCACCTTTAACCCTTGTATCTTTCAAAAACAAGCTTATGTGAAGATACATGATTTTACAAAGTCGGGTTAAACGAAGATTCGAGCTACCACATTATAGATCGGGTCTAGATAAACACAAATTTCAAGTCCTACGACTTTTACACAAGACATGTGCTATTAACCTCCATTATTGTGATTTTACTAGACTTTAAAGATTCAAAACGCATGTTAACGATATTTAACCGACGAAAGTTCTTTTAACCACTTTAGATATGTGTGAAAACGAGTTTTAAAGGTTATACCTCTAGCTCAAGGCTAGGGAAGAGTTGTGACGAAAACCGCGTGGATAAAAGCCAACGAGAGTGGTCCTTCGCGTTCCGCTTGCACCAAAGCTCCTTAAACGTGTCTTGTGATGTTTGAATGGTCTTGGAATGATGGAAGCAAGAACCGAAATTGTGGTGGTGTGTGGGTTGGGGTTCGGCCGAGAGCCACAAGAGAGAAAGAGAGTGAAAGTTGTGGTGTGGATTAGTGATAAAGATCTCTAGAGGTTAGTGAGGGTTTATATAGGCAAACTTAGTGTTAGTGTCCAATGGTTCATGTGTAGGGTGGATATTAAACATGGCAAGATCTTGGCAAGATTGCAAGTACCATTTTGTGCTCCCTAGGTGACCGATCGGTTGGGGAGTGGGGGCCTTTGGTCCGATTTCAAGTAGGTAATTAGGAGTTTAGTTAAGGTTAACTAAGTTAGGTTAGATGTTAACTTAGTTAGTAATAAATAGTGTGTTATGACTGGTGTTAGGGTAACCAGGGACCCTAACTGGCTCAGAAAAGAGTAATAATAAAAATTAGTATAGTTTTCATGTTCCGGGTAAAGTCCGGGTGTCTGGTTGGATGGCAATCCGTTAAAGTGTTACAAAAGACTTTAAAGTGTCGTTATTACATTTTTAGTGACACAATTTGTTTTCCCGACACTTTAGAAAGTGTCTAGTGATATTTTCTCAGAAAGGTGTTGTTTACCGTTGGGGTAATACACAGGAGTCAGCGTTTCAACACTTAAAGGATAGACTCTGTAGCGCACCTATTCTCTCACTGCCTGAAGGCACGGACGATTTCGTAGTCTACTGCGACGCATCTATCCAAGGTCTTGGATGTGTATTGATGCAGAGGGATAAAGTTATTGCTTATGCTTCGCGCCAACTTAAGATTCACGAACGGAATTATACGACACACGACCTAGAGCTGGGAGCTGTTGTTTTTGCACTCAAGATATGGCGACACTACTTGTATGGTACTAAGTGCGCAATCTACACTGATCACAGAAGCCTCGAACATATCTTCAAACAGAAAGAACTGAATATGCGACAGCGACGATGGGTCGAACTGCTAAACGATTACGAATGCTCAATCAGGTACCACCCAGGCAAAGCCAATGTGGTGGCTGACGCCCTCAGCCGAAAGGACACCGCGCCTAAGCGCGTGCGAGCTTTACAACTCACCATACAGTCTAGTCTTCCTTCCCAGATACGAGATGCTCAGGTAGAAGCATTGAAACCAGAAAATGTCAGGGCTGAAGCCCTACGTGGCTCAAGACAACGTTTAGAACAGAAGGAAGATGGTGCTTACTACGTTACAGGACGCATTTGGGTTCCACTGTACGGCAACTTACGCGAGCTGGTAATGGATGAAGCTCACAAGTCTCGCTACTCGGTACACCCTGGCTCGAATAAAATGTATCACGATATTAAGACTACATACTGGTGGCCTAGCATGAAGGCCCACATAGCCACATACGTTAGCAAATGCTTGACTTGTGCGAGAGTCAAGGCAGAATATCAGAAACCGTCAGGACCACTCCAACAACCTGAAATACCACAATGGAAATGGGAGCAAATTTCCATGGACTTTGTTACTGGCCTACCTAGATCTCAGCGCGGAAATGATACTATATGGGTGATCGTGGATCGACTCACAAAGTCTGCTCACTTCTTGGCTATCAAAGAAACAGACAAGTTCTCTACCTTAGCAGACGTTTACTTAAAAGAAGTGGTCTCGAGGCACGGGGTGCCCACCTCCATCATCTCTGATCGTGACGCACGTTTTACTTCAGAACTGTGGCAAGCAATGCATAAATCTTTTGGCTCTCGTTTAGACATGAGCACGGCGTATCATCCTCAGACGGATGGGCAGTCTGAGCGCACTATCCAGACTTTAGAAGACATGCTTCGGGCGTGCGTAATAGATTTTGGCAATGGTTGGGAAAAACCTCTGCCACTTGTGGAATTTTCATACAATAACAGTTACCACACCAGCATTAAAGCTGCACCATTCGAGGCACTATACGGGCGTAAGTGCCGGTCACCTCTCTGTTGGGCAGAGGTGGGAGAAAGTCAAATCACAGGTCCAGAAATGGTAGTCGATACTACAGAAAAGATTGCACAAATACGACAACGCATGGCGGCAGCACGCGACCGTCAGAAAGCATACGCTGATTTAGACAGGAAACTACTCGAATTCCAGGTTGGGGATCGAGCGCTACTTAAAGTTTCACCCTGGAAGGGTGTGGTTCGTTTTGGCAAAACGCGGCAAACTAAATCCACGATACGTCGGACCTTTCGAAGTTATTGAGAAAATAGGCAAAGTGGCCTACAGATTGAACTTACCACCTGAACTCAGTGCAGTTCACAACGTCTTTCACGTGTCGAATCTGAAGAAGTGTACGTCAGATGAGACCCACATAGTTCCTTTGAAGGAACTCACTATCGACGAGCGGTTGCACTTCGTCGAGGAACCTGTTGAAATCACGGACCGGGATGTTAAGGTCCTCAAGAACACGAGAATCCCTCTTGTACGAGTTCGTTGGAACTCCCGCCGCGGCACAGAGTTCACCTGGGAGCGCGAAGATCAAATGGAACTCAAATATCCCCAGTTATTCGGAAACCAAGCAACTACTACTGAGGCTGAAGCTACCGATGCAGAATTTCGGGACGAAATTCCAAATCAACGGGGGGATAATGTGACACCCCAAGAAAACCAGTAACCTTCGCGAACATGCTCAGGGGAGCCGCGATACAATACAGGTAAACAACGTCACACTACTAGCTTCCTCAGTAACTGCATGCTAAATTTCGGGACGAAATTTCTTTCAAGTTGGGGATAATGTGACAACTCGAATTTCCGACATTCTTTATTCGCATTAAATGCACGTTGACGTTGACTATATAGTTGTGTTATGATAAACGTAGTGTGTTTGCATGGTTATGTGTGATTGTATAACTTGTGTACTGTTTGTAAAACTTAAACTAGCAAACCATAAAAGAATCTGACGAAACACAAGAGTGTTTCGCCATAACCAGTTCCGACGAAACAGAACTTGTTTCGCCATCTACATCTCGACGAAACAGTGTGTTTCGCCGAGCCCAGATCCGCCGAAGCCCAGTTCGGGCCCAACATGTTATTTCGAGTCTTAATACGTAAAACAACATCAGTTTCACACTTTCATCATAACAACTGAAACCCTAGAGCTCTCACTGTGACGGCAACCTTGTGTTACTCCGAAACCCGCTAGATCGGTTATACTTTGTCATTGCGGTTAGTGTTAATTCTTGTTTGATTGTTTGAGTTATATCGGATGTTGATCGATTGTTTATGTTCTGATTGTTATGTGTTAAATGGGTATTCTGTTCTATCGATCAATCCGCATGATAATCATAGCTAGGGTTTGTAGAATTGGAGGTCACGTATAGACATTGATTGTGAAACTGATTAATATGTTCATTATCAGGGTTTACTATTCTGTAGATATTATATGTTTTGCTTGTCGTTAAACTGATAATACACATATACATAGGAAAGGATTTCGCATGAATGTATTACGTAAGCTTGATATGATACGATGTGTTGGAGGTAATACATGAGACTAAGATACATGAATATGAATGATTTCTGTGTTGTTGTTGATCGATGATGTTGATGACGGCTGTTAGCATGATTAGGGTTTGCTGCATGTAACTGATTGACGTAACTGATATTCACACGAAACAGGTTTGACGAAACAGACCTCTTGGCGAAACAGAAAGTGTTTCGCCAAGGACTTCCGACGAAATAGAATTTTGTTTCGCCAAGCAAAGCCACGACGAAACAGAATATGTTTCGTCAATTTGTGTTTCGCCACTATGTGTGTTTCGCCAACTCACTTGTTTCGCCAACTTATGTGTTTCGCCATCTATGTGTTTCGCCGAGCTGTGCTGTAACTTGAGTTAATTCTGATAAGTGTTAACTGGAATAATTAACTGCTGTTATATGTTAAACATGACTTGTATGATTGTGATTACGTGTTACATGCTTATACATGAACAACTGAAACACAAACTGATTTCACATACGTGCATACTTTAGGACGTGATTGATTTACCTTGAGCACATACTTAGCATACCGAGCAAACCAAGGTGAGTTCACACTCTTACCAAGGCATGGGATTCCCCAGTTGGGTTGGGAATGGGATTGAAGGATTACCTGTACTTACATTACCACTAGACTACTTACCACGGTCCTCGGATTGGGAAGGATGCCTGTGCCAAATTCTACGCAAAGCCTACGTACTGTCCTCGGATTGGGAAGGACACCAGCACTAAACCTACGTAAAACCTACGTACTATCGTCCTCGGATTGGGAAGGACGCCAGTGCTAAACCTACGTACTACCGTCCTCGGATTGGGAAGGACGCCAGCGCTAAACCTACGTACTCGCTACGTACTGTCCTCGGTTGGGAAGGGCACTTACATAAAACCTGCGTAAACCTAAACTTACTACTATCCTCGGATTGGGAAGGATACTTATGATTACGAATAGTCTAGGGGATATATAACATGGGAAGCCCCCACCAATAGAACGTACTACCGGCCCAGTAGAGCCACATGTTACATACGAACTTACTATTACGCATGTACTTTCTGTGAACTCGCTCAACTAGTTGTTGATCCTCTGTTACATGCCTTGCAGGACCTTAGGTACTTATGGAGCTTGCACGGGAGGCGCAGTCGTTGTGGACAAGGATCGTGAATACTTGATTAGACATTTTGACAATTTACACTTTATTGTGTTGGGTTTATTTATACGCTTCCGCTAAACAGTGATAATATGTTTATGTTTTGGAACACCTCTCATATGGATGGGTTTGATTAAATTGCAATTACTTTTACTTTATACATTGTTCTATATGATTGGTGGCTTGATCCTGGTCAGTCACGCTCCCAAGCGGTGATACTCCGCAGGTGGATTTTGGGGGTGTGACAGATTGGTATCAGAGCCATTGGTTATAGAGAACTTGGTTTTAATAAAGGGAAAACGATTTTGTTAAAACCAGACTATAACCAGAACAGTGCTCTCAACGATCCACAACGACGCTTCGCTCCACGTGCAAGGCTCAACACCATAGGTATTACTATTCATGTTACATTACCTACATGCTAGAACTACATAGAACTTTGCTCGTGGTATGCCTAGAGTACAGAACCTACTATATGTTATTGCTCGAGAATACTTGTGTGCTCACTCTCTTCGCACTATTCGCGAACCTCTCACCCATATGTTCTCCTTGATGTCAAGATCATTTGTGGACGCGTTAACCTAACTCAAGCCCAGTTGGCGGCTTCGATCACTGAACAAGTTACTGCAGCACTCGCAGCTGCCCAGGCAGGAGGTGTAACCTGCCATCGCCACTTACTCTAGGATTTTTAGATCCTACTCTCGTAACTCAACACTTGTGCTTAATTTTGATTACTCTTACGCACACGACAAGTCAACACGCTCAGCCACCTGTATGCACATACAAGACTTTTATGGACTGTCGTCCTACTACTTTCAGCGACACTGAAGGAGCTGTTGGACTCCTCCATTAGTTCGAGGAACTCGAATCGGCCTTCGAGGGTGCGAATGACCTGAGGCTCGTTAGATGAAATATGCCACTGATGTTCTCGAAGGTACTGCGCAAACTTGGTGGAACGCGCAAGTTACGATGCTGGGGCTGGCGGCTGCTAATGCCACCTCATGGAATGATTTTAAGGAACCTATCAAACGTGAATACAGTAGTTATGATACCATCCACAAGTTGGAAGTGGAGTCCTTTAACATGAAGATGACGGGGTCAGAGATAGAAGCGTGCACAATAACGATCCAACAAACTGGCAATTTTGGTGTCCAACTATGGTGGATCCTCCCATAAAGAGCTTTGGGCTGTACCTCAAAGGCTTAGTACCAGGAATTCAAAACCATGTGAAGACGGCTAAACTTGCTACTATTCAAGATGTTACTCATCTTGCTCATCGTCTCACAGACCAGGCAGTGGGACAGAACAAGCTGCCTCAACGTATCAGCGATACTACTACCACTACTACTTCAACTACTTCTGCTACCCTCAGTGACAACGGATGAAAGTGAGATGGAACCTCTAGCAAGGGTTCGACTACGATTCCGTCCCAGGCACAGCAGTGAAAGGTCGATGACAACCAAAGTCCTAATCAGCAACATTTAGTATTCAAGGGCAGGGTGGATACAGGAGAAATCACCCTAAGCGCAAACGATGTAACCTGCACCACAGCGGGCAGGGCAAACGCAATCATTGTCAATAATGAAACAAGCTTGGTCATGGAACCAAAGATGGTAGAAACTTACGTCCTGCAAACCAGAACCAACAACAACGATCACAAGATCTATAGAATCGGCGACAACAGCATGGTAGCAAGGGATGTTATCAGATGGTGCTGAAGGTCACTTCAAAAGACACTGCCCACGGTTGAACCAGAACCAGAATCAGAACCACAACCAAGGAAACGGGAACTAGTGAAGACAACAACGGGGGGTAATAACGATGGCAATGGTGCCAGGGGTCGAGTGTTCGTGATTGGTCAGAGTGATACTAGGAATGACCCCAACGTTGTGATGGTTCCGACATCGATATTGGTATGGATTGGCTACCTCAACATCGAGCAGAGACTCTTTGCAAAGAAAAGATCATCCGCACTTCCTCGTGCTGGTTAAGAATCTTTGGTGATTCATGGCGACAAACTCCTAGAGCAGCACCCATAGCTCGAGCGCCTTATCGTTTAGCTCCAACTGAATTGGAAGAATTGTCAAAGCAGCTACAAGAACTCTTGGAAAAGGGTTTTATACGTCCTAGCTCTTCGCCTTGGGAAGCTCCAGTGTTATTCGTGAAGAAGAAAGACGGTACGTTCAGGATGTGTATAGACTACCGTGAACTCAACAAGGTGACAATCAAGAATCGTTATCCTCTTCCGCGCATAGATGATTTATTCGACCAGCTGCAAGGGTCGAGCTACTACTCCAAAATAGACTTAAGGTCAGGATATCATCAGCTGAGAGTCCGGGATGAGGACGTCTCTAAAACAGCATTTAGAACTCGTTACGGCCACTACGAGTTTATGGTCATGCCATTTGGGCTAACGAACGCGCCTGCCGTATTTATGGATCTTATGAACAGGGTGTGCAAACCCTATCTCGATAAGTTCGTCATTGTTTTCATAGACGACATCCTGATTTATTCGAAGAGTCAGGAGGAACACGAGCAGCACCTACGACTTATACTGGAACTTCTACGAACGGAACCGCTATACGCTAAGTTTTCTAAATGTGACTTCTGGCTTCGTGAAGTCCACTTCTTAGGCCACGTGGTAAACAAGGATGGGATTCATGTAGATCCATCCAAGGTGGATTCGATCAAGAACTGGCCTGCGCCTCGTACACCAACCGAAATACGCCAATTCTTGGGTTTGGCGGGTTATTACAGACGGTTCATCAAAGACTTTTCAAAGATTGCACAGCCGCTTACACTACTGACGCAGAAAGGTGTTGTTTACCGTTGGGGTAATACACAGGAGTCAGCGTTTCAACACTTAAAGGATAGACTCTGTAGCGCACCTATTCTCTCACTGCCTGAAGGCACGGACGATTTCGTAGTCTACTGCGACGCATCTATCCAAGGTCTTGGATGTGTATTGATGCAGAGGGATAAAGTTATTGCTTATGCTTCGCGCCAACTTAAGATTCACGAACGGAATTATACGACACACGACCTAGAGCTGGGAGCTGTTGTTTTTGCACTCAAGATATGGCGACACTACTTGTATGGTACTAAGTGCGCAATCTACACTGATCACAGAAGCCTCGAACATATCTTCAAACAGAAAGAACTGAATATGCGACAGCGACGATGGGTCGAACTGCTAAACGATTACGAATGCTCAATCAGGTACCACCCAGGCAAAGCCAATGTGGTGGCTGACGCCCTCAGCCGAAAGGACACCGCGCCTAAGCGCGTGCGAGCTTTACAACTCACCATACAGTCTAGTCTTCCTTCCCAGATACGAGATGCTCAGGTAGAAGCATTGAAACCAGAAAATGTCAGGGCTGAAGCCCTACGTGGCTCAAGACAACGTTTAGAACAGAAGGAAGATGGTGCTTACTACGTTACAGGACGCATTTGGGTTCCACTGTACGGCAACTTACGCGAGCTGGTAATGGATGAAGCTCACAAGTCTCGCTACTCGGTACACCCTGGCTCGAATAAAATGTATCACGATATTAAGACTACATACTGGTGGCCTAGCATGAAGGCCCACATAGCCACATACGTTAGCAAATGCTTGACTTGTGCGAGAGTCAAGGCAGAATATCAGAAACCGTCAGGACCACTCCAACAACCTGAAATACCACAATGGAAATGGGAGCAAATTTCCATGGACTTTGTTACTGGCCTACCTAGATCTCAGCGCGGAAATGATACTATATGGGTGATCGTGGATCGACTCACAAAGTCTGCTCACTTCTTGGCTATCAAAGAAACAGACAAGTTCTCTACCTTAGCAGACGTTTACTTAAAAGAAGTGGTCTCGAGGCACGGGGTGCCCACCTCCATCATCTCTGATCGTGACGCACGTTTTACTTCAGAACTGTGGCAAGCAATGCATAAATCTTTTGGCTCTCGTTTAGACATGAGCACGGCGTATCATCCTCAGACGGATGGGCAGTCTGAGCGCACTATCCAGACTTTAGAAGACATGCTTCGGGCGTGCGTAATAGATTTTGGCAATGGTTGGGAAAAACCTCTGCCACTTGTGGAATTTTCATACAATAACAGTTACCACACCAGCATTAAAGCTGCACCATTCGAGGCACTATACGGGCGTAAGTGCCGGTCACCTCTCTGTTGGGCAGAGGTGGGAGAAAGTCAAATCACAGGTCCAGAAATGGTAGTCGATACTACAGAAAAGATTGCACAAATACGACAACGCATGGCGGCAGCACGCGACCGTCAGAAAGCATACGCTGATTTAGACAGGAAACTACTCGAATTCCAGGTTGGGGATCGAGCGCTACTTAAAGTTTCACCCTGGAAGGGTGTGGTTCGTTTTGGCAAAACGCGGCAAACTAAATCCACGATACGTCGGACCTTTCGAAGTTATTGAGAAAATAGGCAAAGTGGCCTACAGATTGAACTTACCACCTGAACTCAGTGCAGTTCACAACGTCTTTCACGTGTCGAATCTGAAGAAGTGTACGTCAGATGAGACCCACATAGTTCCTTTGAAGGAACTCACTATCGACGAGCGGTTGCACTTCGTCGAGGAACCTGTTGAAATCACGGACCGGGATGTTAAGGTCCTCAAGAACACGAGAATCCCTCTTGTACGAGTTCGTTGGAACTCCCGCCGCGGCACAGAGTTCACCTGGGAGCGCGAAGATCAAATGGAACTCAAATATCCCCAGTTATTCGGAAACCAAGCAACTACTACTGAGGCTGAAGCTACCGATGCAGAATTTCGGGACGAAATTCCAAATCAACGGGGGGATAATGTGACACCCCAAGAAAACCAGTAACCTTCGCGAACATGCTCAGGGGAGCCGCGATACAATACAGGTAAACAACGTCACACTACTAGCTTCCTCAGTAACTGCATGCTAAATTTCGGGACGAAATTTCTTTCAAGTTGGGGATAATGTGACAACTCGAATTTCCGACATTCTTTATTCGCATTAAATGCACGTTGACGTTGACTATATAGTTGTGTTATGATAAACGTAGTGTGTTTGCATGGTTATGTGTGATTGTATAACTTGTGTACTGTTTGTAAAACTTAAACTAGCAAACCATAAAAGAATCTGACGAAACACAAGAGTGTTTCGCCATAACCAGTTCCGACGAAACAGAACTTGTTTCGCCATCTACATCTCGACGAAACAGTGTGTTTCGCCGAGCCCAGATCCGCCGAAGCCCAGTTCGGGCCCAACATGTTATTTCGAGTCTTAATACGTAAAACAACATCAGTTTCACACTTTCATCATAACAACCGAAACCCTAGAGCTCTCACTGTGACGGCAACCTTGTGTTACTCCGAAACCCGCTAGATCGGTTATACTTTGTCATTGCGGTTAGTGTTAATTCTTGTTTGATTGTTTGAGTTATATCGGATGTTGATCGATTGTTTATGTTCTGATTGTTATGTGTTAAATGGGTATTCTGTTCTATCGATCAATCCGCATGATAATCATAGCTAGGGTTTGTAGAATTGGAGGTCACGTATAGACATTGATTGTGAAACTGATTAATATGTTCATTATCAGGGTTTACTATTCTGTAGATATTATATGTTTTGCTTGTCGTTAAACTGATAATACACATATACATAGGAAAGGATTTCGCATGAATGTATTACGTAAGCTTGATATGATACGATGTGTTGGAGGTAATACATGAGACTAAGATACATGAATATGAATGATTTCTGTGTTGTTGTTGATCGATGATGTTGATGACGGCTGTTAGCATGATTAGGGTTTGCTGCATGTAACTGATTGACGTAACTGATATTCACACGAAACAGGTTTGACGAAACAGACCTCTTGGCGAAACAGAAAGTGTTTCGCCAAGGACTTCCGACGAAATAGAATTTTGTTTCGCCAAGCAAAGCCACGACGAAACAGAATATGTTTCGTCAATTTGTGTTTCGCCACTATGTGTGTTTCGCCAACTCACTTGTTTCGCCAACTTATGTGTTTCGCCATCTATGTGTTTCGCCGAGCTGTGCTGTAACTTGAGTTAATTCTGATAAGTGTTAACTGGAATAATTAACTGCTGTTATATGTTAAACATGACTTGTATGATTGTGATTACGTGTTACATGCTTATACATGAACAACTGAAACACAAACTGATTTCACATACGTGCATACTTTAGGACGTGATTGATTTACCTTGAGCACATACTTAGCATACCGAGCAAACCAAGGTGAGTTCACACTCTTACCAAGGCATGGGATTCCCCAGTTGGGTTGGGAATGGGATTGAAGGATTACCTGTACTTACATTACCACTAGACTACTTACCACGGTCCTCGGATTGGGAAGGATGCCTGTGCCAAATTCTACGCAAAGCCTACGTACTGTCCTCGGATTGGGAAGGACACCAGCACTAAACCTACGTAAAACCTACGTACTACCGTCCTCGGATTGGGAAGGACGCCAGTGCTAAACCTACGTACTACCGTCCTCGGATTGGGAAGGACGCCAGCGCTAAACCTACGTACTCGCTACGTACTGTCCTCGGTTGGGAAGGGCACTTACATAAAACCTGCGTAAACCTAAACTTACTACTATCCTCGGATTGGGAAGGATACTTATGATTACGAATAGTCTAGGGGATATATAACATGGGAAGCCCCCACCAATAGAACGTACTACCGGCCCAGTAGAGCCACATGTTACATACGAACTTACTATTACGCATGTACTTTCTGTGAACTCGCTCAACTAGTTGTTGATCCTCTGTTACATGCCTTGCAGGACCTTAGGTACTTATGGAGCTTGCACGGGAGGCGCAGTCGTTGTGGACAAGGATCGTGAATACTTGATTAGACATTTTGACAATTTACACTTTATTGTGTTGGGTTTATTTATACGCTTCCGCTAAACAGTGATAATATGTTTATGTTTTGGAACACCTCTCATTTGGATGGGTTTGATTAAATTGCAATTACTTTTACTTTATACATTGTTCTATATGATTGGTGGCTTGATCCTGGTCAGTCACGCTCCCAAGCGGTGATACTCCGCAGGTGGATTTTGGGGGTGTGACAACATCCAACAATAATAAATAACCATAACAAAACAAGTTCCATGAGTTTTACACTAATATTCATTCATTAACCACCAAGTTTATTATTTTTAGTAGACTTTTAGTTTTGGTCTCTATTGTTCATAATTTTTATCCGACAAATCTCTTATTAGCCACTTTAGACAAGATCAATAGGATGTTTTAGAACACTTACTACTAGCTCGAGGCTAGGGAAGAAACTAGACGAAAAATGGGTGGTTAAAAGCGACGTAGAGAGGTCCTCGCGATTTCGTAAGCACCGAGCCTCCTTATGTGTGACCCTTCTCCTTTGTATGTGAATAATATGGCAAGAATGGAATTTGAAAGTGGTGAGATGGTTGTGTGTGGGTTCGACCGTGACCAAGCAAGAGGAGAAAGAGATAGTGGAATTTTGTTATGTGATTTGTGAAGTGAATGAAAGTTGTCATCTCTAAGTCCCATATATAATTCAATTCCTAATACCCTATGTGTAATATGCCACCATGATATTAAACACTCAAATAAAATAATCAACTAGGTAAGAGTGGTGTCCCCCATGGGGAAACCAAACGGTGGTGGGGGGTTTACAAATGGGATTGGATTTGAACTAAGTAGTTAAGCTAGTTGGTAAATTAGGGGATTAAATTAGAGTGTAATGTGTGTAGTAATTTATAACGGGTGTTAGAGTATTCGGGTACCCTAACTAGCTTAGAAAAATAAAAACAATGTCATAGAAAATATATATTTTTTTGCTCCGGGTAAAGTCCGGTTGTTCGGTTAGACACTGGTTCGTTAAAGTGCTAAATTACACCTTTTAGTGTCTAATAAGTACCTTTTTTGTACCCTTTCAATTCCCAACACTCAGGGAAATATTCTGGATAATAAAACGACATTTCTGCATAATATTCATATGTTTAAATGCTGATTTATTTCTGAATTATATATAATTCTGCACTTAAAGTGCGTTTCGGGTGCTTTTTAGTGCTTATTTTTGCTTTCGCAATGTCTATAAATTAAACCATTATATGTACTCTTGGGTTTTAATGCACTTTTGTCGTCGGACCTACACCTAGGCCTCAATTTTATTGCCTGACTGCTTTCTGCAGTTCCGTTGACACATAGTGTCTTACCGGTGAGTTTACTATTATTTTTGACGCAACGCTCTCGTTTATGCATAAAGCAATATTTTTGTAGTATACAACGTGCATGAATTCACTTGTTTAGTATGTGTTCAGACATTTCTGACAATTAAGCACATAATTGCAATCATTAAATAATAATTAAAGTGTACGGAAATTACTGGTTTGGTGCCAGTTGTCACAATCAATTACTAGTTCCACCCCTGCTCATTTCTGCAACTCGCCGGAGTTCGGAGTTCATCGAAGAAGACGACCGGAGAAGACGAAGACGTCCCCGTAACCCGCAAGCTTTTCGTTTCGGTATACCGTTCTCGGAGTTCGGAGTTCAACGGTGGCTGTGGTGGCGGTGGTGGCGGTGGTGGTGGTGGTGGCAGCGGAGTGGTGGTGGTGGCAAGGCTAGTGGTGGTGGTGTTAACTGCCATTTCAGTCCATTTTTCAAATTTACACAATCAGTCCTTTATGTTACAAATTTACACAATCAGTCCTTATTTACAAACTGACTTAACTGGGTTATGATTTTTGGACTGAAATGGCACCTTTCCAGAACGTGGGGGACGAAAATGGCGCATTTTTGAAAAATGGACTGAAATGGCCAAAGTGACCAAACCAAAGGGACGAAAATGGCAGTTAACTCTTTTAGAAAACAAATAAAACATAGCCTATCACCTGTCGCCACCACCTTCCACCCTCACCTGTCGCCGACCACCACCACCTCCCACCCTCACCTGCCGCCAACCACCCACTATCTCCACCATCGCCTGACCCACCATCACCACTCACTCCACCGTCTCCAACATCACCATCAACATCCACCCCTTCGATCCACCATCACCAAAAACCAAAAACGTTCATCAATTACTAAAAACCGGCATAAATTACACAATTGTTAAACCAGATTCAACATTAACATTCATCAATTACTAACCCTAACCTTGCAATTTGAATTTTTTTTCCAGCCAAATCAGCAAATCTGCAACCACTACCCCATCCCCACCGGAACCCTAACCTTGCAATCAACCCAAATCAGCAATCACTACCCCATCCACCATCACAACCGTCGTCGGAGAAGAGCGACGACTGTGGTAAGGTCACACACCGTCACCCACACACCGCCACCGCATTCTTCCCCTCTTTTGACTCCAACCACCGTTTACCCCCTCCCTTCCCGCCGGAACCCTAACCCGTTACCGCCGTCGTCACCCTTCCAGGCTGCAAAATCGAAGGTCGTCAACCAAAGTCGGCCCTATTCTCCGATCTTCTCTCTCTGTTTACTCTCTCTCTCTCTCTATCTTTGCTGGATCTGGATTTATCCCTAAATGATTACTCACCGTACGAGGCAGGTAGGGTTATGGTGAGTTGGAGAATGAGATGGAGATGGTGAGAAAGCTGATTTTTGAGAGGATTGATAGAGATGAAGACGAGTGAAAGTGGGAGAGAGATTGAGGATTATTGTAAAAGCCATGGGTGATTATGAGAAGAAATTTGAGGGTTTAGTAATAATAATAATAGTATTTTTTAATAATAATAATAATATTAAATATATTAGGTAAAAAGACAAAAATACCCTTGGGTTTCCAGTTTTAACAAAAAAATTAACTAGGTTTGCCCTAAAAGACATAACGTGCAGGATTTTGAAACATTAAGGACAAAACTCATCAATTTTAAAGGTAAATGACAGCGCCTGAAATTTGGGACAAACATAAAGGACAAAACTTGTAATTTACTCTATAATATTTAAAAGTAAAAAACAAATATGTCATTAAACCCATAACTTAGGGGGTGTTTGGGGTTGAGTTTTGAAGGGGATTTTTAGATTATTAAGTTTTGAAATCGTAAATAATCAGTTTTGAGTGTTTGGGTAAAAAAATTAAAAAATTGATTATTTGCGTTTAGAAAGTTACAAAACACAGTTTTCCAAGAGCAGCTCCCCTCCTACTGCAACAAAACGCAGTTTTTCAAAAATTGATTATTTGCGTTTAGGAAAGAATTTTCACTTGTTTATTTTGCAAAAATATATATTTGCCAAACACTCAAATAGTTGATTATATGATTATTGTGATATCAAACAACATAATCAAATCCAAACACTATCTTTCAACATCACGTTTTGTTATAGTGAATTATCTGATTCTGATTATTCAAAACGCATAATCTATTTTCATAACTCAACCCCAAACATTTTACTTTGTTTAAGTCATATAAATAGATAAACTCAATTCTCATTTAACCCAACCAAGTCCAATAGAAAACACAAAGTCTATTAAAAAACAACAAATTGGCAAAAAGACAATAATCACCTTAGGGCTCCTTTTGAAGGGCCTATTTTTTCTACTTGTATAGGGCCTTGAATCCAGTTGACCCATGATTAGGATCAGATTCAAACTTAGGTTCTGTTTGGTATGAGGTAATGGAATGAATGGAGGAATAGAATGGACAAGGTAATGGAATGGATGAGGTAGTGGGATTGATCATTACCATTCCATGTCTTTTTTGGTTACCATGTGAGAATGGAATGAACCATTACTTTTTGTTGTTTGGTATGCGAGAAAAGACGAAGGAATAAAATCGGATGATGGTGGTCAATGATGGGCGGCGATGGTGGGTGTTGATAGGTAGCAGTTGCAGCGGCGGTGGTGGGTGTAGATGGCGACGGGTGGTGACAGCGGTGGTGGTGGTGGCGGTGGGTGACAGCGAAGGTCGGTGCCGGCGGTGGCGATGGTGGTGGCGGGTGGTAGCGGTGGTGGTTGATAGCGATAGCGGAGGTGGGTGGTGACGGCGGCGGTGATCGGATGTGGCAGCGGGAATGGTGACGGCGATGATCGAAGGTGGGTGGCGGCGGTGATCGGAGGTGGCAACGGCGATGGTGGATGGCGGCGACGACGGTGGCGGGGATGGAGGTGGGTGGCGACAACGACGGTGGCGCTTGGCGGCGGTGGCGGGTGGCGGCGAAGGTGGGTGACGGCGGAGGATGACAGTGGTGGTGGGTGGTGGCAACGGTAGTGGGTTGTGATGTTGTTAATGAAGAGTGAAGAGGTAATGGAATGGAGAAAAAACAGGGGCGAGGGATGAAATGATTTTGAGGGAATGAAATGCATTTTGAAATGAGTGATTTCATTTCATCGATCAACCAAACACTCTTTTCTTCGTTCTCTCTCAATGGTCCATCTCATTCCATCTCTCATTCTTGTATACCAAACGCTACTTTAAGAACTATGTCCTCAAACTAAATCTTCACTTTCTCTTGGATACTAATTGAGCTATAGCTATCAATCAGGTGATGGTTCATTAACAAAAACAGTTTTTAAACATCTGAATTTAGAAAGCGAAAATTTTAGATTCAAGTCATACATACCAAAAAAATAAATAATAGCTCATTGCTATTTTTTAGGCGTAACCATGGTTTCACAAAGTCTAAAACTTTCAAAAAGACCAAATATCAAGAATTCAAACTTGTGAAAACCCTCAAAAATCCACAATTGGTCAAAACCAAGAATATCATTATTATTATATTTATATCCTGTCTTCTCGAAGATTGAGAAGGCAGCTTGGAGAAAAAGAAAACCAATTTAAGGCAACTAAATTAAACATAAAAATTAAATAATGTACATACATACACATGACCTATATAACAACAGCACATCACCATTCCAATTTCTCAACAAAAAGTTAACTATACGAATCAATCAATTGTTAACCAACCCACCCTTTTTATTCTCATTTCTCACATCACCGCCGCCCATTATTCAATACATTTTCAATTCTGTTTCTCTCTCAATTTGATTCCATTTTTCCTTCACAATCACACTGATGGATCAGCAGCAGATGAAGAGGCCGAAGACGAAGATCGTCTGCACGTTAGGACCTGCATCTAGATCAGTTCCAATGGTGGAGAAGCTCTTAAAAGCTGGTATGAACGTTGCTCGCTTCAATTTCTCTCACGGATCCTATGAATATCATCAGGAAACGCTTGATAATCTCCGCACTGCTATGGATAACACCGGTATACTCTGTGCGGTTATGCTCGACACCAAGGTACGTATCATCATTCTCTCTTCCTTTGTGATATTCCGTTTGTTGCGTGTGATCTAAGTTCATGATACAGTTGTACTTCAATTGTGGATTGATGATTCATTTGATTTTGACCTAATACGTGCTATATGCTTTCAAATCGAATCTAGTTTGCTTGACATGAAATCAAAGTATGATTTTCTGTTCGTTTATGCTGATCGATTAGTTGAATTAGTTTCAGTTGTTTGTTGCGTATGCTTTACGTTAATGATATGATTTGTTAATTGTGGATGGATGATCGGTGTTAGTAGTCGAGATTTCATGTTAATTTGAGTTTTGACCTAGTTTTCAAATTTGAATCTAGTATGCTCAACACGAAAGTATGATTTTCTGTTCGTTTTTGCTAATCGATTAGTTGAATTAGTTTCAGTTGTTTGTTGCGTGTGATCTAAGTTAATGATACGGTTTGTTAATTGTGGATGGATGATTGATATTCATAGTTGAAAATTTCTACAGTTTTGACCTAATAGTATGATTTCCTCTTTGTTTCTGCTAATCGATTAGTTGAATTAGTTTCAATTGTTTGTTGCTTATGATTCACGTCAATGATACGGGTTTCTCGATTATGGATTTTGATGATTGATGTTCATAATCTAAAATTCGTATGATTTTGACCTTATACGTGTAGTATGGTTGATTATGACTACATAAATAATCGTTTGACCTTCTAAGCGTGCTTTTTGCACCGAAAAGGACTATCGGTTAACTCCGTTTTTGTTGAAGTTTAATGATCTTTCAAGCTATAATGTACAATGAAGATTGTGAACAATTTTGAAGTTTTGGATGAAAAAACTTATAGATCTTGATCTATATTATTGGTGTTGAGGTGTTGTTTGGTTTTTGTTATATTTGGTAAGTTTTTCAAATCAAATAGTTCTGTTAGGAAAAAAACAAATATGGTGAATTGAATTGAATATGTTATATTGTACAAGTATACATCGCTTAAAAGTTGCTATTATTATTATGGTGGGTGGGGCTAATTTGCTGTGTCCATTTGTTCTCTTGATGTAACATGGTTCTTTAAAGAATTATTGACACATGTTAATTGCTCATTGGTGCACCCACAGTGTTCAATTTGTTTGTATGCGGCATTCCAGAAACAGAAACAGAGTTGTTAAATAGGATTTTTTTAAAGGAAAATTAGCCAAAGACTAAAATGACTTGTAAAAATAGCTATAGCTCATGCTTTCTTGTAATAGGTATCATGTGTGGGATGAGTCTTTCAAGCATGGGTTTTATTGGGTTTAATTAAAACAAAATAATTTTATTGGGTTTCGTATGAAAGACTCATCCCACACATGATGCCCTCTTTCAAAGAGGCATGAGCTGGCTATTTTCGCAAGTCATTTTGGTCTTTAGCCATTTTAGTAATTTTCCCTTTTTTAAATATTGTATTTTTTCCACACGCTATGTTTTGTTAACTTTGTATATAATACCAAACGATTTATATTTTGTTTTAAAATTATTTATACATACTTATAATCTTGTAATTATTTATATCGACATCCGGTTTTTGTCTCTCTAGTAGACCGATAAGGTGGCTTGTTTGATAAACAATCTGGTTTTGTAAAATAATGGGCGTATGAAACTTCTTGTTTTTGTATGTGAGCATGAAAAGGATCACACTGAAGAGATCTATTTTATAAATGAAAAGAAAGGTTTATAACTTTTATGTAGTCATCAAATTCGTACGTAAATAACTAAACATTTAATTTTATATTAAATATTTTTCATGAGATTTTTATTTAACAAGAAACTTCATTATCCAGATCATCATCAGAGATATGTAGCATACAGGATAGTTTCAAATTTTCAATAAATTCTTGATACTTGTGTAATTGATGATATAAAGTATAAACTACTAATTTTGTTTGTTTAACTTCAGGGTCCAGAGATTCGAACCGGGTTTTTAAAAGATGGCAAGCCAGTTCAACTAAAACAGGGTCAAGAAATCACAATCTCTACCGATTACACCATCAAAGGCGATGAAAACATGATCTGCATGAGCTACAAGAAGCTAGCTCACGATGTTAAACCACAAAGTGTGATTCTCTGTGCAGACGGCACCATTTCGTTTACTGTTCTGTCTTGTGACATTGAAAACGGGCTAGTTCGTTGTCGTTGTGAGAACACTGCGGTTCTTGGTGAACGAAAAAACGTTAATCTACCTGGTGTGATTGTGGATCTACCAACGCTGACTGAGAAAGACAAAGAAGATATCATGAAATGGGGTGTTCCTAATAAGATTGATATGATTGCTTTGTCGTTTGTCCGAAAGGGTTCAGACCTTGTGGAGGTTCGTAAGCTGTTGGGAGAACATGCTAAAAACATCCTGCTTATGTCTAAGGTACAGTTTTTGTTGCTCTTTCTAGACAGGTCAATTTGTTTGATTAACGGGTCAAAACAGATCGACCTGGTTGAGTTGACCCGAAACACTTTTTTTTCCTTCTATTTTGGTACATATTCATTATGTATGTGTTTGGTTTGGTTATCAGTCGGTTTTTTATTTCACAATTGGGTTTGAAAAAATTAACTCAAATTAAGGAATATGGGCCCAAAACTTTGGCCTAAAAAGTATCTATTATCCACTTAGTAATGAATTTGGGCCTAAACTTTTCGCCCGAAAAAGAGTTTGGACCATAAATCCAATAACAAACATTATAAACAAGTTCGGTTTTGTTTGGTATTGGTGCGGTTCGGTTCGGTTTTGGTTATGCCTCGTTAAAAAAAACAAATCCGAACCAGTTACTAGTATGGGTCGATTATTTCAGTTTCGGTTAGTTAATCGTTTTTTGCTCACCTCCACTTGTTTCTGATCGTTATTAGGTTGAAAATCAAGAAGGGGTTGCCAACTTTGATGATATCCTAGCGAACTCAGACGCGTTTATGGTGGCGCGTGGTGATCTCGGGATGGAAATCCCGATTGAGAAAATATTTCTAGCTCAGAAAGTAATGATATACAAGTGCAACCTACAAGGAAAGCCGGTTGTAACCGCCACTCAAATGCTGGAGTCGATGATCAAGTCTCCAAGGCCCACTCGAGCCGAAGCCACAGACGTTGCTAACGCGGTCCTCGATGGAACCGACTGCGTCATGCTTAGTGGAGAAACCGCAGCCGGGGCTTACCCAGAGCTCGCAGTTCAAACCATGGCTAAAATCTGCATGGAAGCCGAAAGCACAATAGACTATAAAGACGTTTTCAAAAGGATCACTGCCAATGCACCGGTCCCCATGAGCCCACTCGAAAGCTTAGCCTCTTCTGCGGTTCGAACCGCGATCGCATCAAAAGCGAGTCTGATATTGGTTCTAACCAGAGGTGGAAGCACTGCCAAACTAGTGGCTAAGTACCGCCCCGGGATGCCTATACTGTCTGTTGTGGTTCCAGAAATCAAGACGGATTCTTTTGACTGGTCTTGCAGTGATGAGTCACCGGCTAGACATAGTCTAATCTTTAGGGGTTTGGTCCCGGTTTTGATTGCGGGGTCTGCTAGAGCTTCTCATGATGAGTCCACTGAAGAAGCTATTGAATTTGCTTTGCAACATGCTAAAGATAAAGGACTATGCAAGAATGGTGATTCTGTTGTGGCTCTACATCGTGTTGGAACCGCGTCTATAATCAAGATCGTGACAGTTAAGTGATTCTTATGCTATATTGATATTGTCGATTTTTGCCCTTTCAATGGCGCACATTGGTAAACTAAAGTTGATTTTGGATGAATTGTATTTGTTATGAGAAACTACATAACGCGTAATGCATTTTTGTCGCGAGTTTGAATAATTGACATTACTTTGTGTTTTTTGGAACATGATTTGTGCATTATAGTGTGTAATATTTGAGAATATCAACTCTTAGCGGTCCAGTCTTTGATCTGATTCTTAATTTGTTAGCATATTATACACAAACTGCTTCGCGTAGGGCCTTAACACAACAATCGCGATCCTCAACCACGCAATGAGAAAGAATGGACGTGATCCATTACTTGAAGTTTAATAAACCAACCATATAACATATACACAATACCAATCAATAACTACCAACAATGAGATGCATATACGGTCGCACGATGAGAGATAGGACAATAAGAGACGGAGATACAGAGAGAAGCCCGATATGCCACTCGTTGTTTAGATATCAAGTCAAAACCACTCATGTTGACTTGATATCTCCAACTTAGAAGAGATTTCAATGACTGTCTTCTTGATGATTAGTTTCGTGGGCCCGGGTTGATGACCCTGAGCCTCCAGAAGCTGATCTCGTCACCAAACTTGAGTTGGAATTATCATAACCCGATGTCGATGATAACAAACTACCAAAAGGCCAAGGAAAAGATGTTGATAATTGTATATCTTCATCATTCATTGCGTTTCTTGATTCGTCTACAACCCGGTTTGGATTTCTAGAATTGCCCCTAGACCCGTCTTGTTCTCGGTTGATCTTCGATTCGTCAGCCGGCAACTGATACCGGCAAACGGGACAAGAACTGTGAAGCTCCAACCACGGCAAGATACATTCACCATGAAACCGGTGTTTACAAGGCATCTCTCGAGCTTCGGTTCCAGCTTCAAATTCTTCCAAACAAACAGAACATGGAATCGAGTTTTCTTCAATTATGACAGTCGGCATTGCCTCAACCGCCTCCTTTTGGGCGGGTGGTGTCCCATATCGGTTCGGGTCATTTTCGGCTAAATGCTGAAGGAGTTGTTCTAAACCGGGCCCCACGAAATAATCACCAAACGATCCAAACACATGGTTTTGGGACATATTGCTCGGATCAGCTGGATTACCACCACCATTGCCACTGCGAACGATGATAGTTCCGTTCAACCGATTGATAAGAATAACACTTTCTCGTTCCCGTTCCCGTTCATGTCCGATGTCTCCTCCGTCCTCGTTATTCTCCGATTCGGATACCATTCCGGCCTGAATACCCTGAAGAAGGCGAAGAATGGCAAGGGAGCTTCTCCTCCACCTTAAATATTC
The DNA here is from genome assembly GCA_030545235.1 of Helianthus tuberosus. Lineage (NCBI taxonomy): Eukaryota > Viridiplantae > Streptophyta > Magnoliopsida > Asterales > Asteraceae > Helianthus > Helianthus tuberosus. The sequence continues at coordinate 97,671,336 of CM060433.1, read as the reverse complement.
GAGCTCGGGGTCCAACTCCGACTCTCCTCCTTCACGGCGGTTGTGGGGCCCACTGCGGTTTTCTTGCTCATTTTCCTCATTAAATCCCTGCTGTCTAAATCTATGGTGGTGGTGTGGGGTGTTCATCATATCAAGCAAGATAGGAGCCCACAATGAGATACCATATTCGGAGTCCGAACCACCACCGCCTGCGTGGCGGTGATCCGCCATTGGGCTGTCCATTTCCTCCACAAATCCGCCTTGACATAACGAACATTTGATTGGTTCGACATCCATGACAGGATTAACAACTCTTGAACATTCATGGCACCAATATCTTGTTGCTTCTCTCTCTTCCTCCATGTCTCTCTCTCTCTCTATCTCTATCTCTCTCTTTCACTTAAGATTTCTGCAATTATTGAATCAAGAAACAACCATTAGAAATCTTGAAATTCATAATCCACCAATACCCACAAACCAGAACCCCAAAATTCTACATGATAAGCTACTAAATTACACAAAATTCATCAATTTACAACCAAAAAAACCCTTGTTAAGGCATGGAAAATCTTGAAAATATACTAATCTTGAAATCATAATCTACCAATACCCACAAACTAAAACCCTAAAATTCTTCATCATAAGCTGCTAATTCACAAAATCATCAATTAACAACAAAAACCCTTGTTAAGACATGAGACATCTTGAAAATATAGCAATCTTGAAATCATAATCCACGAATACCCACAAACAAGAACCCTAAAATTCTCCATCATAAACAGTTAAATTAAATTACATATAAATCATTAACTAACAACAAAAACCCTTGTTAAGACATGAAATTGAATGGTAACTAACATAAATGATGATAGATCAAAAATCACATAACCCAAGAATCATCAATGATTATCGCTTTATACTGAGAAATCTTGAACAGAGCATCTAACCTGGTTCTGAACCAAGAAATTAGCTTTCTTTTTAAATAAAGTTGAGATTTTTAACATACCACAAGCTCATATATGCAAATGGGTAGCCGTAAATGTGAGAAAAATTACAGAATTTATGTCGAAGAGTCTAGAGGGCATGCGACAAAATTGAATTGAAATTTCAAGATTCTGGAAACAGTAAATTTTTTAAAAGATTTAAAGGAAGAAGAAGAAGAAGAAGAGGGTTACCGAAAACAGCAAGGAAAAGAGGGAGATGAATTTGGATTTGGATTTGTTATCCAAATCTTGAAAATTTGAAGTTTTTTTGGGGGGGGAGATTGAAAAGGGTGATAAAAGAATTTGTGGGGTCATGTTTGATTGGTTAATTTCCCAGGGTTTCATCATTATTAGTTGCTGGAGCATTTGTTGGTTAGTAACGGGTTGAAGGTCTCAAATAAACCGGCTAAATTGGAGAACATTATCAGCGAGATAAGACTATCCACATCAAGGATGTTTGTAGGTGACATGGAGGGTGTTCATTCCTATGTGGAGGGCATTTGTGAGAGGGATGGATTAGTGGGTGTTGTAGAGGATGACATGGAGGGTGTTCATTCTTCACAATTCTTGGGGAAGAATGGTGAAGAATGGCCTAATGGTGGGTCCTTTCTTTTTTTTTATAAGGTTGTTTGTGGGAAGGATATATATGTTATTGTTGTGGGTAAAAAGTGTTTGTGGGAAGAATAAGTGAAAAGCTGATGTGGCATGCTGATTAGGCTGTTTGTAGAAAGGATAGCCTTTCACTGATGCGGATAGTCTAAAGACGTTAAATTTCTTGTGGTTTTCAAATGGGTCGAAACATAAAGAGGTTGATTGGGATAGTTGGTGTAAATTTGTTTTGATGTAATTATTGTTTGTTTGTGTTGTCCGTTGCCGGCCTGGTTTCTGATTGGTTTATTACGAAGTTAACTTTTCATAAAAAAAAAAGATTCATCATTGAAGTGAATTTGCTTTCAGCTCCAAAACACAAAGGATGTTGTAATAATTGGTACTGCGTATCGAACAATATTGGTACCGAGCCGGTTTTGGTATCTAACCATATCGTACCGATCGAATTTTGGTACCATTCAGTATCCATTTTTACGTTTTTTAAGATCAGTACTTTTGGTATCGTACGATACAGTATTTTACCCACTTTTAACCTTCAAATAGCGTACCGTACCAAGCACTTTTTCGGCACCGGTACCCATTTTTGACAATTTTAGAGATAAGTGGTTTCAGTATTGGTATCGAGCTCATCTCAAATGTTGTGTCTAAATTTAGGGACAGTTTATTCCTTGATTAGATGGAAATAGGAGGTTTTAAAAATAGTAGCCCAGTCATCTGGATCATCCTTATTGTTGCCCATCTCATAGTAAAAAAACAGCTCTAGAAAAAGTCATCTCTCCCTTCCCGTCTCACATAGCCACTTTTGCGGTTTTGCACAAAATTCTTCATCCTTCCTCTCTCATCCATATTCCATATCATGCCATCTCTTTTATGCGAGATAAAAGTCGTTTGAAACACTATATCGTAAATGCTCTAGTAATGTAGCATTTATATTTGCCAAGTGTTTATTCAGAATAAAATGAAAATTGGACGATCAATGTGTTTTGCCAAAGACTAATTGAATAAAGACTGATAATTCATATTTTATGCTGTTTTAGTACTTGAATCACACGTGTAAATTAAACAAAAAGATATTCGAACTCGTAAAATTTGATAATAATGTACATTGTTAGTCCTGAATCAATCCTTTAATGATGATGAACCTGTGTAGCCAGCCAATAAACAAAAGGAAAAGCCCAGTTATAGAAAAAGGTTACTTCTTACTTCTCATGAAGCTACAGCCAGTTCTAAGTTCCAGTTGCAGCATCCGGCCCAAATGAAACAGAGAAAAGCCTGAATTACACATCGCTTAAACAACGAATAACTAAAACATCACTTAAAGCCCGAATAACTCCCAATGTTCTAGTTCGGTCCCAAACTCATGGTCCGATTTTTCACAACACATCAAAAAAAAAAAACTATCAACTTTTATAGAAGTCTTGAACAACGGCTGAATCATTTCTTTAAGTCTGCCATTGTTACACATTACTACAAGCTCATAAACCCATCAGTAACACACACCATCTACCTTTGCCTATCCTGCAAAAATAGCACAAGCCTGCCCTGGGCAACTATACAGAGCTTGTAAATTTTGAATAAACAAATTATCATCCATTTCTAAAGGTCGTCTTCATGCAAACATATGTCTCGTGTATTATCTCATTATCATAATACCGCACTTCGATAACTCCCAAGCCTGCCTTCTGCACTCGTTTCCTACATGACACACGAGCGGTACTTCAATGAGTCAACAAATATCTTTCCATGAGTCGAGCCAACCAACTTTTTCAAGAGTCAAACTTCGAGTCAAACAAATTCAGGGTAACTTAGCTTAAATAATCAAGCAAGTATGAAAACCAAAGTCGAAACTTACATGTATAGTCTGGAAAGATCCGCTCAGAGACGGTTTCAACAAAGGAGCATCGGGTATAGACCTATCCGGGCTACTGAAATGATTTTCACCCTACAAACAGAATATATTTTTGCAAGCTCATTCAACTCAAAAGGCACAAACACATATATAAATTATTTATGCATAGTGAAGATCTTCATTTTGTCGAATATTAGTGTATAAAATATTCACAACCGTGAAACATATCGAAAGTGGTAAAATTATTCACTCCGAGTTTTGACACTACATTTTGAATAAACATGTATCTATCTCTTAGTGAAGACATTCATACTAATACACTAAAATATAAATCTTTTTAAGTCAAAGAGTCAAATGTCATTTTTGTCCCTAAGGTTTGGTCTGCGATTTTCGTCCAAAGGTTTGTTTTTATGCATCTGGATCCAAAAAGTTTAAAATCTTGCCGTTTCCATCCGGCTTGTTAGCTCCATCCATTTTTCTCCGTTAAGGCAGGGGTATTTTCGTCTTTTTTTGAACTTAAAGAGCAATTCGGTCTTTTTCACTTTATGTACACGCATTTAGCATAATGTACAAGTACTTAAACAAGACGGAAATACCCTTAAGTTAACAAAAAAGACGAAAATACCCCAGACTTAACAGAGAAAAATGGATGGAGTTAACGAGCTGGATGAAAAGAGCAAGATTTCAAACCTTTTGGACCCAGATGCGGAAAAACAAACCTTTGGCCGAAAGTCGCAAAACTGGCCAAACCTCAGGGACGAAAATGGCATTTTACTCTAAGTCAAATATGCATGATATTATACTTTGGCCTTTGGGCAACTTTCGACTTGTTAGACCGTTTGACCAGCTTCCTTTTGAAGCTTTTATTTTTTAAGGGTGGCCCGTTGGAGATAAAATCAACACACTAATAAGAAAATGAACTAAATTTGTCACCACCTCTAGCAAATCATACCAAAGATACATCATACCTCACGTAAAAATCCTTCATCTTGATTATCTGAAAAAAGAGACGAGTAGTAGACCGGGTCATATATAGAACCTCCTAAACCATCTTCAGGACCAAAATTAGGTCTAATGAAAGCAGGGGTGGCGGGATTTATAAAACTGTTCCTCAAATCCTGGTCGCCATCTTGGGGGCACGAACTATCTACTTGTGAAGACCCTAACCTATACATTTGTATCCATAACAGTGAAGATGATGACCTCACCGAGAGCCCAATAATTTGCATTAGTAGAGTGAGTTTTACTGAAAATACAGCAAACTTTCCATAAATCCCAGAGGACATGTGCCTGCATTGACAATGGGGATTTAGAACCTCAAGATATTAAGTCTAAATGACCATGATGCAGAGTGGCATGTGTTAAGAGTTAACAGAAAAAATTAACTTAGGGCAAAAGGACACCGCCTAATGAGAAACAGTAACATAAAATTCATTACACATGACCCTCTATAATTATGTGCACTTTGTTTAAACTATATTGTTACAAACAAGGGCTGAACTTGTTGCAGACAAAGTATATAAATTGACTGAAAGAAACAGTAAATGAGAAAACTAACCAGATTTCGTGACCAAAAAGGATGAACCACAAAATGTCTAATAAAATTGCCGAAAACAAAAGAACAGCATAGGTTCTCCCAAGTCTCTGGCTACTATTCTCAATAGCAACTAATGCAAACAAGGCAATCCCAAGGTTAACCACACAAACTCCAGTGTATAATGCTCCCAATGATCCAATCAAAGCACAACCAATCTTCAAACATCAACACAGCTTCCATTAATCAACAATTTAACATTAACTACACTATTTGAATCTAAATAGCACATAAACATATCATTATATCACAACATTTGCACCATCACAAATCCATCCATCAACACATTAGGGCTCCACCTCGCACACTCACACAATCACAATCACAATCACACATACATAATACAAAACATTCATATACACACACAAACATATTGCACTTGAAAATATCAAACATATTGCTAAATCACAACATTTGCGCTAACAAAAATCCACACAATCACACATACATACAAAACATTCATATACACACAACCATACACACACAAACAGATACAAAAAAGAATCAGAAAATAACAATTAAATGTAAATTCGAATCCGAATCACACATAAACCGATCAAACACATCATTAAATCACAACATTTGCACCAACACAAATGTCACAATAACATTTCTATAGCTGACCACTACTATAACATACACAAATAAATAAACAACAATTATTCAGCCCTAGAAATACAATCATGACAGCAAATCTATCAATCAATTCGCTAGGGCTCCACACTCACACAATCAAACAATCACACACACATACAAAACATTCATATACTGATATACATACAACTAGATAGAAAAGCAGGAAATCATACTTGAATGTGAATTAGAACCACAGCAACGGATTGAATCTTGTCGTAATCACGGAGCCATGTCTGTATCTGAATGTTCAATTCAGAACAAAGCATCATATAACAAACAAACACACGAATATTGAATTAACCGATCAAAATTGATAGAGTCATCGATTCCGGAAGAAGAACTACATTGATTTACGCATACGAATTGAACGAGAGGATGTGATGTGAGATTCTTAATTGAATCACTGTGTGTTTATGGTGTATGTGTGTGAAAATCGAGCAGTGACGGAGAAGATGAACGGTGAGAATATGAAACTTAACTACCGGCCACCGGCACTGGTCACCGGGAAGAACTCGATGGCTTGTTTTCCATTGTTTTGCTTTTATTTCGCTACTTTATGTTTTTCACCCTTGCTGTATCAACAAATGACTTACAACTCCTTTAACTTTTCTTTTCTTTTCTTTTGTTTATGGTGTCTTTTCAATGTTGGGATTACAAGTTCACCATATAAAAGTGGACAACCATCGCTAGTGCTTTAGTGGCGGTCATCGGTATTTAAGTTTTATATGTGGTGGGCTTGGATGAGTTTTTTTCTTCAGGTTTCGAGTTTGAATCTGGGTGATAGGGGTTTCTCATTAAGGGTTTTAAATTGTGGATCAATTTTGCGAGGGGACTCTCTAACGTGGACCCGGTTAAGACAATGTATGCTAGACCTCCTGATATTTGCGAGTAATTCACACCTTTCAATATATATAGGACAAAGATCCGTTAGGAACCACCCCTTATTGCGAGAACCAATTTGAACACAACCAAAAATACCTAAAAATAGCTAAAAAAACAAAAAAAAATATTTTTTATAAAAAAATCGCTACTTTTAGTAGGCAAAAAAAAATTTGCTACTAAAAGTAGCGATTTTAACTTAAAAAATATTTAAAAAAATTTGTGTGTTTTTTTTATTTTTTTAGGTTTTTTGGGGGTTTAGTTTTTAGCATTTTAGCTTGGGGTGGGGGGGTTAGGTTTTTTTTTTATTTTTTTGAGGGTTTTAGTTTTTAGCATTTAGCTTGGGGGTTTAGGTTTTTGTGTGTGTGGGGGGGGGGGGGTTAGGTTTTTTTAGCTATTTTAGGTTGTGTTCACATTGGTTCTCGCAATAAAGGTGGTTCTCGCATGAACCTTACCCTATATATATATATATATATATATAGGGAGAAGATCATGCGAGAACCACCTCTTATTGTGAGAACCGCGAGAACCAATGTGAACACACCAAAATGCCTAAAAATAGCTAAAAATCACACAAAAAATTTTTTTTTTAATTTTTTAATATTTAAAAAAAATCGCTACTTTTCGAAGCCAAAAAAAAATTTTAATTTTTTTTTTTGCTTCGAAAAGTAGCGATTTTAACATAAAAAATTCAAAAAAAAAATTTTAGATTTTTTTTTTATTTTTTAGATATTTTTAGGTTTTTTGGGGGTTTAGTTTTTAGCATTTTAGCTTGGGGGGTTTAGGTTTTTGGGGGGTGGGGGGGGGGGGTGTTTAGGTTTTTTTTTGGGGGGGGGGGGGTGGGGTTAGGTTTTTTTTAGCATTTAGCTTGGGGGGTGGTGGGGGGGTTTAGGTTTTTTGGGGGTGGGGGTTAGGTTTTTTTAGGTTGTGTTCACATTGGTTCTCAAGGTTCTCACAATAAGGGTGGTTCTCGCATGAGCCCCTCCCTATATATATATATATATATATATATATATATATATATATATATATATATATAAGTGGACCATTGACCATTAGTACTTTTGTTTTGATAAGGAAAAAAATACGAAAATAGTTTTTTTTAAATCCGTAATTTTGGATTACTGGCGTATCACTAGAGTATCATCATGTCATCAGCGGAATCATTCGATCATATCCATCTTCACTAGGCAGTAATGCATATATACCAATTTAGGAGGAAGCCTAGTAAATCTAAGAAAAACCCCTTGTGGGAATCGAACTCAGGATCTATTAGTCTCTAAGCCTTATCTCAACCCCAAAATACCACTAGGCTATAATGTCATGGACAAAAATATGAAAAAAATAGTAATCATAATTTTTCTAATATAAAGATTCTTATTCACCCTTCACCAAAGTATGCACTTATATTTTCATTAATCAGAAACTGTCATATCAGCTCTGTCAGTTAAGACGGTTATGATTTAGTCTATACTTTTTATCTAGACGGTTAGGATGACCAGTATTTAGCCTATATTTATATGAGGTTGCTAGACGACATCATAGGTGAGACGGCTAAACCTACATTTTTACTAAGGGACTAGATAGCTAAGCCCCGTTTTTTATGAGACTTGAAAGAAAAGTTTTACTTTTACTTTTAATATATTTTTATTAAAGTGATTTCCACGTTATAAGAGTTACATAAATTTCAATCTTGTTTTTTCTTAAATTATAAATGATTACAACTCTTTGTTAAATGATTGTATTTTGAAAACTTTAAAATATTATGTTTTGTTCAATTATAAGGTATTAGGAATTAGGAATGTTACTAAATCGTTTATCGACAACGTATTCTCTATTGTTTCAGCTTTGTGTACGTTATTGTTTATTAAATTGGTTAACTTACAGAGTCAAGATAGGTCCATAGTATGACCATGCATAACATGTGCTCTCTTTATACATTTTTCATAAAATTTAAAATAAAAGTTAATATGTTTTGAGTTTAAAATCTCTGTGTTTACTTGGTTTTTTTCTAAGTGTATATGATGTAGGAATGAGCATTTGGTATCGGGTACCAGTCTGAACCGGTATCGTACCGGGTACATTCGGTACCGGTTTCTATTTTTCCCCTTTTTCGGTACCGGTATTTACGGGTAAAACACCGGTAAGTACCGGTACCACTTTTCCCCATTTTTCGGTACCGGTACCACTTTTTTCCGTTTTTCGGTACCGGTATTTTCGGTACCGAACGGGTACCATAATATGATGTGTGGTTCCATGTGAAGCTTATTATGCGATTCATTTGGTGTGCGTCGGTTCAATTTTCTTTCAAAAACAAATACAATACATCCTTTTTCGTAACGAAATTTGTATTTTCGAAACTAGTGCCTTGTAATCAAAAAGCATTTCGAGTTAGATATTAGTGACGAGATGTTGAGCTTTGTAGATAGGTTTTAAAAAGCAATTAAACGCAACAGAAGTAAAAAACACAAAACGATCTTGAAATTCTTTTATAATCCCTCACCAACGACCCAAATGCATGACTTTTAAGAAAACACAAAGAAAAACACATAGGGTTTTTAGTGCTTACAACTTTTAAAGCGTGTTAGTAAACTCATGGATGGTAAGTTTCAAACTCCAATAGGTATTGGCCAACCAACCAGAAAGAGAAACAATACGTGTAAAACTATAACACTTTCATTGTGTTTGGGAGGAGAATCAATTGTTTGGGAGTATTCTACTTCCAAAAATAAACCACAAACTAACACATGCAAATGTATGTGGTTTTTCTAGAAAAGCAAAAGAATAGTCTTCTAAGCCTTGCTCAACACTGAACAAAGGGTGCATGTGGCAAGAAAGAAGGCCATCTGGCTTAGGGGTGTTTTAAACTATCCGTATCCGAAATACGATCCGCATTATCCGAATCTGAAATATCTGAGATATCCGAAATTTCGGATATTCGAAATTCGCATATCCGAATTTTCGGATTCGGATAGTGATTTTAAATATTTTCGGATATTTCGGATAAAAATTTAATTTTTATTTTTTTCGGATATCCGAAAATATCCAAAATACCCGAAAAATATCCGAAATATCCGATAAATATCCAAAAATTTATATTCGAATATCCGAAACTATCCGAAATATCCGGTTCCAAATATTAAAAAATAATAAAAAATTAAAAATTAAATAAAAAATGGATATTCGGATATCTGATTCACTATCCGATCGGATTCGGATAGTGAAATCTGGTATCCGAAAAATTTGGATATTCGGTTTTGAACACCCCTACCTAAAGGGACGGTTAAAAGCGCTAAACGAGCAAAAACCGCAACAGGAGTGAGGGACAGAACTACATTTGATTTCTTCTTCAGTCGTATAGCGGGAACACCACCAATGCCCGAATCACTAGTACTAGAAGTAATCCCAGGTGAAAGTTGGCTGCTGGTGTCGAGTTGAGAACCCGTGGGTGAACTGGGTTTAGGAGGAATTGTCGATTAACTCAATTGAAACAGTGGGTTCCCACTTAAAACAAGTTTCATGGAGGTATTGTACTTAAGCTGAGGAAGGGAAAAATTATTGGTGCTCAAATCCAACCCTTTTTGTAACTGGTTTAATACGTTGGGATCTGTTGTGTTGAAAACGAGTGAAATTAGGAAGGCGTAGATGAGTGTTATGGTCAAAATTTAGGGCGAATGTGTGGCGGTGGTAATCTACCATTAATGTAGAAGGTGTACCCGCTGCTGCGGAAATGAGGAGAGAAGTGATATGAAAGTCTCACGGGAAGGATGGAATTGTTACCGATCAAATTGGTAGAGAAAGAGGCTAACTGAAGGTGCCGAGGTTGAATGTGATGTATAAAGTTGGTAAAGAAAGAGGCTAATTGAAGGTGATGAATGCTACGTATCAAAGTGGTGAAGAAAGTAGGGGTGTTCAAAACTATCTGTATCCGAAAATCCGATCTGAATTATTCGATATCCGAATGCGAAATATCCGAAAATTTTCGGATATCCGAATTTTCGGATTTAGATTCGGATAGTGATTTTAAAAAATTTCGGATATTTCGAATATCCGAAATATCCGAAAATTATCCGAAAATTTAATTTTTATTTTTTTTCGGATATCCGAAGTATCCGATAAATATTCGAAAATTTATATTCGGATATCCGAAACTATCCGAAATATCTAATTCCAAATATTAAAAAATAATAAAAAATTAAAATTAAATAAAAAAATGGATATTCGGATATCCGATCGGGTATCCGAAATTTCGGATATTCGAAATTTTGGATACGGATTCGGATAGTGAAATCTGGTATTCATCCGAAATTTGGATACCCGGTTTTGAACACCCCCGGCCCATCTTAATGCAAGTTTTCCTTACCTAAAATACTAGCTATATTTCATATATTAATTATAACATGTATAAGAATCTTTTATTTAAACTCATCTAACCAGTGGCGGATCCAGAAATTTTTTCCACTGGGTTCACTTTTCTAGATGCTCCAATTTCATATGACCGAACATAATAAATTTCGGGTCAGTTCGACAATTCGGATCGGGTAAGGCTCATCACATAATAAAAGTACGATACAATAATAAAAAGAACATTGTCATTAGAAATTTAAAAACACGTAATATAAAATACGGTTGTCTTTACAGATAAAAAAACTACCTAAAGTTGATCACTACGAGTAGGGGTGCAAACGAGCCAAGCCGAGCCCGAGCTCGGCCAGGCTCGAGCTCGATTAACTTATGAGAGCTCGGGCTCGAGCTCGGCTCGATTCGAGCTTTGTTTTCAAAGCTCGAGCTCGGCTCGTTTGTATTTTATCAAGCTTGAGCTCGGCTCGGGCTCGTTTATTATCTATTAATTAATATATTAAATAAAAATAATATAAATAATAGACTTTTTAGGCTTGCGAGCTCGATAAGTAAAGCTAGGGCTCGGGCTCATTTACTAAATAAGCTTATTTTTAGGTTCGAGGTCGTCTTAACAAGTTTAAATAAGCTCGGCTCGACTCGGCTCGTTTACACTAAGGCTCGATAAGGGTCGACGAGCCTAACGAGCTTCACATGTGAGGCTCGAGCTCGGGCTCGATAAACAAACGAGCTTTGTTTTGGGCCTCAAGCTCGGCTCGGGCTCGATAAGGCTCGGCTCGTTTCGAGCTTTTTCTCGAGCCGATCTCGAGTAGCTCGCGAGCCGCTCGGCTCGTTTGCACCCCTACCTACGAGTTTTCATCTTTTGAAAACGTTGCATTACTCTCTACAATCCCTACGAGTTTTCATCTTTTGATTACCCTCTACTAATATGGGTTCATTAAATTAAAGGGTGATTTACACATAACCCCTTCCTAAGACCATTAATTTGTCACACCCCTTTCTGCGGCGGAAGCACGAGGTGTGATCATGAAAGGTTATCATTGCATACGAAAGGTAAACATATTACATGCTCGTAAAAATAACATCAAATACCAAACATTCCATAATTTGAAAACATAGGTTTAGCGTTTACATCGCGAGATAGCATAAAACATTGTCTTAAGAAGTTTGCAATTTTACTTAAAGATAAACATAAGCGACATCCACAAGCATGAGTAAGACCGCGCGCACATCCACCTTTAGTTACCTGAAATACATGTGAGTTTTGGAAAAACGTCAACATAATGTTGGTGTGAATTCATGCAGTTCTTGTATTAAACGTTTGTACACTTGTATGAAAAACATGGTATGTATCTTGTATTAGTCACGTATTCTTGTATAAATCATGTATTTCTGTATGTATCAAGTGTTAATGGGTTGCAAAGCCATTAACATGTGACACGACATAGGAAGTCACCAAACCATAGGCATTTTTCTAGTAGTCGATTCACGACTGAGACACAAAAACACTACTCGGTACTAGTTGTCACCAAGAGTGGGGTTGCCCTGAAACCCATTAGATCTAACATTTTGTTCTGCGGTCTAAGTATGTACACGATTAATGATGCTTATGGTACCCTATTCGTGACACGATTTCTCGTATCATTTCTCAAAACGCATCATACTTGGTACTAGTTATCACCAAGAGGGCCTCTTGTTTTTGTATCATACCATTTATAAATATTGTCGTATTTGTAACATGTATTTCACCCCCGAAGTTATAAAACTGAAAACAGTTAAAAGAAAAGGGGGAGCATGAACTCACAACTTTGCATTCCTCGCGTCGTAAACTTCACCGGATTTGCTTATAATGCGTCGTGACCTAAACGTGTTTTATTATCGTCAGTCACTAGACTTGTTTCGTACAAGCACAAGTCACTATCTTTTGTATTTGTATTTGTATTGTTGTGTTAAAAATATTTTATATTTTTAACTAAGTATCTTACTTATATTATTTTCTCAAAAATTAATATAAGTATATTGTGTTTTGCACTCGAATTATGTATCTTGTATGTGTATCTTTGTGTTTTTACTTCTCAAGAGTATTTAGTGTATTTTCAAGTCCTAATACACTAGCACGTATGACACATACTACATATACTTAGCACAAAGTTTGGTGATCAAATAATATATATATTTTTCTCAAAAGTATACATACTTAATATAAATTTTAATCTTGAAGAAATCATCATTTCTTATCACCAAAAATTAGGGAAACCTTGGTAATAATTATAGATACATTTTTAGGGAATAAGTTTCTCAAAAAAAACTGATGTGTGTAAAATGCAACATATAAATTACATCAAATGAGGCATAAAACTAACCCTTTTTAAGTACTAATATTGGAAAAAGAGTGTTTTTGTCTTCCTTTTGTATTTTCAGGATTAAATGAGCTCAAAAACGCAAAAGAAGCAAAAAGACAGCTAAATCCAACATAAATACAAGAAAAGGAATATTAGTGGACTGCCCGACCCCTCAACGGCACCTTCCAAAGCAAAATAGAGAAATCAGAAGGCTGAACACGCCCCGTGCTCAGCCAGCACGGGGCCGTGCCCAAGAAGCAGCAGAAAAGACAAACCTATAGAAGCTTCTATTGCCCACCACAGGGCCGTGCTCAGCGGACACGGGGGCGTGTCGAAAGTACAGCAGGCGCATTTATTGTAATTGCGAATTACAATTAATGAGGAGAGAGATTGTCAGACAGACACGGGGCCGTGTCCAGCGAACACGGGGCCGTGTCCAGCTCTCTGTTCAGCCTATAAATAGGAGTGCTTGGATTCATTTCATCTCATCCCTTGGCACACCACATCTCTCACACTTCATCCACCACCCACCACCATCACAACACCATCATCCACCACCATCATCCATTGTCCATCGTAGAGTGTGTGAGTCGTCTCGGGATCCAAGATTGATCGTAAGAGTTCTTGACAATCAAGGCCATGTTTGCCTAAGTCTCTTACATCACTTGGTGAAGACAAAGTGTCTAGTATAATACTTTTTATTTCTAATCTTTTGCACTTTTTATTTGGTTTTGTATTAATGACTTTAATAACTAGTTACTTATGTTGAAGGTGATCTTTCCTTATCGTTTGTCCGTGGTGTCTTGGCATTATTTTACTGTCTATATAAAATAAAGGATTTTCACCATTCATATCTCCACGGTCTATATGGAGGTATGTTGGCTACCTGGTAGGGGGTTAAGGGAACGGTTTGGTAAAGGTCTTGCCATTGTTCAGCGTTTAGAGGTCCTGCAATGGACCTGGGTCAAATTTAGTAGGACCTCCTTCAATACTTCACGGTATTGGATGGCGGGGGTCCAAACTCTTTGACCCCCTCATAAGTTAACTACTATTAATACTATAACCCGGCTATTTAGGACTGTATCCCTGCTGACTCAGACTACTTAGCCGAGGGTAACGTCACCGCCAAAAGCGGGGCCTACCACAATACTGCATTAATAACTTAATTCATTATCTTCCAATAATCCACCCCTTTAGGATTGTATCCCTGCTGACTCAAACTACTGGGGTGAGGGTAACGTCACCTTCAAAAGAGGGGCCTACTACAATAACTAAGATAATCTCTTAATTATGTGCAAAAGTGCGGAAATAATCAAAGGTTATACTAGATACGAGTCGGAACCAAGTGATTCATCTTGTCTATCTGTTTTTCTTTTATTTTTATTTTCAGCATTTTAGTTAGCTTTTCATTTTCTTAGTTTAAAACTTTTTTTCTAAACTTTTATTTTGATTAGACGTTGAGGATAAACCGGTATTAAAAGCTCTTGTGTCCTTGGACGACCTCGGTATCTTACCAACGCTATACTACACTCAACGATGGGTGCACTTGCCCATATGTGTGTTTAGTGTTAGTGAAATATCGTGTTTTATAAATTTAAAACTTGGCTAAAATAAGTGTTAAAAATGGCTTAAAATATACACCTAATATATATAACACTTCACACGCATCAAAAACTTATATTTTTCTAAATGTCAAAATTTATAAAAATTTTGACAGAGTTTCCCCTAAAAATGGAGGTTTCCCATGTTTTCAAAACATGTGTTTATTTTCTTTTAAATCATCAACAATCAATTTTCAACAACAATCATCAACAACATATACTAATTTCTCTATTTCATGAACTTGAAAATTTATAAAATGTGTAGTAACTTACTAGGGTATTTAGTAAGTCTTGTTACCCTTTAAAGTGTGATTGCTTCTTTAAAAATTCCATTTTTAAAGAATATGATACTTTACAACTTATGTTCATGTTTTCTAAAAATACTTCTTCTTGTATTTTTCTTGTTACATATGTGTATCTTTACTTCATTAACCACCAAAAATAAGGTTTATTTGTTTAAGAACCAAGATTAAGTAAAACTTGTATTTTAAACTTGGTTATTTTGAAAAACCACTCATGGATATTTAGATCTACAAGATTATAACTCATTTTGATCTTTATTTTACAAGAAAACATTTATTTATTCAAGTTCATAGTTTATGTGTGGATGTTTCCATCATCCTACACATCTCTAACTTTCACATCTTGCTAGATCATGTTTTTAATCATGATCTAGCAAGTCCATATGATGATCCATAACATTTCTACTAACAAATAACATTCAACAAGCATTATAACACAAGAATAACATGATTTCATCATCATTTTAACACTACTTCATCACAAGGTTAGTTCATGTTCAAGACCTGCTTATGTTTTTAGTGTTTCTTGTGATTTCATCATTCTTTTAGCTATTAACCATCAAAGACATGAAGAGGATGAAGATCTAAGAAACTTACGACTAGCACAAGGCTAGGGGAGTTCAAGAGTGTAAAAGTGGTGGATAAAAGAAGATGAAGGAGGTCCTTGAGCTTCCGAACACACCAAGCTTGCTTATACACCTTCTAACACACTTGTGTGAGGTTGGAATGTAAAAGACTTGATCGAAAATGGTGGGTGTATGGGGGTTTGGGTTCGGCCGAGAGCTCCCAAGGGGAGTAGAGGAGTTGTGTGTTTTGCTAGTGTGTGTATGAATGAAGTAATGATCATGTGTGTATTCTTATAATTCATTTCAAGGCCTTAACCTTTGTATAATATGTTCTCAATATAGAAGCAAGATCCAATATAGTAATGAAATAAAATCAAGGGTGTGGGGTACATGTCCCCTAACCGGTCATGGGGGGGGGGGGGGGGTGTTGGTTTGATTCCAATTTGTAGTTACAAGTTCTAGTTACCTTTCAAGTGTTAAAAATTAGTGTTAAGTGTGTTATGTTATAATATTGTGTGTTATGATGTTCGGGCATCATAACTAGCTTAGAAAAATAAAAACAATGTATTTAACAATATTTTTGTGTTTCGGGTAATGTCCGGTTGTTCGGTTAAGTACCGGTTCGTTAAAGTGCTAAATTGCACCGTTTAGTGTCTTTTAAGTATTCTTTTGTGACACTTTCAATTCCCGACACTTAGGGAAGTCTTCTGGATGATAAAACGAAATTTATGCATGATATTTATATGTTTACAAGCTGATTTGAGCTGAATTTACTAAAATTATGCACTTAAAGTGCGTTTCTGGTGCTTTTTAGTGCGTAATTTAGCTTCCGTAATGTCTATATGTAAACCCTTGTATGTACTCTTAGGTTTTAATGTATTCTTGTCATTGGACCTACACCTAGGCCTCAATTCTAATGTCTGACTGCTTTCTGCAGAGTTGTTGACATATTGTGTTTTACCGGTGAGTTTACTAGTATTTCTGACGCAACGCTCTTGTTAATGCATAAAGCAATATTTTGTAGTATAAAATGTGCATGAATTCACAAGTATAGTATGTAACCAGACCATGTTGACATTTAAGCACATAATTGCAGTCATTAAATAATGATTAAAGTGTACGGAAATTACCAGTTTGGTGCCAGTTGTCACAGTCTCCCCCCGTTAAAAGAATTTCGTCCCGAAATTCAGGCTGAACCAGCTCTCGCAGGAGTCTTCTTGAACAGGTGGGTATACTTCTCTTTGAACTGGTCTTCACGTTCCCACGTATACTCGGGTCCGTGCCTCGAGTTCCAACGTACTTTGACAAGTTTCACACTGCTCCTCCTGGTCTTGTTGACTTTCCAGTCGGTAACCTCAATAGGTTGTTCTGTAAATCGGAGGGCATCATCAATATGTACTTCATCCGCGGGATGATCACGTTTTCTTGTGTTGGACTCTTCTTGAGGTTGGATACATGAAACGTATCATGTACTCCATTAAGTTCTTCCGGTAACTCCAATTTGTAAGCCACGGTACCAATTCTTTCTAGAATCTTGAATGGTCCGATGTATCGTGGGTTCAGCTTCCCACGTTTTCCGAATCTGACTACGCCCTTCCAAGGTGAGACCTTTAACAACACTTTGTCTCCAACCTCGAATTCCAATGGTTTTCATCTTTGATCAGCGTAGCTCTTCTGTCGATCTCGAGCCGCCTTAATGCGCTCTCGGATCTGCATAATCTTGTCGGTTGTCTCTTGTACAAGTTCAGGACCGACCATTCGTTTGTCTCCAGCGTCTGCCCAACATAAGGGCGATCGGCACGGCCATACAGAGCTTCGAACGGTGCGGCTTTTATGCTCATATGATAACTGTTATTGTAGGAAAACTCAACTAAAGGTAGATGAGTATCCCAGCTGCCGCCTAGGTCAATGACACATGCGCGAAGCATATCTTCTAACGTTTGTTGTCACACCCCGATATTTCCACGTATTACCGGTGGACCCGGTGGGGAGTATGGTGACGTAGTTGATATCATCATAGTCAAACAACACAATTTAAATGCACAACGGAAGTCTTGAAATATAAAATATTATTACAAACACAAATGTCTGATAATATAAAAGTATTCCGTACAGACTAGCTTGTAATAATCCACAGGCGGATTAAATCAACAAAAGAATTATCAGACTAATGGCTTATGTGAAGGAGTTGCAAAGTCCTCAACTAACAAGTCCTGAGCAGCTTCCAGCCTATTACGTACTTGTACCTGTCACTTAGACTTTGGAAAATACGTCAGTTTTCACTGGTAAATACACTCAACCGACTCATTTAAAAATGTTTATGAAAATTGGTTTAGGTGCACAAGGCACGAAAATATTTTGACACTTTGATTAAAATGCACAAGGCAAAATTAATCTTTTATACTTGGGACAAACTATATCTCATGTTATCAGTTTTACATAACTTGCTCTACATACGGGGCCCGGTTCTATGCCGGTTCAAGATTAACCGACACACCACTTATTCCCTTATTGGGAATCCCATATTGGGTATAATTAATTAATAAGCATATTGCATCTGTCAGGTGTATGCCTACACCCCGTGCTTAGGTCGTGGCCATTGCAATTAATGAGTCAAGGATATCCAGGACACGGTCGCATTAACCCCCAATGTTTCAGTCAAGCAATACGAATTAAAACAGGTTATTTGGATTTCCCGACTGATTTGTCTTTGAATCCCATACCTGACCATGCGGTATTTATATTACCGTATCCCAAGCCCGTATAAGGGAAAATAGGTTAAGAGTATTTACCTGAGCTAGCTCCTGTCTTAAATAGCTAGAATTATAATAACTCAGCCGTATTCACTTAAGTAAGCGTAGGTACAATTTACTGGAAGGCTCTAGTCTGGAATGATGGTATAAATAACCAATTAGAATACTAACGGGTCTTAATTATGTCATAGACTTAGACCGACTAGTTTTTAAACAGGAAAACGGTTCAAACGCATGATAAAGCGAAGACCGGTTTAGAATGTGGTTTTGACCCGACAAGCTTGTATGATTGTTTAATATGGGTAACTTAAACACATTCTTGATTTTGAGGTGAAAACGATATGGTTTGACCCGTTTCGGCTATTATATGCAAACTAGTTACATAAGTCGATCCGAACGCGAAAAGTGCGTAACGGGTAACCAAATGAGTCATATGCAGGTTTCCTAAGTGAATATGCCTTAAATATGTTGTGACATCAGTAAGATATCTTCTATTATGCCCAAAACGGATTTAAACTCAGTTTACGCCCCGTAGGGGTATTTTGGTCATTTTAAAGGTTATGAAAGAGTTTAAATATTAACCTGAGTTACAGGTCTGATATAATTAGTAAAAACACTTAATTTAATAAGTTATAACAGTAGGGTAATACACATATGTGAAATTTATCTTTTAAAACCAAACTATGCACCTTAGGGGCATTTTGGTAATTTCACTTAGGCTAAAAAGGTCAAAACTGGAAATCTGGGTTTAAAACTTCTACTTACTGTTAATATATAAGTATTTACTGAAAATATCAGTAGGTATCAAACCTTATATGTTTAAAATAGTTTTAGTACATATTATGCGTTAAAAACGCTTAAAAAGGCGATTTGGAGCCATTTCCGGGTTTTCAAAGGAAAGCTGATATTTTTATTATTCCAGAAGGCTCAAAATATTTTATTTATCATATTAGATCAGTAGAAAAAGGTTTGGGGGCAAAAGGATTTGTAAAACTCATTTTATAGCCCGAAAGGGCAAAACCGGCAATACCGAAATAAGCTTAGAACTCTATGTTATGCTCAGACTTAAAATAAATAAAAATCTTCAAAAATCCCAAAATATTATATTATATCAGTGGGTAAAAATTTTGGTATCAAAGATTGGGTTTAGATAGGCTATACGCTAATTACGCCGTTTAATTAATAAAAAGCGTTCTAATTACGCTATTGAGCATAACTCTTAATCTAGACCTCAAACTGATGTCAAACTTTAGGGACAAGTCTATAAATCAGTAATGAAGGTTTCTAGTCTTTTATATTTTCAAAAATCACGTTTTAAGGTCATAGTAGTCAACATTTAGACATTTAACGGAAATATGCATATGAATCGGATAACTAATGAACCAAGTTGTATAATCACAGAGGGTTATACGTATATGAAACCTGGTCCTAATAAGGCTCTAAGGCATTTCTAAACATACTTAAACGGGTCAGAACTGAAAGTCAAAGAAGAAGTCAAACTATGCGACTTTCGGTCCCGAACCGAGCCTAAACTGAAAATTGTCGAGTTGAACATGTTTAGACATGTTCTTACATTAATTACCAAGTTATATCAATGAAAAAACAGGTTGTATAGCTTCTACATTGCTAATTATGTGTTTATTTGCAAAATTGCTTCCTGTTGACTTTTTAAGATCAAGTTTGATCCGACAATTGACCTACTTAGAGTGAGAATCAGAGGGTGCCCTTTTAAGGGTTTATTGCCCACATAATTACCAACTCATAGGTACTTTCAATTTGTAATTTGACTGGACAAATTAAGATTAATGACGAAGTCAAACCTTAATTACGACGGTTTGACTTTAAGCAAATAAACTAATCAAAACTGAATTAGGGAAGGTTAAGAATACTTACCAAGGTCCTAAGCACGACTAATGATCACTAGAAAAGGTGCTTGAGCTCCAAAATACTCCAGAAGTGAAGTTGTGAAGTTGCAAGGAATGTGATCAAATGGTGCATCAAAGGATTTCTTATATAGGGACTTCAATCCCACAAGATCATGCCAAACAAAGTCTATGGATGTTATGGGATCATTCCAAGTGTCCCTAGGCCCTCCTAGATCATTAAACAAGTCCCTAGAATCAAGAAATGGTAAAATGAGGCGGTGTAACCGGCTGGAACAGGAAGTTGTGAAGTTGCTGATGTTGGGCATGGCTTACGGACCGTAAGGGTCCCAGCCATACGGTCTGTAAGGACCAGGCCAGCTCACCAGAACTTTTAAAAGTTGACATATTTGGCCCCTGCTCCTCCCAAACTTGATTTTAACACGGTTTCTTGTACTTGTAACCCCCAAACTTGACTTTTAAGGACTCCAAGTCATAAACCAACTTTGTTAAGTCCCCAGTTATTCATACGATCACCGAAAAGTCTTAAATTTCAACGTTGACGCTTTTAACCCCTCGTATACGAATATTGTCATAACTTTCTCATACTTTATCGGAACCTTGTGAAATTTTAATCACTTATTCTAGTGAGCATAATTAATCATTACAAAGCTTCGGGTTTGCAAAAAGGTCACTCAGATGTATACTTTAAACATGTTGACGCATTTAACCCCTGTAGTTTGTAATTCCTTACTTTCTTTCACAATTAGTTTCGTATGATCCATGATTTATCCGTTTAAGGGTATAAACATCATGTGGGGATATTGTGAAGTATATTTATTCATTGCTGACACTCTGAATCCTTTTATACACACAGATTCCTTGTTCGTCAACTTTCGTCCCTCAAAGTCAATTCTTTACATGTTTAAAGTCCGTGACACGTGTCGATATATTATTGGACATGAATTTTCGAGGTGTTACATCCTCACCCCCTTAAAAGAAATCTCGACCTCGAGATTTGCTAAAATGGTGGAAGTACTTTTTGTCGTATAATGGACTTAACTTCTATATCATATCTGGAGCCTTTCCAAGCTCCCAAGTTGACCTCTATAATAGGTACGTGTATCCTTTTTGGAGCTTCTTAACCTGTCGATCCTCAATCAATACAGATTGCTCATCATATTATAAGTTTGCATATCATTATGTGGTAATGCTTCTCAACTTATTGGTGAAACACGTCCTTAAATCATTAGTGTGTTAATGCATTGTGAGCTCCGCCGAGCTCCTTAAATAGGTTTTAGTTTATAAGCTATTTGATCTTGATACATTCGATTTCCTTCGAATGATTCTATATATTCAGAGCTTAACTAGCCTGATAATTTATCAAACTGGCACACCCTTCCTGGGTGATATCCTTTGTTGAACCTTATTCCTTATTAAGGACTTCAGAAGGTTGCGACCTTTATCAATCCTCAATTTTTCTGCTGATTACTGGCAATTTTTAGATGATTACAAATTCGAATGATCTTATTTGTTGTTTCTAGTGCAACTTTCAGATTCTGATAATTGGACTTACCAATCTTTTGTCCAACAATAAATGTTTAACATTTCATCTATACAAGGTCTCCAAAGAAGCAACCTTGATCCTTATATATCAACTATTATGGAAAAGCTTATTTTAAGGTGAGATGGATATTCCAACCGTTGCTTAAAACTAATATTAAGAAATAGTTAATCCTTACAGCTAGTCGAACAAATCGACGATCCTGGGCAGCTAATGGCGATTCTTAATTGTTGCCTAAATAGGGTTGCGGTAATCAATGAATAAGCAAGATGAACCGTCTTTCATATTTACTAAAAATTGGAGTTCTTAGAACTTTGAATTTTGGCTTTATGAAACCTTCTCTAAAAACTTATCGATTTGGCTCTTAGTTCTTCCTATTCCGTTGGTACTAACAGATATAAGGCTTTTACAATAACTGCAGCCCTAAGTGAGATGTTTGTCCTAACATCCACTTGCCTCTCAGGAGGTAAACATGGTAATTCTTATAAAGAAGATAATTATGACACACAGAGATGTCCGTATTCTCAGGCTTTGGTTCATCTATCGATGTCGGTGTCAGATAAATGACACATTCTCTTTACAAATGCAAGGATACCCTAAGTAGAGATACTTATAAGGACATTTTTATATTGGATATCTTCTTTGAATACTACTAGTCGACTTTAGTATAATATGACCATTGGGATATCTCAAGGGTTCCATGCATTAAACCTCCATACTGATCAGGCATGGAAGCAATCTATGGGACACACTAGGATACGCCACTCCTCATATGGCACTTTTATCAAACATAGTTTGGCATTCGCAGGCGATAGAAAACAATGAGAAAATAATAAAATAAAATAAAGAAATATATATTGTCGTACTCTTTTTGGGGAAGAGTACTCCAGATTCTTATGAAAGGATTATCTTTGAGGATGGGAGAGATGGTCATTATAGATTCCATAGGTAAGTTATACGTTATATTTAATATCTGGAGTTCTTATGTGTGACAACTCGAGTTTCCAAGATTCCATCTTCGCACGATCGCACGTTAATTGTTTAGATTGTTTGTTGACACGACTTGTTTGTTTCACAACTGTAGACGTTGTAATATGTTAATTCGTACTGTGATCGATATGTTATATATGTGGTATGCATTATAATTGTAGTGAAGGATAATATTATATTTAGAATTAACATTCTGTTGTTTAATAAAGTCATGCCAAACACCCACTCATGAAAACACCCTACCCATGAAAACACCTCAAGTGTTTTCGTCCACATGAGGCAATGAAATCACCCCAATCTGATAAATGGGCTTTGGCCCAGTTGTGATGTGATAAATATCTGGTTTGATAAATATCTGGTTTGATAAATATCTGATTTGATAAATATCTGTTTAACCTTTATGTGAGCATTATTTGGCAAACCCAAATCACAACTCACACACACTCTCTCTCTCTCTACCCTTGGAACTCGACGGCAGCCCCCTCACGGTTGAAGCCAAACCCTCCTTGTTCGATATCTGGTTAGTGATATACATGTTCAGTTGTTTAAAAAGCTTATCGTATGATTATGGATGTTTAATCATGATGTATGTATATATTTATATATGTGATTATGTGATTGATCATTGTGTGTTTGTTAGATAATTATTATCTATGAACTGTCTGTATATTTGATGTTTTGATCAACAGTGGGTTTATGTTAATGAATGATAAACTGATTAAATTGGGATCCTGGTATCACATGATGTTGGCAAAATATATATTACATATCAATGATTTATTAAATGATTTGTAAATGATTAATTATGTAACTGTAATGTAATGGAATTGCTGGGTTTAAGCTACTGTAAGTGTTGTTGAAGATGATGAATAGTAACGAAAACACCCCCACAATTGTAAACTGGACGAAATCACAAAAGGTGATTTCGGCCCAATGATGGTTTTCGGCCCAATAGTGTTTTCGGCACACATAAGGGATTTCGGCCACATAGTGTTTTCGGCAAAGATAGTTTTCGGCACTTAAGGGATTTCGGCCAAGGTGATTTCGGCTTAGGGGATTTCGGCTCAATAAGGGTTTTCGCCCACTTAGTGATTTCGTCCAAGACTTTTGTACAGCAAACTGGTTATGCGATGTCTGATAACTCTGTTAGTTATAACCTGTTAGTTATAACTCTGTTAGTTTGTAATCTTGTTAAGCATGCAAACTCAGTTAGTTTTGATTCAGTTAGTTGTCAACTCTGTTAATCTTGCAAACTCTGTTAAGTCATTAACCATGTTATGGCTCATTAACTATGCTAAGTCAGTAACTGTATTAGGTATGTTATTGGATAATATGCTATAATAACTGTGAAAGACTGTTATGTGAAACACGAATTGTTCACATGTGATTAACTGTTATGTGATGTATGATTAACTGCCAAACACACTCTGTGATATTACTGTGATGATAGTTACATGTGAAATATTACGAACGTGAACTGATTGAGTATACGTGCACTATAGGACTTGACTGATTTATTGTGAGCACTTAACTTAGCATACCGAGCAAACCAAGGTGAGTTCACACTAGCCAAGGCATGGGATTCCCAGGGGTTGGGAATGGGATTGAATAACTACTCATACAACCATTACTATTAAACTAATTATTACTGTCCTCGGATTGAAGGGCACGTACGTAAAACCTACGTACACGATCATAAGACCATCAACTCTATCATTGGAAGTCCCTCATTTATCGACTTAATCGCCGAGGCCTATGGCGAGCGGGTCATTAGTAAATAGCGCTATTAGGTTTAACAAACCTCACACCGTGTCGTCCGAACGGGCGTGTACTAATGGACTATGGGCAAAGGGTCAATGCTGATAGACATTGACTTAGGGCACCTCTTTTATTGTCGTAGCAGTCGATACGCGTGGTCTAGTAACACATGGGAAGCCCCCACTAATCATCGCACAGATGCCTGGATTGGCCGCGATAAGGATTAATACGATACATGGTTTACAAAACGAACATACGATTTACGAAATGAATACTATAACCAAATAACCAACTGTGAACTCGCTCAACTTTGTTGTTGATTCGTTGCTACATGCCTTGCAGGTCATTAGGTACCCATGGAGCTTGCACAGGGAGGAACGGTCGTTGTGGGACATGGCGATGTGTGCCATGCTTTAATCATTACTTTATTTGATATTTAATACTTGCTATGGGTTTTACAAATTATGCTTCCGCTAAATACTTAACTATGCTTTGGTTTTTGGACACCTTTCATATGGTTGGTTGAATTATGTTTACTTATATGTTTGTTCAATATGATTGGTGGCTTGATCCTGGTCAGTCACGCCTCCAAGCGGTGATACTCCGCGTGTGGATTTTGGGGGTGTGACATTATGAATGTAATCAAAAGTTTGCTAAGCTTATGGTTTACTAAAGGTTTATTATCCCTTGCATTAACGTAAGATACTTAGCAGACACTATCAATGCTAAATGGTAAGGACGTACCTAATGCTATTATTGATATGCACTGTCTCTGGCATTCAACCGGTAGTTCAGGCGTTTCCTTTCTTATCCTTCCCAGACTTAGCTGCTCCTTCCTTGGCAGCCTTAGGGCAATTGGTACTGATGTAGCCCTGTTCGCCACAGCTGAAACAGTTTGCATTCTTTATGTCACTACATTCGTGGGACTGGTGGCCAATTCTTTTACATATGCCACATTGCTTTATCTTTTGGTTTGATCGACACTGTCCCCAATGTCTTCTTTTGCAGGTTTTGCATGTAGGCTTTTTGTTGGAATCCTGTTGGTTATTGTTGAACTCGGATTTGCTCTTCTTAGGATTCTGGGAGTTATCCTCCTCCCTTTGTCTTTTCTCATTAGTTTCATTCTTGATTAACTTTTGTCTCACTATATCTAGAGTGAGAGACAAGGATAGATCTACAGCTGATCTGAAGGTGATTGGCCTTGAAGCCTTAACATTCCCTTTTATTTCGGGTGCCAAACCACCGATGAAACGCGCAATGCGTTTTGGTTCAGGGGTAATTAAATAGGGTACCAATCTAGATAGGGAGTTGAAGTCGGTAACATATTGCTGACAATTTAGGTTCTTCATTGTGAGAGTCAGAAAATCTGTCTCCACCTTTTCCACTTCGTGTTGTGGACAGTAGTTCTCTTTGATAAGGTCCACAAACTTGGACCATCCCATATTGTATAGGGGAATTTTCCCCGTGGACTGCATCATGGCCCTCCACCATGCAAGAGTCTCGCCCTTGAAAGATTGTGAAACAAATTTTACTACGTCCTTATGAGCACAATTGCTGATGTCCACAACAGTTTCCATTTCCTCAAGCCATTCCATGGCATCAATTGCTCCTTTTTTGCCATTGAAATCTCTGGGTTTGCATAAGACGAAGTATTTGTAGGTGCACCCGTCTTCAGTTGAACAGGGCTTATCATAGAGTACTAACTTCTGAGGTTCGCTCTTTTCATCTGAAGAGTGAACGGAGCTCTCCTTACGAGCTGATGTATGTGTTTCCGTATGGACCTTTGAGTGAGTGTCACTCGGTTCCTTTTTGTTCTCAAGGATCTTATCCACAGCTTCACTAATTGCTGCGTCAATCAAGGCCAGAAGAGCAGTGCCATTAACATTTATATTTATATTGGCATCCTTGTTTCTAGCCGCAGTACTGCTGTGTGCTTCGTCGGAATCCACCATTCTGGAACTTTGGTACTAAACACCAATAATAACATATGCTTAGCCACAAACTATTATGGAATCATCGTAATGGATGATTTATAAGCCATGGTATTATTAAACCATAATGGCTGTTAGGTTTTTAACTTCATTATAGTATGTTACTAGAAAGTACGTCAATTATATTTAGCCTAGGTCAAAAAGGACCATCAATTGTGTTTAAGGTTTGGACCAAGTCCATTACCTTTTGACAGGGAATCACAATGTCACAACTGTCCTTGTTATAACGACAATCTTTAGATAGTTGGAAGGCTTGTCACGAAGGACATTAATAGTCATAGGCACGAAGGCCTTGTCACAAAGGACATATAAGATATGGCACTTAAGGAATTAATATATAAGCCGCAATCTTATTTGATCAGAGATCTTAAGGTTCGAACATAGTTCTTCACCTTTGGACAGAGAGTCAAAGACTACAGCCGTCATCTCTTTGGAAGATAATTTATTTTGCCACAAAGGCTAGTCAATGGACATCATTCTGATTAACTGGATGATTGTGAGCTTCAGAGGAGTCAGCCGTGGTGAAGCTTTGAAGGCTACTAACCAAGTAGTAACAATTTGTTTAATTATATAGCGAATTGTCGAACTTGACGATTAAATAGCCATGGTGTAACTCAACCATATAGACCAATAGATAGTATTAAATTTATTTGATTATGCTTGGCTTAGGTTTTTAGATAAACCATCTTTGGCGTTTAAACGGAATATAATCCTTCATATTTATTAGACAGGGGACATAAGTCACGACTGTCAATGTCGTACCGACATTTTATATTGCATAAGGGCTTATCCCAAGGACTTTTTGATGACACAGAGGCCTTGTCACTAGGGAAATTTTAAAACATAATCAATGATTCATTTGGATCGGAAAATTTCATAATTCATTGTCCTGACAAGAAGTTATGAAATAAAACTATCTTTTCATGTATACATCTTTGCCCGTAGGTATACATCCCAATGGATGTTTCGATGTGTTCATCATGTTCGACGTTTATTAGCCATGATTCCACTTGATCATTTACACTAAAAATAAGGGGTTTGGAAAATTCCTGATGACAAGTGTGATTTTATCGCATCACCTATTGTCAGGAGTGTTAACATTTTTTTTAATGTTAACAAGGATTGGAATTTTTTTAAATAGGTTCTACCATCGTAGCCAGGTCTTTAATGACATTCAAGCTAGGTTATACCTTTTTAAGATTCTCTTTTAATATGAATACATGCAGGAAAGGAATGATATTTATTTTATTCAGGATTTTCATTATAATCCTAAATTATAAGTTTGTAATAGCACAAAAGGCCTAGTCACGTGGACAAGTTTAGTTTATAAGCCCAGATTTTATGAAATCGAGGCATTAAGGTTTGAATCAAAGTTCATTACCTTTTCTTGACAGGGAGTTGTAGGCTACCACTGTCTTTAGTCTCAGGGGACGTTAATTATAGCCCGTAGGCATTTCCCTTCTAAGGGATGTTTATGGTAGGATCATTTTTTTTCAGATGTTATTAGTCGAGATCGTATGGATCCTACCGACTATTATGTTTGGACGTATTCCAACATCTTTAGACAGGGGTCAAAGACCACCACTGTCGTTGTCTTATCGGACAACAAGTTTAGCCCGTAGGCACTTCATCACTAACGGATGTTTATAATATGATCATCTTATAGGATGATATAAGCCATGATTTCTAGATCATAAGGCAAATTAGGAAATTTTAAAAAATTCCAATATAGGGATGACTATTGTGATTTTCTCAAATCGCTTTTGTCAAGGATGCTAACACGTTCTTAGGTGTTAACAATATGATCATCTTTATTTGATGATTTAAGCCATGATTTCTAAATCACTAGGCTAGATAAGAAAATTGGAAGAATCCAATATAAGAATGACTGTTGTGATTTTCCTCGAATCACATTTGTCAAGAGTGCTAACACGTTGATGTGCGGTAAAGTGTTGTATATTTTAGGTGTAAATTTTAAGCCCTTTTTAACACTTATTTTAGCCAAGTTTTAAATTTATAAAACACGATATTTCACTAACACTAAACACACATATGGGCAAGTGCACCCATCGTTGAGTGTAGTATAGCGTTGGTAAGATACCGAGGTCGTCCAAGGACACAAGAGCTTTTAATACCGGTTTATCCTCAACGTCTAACCAAAATAAAAGTTTAGAAAAATGTTTTAAACTAAGAAAAATAAAAACTAACTAAAATGCTGAAAATAAAAATAAAAATAAAAAACAGATAGACAAGATGAATCACTTGGTTCCGACTCGTATCTAGTATAACCTTTGATTATTTCCGCACTTTTGCACATAATTAAGAGATTATCTTAGTTATTGTAGTAGGCCCCTCTTTTGAAGGTGACGTTACCCTCACCCCAGTAGTTTGAGTCAGCAGGGATACAATCCTAAAGGGGTGGATTATTGGAAGATAATGAATTAAGTTATTAATGCAGTATTGTGGTAGGCCCCGCTTTTGGCGGTGACGTTACCCTCGACTAAGTAGTCTGAGTCAGCAGGGATACAGTCCTAAATAGCCGGGTTATAGTATTAATAGTAGTTAACTTATGAGGGGATCAAAGAGTTTGGACCCCCGCCATCCAATACCGTGAAGTATTGAAGGAGGTCCTACTAAATTTGACCCAGGTCCATTGCAGGACCTCTAAACGCTGAACAATGGCAAGACCTTTACCAAACCGTTCCCTTAACCCCCTACCAGGTAGCCAACATACCTCCATATAGACCGTGGAGATATGAATGGTGAAAATCCTTTATTTTATATAGACAGTAAAATAATGCCAAGACACCACGGACAAACGATAAGGAAAGATCACCTTCAACATAAGTAACTAGTTATTAAAGTCATTAATACAAAACCAAATGAAAAGTGCAAAAGATTAGAAATAAAAAGTATTATACTAGACACTTTGTCTTCACCAAGTGATGTAAGAGACTTAGGCAAACATGGCCTTGATTGTCAAGAACTCTTACGATCAATCTTAGATCCCGAGACGACTCACACACTCTATGATGGACAATGGATGATGGTGGTGGATGATGGTGTTGTGATGGTGGTGGGTGGTGGATGAAGTGTGAGAGAGGTGGTGTGCCAAGGGATGAGTTGCAATGAAACCAAGCACTCCTATTTATAGGCTGAACAGAAGCCTGGGCACGGCCCCGTGTTCGCTGGGCACGGCCCCGTGCCCGTCTGACACTCTCTCTCTTCATTAATTGTAATTCGCAATTACAATTAATGCGCCTGCAGTACTTTCGGCACGCCCCCGTGTCCGCTGAGCACGGCCCGTGGTGGGCAATAGAAGCTTCTATAGGTTTGTCTTTTCTGCTGCTTCTTGGGCACGGCCCCGTGCTGGCTGAGCACGAGGCGTGTTCAGCCTTCTGTTTTCTCTATTTTGCTTTGGAAGGTGCCGTTGAGGGTTCGGGCAATCCACTAATGTTCCTTTTCTTGTATTTATGTTGGATTTAGCTGTCTTTTTGCTTCTTTTGCGTTTTTGAGCTCATTTAATCCTGAAAATACAAAAGGAAGACAAAAACACTCTTTTTCCAATATTAGTACTAAAAAGGGTTAGTTTTATGCCTCATTTGATGTAATTTATATGTTGCATTTTACACACATCAAATACCCCCACACTTGAACTTTTGCTTGTCCTCAAGCAAAACTCTTTAATATTTGGCTTACACTCCCAAATGGAATAGGTAGAAGAGAAGGTTTTGGGCTTGTCATAGAGTGTCGGGATTTCCAAGATCTTTTTGGGGTTTTATTTTTATTTATTTACACTCCTATTCGTAATGATTTATTTAGAACTGTTCATAAAAGAAATTACTTATTTGGGCATAACATGCCTTTTTTAAAATTCTATTTATATACAAGTTCACATACCTCGCGGGGAAATCACTCACACTCGGCCGAAGGTGTATTTTTAGTGAATCACTCGAGAGCGGTCCTGGAACTTATTCCTACCATAGGCTTGCCAAGAAATCAATCCTCCTCCTTTTTAACTTTTATACCTTTGTAGATATCAAGAGGACTTTGTGGGTTAAGGGTTGGCTAGGGTTAAAGGTAGGTGGTTGGGTTAGTGGTTAGTAGAAAAAAAGGGCTAAAAAGCGTAACAAGTGTCGGTTCTCGTATTTTTGCAACTTTTTATTTTTGATGAAGCTTTTATTCAAACAAAGTTATTTTTGATTACTTTGTTTGTTTATTTTCTTTTTGCTTCATTTTTTTTTTTTCGAAGAACCGAACTTGTTACTAAAATAAAGGGTTAAAAATAAAAAAGGTTTTGGTGGGTGAAAGGGTTTTTGTTTTGGGTGATGAAACGAAAAGGTTTAGGCTCAAAGGGGCTAACTAGGGGGATTTTTGGGTAGGTGGTAAAAGAAAAAGAAAAATAATGGTGTAGAAAAAAATGTTAGTCCTAATGCCTCCATCATTTACTTACTCGGGTTTAAGTTGATAAGGACCGGGAATGTATTGTCATGGCAAGTTCTAGAGTCGTAAGAACCAAGCGGCTATTCACACAAGAAACGAAAAATGAGCATTTAGTCAAATGATATGAAATTGTGTGCTCAATAAAGGCTCAAAACTCACTTTTGTGGAAATGGGTTTTTATGTGATCAAGTATATATAATCAAATTTTAAATAAGTTTGTCATGCCTTTTCATAATTTTCTTATGTTGGTTCTTTTTATCACTACGCTATCGGTTGTAAATTTGTAAAAATATAACCTTTTTGAGAGCTTGAATTTCCCGAGTTAAACCTAGACAAGTAAAAAAAATTGAAATTTTTGAAAAAATTTGGGGTGATTAGCGGTTCCAATAGAGTTTTGTGTAAGGCTTGTATTTAGGACTTGCAAAATTCAAGGTTTTAGCATCCCCCCCACACTTAAATTACACATTGTCCTCAATGTGTCCCAAAAATAAATTTTTAGGTTGATTAGATGTGTAAATTAGTGTTTAAAAAGCAAAATTTTGTGTTACTGGGCACTGAACATGGCCCCGTGTTATCCGGGCACGGCCCCGTGTTCAAGTGCCAGTAACAAAATTGAAATAAGAGAAACAGAAGTCTGGACACGGGGGCGTGTTGGGTGAACACGGCCCGTGTCCAGTTACCTGTACTGGGCGTTTTCTGCAGGTGGTTTGACACGGGGCCGTGTTGGTTGGGCACGGCCCGTGTTGAACCTTCTGAAAGGGAGAAAATTGTCGGGTTGCCTCGTCCTTGTGCATGGGATCATTTTTCTCGTTCCCCTTTTCATCCTTTACCACCATGAGTGTGTTTTATTCCTGAAAATTAAACTAACTAGAAAACATAAAAACTAATCTAAATTAAACTAAGGATAGTTCCGTGGAATGCCTCCATGGTGCGCCACGTTTATAAGGGTCCTTGGCTAGACCCAATGCCTGGTCATATGTTACCCAAGTGGGATGTATTGCATCCCATGTTACACCGTCGGAGAGCGTCATCCAAGCTTGAGTCTATGACCTTCATGTAGTTGACCGGATCTTCTTCCTCTACTCTCTTTCCACATTCAAATTTCACTTCCTCATCCCCAAACTTCAATGTTAGAGTTCCGTCATTCATATCCACCACTGCTTGAGCGGTGGCTAAGAATGGTCTCCCGAGGATGAGGGGGACCTCGGTGTCTTCCTCCATGTCTAGGATAACAAAGTCGGTTGGAAAAACGAATTTGTCGACCTTGACTAGCAAATTTTCGATGACCCCATGTGGAAACTTGACGGACCTGTCGGCGAGTTGTATGCTCATCTTTGTAGGGCTTGTTGCTCCTAGGCCGAGTCGCTTGAACATTGAGGTGGGCATGAGGTTGATGCTAGCCCCAAGATCGGCTAAAGCATTTCGGACGGGGGACTTCCCAATCGAACAAGGGATTGTGAAGCTCCCGGGGTCGATTTTCTTTTGTGGAAGTTTGTTGAGTACTAGAGCTGAGCATTCTTCGCCTAGGTTAACTAATTGCAACGATTCAATTTTCTTTTTGTGAGTGAGGAAATCCCTCATGAATTTTGCATATTTAGGCATTTGGGTTAGGACCTCAATAAAAGGAATATTGACATGCAATTGTTTTAGTAAACTTTCGAACTTTGCGAACTGCTCATCGGTCTTTTGACGATTTAACCTACCGGGGTACGGGATTGGAGGATTCTTGGTGGGCTCCTGATTTGGTATAGAAGCCTTTTCTGGTGCAGGAGGAGTCATAGGCTGGCCAGAATGACTTCTTCCATTTGGCGGCAATGGAGCATCCTCAGGACCCACGGTTCGATTTCGTAATGTGATGAGATGGACTTGTGCCTTTGGGTTTGGTTCGGTATTACTGGGTAATGCGCCTTGTGGTCTCTCGGAGAAATTTTGAGCTAGTTGATTTAATTGTTTTTCAACGTTTTGAATACTAGCTTGTTGGTTTCTGAAATTTGATTCCATTTGTTGGAATCGATCCGAGTTCTTCTTTTCAGTGTCAGAGATGAGGCGAGATATGGTATCTTCAAGCCTTTCTCTTCCACCTTGTTGTTGAGGAAAATTTTGTGGTTGTTGAAAATTAGTTCGTTGGTTTTGTTGGTTACTACTATTTCCGGGATCTCTCCAACCAAGATTTGGGTGGTTACGCCATCCTTGGTTGTAGGTACCCGTTGGAGGACCCGACGGCCTAGGTCTATTATCCATGTAGTTTACCGTTTCAGTTTGTTCATCTAAATCTTTCATACAACTCCAATTTTCATGTGACCCACCACACCCTTCACAAGCCATAACCGAGGCCGTTTTTGTCATTTCAAGCCTTTTGATTTTTGAAGAGAGGGCCTCGATTTGGGCTTGTAAAGAAGTGCTTTCATCAACCTTATGGGCGCCCGGGGCAATAGATTTATTACCTCGGGGAGTGTGCCATTGAAAATTGGTTTGGGCAATTTCCTCAATTTGGTTATATATTTCATTTGGGCGACGATTACCTAAGAGTCCCCCGGAGCTTGAATCAAGTGTTTGTCTTGTGTGTGGCAACAATCCATTATAGAAAGTGGATACTTGTTGCCATATCGCTAGACCATGGTGAGGACACTTTCTTAGAAGCTCCTTGAACCTTTCCCAAGTTTCATATAAGGATTCCCCATCCTCTTGTGAGTATGTATTAATTTCTGTCATTAATTTAGCCGTTTTAGCAAGAGGGAAATACTTATATAAAAACTTTTGGGCGAGTTCATCCCAGGTGGTTACCGACCCAGCTGGGAGGGTATTAAGCCAAGCCTTAGCTCGGTCTTTTAATGAAAAAGGAAACATTCGAAGGCGGATGGCGTCATTTGATGCTCCATTGATCCGGAAGGTATCACATATTTCTAAGAAGTTAGTAATATGTAGATGGGGATCCTCGTTCGCAAGCCCGTGGAAGGTTGCGGAGTTTTGGAGC
The DNA here is from genome assembly GCA_030545235.1 of Helianthus tuberosus. NCBI lineage: Eukaryota > Viridiplantae > Streptophyta > Magnoliopsida > Asterales > Asteraceae > Helianthus > Helianthus tuberosus. The sequence continues at coordinate 97,637,302 of CM060433.1, read as the reverse complement.
ATTTGTATCAAATGCGGCCGAAGTTCGAAGTTGTTGGCTTCGACATTCGGGGCATTGATAGCGGCGCCAAGATTGCCTACGGTAGGCCGTAGGTAATCCATGAGGGTACGTTGGTCCGCCATTGGAAGTGGGTCCCCCGAAACTTTCTCTTGATTTTTAGCTTTTAGCCTTTTTCTGAGAAAGCGCTCGGGTTCTTCTAGGGGTTCTTTTATGTCTCTACTAGAACTGGAGCTCATGCACTACGTAGGAGGTTCAAATGTGGCGCCTGGGTTCCAAATCCTGCAATAAAAACAGAAAAGAACGTTGGTCAGAATGTTCACCACGTCCCCGTGCTCAATGAACACGGCCCGTGTTCAGAGTTGCAGTAATTGATTTCTGGATCCCTGTTACTGGGAGTTGGACACGACCCCGTGTTGCACCGACACGACCCCGTGTTCAGCTCTCTGTAACTCAGAAAACAAAAATTGCCAGTGATGGTTGTTGGGCACGGCCCGTGTCTGACCGGGCACGGCCCGTGCTGAGCTCTGCAGAAGCTGAAAAACTAAGAAAATCCTAAAAAAAATAAAAAGAAAAATAAAAGATGATTAGGCCGTTGATTCCTAACTTTCTTAAAATCCTTGTGTCCCCGGCAACGGCGCCAAAAACTTGATGTGCGGTAAAGTGTTGTATATTTTAGGTGTAAATTTTAAGCCCTTTTTAACACTTATTTTAGCCAAGTTTTAAATTTATAAAACACGATATTTCACTAACACTAAACACACATATGGGCAAGTGCACCCATCGTTGAGTGTAGTATAGCGTTGGTAAGATACCGAGGTCGTCCAAGGACACAAGAGCTTTTAATACCGGTTTATCCTCAACGTCTAACCAAAATAAAAGTTTAGAAAAATGTTTTAAACTAAGAAAATTAAAAACTAACTAAAATGCTGAAAATAAAAATAAAAATAAAAAACAGATAGACAAGATGAATCACTTGGTTCCGACTCGTATCTAGTATAACCTTTGATTATTTCCGCACTTTTGCACATAATTAAGAGATTATCTTAGTTATTGTAGTAGGCCCCTCTTTTGAAGGTGACGTTACCCTCACCCCAGTAGTTTGAGTCAGCAGGGATACAATCCTAAAGGGGTGGATTATTGGAAGATAATGAATTAAGTTATTAATGCAGTATTGTGGTAGGCCCCGCTTTTGGCGGTGACGTTACCCTCGACTAAGTAGTCTGAGTCAGCAGGGATACAGTCCTAAATAGCCGGGTTATAGTATTAATAGTAGTTAACTTATGAGGGGATCAAAGAGTTTGGACCCCCGCCATCCAATACCGTGAAGTATTGAAGGAGGTCCTACTAAATTTGACCCAGGTCCATTGCAGGACCTCTAAACGCTGAACAATGGCAAGACCTTTACCAAACCGTTCCCTTAACCCCCTACCAGGTAGCCAACATACCTCCATATAGACCGTGGAGATATGAATGGTGAAAATCCTTTATTTTATATAGACAGTAAAATAATGCCAAGACACCACGGACAAACGATAAGGAAAGATCACCTTCAACATAAGTAACTAGTTATTAAAGTCATTAATACAAAACCAAATAAAAAGTGCAAAAGATTAGAAATAAAAAGTATTATACTAGACACTTTGTCTTCACCAAGTGATGTAAGAGACTTAGGCAAACATGGCCTTGATTGTCAAGAACTCTTACGATCAATCTTGGATCCCGAGACGACTCACACACTCTATGATGGACAATGGATGATGGTGGTGGATGATGGTGTTGTGATGGTGGTGGGTGGTGGATGAAGTGTGAGAGAGGTGGTGTGCCAAGGGATGAGTTGCAATGAAACCAAGCACTCCTATTTATAGGCTGAACAGAAGCCTGGGCACGGCCCCGTGTTCGCTGGGCACGGCCCCGTGCCCGTCTGACACTCTCTCTCTTCATTAATTGTAATTCGCAATTACAATTAATGCGCCTGCAGTACTTTCGGCACGCCCCCGTGTCCGCTGAGCACGGCCCGTGGTGGGCAATAGAAGCTTCTATAGGTTTGTCTTTTCTGCTGCTTCTTGGGCACGGCCCCGTGCTGGCTGAGCACGGGGCGTGTTCAGCCTTCTGTTTTCTCTATTTTGCTTTGGAAGGTGCCGTTGAGGGTTCGGGCAATCCACTAATGTTCCTTTTCTTGTATTTATGTTGGATTTAGCTGTCTTTTTGCTTCTTTTGCGTTTTTGAGCTCATTTAATCCTGAAAATACAAAAGGAAGACAAAAACACTCTTTTTCCAATATTAGTACTAAAAAAGGGTTAGTTTTATGCCTCATTTGATGTAATTTATATGTTGCATTTTACACACATCAACGTTCTTAGGTGTTAACAAAGATTTGAATCTTTTGAATAGGTTTTACCATCTTGGCCTTGTCTGAAACGACATTTAGGCTAGGTTTTTACCTTTAAGATTCTTTTTAATATTTAACGCAGAGCAATCCTAATTTGAGATGTTAATATGGATCTGAATCTAATTATGAAACTACCATCTTGGCCCGGTCTTAAAATGACACGTGGCTAGGTCTTGTCCTTTTTAGATTTTGCCATTTTATTATAATGGTAGATCTTATAAAATGAATGTTATTTTTCCTTTATTTCATATTTCATGTTTAGGATGAAAATTTAAATTTAGTCATTCCACTATAAAATTAAAAAGTTCAGGTTTGCCCTAAACGGGACTTGAAAGGAATAATGTTGTCCTCGAAGGGACTGAAAGATAAATATGTCCTTATAAGGACTATTAAGGAAACGATCTTCAGCAAAAGGAGTTTCTTCTTCATTTCATTTCTGAATGCTTTCTCCTTGGTTGCACTTTTCATCCTGGCCGCGGTACGAAGCTCAACATTTCAAAGCTCCGGGTGTGGAGAAATCCTATTACGGCTTCTTCGCTTGGCGACGTATCCAATATATATAAAAATTGCAAGCAAAAATTTCCAGATTAGGATTGAGAATATTCCTATGTTAAGTCTAGACTCAGAAGGTCAAGGAATGTGCTAATGTGTCGTTGAGATTAAACACAAAAAGGCTAGTGTTTAATTCACTCAATGTTGGCTCTGATACCAACCTGTCACACCCCGATATTTCCACGTATTACCGGTGGACCCGGTGGGGAGTATCATGACGTAGTTGATATCATCATAGTCAAACAACACAATTTAAATGCACAGCGGAAGTCTTGAAATATAAAATATTATTACAAACACAAATGTCTGATAATATAAAAGTATTCCGTACAGACTAGCTTGTAATAATCCACAGGCGGATCAAATCAACAAAAGAAGTTATCAGACTAATGGCTTATGTGAAGGAGTTGCAAAGTCCTCAACTAACAAGTCCTGAGCAGCTTCCAGCCTATTACGTACTTGTACCTGTCACTTAGACTTTGGAAAATACGTCAGTTTTCACTGGTAAATACACTCAACCGACTCATTTAAAAATGTTTATGAAAATTGGTTTAGGTGCACAAGGCACGAAAATATTTTGACACTTTGATTAAAATGCACAAGGCAAAATTAATCTTTTATACTTGGGAAAAACTATATCTCATGTTATCAGTTTTACATAACTTGCTCTACATACGGGGCCCGGTTCTATGCCGGTTCAGGATTAACCAATACACCACTTATTCCCTTATTGGGAATCCCATATTGGATATAATTAATTAATAAGCATATTGCATTTGTCAGGTGTATGCCTACACCCCGTGCTTAGGTCGTGGCCATTGCAATTAATGAGTCAAGGATATCCACGACACGGTTGCATTAACCCCCAATGTTTCAGTCAAGCAATACGAATTAAAACAGGTTATTTGGATTTCCCGACTGATTTGTCTTTGAATCCCATACCTGACGGTATTTATATTACCGTATCCCAAGCCCGTATAAGGGAAAATAGGTTAAGAGTATTTACCTAAGCTAGCTCCTGACTTAAATAGCAAGAATTATAATAACTCAACCGTATTCACTTAAGTAAGCGTAGGTATAATTTACTGGAAGGTTCTAGTCTGGAATGATGATATAAATAACCAATTAGAATACTAACGGGTCTTAATTATGTCATAGACTTAGAACGGCTAGTTTTTAAACAGGAAAACGGTTCAAACGCATGATAAAGCGAAGACCGGTTTAGAATGTGGTTTTGACCTGACAAGCTTGTATTCTTGTTTAATATGGGTAACTTAAACACATTCTTGATTTTGAGGTGAAAACGATATGGTTTGACCCGTTTCGGCTATTATATGCAAACTAGTTACATAAGTCAACCCGAAAGCGAAAAGTGCGTAACGGGTAACCAAATGAGTCATATGCAGGTTTCCAAAGTGAATATGCCTTAAATATGTTGTGACATCAGTAAGATATCTTCTATTATGCCCAAAACGGATTTAAACTCAGTTTACGCCCCGTAGGGGTATTTTGGTCATTTTAAAGGTTATGAAAGAGTTTAAATATTAACCTGAGTTACAGGTCTGATATAATTAGTAAAAACACTTAATTTAATAAGTTATAACAGTAGGGTAATACACATATGTGAAATTTATCTTTTAAAACCAAACTATGCACCTTAGGGGCATTTTGGTAATTTCACTTAGGCTAAAAAGGTCAAAACTAGAAATCTGAGTTTAAAACTTCTACTTAATGTTAATATATAAGTATTTACTGAAAATATCAGTAGGTATCAAACCTTATATGTTTAAAATAGTTTTAGTACATATTATGCGTTAAAAACGCTTAAAAAGGCGATTTGGAGCCATTTCCGGGTTTTCAAAGGAAAGCTGGTATTTTTATTATTTCAGAAGGCTCAAAATATTTTATTTATCATATTAGATCAGTAGAAAAAGGTTTGGGGGCAAAAGGATTTGTAAAACTCATTTTATAGCCCGAAAGGGCAAAACCGGCAATACCGAAATAAGCTTAGAACTCTATGTTATGCTCAGCCTTAAAATAAATAAAAATCTTCAAAAATCCCAAAATATTATATTATATCAGTGGGTAAAAAGTTTGGTATCAAAGATTGGGTTTAGATAGGCTATACGCTAATTACGCCGTTTAATTAATAAAAAGTGTTCTAATTACGCTATTGAGCATAACTCTTAATCTAGACCTCAAACTGATGTCAAACTTTAGGGACAAGTCTATAAATCAGTAATGAAGGTTTCTACAATTTTATATTTTCAAAAATCACGTTTTAAGGTCATATGGGCATAGTAGTCAACATTTAGACATTTAACGGAAATATGCATATGAATCGGATAACTAATGAACCAAGTTGTATAATCACAGAGGGATATACTTATATGAAACCTGGTCCTAATAAGGCTCTAAGGCATTTCTAAAACATGCTTAAACGGGTCAGAACTAAAAGTCCAAGCAGAAGTCAAACTATGCGACTTTCGGTCCCGAACCAAGCCTAAACTGAAAATTGTCGAGTTGAACATGTTTAGACATGTTCTTACATTAATTACCAAGTTATATCAATGAAAAAACAGGTTGCACAGCTTCTACATTGCTAATTATGTGTTTATTTGCAAAATTGCTTCCTGTTGACTTTTTAAGATCAAGTTTGACCCGACAATTGACCTACTTAGAGTGAGAATCAGAGGGTGCCCTTTTAAGGGTTTATTGCCCACATAATTACCAACTCGTAGGTACTTTCAATTTGTAATTTAACTGGACAAATTAAGATTAATGACGAAGTCAAACCTTAATTAAGACGGTTTGACTTTAAGCAAATAAACTAATCAAAACTGAATTAGGGAAGGTTAAGAATACTTACCAAGGTCCTAAGCACGACTAATGATCACTAGGAAAGGTGCTTGAGCTCCAAAATACTCCAGAAGTGAAGTTGTGAAGTTGCAAGGAATGTGATCAAATGGTGCATCAAAGGATTTCTTATATAGGGACTTCAATCCCACAAGATCATGCCAAACAAAGTCTATGGATGTTATGGGATCATTCCAAGTGTCCCTAGGCCCTCCTAAATCAGTAAACAAGTCCCTAGAATCAAGAAATGGCAAAATGAGGCGGTGTAACCGGCTGGAACAGGCAGCTGTGAAGTTGTTGATGCTGGGCATGGCTTACGGACCGTAAGGGTCCCAGCCATACGGTCCGTAAGGACCAGGCCAGCTCACCAAAACTTTTAAAAGTTGACATATTTGACCCATGCTCCTCCCAAACTTGATTTTAACATGGTTTCTTGCACTTGTAACCCCCAAACTTGACTTTTAAGGACTCCAAGTAATAAACCAACTTTGTTAAGTCCCCGGTTATGCATACGATCACCGAAAAGTCTTAAATTTCAACGTTGACACTTTTAACCCCTCGTATACGAATATTGTCATAACTTTCTCATACTTTATCGGAACCTTGTGAAATTTTAATCACTTATTCTAGTGAGCATAATTAATCATTACAAAGCTTCAGGTTTGCAAAAAGGTCACTCAGAGGTATACTTTAAACATGTTGACGCATTTAACCCCTGTAGTTTGTAATTCCTTACTTTCTTTCACAATTAGTTTCGTATGATCCATGATTTATTCGTTTAAGGGTATAAACATCATGTGGGGATATTGTGAAGTATATTTATTCATTGCTGACACTCTGAATCCTTTTATACACACAGATTCCTTGTTCGTCAACTTTAGTCCCTCAAAGTCAATTCTTTACATGTTTAAAGTCTGTGACACGTGTCGATATATTATTGGACATGAATTTTCGAGGTGTTACATTTGTATAGTCCGTTCGCTCTGGCCGTCTGTTTGTGGGTGGAAGGCCGTGCTTAGATCTAGCTGAGATCCAAAGGCCTCCTGAAAGGATTGCCAGATTCTTGAGACAAAACGTCCATCTCTGTCTGAAATAATTGAGATTGGCAGTCCATGACGTGCCACAATCTCTTTTAAGTATATCTCAGCAAGCTTTCCAGCGCTATCTTTTCTCGGATCGGTAGGAAACGCGCAGATTTCGTCAATCGATCAACTATTACCCATATCATATCGTGCCCTCTCGGGGTCCTGGGTAATTTTGTTATGAAGTCCATCGAGATTTGCTCCCACTTCCACATGGGTATCACTGGTTGTTGTAGTAGGCCAGACGGTTTCTGATATTCGGCCTTAACCTTAACACAGTTTAAGCACTTTCCAACATAAACAGCAACGTCGCTTTATGCGCTTCATCAAGGATGACTTCTCGAATAGTATTCTTTCAAGTCTTGATACATTTTGTCCGATCCTGGATGGATCGAGTATCTTGATTTATGCGCTTCATCAAGGATGACTTCTCGAATACCGCCATAGAGTGGAACCAAATATGCTTCTTAAAGTATAAGGCTCCCTCTTCATTTGGCACCATATATTTCAACATACCCCGGAGGTATTCAGTTTTACGGTTTTCTACTTTAAGAGCTTCTTGTTGTGCTTCACGAATGCGTGCAGTGAGGTTCGTTTGAATAGTCATTTCCAATGCTCGAACCCTTAGGGTCTTAACCCTTTCTTTTCGACTTAGTGCGTCCGCTACCACGTTTGCCCTTCCAGGATGGTACTTAATCTCACCGTCGTAATCATTTAGCAGCTCGACCCAACGCCGCTGGCGCATATTCAATTCCTTCTGATCAAATATGTGTTGTAAGCTTTTGTGATCTGTGAAGATTGTACATCATCATCATCATCATACTCAGTATATCCCACCAATAGCAAAGCTAAGGTAGGGTCTGAGGAGGGTGAGATGTAGACAGCCTTACCTCTACCCCGTATGAATAGAGAGGCTGCTTCCAATGAGACCCCCGGCTCGATTGTGGTTTTGCATCAAGCCTTGGACATAAGGCACATAACACTCAGCAATTGAGACAAACGCCGATTAGTGCATGCACCCCCTTGTCTTTTGGCTATCAACGCCACCACATGATGCATGATTAACCGTCCCCTCTTTTAACGTTATTTTCACGAAATTAGTAAAATAACGTTAAAATTAATGCACTTTCACTTTTGCCCCCCGAGCGCCCACGCATATATACATTATATGAGCATACCGCAAGCGGGGCGTAAAGATTGTACATCGAGTACCATATAAATAATGTCGCCAGATCTTCAAGGCGAATACCACTGCACCTAGTTCCAAGTCGTGCGTGGTGTAATTTCTTTCATGTACCTTCAGTTGTCTTGAAGCGTAAGCGATGACTTTTTGGCGTTGCATGAGCACGCAACCCAAGCCTTGTCGTGAAGCGTCGTAGTATACCACAAAGTCTTCAGTGCCTTCGGGTAACGATAGTATTGGTGCATCGTATAGCTTATTTTTGAGTAGTTGGAAGGCTTCTTCCTGCTTGTCACCCCAGTCGTACTTTTTGTCTTTCTGCGTAAGGGCAGTTAGCGGTTGAGCTATCTTGGAGAAATTCTCAATAAACCGTCGATAATAGCCCGCTAAGCCCAAAAATTATCAAACTTCAGTTGGGGTCTTGGGAGCTTCCCAATTTTTTATTGCTTCTATCTTGGACGGGTCTACATGAATGCCCTTCTCATTCACAACGTGACCAAGAAATTGTACTTCGCGAATCCAAAACTCGCATTTTGAGAACTTTGCATAAAGTTTTTCTTTCTTTAGTAGTTCCAGAATAGTTCTGAGGTGTTGCTCGTGTTCTTCTTTCGTTCGCGAGTAGATCAGGATATCATCGATAAATACAATCACGAATTTATCGAGATATGGTTTGCATACGCGGTTCATCAGATCCATAAAGACTGCTGGCGCGTTCGTCAGTCCAAATGGCATCACAAGAAACTCGTAGTGCCTATAACGTGTTCGGAATGCAGTCTTTGGTACGCTTTCCTCCTGAATCCTTAACTGATGGTACCCAGATCGAAGATCGATCTTGGAATAATAGCTTGATCCTTGCAATTGATCAAATAAGTCATCAATCCTCGGTAGTGGATACCGATTCTTGATTGTGAGCTTGTTCAGTTCTCTGTAATCGATACACATCCGCAGAGTTCCATCCTTCTTCTTTACGAACAACCCCAGGGCGAGAAGCTTGGCCTTATGAATCCTTTATCCAACAACTCCTGAAGTTGTGTAGATAACTCTTGCATTTCGGATGGTGCAAGCCGATAGGGTGCCTTGGCTGCAGGAGCGGCTCCTGGAACCAAGTCTATATGGAATTCAACTTGTCGTTGCGGAGGTAGCCCTGGCAGATCTTCAGGAAAAACATCAGGGAATTCCTTTACCACAGGAATGTCTTCGAGCTTCGGCACCTCAGCCTTCTTATCTACAACGTGAGCTAGGAAAGCAACACATCCTTTCCTTAAGCACTTTTGTGCCTTCATGCAACTGATGATTCGCAGAGGCGCGTCTCGTCTTTCTCCATGTACGATGAGAGTTTCATCATTTGCCAAAGGAATGTGAATGGTTTTCTCATGCCAAATAACTTCAGCTTTGTTCTTGGACAACCAGTCCATTCCGACCACTACATCGAAGCTACCCAATTGAATAGGTAAGAGGTCGATGTTAAATCTTCATTCACCAAGTTCTAGCATGCAGCCTCTAACAACTTCGCCCGATTCTACAAGTTTACCATTGGCTAGTTCTATGGAGTAAGGAATATCCAATCTACTAGACTCTATCCCAAGCATACGTTTAAATTCCACATACATGAAGCTATAGTCGGCACCAGTGTCAAATAATATGGATGCAAAGTGATTGTTAATGAGAAACGTACCGGTGACCACGTTAGGGTCCTCGCGTGCGTCCCTTGCTCCAATCACAAATGCTCGAGCCTGAGCGTTGTTTCCCCCTAGGCAATCTTTCATGAAGTGCTCCTTGCTTCCACAACTGAAGCATCCTTGGTTATGCCCAGCTCTATTACCACTCCGGTTACCGTTGCCGTTCCCACCATTGTTTCCATTCCCGTTCTTTCCTTTACCCCAAAAGTCTTCAGTGCGGTGACCCAGCTTCCCACACTTGTTGCATGTTGGAACGCGACACACCCCTTCGTGATGACGCTTGCAATGATTGCCTTTGGGCAGAGTGCCCAGATATCCTTTAGCTGGAGTGTCATTCATGGCTGCAAGAGATTTTACCCCCTGGGGCGGGTTAGGGTCACGCTTCTTGTTGGAACCCTTGTTGTTACGAGTTGCTTGATTCAAGTTTGCATGTTTCCTTTTCTTGTCACTAGACGACTCAGCATGCGTCTCGACATTTTCTGTTGGGTTCAGCGATAGCTTCTTCATTCGAACACAGTCTTCAGTAAGGCTGACAGCCAGAGTTACAGCCTCGGTGATTGTTTGAGGTTTGGCCGAAGTCACCATGCCACGAAATTCTGAGGCCAGTCCCCAAATGTAGTGTTCAACGCGCTTGAATTCGGGAGTCACCATGTAGGGAAGTACTCTAGACAGATCGTGGAACCTTCGAGTATAACCATTGATGTCAGCACCTTCCATGGTTAAGTGCCAGAACTCCGTTTCCAGCCTTTGGAGTTCAGCACGAGAGCAATACTTCTCCCTCATTTTCTTTTTCAGTTCATCCCAAGTCATGCCATACGTGGCATCATCACCCAAAGTTTGGACTTGCAAGTTCCACCAAGTCAGAGCTTCATCGACAAACAACCCAGTAGCAAAAGTGACTTGCTGATCCGCAGTACACTTACTCATGCGGATAGTAGCTTCAGTCTTCTCCGTCCAGCGTACAAACGCCACTGCACCTCCTGTGCCGTCGTAGTTCATTGGTTTGCAGTCAAGGAACTGCTTGAAAGTGCAGCCCTGAGCTGCGTTGCCTCCAGATGAATCTCCATTCCCATTACGCCTAGCATTGCTTGGCCCACCACTGTCTTGAGTTCGGTTCGCCTCGTATTGGGCGATAGCAGCGGAGATCCTTTCTTCCAGTAGAGCGTTCAGCTCTTCAGCAGTTCTTGGCAGTGGGGGAGGAGGAGGTTGATCGCGAGCGTTCACAGCTTTCCTGGGTGCCATGTTCTGACAGAACACCACACAATAGGTTTAGGCATTTGTTTGATATCGTCATACTAGACAGTAGTAGTGTATATATACACAGGCATATACCACATAAGTGACATCAAACAATTATTACTCTAGCAGAGTACTTAATAAGCTGGTGTTCCCGTTTGACCTTTTCTTGCACTGAGGGAATCCATACGTGGCAATACTCGCTGTGATTTCTGTGCACTGAATTATATAATTATGTATGCATCCATAATTACGTAACTCCTTGCACAGTCCACACAGTTCGTTTCATCCTCGTATCTCTTCCTTCAGGTAGGCCACTGTTTTCAGGTAAGTCACGTATACTTGTGACATTCTACTTCTAGCATATGTAAATATCAATTATCCCACATAATTGCAATTAACTCTCAATCACAGACGAGTGCTACTCTAGTGCACCCTAAGTCTCGTAGTGTCTTTTCTAGACTCATGTAAACAGTTTCATGTAGTGGATGTCGCGGGACGTTTTATGCAATGAAAACTCTTTGAAAATTGTTTTCGTGAAAGGATCCTATAGATTGTAGACTAGACTCGAGAAGGAATCCTGGTTCACTACAATCGCAGCTCTGATACCAATCTGTCACACCCCTTTCTGCGGCGGAAGCACGAGGTGTGATCATGAAAGGTTCTCATTGCATACGAAAGGTAAACATACTACATGCTCGTAAAAATAACATCAAATACCAAACATTCCATAATTTGAAAACATAGGTTTAGCGTTTACATCGTGAGATAGCATAAAACATTGTCTTAAGAAGTTTACAATTTTACTTAAAGATAAACATAAGCGACATCCACAAGCATGAGTAAGACCGCGCACACATCCACCTTTAGTTACCTGAAATACATGTGAGTTTTGGAAAAACGTCAACATAATGTTGGTGTGAATTCATGCAGTTCTTGTATTAAACGTTTGTATACTTGTATGAAAAACATGGTATGTATCTTGTATTAGTCACGTATTCTTGTATAAATCATGTATTTCTGTATGTATCAAGTGTTAATGGGTTGCAAAGCCATTAACATGTGACACGACATAGGAAGTCACCAAACCATAGGCATTTTTCTAGTAGTCGATTCACGACTGAGACACAAAAACACTACTCGGTACTAGTTGTCACCAAGAGTGGGGCTGCCCTGAAACCCATTAGATCTAACCTTTTGTTCTGCGGTCTAAGTATGTACACGATTAATGGTGCTTATGGTACCCTATTCGTGACACGATTTCTCGTATCATTTCTCAAAACGCATCATACTTGGTACTAGTTATCACCAAGCGGGCCTCTTGTTTTTGTATCATACCATTTATAAATATTGTCGTATTAGTAACATGTATTTCACCCCCGAAGTTATAAAACTGAAAACAATTAAAAGAAAAGGGGGAGCATGAACTCACAACTTTGCGTTCCTCGCGTCGTAAACTTCACCGGATTTGCTTATAATGCGTCGTGACCTAAACGTGTTTTATTATCGTCAGTCACTAGACTTGTTTCGTACAAGCACAAGTCACTATCTTTTGTATTTGTATTGTTATGTTAAAAATATTTTATATTTTTAACTAAGTATCTTACTTATATTATTTTCTCAAAAATTAATATAAGTATATTGTGTTTTGCACTCGAATTATGTATCTTGTATGTTGTATGTGTATCTTTGTGTTTTTACTTCTCAAGAGTATTTAGTGTATTTTCAAGTCCTAATACACTAGCACGTATAACACATACTACATATACTTAGCACAAAGTTTGGTGATCAAATAATATATATATTTTTCTCAAAAATATACATACTTAATATAAATTTAATTCTTGAAGAAATCATCATTTCTTATCACCAAAAATTAGGGAAACCTTGGTAATAATTGTAGATACATTTTTAGAGAATAAGTTTCTAAAAAAAAACTTATATTTTTCTAAGTGTCAAAATCTATAAAAATTTTGACAGAGTTTCCCCTAAAAATGGAGGTTTCCCATGTTTTCAAAACATGTGTTTATTTTCTTTTAAATCATCAACAATCAATTTTCAACAACAATCATCAACAACATATACTAATTTCTCTATTTCATGAACTTGAAAATTTATAAAAATGTGTAGTAACTTACTAGGGTATTTAGTAAGTCTTGTTACCCTTTAAAGTGTGATTGCTTCTTTAAAAATTCCATTTTTAAAGAATATGATACTTTACAACTTATGTTCATGTTTTCTAAAAATACTTCTTCTTGTATTTTTCTTGTTACATATGTGTATATTTACTTCATTAACCACCAAAAATAAGGTTTATTTGTTTAAGAACCAAGATTAAGTAAAACTTGTATTTTAAACTTGGTTCTTTTGAAAAACCACTCACGGATATTTAGATCTACAAGATTATAACTCATTTTGATCTTTATTTTACAAGAAAACATTTATTTATTCAAGTTCATAGTTTATGTGTGGATGTTTCCATCATCCTACACATCTCTAACTTTCACATCTTGCTAGATCATGTTTTTAATCATGATCTAGCAAGTCCATATGATGATCCATAACATTTCTACTAACAAATAACATTCAACAAGCATTATAACACAAGAATAACATGATTTCATCATCATTTTAACACTACTTCATCACAAGGTTAGTTCATGTTCAAGACTTGCTTATGTTTTTAGTGTTTCTTGTGATTTCATCATTCTTTTAGCTATTAACCATCAAAGACATGAAGATGATGAAGATCTAAGAAACTTACGACTAGCACAAGGCTAGGGGAGTTCAAGAGTGTAAAAGTGCTGGATAAAAGAAGATGAAGGAGGTCCTTGAGCTTCCGAACACACCAAGCTTGCTTATACACCTTCTAACACACTTGTGTGAGCTTGGAATGTAAAAGACTTGATCAAAAATGGTGGGTGTATGGGGGTTTGGGTTCGGCCGAGAGCTCCCAAGGGGAGTAGAGGAGTTGTGTGTTTTGCTAGTGTGTGTATGAATGAAGTGATGATCATGTGTGTATTCTTATAATTCATTTCAAGGCCTTAACCTTTGTATAATATGTTCTCAATATAGAAGCAAGATCCATTATAATAATGAAATAAAATCAAGGGTGTGGGGTACATGTCCCCTAACCGGTCGGGGGGGGGGGGGGGGTGTTGGTTTGATTCCAATTTGTTGTTACAAGTTCTAGTTACCTTCCAAGTGTTAAAAATTAGTGTTAAGTGTGTTATGTTATAATATTGTGTGTTATGATGTTCGGGCATCATAACTAGCTTAGAAAAATAAAAACAATGTGTTTAACAATATTTTTGTGTTCCGGGTAATGTCCGGTTGTTCGGTTAATTACCGGTTCGTTAAAGTGCTAAATTGCATCGTTTAGTGTCTTTTAAGTATTCTTTTGTGACACTTTCAATTCCCGACACTTAGGGAAGTCTTCTGGATGATAAAACAAAATTTCTGCATGATATTTATATGTTTACAAGCTGATTTGAGCTGAATTTACTAAAATTTTGCACTTAAAGTGCGTTTCGGGTGCTTTTTAGTGCGTAATTTAGCTTCCGTAATGTCTATATGTAAACCCTTGTGTGTACTCTTGGGTTTTAATGTATTCTTGTCATTGGACCTACACCTAGGCCTCAGTTCTAATGTCTGACTGCTTTCTGCAGAGTTGTTGACATATTGTGTTTTACCGGTGAGTTTACTAGTATTTCTGACGCGACGCTCTTGTTAATGCATAAAGCAATATTTTGTAGTATAAAACGTGCATGAATTCACAAGTATAGTATGTAACCAGACTATGTTGACATTTAAGCACATAATTGCAGTCATTAAATAATGATTAAAGTGTACGGAAATTACCGGTTTGGTGCCAGTTGTCACATAATTACATCTTTACCCAATCCTTAAAATCAATTACATATTTTTATCCACGAATCCTTAATGAACTTATAACTAATACATAATTATTATTTATCATTTTTATTAATAGCTAACTGATTAAGTATTTGATTTAACACCCAATCTCCCATCTTTAATCAACCTAAAATAAGTTTTGATTTAACACCCAATCTCCCATCTTTTTATCGACCTACAATAACCTTGAAGTTAAACACAAATATTACACTAACAGACGATTAGCATACCAATCTACTGATCTAAACTGAGCAACTAATTTGCACTCCCTTGTAAACATTCATCTCATCACTCAAAATTCAAAAAATCAATTTTGATCACATGCTTATAGCCAATCTTTTCCTCTGTTTCTTTGTAAGTGCAAATTAATTCTCTAAGCCATTCGTTCTATTTAAATGCATACAAGTAATCACTTTCTATTAACTTTTCCAATCATTCACTTTCATCAGATTCATTAGTTTCACACTTCACAGTATCATAAGGATCAAATATTTATATTACAAAAAGGGTAATTGGGTAATTTCACAAGAAAAGGAGGAAATATGTAATTAATTTTAAGATTTGGATAAATATGTAATAAAGACTCCTAGTAAGGAAAAAATCAGAAAAAAAAAAAAACACAAGAAAATGGCTTATGCAAGTTCATACATAAGTTCGCCCCTGCATCTAACCTATACAGAAGATATCATATACTTACAAACGCAAATTTAAATAAGCTAATTATTAGAATTTATATATAACGATGAAATGAAAATACTGTCAAACCATCAATTTTTTTATTTAGGTAATATATAATATTATACTTATTACAAAAATATAAAAAATAAATAAATTTGTAGGCAATTGTTACACACGTATAAAAATGTCGTCTAAATCAGTGGCGGAACTAGAAGAAAAATCCAAGGGTATCCCTAATTTTTTTTACCGAGGACTATTCTTGAGAATTCAAGAGGCAGGTGCGGCTAGTAAAAATGAACCCTTGAATTTTATTTATCCCAGGATCATGCCTGAGAATTCGAGAGCCCTTAGGGGCCTTGAGCGGCTAGCAAAAATGGGCCTTTATATATATATATATATAAAATTACTAGGTTACAGACGAATATATATTTATAATAAAAAAATATTAGTTGTTAGTAATAAGATTTAGAAATTACGATATAGAGTTACTTACATGGTTAGTCCCTGTGGTTTATATAAAATAACAAAGTCAGGTATTAATAGTTTAAAATCACACTTTGAGGTATCAACTTTCAATTTTATAACACTCTGAAGTACTAAGACTAACTGATGTTAGTTTTCTTGTTAGGTTTAAAGGCATTTAAGTCATTTTACACTTAGAGGACTAATTATGTAACTATTTGGTTAATGAGAGACTGTTTTTCTAATTTACAGAAAGAAAAAGAAAAAAAACATTTAATTGGCACACCAAGATTCTCATCACCACCATCACTTCTATCTGCATATCACCACCATTCTCTCTCTCCCTCCCTCTGCAGATCATCACCACCATCACTTCTATTTTCAGATAACCACCGCATACAACTTGAGGATTTCGACCAAGATCCTGCCCCTAATTGGCACACCAAGATTCACATTAATGGGGGATGAAAACCGCAAGGCTGGGGCCTTGGTGTGTTCGAGATTGCAGCAGGTGAGGGTTAATATGGGTGTCAACACTTTGAATCCCTTAGGCATAATTTTTGTGTGAATTACTATTGAAGTTTGAAACCCTAACCAAGCCCTAAATGGAAGCCGTTTCCCCATTGTTGTATTAAAGAAGTTGTGATTCATTATGAAGCTTACATGATTCTGGAATTAAAGATTTACATAACAAATCGGAATCTTCTTCATCACCGTCACCATCACCGGAGTAATACACCGAGCCAGAAATCGGCTAGCATCCAACCACCGTTAATAAAAGTGTAGGTAATTATTCCATGGGATATGGTCACGAGATTAGCAGTTGTTTATTTGTTGTTTGATGCACACCTCGTAAACACTGAATATCGTCCTCTTAGCGCCGAACGACGGATCGGTGGTGGTTAATAAAAGTGTGGGTTTAGGACTGGTTGGGGAGAAGAAAGGGGTGGGGGCGGTGGTGGTTGGTTGAAGAGAGAGCTAAGATAGAGAGATCTGTGTTAACTGTTATTTTTTAAAATTTGATTTATTTGTTTAAAATTAATTTTGATAAATGAGTATTTTACATAAATGGCCCTTGAAGTTATAAAGGGTATTTTTTGTCATTTCATAGAAATCTAACAAAAAGACTAACATAAGTTAGTCTTAGTACCCTAGGTTGTTACAAAATTGAAAGTTGATACCTCAGAATGTGATTTTAAACTATTAGTACCTAATGTTCTTATTTCCTATAAACCACAGGGACTAACTATCTAATTAACTCTTATGATATATTATTTTGAGATAAGATATAACTGAAATTACGTATTAATTGGGTATAGATATGTGCGTTGTGAAACTATTTAAAAAGTAAAATTAACTTTTTATAATCCATACTCTATAATAGAGTGTTATTCTCTAACAATGTGTGAGAACGAAAACTATTTAATTATATTATTGATATACAATTTTATATTTATATTCTAAATCATATGTTTAGTTTATTTTTTTATTAATGGGTGTACCAAACACAGACATGAATGTTATCAAATATTTTTTTATAAAACTTCAAATGTTATTTAAAAGTTTTATAAATAAAATTTAGTTTGTATAATCATATATTCAACGAAAAAACCGAAAATTATTGATAGAGTAAATTTAATACTTAAATATAAAATAAATTTAATACTTAAAAATAAAATGATAAACAAACAAACTAACTACAATCTCATAATGTTTACCTGAAGTAAAGTAAATATTAATTTAAAAGTAAATAAACAAATTAAATAGTTTGACTATTGACTCTAAATGTAACTTTTTACTTGTAGATTTGTAGATTTGCTTTACCTTTTTTCATTTATTTTTCCAATGCTTACATTAACAACTTCATCTTCTTCAACTTGTATCTTCTGCAACTTTTTGTCGACTGGAAATTTCGTTTCCGAAAGTTTTGGTCCGTCTCATCTTCATCTATATTTAAAGCTATCTTAATATTACTTAGGGGTATCCCCGATACATAAACCGGAGATTAAAAAAAATTACAACAAAAATTGCACTTCGCGACCAAAGTTGAGGGGTATCCCGGGCAGCCCCTAGATCCCAGGTAGATCCGCCCCTGATTTAAATGTTACACATGCGACACTAAAATTTTGTTACAAATGTGTAAACAATTGCATTTTTTTGTAATAACTCGTGCGCGCACATACATACAAACATACATATATATATATATAGAAAAGACGTATAAAAAACCCAGTTGTGGTTAGAAAACCCGGGAAACTCAAAGCTCCCGATTTTTTTTTTTTGAAAAAATTTACACATGTTATATACATGTTTTTAAGGGTTTTGGGTAAAAAAAAAATCAAAAAAGCGCCTAGTAGATATTTTAAAAAAAAATAAACAAGTTTTGGTGTAACATATGTTACATTCGTCTGACATATGTTACCCCAGAAATTTGTTTATTTTTTTTAAATATCCAATCGGCGCTTTTTTTATTTTTTTCCCAAAACCCTTAAAAACATGTATATAACATGTGTAAATTAAAAAAAAATTCGGGAGGTTAGAGTTTCCCAAGTTTTCTAAATTATAAGGGTTTTCTATAGATACTTCCATTATATATATATATATATATATATATATAGGTAAAGAGTACTGTACAAATGCCCTTATCGTACATTACGTACGCGTCAATCTCAGCCGTCAGATCATCTTCCCGCAATGAAAATCGCATGTTGTTTTTTTTTGTAATAATTTCGCATGTGATAATTTTGATGAAATAGCAGGTGTTTTTTTGTAACAATTTCGCATGTGGTAATTCAATTTCGCATGTGATAATTTTGATGAAATAGAAGGTTGTTTTTTTGTAACAATTTCGCATGTGGTAATTCAATTTCGCATGTGATAATTTTGATGAAATAGCAGGTTGTTTTTTTTTTGTAACAATTTCGCATGTGGTAATTCAATTTCGCATGTGATAATGTTGGTAACAATTTCGCATGTGGTAATTCAATTTCACATGCGATTTTCAATGCGGGAAGATGATCTGACGGCTGAGATTGTAGCGTACGTAATGTACGATAAGCGCATTTGTACGTTAACCGGCCTCTATATATATATATATACAGGGGGTAAAATGAAAACTTATACGAGTTGCGAGAACTTAGAAAACTCGGCCTTACGAAATGTTTTTTCAAAAAAAATTTTTTTTACCAAAAATCCTAAAAAAATCAACTTTTACAAAAAAAAAATGTTTTTTAATTTACAGTCGTAAATGCTATAAAAATGTGATGTCATGCCTATGTCATCAGCTTTTTACAGCTGCTGTAAAAGGCCGAAAAAAACATTTCGATTTTTTTTTACAACCGGCTTTGGAACGTCTTAACCTAGGGGTGTAAAAAAGATGTCGAAATTCGCACAAGAAAGCCGAGTTCTCTAAGTTCCCACAACTTGTATGGGTTTATATATATATATATATATATATATAGTTAGAAAAGACTATCGTAAAAAATTAAAAAAAAATTAAAGTGGTGTTTTTCGGCTCCTTAAAGCATCTGTAAAAAGTTGATAACATAAGCATGACATCACTTTTTATAGCATTTATGGCTGCAGTAAATGAAAAAAAAACTTTATTTTTTTTGGGAAAAGTGTCATACCCCGATTTTTCGTTATTATGGCAGCGTCGCGAGGTGTGGCCAGAGCGGTAATCGTTACATTCAATCACGTAAACATCATAATTGAACCATGAAAAGATGTTCATCCATACATTTATTTAGGAACCATAATTTACAAACCAATAACTTGTTCGAAATAAAACAAACTACAACCTTAACAACATTTTTTAAAGTTTAACACAAGTTTACAAAACATGATAACTGAAAACAAGATGACATCTTAAAAGCTGGAGTTCTTGACAACAACACGGACATGTTTTCCAAAGTCGTCCACTAATTACCTGTAATACATGTTAGTTTTGAAAAACGTCAAACTAAATTGGTGAATTCATGTATTAATTTTGTGTCAAATAATTCTTCAAAATATTTGATAGTTTGAAATTGGCATAATGAAACTTGTAAGATCATTAATTTGCAAGAACACTAATCTGTATGTCAATAGGAGGCAACCAAACCTTGGCGATAAATTATGTTCGAGACACTTGTTTTAGACACAAAAGCACTCTTAATGATCTTTTATTGTTGCCGTTAAGAGTGGGGCTCGCCAAAACCCAATAGATCTATCACTTTCGTTCCTCGGTACTTTTTTATACATTAATGGCCCCTTAGTTTAATCCTCATCCGGATGTGATCTAAACATTCTCATTTTTATAATCATACCAATTGTAACATGTATACATCCCCGAAAGTTTAAAACTATAAACATTTAAAATAAAAGGGGAAAACATGAACTCACAAATTTGTGTTCCAAGCAAATCTCTATTTGATTTCAGATTTCTTCGTTTGTTTCTCAACCTACAAGTGTTCCAATATCATTGGACACTTAGGTTTATATTCGTTCATCGTACAAGTATCTCATCTTGAATCCGTTATTATACTTGTATTCGTTTGCTTTCTTTGTTTATGTTTACACACACACACATATATTCTATTTAGTTTATGTTTGAATGGGCCTAACCCATATGTTAGGTTTTAAGTCCAAATTGCATGTTTAGTGTATATGGGCCTAGCTATATTGACTTTGTATAAGTTGGCCTGGCCCAATTGTTTTAGTTAAGTAGACCTAGCCCAAATGATTTTATTTAAAGTGGTTCAAGCCCAAATTGATGTGTAAGAGTGGGCTTGTTCATATTGATTTACAAAAGTGAGTTTTAGCCCAATTTAACTAAAAAGTGGTTTTTAGTCCAATATTTTTGTTAAAGTGGGCTTAGCCCAATTTCGTTTAAGAAAAATGGACTTAGCTCAAATTTAATTTATGGATACTTTTTAGTCTAAAATATATGGGCTTGGTCCATAAATAATAATACTTGTATTTTTATAAAAATTGTTACTTATGTCATATAATTATTTTTTCTAGTTCATAAGACTTTTAAAGTGTGTGTGTGGCGGCTCGTATTCTTGTTATAACTATTTCCTATGTGTCGATTTGGTTTATTCGTGTCGTCTGATCCGTTTGTGTCGTCCGTCTCGTTTATGTCGTTGATTTCATCCGTGACATATATTATACTTTGTCCGAATTGTCAAAAGTGTCCGAATTGTCCAAATTATCTGATTTGTTTGTTTATGTCCAAGGATGAACACTTCTATTTTTATAGTTTTTCGTTTTTCAAGTATTAACATATATTTTTGTACTTTTTGTGTAAGTGTGTATTTTTGTATTTATTCCTACATAAACTAAATACATAATATACATACAAAATATAAGCCTGACACTTGATGAACTTTTAAAGTATATATTTTTATCTAAAATATATACTTTCCCTTAGGAAATTTTTATAAAATGTGAACTTATAACTTCTTGTCCGAAAATCCGTTTAATCAAGTTTAAAGATCCCAAGTTGTTTTCTAGTCACAAACTCCTTGGTTTAACACCTTTTGATCGTAATCGATTTTATAAAATTTTTGTCATAGTTTCCCCTAAACTATGGACTTTTCCCAAGTTTAAACAAACTTGTTTTTAAATCATTTTCAACTCAAAGCATTATCAAGTATCAAGAATCATCCTATCTTGACAACAAAAGTGTTATGAACATGTTGTAGTCTCCATCTTTCCCAAAAGGGAAACTTTATTTACGATTTTTGCCAAAAATTTGTAGATCATAATTATATTTAAAAACCCACATTTTATGTGACATATGAAGTCATTTTAAGTATAAACATGTGTTCAAAACTCTTTTATTAACAAGTTTCATGTCCATGATCTTTCCAAAAATAGAATCTTTCTAGATCTAAACATACATGTGTTTAGATCATATTTTTGTACATAAACATACAAGATTCATAATCACTACCATAAACTACTTCAAGTTCATCCAAAATCACCAAGAAATTATAAGATCATAATAATGGTTTTAGTTTTTCTTATTGTTTTTCATGTGGCTTTATTATGTATGATTCAAGATGAACTTGTATATTAAGAAAAATCAAGAATTATGAGAATGTAGGAGTTAGTTATGATTCTTACAAGTTTGCTAGTAAAAACAAGATGAAGATATGAAGATGGTGATGATCCAAGAACTCCAAGACTTGCTAAAATGCTTCAAATATATTCCCAAACTTCACCAAAGTCAGGGGCGCAGGATGAAAGGGGCCGGGGGGCGCCCGACCCCCCGAACTTTTCGCGCAGTAGTGTTACGTATGTACTTTTCGTACAAATTTTTTTAGGTATATGCGTTTTCGCCCCCCCGGTTAAATTTTTTTATGTATACACGTTTTCGACCCCCTGGTTTAAAAAAATTACCTATATACGTTTTCGCCCCCTGGTTTTATAAAAAAACATATTTATATAGCACAAATCAGATCTATTCAGTTTCAGCCCAAATCATATTGTTATGTTTATTATAGCCCAAAATTAAAAGCCCAATCAATGACCCAAATACCCTTTCTATCAAAAAACCCAATATCTGTTGATTAGATTACCAGGTCGCTGAAGAGAAGAAGAAGAAGAAAAGGAACGACTGAACAGAAATAAAACCAAAATCGCGGAGCAGTGGGCTAGCTGGTGTTGTTCGATCTTCGCTGAACAGAAAGCAACGGCTGGAATCGATTTAATGCTTCTTCAATCTTCAAGGTATGTGTTTTATCTTTAGGTTTAATTTATTTAGGGCTTCAATTTATGTGATTTAGGTTGAAATTATGGGTGAAATTGTTCATTTGTTTAATAAACAATGGTTACGTTTTAATGTTTGAGAACATTTATTTGATATTAATGTTTGACCCAACCCGACCCGAACCGAATCATCGATGTCCGACCCGAACATACACCTTGAAACTACGCGATATAAATTTTTTTAGGTCTGTTACCTTCCGCCCCCGAGCTTTTTTTTCAAGCTTCGCCACTGACCAAAGTCTTGAATCATCCATGCTAGCTTGACAATCGTTTGTCAATTAGTCAAGCTTCGCCCCCCGTCGCCGCCACGCCATGCCACCACCGTGGCTCCGCCCCCCATGGTGGTGGTTGGCCGGTTTATTAGAAAGAGAAAAGGAGAGGGGTTGTGGTGTGTGACTGCAGAAGGCAGGCAGTAGGAGAAAGAGGGGTGCCAGAGGTCGCCGGAGGCGTGACTCCGGTCACCGGAGCTCGTGATGAAGAGGGAGAGGCAGGGAAATGAGGGTTTCGGCTAGAGTATTAAAATAGGGAGGGTGTGAGTATATAGTTAGGTTTAATGGTGTTTTAAGTGGGCTTGGGCCCATGGCCCACAAGCTTAATCCCGTGTTTTTTTTAAAGTGGCCAATTACCTCTCTAGAGTTCGTTAGTGCACCCGAACGTCGTAAAAAAAACGTAAATTATTATTTTAGGATTTTAAATACGTTAATGTTGTCGAAAATCGATGCGTGAAATATGTCGGTTGTCGTCTCTTGTCTGTTACTCGATCTGATTTCGAATGTGGTTCAAAAAATAAATAAAAGTGAACATGTATTTCCTAAAAATACGGTAATGCGAAAATACGAGGCGTTACATAAGGAAAGTTACGAAAAAGCGGAGTGTTACAGTCTCCCCTCCTTTAGGAAATTTCATTCCGAAATTTGTTCAAGAGGAAGACCTTGGAGAAAAAACATTTTGGCTAAAAAAATGATTGTCTAAAATTGAGACTTGGATGTTTTGAAATGTTTTGAAAAGTACAAAATTTTGAAGGACGGAAGGATAGGTTTTGTAAAAAGAGTTCATTTAATTAAAATGATTTGAGACATTAAACATGAGTAAAACGTGCATGTGTGTGTATAGGCAAAGTGAGTTTAAACAAGTTTGATTAAATCAGAATGGAGAGGTATCTGTAAAACATGGTACCTAAGAATTAAAACTTTCGTATAAAACGGTAAGCATTTCGATGAAAAGTGTGGCCGCACTGTATTTTGTAAAAAGTTTCATTGGTTTCAAAGAGGAATCATAAACCACATGTTTGTAGGGAAATTATTCATCGATGAGGAACGAGAACGTTAGATATTTTAAGTAAAACGATTTTTTTGGGAGGTAACGGCCAACTAAGTATGGCTGCTCATAAATAAAGGATGGAAAGATAGTTCTAACCAAGAAAGTATTTTAGGATTCGAACGTGTAAACAGACTTGATAGTAAACGAGGTTTATGCATAAGACAAAGAATAACGGAGGTACGAGGGTGAATGATCGATCTTGAATACGAGTATAAGAATGGTATAAGTATTGGATAAACGAAAGCGACGTGTTAAGAATGAGGTCTCGTCATGGATAATCGGATATCGCAAGTTTAGCATTGCGTTTGTGACTTGTTAAAGTTTGCGTATTAGGTCTAAACATGGTCTGCAAAACACCGAATTTCTCATGGCACATCTTACGAAAGTTTGGTAACATGGTGAAAACACTTATATATAGGAAGTACCAGGGGCGTATCCACCATGTTTTAACCATGCCATGTCTGTTTCGTATTCGGTTTCATGTTACGTTCCGTGTCTTACCATACACAGCAGCACACTCTATGATTCTCATGCGTATATCACTATACTCCTGTGTGCACCCGCGATTATTTTGATCGTCTCATGATCCGCATAACTTGTATTAGTTGTGCATGAATCAGGGTGTACATCAATTTGAAAAATAAGAATGAGTACGTATAAGAATGTAGTATATAAGCATGTTCAAGTGTAAGTATGTATGTGACCCACGTAAGCGAATCCCTCAGGTTACGCTCACGTATAGGTGCGAATGTATGAATACAAGTTATGAATACGAGTATGTGTATAAGTATAAGTATGAACACAAGTGTGAGTATGCATATGAGAATAAGTGTGAAAATAAAACGTATGAGTATAACTATGAATATAAGTAGGTATAAATGACGATGATTTCGTGTGTGACATGTATTGAATACGACGAACTTAAGCATATAAAATGGTTGAGAAGTTTGGGTATGTAAAACAAATGATATAAGAAATCGTTGCGGGATATTGAATAAAACATGTGCGATGATATGTATGTATAGTGTATGCAACTTCCGTATAAGTGTATGCAAACTCAATGTGTAATTATGTGCTATTGTTGTTTATTTGTTTACCGCTTTATGTTTCAAATCATCACGTACGTGGATCCACTAGCTGACCGGTTCCCAATTACCATGGGTTGTAGCTTGGTATCGCCACCATCATTAGATTCACTCTTCGGAGCTTGAGTCTCGCAGTTATCGCATTTATCACGTTTATCCCATTATCAATTATCGCATTGATTGTATCTAATTACTGGTTATGGTTGTTTATTTGTTTTGATCATCTTATTACACTTGAATTGTATGTTAAACATTTTTAAATAATTCAACTAATAAATTAATTTAATTAAACCTAAATTTACTCACCAACTTATGTGACCCAAACTACTTTTATACATGATACAAATGATCAGGTTTGATGTGAGGAGGACGAAGACACATACGAATATGTATTAGACAATAAACCAGATTTCATTTCTATGTTTTATGTTTTGGGTTTTGTTTGGTTTATTTGGATAATTATTTGCTTTTGTAACATTGTTTAATTTTGACTTGAATAATACTTAAACTTTTAATAATTTTCATGAGCTACGAGCAATCATCATATCCCGATAAATACTCCGTTACGGGTCGGAGTGTGACATTATGCATATTAGGTTTAAAATTGTAGTCTATAGGTTTGAGTATGCAATTCAACCACTCATTTTTTGGTAGATAATTCGGCTTCATTGTCATCCATGAACCACTAACGTAAACATTCAAACTTGATTCTTGAGAAGTCATTGTGTTAAACGAGTAACTTAAAAAAGTCACAAGCCTTACATTCGATTTAAAAAAGTCTTACATTCGATTTGATTTGGCTCTTAATTTAAACGAGTAACTTAAAAAAGTCACACCACAAACACCTTGGTTCTAAATGCTATAAAACTAATTATTCAAGCCAACTATACAAAATTAACCAGTTGACTCATAAGTAACAGAAACATAACTAATGTACGATTGTATCCGATCATTTTACTCTGATAATTAAAATTTTAAACATGTCATATAATCAATTATAAAATAAAAATATCCAAACACTTATTATACCTTTTTAACTAGATATCATTAAAATCTAGTTAAGATGAGTTATATTATTACAAACTTTGTTAAAGTAATGAATTAGTGGTCCAATAATAACTTGTGGAATGAAAACATAAAATCTATGGGTACATTATGACATATACCAAACATCTAGTGACTAAACCGCAACACTCTTTTGCGACGAACATATAACAAACGCGGTGCTTTAGTTTATTATTATAACTTAATACGACGAACAACAACCAGACTCAGTCAATTCTGAAACCCTAATTCCCCAAATTCACTTCAAATTCTCGCACAAACAACTCCAGATCTGCAATCACACATTCCAATTCATCATGTAACAACGAATCATCCACATAATTCAATCCGTTTCAAACACTTTCATCGATCAAGCTACCAGTTGAAGTAACATTTGTGAGTTTTGTTCGAATCCGAGGGCGGCAGGGGACGGCGGAGATGGAGTTCAGCTCAGGAGGCGGTGGCGGAAGCGGCGGCAATGACGTGGAGCTGTTGTCGAAGACGTTACAGGTGGAGCATAAGCTGTTTTACTTTGATCTGAAGGAGAATCCACGTGGACGTTACTTGAAGATATCGGAGAAGACGTCGGCCACGAGGTCAACGATTATTGTGCCGTTTAACGGAATCGCCTGGTTCTTTGATATTTTTAATTATTATGTTACTTCTGATGATCAGGATGTTTCTAGCAAGGAGTTGCAGCTAGACAGCAAGGTACTTATATTATTATACATACATACATACATATATAGATATTATTTTCTATTTCTATATATATACATATGAGGAATTCAGTTTTATAGTTTGTGTATTGTTCTCGACTTATTAGGTTTTTGATTGGTTGTGTTTTCAGGTGTTTTATTTTGATATCGGGGAGAACCGGAGGGGTCGGTTTCTGAAGGTATGCATTTGTGTGATTATGGTTTCATTTAAGTTATTTGTTTGTTTGTGTGTGACTGTGTGTGTGTGGATGATTGATTGATTATTATGTATGAAGAATTAGAATGTACTTTAATTGCAATATAGATGGAGTTACATAGTTGTTGGTAGCGAATAGCGGTCAATAGCGACAAGCTACCTATATGCTACATAGCGATAGCAACGACATAGCACCCGATATTTCATGTTTAGCGATAAACTAGAGAACAGAAAAATACATGTTATCGAGCAGACCAAACCTGAGGTATCGAGCAGTGGTGATGAGAAAAAAATAAAAGGGTCGCTGTTTTATCACTATATACTATATAGCGACATATGACCTATACGCTATGTAACGCACTATAGCACGTACTATAGCTGCTATTGACATGTCCTGGACTAGGAGCAACTTGGGGAATTAGTAGTGGTTATAGTGAAAACTTAAAGAGGATAAAAGGGAATGTGACGTTTTGATAAGATGACCAATCCATAGTTATTAAAGCGCTGGGAGCACTCAAGGCGCATAGGCCTCGCATGGGGCCTAGGTGCAAGGCGCAAAAAAAGCGAGGGCCTAATAAAAGAAAAGCGCACAATGAAAAAAAAATTAAAGCATTTTATGTATTAGAAAATTAATACTATTCTTCAAATAAAATAAACGAAAGCTATTATATAACATTTGATATCATCTATTTAGTGTTAAAACATAGGTTCCGTTCGATAAAAGTAGAAATTTAGCCGGAATCTTGCCAGAATTTAGAGAATTTGGCCGGAAACACACTATAATATAGGAATCTCACCGGAATCTGCGACTGAACCATCATCATGGTTTTAAAAAACGGTTGAGGCGTGCGCCTCGAGGCGCGCCTCAAGGCGAAACGGTCAAAAAACGATTCTGAGGCGCGCCTCAGGGGGTTTATACTGTATGTGCGCCTCAGGGGTTTTTGATATTTGTTTTTGATGTTTTTGAGTTTTTGTGTCAATTTCAAACAATTTATGTCTTTTTTAAGTGTGTTTTTTATTATTTTGATGAATTTGATGATGAATTTAGTTAGTATTACTATTTTTATAAGATATATAATATTTATATTTATTTTTTAACTCCGCCTCGGGCTTACGCCTCAGTTCGCCTCGAGGCTTATGCCTCGTGAGGCGAAGGGAAAACGCCTCGAAACTCGTTTCCGTTTTTTTAAACCTTGACCATCATCTGGAGAATTAAAGCGCAATTTCCTTGACCTAAGGTGCAATGGCCTCGTCTCGCCTAGAAAATGGGTCTAGGCACAAGAGGCGATGGCTTTTGATAACTATGGACCAATCTTTGTAGTCTTAGTTGGAAGAAGGTTTCAGGTTTTTAAGCACAAAGAGTTTGTAAAACGCAAATACGTTGATGATAAGATAGGATTCTAATGTCCGAGTGTCCGAAAATAAATCCAGGCTTTGACTGGCACAATAGGTTAAAAAGGTGCTTGATTGTTAGTCTAAGACCTAGAACAGGGTCAGCTCAACCTATTTTGAGGTGTTAAGAGGATAATAACCTCGGGGGCTTTTTTGGGAAAAAAATAAATAGTTTTTGCTTTCCATCTTAATTTGTGGTCTATAAATTCTGAAAACCAAAAACAATACTTAATACATGGTTGACATCAATTAGTTAAATTTAGAATGGTATAGATAAGATCATAAAAATACATGTAAATAAATTAGGCAGAACCATTCTCAACTTAGCTAGGCCATCAAAGTTGATTGGCAGCACTTGAGAAGAAGCTTCTTAACCAATAACATTATAACCCTGTTGAAGAAGAATGTCTCCACGCCATAGCTGTCAATAGCGAGCGTAGAGATCGCTATAGCGCGCTACGTAGCGTATAGGTCTAGGCTCGCTATTAGGGTTGTAGTGATAATAGCAACAATTTTTTTTTGTTTTTTAATATAAATAGCAATTAAATATAGCTATAAAATAGCTGGATTTTTTTTGTTAAATATACATGTAAAATAACATATATACCAGGGTATTTTGATATAATATACATATAATATTTTTAAACTTTTTTTTTCTACTGTATTGCTATTTATAAAATAGACGCCCGCTATTTATCGCTATTCACTACGTAGCATATAGGTATCTTATCGCTATTTGTCGCTATTCGCCATTAACAACCATGCTCCACACCAACTGTATCAATCATTACCTGTAAAAAGTTGAACTATTTTCATATGACTAAAATAAAATAAATGTAGTTATTTATATATGATTAGAAACCATACAACACAATTTTCTTAGTGCTCTTGATGGCCCTCATATCATCTAAAGGCCTGGTGATACTCAGAATCTCCCCATGAAAAATCAAATCTAGCAACAACCACATCCACATCAAGCCATCAATAAAACCACATCAAAGGTCATCACATTTAACAAAAACACGCACTAAGAACAACTGCACCAATTAAATAAACAGATAATAATCATTAAAAATGAAGCAATCTCACAGCTAATTAATCAAAGGAAGAGTCAAAACAAATACGAAGAACAGATAGTAATTATAAAACGGATTGGGAGTAACAGATTATTGCATAAACAAATTGCAAGAACTACAATACATGAGAGAAAATGGATTAAAATAGTATACTTTCAAACTACATAACAGTAGCTCATGTTAGGAATCAAACAAGAATACAAACGGAATGTAAAACGGAACACGAGATTTACGTGGTTCGGTCGGTGGGACCTATCACCTATGTCCACAGGCTGCAACTAGTACTCTTTTATTTAGGTGCTCAAGGAATTACAAAGGCCCTACACATCTGTATACACTAAATAGATTAGAGTTTGCAACTTTGTAACAGTTATATTAATGTCCTTAAGCATATGATAGGAATTGTTTCTAGACATCCAAGTTAAGCTGAAACTGCTTGCAGTAAATATGCTATATATGCGTTTTGCTTGCACAGTTGTATGTCACGCTGCTAGTATTAGATAAGTTAACTTGTCATCAGAAGTTCAGAACTACATACTCATGCTGTTTCACAAGAAAAAGATACCATTTTATCTGGTTATTTTAGTCGATTATATTTAGCATGCTCATAATGGTTGCAGGTTCTGGGTTTGAAAGAGTAAAAAATAAATAATGATTGATGTCAATTTGTATATAATAATTAGCAGGTTCAACCTGTAAACTACTTATGGTTTTCTAGTTTTGTCCCGGTGATGTGCTGTTGCCCTAATTGAGTGTGTATCTGCAGGTATCTGAAGCTTCAGTTAGTAGAAACCGCAGTACAATAATCGTACCTGCAGGAAGCAACAGAGATGAAGGGTGGACTGCATTTAGAAATATATTGGAAGAGATAAACGAAACATCTAAGCTTTTTGTCTCCTCCAATCAGGTTCCAGTTACACACATTTCACCTTTCATTCTATTTAAGCACCCTTATTCTCATTTTCTCATCATTTTTTTGTTTGTTAAACAGCAAAATTCTGAAGGTATCACCCAAGAGCGACTAGTTGGTCTGTCTGACGATGTCGGTGCTGGCTTTATTGCCGGAAACAGTTCTCAGTCTGCCCCTATAGCAACATCTGACTTGAACTTAGGAGACAGGTCAACCACATTTGACTTGCCGCCTTCATCTTCTGACGAAAGTGGCGGTTTTGGGGTCTCCAAAGTGATCCGGGCTGACCAGAAGAGGTTCTTCTTTGATCTTGGAAGCAATAACCGGGGCCATTACTTGAGAATATCTGAGGTAAGACTTTTTCATTGTTCGCTTTTAGTTTATTTTTACGGTAATAGTGTGGAATAGAATCAATAGATAAGAATTAATATCTAATACAAGACATGTAGAGCACTAGATATTGCGAGAACATGCAAAAATAAAATGAATAATTTATTTTTTCAATCAACAAAAAAATTTAAAAATAAGAGAAACTGATAGAAATGCAATGTTTATTGGTTTCTTTTAGAATTTGAAAAAGAAATATGAAATTTTTTGTTTATGTATATAACCTACAAAAGTGTAACTCTTGTGATATAATCTACACATGTGCAGGTTTACGGTTAATAATTTAAAAACATATGAAGAAATTAGTTTGATGGTTCTTTATGTACATAAATATACACATTTGTATAAAAGAAGTGTATACATTGAAAAATATGAACCTTATATCAAAAGATTAGTGAACCTCACCCCTCACTACACCCTATGTATACATATATGTGTGTGTGTGTATACAAGTCCCAAAAGAAATCGTTCTGAGATTGAGGGGCCAGGTCGGGCGGGAATACCGGATCAGAACCGGCCGATTTAAAAGATGGTTATTTTGGTTCTGGTCAATCATGGTCGCCAGTAGGTTGAGTTGACCCGCAAACACTTCTTGTCTTTTTTTTTTTATAAAAGTTAGATATAATTAACCCATTAGTTATAATTATAAAACAATATTACTACAGCTATAATCTTGTCTTCATATTTTAAGGAAGTGGATGATTAATGAATTGTGAACTGCAAATGCAGGTTGCAGGTTCTGACAGGTCATCCATCATTCTCCCCTTATCTGGACTGAAGCAGTTTCACGAAATGGTCGGCCACTTTGTGGAGATAACCAAAGACCGCATCGAAGGAATGACTGGCGCGAACGTGCGAAACGTGGACCCTCCTCAAAGATAGTCTCGGCTTTGACTCTTTGACTATCCAAGTTGCAAAAATGGTAACCTGCTTTCATTTTGTGTATAGACCAACCGCGTGTGTGCGTGCGTGCGTGCCAAGGGTTAAATTTCTTATCCTTTCTTTATCGTTCATTGAATCTGAATAATCCTGGTGATGCTAAGCTTTATTTCCTCATAGGAAATAACCAACAGAATAAGCAAGCAGAGCTAGCTATCTATCTATCCTTTATATTTTTCTTTTTACTTTATTACATTGTGAAGGATTGATTCTATTAGTGTTTGTTGGCCTGAATGGGAATTTGGATCATATTGTGTTTGGCCATTTGTTTGCTTTTGTTCATATAGTGTTTGTGGAAGTCACTCTTGTGATCTTGTCTGACCGTGGTTTTTTATCGTCGTGACAGTCAGGGTAATGTATTGTATAAGATGACATAATAAAACTGTAAAGATACAATAACATCTTTATCAACAAAAAAGAAAAAAAAAGTATTTGATTTGTGATGGAATGGAGGGATGATTACAAATTTACAACAGTATTCAACAATACCACACAAAAATGGACGAAAACTTAATTAATTACTTACAGAAAAAGTCGAATCTAAACGTAGTCTGGTGGTTTGGGCAAATTTGTCACGATACCGCAAAGTTGTGTGGTATTCTGCAGACTGTACTCATCTCTGTTGGAACGCTCTGGCGAGAGTACGCTGACGTACAACTGTTGTCCCAAGTAAAATCGCTCCCACATCTCTGATCTCAAGCTCCACATACCGCAGTTATCGAGGGTGAGCATTATTGCTGACCAACACCCGGGGAACACCGCCACATTGTGTCGGCTGATTGCGTCTTCAAGGTTGTAGTTCTTCCTCTTCTCTGGGCTCCATTTCCCCGCCTCTGTTGCCACTGCGAAGAATGAGTACCCGTCAAAATGGTAAGTTTGCATGGTATTCTCATGGTTCTCAAATATGATCTCCACGAAGTTACGGTATGTCGCATTCAAGACGTTTGGGGCGATCTTAACGTTCTTTTCGATATCCGGTGGTGGTTCGTCGGCGATGATGTCATATTTGAATTCTTTGTCTGCGACACCAAAGTACTCGGAGAGTTTCAGAGGAGTCGGGGGGTCAATGTGGGAGACACCGTTGAGGGCGAACCTTAGCTTGCCGTCGATGTAGTTCCGACTATTGGCCAGCTTGATGGTGCGGGTGATGTTAATCTGACCATAGTGGTAAGACCCCTGTGGGTTGGGACGGGCTGCACTCGCAGTCAAGTTCCATCTGAATGATCTGAACTGGTTCATTGACCATGCGACTCCGGCAGTCTTCTCTGGCGGAGGTGGTGGAAGCTCTTGCGATGGAGGGGTATTGCTTCCTGCGTAGCGGATGGTGGCGACAGTGGATTGTACCTGCTTGGTGAACCGACTCGACACAACTAAGTAATAATCCTTCGGTGGTTGATCAGCAGTTACCAAAACTGACATACATTGGCCGACGTGAAGGTCCATTGCCATGTAATCATTTTGCATAAGGTGAGATCCTTCGACCTCGACCAACCTCATGTCATGGTTCTGGAACCTGAAATTAATCGAAGTCCTCATCCCGACGTTACAAACCCTAAACCTGTATGTCTTTCCGGCCTCAAAGGTCCATGACGGTTCAGCCGATGCACCAACCTGAGCCGACTTGCCATTGATGTGGATTCCATCAGGATGACCGATAGACTTCCCGCCATCAAGGAGGGTCTTCAATGCCTTATGACCCTTGTTAAACCAATCTCCAACAAAAACCGCAAACTCGTCAGCCGGGTTATCAAAGGGGACCGGGATCAGCGGTCGACTGTGCACTTGGATAATACCCATACCACCAGCTGCCTTATGCATGGCTGTGGTGGGGAAATAATAATAACTACCAATTTGATCCTTGACCTGAAACTTATATGTAAAGTTGGTTCCAGGTTGGATTGGACACATAGTCCCGGGTGTCCCATCTACCCATGAATTTTTCCGGTGTTGAACACCGTTCCATGTAAGAAGAAACGGCTCGTCAAGGTTATTAAAAACATTGACGACAATATTGTTGTTACTTGTGCAATTAATCACGGGCCCAGGAAACTTGTCGTTGATTAGAATAACCTGTTGTGGGACCCCTAACGGCGACATTGTGCCATATGTGACCTTCCATTCAAAAAAGTGATAAGGATCTTCCGCCTTCGTTAGTGTTATTAAAATGCATAGCACAACGAAAAAACCAAACTTTCGGGTGTCCATGTTACAATCCCGGAGACACCCAGAGTATATATGTGTATATATATTCGTGTGCGAGTATATATATTTATATTTATTTAAGAAACAAGAAAGATAGAAGAAATATAAGATTTTTTTTCTCTATTTATTTTTGTTAAAGTACCGGGAAGAAGAAGATTTGCTTCTTCCGGGTGCTACCTGGGATTGTCATTTGGGAATGAAGATTGATTTCGCTTTTATACATTCAAAAATGACCGTTTTTATTGCTTGATTCTTCTTGTTTTTCTCCACAAATTTCTTTTGTGTTCTTTCCTTAATAAACTCCTTAAATCATGTGTGGTTCAACATTTGTTTCTAATTTTAGATGTCGTGTTAAGGGTTAATTATTTTTATTGACCATTGAATCTTTAGATAACATGACCCTCTTTCTTTATTTTCAAATCTATATTTTTTTTCAACGATGTTTAAAAAGGCTTTATTTTGTACTTCAACGACTAAAACCATACAAAATCCTTGTCAAATAATTTGATGAGTTTCTTACATTTTCCTAAATTGTTTACTTACCTTATAAATGTTCAAGTTCATAACACATAAGTCATTTTCAGGAAAAGATCCATGTGACACGAAGATAACAAGTCTTACATTTATTGGAGTGTTACCAATGTTCAGGATCCTTTAGGATGATTAAATTAAGGCCGGTTACATTGTACATGTGAAGATAAAAATATATTGGATTATGGATATGCCTTTTAATATTAGGCCCAATAAGACCAAACAGGTCCGGCCCAACGATTTTAGGCCCTAAGCGAACCATAAAGTCGAGACCCTTTTGAAGTGATTCTTTTTACGATTCAACATTGAGTTATTAGTAAAATTCTAAAAAAAATATTGTAGTTACAAAGATATTAGGCAAATATCAAATACAAACCACATTTCGCATACAAACTGTAAGAACCATTTAAAAAGTGTCACGTGGCATCCAACCAATTATAACCATTCAGACTTGAGGTCACCTCTTATTCATTCAGAGGTTTTAAACCATTAAGAGGTAGCATCTGAATGGTCATTAAGAGGCTACCAAACAGCCCCTTACATTTATTGGAGTGTTACCAATGTACAGGATCCTTTAGGATGATTAAATTAAGGCCGGTTACATTGTACATGTGAAGATAAAAATATATTGGATTATGGATATGCCTTTTAATATTAGACCCAATAAGACCAAACAGGGCTGGCCCAACGATTTTAGGCCCTAAGCGAACCATAAAGTCGAGACCCTTTTGAAGTGATTCTTTTTACGATTCAACATTGAGTTATTAGTAAAATTCTAAAAAAAATATTGTAGTTACAAAGATATTAGGCAAATATCAAATACAAACCATATTTCGCATACAAACTGTAAGAACCATTTAAAAAGTGTCACGTGGCATCCAACCAATTATAACCATTCACACTTGAGGTTACCTCTTATTCATTCAGAGATTTTAAACCATTAAGAGGTAGCATCTGAATGATCATTAAGAGGCTACCAAACAGCCCTTACATTTATTGGAGTGTTACCAATGTACAGGATCCTTTAGGATGATTAAATTAAGGCCGGTTACATTGTACATGTGAAGATAAAAATATATTGGATTATGGATATGCCTTTTAATATTAGGCCCAATAAGACCAAACAGGGCCGGCCCAACGATTTTAGGCCCTAAACGAACCATAAAGTCGAGACCCTTTTGAAGTGATTCTTTTTACGATTCAACATTGAGTTATTAGTAAAATTCTAAAAAAAAATATTGTAGTTACAAAGATATTAGGCAAATATCAAATACAAACCACATTTCGCATACAAACTGTAAGAATCATTTAAAAAGTGTCACGTGACATCCAACCAATTATAGAGAAATGATAAAATAATATCCTAAATAATATCAATTATATTGAATTCCCTATAAATATGCTAACAAACAATTAATTCTTTATTTGGATATTTCTTTTGTTTTCGATGTCTTGATTAAGAAAAGTGCTGATGTCTTTCAAATATGTGCTAAAATCAATTATCTTGATTAATTTTCATGTGCTAATATAATTCAAAAGTGTTACTTTTATGTATGTATTGTTTTGGTATGTGTTAATTTAACTTTTTTTAAGTGCTAGGATCTGTTCTTACGGTTTATAGGATAAATATGGTTTGTACCGTAACCAACCCCATCAGATTGAATTATCTAAATGTCTAGATTATCAATTGCAATGAAAAAAAAATCAAATTATCATGATGCTATATTATCAACCACAATGATTTTTTTTAATCATAAATCAAATTATGAATAAAAACATACAAATTTAACAATGGCTATTGCTTGGATTCGAACTAGAGTCTACAGTCTACACAGTAAACAAAGGGACTTTTTACCATTAAACAGACTATATGTATTAAAAGGTGGCCCAAAAACTTTGAGGAACTAAAGTCCTTGCTTCACTTTTTTTTTTAGAGGTGACTTTCACAACAGACGGTAATATCACACCCACTAGTCGCAGGCCCGCCACACTACTGTTCCGAAGACTATGTTGTCTTAACCGGGCCCACGCTTCGGTAGCAATGGGAGCTTGGCTCTCTCCGAGAAAATTTCCAGCCCCCTGCCACTTGACAGGAGTTGCATCCTCCACACGAGCCGACCGCCTGTTGTGACAAGCGACCCGCTGGAGTAAATGCACTGTAGTAGAAAACTCGGGTTGACTCCCGGGATTCGAACCTGGAAACCTGGTTCTCCCCCGTTCATTGCCCTTCCCCCAAATGTAGTGGGTGGGGATCGAACCTTGGTCTCCTAAGATAACCAAAATCCTTTCCACCACTCCACCACAAGTGGAGGATCTTGCTTCACTTAAATAACCTTTAGGCCAGTCTTAAGAACAAGTGTATGTGATAAATATGAAAACATCATTATTTAATGAGTGTCACTAATTATTAAAAATATATAACTAGTACAAATAATCTAAAATGTTTCATATATTATTGGAATAATCAAACTCTATGGCTAATTTAGAACGGAACGTGAGATATAAAACAATTTTGTTATACGTTTCTTGGGACAGACCCATCATGCATAGTTATATAACTTGTATTTTTTTGTTTAATATCACAATATACAGGTGTGAACAAGTTATATAACTTGTATTTTTTGTTTAATATCACAATATACAGGTGCAATGAAGGATAATGTTTCAAATATTGTTATTCCTTTGACCCAAAGAGGTGGGCTAAATATATCCCGCTTTTGTTACTTGTCATACCCCCCCCCCCCCCCCCCCCCCCCCCAAAAAAAAAAAAAAAAAATTAAGTTTAAAAGTTTTCAAATTTCATCATTGTAAAAATCCTTAATTTTTTTTATGAATGGTTTTATTTTGAAAGAAAAAGGATTCACATTATTTTCTGTATAGTTGAGTCGGAAACTTCATAAATTACAAAATCAAAATAAATATATATAAACATAAAAGTTAATGGGCTTTCATTTCAATAATAGTTTCATTAACCTTAAACTTCAAGTTTTAACAATACTAAATCCAAATTCTAAATTTATATTCAAACACAAAATTCGAACACCTCATCTAACTCACTGCTAAAAGAGAAAACCGTAAAGCAAAATAATTTGTATAAAATGCATAACCATGATTTGGTAATTATAAGATATCCGAGTACCTGTTGTGCATTGCATAAAATAAAGGGCCAACACCACGACAAGGCTGGGTTTAACAGCAAATTAAAATGAACTTATCGAAATTGGAAATCATAAATATGAATACATGTACCTTGAGTACCATAATGTTTGGCCGGTATCGGTTAGGTTTGATACGGTATCGATTCATTGAAACCGAAACCATATAAATTAATATTGTTACCGGTACCGATATTATTCGGGTAGTATCGGGTCGGTTCGTTAGGATAGCAATACTTGTATTGGATTTCTAAAAAAAAAACACTTTCCTAAAAAAATAAAACAACTTAAAAAAACCTTTATTTAAGAAAAAAAAACATTTTATAGTAAAGTGAAGACAAACATTTTAGAAAAAAAAACATTTAAAAAAACTAACAATAAAAGATTACAAAATGACACACAAAAAAAAAGACCAATATTAATAAAATTTAAGGAAAGGGGATACGTTTAAATAAAATTTAAGGAAAGAGGGTACGTCTAGCAGCCCCCTTTCCAAACTATTTACAATTTATAAATTTATATCCCCCTTTCTTCATAACTTACATTTAAACATCCAAATAATTGATATAAGACCAGGCCTATCCAAAGTAACATGCATATAGATATTATTAGATTAAAAATAACTTTGACTTTTTTTTTAAAATAAAACTTCATTTATATATATTATCTACCAATATAATCTTTGCCTCTATGGTAATATAGAAAGGCTATTTGTAGATTGATGAGATGTATATGTATTTAAGAACTTGAATTGTCAATTATCTTAACGAAACTTGTAACCGAATTTTAATTTAATGTCATAAATTGTTCAGTTATTATTATTTTTTTCAAGAAATATATTTCAAGTTATTGATGTTGGTTCCGGTACAAACCATATTTATCCTACAAACCGTAAGAACAGATCCTAGCACTTAAAAAAATCTAAATTAGCACATACTATAACAATACATACATAAAAGTAGCACTTTAAATTATATTAGCACATGAAAATTAATCAAGATAATTGATTTTAGCACATATGTGAAATGATATCAACACTTTTCTTTATCAACACATTGAAAACAGAAGGAAGATTCAAATAGAGAATTAATTGTTTGTTAGCGTAATTATAAGGAATTCAAGATAATTAATATTATTTAGGTTATCATTTAACCATTTCTTTATAATTGGTTAGATGTCACATAACACTTTTTAAATATTTTTTACTATTTGTATACGAAATATAGTTTGTATTTGATCCTACTCCTGTAAGATACTTACGAAGAAGCACAAGTGAATCCCGCAAGGCATTAAATAATAAATTTCAGTGTGATGTGTGGGGATTAGGTATAACCAATGTAAGTGATTTGGTAGTCATAAATATTAAAAAAAAAAAATGAAATTTAGAGGTATACAACTGTTTTGTTATATATAATTATATGTTTTGATTTTTAATATCATATTTAAAATCAATTAAAGTGTTCGTGAAAGAAGTATCCTATGTGTTACCTTACATTTTGGTTGATTACATATTTCATATCTTTTATTACTAAGTTTGGTTTTTTTTCTCATTCATATCAATTAAAATATTTTTAATAAATTATTATAGACTTACAAATTAAAATAAATATCTTAAACGGAGTTAGATAGCATGTTAACACTATACCTACCAAGTTAATCAGACTATACACATTTTACATATTTTATTAATAACTAATATTTTAAATAAATAAAAAATAGATCACAATAAACAGATAAAGAAAATCATGAAAATAACTGTTTTTTCTAGTACATATATATGTCAATTAAACGTATCATTACAAATTTGAAACATACAAATTTATCTTACCATTTAGGAAAATAAAGTGAACATATAATTAAACTATAGTGCTAATTGGCGTATATATAAGAAAGTAAAGTAGAAACATGAAACATAAATGCACGGAAAGTTAATTCGTCAAAAATACACACACGTAACAGAAAAGTTATATATAAATGAAAAACATTAAAAAGTTGACCAGTATTAAAGAAGTTAAAAGACATTTACATACATGTTATATATATAAAGATAGTTTTACATACATGTTATAAAGATAAAAACTTGTGAAAACACAAATTATATATTTGGTGAAAAGTTAAATGCTTTGCTTGTTTTGTGATTTTTACTGTGGTCTACACAGCCTGTAAATAAAAGGCAATGTGTTATCTTAGCTATATACCCACTCCACCCACTTTTAACCACATTTGGGACTCAATTATTTTTGAATGGTTAATTTTACATGCCTAAAATTCAAAATGGTCCTTGATGGTGGCTCTGCCTTGTAAACACTTTTTCTTTTTTAGACATTATTTATTTTTTCTTCTTCCACTATTTTTTACTATCTTTTTGTCTATTTTAATGCATAAAGTAAATGAGTACACTTTCATTCCTTGAGTTGATTGAGTAGTGGTCATCTTTATATTCTTTTAGATTTTCATATAGAATTTGACATAAACCACAAACTTACTTAAAGATGTTACCTATGTTATATTGTTTGTATCATATATCTTTATTTATAATTTCTAATAAACGATCTTATTATTATAAGTGGAATTCTTGAAAAAGATAATAAAAAAGAAAGAAAACTATGTTGTCACTTTATTTTGTTTGATCGTATTTATGTAGTTAAGAGAGTAGTTTTAACATCCAAATTCTACTAAAAGATTAATTTTTTTTTTTTTTTTTTAAAGTTGCATACCCTTATC
The DNA here is from genome assembly GCA_030545235.1 of Helianthus tuberosus. Taxonomy (NCBI): domain Eukaryota; kingdom Viridiplantae; phylum Streptophyta; class Magnoliopsida; order Asterales; family Asteraceae; genus Helianthus; species Helianthus tuberosus. Next base: position 97,596,837 of record CM060433.1, on the reverse strand, counting down.
TTCCTCTAAATTTGAGATGTTAATTAAGAAGTGACAAGGTAGTTGTTAGATAGTCGACTATGTATGTGATGGTTTTGTCTCTTACGTAGGTCTTGATGGATTAATATGTTTTATCATTTGTCAAAATAACAAATAAAAAAAGACTCCTTTGTAACAAAGGTTAACTAATACAAAACAAATATGTCATTTTGGCGGGTAGCCAAATGGGTTAATTAATTATATACCATGAAACTAAATAAATTTATTCACCCATATAGGTTTTTACATAAAGGTCTTTAGAAAAAAGCCCAAGTAGTTTGATTTCTAGTATGACTTTCTTTGTTTTGCTATATGTGTTCCTTACATGTTTCGAACAGTGACGGATTTAGAAAAAAAAACACGAAGGGGCAACGTTTCAAAATTTTCTTTTCTATAGAGGCAACGAAATCGAAAAAAGTCAATTTTTTTCAAAATTTACACTACCGTCGGAGGGTCAAGAGGTAGCGGAGACTACCCTTATTCTCAAGCCACATCCGCCCCTGGTTTCGAACATGATGTTAGTTTCATTGTTGAAAAATAAGAAATTAATTCATATACTATGGTTGTGTTATAATCATTGATCATTCATATGCTATATGTTGGGTTATTGTTACTGGACTCGTTATTAAGTGGGCCTGTGTTAATTGGGCTTGTTATAACAGATACATACATACATACATTTGTTTAAGTATGGCAGGTTGATTAAAGGTTAAGGGTGCTAGATGTAAACTTTGAGGGGCTCAGATCATCTTTTCACATATATTTGGACTGATGTGTAAATGTTAAAGCTGGAAATATAAAAAGCATCAGATGTGCTCTTTACATCAGCCGTCCAGATTAGTTATCCCCAAAATCTCACTTTCACATACCTTTTCTCAAGTATCAGGCAAATTGAAGAGATGTATTTTCTCATTCAATCGTTCACCTTCAACACATACAGTTTCTTTGGCTGTTCAAGATGACCATTCTATTCAAGTTCTGATCTAATGTAGATCAGTTGTTCTGCTGATGATCCGATTGTAGTTTCAGTATTGTTGAAGATCTTGTTTATTTATTCATTTTGTATTGTTGAAGATCATGTGGATCTTCATAAGTTTGGTCTTTCAGCATCCTTTGTTAACCAGTCTAGTATGGCCTGGTTATAGTTGATCCTATGTTGGATCTTGTTGTTTGATATTTCTTTATATGATCAACAAATATTTTATCTGTTGATCCTGTATTTTGTACTTGTTGATTTAGATCTTACATAAGTAAGATCTAGGGTTTGGGGGGAGTTTTTGGTTTGGGTTAAATAATAAAGTTTTACGTCATGTTTTGTCGCTATCTTTTGTATCTACTGTATTTGTATTGTTATATTTTCTGCAATCGATCAGTATACCAATGTTTTTGACATGGTATCAGAGCCTTCATGCTCCTGTTGATGATCGAATTGTGTGTCTTCCGCTGTGTAGTTTAGAGTCGATTGACTGATTGTTTGGCTTTGCTGTTGTTTCCAGGGTTTCTGTTCTTGGAATTCGTTGTTGTCTGCAGATTTGTGTACTTCCGGTTAAAGAGGATTGAAACCCTAACTCTGGGCTTCAAGTGTTGTCTTAGCGTGCGCGAAAATTTTTGGTTAGTGACAGATCTGCTTAGATCTGTGGTTTCTTGGTGATATACAGTTTGGTACCGAATGGAACCCTAGCTTAGGGTTTCTGACTTCTGGTCTTCTCTCCGATTTATCATCTGTGTTAGTCTCTGCAACCCTCGGAGGTTCAGGGCAAACTAACCAGAAGAGTTGTAGTGATTCTTTTCTGTCTGCATCAGGTCTTGTAGTTGTTGAAAACTACAGATCTGATATTATTCGGAGTTGCTTGCACCTGCTGTAAGATCGTTCCTCTCCTTTATTTTTATATTTTGTTTCTGCATCATTCTATTGTTGGGTCTGGGCATTCTGTTTACCGGACTAGTCGGGCCGACACTTGATCGAGACTTCTTGTTATCTGTTGCATTGTCTGGTTCTTGGTTGTGTTGATCTGTTTCGGTTCTGTGTTTGTTTCTGTTTATTATTTGTTCTTGTTTGTTTTCTGTGGTTGGTTTAGGAATGGCTCCTGAGTAAAGGCTTGTCCAGGCACCATAGAGTGATGAACCTGGAATCTGGTCCCTGACTCAGCTTCGCCCTAGGTTTTTTATCTTCTGATTGGCTCATACATTGTATTATCTGTTGGTTCAGGTTGTATATGAGATCCTTGTTGTTTATATTATTGTTATCTGTTTGGTTCTCATCTTTGTTCGCTTTAAAGGGTTAGGTTTTGTAAGTCATGACAGTTTGAGTATATTTTGGGTTTGTTATGTCTCTTGAATCTTGTTTGATAATTGAATGATCATGTTTTTATTCATGACTTATTGTGGTTTTCATTGCATGATCTTGTTGGTTCATTCATGATTGGATGTTTAGTTGCTACGTAATGTGCTATGTTTGTGGTAATGTGATCTTGTATTTGCTGTCATAAGGTGGTTTAGATTGAAATGTTGTTTTTGGTTATTGATTCGTGTGTTCTGAATCTTTATCATGGATCATGTGATTCGATTGTGTCTTGAACTGTCATTGTGTCTTTCACACTTAGTCTGTATGTCTTATTGTCTCTTATGGTTAGTCGAACTATGTGATTCGAGTGTTTCTAACCCGTTGTGTTGTCAAGAGTGTTCTTGAATATGTTGTACAACCTTGTTTGCAGATTGTTTTGTTCTTGTCCTGCATGTTGCTAAAATACTGGTTGTTTTGCAGTCTTTATGTCTGCCTGTATTGATCTTGGCTATATGGTTAGTTGAGATATGTGGTTTGTGTTTAACCAAGTGGTTTTGTCAAGATTGTTGTATTTGTGACAGCCTTGTATGTTATCTCTGATGAGATGTTTTTTTCTGGTTGCAAATTGTGTTTTTTGTGTTTAATCAGAATTTGGTTGGCTGTGTCTTATTGTCTTGTGTATGTCTCGTTATTCTTAGCCTTGTGTGTGAGATATGAAATCAAGTGATTTTGTGTTTCACTTTTGTTTAGGTTGGAATTGTTGTCTGATATAGAAGTGTGTACTTCTCTTTTATCAGTGTTATTATGAATCTTGTTGTCTGGATCAATAGTGTTGTCAATATTGTTCTAGAATGTTTGTACAACCTTCTATTTGTTCTCGTGTATGAGATGTGTGTTCCGTTTGCAAATCATGTGATTTTGTGTTCTGTCGGAGCTTGTTTGGTTGTATCGTTTAGTCTGATGTCTGCGTTGTTATCAGATTTTTTCTTTGAATCGTGTGATTCAGTTTTGTTGTGAAGTTGTAAAATTTTATTTGCTTGATTCAAATTAGTCTTTATGTTCTTTACAAGTTTTTCTCATGATATGTTCCTTGTAAAGTTGTAAAAGTTTTTGATCAAGTCAAATTAGTTTCTTAAGATCTTCACAAGTGTTGTTTTTCAGACGTGTTCTGAATTCTTTAAAGTCATGTGACTTTATGTGTCATCAGATGTGTATCTGGTTCTGTTATGCAATCATATGATTCCTTGTTATTTGGATATGTTGTATTATTCTGTTTACAAAGTTTTTTGTTCTTGATGCAATATCATAGGATCTTTAGCTTCTATTAGGAGAATGTTTGACTGTTATGTGTTGTTCTTTCTTTATCAGATTCATATTGAATAATGTGATTCAGGTTGTGATTCATGTCTTGAGTATATGTAATTGTTTTTTTATAAATACATATGTGTCTTTATGTTCTTTATGATCTCTTGACCAGGTTTTTTGTTCAGATGTGAGTCAAAAATGTTAAGAAGTGTGACTTTATGTGGTGTTTAAGTATTTGATTCCTTTGAATATAGATTCAAAGTCTATTGTTCAATCAGAATTTATATGTTGATATAAATATTGTCATATGTGAATCTTTGTTATATCGGTTTTTACTGTTAAAGATTATTGCTATTCTAGTAATATTGGACCTGGTTGGGAATTGTGAAGGTTATTCAATATGGTTCTGTTTCTTGTATTATCTGAATCTTTATTTGATCAGGTTTAGAATATGATAAGTGATTGTCAAATCTGGTAATTCTTGTCTTGACGAAATTATTATGATTTATGTGATATTTTTGTTTTCCTTCATCGCTATTAAAACGTTGGTATGTGTGATCCATATGTCATGTTGTATGATTTGTCATATCTCTGTTTTCAAGATTGCTTCTTGAATGTATGTAATGTTAGCCTCCTTGTATTTTTTCTTGTGTAAAAATTTTTCTTTATAAAAGTATGTGACTGAGCGTTTTGCCGGAGTTTGTGTTGGGTATCATGGTTGTCTGGTGATCTTGGTCATACATTTATCTGTTTGATAAAAAGGGTTCTTTGGTTTGTTGTTGGTATGTGTGTTTTCTTGAAAGAATGTCTTGTCTCGTCTTGTAATTGTCTAGATTCCTTGTATGTCTGAGTTGAAATGTTGTTTAGGTTGTTGTGTATATGACTGTTACAGGTGGATCAGCTTGTATTTTGTTTTGTATAGTTCTTTGATAAATACTTGCTGATAACTACGTTTTACCTGTTGAAGCTTAGTAAAAGTATCATATTAATTTGTATGATTTCTGTTTTGTTTTTCGTGAGAGGTCTTATCATGTTGAAATAAGTTTGCATTTTTAGAAAGGAATTTGTGACTGTTTTGTTAAATTTGTAATGGTTCGTACAGATGTTCAGGTTGTGAAGATTTTTTGCATAGGAATTTGGTGTTAACCGACATCAATCTCTTTGGGAGGAAAGTGGTGCTTTAGACATGTTTGCCACCTGAATGAAGGGGGCATGTTAAAAATGATATTTTGGGCTATCATCCAGGTTGCAACATGATCTTATGTGTGATAAGTTGGGTGTTATTAACATGCATAGTATATGAATGATGGGGGAATATTGAAAAATAAGAAATTAATTCATATACTATGGTTGTGTTATAATCATTGATCATTTATAAGCTATATGTTGGGTTATTGTTATTAGACTCGTTATTAAGTGGGCCTGTGTTAATTGGGCTTGTTATAACAGATACATACATACATACATACATACATACATACATACATACATACATACATACATACATACATACATTTGTTTAAGTATGGCAGGTTGATTAAAGGTTAAGGGTGCTAGATGTAAACTTTGAGGGGCTCCGATCATCTTTTCACATATATTTGGACTGATGTGTAAATGTTAAAGCTGGAAATATAAAAAGCATCAGATGTGCTCTTTACATCAGCCGTCCAGATTAGTTATCCCCAAAATCTCACTTTCACATACCTTTTCTCAAGTATCAGGCAAATTGAAGAGATGTATTTTCTCATTCAATCGTTCACCTTCAACACATACAGTTTCTTTGGCTGTTCAAGATGGCCATTCTATTCAAGTTCTGATCTAATGTAGATCAGTTGTTCTGCTGATGATCCGATTGTAGTTTCAGTATTGTTGAAGATCTTGTTTATTTATTCATTTTGTATTGTTGAAGATCATGTGGATCTTCATAAGTTTGGTCTTTCAGTATCCTTTGTTAACCAGTCTAGTATGGCCTGGTTATAGTTGATCCTATGTTGGATCTTGTTGTTTGATATTTCTTTATATGATCAACAGATATTTTATCTGTTGATCCTGTATTTTGTACTTGTTGATTTAGATCTTACATAAGTAAGATCTAGGGTTTGGGGGGAGTTTTTGGTTTGGGTTAAATAATAAAGTTTTACGTCATGTTTTGTCGCTATCTTTTGTATCTACTGTATTTGTATTGTTATATTTTCTGCAATCGATCAGTATACCAGTGTTTTTGACATTCATCATGCATGCTCATTAATTGTGATAAACTGTTACAAGCTTGTCTTATTGGTACATCAAATTCGAATATGATACTTTGAATTTCCCTTATGTTTTACCATAAACATAATGTTGATACTAATGGTCATATGTAACACATTGTGATTAGTCAACAATGTCTATATTTGTGAGCTCAGGCAAGCACTTGGATTACTTGATAGGAGACGTATTGATCTGTCATTGGACAATTTTGTATGGTTAGATTTCGTGGATTGTTTATGCTTATTTTCATATAATCTTATATCATAACAACCTTCAAAACTTTACTACAACAAAGTCAAATAATATTTACATTATAATTTCAATTCCCCGTTATCTTATGCGGCACCTGGTGATGATGAGAGACTAGACGAGTAGGCGGAGATCGCTAGTTCAATCCTTGAACTGAGCGGGTTTTAACTTACTGCAATTTCATGCCTTAGGGCAAGTGTTCACATGCTTCAGCCCTATGTGAGGGTTTTCCCCAGTTTGGAGACGAGTGTATCCCGATACGGTGAATTTTGCCAGTAGCCCATTTGGAGGATTCGTTGGCCATTCAAGAAAAAAATAGTGTACTCGTTGGACTATTTATGTGATCTTTGTTGTTGGACTAGTATATCTTTGCATGTGGATAGAACAAGTAGGGGTGTGAATTTCTGACACGACCCGAAAACACGACACGAACCTAACACGAAATTCGTGGGTTTAGGTTTAGTCTAAACGGGTTCGGGTCAGTTTCAGGTTGAACCCGCGAACCCGTTTAGCTAAACGGGTCGGGTTCGGGTCAACCTGGTCGGGTTGGCGGGTTGACCCGTTTAACCCCTTTATATTATATAATATTTTTTTGCAATATGTTTTATGTTATAAATTAAATTAGGGTTGGTGGGTTCATTGGTATGACACATTTTTCGGGTTCGGGTCGGGTTCGGGTTCGTATAAAATTTTCGGGTTCGGGTCGGGTTGAACCCGCCAACCCTCGAACACGACCAGTTTAGCACCCCTAAGAACAAGGCCCGAACCTAGAGGCTTTCAAATCTAGGCAACGACCTAGGGCCTCCATAAAAATAGAGACCTCCAAAATTTTAAAAATCTTTATATATCATATATGTATTACTCTATTAGGCCTAAATAAACAAAACAAAACAAAAATTATATTTATTGTAAGACCCTACAGAATAACCAAAATTTAAAATTAAAGAGGCCCAATTCCAACAAGCGATATGCAATTTGTATTTACTTAATCACTGTTTTCTACCAAATCTATACTTTGAATATTTGATATTTTGATATTGTGCTTGTGATTGAGACTTAGAGAGAAGAAAGCAAAAGCGATGTTTTCTTTATACCAATTCAACCTTTGTAGTTTGTTTAGAGCCTCCAAAAACGAAGGAACAGCCCTGGGATAGAAGGGCGTTTGGTCTAGCCGTATTTCACTACGCAATAGGTAATAAGGATAATTATGGAAAATAGTAAAGACTAAACATTTTAGAAGCGACCATACATGAAGATAGATTTTTTTTGAAAGGTGAATTTTATTAGGACCAGCCGGCTAGACCAAAAAACGCAGAGCCGCGCCACAACCAACTATAACATGTACAACGGGAATTTACACCATTCCTTCCAATCAATGTTTCTGTGATTGGATCTACATTTCACCCAAACAAATCTTAGAGATCTAACCTCCCCAAAAATCTCCCCACTATCAACTCTACCGTTAGCGAAAATCTTTTCATTTCTAGCTTTCCAAATACACCAAACTGACACATCCACTAGACCTTGAATAATCTTCCTTGACTTTTTATCCCCGTTTCCACTATTATGAAACTCAAGAATGTCTTTGAAAGAAAAAGAAAAAAATGGAGGAAGTTTAACCCAATCGCATAAACGATACCAAACCCGTAGAGAGGTATTGCAAGCCGTAAACAAGTGATCCACTGTTTCAGAGACTTCCCCGCAAAGAGGACAAACGACTGGCTCAATCAAAATATTTCTCCTAGCCAAAGCTTGTCCAGTCGGAATACGGTCGAGCGCCGCCCTCCATAAAAAAATATTGCATTTAGCAAGTCGTCACCACTTGTCTCCATAAGCTTTCTTCTTCCACTCTATATTTCCAAACCCACTTAGGTAGAAGAGCTTCATTCACCAACTTGAGCTTACAAATACCTAGACCCCCATTCTTTTTTGAACGAGTGACTATATCCTAAGCGACCCAATGCATCTTTCTAATCACATCCGACCTGCCCCATAAGAAATTTCTCATAAGCGACTCCAATCTCTTAACCACTTTAGCCGGAACTTTAAAAATAGAGAAAAAATAAATGGGTAAACTTTCCAGGACAACTTTGATTAAGACCACCCTACCACCGATAGACAAAGAACTTGCCTTCCAAGAAGCCAAGCGGTTAGAGAAAATCTTTACACTGGGGTCCCAATTTTTAACACGATTCATGTTGGCTCCTAAAGGAATCCACAAATAAGTAAAAAGAGAATTCCCTTTATTGCATCCCAAAACCTCAGCTAAATTAGACACCGCAGACTCCTCAACCCCCACTCCAAACAAGTTAGATTTGTGAAAATTAATCTTTAATCCTGAGCACGCATAAAAAACCCGAAGCATTCTAGCCACCATTTTGATATTCTCCTCCGATCATTCCCCCACAATCAGGGCACCATCCGCATAAAGAAGGTGAGAAATAACCAGGCCCCCGTTCGGTAACTTTACCCCCTTAAATCTCCCCGAGTTACAAGCTTTAGAGATGATTCAAGAAAAGGCTTCCATCACAATAAGGAACATGAAGGGAGAGATAGGATCCCTTTGCCGAACACCTTTCTGACTTTGAAACTCGAATGTAGGAGAGCCGTTGACCAGGACCGAAGATCTAGCCGACATAAGAACCCCTTTAACGCATTTTCACCAAAGTGAAGAAAAACCCATCTGCGACATCATCTCAAGAAGGAAACCCCAGTTGACGTTGTCATAAGCCTTTTCAAAATCAATTTTAAAAATAAACGTTTTCTTACCCACTTTATTGAGCCAAGACCAAACCTCACTCAGAATAAGATGGCTGTCCAGAATGTATCTGTCCCTCAAAAAGGCAGATTGAGACTCCGAAATAACCTTTCCAATAACCCCTTTCAATCTATTAGCAAGGATCTTCGAGATAACTTTATTGATAACTCCAATTAGGTTAATCGGCTGGTAATGTTTTAGACCAATCGGGTCAATAACCTTAAGAACCAACGTAATAAACGAAGTGCTACACCCCCTTTCAATCGACCCGGAATCGAAAAAATGATCCATCAAATCTTTAAAATCTTCCTCAAATAACGACCAGAGTGTTTCAGAAATTTAAAATTGAACCCATCAGGACCTGGAGCCTTATCTGACCACACTCAAACACAACTTCTTTTATTTCCTTGGAAGAGAACCGATCCGAAATACGGTTAGCATCCTCAGCCGAAAATCTTTTTACCCTCAGACACGAAAGACTGGGCCTGACCCTGATATTTTCTCTGAAATGATTCTTGAAAAAACCAAAAATCTCCTTAACCTTTTTCGGATTAGTAACCCAAACACCCCCAATAATCAGCCCCTGAATACCGTTTTTGCGTTTTCTGTTATTGATAAGCCTATGAAAAAATGCCGAGTTCTCATCCCCTTCCACCGCCTATCGACATCGAGAGTTTTGTTTCAAATCCATAGCCGACAACCGCTCCCGTTCGCAAATATTCTTCAAAACTTCTTCCTTGATCCGCACTTCTTTGTCATTGAGGTCTCTATCTTCACACACCTTTTCTAGCAACTCCAATTCATCTTTATCCCTCATTTAGTCAGCTTTCTCCTTATCATTTAAATCTTTCTTCCACAATTTGACTAAATTTCTAACATGTCTCAAATTTTCAGCCAGCATCACATCTGGATGCGCTCCTCTTTTGACATAAGTCTCTACCGCATTAACAACCACATTTTCAAAACCTTCCTTTTCAAGCCAAGAGTAGAAAAACCTGAAATGTTTAGCTCTGTAATTAATCCTATTGGTGGCAAGAATAACCAGGAAATGGTCCGAATGCAATCTCGGGATAGCTCTCACGCACGCTTCTGGCCAAACCTCAAAAAAATCTTTGCATACCAAAAATCTATCAATTTTGCTGAGCTTATTAGAGTTCGGCGCGAGGAAAGTGAATCTCCGACCTTTCATACTGTACTCCACCAAACCGGCCGCCTCAATAAATTCATTAAAATTTTTCGCACAAGTACTATTAAAAAAAAATTCTTCCTTTCCTCTGGGATTCTAACAACATTGAAGTCACCAAGGAGAACCCACTGACCACCCCCAGCACTGATAACTTCCAAAAGCCTGTTCTAGAGCGCAAGCTTCTCTGACACTTTATGAGGGGCATAAATATTAACAATGTTTATACTTTGGTAACTCCCAACTAGGCATCCGTTTAGGACTAAAAAAATTCCTCGATTTATTAACTCCCTGTAACCGAAATACTTGAGGATCCCAAATGCAGACCATACCCCCAGATTTGCCCAAAGCCCCAACTGACTCTAACTCAAAATTAGATCCCCCCCCCCCAGAATTTTGAAGCCAAATCAACACTAACCTCTTCCATTTGCGACTCCTGAATAGCCAAGAAGCTCACCTTATTCTCCAACCATAAATCTTTAATCCAACTAGCCTTTGCACTCGACCCCATTCCTCTGATGTTAATAGAGAGGAAGTTCATAACTGACCTGCTTGAATCCCTTCTTCCCTGATCAAGTTGATAACCAATTTATGGTGTTGTTGTAGGTCCGTACCAAGCTCAGCGCCCACTTCTATCGTAGCCTCTACTTCCTCCATCGCCCTTTCCTCCTCAATCATCTCCCCCGAAAACAGATTCTGAACTGTCTCCACGTCACCAACCACTTCGTTTTCTGTCGCGCCCTGGTGAGGTAATTCCTGGAGAGAAGATGTGGCACCCGAGGAAGATCCACAGTCATCTTAATTTAACACTTTGTCGTTTTGTGTTACTTACCAAATTTCGGGACGAAATTTCTTTCAAGTTGGGGATGATGTGACAATCTACATTTTAGAGGTTAGAACCGTCCATACTATTGCTTACGTGCTTATGTTTCATGACGTTTTATTACCCGCATCATACGAGTTAGTCTCACACTCTTTATATATATATACGTATGCATGTAATTAATTGTTTATAGCTGCCTAAACCCGGAATGTAACTACTTGTAACCCAACTCGAATTATATGAGCATCCAACCCGATACCCGCTAGCGTGTGTGGCCCACTTGCGGCCCAACCCCAAACTCAAAGCCTTTGTTTTTGGCCCAAACCGCCACCCTTGCCCACTTGTAATGGCAGCTCAATTTTATGGGCTTAAGCCCAGCTCGGCCAAGAAAGGCCCGACCGCCCCAAACCTCTATTATATTATGTACGTATTATTTTTCATAACACAATTACAAAACAAAACCCTACCCTCCTCCCAAGTGTGCGTGCGGCAGTAGAAGACCCCCCCTGTCGTGATCACCCTCCGCTCACTCGCTCCGGTGCACTCTTTACTATCTCTCGGTTAGTATATTTATATATGTTCTTAACCCTTGTTGATTGTTCTTGATCATGTGTGATTTGTTAAGATTCGTTATGCCGATCTCGGGCTTAGTATGATGCGGATTTGTTATGGATTGTAATAAATGATAAATGATAAATGATGATGCTTGTTGTTAATAGCCTAAGCAATAATGGCTGTTAAATGATGAAAACGATTTCTGTTGATTGTTAGAAAACAATTGTAACAACCCGCACATTCGTGCGTTGTTACCACTCGCTATACACGTTACGCCTAGCACCAGAGATTCAGATCATAATGTAGCCATATCAAATACATCGCTACTTCACAGTATTTTCGCACATTACGCATACTTTATCGCTATAACACATCGCATCACACACACTAATGCTCAGGATGACGTTGAGTGAGGACCTATTCTACCCTCTTCGATAGGCGTGATGTGTCGCAGAGAACGCATATTCGAAACGAAACCCGGTTATTGTATCGCAACTTTGAAATGTGGATATTTATACGACCCTATGTGACTAATTATACTAAATATATGAATGTGGGTATGAAAAGGCGTAACCAAACTATCGCAATGCTTAACGATCAAAACGAAACGCCAAAACTCAATTCGCCGGAGGCGTTTGATCGAATGGCCATCCGATCGGATTCCCATCCGATCGGATTGCCACCTGATCGGATTGCCACCCGATCGGATTGCCATCCGATCAAAGTGCCACCCGATCCATGTCACTCCCTCACCTTCACTCCTCTCCACCTATAAATAGCACTTGTCACATCACTTGAACAGTGATGTGACGGCTCCCACTCGACCAACACGCTTTGGGGCTATTTTCTCTAGATTTCTCGCAATCCTTGTAAGTTTCTACCTCAAATCTCGTACTTCTTTGATCTACATGCACTTCTTCATCCTTTTCTCTTTTGAATCTTAACTTTTAACCATGAAATCAATGGATTTGAAGTGTTCTAGGGTGATGTCATCATGGAGTTCTTATGAACTTCAAGTGTTGTCCTCATTCCACCAAGAACCACTCAGATCTGAAGGATTTCCACAAGAATAAACAACATTTTCGCATAAATCTACACATAATCATGGATAAAAGGATTGAAATATGGTTTCCCAACTTTCTTTCAACTCTTTTACACTCAATGCACTCAGAAACGATAGAATCGGAGCTCATTCTGATCCTCTACTCTTTCTTAGTGATGTGTCAGCTCAAGATCTGAATTCTATCTACGGGACAACCGATCTCGGGTTAAACACGAACCGTCGTCTCAAACAGCTGACCGACCGGACCAGGGTGATTCCTGCCCGATCGGATCACCTGGGCGTTGATAGGGTTCTGTTGTTTGGCACGTTGTCATACCGTCTCGAGAAAACAGCAAAACTTTCAAAACGAAGAAGTGTCAAGACGATTTAGGCCGCCGGGACGGATTGCTGTCCTATCGGATTGCCATCCGATCGGATTGCCACCCGATCGGACAGCCGCCCGATCGGCTTGCACTTGGTTCCACACTTAAACTATATTTCAACTCTTCAAAAGTTTTGAATGTCGAATGGATTGCCACCCGATCGGATTGCAATCCGATCGAGTGACAAACTGCTGTGAACTTGTTCTCACTAAGTGTCCAACCAATCGGATCGTTACTCGATCAACCCGCCGTTCGATCTATCGACCTGAAGGATTGTGATACTTCTCTGTTTTCAAATGCTACAACAAAAACTTCAAAAGGCAAACCATCATACACAAACACACCCATACCAAACGAGGTGACAATCCAATCGGATGACCATCCGAACGGATTGCCACCCGATCGACTGGCCATCCGATCGGATTGCCATCCGATCGGGTTGCCATTCGACACTCAGTCGCATCTCATCGTTTAACGCATTGTTCGATGCTTACGCTATCAATCTGTAATCAGGCTAATCTCAGACGCGCTCCCTTCAATCCAACCAAGTTGTGTTTACTTGCTGAACACCGACTGTGAGTATACTAGAATCCCTTTTTATCGCATTTTGGGTGTAACATACGTTTTCTATCAATCAAATTTATCAAAACGAATTATTCAATCAAACTATTTATCACTTGCGAATAACTGTATGCATATTTACACGTGATGTTAGTTACATATCTATTAGGACTTTTACTCGCGAGGTCCCGCCTTAACTAGTATAGTACTATAGAACCCGACGGGGTCTAGTTAGGATGAATAGCAATCGCAGCTCGAGTGACTTAGCTGGTAGTATCTGTCTTATATGCATGTGTGTTGAGGTATCTCGTTTATGTATTTGGTAATTCGCAGCACCTTTTAACTATTTTACGCTACTCTACCAAAACTTGTATACTCGCCAATAGTTTTGTATTGACGTTATTTTAACGTATGTTGCAGGTTTAGTCGCAGTCTACATCAAATCAAGCTAGGAAGTCTAGAAACACACCTAAAATCTAGGTTGTCGGATTTGTATTGTTTGGGAGAACATGAAATTCGTGACCGTTTATGTGATTGTAATTGTTTATTAGTATGGGATAATGAACGCATTAAATACTGTCGCAATTTAGTTGTTATGGATTCTCTTGAGCAATCTGATTCGCCTAGTGCCGCGCCCCGATGATTCCGCCATCGGTTGGGGTGTGATAGATTGGTATCAGAGCCATAACTATAGGGAATTAGGCCAGACTTGACCTAGTCCGGGTCAATGTCTTAGAAACGACCTAGTCTATAGTCTAGGTACCAACAGGCCGACTCGTACGAACCCAGTAGGATTTGTACGGGCCTATTTGATACTCTCGTTCGAATCCGTTAAAAACTACGACTTTGTGTGAACACCGCATACTACAACTTAACACGAAGAGCCTTTCCTAAGGCTGGAATGTTACTTAGCCTTTCCTAAGGCCAACACAATACACACGTTTTTGAAAAAACTCGCGTAACACAAACGAGTGGTCCAGTCGAGATCAGGCGTGAAACCCAAGAAATCTCGATAAGATTGCTCACTCAGCACATTTTTCTAGCACGAGAACTTTCCGTTGAGCTAGGAGTGACATCCACATCTCAACGAAAGTTTCCATTTCAAAAGCTAGTGGAACTCCCGAATCTATTCGAAGAGCACAACCACAGTCAGGAGCGAAGTTATTAAGTCAGGGGTGGAACCCGTATCTTAATAAACCGTTCCACTCTCTAAGAAATGGTTTTCAAAAGCTCTCACCAAGGACTCGGCTATAACGATAACTCGAGCCACGCGATGACTAGGAAGACGAGTGCCATGAGCTGCATCCCAGTGGAAGCATAAGTCTTCTAGGGCAACGCGCGTGCACGAACTCATTGGGTATAGTTGGGTTACCTTGGGTAGTCGATGCCTAAACACCCGAGGCGCTCTACCTATTTCTCTAGCATACGACTCGCCGATTCTACGCTTGTTAGAACTTATTTACGCTTATGTGGCTACAATTTAGAACTTTGCGCTTTATCGATTTAATGATTTTCGCTCCTTGCTTTTGTAAACGCACAACTCGCACAGCCATCGCAATCTAAAACAAAAACCGAATGCTCGCAACAAAACTAATGTCTAATTTCTCGCTCTCGCTTTCTCCCTTCAACGCGTCCTCGCGCATTCTATCCTGACATGTATGTGTATAAGCATAAACTACAACTGATTATATATATACAAACAAATCAATTGTGTGAAGAACTTAGGAATTTCGTGTCCCCTATGTGGCTCCTATGTGAAATATACTATATTATCTACAACAAGTTTTGAACGCGCTCAATCGCATCGCGAAACTCAAAAATCATTATGATCGAATCTCACTCCAAATCTCTCTCTGTCTAGATGTCTTCCAACGACTCTACTTCGAGACAAACAGCTAGGAGAAGAGCCAAATGAAGCGCCAAAAAGAGGATTGCCTCGCTTGTGGCCAAGGAAGTGGCCAAGGTCATTCCTCAAATTGTCGCTCAAGTGCACTCTCTCAGCAACACTCGAACCTCGGAAGACTCCAAGACGGAAGCGCCGCAATCTGCTTTCCTCTACAAGCACTTCAAAGCCTGTGACCTGATGGTTTTCACGGGTGAAGGAGGTATGTCCCAGCTACTCCAGTGGTTTGATTCTATCGAAGTTACCCTTCGTCTGAGTGGGTGTCCCGATGGTTTCCGTACTACTTGCGCTACCGGAGTGTTTCAATCGCGAGCACTCGACTGGTGGACAGCCGAACGTAACAAACGTGGGATCTCCACAGCTTACGCTCTCTCTTGGGATGAGCTGAAAGAGCTCATGAAGAAAGAGTATTGCCCTCCCCACGAAGTCCAGAAACTGGAAGACGAATTTTGGAAAATCAAGCAAGTCGAAGGTGACAATACTGGCTACACCGCAAGGTTCAAATAGCTTAGCATAATCTGCCCAAGTCAAGTCAACACTTCAGAAAAAGCCATCACGAAGTACATTCGCAGCTTTCCTGAATGTGTGGGCGATTTTGTCGAAGCTGCAAGACCTGCTACCGTCGAAGAAACCTACCGCTTGGCCGCCGAAATCATCGACAAACGAGTCTTGGATGGATTTTTCTCCAAGAATCCTGTCAAACAAGCTCATCAAGCAATCGTCACTGATTCTTCTGACGATTCCTCCAATGATTCTACCAACGATTCTTCAGGTGAGTCCTCGGACGAATCCTCTGATGACAACATACCATTTCAGGAAGCTCAGCCCAGCCGCAAACGAAAGACCATGAGCCCAAACTCTTCAACAACTGAACTGTCACAACCAGAACCTCTTCAAGCAATTCCAGTTCACTCAAAGCGCGACTACAACGGAACTCATCCCCTGTGTCTCATGTGTACGTATCATCACCCGCCAGAAGCTAACTGTCGCTTTTGCGCAAATTGCAACTGGTATGGTCATCTTACCCAGCACTGCCGCACGGGGCTGCAGACTTGAGGAATTTCAGCAACAATCGCCATCTCCGCGGAAGTCCTCCACAATGTCCTTAGCTATGTTTCCAATGTTGTTGTAATGATACAATTTTCGCCGTTAATTTCTTTTATATGTGGAACTTGTTCTATTTCTTGACGCAATGTGGACTCTATTTATCTCTCCTTCTCTCGCACCCACACATGAACTAGATACTAGCACCATATACTATATAATGCGTTTTACCCCTACTATGCGTTCTTGAGATAAAGTACGATAAACGTGCAAGGATCTAATTAATCACGGGTGCACACGGGATTACTGTGATCAATGCACGGAGATCGTAATGAGTTTCAACAATACCATAACGTTAAAAGCATGGTTAAGCGTGGTGGATACGCCGCTGGTACTTCCTATATATAAGCGTCTTGACCATGTCGACACAGTGTGACACCTATTCACGGGGCAGAGGCGTGTGGTTGAAGCATGGTGGATACGCCGCTGGTACTTCCTATATATAAGTGCTTCGCAATGCCAACTAATGACTTGTGAAGGAAGTGCCATACAAGTTGAACGTTATTAGACCAAGTATACTATTAAATATATTTTCGACACACTAAACTACATCGCAAGGCGTAACAATCTCAAGCGCAACTCAAAGCGTGTAATCGCTAGACTTTTCGTAAGTCAACACGCTCGCAATCGCATTATCGCTGGAATCTATCTCGCAATCTCCATTTCTTACTATGTGCATCGCGCTATCGCTTATCTTATGCATCGCTCAATCGCTTAATGTGTATTTCGCTAAATCGCTTATTATGAGCATCGCGCTATCGCATATCGTGTGTAATGTTCTCTCATTGTGTATTGCTCCATCTCTCATCATGTATCGCTTAACATTTATCGCTATTACTATCGCTTACCATTATTTATGTTATCTGTGTTATATTATTAGCACACATGACCTCGCTTCGTGGGACGAAACTGATGGGGGTAAAACATGGTGGATACGCCGCTGGTACTTCCTATATATAAGTGTTTTAGCCATATCAGCAGACTTTCGTGGAAAAAGGCCATGTGGGGCTTAATGATTAGTTAAAATTCATGGTGTTGTCTAACCTAATCAAAATCGCATGTTTTCATCGCTTGCAACTCATCGATCGACGCCTATCGCTCGACGGTTGTCGCAATCACTCGTCGCGTATCGCTTATCGCTTTTGCTTTTCGCTTATCGCTTATCGCCACCGTCTTCGCTTACTATGTCTATGTGGTGCTGGTGTTATCGATTATCGTGTCCTGCTACCGCTTATCGCACTCGCTCGTGTCACTAAGCTGAGTTCGTAAACGACTTCACCGCTCAGTTTGCTCAATCTTGCTCTTACACTTGGTCCAACCATCTCTCACGTGAACCAAGGGAATCGAAATCTATCAGTGCTATGTCGACACACATGACACCGCCTCACGGGACGGGAGCCATATGGCTAAAACATGGTGGATACGCCGCTGGTACTTCCTATATATAAGTGTTTTAGCCATATTGTCGAACTTTCGTGGGAAAGTGCCATGCGGGGCCGACTTTGAATTTAAAATTTTGATAAATATTTAAAAACCTTTGTGTAAACAAAGGTTTTCTTACAAAACTTTTTCTAAAAATTTGATCGAAACCTTTGCACAAAATGAGATTATCTTGTAACGTTGGTGTGACAATCGACTCAAGTTACTGCCGAGTGACGAGAAAATTTCGTAAAACGAGTTTTAAACACCCTAAAAATCTTTTAGTAACCAAATAAAACCCCACCCATAGCGCTGGTGTGAACATCGAAACAGTTTAACGCCGCACTGTGGAAAGGTTTTTCATAAACAAGTTTCTCCAAACCTTTTCGAATTAATCAACTTCTCAAGAGTTCAAAACACTTTTGGATCGCTTTTCGTGTGTTTCCATCTTTTGTATACGAATCGCCTTACTTGCCGCCATCGTCCATTTTTTTTCGCAACACCCCCGCTCGTCGAATATCAAATGGTCGCTCGTGTCTTTGACGTTTTTATCGCTATTCTCACTCGCATCAACTCTCGAAACCCTTCTTATGGATTAATTTCGGGACAAAATTTCCAAAAGCAGGGGAGACTGTAACAACCTGCACGTTCATGCATTGTTACCACTCGCTATACTCATTACGCCTAGCACCAGAGATTCAGATCATAATGTAGCCATATCAAATACATCGCTACTTCGCAGTATTTTCCCACATTACGCATACTTTATCGCTATAACACATCGCATCACACACACTAACGCTCATAATGACGTTGACTGAGGACCTATTCTACCCTCCTCGATAGCCGTGATGTGTCACAGAGAACACATATTTGAAACGAAACCCGGTTTTTGTATCGCAACTAGGAATGGCAATGGGCCGGGTTTGGGCCGGGTATTAGTCATCCCAAGTCCGTACCCGGTTGTAATTCTTTGGCCCGTACCCGGCCCGTTACCCGTCGGGTATTTGTCGGGTATTTACCCATCGGGTATCGGGTATACCCGCGGGTAATGGGTATACCCATTAATTTGTTAAAAATATCAGAAACTCTCATGGGCATTTTTTACTCTAATGTTTATATAATTTACTACTTTAGTAACTACAACAAGGGAAAATATGACCAATAACATACAAACATATCATATTCAAATGCATATTTGAAACATATGTCTGCATAATTAACTAATTAATGTATTGCTACTTTGGAACATATAATGTCAGTTTATATAATTTGCATTTAATTGAACACCAAACATGAAACATAGTAGCATTATTCACAACCCAAGTAATCTCCCTAATAACTTGAAATGTGTTTAGAAAATTCCAAAACTAACACACATTTTTAATTTACATAGAAACAACATAACTAAGCATAAAATCGTACGTTTGTATGTTAAAGTCTTGAAGACAAACAACAAAGCAAAATAATACGAATAAGTGTATGTACTAAAGTTTATGTAAATGGAAAATTAAATTTAAAATAATATGCTTTTCGGGTATTATTCGGGTAAACGGGCCGGGTATCGGGCGGGTATCGCTAAATCCCATACCCGTACCCGTACCCGAATTTTTTATTTTTTTAATCCCATACCCGGCCCATACCCGTCGGGCTTTGGGTATACCTGGCCCGTATGTTTCGGGTTCCGGGTATACCCATCGGGCTTGGGCTTTTTTGCCATCCCTAATCGCAACTTTGAAATGTGGATATTTATACGACCCTATGTGACTAATTGTACTAAATATATGAATGTGGGTATGGAAAGGCGTAACCAAACTATCGCAACACTTAACGATCAAAACGAAACGCCAAAACTCAATTCGCCGGAGGCGTTTGATCGAATGACAATTCGATCGAATGGCCATCCGATCGGATTGTCACCCCATCGGATTGCCACCCGATCGGATTGCCACCCAATCCATGGAACTCCCTCACCTTCACTCCTCTCCACCTATAAATAACACTTGTCACATCACTTGAACAGTGATGTGACAACTCCCACTTGACCAGCATGCTTTGGGGCTATTTTCTCTTGATTTCTCACAATCCTTGTAAGTTTCTACCTCAAACTTGTACTTCTATGATCTACACGCACTTCTTCATCCTTTTTTCTTTTGAATCTTAACTTTTTACCGTGAAATCAATGGATTTGAGGTGTTCTAAGGTGATGTCATCATGGAGTTCTTATGAACTTCAAGTGTTGGCCTCATTCCACCAAGAACCACTCAGATCTGAAGGATTTCCACAAGAATAAACAACATTTTCGCATAGATCTACACATAATCATGGATAAAAGGATTGAAAGATGGTTTCCCAACTTTCTTTCAACTCTTTTACACTCAATGCACTCATAACCGATAGAATCAGAGCTCGTTCTGACCCTCTACTCTTTCTTAGTGATGTGTTAGCTTAAAATCTGAATTCTATATACGAGACAACCGATCTCGGGTTAAACAGGAACCGTCGTCTCAAACAGCTGACCGACTGGACCAGGGTGATTCCTGCCCGATCAGGTCACCTGGGCGTTGATAGGGTTTTGTTGTTTGGCACATTGTCATACCGTCTCGAGAAAACCGCAAAATTTTCAAAACAAACAAGTGTCAAGACGATTTAGGCCGCCGGGACGGATTGCCGTCCGATCGGATTTCCGTCCGATCGGACAGCCGTCCGATCGGCTTGAACTTGGTTCCACACTTAAACTATATTTAAACTCTTCAAAAGTGTTGAACGTCGATCGGATTGCCGTCCGATCGAACGACCATCCAACCATGTGATGTTTAAACTTCAACACTTAAACAATTTTCAACATGTTCAATGCATAGTTAGTTCCAAACGAATTGCCACCCGATCGGATTGCAATTCAATTGAGTGACAAACTGCTATGAACTTGTTCTCACTAAGTATCCAACCAATCGGATCGTTACTCGATCGAGCCGCAGTTCGATCGATCGACCTGAAGGATAGTGATACTTCTCTGTTTTCAAATGCTACAACGAAAACTTCAAAAGGCAAACCATCATACACAAACACACCCATACCAAACGAGGTGACAATCCAATCGGATGACCATCCGAACGGATTGCCACCCTATCGACTGGCCATCCAATCAGATTGCCATCCGATCGGGTTTACATTTGACACTCAGTCGCATCTCATCGTTTAACGCACTGTTCGACGCTTACGCTATCAATCTGTAATCAGGCTAATCTCAGACGTGCTACCTTCAATCCAACCAAGTTGTGTTTACTTGATGAACACCGACTGTGAGTATACTCGAACCCCTTTTTATCTCATTTTGGGTGTAACATACATTTTCTATCAATCAAATTTATTAAAACGAATTATTCAATCAAACTATTTATCACTTGCGAATAACTGTAGGCATATTTACACGTGATGCTAGTTACATATGTGTTAGGACTTTTACTCGCGAGGTCCCGCCTTAACTAGTATAGTACTATAGAACCCGACGGGGTCTAGTTAGGATGAATAGCAATCGCAGCTTGAGTGACTTAGCTGGTAGTATCTGTCTTATATGCATGTGTGTTGAGGTATCTCGTTTATGTATTTGGTAATTCGCAGCACCTTTTAACTATTTTACGCTACTCTACCAAAACTTGTATACTCGCCAATACTTTTGTATTGACGTTGTTTTAACGTATGTTGCTGTCTACATCAAATCAAGCTAGGAAGTCTAGAAACACACCTAAAATCTAGGTTGTCGGATTTGTATTGTTTGGTAGAACATGAAATTCGTGACAATTTATGTGATTGTAATTGTTTATTAGTATGGGATAATGAACGCATTAAATACTGTCGCAATTTAGTTATTATGGAATCTCTTGAGCAATCTGATTCTCCTAGTGCGCGCCCCGATGATTCCGCCATCGGTTGGGGTGTGATAACAATAAAGATAATGATGATATCCGTAAATTTGTTTTAGATGAACATGATGATTTCTGTTGGTGTTTAAGTGGTATTGATGATGATGTCGGTTATATGGTTCTAAGTGTTAATGATGATAAGGATGTCTCCAAATCGTTAAGAGAAGCTCTGTTATTTGTTTAAGTAGGGATGTTGATGTTGGGTTTTTTTTATGAATTGTACAAACATGCATGCCTAGGGTACAACTCATCTGATCATCGTATGATTTGGGATAGATAAGTTATATGATTTGAAAGTTACTTGTCTTATCTGTTTGATCTTAATATGTGTATGGGCCATTTGAAAAGTGTGATGTTGGATGATTAGAGAATGTACAACATGATAAAGTACAAGGTACAACTGGCAAACACTCATGTCGCACATTCCTAAAAATTTGGAACATTATTGTCGTACACTCACCCACATTTAAAGTTTTAAACTGTACACTGTGTACATGTCTCGCACACTCTCTAATGGGCTTATGTAAATTGGCCGCACTTTTCTGAATGAATTATGTGTGAAATGTTAACTGTTACGTGTCTTGTGAAATATGAACTTGTGATATGAGCTTGTAAATGAACCAACTACCTACTATGAGATTTCATGATGATAACCGGCTGTTAAGTGTTAATTGGGACTTGGACTTGCGAAGTAAACTTGTATGTGGCACAATAATCTGTTGTGTGGATAAACCTTGTTAACATGAATGATGTGTGACATGGCTAACAGTTATAACATGCATATTATGTGTATATTTCATGAACGTAACTTGTGTAATATGTGACAAAATATGTGGTTCAATGTGAATACAAAACTGATTGTTATTGATAAACCATGTTAGGACGTGCTTGATCAATTGATAAACAAAGTAACTAATCTTACCGAGTAAACCAAAGGTGAGTTCATTCCTCTTGAGCATGCGTCCCGGTGGTTGGGACAGTCATTGGGTATCCCTGAGAGGGATGGGTTTTTGGGTAAATCAAATGGGTATTCCTGAGAGGAATACATCTCGTGGGTAAAATCTGGAATGTTGGATAATACACTCATTTCCTATCACCTTAAGTCCCATCTTATACTGAATGGTTACCTGAGAGGTAACGGGGTTATTAGTTGATAGCGCTATTTAGGTTTGGCACCATCACCCCGTACCTGAGAGGGCGGGTGTGAACTAATGACCTTAATCATGACCAATGCTTAGATATGGGGCATTGGGGATGGGCAAAATAATATGGAGCCATCTTGTACGGTACTCGAGTTATTATCAACATTGTAATCAATAAACGGAACTAAACACTTGGTAACTAACGTTTTCGTAATACTATGAACTCACCAGCGTTGTCTGATACACGTGTGTGCATGCTCGCAGGTTATTGATACATGTGGGTGTGGAACTTGCTGTCTGGGATGCTGGAGTGGTCATGGGTCGAGATACATGGAGTCGCGAGACAAGTCTAATGGTTTTCGTATATATGGTTTATGGAACACTTAACAAATAATTTATGCTTCCGCTGTACACAATGAATTACATTTAATGTTTTGTAACTCTCTATGTTAATAAATGAAAGCTTTTATTTCAAATCTTGTTATGAGTTCAATGTGATTGGTGGCTAGATCCTGGTACGTCACACGCCTCGCGGGGGTTTCCGCATGTGGTATTTTGGGGGTGTGACAGTTTGGTATCAGAGCCACTGGTTATAGTGAACTTGGTTTTAAAACGTTTTTGTAAAACCAGACTATAACCGAACAGTTCTGAATACGTGAATACAACCATGACACTCAGCTCCAGATTGCAAGGTTCGTCTTTTTGACATGTTGCATACATTACATGACTAGTACACATTTGTTTATGACGTAACATACGAACATATACTCGTCACTATAGCATGATTCCATGGATTGCTTGCTTACTTTATGATGCGTTGATAGTATGCCATAGTCCTTGGGTTTTTGTGATCTTATTACTTTGAAAACCTCCATTGATATCTGGGTTTGAAGAACCATTTGACACGAGTTAGGAGGAACTGAGATGAGCATGCAAATCACAACATTATTGTGGGTGCACACATAATAATAATGTGTGGTGCATGTGAGTCCCAGTGAGGCTTAACAAATGAAAAAGGGGTTCTGTTATGTTATTTAATTAATGAGAAACGTAACAATTCTATAAGAGTCATAACAGTGATTGTCTCCTACTCAAACGTGATCTTTTTACTCCTCTCTGAATCCTTACGAATCTCAATGCTATCGAGTATTACCTGGACACCCATTTGAACGCCTATCGAACTGTGTAGAATGTTAGGTGCATGTACGGACGTCCCTGAGTTGGTTGTTTGCAGCGTCGAATGATTGGTCCATACCTTTCTCACTTCTCTTCGTTTGCTGGAACTCAATGTATTAACATCTTAGATCCCGAAGTGCGATCACTTCTGCAACACTCTCGTAACATACCGGGTATTACTCAATCAACTTGCAAGATCGATGGGCCAGAGGATGAGCGTAGTACGTCACCGACCTCAGTATTTGGACAACCTCGATTACCGGCAACGAACACCAGCAAATTGACTTCAATCGAATCCTTAACCCTAGCCAGTGACTTATGGGAGTCAACTCCTACGCATCAATCGGGACATGAACGATGACAATTGACTATAGAGTGGAATGTGTAACTTCACACGCAGTGAGTAGTGCCTTAGTACGTGACAAGGAATGTGAAAGATGTACCCTATTGGTGAAAGGTCACATGGACCCGTTACAAGCAGCGACATTAGAGGAAACAATTATGGCAACATCGAGGCGCTCGTAATTGTAGTTTACAGTATGAAAACGAAGGTAACTCCGACAAGGATTGATTGTTGTTAAGTCAAAATGTCAACAACCAAGGGAACAATGATAGTAATTGGGAAACCATGTGATCGTATTAAGAAACACTAGAAATGATGCTCGTGGAAGAGCATTTAGGATCGGCGTGGACGACGCCAGGAATATAGCAACATGGTGGCCTGCGCGTTCTTGGTAACTAATCGCTTCGTCTCTGTTCTGATTAACGCTGATGATTCTGGAAACCAAACCTGTTGTGGAACCGACTGATGGCAAGTCAATGGAAACCTCCTATGTTCGTTGGAATGCAAACTCGACCTTGTGGGACAAGTGTTCAACATCTACCCTTGATAGTTTTGTTGTAGTAGTTAGTGTGGATTGGTTATCCAGATAACGCACGGATATACCTTGTGAGGAGAAAATTTTGAGTATCCCTCTCCCTAGTGGCGAATCGTCGTCTGTCCTTGTTAAGATCGGAGGCTCTCATGATTGTGTTTGTTTGTATGATTTGAACAATGAATGAATATGAAACAATGTAAAGTGCAGCGGAAATGATCACAAACTTTGTAAACACAATCAAGGGAGAATATAGTTTGATAAACATTTGCTTTTCATAGAGTCAAAAGATTACAATTCAAAGCAAAAGATTACATTGCAAGCTTACAAACTAAGCTCCCCCTCAGCCTGATACTACAGTGGTTGGTTGCACAAGATGAAAGGATTGAATTGAGGATAAGAACTCACTCAAAACGATCAAATGTAACAGTACAGAGTATTGTTCCATTTATAGACAATCCAAACTGCTGAGGCATCTCAGCTGACGTCACCATGAAAGCGACGTCTAACAGCCTAACAACCTGTATCTACTGTTCTTATACAAACACTGCTAAACTTAACTACTGACTATACATGAAACAAATGATATACTAAACTACTGCTCTCTCTT
This sequence comes from Helianthus tuberosus, assembly GCA_030545235.1. Lineage (NCBI taxonomy): Eukaryota > Viridiplantae > Streptophyta > Magnoliopsida > Asterales > Asteraceae > Helianthus > Helianthus tuberosus. The sequence goes on along the minus strand of CM060433.1, from coordinate 97,571,274 downwards.
TATGTCAGTGCTTTCCTCAAGGTTGATCAGTCCTTGATTGGGCAGTGCTTTGTCATCAGTAGATTGTACCAGCAGTGCTTAGTTCTCAACATTTTTCTGGCGTCATCAGTAGTTAGAAGAACAGCAGCAGTTGTATCCGGGCAGTGGATGTAAGACCATCAGATGTTAGAATCACCTTCAAGGGAGAAGACTTAGTGTAAACTGCTGCTTATTGTGAATCCACTGTCATGATCCGGTTTTGGCTTTCATTATCTGTTCCTCTGGCAGGGTTCAATCCCAACAATCTCCCCCTGGAACAGATAATGCCAAAACCCTTCATTATTCTGGATCTTTATTCCTCATCAGAAGTTCCTTAGCTTTTCTTTTGAATTCTGCTTCAAAGTCTTTGGAACTTGAGTCATCCTCATCCCTGCACAGTGAAAGTTCAAGGAGATCCTGCAAATCTTCAACACCAAGGCCTAGTGCTTCTTTCCTTGATATGTACTTCACTTCGCCATTGGATCTGACCAGAGTCAATACGTGGGCCCTTTGATCAGACATCCACTTTAGTACTTTTGAACCCAATGGGTTTCTTGGGAGAGATTTATTTTTTGATGAGCTTTGAGATTTTGGCCTTGAGAAAAATTGTAAAGCAGTATCTTTAACTTCAGACATTCTTTTGAAAGCTTCTTCTATGACTTTATTTGCTGCAGCTATATCTTCTGCAACTTCTTCGTCAATTTGCTCTTGTGTCTCTTGTTGATCAAGCTCACTGTCTGAGATATCTGCTGAAATGTTTGGTGATGCAGGTTTGGTTAGTACCTTTTTGAAAAGGTTTTGAAGGCTCACTGAACTATCTTCTTTTAGACCCATTTTCTTGATGGCTTCTGTGAAGTACTCAGCTTCCTTTTCTTTTTCTTCTTAACTGGTCAGCAGTTTCCCTTTCTCTTGGTTTATCACAAGGCTCGGGCTAACTTTTGATGTGATCAGTGTTTTGAGAGCATCCAGCTGTTGTTCTATCTTGTTGTAGTCTGGCCTTTTAGAAGTGCCTGAGACTGTTATCTTTCTTTTCTTCAGCCGTTCATAAGCCTCATCGGTATACTGCTTTGTCCATTTTGCTATGGCTTCAGCAGTATCCACCTTAGCATCTATCAGTTCCTGCTTTTTCTTTTTGTATTCAGAAGTAAGATCAGCAATTAGCTTTTTGTACTTATTCCAATTTGGAGCTGTCTTCTTCTTACTTGGATCATTTTTAATCCTTTCAATCCTGTAAGCTTCATGCTTTAAAGCGATTATTGGCCATTCTTCAAACTGCTTTTCATCAGCTGAATAGAATTTTTCTTTCATTATATATGCAAGATACTCTTTTCTTATTGCTTTTCGTTGATCTGCCTTTTCTTTGCTTAGATCGTGTGCAAAGTCTTCCATTAGCTTGACCTTTGTGAGCAAGAGTACCATTCTTTCTGCAATGGCTTCATCACCTTCATCTTTGCATTCAAGTTTAGCTCGAATCCTTGCCTGCCGTGCTTTTAATTCGAGATATTCATCCATGTTTTCTGGGACTATGAAGCCAATGAGGGAAGGGAATCTTCTATTTGAAGGATCTTCTTCGGTATAAAATTGTCTCATCTCATTTTTCACAGCATCTAGTTCCAGTGGATATTTCGCGGCAATAGGATCATATTTCTCATCAGTGACTTGAGTTGTTTCTCTTTTTCTTTTGTGAAGCTTTACTGAAGAAGAGGATTTTAGTTGTGATGTAGGAATGATAATAGCAGTGGTGGATGATTGACTAACAGCTGTTGAAACAACTGGTGTTTCAACCTCTGTTGTCATTACAACTACTGATGTGTCAGTAGATGTCTTCTGCTTATGAGCAGGGGTTGAATGTGGTGAGGTAAATTTTGATGGTGGTGATAGTGGTGGTGAATCATCATCAGGAATGAAAACCCTTCTCCTTTTTATTGTAGGAGAGGCTGATGATGTCGTTGGCGGATCAGTGGTTTGAGTAGTGGAAAGTGTCTGACTAACAGCTGTTGAAACAACTGGTGCTTCAACCGCTGTTGTCATTACAACAGATGTTGTAACATCTGCTGTCTTCTGCTTTATGGCAGGAGGCAATGGTGGTGATATGATTGTAGATGATGATGGTGGTAGAGCAGTGGTTTTGGTGGTGTGTGGTGAAGTTGTGTGTGTTGATGAGATGACAGCTGTTTGGCTAGCAGTTTTTGTAACTACTGCTGCATCAGCTGTTTGGATGGTTTTGGTGGTGTGTGGTGAAGAAATATGAGATTTTGTGGTTTAAGGTTTAGATGTCTGTTTTTCTTTTTCTGGTTCAATGTACAGACCATCTTCTATTCCCTTCTTTTTCAACTTGATTTTCTCCCCCTTTTTGGCATTATCTGGAAGGGGGTTATCCATGAAAAAGGATAGTAGAGGGAACTTTTCCACCATGAGTCGTGCATTGTATATGAGCCTTGATAGCTTTAATGTCTGCTTGAGTATCTTTAAATCTCGACTCCACCATGTTTGTCAGCATTTTCACATGTATTTCATGCTGCTGATCAGCCATCTGTTTTTGTTTTTCAAGTAAGGGCTGGAAAATATTCCAGAGCTCATTTGCAGCAAATGCTTGTGGTGGAGCAGGTGCTTGAGGTGGAACAGGTGCTTGTGGTGGAACAACAGTGGATTGTGCTTTTTGAGCTTTCAAAATCTCTTGCACCATATCCTTTATTTCAGCAACCGAGGTTTCAAGTTTTTCAACTCTGCCCGTCAATTCCTGATATTTTGAATCATCACCCACTTTAATGGGATCATCTGATTCCCCACCAGCAGTGGTTGTATCAATGTGTGACTTAGGAACTGAGTCCAAAAAATCACTCATTGATGCCCCTTGTTCTTGGTACTCGGGACTTCTTTCTTCAGCACTTGATAAACCTTTTATGGTACCAGTGGTTAAAACAAACTCACTGGTGGTTACCGAAGGTGCTATAGAAGAAATTGCCTTCAAGGGAGTCTGACTGATGAAACAACTGTCCAAATGTAGATCTGTTGATCCAACATCTGTAGTTGCTGCTCCGCTTGAACTACCACCGAGAGTTACTTGTAACTCAGGGGGTGTAACCTCCTCAGTTGTTGCTAGGATAGCAGGGGTAGTAGCATCAGACCCAGTCACTTGTGGGAGTATACTCTCAGTGACATGTGATAGAGAGGAACTGGTTTGTGTCTGAGCTATATCAACTGCATGCAACAAAGGTAGCATGGATTGTAGTAATATGATTGGTGAGGGTATGGGAGTTGAAAGAGACATGTCCTTGGGATCATGACTGAGGAAGATGGATCTGATTGGGTCCAGAGCTTCATATTGTGGGGTCCCTGTGCTTACAACCTGATCCTTTTGTGAGGATGCAGGAGGAGTTTGAGGCAATGGTTGAGATCTTTCTACCAACTGCTGTGAGGAAGTAGCAGCAGTGGTTTGTGGTGACATTTGTTTTGTCACTGGCAGTTGCTCTGGGATCTCATCTTCCAGAGTTGCCTTTGTTTTGGATTTGGTGGGTTTTTTGGATGTTTTCCTTTTGGTCTTTTTGGTAATGTCAGGTGTGGGTTTCAAAGCAGTGGTAGTGCTGCTATGATCACCTGGAGTAGTGGGCTCAGCAGCAGATGTCTGAGGAGCAGTGGTAACTGCTAAATTCTGCTCAGACACCCCTGCTTTTGTTTTTATTGGTGCCAACATTCTAGTGAATGTTTCAGGTGTTAAACTTTTTATTTGAAAATAAACACCTTGTTTTAGCAAATTTTCATTTTCTTTTTCAAATTTTTGTTTAAAATAATAACTTAGAAACCTTGGAAAGAGTAAAAATGCTTTGCTATCAACATTTTTTACCAAGTCATTGAAGATCTCCTGGAAGTAGTTGTAGTCTTTATTATTCAAAATAGCATAACCCAGGCATTGAATCTTCAATGGTATTTCGTTAAACGCTGTTGTTTTATTTGAAATACACATCAAAAGTGTGTGAAATAAAAATCTGGGTGCAGACGGGAAATAACCTTTTTGTAAGGTATCTACCTTTGATTGTTCTGCATACCCTCTTTTCAGAAAATCAGTTTTCAACTCGGCTTTATCAAAAAAGTTTTACCTTTCTGATCATCGAGCTTAAAGACTTCTGAGATTGTTTGTGGAGTGATTTGGATCGCTTTACCCTGTATCGAGGAGTTGATGGCTACTACTTTATCGTCTTGTTTCTCAAGTGTAGCATTTTTCCAAAACTCTCTCTGGGTTTGCAGGTAAATGGGAGCGTCTGCTGTTATCAAAGTTTTGTACTTTGATTCAGATAAGGTGTCAATGATGGAATCGAAGGTGTGGTTGTTTGTGGGTTTTGTGAGTAAACCTACATAGTTATGAGGAGATTTGTATGGTATTTCAACGGATTCAGTGGCCGTTTGAGCGACCTCTTTGAAAGATGATGGTGATTTTGATTTTGATTTTGCTTTTGATTTCGTCATTTTGATGCGGAAGAATAGAGAATGATTTGGGATGAAGGGTTAGAAAACTCCTTTGAGAAGAGAATTTAAGAATTCAATTCGACAGTGTAAAACCCTGTTTGGGGGTTTTGATCAGGGTTTTATTTAGGGAAAAAGCAAGTGCTGATGTGGCAGCGGTTACAACGATCTGAGGGCTAAAAAACTGACCACGTGTCAACCTCTGATGAAATGGATGAAGAGTGGAGGTCAGTTATTTTGAGAGCCACTGATGGAACAAGCATAAGTGGTTACAACGGTAATAATGTGATAACAGTGGATGGTTTTTACTATCAGTAGATAGAATATCAGTGGATAAGACACTGATTTTGAGCATCAGTGCTTGCCAAGCAAAATGAAGGGTCAGTGGTTGACTTTCAGTAGTGGAAAGTAATTAGGAAACAGATGTTTGAACAAAATAGTGGTTAAGGGTAATATAATGGTAATGTTTTGAGAGACCAGTATGTCAGCAACTGTTTTGAGAATTTTCATTCAGGGTTTTGCCACATGTCAATTACACATTGTGAAGTTTTTACAACTTCTTGACAGTGGTTTAGTACCCCAGATGATGTAAACTTTTTACTAAGGCTACTCATTCTTTCTAGAATATTTAAATTTAGACAGGAGTATCCCAGTAGTTCAGGGTCTATTGTCAATCAATCTCTGATCCGTTTTAAGACAAACTTGAATTAGATATGACCTTGAAACTTGTACCAAATTCCTTTTGATCTGTTTTGAGGAGAGTATACCCAACAAAAATAAAGGTTATATATCCTGACAGGAGATTGAAACTTTTACTATCAAAAACCAGTAAAAGTTCAAAATATATTATATATTTAAAAAAAAATGAAGAATGATATATCCTGCTTTATTCGAGAGAATCCTTTTACAAAAAAATAAAGGATTTTCTGAAAACAACACTAAAAAGAATCTGGTATAATTTACTCTGAAGCACCTAATCATATCTATCTCAAGCTTATGAAAATGATCAGTGGTTTGACAACAGTGGTATGAAATTTTAGATATATTTTGACCACTGTTTGGTATCATTCTTTTGCTGATTGATTGACAGTAAACAAATGAGGACACAAGATCACATAAGTTTTCGCAACCCTGATGTAGATTTTGTTACTATGTGATGATTCTGAAAATTTGTCTAGTCCTTTTGAAAGCTTATTCACTGGGAATACCATGGTTACCTAAACCAATGACTGCACACAGTTGCTTTGATGACCATTTTTACCCCAACTTTTGACTCTAAAGTGTTTTATGTTTATACTCTTTTCTTCCGACTTCAAAAGTTTTGAGATAAACACACTTTTGAGTTTTTGTGAATTTTCTTCTTCCCTTTTTACCCTTCCCATTCATAAGTAATGAAGTACTTACTGGGAGGTCTTATTGAAGGAATACTTTAATCCAGAATCATTTTGCAGTAATGTTTTAAGAGGTTTGGTCATATTTATACAAATTTTTGACCAATCTCACATTACATATGATATGGACTATCTTGACTCCTGTTTTCTTAATGTATTCCAATTTGAGGATCTCAACCTGTTTTCAACACATAAGATCTAATGACTAAAGCTTTAATTTCCCTCTTTATACGTTAGCAAAAACACTAATGTTTTATGACCATAGGTTTTTGTTAATCTGAGGTTCATACTTCAGCATTTAATCATAATGAAAACATCACAAATTTCATATCAACAGTTTAAATCAATTTTGAAAATAAGAAATAATCCCATAGTTTAACATATATGTTTTCAGATCTAAAAACCATGAGTGTCTTGTGCATGAAATCACTTGTTGTTGTGAGATTTGTGTGTCATATGACATCTTGATTGATTTACAGAGATTTTGAATAACCACATTGAGCATGGTTTTCTCGGCACTCTGTTTTTCAACTAAATGCACCCAACCTTAATATCAATGAATTTTGAGCCGAACTGTTATGTCAAATTGATTGTTAGATCGAATTTGACTGTCCGGGCTCTGATACCAATTGTTAAGATCGGAGGCTCTCATGATTGTGTTTGTTTGTATGATTTGAACAATGAATGAATATGAAACAATGTAAAGTGCAGCGGAAATGATCACAAACTTTGTAAACACAATCAAGGGAGAATATAGTTTGATAAACATTTGCTTTTCATAGAGGCGAAATATTACAATTCAAAGCAAAAGATTACATTGCAAGCTTACAAACTAAGCTCCCCCTCAGCCTGATACTACAGTGGTTGGTTGCACAAGATGAAAGGATTGAATTGAGGAGAAGAACTCACTCAAAACGATCAAATGTAACAGTACAGAGTATTGTTCCATTTATAGACAATCCAAACCGCTGAGGCATCTCAGCTGACGGCACCATGAAAGCGCCGTCTAACAGCCTAACAACCTGTATCTATTGTTCTTATACAAACACTGCTAAACTTAACTACTGACTATACATGAAACAGATGATGTACTAAACTACTGCTCTCTCTTTATGTCAGTGCTTTCCTCAAGGTTGATCAGTCCTTGATTGGGCAGTGCTTTGTCATCAGTAGATTGTACCAGCAGTGCTTAGTTCTCAGCAGTTTTCTGGCTTCATCAGTAGTTAGAAGAACAGCAGCAGTTGTATCCGGGCAGTGGATGTAAGACCATCAGATGTTAGAATCACCTTCAAGGGAGAAGACTTAGTGTAAACTGCTGCTTATTGTGAATCCACTGTCATGATCCGGTTTTGGCTTTCATTATCTGTTCCTCTGGCAGGGTTCAATCCCAACAGTCCTAAAGCATCAGTGTGGTATAAAGGTTAGTATCATTTCAGCAATGAAAGCCAGGAGCGTCTACGAAGGGACTACCCCGCTATGTTGGCAACCGTTACTAATGTTTGGGCTTAGGAAAAAGGATCGAGGATCCACCAATTGTCTGTGAATCCACTCAGCGTGCTACTTGAGGAACTTTCAGGTTTACCTCCACAACTGATTAGGTAGAGTCTCAGATTGATCTCACGACCAGAGGCAGCCTTGATTACTTGTACTCCTTATCGTCTAGCGCCTGGAAAGTTGCAAGAACTGACCTATCGACTTCAGGAAACTACAGGATGGGGGTCTTTATAGATCTAGCTCCTCGTTTTGGGGAAACACGCTCTATTGTGGAAACGAAGGACGAGTCCTTTCGTACGTGTACATACTACCACAAGGTGGCTATCATAGACCGTCACCCCCTGTCTCGCATTGACGACCGGCTTGACCCGTTGCAATAATCAAGATTCTATCCAGAAACTGACTTAAGACTAGACTGTCATCTGATGGAAGACCATGAGAAGGATGATTTCTAACCCGGCGTTACAGATCCAGTATGGCCACTACGATTTTCTATTCAAGTTATTTAAGATATCCAACACACCAGCAGCCTCAGGGATCACATGAGTAGTATGCGTCAACCTCGTTTCACCAGATTCGTCGACCGCATTTATCTGTGATATTTAGAATCACTACCAGGGGAAAGGAACACCATGAACGGCACCTGTATTTTGTTCTAGAGCTCCTAGGGGAGGAGCAACTCCACGCGAAGTCTACCTAAGTGTGACTTCAGGATTTGGGAGGTACACTTTCTTGGTCACGTAGTCAACGAAGTGGGGATACATGAGGATTTCGCTAAGGTCCATTTTATTAGAACTTGATTGGCACCAAAGAGTCTTTCAGGGATACAGTTATTTCTTAGTCACACTAGATGCTATCGCAGATTCATCAAGGGATTTTCGAAGATCGCGCAACTTTAATCTCTTTAGCACAGCAGGGTGCTGTGCATTCGTGGGAGACAAACAGGAGAGTGTCTTTTCAGCTTTTGAGACCTAATACTACAATGCACTGAGCATCGTCTTTACCCGAGGGTACGGGTGATTTAGTGGTATACCATGATGGTTTGAATTAAAGTCCTGGTTACACGCCTATGCAACACGAGAAGGTGATGGCTTATGTGGTGGATTAACAAGAAGAATTGCACGACTCACAACCTGGGGGTAGAAACCATGGTCTTAGATTTCAGATTGGAGGCATTACTTGGATGGTCCCAAATGCACTACTTAGACCGATCACAAGGGCCTCCCATGTACCGTTGTTTCGAAAGAGCTAAAACATATAATGACATCACTGGATGGAACCTTTGAATGATTTAGACTGTGAAACCTAGACGTGTACGAGCCTCGCAGCACACCATCGAATCTAACCTACCTGATCAGCTTTGTTCTACTCAAACTGAAGCACTGAAGGAAGAGAATTTTCAAGTTGGGCCCATGCGGAGCATGGAGAAGTAATTTTTGACAAGTTGGATGATATTCGCTACTTTATGGAATGAATAAGGATTCAACTATACAGCAATCCAAGGGAACTTGTGTTGAGCGAAGCACACCAACCTTGATATTCAAGTCATCTGGATTTTGATGGAATATATTAGGATCTAAGGATCTTGTACTGAAGACTAGGCTTGAAGGCCTACACAACGAAGCATATGAACGACATTTGACTTGTGCGAAAGTCAAGGTGGAACATCAGAAACCTTCTGGTTTGGGTCAGTAACTAGAAACACCCTTATGGAAATGAGAACACATCGCCATGGATTTGTCACTGGTCTACTTAAAACTTGAAATGGACTTTGTCACCTGAGTGATCGTCGATAGTCTCACATAACCCGCACACTTTCTTGCAATCAAGAAACTGACGAGCCTTTAAGGCTTGTGAATATTCCTCTGAGAGAGGCGGCATCTAGGCACGAGGTGCCAACTCTTATTACCTCTGATTGAGATATGTGTTCATACCCAATTTTTGGAAGGCAACACACAAATCCTGTGGCTCACGTCTAGACGTGAGCACTGCTTATCACCGTAGGACCAACAGTCAAAGTAAATGAACCATCCTGACACTCGAAGACATGCTGTGAGCATGTGTGTGATAGACTTTAGTAAACTGGTAGGACACTTATCTTTGGTAGAGTTCTACTACAACAATTACCATTCTAGTATTCAGACAGCTCTGTTTAAGGCATCACATGAACGATAATGCCAATCTCCTTGTTGGATTGAGGCGAGTGGCAACCTAATCACAAGTCCCGGACTTGTACTCGAAACTCTTGGGAAGATTGTTTAGATCAAAACTCGTTTGGCGACAACGCATGATTGCTAGAAAGCTGATAAGTTTAGGAGAACGCTAGGAGTTCGTCACAGGCGAACGTGTCATGATTGAAAGTCTCACTCTGGGAGGGTGCAGTGCGCTTGGTGAGCGTGGCAAGATAAATTTACGTTACGTCGGGCCATTCAAAATTCTGGAAAGAATTGGTGACATGGCCTACAAACTCGAGTTACCCGACGAATGGGGTAATGAGCACGATGCCAGTTATGTATGGAATCTAAGGCAGTATTTGTCTGATGAAGCACTTGTGATACTTTTGCTAGAGCCTAAGGTTAACGACAAGTTGCAGTTGTCGAGGAATCTATCGAAAACATGGACCAGAAAGTCAAGGTTCGTTGACTTAGTTGAAATCTGATGAAGCTCTAGTATCTGTAATTGGTCGAACAATTGAATCAACTTCTGTTGTCATGGTCGAATTTCGGGACGAAATTCCCTTTCAAGTTGGGGATGATGTGGCACCGGAGGAAGATTGATGCGTGTGTAGCGTTATATGATTTTATGTATATTTTTAGCCCTTTTTACGCTTTGGTCAAGTTTTAAATTTATAAAACACGATATTTTACTAACACTAAACACACATATGGGAAAGTGCACCCATCGTGAGCGTAGTATAGCGTTGGTAAGATACCGAGGTCGTCCAAGGACACAAGAGCTTTTAGTACCGGTTTATCCTCAACGTCTAATCAAATCAAAATTTTAGAAAAATGTTTTTAAACAAGAAAATAAAACTAACTAAAAATGCTGAGAATAAAAATAAAACAGATAGACAAGATGAATCACTTGGATCCGACTCGCCTTTAGTGTAACCTTTGATTATTTCCGAACTTTTGCACTTTTTAAGAGATTATCTTAGTTATAGTAGTAGGCCCCTCTTTTGAAGGTGACGTTACCCTCAACCCAGTAGTCTGAGTCAGCAAGGATACAATCCTAAATGGTTGGATTATTGAAAGATAATTAATTAAGTTATTAATGCATATTGTGGTAGGCCCCTTTTTGTTCTTTATTTGTTACTAAAACAATTACAAACTTAGCCCCTCAAGTTACTTATGTTTTTCATTCTTGTACATCACATGTATATATATATATATATATTTTTTTTACTTTCATTATTTATAATAACTTAATTAATCATAAAATCATTTAACCATTCACAATAATTTTTGTCATAAAATTCGGGGTGTTACAAGTCTACCCCCCTTTAAAGGAGGTTTCGTCCCCGAAACCTTTCTCATTCCTACTTAGACCACTTCTACTCTTACTCTTTCATCTATTTATTCACGATGCTTAATACAACATAGATGCATTCGGGATCTTGGCAAGAGTTTCATTCATGCATACACGTATTTGTACGCATCGTCCCTCCGTTCTTAAATCAAGTAAATTACTTTCATAATCACATATATGTCAGAATCTGATCCAGAGCTCTTATTAGTGTCGTTTTTTACTTTATAATGCTAGTTCCTAGCATACATCATCACTAGCGGTTCGTTCATTGAAATTTATTCCAAATGTATACTATTGGTCGTACAAGCTTATGGTTACGGCTTGTTTCTATCTTTCTAAATAAGCGTAACACATTCATACATTTACTAATATAAATAAATCGATTTTATTTCATTCCGCACACGAATCATGCACGATATAAATCATTATTGTAATCATGAGCAAACCCCCTTATCCCATTACTAACGTTCTTCTAATTACTTGCTTGTTCATATGAGGGCTTAGCATAACATTATATATATACTATAAACATTTAATGACTTAGTGGTAGTAATTCAAAGCTACCCACTTCCTAATTACTTTTTCATACTTAATACGAGTATAAAGCATCATTCTACGGTTACTACCGTCACTTGAACTAATTACAAGTTTGAGTTTAGCCTCAAATTTAATCCTTCGTACACTTTAGTATTAGCTCCTTGCATGAATTACTTATGATAACAACTAGGTATGTTGTGTACGAACACAATACGAGCGTTTAACCAATTCAACTAATTACAAGTTTGAGTTTACTTATTACAAGTTTGAGTTTAGCTTCTTTATATGTACCTTCCGTACCAGAATTGGTCTCATTCATTTATGAAATATGCTCCCACTCATGAGCATCCTTCCACTAGCTTCATTACTATCATCTCACTAAGAATTCCATCATATTTATCTATAAATAAATAGTTAGCACATAACCCTTCATAATTGCGTCCTACAGGGTGCTTGTTCGCCTATTGTCTCTTTCACAATTTTCTTACGTACATGCTAAAACATATCATACATTCCATTTCTTACAATCTATCCTTTAATTTTATTGGTTATTTCGTCAACTTTCGCAGTTTGACCTTTCAAGGTCAGACTAACACCCGCTTACTTATTGTGGTCGCATCGAGGTACACGTTCGTACCATATACTTGCATAATTGCAAGGACTTCATTTACTTCATTTGACTTTTCGGAAGTCTAATTGTAAATACATTCTTACATATGGGTATTAGTTATCCTATTCTGACACACCATCCTCTAGTCGAGCCCTAAGCTTCTATTAAAAATATAATCTTTTTATACGTACTTGGCGCGGGTCAATTCCCCTGACTTGTTATTCATACTTTGCGACGGTTAATACTTTCCAAACTGTGACAACGCATGCCCATACATTATGCTCACTTATAAGTAATAAACTTGACAAATCGAACATTAAATACCGGTTCAAATGGCGATCGCCATTTGACCCATATGACTTATTTGAGTTTGGTACTTAGTTTTTATTCTTACTTGTTTAACCCGTCTTCACTTACGGATTCGAACTTTTAATTTATTACCTTCCATTCTTACTGGTTTGATCCGTGTTTGCTTATAGATCCATCCTTTCATTTCTTACATGGTTGAATCCGTTTCTCAGATTCAAACGTTTTCCTCCGAACCTTTCTTTCTTCTGCCGTATCATTTACCATGTCATTTCTTATGAAACGTTTTCGTATTAATCTTCTACATTCAACTTCAAGTGTTGGGTCCTAACACTTAATTCCATGTCCTAATTCATGTAGCGCGTCTCTACGCGACACTCTACATCCTATTTATAGTGGTGTTCCCACCCTTCTTTCTTGAGTTTGTTTTACATTCAATTGTAAGCTTAAAACTTTTCATTCTTATCTTTCTTTCTTATATTGATCCGATCCTTTAAGAATCATTAGACCCCTTTTTTACTAGCTTGACCGGACCTAAGTGAGATGATTCTCGTGTTCTTCTCGAGCTTCGGTCAGTACATGACCATCCCTTAATATACCATTTCCATTTGTTCGTTCACCGTATTTGGTGTTAATTCACCTACGTTCTCTAACATGTGTCATACTAATGAGTATCCTATATTACACGTATTTCTTACGTAATACTTCCAGCATTTGTAAGTAATTATTATTTACTGACTTCTACAATATAACCTTTTAAGATCAACCACCACCCAGTACTTGAATCAACTGACAAGATTTCCATTCTTACATATTATTACATTAGTAACATCGTTAGCTTATGTGAGCATACATACGACTGTTCACTTTCTTTTTTTTCATACGTTAATCGACTTTCGTTAGTAGAATTTCGTACATATGAGACATTCATTAATAGTTATCTCATTTCAAATCCATACAACTAAACTATCATCAAGCATGACATGTAATTCATCTAGTACATAACGCATTAACTCTTTACTTTAAAAATGTTGTCTAACGGTCATCCCATGATATCCCTATACTGTTGACTTTCAGAAAGTCAACTGTCTCGTTTACACACTTTAAACTTTTGAACATGTAATCATCTAAATATGATAGACCGTAATAGTAATATTCTACGTATTCATACATACAATCTACGTAATCCTCCAAACAATACACATATATACATTCACTTTCATGTACTTTCACACGCTAATGCTTCATGATTCTACAAACAGTAAATATCATTCAAGCTAACTATATAACATAATTCCAACGTATCCTATTATTAATAAGCTCGTATGATTCGCATTTAGCACATATTCGCCTCTTAATCATAACAAGGCAAATCATTAAATACACATAAGCATCACACCATTCCAAACACAGGGTACTAGCCTCTAATGCATAATTCTTGATCAAAGCATACATTTATCCGAATTCTCATATGAATTTCCATCTAACTCATCATCATCATCATCATCATCATACTCAGTAAATCCCACCAATAGCAAAACAAAGGTAGGGTCTGAGGAGGGTAAGATGTAGACAACCTTACCTCTACCCCCGTAGGAATAGAGAGGCTGCTTCCAGTGAGACCCCCGGCTCGATAGTAGTTTTGCATCAAGCCTTGGACATAAGGCACATAACACTCAGCAATCGGGACAAAGACCGATTAGTGCATGTACCCTTTTGTCTTTCAGCTATCAACGCCACCACATGATGCATGATTAACCGTCCTCAGCTTTTAACGTTATTTTCACAAAATTAGTAAAATAACGTTAAAATTAGTGCACTTTCACTTTTGCCCTCCGATGGCCCACACATATATACATTATATGCGCATACCGCAAGCGGGGCGTATTCCATCTAACTCACATTCTTCAAATTATTTTCACTACTAATCTCCTCATTTTTTATTTATTTATTAACAATTCAGGTTCATTCATATATTCAAGTACTTTAGTATACATTTACTTCCTTCATTATTCATTATCATACGTTTCCAACTCCACGTTATACATTCGTCATTCATTTCATGCCATTCCATACGTTACATTCGACTTTTATAAATTTTACTTTATCGCCAACGATCTACATAACTTTACATAACTTGTTATATCTTCTAATAACTTGACAAGAACATAAAACGGGCATTTCTGAGAAGTACGGGAACTTAAATTATAATTCACAAGCTTTCAATATAACACATATTTCATTAGTCCGTATTTACTTCATTCGCATTCTTACATTTTAAACTTTACTCACTTTTTAAACTTTCATCATTCATTCGTGTCTTTTGACACATTACTTTCGACCTTTACAAATTTCTTTTCATCGTAACCACTAATTGTGGTTACTTACATCTTATTAGGCCTTATGTGGACCCTACATAATCATTAGATAGGCTTTCGGACAACTCAGGAACTCGAAACGCGAAAATAATACAAAAATAAAGATTTTCAGCGGATTGAAATTCTGCTAGCCGTCGGCGACGGCCTTACACCCGTCGGCAACGGGTCCTGGAATGAGGCGTCGGCCACTTTTGCCCGTCGGCAGACCAATAGGGCGTCCGGACCAATGGGGCGTCGGCGACGGCCTCCCGTTTGCTGAAACGCTGCTGAACTTCTTATGACTGTTCCGACCACTTCCCAGGTCCGTTTTCAGCCACACGGGTCCAGGGACTTCTTTATTTTACCCTCCTTATTACTTCTTAGCATACATAACTTAAAAACTTATACCGTGACACACTGTACACACTTATAATAAACAAAAACTTAAATTTTACCTCATTGGCGATCTTGGAGCGAGCACACTTTCGAATGAGCCGCCAGTTTAAGTTCAAGTATTACGTTAAATGCTCGAATCCCTCAAACCTCGGCTCTGATACCAACTTGTTACACCCGCTTTTACTTATAATAAAATGACGACCAAAGGACAATAGAACATAAACTTTTTAAAAGCGTCCAAACTTTTCTTAATTTATCGTAAAGATATCAATAACATTTGTGCGCTAATCTAACAAAATTTGGGCATGACCCATCCGTAAGACGAGTGTATCCCTGTCTCAACCATCATCAAACAAGCAAGTTTACGACCCGTTCGACTAGACGTGACTAAAAACCATACATCAAGTGTTAAAAAGTGTAACTAACAACAATGCTATACAAAAACAAGCATTTGACCCAAAATACTGATACGTAATAGCGGAAGCGCTTGATGATCATAAAGTGTGCATATGCTCGCTCCAAATTGCCAAGTCGCCTAAATTGAGGATTTACCTACATTCGACATAACAAATAAGTTAGTATTTAGACACTAACAATTCTAGGTAATAAACCCATTCGCTTCTTTATCGGATTAACATCATTCAATTACTTTGCTAACCGTTAAACATATCATTACATGCTTGCTTCAAAGTAGAGGCTAAACATACTTTGCTTAACATACCCATTAAGAACGGATACTAGCATCATTACATCACCTTCATTCGATTTGTTCATAACGAACAATCATAGTCATTACATTCTTACATCATACTCCGATCCGAGAAGACGGATCGAGTAGACTTTCATCCATTACATACTTAACTTCCCATACCCGGTTCAACTAAAAGAACCGGATATGATGCGTCATCTTTCATATTTTAATCATTCCTCACAATCCGTTTATGACGGATCGTACCTTTACTTTCAACTACCATAGAATTCAATTCTCACAACTTTGACATAACAACACGATACAATTAATTATTTTACATATGACAACATCATAAATATAGAAATGTGGTGTATACTAACGTACCTCGATCTTGTGAACTTTCCGACTTCCTAGTGTTGGAACCTTCTTCTTTCACGCCTATAACAACACATTCATTCGTTTATTTAGTACAACTAAATCTCATTCATTCACCTTCCAAATTATACATATTATTCTTTTGAGCATTTCATCAAACACCTAGTGTGCGTACAACATATGAAGCATTATGTACATGTACCCTATGCTTATTTTCACTAGATATCATCATAATCCATATTATCAACCATTCTTGCACAAATCATGTTGATGCACTTTGTGTGGACGCGACTCGGCTCGGTTCGACTCGGCCTTGAAGACTTGAGGACACGAAGATCGAGACAAAGCTACAGCCAAGGGGGAGTTTGTTGGTGCACTTGTGTCTGTACTTTGTCTGTATTTCGTCATGATACAAAACGATGTCTTTAATGTAAGGTTGATGTAAGTTTGACCAAGTCAACCATCCTCCTGGTTTGACTTGACCAAACAGTTAGATAAATGTTGTAAGCTGGTTGTGTCGAAGGATGTGTCATCGAAGGATTGTTTTATATCCTTCGATGATGAGCTCGAAAGATAGACCTCGAAGGATAGACCACGAAGGATGTCATCCTTCGTGGTGAATGTGATCTTTCGAAGGGATTTCTGGTCGACAGATGATCTTTCGATCAGTCTGTCTGATCCTTCGACCAGACCTGCTGTGTCGGGTATAAATACCCGTGTGTTGTGTTCACTTCGGTGGTTGGATAGATAGAGAGAGACAGGAACACACACACACACTTTGAGAGTTTATAGAATACTTCTGTAAACATTGAGCTTGTAACCGGACCCTTCATTCGTATTAATACAAGTGGTGTTAATCGGTGAATCTTGCGTGTTGTGTTTGTGCTTGTTCTCGTATAAAGTCTCGGTTGCATGCTAGCTTGGATTCCGCACTCGCTAGTGTGTTTGATATAACAAGGAAAAGGTTTAATCTCATCCTCGAGAGGGACCTACAAGTGGTATCAGAGCCTTGGCTCTTCTCCTTGTTAAAACCGAGTGTTTTCGGGTGTTTTCCGGGTGTTTAAAGTTCATATTTTTCTGGAAATCTTTCTGTTTTTGCTTGATGTTTTGTTAAAAACCTTGTTATTTTTCATGTTTACATGTTAGTTGTTGGTTTTTGTTAAACATCTTAGCAAAATCGTTTGTTTGGAGAGTTTCGGTTCACCGAAATTCTTGTTTTTCTGGTTGGTGTTCTTGAAGTCTTCATAGTGTTCTTCATAAATATACACATTTGATCTTAAAATTTGAATATTGGAACTTGTTTGTGCTTTGGAAGTTGTAAACTGATTAAAATATTGGGATCATTACCCGGTTGGTGAAAGACCTGCATATTCAGACCTGCAAGATATGGTCTGAACATACTTTCTCACCAACCCGTCAACTTTTTCACCAACCCGTCACTCTTTGTCAACTGTGTCAGACAAGATCGAAAGATATCCTTCGAAGTCGAAAGTTCATCTTTCGATCAAGGGAGGTTCGATAGATAATCATCCTTCGAACCAAGGAATCTCTTCGAAACATACATCTTTCGATCTACAGGTCTAATTCGAAAGACAAGGATCCTTCGATTGGAGAGTCTTTCGAAGTCATTGTTCGAAAGACAAGGATCTTTCGATTGGAGAGTCTTTCGAAGTCATTGCTCGAAACTCAACAGTGATCTTTCGAACATTGTTGATCCTTCGAACAAGGTTTGATCCTTCGATCCCAGTTTGTTTAAGTTTAACAAGTTTGTGTTTTACAGGTCTTTCGATCAAAGATCCTTCGGCTGTTTATTTTCCTTCGAAATTTTATTATAGTTTGTGAATTTTTTTTAAAAAAAAAATGGGAACAAACGGTCAGTGGGATCCAACCGCGTGGACTCAAATAACTTCGACTCCACAATCATCAACTATGCAATCTACGCAATCCACGTCAGATTTCAACAAAACTGCATGGATGCAAGCTATTGCCCCACCTCAAGCTGCAATGATCACTGCAAATCAATGGGCATTGGTCACAAATCAAAACAGCAGCATTCAATCTATGATGCAGAACGACAGTGAAACTGGTACAAGCACAAAACCGCCAAAGTTAAATCACATCAATGATTGGGGATGGTGGAAAGAAAGGCTGAGAACTTATGTTCAGGGGCAAGGTCAAGATCTATGGATGTGCTTCTTCACAGCTTTTGAAAATGAGTTGGAAATTGCAGGATCTAATCCACAAACTTACAACACTTTGTCTGAAGAAGATAAAAAGAAGTTTGAGTTAGAAAAGAAAGCATTCATGATTCTCACACAAGCTCTTCATAAAGACATTTACCACCAGTTTGTTTACTGCACGACTACTAAAAGCTTGTGGGATATGCTCACATTACGGTGTGAAGGAAATGCTCAATCTAGAAAGATCAAGCAAGAATTACTGAAGAAAGAGTTTGAAGGATTCACGTGTTTGGAGAATGAGACTTTGGCAGACTTATCTACAAGGTTTCATCACTTGTTGAGCGAGATGTTTGCTTTTAAAGTCACTGCCACTCCACAAGAATTGGTGAAGAGATTCGCTGATAGCTTACCAGAAAAGTGGAGCAGTTATCTTGAAATTCTCAAAGAAAATGGTGTTTTAGAAACAATCACCGTTTATGAATTAATTCAAAGATTGGAGAATAAGGATGTAGAAGAAAAGCTGAAAGCAAAAAGAACACAAACTCCTCAAAATCCAGAAATGTACTTTGGGATTGCAGGAGGTATTAGTGGAGAAAGACCAGTTTCTCAACACGCGAAGCTTCAAACAGCTTTCATTTCTAACACCGGACCTTCAACAACAGATCAGTTTGATCCTTCAGCCTACACGATGTTTTCAAGACCGAATGTGCAACCGACAGCTCAGCAGCAACAACCGCAACAGCAAGGGTTTTATGGAAGCTCTTCAAACTTTCAAACCACTTCCAATCCTAACACAGTCAGACTAGACACTTCCAACTTTTCCAAAGTCAGTGTCGAAGTAGCCAAGGAGCATATGGAGATGTTGAATACCTTGGTCAGTGCTTATAGTGGATTAGTTGCAGGTCAGATTGGGAATATCAATCTAACCAATGAAGATTATCAGCAAGTGGATAAAGAAGAGTTTGAAATGATGGATATCAAATGGGCTCTTGCTAGTGCAATTCAAAGAGCTAAGGAGTTTATGGAAAGGACGGGAAGAACCAACTTGGAAAACAAGAAAGACACCAAGTATGGGTTCGACAAGCAAGCTGTCAAGTGCTTTAACTGTGGCGAACGGGGTCATTTCAAAAGGGAATGCACAAGACCAGCTCAGCATGGAAATCAAAATCCGTTCAGAAATCAAGGCAACCAGCAGAACCAGAATGGGAACAATGTTCGTACGTTGATACCTGTCAACAACCAAGGCCAAGCAGGGTCATCAAATGCCAACCGGGGGCTACTGGTTCAAATAGATGAGGGTTGTGATTGGTCGCTTCAGCTTGGAGAAGGAGGAAATGGTGGAACAGCATGTTTTGCTGAAGTAGTAAAGGATTTAAAGCACGCCAGTGGTGGAGAATCTTCCACCAATGGTGTTGCATCTTCTGGAGATGAAGACAGTTCTGGTTATAGTGGAAGCTCAGATGAAGAATCCTCCACTTCAGGAAATGATCATGTGGATGAGACATCAAGTGCGTCAGTCGATGCAGATATTGATGAGCTTTTGGAAGAAGCTGCAGCAGGAAATGAAAGAAGATCTAATTTGATGGATCAAGCTGCTTACTCTTCGTCTTCTCTCCATTCAGCCTTTATGGCTAATGTCGACAGTTCATCAGGTCAGGTATGTGTCGATGAACCCACTGTAGTTAGCTGTGAAAATTGTGATAGTTTAAATGTTAAATATGTTGAACAGGAAAGTCAGATTGAAATCCTATCCAAACACAATCAAGAATTGATTGTAGATCTTTCTAAAGCAGCTGAAGCTAACGTGTTTTTAACCAGAAATGAAAAGGAATTTAAAACAACAATTGCGTCATTAAGACATGATGTTTCAGAATTACAAAAAGCTGTTTTGCGAAAACAACATGCTAACAATGATCTTATAGACACAATTGAAAAGCAGATGGTAGAATTGGCAACCGCTCGATGTGAATGTGAAACAATCAAGCAGAAATTGGAAAGTTATTCCAATTCCCGCTATGTATTGGATCACATTATTGATGTTCAAAAGAAAAAGGGGGATAAGAAGTGTATGGGATTCAAATCATGTCCTCCCCCAATGAATCACAATTACACCAAATTGCCTGATGACGAGGATATGCCCCGTTTTGAACCTACTGTGCCACTCGGTCTAGATGACTTTGCAGCAGGCCTCGGGTTCACAACTGGTACATCATCCTCGGGCCAATCTGAAACTGAATCTGAATCTGAGAATGTGACAGATTCATCATGTGTTAAGGAACAGAGTCCTCCCACTGTTGAGGATGCTGATTCTTCGGATGATGAATCTGATGTAATTGTGAACCAACAGTCTAACTCGGTTACAACAGATATTCCAATCGAGAATCACATCCTGTGTGATCCACCAGTGAAACCGAGTAAGACTGAAATGTCAAAAGAAATGGAGTCGAGTGTATCAAGTTTTGAAGGGAGTAACTTGTTGTACACGCTCAAAGGAGATGACAAAATTTACTCTAACAAAGATTTTCCAATTAAAAATGTAAATCAAGATTTAATTGAGCAAATTTTTGAAGGATGCACTGATAAGTTTTTGGGGGACAAAAGTGGCAAAGTTACTGTCACTCAATGTGATCCAATTCCGTGTGAACAAATTAGGAAACAGTACGGAAACCAAAAACTACAAGTTGAGCGAAAACAACAAGTCAACTCCGGAAAGGGTAAGGTACAGGGAAAGAAGGCTCAGAACAAGAATGTTCAAGCACCTAAGGTTCAACAACAATGGGTGCAAAACAAAAGAGCTCCTGTTAAGAAACGAGAACCGAAAGTGAACTTTGTTGGATCCACGGGTTCAGACAAACTTGAAACATTTCAGGATAAATCTAACCTTGATTTTATAAAACAAGTTAGAATTTTAAAACGAAATGATCAGAATAATTACACCCAACACACCAACGGATGTGATTTAGGTCCAAGCACGTCTAGATCACAAAGTTCATTGTCTGGTTCTCAGTCTGGTCATCAACGTGTTTCTCCGAGGTTTGTAGAGCGGAGAATGTGCTTTGAGTGTGGCACAATTGGGCATATTGTAAGATACTGCCCATACTTGCAAAAGTTGAAGGCAAAAACAAGTGCTCCCCAAGAAGCCAATTACCAAAAACGATCATTTTCCCCGAAACAAGACCCACGTGTCTTGAAAGAAAAGGAAAAGAAGTTAAAACAAAAGAATCAAAAGGTAATTGAGAAGGCCTTAAAATCAGAGGTCAAAGAAGAAAAACCTGTTCAAGCAAAACCTAAAACTGTAAAACCAGTAAATGCTAAAACAATTAATGCAAATACTGGTAAAGAACAAACAGCTTGGAAACAAAAACAGGTAATTCAGTCAGGGGGAGCACCACAGGTTCTTTTTCCTAATCATCAAGTGATTGAGATCACTTTTCTTGATG
The DNA here is from genome assembly GCA_030545235.1 of Helianthus tuberosus. NCBI lineage: Eukaryota > Viridiplantae > Streptophyta > Magnoliopsida > Asterales > Asteraceae > Helianthus > Helianthus tuberosus. The sequence goes on along the minus strand of CM060433.1, from coordinate 97,549,490 downwards.
ATCAAGGACGACCCAAGTCCACAAAGGCTTGGGTCCCTCTCTCCAACTAATTTTTGAGTGAGTGTGTAGGATATTCCAGGAGGAACTTTCGATAGTCGTAAGATTGTTGATAGTGGAGCATCCTTGCACAAAATAGGCAACAGAAGAAATTGCTGCCTTTGATGGAGAGAAAAAGGAAAGGGAAACAGAAATGTCTGTTGAAAGAGATTGAAAAGCTTCGACAAAAATGAAAATCATTACAAAATGTGAATGTTCAAGGCTTGATCGGGTCCCCGGGATAGATTCAAATCAAAATGTACGCTCCTGCAGCACGTCTGAAGTTCAACAATCTACAAGATGAACGTGCAGTGTACATTTCTTCATGGTGTGATTGAAGAAAATGTGTTTGTTGAATAAACCAACCAGGTGTGCGGATGCCTTGGCATGGATTGAACAACCGCACACTACTTCTGAAAGAGAAAGACAAAGACCTTCGCTGGTGCAATGTGGAAGACCAGCCGGACCCGGAGGTTTATGATCTTGTTGCTGTGAAGGGATTTCAGTAGCTACAAATCGACCTTGAAATCCACACCGGGTGGATATTCAGTTTGGGAGAGCACTCAGATTCCTTGCAATGCACGATGCAGTTGCAGGATACGGTTTTAAATTTCTAATCTCTCCTATACTTGTCGATATTTAAGCTGCTTTGTGAATTATTATCTCGTTCAGCACTCTTTGGCCAGACAATGCTGTCATGGTCCGCACCGCTTACCGACATGCCAACTGATTATGTTTCCAAAATTTGCTAAATCATTTCTGATTAAAACTTAATTTTGGTAAACGGCTTTGAGGTAAAACATGAGTTAACCAACATCGGGAAATCGTTTTTGTAAATACCTTTGTATTTTAAATGTGTCTTAGTTTTATTGATTTTAGGGGGAGTAAATCCAATTTTGAAAAATCCAAAAACATTGAAAAATTTCAAAAACACAAAAACAATAGAAAAGCAAAAATGAGTTTCCTGGCGAGAAAAAGAGAAAATGATAGTACATCAGTGGTCTGTCTAAACCTCTTTAAACCTAAAATGAAAAACGATAAGCAGCTCTATATATGATGTATCGGTAGGCTCACAATCATTTTAAAGTGTGCAGGGTGATATAAACTTAAATCGACTGAAGACCAGGTGGGAACCATTCATTGGCATATGGTCTTAGTACCGAAATTTCGTTTGAGAGATTGCCGAGGTTCTGAGATATTCGGTCTTTATGCTGCTTATCATCTGGGTATCATGGTTGTATCTTTTTCCAAAAAAATAACGGGGACGCAAGTCTAGATCTTCCATGATACTATACATACGTGTACATACTGCATACGACCTCAATAAGTGATCAACAATCACATGTCCAAACAAAATAAGTGATAATATATCACAAATTCTTTCCGGGTGTCAAGTTCGTCTCTCTGCTGTACGAAAGTACTGACCTGTTCACGGACTTGCTCCTGTGCCCTCATGCATCTGAAATTCAAGTTCCTCATCAATAAGTGATTCTATCACATAGGACTTGTTTTCAATCAAAATAAGTGAGAATCTCACATCATATACGGTCAAACAGATGATAATCGGTATACTCACCGGTAAGATGAATCCTCGTGCATACCTTGATACGGGAATGTGTCGTGATGTGGATGAACACCGGTCGGTAAGTATAAATTATACCTTAACGTATCCCCTCGCCATGATTACAAATGATAAGTTGAGCTTATGTGGACAACAATACCGATAATCGTTATAGGATGCTTATCTTAATGTTAACTAAAAGAACAACAAGAGCGTTTTGGCATGACCGTACACTGATATGATTCTCTTACCCTCGAAACTCGCAAAAAGAATGTCTGTAAATATTTATTTAATGTTTCCTGTTTATGCATCTTTGTATATATTTATTTATTTCTTTCCATCTTTACATTTGAAAAATGAAAATTTCAAAAAGATTTTAGGTGTGTTTTAATATAAACTTTATAAAATCCAAAAAGATTTTGCTTCTAGTTTATTTTTGATTGACTGATGTTGGAACTCGAGTCTATCCTACCCAAAATCCTGATCTTAAGCTGGAAAACAATTGCATCTTCATAAACAGTCGAAGTTAACGAGTTTTGAAAGTTAAAGGATTAAAATGAATATTTTTCTAAACTTTCAAACTGCTGTCGGTTGGTGTTTGATTGAGATTTGATCTCATATGTGTCATTAGTTTAAATGTTAACTATATTCCAAGCGGTTGTTCTCATTATGCGTTTAGCTTTCTTGCATGTGCAGATGCTAAAGGCGAGGAGAACATGTTCGATGAAAAGCTTTGGAATGAAGACACGAAGTGGAGGCACTCAAAGGATAAAATGATCGAGTTGCCGCTGTCCCTTCATCAACACCACAAGGATCTGAAGAATTGACAAGTCAAAAGATTCACGAGCATGATTCAATGGAGAGTTCAATCTAAGGGGGAGTTTGTCAACACACTTTCTACTTTAAACGGGGAGTTTGTTGATACACTTTCTGCTTACGACGCGTGAAAACTTTGAAGATCCTCCGACATGAAAGACATAGAAGACGAACCATCACGAGTAGCGTCCAAGGGGGAGTTTGTTGATGCACTTTGTGTGGACGCGACTCGGCTCGGTTCGACTCGGCCTTGAAGACTTGAGGACACGAAGATCGAGACAAAGCTACAGCCAAGGGGGAGTTTGTTGGTGCACTTGTGTCTGTACTTTGTCTGTATTTCGTCATGATACAAAACGATGTCTTTAATGTAAGGTTGATGTAAGTTTGACCAAGTCAACCATCCTCCTGGTTTGACTTGACCAAACAGTTAGATAAATGTTGTAAGCTGGTTGTGTCGAAGGATGTGTCATCGAAGGATTGTTTTATATCCTTCGATGATGAGCTCGAAAGATAGACCTCGAAGGATAGACCACGAAGGATGTCATCCTTCGTGGTGAATGTGATCTTTCGAAGGGATTTATGGTCGACAGATGATCTTTCGATCAGTCTGTCTGATCCTTCGACCAGACCTGCTGTGTCGGGTATAAATACCCGTGTGTTGTGTTCACTTCGGTGGTTGGATAGATAGAGAGAGACAGGAACACACACACACACTTTGAGAGTTTATAGAATACTTCTGTAAACATTGAGCTTGTAACCGGACCCTTCATTCGTATTAATACAAGTGGTGTTAATCGGTGAATCTTGCGTGTTGTGTTTGTGCTTGTTCTCGTATAAAGTCTCGGTTGCATGCTAGCTTGGATTCCGCACTCGCTAGTGTGTTTGATATAACAAGGAAAAGGTTTAATCTCATCCTCGAGAGGGACCTACAAATCATTCATCCTACACATAATAATCTATCAATGTTCTAGTATTCACACAATTATTCATAGCCTTTGCTCTACTTAATCAAATGACAAAAACATCATACTACTAGAACAAGTGGGTTTTCTTTCAAACCTTCAATACAAACGAAATCAAGCATAAAACACCCTCTAATGATGGTTCTAGTTCATACACAAGCATAATTTCATACTAATTCACTGATTGATCGAAACCCATGTTCACTATCTATCATCAAATCACAAAATCCGACTTACCCTATGTAGGAAACTTTTAGATGGTTGGAAATTTCGTCACATGCATTCGAATTTTGACCCAGAATCACATCCAATTTAGATTTTTATGAACTAGGGTTGAAGAGCGGATTTCCCCTCCTGCTCTCTCTTGTGCGCGACCCCCAAAACCCACACACTGGGTTCTTTTTGTTCTTTATTTGTTACTAAAACAATTACAAACTTAGCCCCTCAAGTTACTTATGTTTTTCATTCTTGTACATCACATGTATATATATATATATATATATATATTTTTTTTTTTACTTTCATTATTTATAATAACTTAATTAATCATAAAATCATTTAACCATTCACAATAATTTTTGTCATAAAATTCGGGGTGTTACATTAACCCTATCCCTCCAGAGCTTAAGGAAACATGCTTATGCAAGGGATTTGGTTCTACTCTGACAGGATCAGCCTTAAAATGGCTGTTAAACGTTCCTCCTCACTCAATTACTTCGTTTGCTCATTTGGTTAATTTATTTAACAGTCAATTTTCTTGTAGTCGGAGTTTTGAGAAACTAACCAGTGACCTTTACAGGATAACTCAAGGGCCTCAGGAATCCTTGAGGGATTATGTGAACAAATTCAGTCGAGAATCCTTGGATATCCCACATCTTGATGTTGTAACAGCTGTGCAAGCTTTTAAGATGGGATTACAAAAGGATTCTCAGTTTTATCAGGATCTTGTAATGAATCCCTGCAGGAATCTCGACGAAGCTCGTAACAGGGCCTTGAGATATATCCGTCTGGAAGATGACAAGAAGATGCAGGAGAGGATGAATTCTACCTCAACCTATGAATCAACTAACAGGAAATCAGAAACCTCATATAAGCCATATCGCTCCAGGCCATATGGCAGAAATGATAACAAGAAAGTGAACGCTGTTGAAGACGAGAATCCTGAAGAATATCCTGATTTATCTGAATACTGCTTTTCTGTTAATATACCCGAATTAATGTATGCTATGCAGGGCTTAGGGGACAAAGCTAGGTGGCCTCAAAAGAACCAGCAGAAAGCTGATTGGAAGGATAAATCCAAATGGTGTGCCTTCCATGAAGACTTCAGACATATGACCGAGGATTGCATTGCTTTAAGGAAGGAGATAAGTTACCTGTTAAGCAAAGGGTATCTGAAGGACTTGCTGGGAAAAAAGAAGAATAAAGGGCAGGATCCCGAGAAGGATCCTGAACGAGCAGCATCACCCCCAGCAGATGCCAAGATAATTAACTTTATTTCAGGAGGATCCGACATTTGTGGGACTTCGTATTCGGCGGCCAAGAGACATGCAAAGGAAGCTAAGAGCGAGATGGGAGACAGACCAGTCAGAATGACTACCCTCACAACTGATAAAGTGATCACTTTCGATAGTGATGACAAGGATACTGTTCAGGATCCTCACCATGATGCTTTAGTAATAACATTATATGTGGCTAACCATTTTGTACGCAGGATACTGGTAGACAACGGTAGTTCTGTCAATATAATTCAGCTGGAAACATTGAAGAGGATGAATGTATCTCCGATGGATATCACTTCGAAGTCCATTGTGCTCGTTGGTTTCAGTGGAGAAGCTAGGAATACCGTAGGGGAGATAAAGTTACCAGTATATGTTGAAGGGGTCAACTCAATACAACGCTTCTGTGTGATGGACTCCTTATCCTGCTATAACATCATACTGGGAAGACCATGGATTCACGATATGAAGGCTGTGCCATCAACATATCACCAATGCATCAAGATCCCTACCCCTTGGGGGGTTGTCAAGGTGGAAAGTGATCAACAGGAAGCGAAAGAATGCTACTCATCCTCGATGAAATCCTCAACTAAACCTAGTACAGCATAGCAATTAAAGATGCGGGCCCAGGATATCGAGGAGGATTCGGAGCAGGATGTGAAGAAAATTATCCTGGATCAGGATAATCCTGATATCTCGGTGCTCGTAGGAACCAATATCCCTCAGGATATTGAAGAACAGTAAACTAACTTTTTGAAATGCAGGATGTCAACATTTGCATGGAAGCATGAGGATATGACAGGCATATCCAAAGACGTTATCACTCACAAGCTTGGAATTGACAAATCATTCAAGCCTGTTCAGCAAAAAAAGAAGAAAATTCGCTCCTGAGCGGAATGCGATTATCCAAGAGGAAGTTGAAAGAATGTTGAAGTCCAGGATGATCAGAGAAGTCAAGTTTCCAAGATGGCTAGCAAACGTAGTTGTGGTACAGAAGAAAAACAGGAAATGGAGAGTCTGTGTAGATTACACGGACTTGAACAAGGCTTGTCCTAAAGATCCATTTCCTCTCCCTCATATCGATGCAATGGTAGATGCTACTGCCGGACATGAAATGTTAACATTCATGGACGCATCCTCAGGATTTCATCAGATTCAAATGGAGCCTTCGGATCAGGAGGATACTGCTTTCATGACACCAACAGGTATATACTGCTATACTGCTATGCCTTTCGGTTTGAAAAATGCAGGTGCAACGTACCAAAGATTGGTAAACATGATGTTCAAAGATAAGCTGGGGGACACCATGGAGGTATATATTGACGATATGGTGGTAAAATCTAAAAGAGCTGAGGATCACCTACAGGATATCAAGGGAGCATTTGATATCCTGGATCAATACAACATGAAGCTGAATCCTGCTAAGTGCCATTTCGGAGTGGGGGCAGGAAAGTTTCTTGGATATATGGTGACAAAAAGGGGGATAGAAGCAAGCCCAGAGCAGATCAAAGCTATACTGGATATAAAATCACCCTCAAATATGAAGGACGTACAAAGGTTGACAGGCCGAGTAGCAGCTTTGAATAGATTTATTTCAAGATCCTCTGAAAAATGAAAGGAATTCTATGATATCCTTAAAAAGAATAAGAAATTTGAATGGGGAGCAAAGCATGAAGCAGCCTTGCAGGATTTGAAGCGATATCTCTCAACCGCACCTCTATTGATGAAGCCTGAAAATGGTGAACCACTATCCCTATACCTCGCTGTATCAAGGAATGCTGTAAGTGCCGTTCTTATAAAAGACCATGAAGGTCAGCAATATCCTGTATATTATGTTAGTAAAAGTTTGTTAGATGCTGAAACTAGGTATTCTCATTTAGAAAAATTGATATTAGCTCTAGTCATGGCATCGACAAAGCTTAGACATTATTTTGAGACACATAGGATCCATGTTAAAACAAATTATCCTGTCAAAAATGTGCTTAGGAAACCAGAGATGTCAGGCAGGATGGCCAAGTGGTCAGTGAAGTTAAGTGCTTATGATTTAGTATATGAACCTAGAAATGCCATAAAGTCTCAGGCTTTAGCTGACTTTGTGGCTGATTTCAGTAGTGACATTCAGGATGAGGCAGACCTAGGAGTTCAGCAGTTAGTAGAATCTTCAGGATCCTGGACGTTGTATACTGATGGTGCATCCAATGTAAGAGGTGTAGGTTTAGGTATACTACTAAAATCGCCACAGGGGGACATATTACCCCAGGCCATTAGGTGTGAATTTCCTGCTACTAATAATGAGGCAGAATATGAAGCTTTAATTGCAGGATTAGAATTGGCTAAGAGTATGAGTATCAAGAATTTGCAAGTATATGTTGACTCCTTGTTAATTACTAACCATTTTAACGGATCCTATGCAGTTAAGGGTGAGAAATTAATCGAATACCTCGATATTCTCAAAAAATTAGCAGAATATTTCGATGTTTTTACACTTGAACAGGTACCAAGAGAGGATAACGCTGAAGCAGATGCCTTAGCAAATCTGGGATCATCGATCAGGATACCAGAAGGAACCCAAATACCAATATTACATGTCTTGTATCCTGCAACGAATCCTCGGGATAAAGAAGTAGCGGGTATTCAGGATCCTGGAGCAGAGTATCCTGAAGAGGATCCTAAATCTTGGACGGCTCCAATAATGAGATATCTCAAGGAAGGACACATCCCCGAAAATGAAAATCCTAAGGCATTTAGGATGAAGGTATCACGATTCACTATTATAAATAATGTTTTATACAAGAAATCTCTTGCAGGACCGTATTTGAGGTGCTTGGAGGATCCTGAAGCCAAAGAAGTACTTCAGGATATACATGAAGGGGATTGTGGTAACCATACTGGGAGCAGGTCATTATTCTCAAAAGCATTAAGGACAGGATATTATTGGACAACAATGAGAAAAGATGCCGCAGAATATGCTCGAAGATGTGACGCATGTCAAAGACATAGTAACGTATTACATCAGCCTGCTGAACCGCTGTATCCTATTGTTTCCCCTTGGCCGTTTATGAAGTGGGGTATGGATATAGTGGGAAAGCTTCCAAAAGCTCCAGGAGGAAAGGTTTTCATGTTGGCAATGACGGATTATTTCTCCAAGTGGGTTGAAGCAGAAGCATTTGTTCAAGTTAGAGATCAAGAAGTTGTATCCTTCATAAAGAGAAATATCCTGACCAGATTCGGAGTACCAGCCGAGATAATCTGTGACAATGGTTCTCAGTTTATAAGCAAGAGAACTACTGACTTTTGTAAGAGTTGGGGAATCAAAATGATAACATCTACTCCGGTACATCCTCAAGCGAATGGACAAGCAGAATCCTCAAACAAGATAATTGTCAATAACTTAAAGAAGAGGCTTGGAGCCAAAAAAGGAAGATGGGCAGAAGAATTACCCTTTGTTTTGTGGGCTGATAGGACAACGGTAAAGAACGCAACATGCCAAACCCCATTTTCCTTGGTATTTGGAGCAGAAGCAATGATTCCAACGGAAATGACAATACCTACTGCAAGGTTTACCCTAAGTGATCCTGGACAGAATCCTGAAGCCTTGTGTCAGGATTTGGATACTATAGATTAAAAGAGAGACGCAGCAAAGCTAAGGATGGCAGCATATCAACAAAGAATATCCAGAGCATATAAGAAGAATATTAGGACCAGGAGATTTAAGGTTGGAGATTGGGTGTTGAGAAAGGCTTTTCAGAATACCACTAATCCTGCCGATGGCAAGTTAGCTCCAAAATGGGAAGGACCATATGAAGTTGAATCAGAAGCAGGGAAAGGAGCATATAGACTCAAGAATATGGAGGGGGATATGCTACCGAGATCTTGGAATGCTATACACCTTAAGCTTTATTTCAAGTGGGTTTAGAATTTAATTTCTAACTCAGGATGGTATGAATCCTATCTTTTTTTAAATATGTTTGGTTTAATTTACTCTTTGAAATCCAATACTAACTTAAGCATCGGAGGGGTGTTAGCAAAGCTAACACCCACCTTAGTTTAAGGATGTTTTGCAGTATATGCTCCAGGATATAGCTCCAGGATGCTCACTCAAGATACTTCGGAAGATTAGAGGATTGGCCCCCTCTCTCACGTATAAGGGATCCTAATCCCTTCACAGGTTTAAAGGTATTCACCTTTCTTCCGAATTGGGTTTAAACACTCCGCCTGGAGCGCAAGTTATTCAGGGATAGTTCAAGGTGGCGGGACCAGTTCATGTAAAAGTGGCTGACAATTTCGTTACTGTTGGCTATATCCTGAATCCTAAAGGTATATGAGGATTGATCACCCTCTCTCACGAAAGGGTATTTTCATACTCTCTAAGGTTTAAAGGTTTTCACCTTTCTAAGTCTTGGAGTTTATACACTCCCGCTTGTAGCGCACGAAAATTTGGGATTTTCCCCAGAATACAAGGAATTTATCTCCAAGACATTTTTGGGTTTTACTCCTGTGACATGAAAAATTGCCTATACAATGGAACTTGATATTCTGAAGATTTCTAAAAAGACATTGTACATAGGGGACATTCCTATCGAGGCAATGGTGTAAAGCTAAAAGGATAAGGCTCGGAACTAATGCACTAAGTGTCTCAGACAGGGGACATTTCCATTGGAAGAGTTGCAAAGGGATTGAAGTTTGGTAATAGGTTTATACCCTATTCCTGGTATGATCTTTCCTTTATAAACAATGTTTAAATTTTTAATACTATGTTTGGTAAAGGAATAAATATCCTGATATATTCTCAAAATATGTTTTAAATACTTTTCGGGATATTTGGTTAAGATATTTGAAACTAATACTAGTTTGAAATTAAAACCTTGATCAAACAAGTATTGTCAAAACAGTTTTTTAGAAGGTGGACTATCTTTTATTCCTTTAGAAGTTTTCTCTAAAGTTGATTGAATTTTTAGAAATTATATTTATTAAGAGTTTTCATAATATATCACTGAGTATATTTATCAGGATATTTTCAAAAGATAGTTGTACTAAATTTTGCAAAGTTAAGATCTATGCTAAGAAAGACGGAAGATAATAACAAGAAAGATAAAAGATGAAATTATTTGAAACAATCAGTACTGGTTGATAACCGAAGGTTTCATCCTGAAACCCAGGACCCATCCACCTTCGGCTACCAAATTGTTTTGATGCAGAAATGAAAATTGTTCATAAAAACATAAAATTGTTCAAACAATTTAAAGGAAATAAACTTTAGGGGGCAGTATCTTCTTCGTCCATAATGATTTCAGCAGCATCCGTCTTGGGATCCTCCTCGGCATCCTTCCCAGTATGGGTTGCTTTTTCAACTGCTTTGGAAGATTCATCGACAGGTGGTTTAGAAGAAGTACCGCCGAGGTTCTTTAGCTTGGTCTCCCAGGCACCAACGTCCCAAGAAGGGCATTCAAAACCTAATGTTTTGGCTTCATGGGCTATCTTCAACCTGGCTTGGAGGAGAGAAATGACGACGGAACTTTTGAGGCTTTCTCGGTAGCTAACCATATCCCGTTCATGTTGCACATGGGCAGCTTCAAGATCGGCCTGGGCTTGAAGAGTAGCTTTGTTGAGAGCAGTTTGGTGTTCTTGGATCATAGCTTTGAATTTCTCCTCGTAATGACGAGATTTGGCGGCTGCAATCATGCCTTGGTCGGAGATTGTGATTTCTGCTTCCTTTAGCTTAGATTCAAGCGTCTTGTTAAGCTTGAAGGATTCTTGATATAGGTGAACCAGACGCTCAAGACCCTACGAAGGTAAGGGGACATGTATTAATATTGATAAATCTTTGTAAATGATGTAAACCGCAGGATATGATATGAGAATACTAACATGGTTAAGAAAGGAAGTCATAAACCCGCTAGCTTCAATGAACCCGTGCTTCTCATAAGGAAATGTGTCAGAGATGACAGGAGAATCAGGCTCCTTCCTTTTGCGGGAACTTGAACTCCGGGGCTTGGTAGCCGGTGAAGGTTTGGGAATAATGATGGCTTTGGAACTGCTGGGTCTGGATGAGGCTGTGGCCTTGGGACTAGGTTCATTCTTAACCTGAATCTGATCAGAATAACTGTCCAATTCATCGAGGTCAAAGACTTCAGGAATCTTGGCCGGTGCTGCATAAAGGGAAAAGTTTCACATCATTATTACTCTTTATTTTATTATACTGTTTTAATTTTGAAAGTAATTCTTACCAGACATTTCAGATGACGAGTATTGACTGGAACTCGGGACGTGTGTGGTGAAAGTCCTGTCTATTGCAGGTAATCGGTAAACAGTGTTAATTCTTTCTTCTGATTCAGCGGTAGGGGGAGCTACTTCCTTGAAGTTCACTGCATAAGGATCAGAAAGAGGGATATTAGTGGGAGATAAAAACCAAACGGTCCATGAGAATATTTATGACCCTACCGGTGGTTAACCACTCCACCGGAAGGTTGGCACCCTCAGCAATGGAGTCTCGTTTGACAAAGAAAAACTTGCGTTGCCATCCGTCTTTGTTTTTGGTGGCTTTAAGAATAAGGGGTTTGCTAGAGATCGAGAATAGCAAGAACCGGCTAGAGCCATGGGATCGGAGGCGATAAGCAATAGGCAGATCCTCGATGCAGAGATCGGGGCAATGAAGGTTTTTGATTTGGTTAAGTACAATTAATACTCTCCAAACCATGGGCATGGTTTGAGCAAAAGAGATGCCGGTGGTTCGGAAGAATTGCATCATGAATTCGGGAAAAGGGTATCGAAGACCTAGCGAAAAAGGATATGCTGGAAAGCAAATCCAATCAGTGGAAGAAACATCCGATCGAATTGACCGATCGAACGGTCTAAAGACCGTGTTATCTGGGAAGGCGCCGGAAGCTCTCAAAGCCGCAATGTCTGCATTGTCGAAAGCACAGATCTCCTTTTTCGGGATTTTTGAGGAGATTTTGCTGGGTGAAGGTCTCGGCATCCATTACGAGTAAGGCGATGAAAGTTGATAGAAAGTAAATCAGAAATGGAGAATTACCTGAAGGCTTTGTTGAAGATATCTGCTTTTCAAACAAGAAGAGAGAAGATATAGGGGCATTAGGGATCTCCATTGAGCAAAAAGCGTGTTGGAGGTTACAATGTGATCTCGACCGTCGCTTCATTTTAAATGCCTTGAATTATGGGATAAGACTTTTGAAATATATCCGTTGGATTGGTATACCAACCGATATATTTGGGGACAATTGTTATGGCTCATTTTCTGAGTATACATATCCTGACTAATATCCCGCTTTTAATTGTTTATCTATGATCAGGATACTGGACGGGGATATTGCTAACATCCTGGGCGATATCCTGAGGTTGAGTGAATTAAACACGTGCAGGTTAATGGCTGTAAGTTACCAACGGTCAAGTGGACTTCTTCTCCTCAAGACTCGGGCGTATTAGTTATGAGGAAGCCGTTGAACCCGAAAGACTTGGTCCTCAACGTTCGAGTGGGAATATTCGCTGGATCCCGGAAGTTTAGGATAGTTTGTTACATTATCTTTACTATAAATAGATGGGGGCGGACCAGTTTAAGGCACGCAAATTTACACACTTTCAAACACTTTCTCTCTAGTTCATCGCAAACACTACACACAACACTTGTACTCAAATTACATTGTAACACATAGTCGATCCGCACCACATCCTGCACTGTATCCTGATATTTGAAGCAATAGAATAACAAGGCAGCTGCGATTGTCAGCTCCCGAGGTTTTATGCCAGCGATCTAGATTGATCAAGGGCTTTCCTCGTACATCACGTGTCAACCTTTACTTTTTTGCTCATTGTTTGATCATAGATACAACTTTATATCCTGAGCTGTATCCTGAAACAATTTTCATATCTAACTTGGTTAGCATATTTTTTACACATAATTTTAGCACACTACCTCACTTAACTAATTTGATCACTAAATTGCTTAGGTAATTTTTGACCAAAACAATAAGGAAGATTCACCTTCAACATAAGAAACTAGTTATTAAAGTCATTAATACATAACCAAATAAAAAGTGCGAAAAGATTAAAAATAAAAAGTATTACACTAAATGCTTGTCTTCACCAAGTGATGTAAGAGACTTAGGCAAACATGGCCTTTGATTGTCAAGAACTCTTACGATCAATCTTGGATCCCGAGACTACTCACACACTCTATGATGGATGATGGTGGTGGATGTGGGTTGTGATGGTGGTGGTGGGTGGGTGAAGTGTGAGAGAGGTGGTTTGCCAATGGATGGTTTGCAAGTGAGCCAAGCACCCCTATTTATAGCCTGCACAGAAGCCTGGACACGGCCCCGTGTCCACCCATCTTCTCTTTCTTCATTAAATGCAGTTTGTCTGCATTAGTTAACCACGCCCCCGTGTCCGCTGAGCACGACCCCATGTGCAGAAGCGTATCTGTACCATCAAGATTTGCATAGATTCTGCGAATCTTAGCGTTGACCACGGCCCCGTGTCCGTTGGGCACGCCCCCGTGGTGGGTGATAGAAGCTTCTACAACTTTGTCTTTTCTGCAGACACTTGGGCACGCCCCCATGCTCATTGAGCACGGGGCGTGTTTAGCCTTCTGTTCTCTTGGTTTTGCTTGGGAGGATGTTGTTGGGGGGTCGGGCATGCCACATTTATTCCTTTTCTTGTATTATTGTTAGATTTAGCTGCATTTTTTGCTTCTTTTGTCCATTTAAGCTCTTTTAATCCTAAAAACACAAAAGGAAGACAAAAACACACTTTTTACAACATTAGTACTAAAAAAGGGTTAGTTTTATGCCTCATTTTATGTAATTTATATGTTGCATTTTGTACACATAATACTCATAGGAAGTAGATGGTTCACACCATTGTTCTTCATTGTAAGTATATGATGGATAAGGGTCGTAATTTTGTTCTTCAAAATACTCATATGAGGTGGGTTGTTCACGCCATGTTTCCTCATAATAAGCATATGAAGGTGGTGGCTCATATCATGGTTCCTCAAAGTATGAGTATGAATGCTCATACCTTGGTTCTTCAAAATATGAGTATAAGGGAGGAGGTTCATACCTTGGGTCTTCATAAGATGTGTATGAAGTTGATGGCTCATACCTGGGCTCCTCATAGTAGGTGTATGAAGTGGATGGTTGAAATAAGTCACAATATTGTATCGAGTGAGTGTTACCGCAATTGGTGCAATAATCTTCCCTATAATCATCCTCCTCATAGGTGTAGTTGTAACTGTAGGATCGTTGAATCGATCTAAACGAGTCGATCAGAAGAGTTCTTGATCAAATCAGAGGCGGAATTCAGTGATTTGATCTTCATTCAGCTTGATATGCACTTAGTATCAATTTAACTGTCTCTTGTATTGATTTGAAAAAGATACACGGGCTGGAGACTTTCGGCAGAGCTTCGCTACCGGAATTAGAAGTTACAAATGAATTGACCAAGTCACCTATTTATAGGAGATCCAGTCCCCATGAAACTGCCACTATCCACTTCGTGCGAAGTGGCCACTTCGTACGAACTGGCTTTGCCAGTTCGTGTGAACTGGACAATTTACTCTAAAACCCTATTTTCTTGACTGTTAAGCTCTGATTTATCCTATCTAGATATAAGACTCGATACAAGACGAAGTCGACAGACATATGCACCAACAGACTCCCCCTTGGATGTTGACGAAGTCTTCGGTGTCGAGTCTTCAGTTATGATAAGTCTTCAGTCTTGATCAGTCTTCTCGCTCTCTCCAAAGTGTCTGACATTGTTAGCAGCTGGCGTGTACGGCAGGATTTGAAACTGGCTCTCCTATCTTCAGACTCCCCTTTGCTAGCAGACTCCCCCTTGAGTTGTTCCGGGATCGCAATCTGACATAGCTCTCGTTCTAAGATCGAAACCTGGCTCAAACTCAGCTTAGGTTTACACACGGGGATCTGCACACATCTCTACCCAAAACATAAGATTTTTATTTATAACAAATTTAATCTTTTGCTTAACCACTTGTAATCGAAACATTCAAGTTTGACATTTTCATTAATTTGAAACCATTTAATCATTTCGAAATCTTTTCTCATTTCAAACAGACTCTCCCAAACCACTGTTGTCATCATGTTTAGCACTCGGAATTTTGAAAATCAGCTATTCAACATCAGTTGTCGAAAATAAGAAGAAATAAAATCTTTTTGATTTTTCAATTTTTTTAGCTAAAACACATTCTTTTTGGGTTTTTGTTTTAATGAAAAAACAATAAAGAAATATTTACAGACAATATTTTTGTGAGTTTGTGTAAGAGAATCATATCAGTTTATGACAAATCACTAGCACCGTTGAGCTTTAAACACTTTAAGTTCTAAACGATTCACTTAGATTGTCAGTAGATTGATCCATTTAAATTTTCACACAAAGTTCAACTGTTTCGAGATACGAGATTATTGTTTCAAGGAACTTAAACTTATTCACGTGTACCACCTCAGAATATACTCCCGTATCTAGACTCCTATATTCAGTCTTACAGGTGAATGTACACTAATGATATCTGTAAGGGGTGAATGCGAGACCATGAGAGCTCAGGCTATTGCTTACGCAAAATCAGAGAGATGATGGTTCGACTTTTAGGTGTGTCCGGTTTGGGGATCTTTTCTTCAACAGCACATGATTAGCATTTTTCAATGTTTCATCATTTTTTATGCTGAGGGTGGGCTTTATGATTAAAGCAATTCAAAGTATTATACGAGGACTAGGCTATTGCTCCTGCAAAATCAAAAGTCCTGGTATAATACCCCAGATATCATCACGCACAAAGACCTAGTATGTCAGAAATATAAAGCCCTTCAAACAAGATTTCAGGGGTTACCTATATATCCGAGAGATGTTCCCCATGAAATAAGTAAGTGTTTAATATTTAGGTTTATATCTCGAACACAATCTACTAAGCGTGTAAAAACCTACTGGCATATCATCTGTGAGACCGTTTATCACATTTTAACTTTCCAATTCTTTAGCATGCTGTGATTGTCTACTGATGTACTATCATTTCCTCTTTTTTCACAACAAAACTCATTTTGAATTTTTTGATGTTTTTGGCTTTTTCAAATTTTCTAATGTTTTTGGATTTTCTGAAATTTCTTACCCCCCCTAAAATTCAAAACAATTTAAAGAAAATTTGACAAACCGATGTGAATTGCTTCAATTCTCCATCCACTTGGCATAAACAATCAGAACTCCCCCTGACAACAAACTATTTTCCCATTATGATTTCAAAACACTTAAGTTTGTTTTAATCAAAATGGTTTTTCCGAAAATTAGTTTTGTTGAAGATCAAAAATCATGGGGTTTCATCACATTGTTCTCAAATTACCACTTGTAAAAACTTTCACTTTTCCTTTTCTTTATCCACTTGAATGAAAGTTAAATCAATAACACCACTTGTAAAACGAAATATAACAATTTTTGAATTTCACAAGAAAGATGCCGATTCCTACTCCCCAATTACCAACCTGGGAGTTCTTGCAAGTCAGGATTTTTAAGTATGAAATACGGACACCCAAAGCTAGTCTACGGACACCCAAGCCTGACTAGCTTTGGGTGTGACCTTTTCAATTTCACTCGGGGTTTCAACATTCCTTTTTTGCTTCATAAAATTCTTTTATCCCTTTTTCCCTTCCATCGACCATTCTTCCAAAAATATTTTTCACTTTGTCATTAAAAGCCTTTTCGACATCAAATTCTTTCTTTTTAGAATAGAATTGATTCGAAATCTCCACTTTTCCAACTTTTGATTTTAAATTTTCAGCTCTCAATGGTGGAAAGTTGACGTCATCCATTGGCGGAACTGAATTTTCTCTTTTTAGTTCATCTTGTGGATCCTTTGACTTTGACGAGTCAGATTCATCGCCAGATTTAACATCTGATTTCTTAACAACCCACGTTTGGTTGTTAAGTTTCACATTTCTTTTGTAAAACCTTTTTGAACACTCACCAACTTCAAAAGTAGAATTTTTAAACACTTTGAATTTTTAGTTGGTGGTTCAGTTTTATCAACAATTTTCTCTTTAAGTTTAGAAACAACTTCGTGTTTTATGTTGGTTGCCATTGGACAGTTCCAGGCGATGTGACCAACTTCTTGACATCGGTAACAGGTTCTTGTCTTCCTTTTCTGATTAGCTCCATTCTTTTCAAACTTTTGCTTTTCTGTAAATAACTCTTTGTTTGATTGTTTCCAGAATGAGCTTTCTTCTTCTTCTTCTTCAGAACTTGACCCTGAAACAAATATTGTTTTTGTTTTAGAAATTTTCTCATTTTTATAATTTTCGGGTGGAATAAAGCCTAAACCTTTCTTTTTAAAATTACTGTTATGGTTTGATTTCTTTTGAAAACCAGAACCAGAACTGTAACCCTTTTTCTTGTTCAATCTTTGTTGAACTCTTGAAGTGTATTTTTTAGGTTTTTCAGTAAAATTTACATCTTTTATTTCAGAAATATTAATTTCTGTTAATTTAAAAATCTTTTTAATTTTTTCAATTTGAACACTTCTTATTGGAAATTCCTCATCAGAATATAATTTGTCTGAATCATTCAAAGTATATGCCACTTTGATTGGTTCATCATTCAAATTACTTTTTGATAACATAAATTCTTTATTATAAACCCTTTTGACCGACGATTTTGGACTGTCAACTGATGAACACGAACTCTCGGATTTGGATTTTGACTCTGACTCCTCATCTTTATCCAACACCTGATCGACCACTTTCTTTATTAACTCGGAATCATGATCAGTGTCAGACGATGTAAAAGTGATTTCAATGGTGTCTGGTAACTCATCATTTGTTTCAGACTTTAACTTTATATTGACTGCCTTTTTGAGTTGTTCCTCATTTGGTTTTCTGGGAGAATAACCTTCCCAGATCGGAGGTGGACACTTGTTATAATTCGCACTTTGTTTCTTACCAGTATCCGTATCTTCCGACTTCTTATCTTGAAAAGCTTCAAAACCTGCAACAGTAGGATAAATTCTATCAATCAAATAATCAGAATTTGAATAACTCGGCAACAATCTTCTGATTCTTTCATTTTCAATCTTTTCAGTCTCCAATTCCTGCTTCAACTTTTCACACTCATCAATATAGTGATTGATGGCCTTCTGCTTAGACATCATCATTGCATTCATCATTGTCAAAGCATCTTCTCTTTCTGAGTTTGTCTTTTCCAAACTATTCACCGTTCTGTTCAACACATCATACGACTCTTTCACGTACTTAACATCGAACAATAGTTTTTCTTTCATATCATCGAGCTCACTATACTTCTTGTCTTTTTCTTCACAATGTTTGCATGGTTCCAAACATTTCAGACAAGGTTTAGTGACCTCTACAATCCTTTCAACAACTTTGACCTCTTTACTCTGTTCATTCATCTCATTCTCAGCAACATTCTCACATTTTACTTCTTTCTTTTCTTTAGCTGCTCGTCTCTCCTTTAGCTTCTCCAATTTATCTGCAAAATAAAATTTGAAACTTTCAGGAGATAAATGAGTTTTTCCAATGTTAATTTGATTAATTTCTTCCTCATCATCGCTTCTATCAGTTGATGATTGATCAAACACTTGTGTCTTTTCTGAACTATCTTCTGAAGAAACAGACTCTTCATATTGACTTTTCTCATCATCATCACTGTTATCAATTTGTTCTTCAAGTTTTTCAATGAATTGAGCAATTGTCAATCTATAATACTCTCCGGAATACTTCAACATCATAAGATATATACCCCATTCATTTTGAGATAAAGCATCGGCTAATTTTTCAACCCATTCCTCACGATCCTTTTTGATATCCAACCGGGTCATTGAACGTACTAAATGACAATATCTCTCAATAAGAACCTTTAACAGAGACTTCTTATTCTTGATCATTTCCGTACTTCCTTCGAATTTTGTACGAAGTGCTATCCAAATCGAATATGCACTATCATCATGTTGAAGTAGTATGAAAATGTCTTCTTTCACAGCTTGTTAAAGTAAACTGATCATCATTTTTTCTGCCTTGTACATGTCTCTCTCTTTGTCCGTAAATTCAGAAATAGTCTTTACAACTCCCATGTTATTTCGAGGACGAACATACTTTTTTTAATACACTCCCAAGACCTTAGATAATTTGCTTGCACCCAGTTTTCAAAACGCTCTTGCCAACTATAATACTCTTCAATTCTCATCAGTTTCGGAGGTTTCTGCAACATTCCAGTTTCATTTTCCACGGTTACACTCTGAGCAACGGTAACAGGAGTACCCGGGGCAGTAGCAAAGGCATTATAAAATTCGTTTTCCATGTTTCGGTTTTGAACGATTCACAAACAAAGAATTTCAAATGAACTGATCAAACCACACGACCTGAACTTTGTGTTTCAAACGAACTAATGTTATTCAAACAATCTGATTAACCTTTCAAACGACCTGAGCCTAAATTCCAAACCGTACGAACTGGAGAATTTATTTCAAACGAACTGGACCTTTGACTGATCAAACTGTGAGACTTGGTTTTTTCAAATGATCTGACTAATCCTCAAACGACCTGATGTGATATCAAATCGTGTGACCTAATGTGATGTCAAACTTTTCAAATGACAAATCTGGTTCAATTTCACATGCACACTGTTCACATGCACTTTATTGGTATTTGAAAACAATGGCCGACAACACTTTTATACCTACTGATTTAATTGGACCAACACTATAGTGGATAACTATGATATTAAATTTGACCGACAAACCTGTTGTTCATATATTGATTGGGCCGAGTAAATGAATCACATGTCTTCACGTGATGTATTAAATGGGTTTTAATTGGGCCAACCAACTTTAATCTCATGCAAACCTTGGGCCGAAGTATTCACGTGACCAACTGACAAATTACCTTTGATTTTATTATGTGATTGGGCCTATTTTTAAAGTGAACAACAAAAGGTATTGGGTTTTTCAATATGACATCACAAGGGTCAGTGTATGTAAATGAAAGTTATAACTGGGCCAGCTCGTGCGACTTGGGATTTGAACTCGTTCAATTCGTACGACCTGATCAATATTACACGCGAACTGGTATCAAATCGTGTGAAATGAACCTTTTTTATGCGAATTGGGGTCACTTTCAAACGAATTGGAACAACTTGGTGAGACCTGGGACGATTTGGTGCGAAGTGGGGCCCACTTCGTGCGAATTGGAAGTTCAATTCAAGCGAACTGAGTCAATTTCACACGATCTGGATTATCTTCGAATGATCGGACATGTTTTTGCCAAAATTGATTAAGTTTTAGTTCGATTTTAGGTCTGATTCTTTCAAGGATTGTTTAAAACAGTGTTTCACTTGTTATATCACAAAATCAGTCCAATTTATCCGTGAAATCTCCGTTAATGTTGAAAAATGTGAAGAAAGTGAGTAGAAATGAGATTTTTGTATGAAAACAAGCTGAATCAGTAAGAACTCTTCCTCCTGAGCTCTGATACCACTTGTAGGATCGTTGAATCGATCTAAACGAGTCGATCAGAAGAGTTCTTGATCAAATCAGAGGCGGAATTCAGTGATTTGATCTTCATTCAGCTTGATATGCACTTAGTATCAATTTAACTGTCTCTTGTATTGATTTGACAAAGATACACGGGCTGGAGACACTTCGGCAGAGCTTCGCTACCGGAATCAGAAGTTACAAATGAAATGACCAAGTCACCTATTTATAGGAGATCCAGTCCCCACGAAACTGCCACTGTCCACTTCGTGCGAAGTGGCCACTTCGTACGAACTGGCTTTCCCAGTTCGTGTGAACTGGACAATTTACTCTAAAACCCTATTTTCTTGACTGTTAAGCTCTGATTTATCCTATCTAGATATAAGACTCGATACAAGATGAAGTCGACAGACATATGCACCAACAGAAACCTCCTGAGTATTGATCCATAGGAATCACTCAGCAGACCACAACAGAGTCTCGAGACCAGAAAACAGAAATAAAACGGAAACAGAGGCTGGACATGGCCACGTGTTCAGTGAGCACGGCCCGTGTTCAGAATCTGTATCTGGGCGTTTTAATAAAAGTTACTGATTTTGTGGAGCACATGGCGTGTTCAGTGAGCACGGCCCCGTGTTCAGACTCTGTAACTGGGTGTTTTTTTTAAACTATGCAGCACGGCCCCGTGTTCAGGCTTCTGTAAATGCAAAAAACTAACTAAAACGCAGAAAAATGCGCGCGTTTAAAAAAAGTTTTGAAAAACTGTTTAGGCCGTCAATTTTAAGCTTTCTTAAAATCCTTGTGTCCCTGGCAACGACGCTAAAAACTTGATGCGTGTGTAGCGTTATATGATTTTATGTATATTTTTAGCCCTTTTTACACTTTGGTCAAGTTTTAAATTTATAAAACACGATATTTTACTAACACTAAACACACATATGGGCAAGTGCACCCATCGTGATCGTAGTATAGCATTGGTAAGATACCGAGGTCGTCCAAGGACACATGAGCTTTTAGTACCGGTTTATCCTCAATGTCTAATCAAATCAAAATTTTAGAAAAAAGTTTTTAAACAAGAAAATAAAACTAACTAAAAATGCTAAAAATAAAAATAAAACAGATAGACAAGATGAATCACTTGGATCCGACTCGCCTTTAGTGTAACCTTTGATTATTTCCGCACTTTTGCACTTTTTAAGAGATTATCTTAGTTATAGTAGTAGGTACCTCTTTTGAAGGTGACGTTACCCTCAACCCAGTAGTTTGAGTCAGCAAGGATACAATCCTAAAGGGTTGGATTATTGAAAGATAATTAATTAAGTTATTAATGCATATTGTGGTAGGCCCCTCTTTTGAAGGTGACGTTACCCTCGGCTAAGTAGTTTGAGTCAGCAGGGATACAATCCTAAATAGTTGGGTTAAAGTTTTAATAGTAGTTTACATATGAGGGGATCAAGGAATTCGGACCCCCGTCATCCAATTCCAGTGGGTATTGAAGGAGGTCCTACTAAACTTTACCCAGGTCCTTGCAGGATCTATACACTGAGCAAGGCATGACGCTTACCAAACCATTCCCTTAACCCCCGACCAGGTAGCTAACATATCTCCATATAGACCGTGGAGATATGAATGGTGAAAATCTTTTATTTTATATAGACAGTAAAATAATGCCAAGACACCACGGACAAATGATAAGGAAGATTCACCTTCACCATAAGAAACTAGTTATTAAAGTCATTAATACATAACCAAATAAAAAGTGCGAAAAGATTAAAAATAAAAAAGTATTACACAAAATGCCTTTCTTCACTAAGTGATGTAAGACACTTAGGCAAACTTGGCCTTTGATTGTCAAGAACTCTTACGATCAATCTTGGATCCCGAGACTACTCACACACTCTATGATGGATGATGGATGATGGTGGTGGATGTGGGTTGTGATGGTGGTGGTTGGTGGGTGAAGTGTGAGAGAGGTGGTTTGCCAAGGGATGGTTTTCAAGTAAGCCAAACACCCCTATTTATAGCCTGCACAGAAGCCCGGACACGGCCCCGTGTCCACCCATCTTCTCTTTCTTCATTAAATGCAGTTTGTCTGCATTAGTTGACCACGCCCCCGTGTCCGCTGGGCACGACCCCGTGTGCAGAAGCGTATCTGTACTATCAAGATTTGCCTAGATTCTACGAATCTTAGCGTTGACCACTGCCCCGTGTCCGCTGGGCACGCCCCCGTGGTGGGTGATAGAAGCTTCTACAACTTTGTATTTTCTGCAGACACTTGGGTACGCCCCCGTGCTCATTGAGCATGGGGTGTGTTCAGCCTTCTGTTCTCTTGTTTTTGCTTGGGAGGATGCTGTCGGGGGGTCGGGCATGCCACGTTTATTCCTTTTCTTGTATTATTGTTAGATTTAGCTGCATTTTTGCTTCTTTTGTCCATTTAAGCTCTTTTAATCCTGAAAATACAAAAGGAAGACAAAAACACACTTTTTCCATCATTAATACTAAAAAATGGTTAGTTTTATGCCTCATTTGATGTAATTTATATGTTGCATTTTGTAAACATCAAAGATCCACAATCATCTTAATTTAACACTCTGTCGTTTTGTGTTACTTACCAAATTTCGGGACGAAATTTCTTTCAAGTTGGGGATGATGTGACAATCCGCATTTTAGAGGTTAGAACCGTCCATACTATTGCTTACGTACTTATATTTCATGACGTTTTATTACCCGCATCATACGAGTTAGTCTCACACTCTTTTTATATATATACGTATGCATGTAATTAATTGTTTATAGCTACCTAAACCCGGAACGTAACTACTTGTAACCCAACTCGAATTATACGAGCATCCAACCCGATACCCGCTAGCGTGTGTGGCCCATTTGCGGCCCAACCCCAAACTCAAAGCCTTTTGTTATTGGCCCAAACCGCCACCCTTGCCCACTTGTGATGGCAGGTCAATTTTATGGGCTTAAGCCCAGCTCGGCCAAGAAAGGCCCGACCGCCCCAAACCTCTATTATATTATATACGTATTATTTTTCATAACACAATTACAAAACAAAACCCTACCCTCCTCCCAAGTGTGCGTGCGGCAGTAGAAGACCCCCCCTTCGTGATCACCCTCCGCTCACTCGCTCCGGTGCACTCTTTACGATATCTCGGTTAGTATATTTATATTTGTTCTCAACCCTTGTTGATTGTTCTTGATCATGTGTGATTTGTTATGATTCGTTATGCCGATCTCGGGCTTAGTATGATGCGGATTTGTTATGGATTTTAATGAATGATAAATGATGATGCTTGTTGTTAATAGCCTAAGCAATAATGGCTGTTAAATGATGAAAAAGATTTATGTTGATTGTTAGAAAACAATAAAGACAATGATGATATCCTTAAATTTGTTTTAGATGAACATGATGATTTTTGTTGGTGTTTAAGTGGTATTGATGATGATGTCGGTTATATGGTTCTATGTGTTAATGATGATAATGATGTCTCCAAATCGTTAAGAGAAGCTATGTTATTTGTTTAAGTAGGGATGTTGAGGTTGGGTTTTTTTTTATGAATTGTACAAACATACATGCCTAGGGTACAACACATCTGATCATCGTATGATTTGGGATAGACAAGTTATATGATTTGAAAGTTACTTGTCTTATCTGTTTGATCTTAATATGTGTATGGGCCATTTGAAAGTGTGATGTTGGATGATTAGAGAATGTACAATATGATAAAGCACAAGGTACAACTGGCAAACACTCATGTCGCACACTCCTAAAAATTTGGAACATTATTGTCGTACACTCACCCACATTTAAAGTTTTAAACTGTACACTGTGTACATGTCTCACACACTATCTAATGGGCTTATGTAAATGGGCCGCACTTTTCTGAATGAATTATGTGTAAAATGTTAACTGTTACGTGTCGTGTGAAATATGAACTTGTGATATGAGCTTGTAAATGAACCAACTACCTACTATGAGATTTCATGATGATAACCGGCTGTTAAGTGTTAATTGGGACTTGGACTTGCGAAGTAAACTTGTATGTGGCACAATAATCTGTTGTGTGGATAAACCTTGTTAACATGAATGATGTGTGACATGGCTAACAGTTATAACATGCATATTATGTGTATATTTCATGAACGTAACTTGTGTAATATGTGACAAAATACGTGGTTCAATGTGAATACAAAACTGATTGTTATTGATAAACCATGTTAGGACGTGCTTGATCAATTGATAAACAAAGTAACTAATCTTACCGAGCAAACCAAAGGTGAGTTCATTCCTCTTGAGCATGCGTCCCGGTGGTTGGGACAGTCATTGGGTATCCCTGAGAGGGATGGGTTTTTGGGTAAATCAAATGGGTATTCCTGAGAGGAATACTTCTTGTGGGTAAAATCTGGAATGTTGGATAATACACTCATTTCCTATCACCTTAAGTCCCATCTTATACCGAATGGTTACTGTAACAACTCTCGCCAAAATTATTATTTCTTATTTTATTATGTCCAATAGGAAACCCTAATTCAACCCCCAAGTAATATTGCATGGCCCCAAAAATTTTCAGAACAGTTGGAATCAGGATCAGGGCCCCCTAAAACTGGGGGGGGGGGGTATCCCCTAATAGACAATTATCCTCACAGTTTGTTATAGAACGCGTATTTTATCGAACTGTCGACTAACCTAGGCTATAAATACACGAAGCTACCCTACCCTAAAAGTTACCCGTCGTGCCACATGCCAGGACCATGTGTGTCTGGCGCGCCACGCGACAGAACCCATTTTTCAGCATATAAATCAGGGCTTTGGCACTTGCATGAGGGTCTTGTTATGACGGAAAAACTCACTTCATACCTTTAGTTATACACTGTTTAGTACAAAACAATCAAAATCCCGACCCTCTGCTGCGACAACAGGGTAATAACTCGATCACTGCTACGATACAATGTCCGATTGATTGAGACCGATCCGATGGATGTTTAAGTGTTGCCCGAATCCGGGCTATACTTTGTCATTCGTCGTGAGGGTTTTGATTTCGTGAGCTTATCGTAAAAGTTGTATTAAGTTACTGACCTAGTTTCATGTGCATTGTTATTTAACTAGGTTACAAGATTAAATCAGTAGTCGAGGTTCTGTCCAGTTAAACTTACAATGTGAGTCATTCACTTTTTACCAAATTGTTTCCAAAACCCTATTTATTTTCAAAGTTATAATTACAGGGATTAAGTCTTTGTAATCTTCAATTACTGCCGGTATGTGGGGTTTTGTATACATTACTTGTTACCCGTCACCATTGGACAACGGGTTAGCCGATGGGTAATCTGACCATAGTCACATATACTGTCAAGTGACAAATACTGATTTGGGGTAATTGGTTGATAAAAACATTGTAATCACCCTTAATACTGTATATTATAACAATGTGTCGTTTTGTGTAACTTGAATGACTCGCCAGTATTTCCCTGCTGATATTTTTTTTTAAACATGTTTCAGGTGATCTGCTGTAATCCAGGAAAAAGTGCCGTGTAGCACTACAAGCTTGAAGAAGTGGCTCAATAAAACAAATAAATATGTTTTGTGAAACAGGGATTTTCCTTGAGAAATTTCCTTTATTGTAAATTATGGGGTTTGTCCCAAATTTGTGAATTTAAAATAAATTGGGTATTTTAAAGTTTTAAAAGATCCTGTTAAAAATTCCGCTACCAACATAATAATTACCACGGGTTTCTGTCCTGCGACTACTGAAACGGGTAAAACCGGGCCGGGGGCCGTGATAGAAAAAAGGTGGTATCAGAGCCACTGATTTAAGCCAATTAAGTATTTAGAAATACTTAATTTTTCTGATTGTCATTCTGTGAAAATTTAATTTACAAAATTTTAACTTAGAATTTTGTGTGTTTCCTCATGTATGCTAACAGCATGAATGAACTATCAGAAGCACTTCAAAACTTTACTATCCATACCATAGATATGGATACCACAGGAAATCCATCTGGCTATCTGGCAGATACGGAGGAACCGCTGATCTTTCAGGCCCAGAACCAAGAGAAACCAAAGCCGAAAAAGAGAAGAAGACTCGTAGGCTGGAGGCGTATGCGTAGGAAGAAACCAACGGTACAGAAAGTTATAAAGACTGAGGATCCTAAGGATAAAGGGAAAGGAAAGGAGATCGGAGAGAGTTCAGGGCAAGCCCAGGAAATGCCACCGTGGGAGGAGCTGGACCGCAAACTGGCAAATAGTGACGTCATCGGACCTGCCGATGAAAACCTCTTCAATTACCCAGCTGAAGTACTACTTCCAGTTAATCTAGAGCCTGCTATCCCAGATCCTATTGTCAACCCTCGACCTCTACAAGGAGAGCTGGAAGAATGGTGGACCACTGACTGGCAATTTCAGAATCTCTTGAATAACCCTAACACCTTTTTCCCCCAGTTTGACCCTGACCCTGCACCAAACCCACCTATGAGCACGGAAAACTTGGCTGAACTCCGCCACTACGACGAGGAACTGGTAGACACAGGGAATCGAATCCGGGAAGTAGGAGAACAGATCTCCTGGAAATACGACGAGAGGGAACATCGTTTTTGAAAGCCAGTTGACGGTGGTGTGGTTGTGTTTGTATAATAATAATAATAATAATAATATAATAATAATAAATAATAAAAATATAATAATGTAAAATAACTTAATAATAAAACTTTTGTAAGATAACTAGTGTGTACGGATGGATACTAAAATATATAAAAATATGAAAGTCGCAAAGTCGACAATTTTGGCTATACGTGTTGACATGATTATGTGCGATTGTTTTCTTCCATTTGGTTGATATTTATTTGTGCTAATAACTTATATATATTGTTAATTACCAGATGGAACACGCTATTAATGAACCAGTTAATGAAGTTAACCAATCTGAGCAAAACAATGAAGATCACTTTCTTAATAGGCAAGATATAGAGAACATCGTTGCTCAGGGAATAGCCAATGCTATCCCAGCAATCGTCGCTGCGGTCAAAAGCCCTGTTGAGCCTTCACAAGCTCACCCCAGTAAACGCACGGACGACGATAATTTCAGTAATAGTGTTAACGGAGGCGACAATAACGATAACTTGATTCATGCCCCAATACTTAAGAAAATGAAAGTTGCAACACCTGGTTGCACCTATAAGGAATTTCTTGCCTGTAAACCTGTCGAATTTGCAGGCAATGAAGGGGCAACTGCCGCGCTACGTTGGTTGGAGAAAACCGAGGCAGTAACTAAAATAAGTAAATGTGCCGGGGAGGATAAGGTTATGTATGCTTCTCACCTTTTTAAGGAAGAGGCATTAGAATGGTGGAACACGGTACTGCAAGCCAAGGGAAGTGACATGGCTTATGCCATGAGTTGGGAAGAATTTAAGTGTCTGGTGGAAAGGAAATTCTGCCCCGAATATGAAAAGGAACAAATGGCAAATAATTTCCTGAGTCACCGAATGGTGGATGTTGACTGCCGAGGGTATACTTCGAAATTCTTCGAATATGCCAGAATTGTACCAACCCTGGCCTCACCAGAACCGGTACTTATTTCTCACTACATTTGGGATTTAATTAGCGAAATCTGTGATATTGTCAAAGCTGCGAGACCCCACACAATCGATGATGCGGTGGAATTAGCCAACACCTTGACTGATGGACTGGTGCGTACGCGAGAAGAAAACAGGAAGAAGGAATTGGCTCAGAAAATTACCCAAGGATTCCGTGGAGGTAATACTAGTAGCAATTTCAAGAAAAGAGGAAGTGGGCAATCTTCCACCCCGCCGTTTTGCAGGAACTGTAAAAAGCAACATTTTGGAAAATGTAATGAAACCTGCAACTTCTGCAAAGCTCTAGGACATCGTGAAGAAGAGTGCAGAAAGAAAACAAGGATCTGCTACAACTGTGGTGAAGCTGGCCATTTTAGACCAGAATGTCCAAAGCTAGGTAAACCATCTGACAACAAGGCCAAACCTGCCGAAGGGACTACGAAGAAAAACGCAAGAGCCTTCCAATTGACCACGCAGGAAGCCGAACTAATTCCCGATGTAATAGCTGGTACGTTTCTGGTACACAACGTTTATGCAAAATTATTATTTGACTCTGGTGCAAACCAAAGTTTTATAAATACTTCTTTCTGTCAAGCTCTTAAGCTACCTTTAACCAAACTCAGGCAGATTTATACAGTAGAAACGGCAGACGGGAGCTCTATTAACATAGATACAGTTTTGCAAAAAGAAAATATATAACTTTCAGGTCATAAATTTTCTGCAAACCTATTACCCATGAATTTAGCTGGATTCGATGTCGTATTAGGAATGGATTGGTTAGTAGCCAACCGTGCTCGAATCCTCTGTGATAAGAATTCCATAGAAATCCGTGCACCCACAGGAGAAGTAATTGTGATTACAGGGGATAAGTCGTGTAAACCAATGAAGTTCATTTCGGTAATAAAAGTTGCTAGTTATGAACGAAAGCAAGGAATAGTTATGATTTCGGTAATCATTAGCACTAAGGGTAAGGAACTTAAGGAAATTCCTGTAGTATTAGAATATTCGGGTGTGTTTCCAAAAGAACTAGCAGGATTACCACCAGATAGGGAAGTAGAATTTAGAATTCATTTAATTCCTGGAACTACACCCGTAGCTAAAGCACCCTACTGGTTAGCACCCACTGAAATGTTAGAATTGAAAAAACAGTTAGATGAATTACTAAGTAAAGGATTCATACAACCAAGTTCATCCCCTTGGGGAGCACCAGTGTTATTCGTAAAGAAGAAAGATGGTTCGATGCGAATGTGTATCGATTATAGGGAATTGAATAAGGTTACAATTAAGAATCGATACCCATTGCCTAGAATTGATGATCTTTTCGATCAACTTCAGGGGGCTAGATATTTTTCTAAGATAGATTTACGCTCCAGATATCATCAGTTGAAGGTACAAGAAGAAGACATACCAAAAACCGCTTTCAGAACTAGGTATGGTCACTACGAGTTTACAGTTATGCCATTTGGATTAACAAATGCTCCTACAGCATTTATGGACATGATGAATAGGATCTGTAAACCATACTTGGATAAATTTGTAATTGTCTTCATCGACGATATACTTATTTAATCCAAAAGTCAGGACGAGCATTGTGAACATTTACGAGCACTCTTAACTTTGTTAAGAAAGGAAAAGCTTTACGCCAAATTCTCAAAGTGTGAATTTTGGCTACAGGAGGTGCAATTTTTAGGACACATGGTGAATCACGAAGGTATTCACGTAGATCCCTCTAAGATAGAAGCGATCACCAAATGAAAGGTCCCACAATCAGCCACGGAAGTTAGAAGTTTTCTAGTATTAGCTGGGTACTACAGACGCTTCATTAAGGATTTTTTTAAGATAGTTGTGCCATTAACTAAGCTAACCTATAAAACAGTTAAGTTTGAATGGGGATCTAGGCAAGAAGAGGATTTTAAGATTTTAACGCAAAGGTTAACAAACGCCCCAATTCTTGCCTTTCCAGAAGGGACAGAAGATTTTGAAGTTTCTTGTGATGCTTCTAAGCTAGGATTAGGATGTGTGCTAATGCAACGCAAAAAGGTAATTGCGTATGCCTCAAGGCAATTGAAAAAGCACGACGAAAATTATACGACTCATGACTTAGAATTAGGATTGATAATTTTGCCCTTAAGATTTGGAGACACTATCTGTATGGCAGTAAGTTTACAGTCTATACAGATCATAAGAGTTTAAGATACATATTCGGACAAAAGGAATTAAACATGAGGCAAAGAAGATTGATGGAAATTCTAAGTAACTACGATTGTGATATTCAATATCACGAAGGAAAGACAAATGTAGTAGCAGATGCTCTAACTCGTAAGTATCATGAAAAGCAAAAGTGAGTTCGTGCTCTTAGATTAAATCTTCAAATAGATTTAATGGAACAACTGAAGAATGTTCAAGCAACAACAATCAAGGATGATGCTGAAGGGGTGAAAGGAGGAATAAAGGAATTAGAGCAAGGAAGTGATGGAATTTGGAGATTCCATAAGAAAAGGATTTGGGTACCTAAACAGGGAGAATTAAGAAATAAGATTTTAGAGGAAGCCCATAAATCTGGGTATACCATGCATCCTGGTAATAATAAAATGTACCAAGATTTAGGGAATAACTTCTGGTGGATAGGAATGAAAAAGGACATAGCTAGATATGTATCTAAGTTTCTAACTTGTTCCCAAGTTAAGCCAGAACACCAGAAACCTTCAGGGTTACTCCAACAATTAGAAATGCCTGTTTGGAAATGGGAACTGTTTTGGTCAAAAATTACCGAAGCAATTAAGTGATCAAATTAGTTAAGTGAGGTAGTGTGCTAAAAAGTGCGTTGGATATATGCTGGTTACGTTGTTTATAAAAACAGTTTTCAGGATACGGCTCAGGATATTGAGTTGTATCTACGATCAAACTATGAGCAAGAAATAAAGGAAATGACACGAGATGTACGAGGAAAGCCCTTGATCAATCTAGATCGCCAGCATAAAACCTCGGGAGCTGTCAATCGCAGCTGCCTAGTTCTTCTTATTACTTCAAACGTCAGGATACAGTGCAGGATATCGACCAGATCGCTAAGTGTTACAATGCTTTTTTGTGAAAGTGAAAATTGCGAGAGAACGAGTGTAAGAGTGCAGTGAGTGTGATTGTGATGTCCTATTTGATCTGGTATACCCACCTATTTATAGTAACGAAATACAAACTAAAATTCCTATAAATATGGGATGCTCCCGAATATTCCATTGTTAACGTTGTAGACCGAGTAATACGGCTTCAACATCTTCATTTGAACAACTTGGACCGAGTCTCCCGGAGAAAGGGTCTTCGTGAACGTTGGGCACCTGGACGCGTACTCCTGCACACAACCCGTTAGTAATCCTGATGATACCATTCAGGATGTTACCAATATCCTGAATGAGCATCCTGGATATGAACAGATATCATACAACCAAGATATAAGTCAAGATATTTCCCAGGATATGAGCTCAGAATTTCACCCATAATAATTGTCCCCAAAAATTGTTACCGTTTAGTATCCTGGCACTAACGGTCATATTTTTTTACGAAGAACGAGGCAATTTAAGAGATTAGACCCATGATGTGACTGTTTGCAACTGCTCAGCCTACATTTACTCATCACCACCCTATAACTTCTCATCCTTATCCCATTTATTTTTTACTGAAGAGAAAAAGGTAAAAACTTCTCTCACTTTTTCATCTTCTTCTCTCATTCTTTTCAGCATTCCGGCGAGAATATGACAAGGCAAACAAGATCAAGTTCCAGCGACTCCGCCCCCACATTCACACAACAGAATCTTCTCCAGGATCCGGAGAAAGAAATATGTACCTTTGATAGCGCCCATTTATCGGCCCTCAAATCCTCCGGTATCTTCCCGGAAGGGACGGTATTCCGGCCGTTTGACCGGGAAATCCGGTCGGACATGGTTTCCGACGAATGGTTGTGCTTTAGTGCCTTTCCTTTCACCTTAGGGTTATGGTTCCCCTTCCCAAACTTTATTACCGAGTTTTTCAGCATTACAAAAATCTCTTTTAGCCAAACAATGCCGATGCTTTGGCGAGTCTTGTCCGTTCTTGACCAGATCAAGAAGAATCACATCCCTGACCTTTCTGTTCATGACCTCCCCCTAGCATATCGGCTTAGATGCCATGGATCCTGTAGATTTTTGTTTTACTCCACCTCCGGCGAGCTGCTGATACTTCGTGCCACCAGGAACGAGGAGAAATGGCAATCCAAGTTCTTTATTGTAAAAAGAGGCTCAATCCCTGGTGGAACGGAATATCCGGTGAAGTGGTTGATAAAGGGTAGGATTTAGGATTTAAGGGTAATCCTGCCTCTTATCCTGTTCCATATCCTGAACTGATCAACTTTCTGTTTATTGTTTTGTATACAGCTGATTTTAGGAAGCTTGCACCTCCCCTTGCTGATTCACAGAAGAGGATCGACGCTATCAGACTCCTTCCAGAGGCTGAAAGAAGTTTTAACCCGTCTCCACCATCTCCTAGCCCTCTTTCCAGTGCAAACATGTCTGGTAAGGATCCTGCACAATATCCTGCATACATGTTTTTATTTGGCATATTTAGGAAAAAAATCTACTCCCTGTATGCAGACTCCAGCAAAGTCCCAATCCTCCTCGATCTCGATGAGCTTGACAGTTACCCTACTCCAGTCATGGTCAAGAAAGAGACCCCTGCTGCCACCAGCTCCAAGCCGCTCCAGGCTCCTAAAGCTAATCCGAGGACTCGTGCTTCCACCGCAAAGAAGAGGAAGAACTCCGAAGTTAGTGCTCCAGACTCCGAAGGATTCTCTTATGATGAGCTCAGCTTCACTGATTCCTTGGAACCGATGACATCCTTCCTTAATAAGGTAATATCCTGACCCTATATCCTGCACATATATCCTGATAGAATATCCTGACAGGATATCCATGTTAGCGAATATTGATTTATTCCTGAATTTTGACTTACAGGGCCTCCAGCATCTGCTCCACCTTTACAACGATGCCTGTGGTACTGCTGCACTCTATGAAGCCAAGATTAAATAGCTTGAAACTACTATTGCCGACCTAGGTGCCATTGCTGAAGTGAAGACTCGGCACTATGAGGACAAGCTGAAGAAAGTGACCCAGGATGTTGAGATCAAGCTGGCCACTAGCCAAATGGAACATGAACAGGCCATGGTTTCTTTCCGGGAAGGAATCAAAGCTTCTGCCATCGTCTCCCTGCTACAAGCTCGTATTAAGATGGCCTATGAGGCCAAGGAGACAGGTCTTGAGTGCCCATCCTGGCCGGTCGAATCCTGGGTGGCAAAGCTGAAGGAGCTTGGAGGCAAGGTTGTGCCCCTTCCTGCTGAAGCTGGTGAATCCTCTAAGTCGGCAGAGGTGGCAGACAAGGCTGTAGACAAGAAAGATGCTGGAGCGGATGCTGGTGAGGATGCTGCTCAGGATGCTGAGGCTGAGAAGGCAGAGAAGTTTGAAGAAGATGCCGCTGTGTGAGGGCATTCAGGTGGGCGATGATGGATGTGTGTGCCAAGGCTGGAGCCCACTTTTTTAAATTTGATCGTTGGCTTGTAACTCAAAACAATTTACTTTTCCTGCATTTTACTTTTCTGCACTTGAACAATATGATGACCAAAGGTGGAGGGATCCTGAGTTTCAGGACGAAGCCCTTGGTCATCACCGTTAGTATGTTTTTTCTATTGAACAATATAACAGTTGGAGGTGGATAGGTCTCGGTTTGAGACAAAGCCTTCAACTGTTAAGTAAATATGATAAGGAACTGTTAGTGCTCTTAGTGGATGAGCCTTGGTTTGAGGTGAAACTAAGAGCACATCTTTTGGTATGTTAATAATATAACTTCCTTTTGCCTTTATTTCTGTTGTTACTATTTTGTTGTTTAAACTTTACTTATAAAAACAATTAAATTTGGACAATATAGGGAACATATTGTAAGAATATCCTGAGAGATATCCTACTCAGGATACTGCCTCGCAACTTATAAAACTTAGGCTATAAAAAGGAGAGATCATACCGAATACTCCCGGAGAGTCAATTCCATCATCCAATCACAGGAATGTCCCCAGTGCATAAATTTAAATCCATCTTTCAAATTGTATGACGTATGTCCCCTGTGTTCAACATGGTCATATTTTAGTTTGACTACATTGTAACACCTCGAAAATTCACGTCCTATAATGAGTTGACACGTGTCATATGTGTGAACGTGTGAAATAATGTTATAAAAGGATTAAAGTTGACAATCATGGAAAGTATGTGAATATACGAGTTCTAAATGTCAACAGTGAATAAATATATTGTACATTAACCCTACATGATGCTCATACCTTCAAACGAATAAATCATGGACCATACGTAGCTAAATATGAAAGAAAGTGAGAGATTACAAACTACAGGGGTTAAATGTGTCAACATGTTTAAGTTATACCTCTGAGTGACCTTTTAGCAAACCTGAAGCTTTGTAACGGTTAATTATGCTCACTAGAATGCACGATTAAAATTTCATAAAGTTTCGTTATCGTATGAGAAAGTTATGATCAAATTCGAATGCGAGGGGTTAAAGCGTTAACGTTGAAAATTATGACTTTTCGGGTAAGCATAAAGTTAACCAAGGACTTGCCAATGTTTAAACAAGTCTTGAAGCCCTTATAAGTAAAATTGAGGGGCTCAAAATGCAAGAAATAAGCTTAGTTAACCTTTCGAAAGGCCAAGGGACAAGATACAACAATTTTTGGCTTCTGATCACATGCTTGCGCACCTCAACACCAATACCCTTGCGGTGCGCAAGGTATGCCCAGATGCAGAAAGTTGGCTGTTGGCTGTTTTAAACGTTGCAACTGACCTTTATCCGATTTTCCTCATCTTTCTTGACCCCTAAACAACCCCTAAAACATCTAGGGACACTTGTTGATAAGTTGTGGTCAGTGGTAGACTTGTGTGTCAACAATTTGTGGTGATTTGATCACTATATAAATCCATGAAGTTGCAACTCATTCTTCACACCTTTCTCTTGCCTTCCTGATCATTTCTGGAGCTCAAGACTTCTCTCAAGTGATCTCTGGTCGTTCATAGGACTCTTGTAAGTTTGCAAATCCTTCTTAGTTAAGTTTTTACTTAGTTATAGCTTAAAAGTCAAACCGTCGTAATTAACGGTTGACTTTAAGATTAATCACTAATGGTCCCGTGATTAGTCGAATCAGAAGTAGTTAAAAGTTGGTAATTATGTGGGTAATAAACCCTTAAAAGGGTTCCCCCTGATTCCCACTCTAACTAGGTCAAAAGTCTGGTCAAACTTGTCATTAAAAAGTCAACAGGATACTTATTTTCTAATTTATGCATAATTAGCAATGTAGAACATATACAACCTGTTTGATCAGTAATATAACTTGGTTATAAGTGTAAGAACATGTCTAAACATGTTCAACCCGACAACTTTCAGTAAAGACCCGGTTCGGAACCGAAAGTCGCATAGTTTGACTTTCACTTTGGCTTTCAGTTCTGACCCGTTTAGGCATGGTTTAGAAATACCTTAGAGCCTTATTTCGACCAGGTTACATGCTAGTATAACCCTCTGTGATTATACACCATGGTTCATTAGTTAACCAATTAATACGCATGATTCAGTTAATTGCTCATATGTTGACCATTATGCCCTCCCCACCTTAAAACGTGATTTTTGAAAATGTAAAAGAGCAGAAACCTTAGCTATTGATAAATATACTTGCACCCAAAATTTGACATCAGTTTGAGGTATAGATTGAGAGTTATGCTCAATAGCGTAATTTAAAGCTTCTTTAGCAATTTAACGGCATAATTAGCGTATAGCCTATTTAAGCCGACTTTTTAATATCGAACTTATTACCCACTGATGTAATATATTATTTTGGGATTTTTGAAGATTTTTAATAAATTTTAGGCTGAGCATAACTTATAGTCGTAGGCTTAATCCGGTAATTGTCGGTTTTGCTCTTACGGGCTATAAAATGAGTTTTACACATCTAATTGACTCCAAACCTTTTGCTACTGATTTTAAATGATAAATAAATT
The DNA here is from genome assembly GCA_030545235.1 of Helianthus tuberosus. Taxonomy (NCBI): domain Eukaryota; kingdom Viridiplantae; phylum Streptophyta; class Magnoliopsida; order Asterales; family Asteraceae; genus Helianthus; species Helianthus tuberosus. Next base: position 97,513,470 of record CM060433.1, on the reverse strand, counting down.
ATTTTAGGCCTTCTGGAATTATAAAAAATATCAGCTTCATATATAGAACCCGGAAATGGCTTCTAATCGCCTTATTAAGCGTTTTTAACGCATAGTATGTACTAAAACTATTTTAAACATACAAGGGTTGATACCTACTAATATTTTAGGTAAATTATAATATTTTAACAGTAAGAAAATGTTGTTAAACTCAGACTTCAGTTTTGAGCTTTTCGGCTTATGTGAAATTACCAAAATGCCCCAACGGTGCATAGTTTGGTTATAATTGATAAATTTCACATATATACTTTACCCTACTGTTATAACTTGGTAAACTAAGTATTTTTGCTGATTATATCAGACCTGTAACTCAGGTGAATACTTAAACTCTTTTATAACCTTTTAAATGACCAAACTACCCCTACGGGGCACAGTTTGTGTTTAAATTCGTTACGGGCATAATAAAAGACATATTACTGATGTCACAATATATTTGAAGCATATTAACTTAGGAAACCTGTAAATGGCTCTTACGGATACCCGTTACGCTTATTACGCGTTCGGTTCGGCTTATGTAACAAGTTTACATAAATTAGCCGAAACGGGTCAAACCTTATCGGTTTTATCTCAAAATCCAGAGTGTGTATGAAATACACATATTAAGCAAGTCTCTGAACTTGTCGGGTCTAAATCACATTCTATCCGGTCTTCGCTTAATAGTGCGTACGAACCGCATCATTGAAACTAACCGGTCTAAGCTTAAGCTTAACTAAAGACCCGTTAGGATTCTAATAGGTTATTATAAACCTTTGTTCCAGATTAGGAGCCCAGTAAAAGTACTTGCATTTGCTGTATTTGATTGATACTTTGCTCAGGTAAATACTCTTAACTTATTTTCCCTATACGGGCTTGGGATACGGTACTATAAAAGTACCGCTTGGTCGGGTATGTAGTCATTTAAATCGGATTGTGATTAATGTATTTACATAACTTGCTTTGTTCTGTATTATTTGATGTATGGCCCTTGGGGGTTAAATGACCATGTCCCGGATATCCTTGGCATCATTTTACGAAATGGCCACGACCTAAGCATGGGGTGTAGGCGTACACCTGACAGATGCATTATGTAAAAACTAGTAATCCACGTAAAGGAATCAACCTTGTGGGCATTATTCCTGTGGCGTGTCAGTTAACTTAAACCGGCTCTTCTAACCGGTACTAATGGACGGCAAATAAGTAAATCTGTATACAAGATTATATACAAATAATTGTCTCAAGTTACAAAGATATTTTGTGCCGAAGTGCATTCAAATCAATTTACAAACTCTTTTCAAAACGAGTCAGTTGAGGTGTATTTACCAGTGTAAACTGACGTATTTTCCAAAAAGGTGAAGTGCAGGTGCTAGACGAAATAGGCTGGCTACTCCAGGCATCATTACTCAAGTCTCGCAAGCTCTAGATGTCAAAGTCTGTTGAACTATTGTTTCTATTTTATTTTCGACCCGTCTGTGGATAAACAATCGACTATTGTGATACTTGATATTACAACATTATATTCGGTTGAATTATATCTTACAATTTGCTTCCGCTGTGCATATTAAATATTGTGTTGTTTGACTATTATGTTGCCAACCACGTCACGATACTCCCCACCGGGCCCACCGGTGACACGTGCAATCCGGGGTGTGACAGGTTGGTATCAGAGCCAACACTGAGTGAGTTAAACACTAGCCTTTCTGTGTTTAATCTCAGTTACACAGATGCACATTCTTGAGTCTAGACAAGAACATAGGACTAATCCTAATTCATTTCATTGTCTTTTAATTGCTTCTTTTGTTATTTTTCTGATTAGCCTTTGCATGGGCAAGTCATTTTTTTAAGAAGTCTCGTTTAGGGCAACCATATACCCGTTTAAATTTAAAGGAACGATTATGTTTAAAATATCATTCCTATATTATAAGATCTACCATTATAATAAAATGGCAAAATCTAAAAAGGACAAGACCTAGCCATATGTCACATTAAGACAGGGCCAAGATGGTAGATCCACAATTAGATTCAGATCCTTGTTAACAGTTCAATTTAGGATTGTTCTGCGTTAAATATTAAAAAGAATCTTAAAGGTTAAACCTAGCCTAAATGTCACCGCATACAAGGCCAAGATGGTAGAACCTATTCAAGAGATTCAAATCCTTATTAAACATATGAAAGCATATTAACATACTTGACAAAGTGTGATACGATTAAATCACATAAGTCATTTTTTATTGGGTTATTCTAAATTCCCTTATTTATATAATCATCCCTTATGGATGAAGTGCCCACGGGCTATAATTAACGTCCTCTGAGACTAAAGACAGTGGTAGCTTACGACTCTCTGTCAAGAAAAGGTAATGAACTTTGATTCAAACCTTAAATGCCTCGATTCTCTGAAATCATGGCTTATAAATTAAACTTGTCTACGTGACTAGGCCTTTTGTGCTATTATTAACTTATAATTTAGGATTATGATAAAGATCCTGAACAATTTTTATATTTAACAAATTAACTAAAATGTGTATTAAAAGCATGGTTAATAAATCGTTTAAGAACGATAGTACTGTAAGGGCTTCTAAATAAACCTTGCCCTTATTTTTCTTTTTGTAGCAACTAAGACTACATGGCTGACTCTGACGAGATAAACAGTCATCCGTTGGAAAACCGCGATGATGAAAGGATTAATATAACCAAAGGAGAGCTTCGTACACTGATTGATACAGCTGTATCTAAAGCTGTAGAGGAATAGTTCAGGGAGTATAGTGGGACTAATAGTAAAGCCTCATCTGTACCCCACTCTAAGTATGTCCCTAAAACTCATTCTGAGGCTCATAGCAAGCCACCCTCAAAGAAAGATGAGTCAAAGAAAGATGACGATTGACGTTCATCTAATCAACACAGTGTTCCATCCAAGAGGATAGTGTTCGATAATGAACCGCGTACAAAGTCTTGTACCTATAAATACTTTGTTTCCTGCAAACCCCGGGATTTCACCGGGGAGAAGGGGCAATTGATTGTATGATCTGGTTGGATGAAATGGACACGGTTGTCGATATCAGCGGTTGTGCTGAAAGGGATGTAGTGAAGTATGTATCCCAATCGTTCAAAGGAGAGGCACTGGCATGGTGGAGGTCTCTCATTCAAGCTGCTGGGAAGATCCCGCTCTACAACATGTCATGGGAGCAGTTTGTTACTCTCATTATGGAAAACTACTGCCCTCAACATGAGGTCGAAAGAATTGAATCTGATTTCTTATCATTGGTGATGACAAACTTAGATTGTCAAGCTTACCTCACCAGTTTTAATACCCTGTCCAGACTGGTTCCCTACCTTGTAACACCAGAACCCAAACGAATTGCTCGCTTCATTGGGGGTTTAGCCCTGGAAATCAAAGCCAGTGTTAAGGCTTCAAGACCTGCTACATTTAGGTCAGCAGCTGATCTCTCTTTGTCCCTTACTTTAGATGCGGTCAGGTTGAGATCGCTAAAGAAATTTGAAGAAAGTAAGAGGAAGCGTGAGGATGATAACTCACGAGGGTCAGAGAAGAAGCACAAGGGAAACACCGATCCTAAGAAGTTTGGGTCTGGAAGGAATAGTCAGGGGACAGAGGAAAAGCCAAAGTGCACGACTTGCCAGAAACGCCACTTTGGAAAGTGCAGACTTGGGTCCAATTCTAAGTCAGGAGCACCTGCATGTGGGATATGCAAGTCTAAAGAGCACAAGACGATAGAGTGCAAGAAGATAAGAGATGCCACATGCTACAACTGCAATGAGAAAGGGCACATTAAGACCAACTGCCCTAAGTATGCCAAGAAGCATGAAGAGGTCAAGAAGACCAATGCAAGGGTCTTTCGAATGGATGCAAAGGAAGCAGTCCAGGATGACAACATAATCACATGTACCTTTCTCATCAATGATGTCTATGCAAGGGTACTTTTTTATTCAGGTGCTGATAAGTCTTTCGTAGGTCATAAGTTTTGCAAATTGCTGAATTTACCTGTCAAAACCTTGAGTATAAATTATGAGGTAGAGTTAGCAGATGGCACCATAGAAACTGTCTTAACGGTGTTAGATGGATGTGTTATATCCATTAAGAACCACTCTTTTCCTCTGTCTCTACTTCCCTTTAAGTTGGCCGGTTTTGACATAGTTTTGGGTATGGACTGGTTGTCTCATAACTAGGCCCAAATTGTCTGTAACAAAAAGCAAGTGGTGATAAAGACTCCGTCTGGTGAATCACTTACCATTCGGGGAGATACCCAGTATGGACTGCCTGAGCAAGTGACTATGCTCAAGGCTTCCAAGTGTTTAAAGAAGGGTTGTGTCATCTACATGGCACAAGTGATTATTGATGAGCCTAAATCGAAGATAGAAGACATCCCCGTCATTTCTGAATACCAAGAAGTTTTTCCACAAGAACTACCTGGTTTGCCACCAGATAGACAAGTTGAATTCAGAATTGATATCATCCCTGGAGCAGCACCAGTTGCTAGAGCACCTTACAGGTTAGCACCCACAGAAATGAAGGAATTAAGAACGCAACTGGATGAATTGCTGGCCAAAGGTTTTATCAAACCTAGTTCGTCTCCTTGGGGAGCACCAGTCTTGTTTGTCAAGAAGAAGGATGGATCGATGCGTCTGTGCATCGATTATCGTGAGCTTAATAAAGTCACGATAAAGAATAGGTATCCTTTGCCAAGAATCGACGATTTGTTCGATCAATTGCAAGGAGCAAGTTATTTCTCGAAGATTAACTTGAGGTCAGGCTACCATCAACTGAAGGTTAGAGATGAAGACGTGCACAAAACAGCATTTAGGACTCGTTATGGTCATTACGAGTTCCTAGTGATGCCTTTTGGGCTCACTAATGCACCTGCCGCGTTCATGGATCTCATGAATCGCGTTTGCAAGCCGTACTTGGATAAATTCGTCATCGTTTTCATCGACGACATTCTCATTTATTCTAAGAACCAAGCTGATCACGAGAAACACCTTCGATGTATTCTCAAACTCCTACATCATGAGAAGCTCTATGCCAAATTCTCTAAGTGTGAATTTTGGCTTCGAGAAGTCCAATTCCTTGGAAATGTGGTTAGTGAGCGTGGTATCCAAGTGGATCCCGCTAAGGTTGAAGCAGTTATGAACTGGAAAGAGCCAAAGACGCCTATAGAGATTCGTAGCTTCCTGGGATTGGCAGGATATTACAGGCGTTTCATTGAAAAATTTTCAAGGATTGCTGCACCCCTAACTTCCTTGACTAAGAAGAAAGTAAAGTTCATTTGGGGCCCTAAGCAGCAAGAGTCCTTTGATATCCTAAAGCAGAAGTTGAGCAATGCTCCTGTATTGACGTTGCCAGATGGAATAGAAGATTTTGTGGTTTACTGTGATGCATCGCACACTGGCATAGGGTGTGTGCTTATGCAGAAAGGCAAGGTTATTGCCTATGCATCACGACAGTTAAAAGTGCACCAAAAGAATTACACCACCCACGACTTGGAGTTGGGTGCCGTTGTATTCGCACTAAAACTGTGGAGGCATTACTTGTATGGTATCAAGTGTGTGATCTATTCTGATTACAAGAGCCTTCAACACCTGTTTAATCAGAAAATTTAAACATGAGGCAGCGTCGTTGGATGGAGACTTTAAATGATTATGATTGTGAAATCAGATACCATCCCGGCAAGGCGAATGTAGTCGCCGATGCCTTGAGTCGAAAAGAAAGGGTGAAACCCATCCGAATCAATGCCAAGCGCATGGAGATAAAGAACAGTTTGACTGAAAGGTTGTTAGCTGCACAGAAGGAAGATGTGTTAGAAGCTAACTATCCTGATGAAAAGCTAGGAGTAACTGAGGAGCAGTTATCTCTTGGCAAAGACAGAATTCTGAGATTGAATGGATGAATATGGGTTCCAATTTATGGAGGACTTCGAGACGTTATCCTCCAGGAAGCCCATAGTTCCAAATATTCTGTTCATCCTGGAGCTGATAAGATGTACCAGGATCTAAGGGCAAATTATTGGTGGATAGGCTTGAAAAAGTCTGTAGGTGCCTATGTAGCTAAGTGCTTGACTTGTGCGCAACTCAAAGTAGAACACCAAAAGCCGTCAGGCTTGCTACAACAGCCTGAACTTCCTACGTGGAAGTGGGAAATGGTAACTATGGATTTTATCACCAAGTTACCTAAGACAAGGAAAGGAAATGATACAATATGGGTTATAGTTGATAGACTGACTAAGTTAGCACATTTCTTACCCATCAAGGAGACTTATAGCTCCGACATGTTAGCCCAATTATACGTGGATAAGACTGTAGCCTTACATGGCATACCTGTGTCTATTATCTCTGATAGAGATACTAGATACACGTCGGATTTTTGGAAAAGCTTCCAACAATCTTTGGGCACGCGTTTGAATTTTAGTACGGCTTACCATCCTCAGACAGACGGTCAGAGTGAGCGTACTATTCAAACTTTGGAAGACATGCTACGTGCATGTGTGATCGATTTGGGTGGTAGTTGGGATAACCACCTACCCTTGATTGAGTTCTCCTATAACAATAGCTACCACACCAGCATAAAGGTTGCGCCTTTTGAGGCCTTATATAGTAGAAAGTGTAGAACGCCCGTTTGTTGGGCGGAAGTTGGAGATGTCCAATTATCAGGGTCAGAGATAGTGTTCGAAATGACGGACAAGATTGTCCAAATTCGTGACCGTCTCAAAGCTGCCCGGGATAGGCAGAAGAGTTACGCAGATCCAAAGCGTAAAGCTTTTCACTTCGAAGTAGGTGAAAAAGTATTACTTAAGGTATCACCCTGGAAGGGGGCGATGCGATTTGGTAAGAAAGGCAAGCTAAGCCCGAGATACATAGGACCTTTCGAGGTTATCGAACGTGTCGGGTCAGTTGCCTATAAGCTAAACTTACCTGAAGAGCTCAGTGGTATTCATAATGTATTCCACATCTGCAATCTGAAGAAGTGTTTCGCTGATGAATCACTGGTTATACCACATACAGATGTGCATATAGATGAGAGCTTGAAATTTGTGGAAAACCCATTGTCGATTGAAGATCGACAGGTTAAGAAGCTTCGAAGGAAGCATGTGCCTATTGTAAAGGTAAAATGGGATGCCCGTAGAGGACCCGAATATACGTGGGGAAGTTGAATCCACGATGAAAGAAAAGTACCCTCATTTGTTTCAGTAAATCTCGAGGTCGAGATTTCTTTTAAGGGGGTGAGGATGTAACACCTCGAAAATTCACGTCCTATAATGAGTTGACACGTGTCATATGTGTGAACGTGTGAAATAATGTTATAAAAGGATTAAAGTTGACAATCATGGAAAGTATGTGAATATACGAGTTCTAAATGTCAACAGTGAATAAATATATTGTACATTAACCCTACATGATGCTCATACCTTCAAACGAATAAATCATGGATCATACGAAGCTAAATATGAAAGAAAGTGAGAGATTACAAACTACAGGGGTTAAATGTGTCAACATGTTTAAGTTATACCTCTGAGTGACCTTTTAGCAAACCCGAAGCTTTGTAACGGTTAATCATGCTCACTAGAATGCACGATTAAAATTTCATAAAGTTCTGTTATCGTATGAGAACGTTATGATCAAATTCGTATGCGAGGGGTTAAAGCGTCAACGTTGAAAATTATGACTTTTCAGGTAAGCATAAAGTTAACCAAGGACTTGCCAATGTTTAAACAAGTCTTGAAGCCCTTATAAGTAAAATTGAGGGGCTCAAAATGCAAGAAATAAGCTTAGTTAACCTTTCGAAAGGCCAAGGGACAAGATACAACAATTTTTGGCTTCTGATCACATGCTTGCGCACCTCAACACCAATACCCTTGCGGTGCGCAAGGTATGCCCAGATGCAGAAAGTTGGTTGTTGGCTGTTTTAAACGTTGCAACTGACCTATATCCGATTTTCCTCATCTTTCTTGACCCCTAAACAACCCCTAAAACATCTAGGGACACTTGTTGATGAGTTGTGGTCAGTGGTAGACTTGTGTGTCAACAATTTGTGGTGATTTGATCACTATATAAAGCCATGAAGTTGCAACTCATTCTTCACACCATTATCTTGCCTTCCTGATCATTTATGGAGCTCAAGACTTCTCTCAAGTGATCTCTGGTCGTTCATAGGACTCTTGTAAGTTTGCTAATCCTTCTTAGTTAAGTTTTTACTTAGTTATAGCTTAAAAGTCAAACCGTCGTAATTAACGGTTGACTTTAAGATTAATCACTAATGGTCTAGTGATTAGTCGATCAAAAGTAGTTATAAGTTGGTAATTATGTGGGTAATAAACCCTTAAAAGGGTTCCCCCTGATTCCCACTCTAACTAGGTCAAAACTCGGGTCAAACTTGTCATTAAAAAGTCAACAAGATACTTATTTTCTAATTTATGCATAATTAGCAATGTAGAACATATAAAACCTGTTTGATCAGTAATATAACTTGTTAATAAGTGTAAGAACATGTCTAAACATGTTCAACCCGACAACTTTCAGTAAAGACCCGGTTCGGAACCGAAAGTCGCATAGTTTGACTTTCACTTTGACTTTCAGTTCTGACCCGTTTAGGCATATTTTAGAAATGCCTTAGAGCCTTATTTGGACCAGGTTACATGCTAGTATAACCCTATGTGATTATACACCATGGTTCATTAGTTAACCAATTAATACGCATGATTCCGTTAATTGCTCATATGTTGACCATTATGCCATCCCCACCTTAAAAAGTGATTTTTGAAAATGTAAAAGACCAGAAACCTTAGTTATTGATAAATATACTTGCACCCAAAATTTGACATCAGTTTGAGGTATAGATTGAGAGTTATGCTCAATAGCGTAATTTAAAGCTTCTTTAGCAATTTAACGGCATAATTAGCGTATAGCCTATTTAAGCCGACTTTTTAATATCAAACTTATTACCCACTGATGTAATATATTATTTTGGGATTTTTGAAGATTTTTAATAAATTTTAGGCTGAGCATAGCTTATAGTCGTAGGCTTAATCCGGTAATTGTCGGTTTTGCCCTTACGGGCTATAAAATGAGTTTTACACATCTAATTGACTCCAAACCTTTTGCTACTGATTTAAATGATAAATAAATTATTTTAGGCCTTCTGGAATTATAAAAAATATCAGCTTCATATATATAACCCGGAAATGGCTTCTAATTGCCTTATTAAGCGTTTTTAACGCATAGTATGTACTAAAACTATTTTAAACATACAAGGGTTGATACCTACTGATATTTTAGGTAAATTATAATATTTTAACAGTAAGAAAAGGTTGTTAAACTCAGACTTCAGTTTTGAGCTTTTCGGCTTATGTGAAATTACCAAAATGCCCCTACGGTGCATAGTTTGGTTATAATTGATAAATTTCACATATATACTTTACCCTACTGTTATAACTTGGTAAACTAAGTATTTTTGCTGATTATATCAGACCTGTAACTAAGGTGAATACTTAAACTCTTTTATAACCTTTTAAATGACCAAACTACCCCTATGGGGCATAGTTTGTGTTTAAATTCGTTACGGGCATAATAAAAGACATATTACTGATGTCACAACATATTTGAAGCATATTAACTTAGGAAACCTGTAAATGGCTCTTACGGATACCCGTTACGCTTATTACGCGTTCGGTTCGGCTTATGTAACAAGTTTACATAAATTAGCCGAAACGGGTCAAACCTTATCGGTTTTATCTCAAAATCCAGAGTGTGTATGAAATACCCATATTAAGCAAGTATCTGAACTTGTCGGGTCTAAATCACATTCTATCTGGTCTTCGCTTAATAGTGCGTACGAACCGCATCATTGAAACTAACCGGTCTAAGCTTAAGCTTAACTAAAGACCCGTTAGGATTCTAATAGGTTATTATAAACCTTCGTTCCAGATTAGGGGCCCATTAAAAGTACTTGCATTTGCTGTATTTGATTGATACTTTGCTCAGGTAAAAACTTTTAACTTATTTTTCCTATACGGGCTTGGGATACGGTACTATAAAAGTACCGCTTGGTCGTGTATGTAGTCATTTAAATCGGATTGTGATTAATGTATTTACATAACTCGCTTTGTTCTGTATTATTTGATGTATGGCCCTTGGGGGTTAAATGACCATGTCCCGGATATCCTTGGCATCATTTTACGAAATGGCCACGACCTAAGCACGGGGTGTAGGCGTACACCTGACAGATGCATTATGTAAAAACTGGTAATCCACGTAAAGGAATCAACCTTGTGGGCATTATACCTGTGGCGTGTCAGTTAACTTAAACCGGCTCTTCTAACCGGTGCTAATGGACGGCAAATAAGTAAATCTGTATACAAGATTATATACAAATAATTGTCTCAAGTTATAAAGATATTTTGTGCCGAAGTGCATTCAAATCAATTTACAAACTCTTTTCAAAACGAGTCAGTTGAGTTGTATTTACCAGTGTAAACTGACGTATTTTCCAAAAAGGTTAAGTGCAGGTGCTAGACGAAATAGGCTGGCTACTCCAGGCATCATTACTCAAGTCTCGCAAGCTCTAGATGTCAAAGTCTGTTGAACTATTGTTTCTATTTTATTTTCGATCCGTCTGTGGATAAACAATCGACTATTGTGATACTTGATATTACAACATTATATTTGGTTGAATTATATCTTACAATTTGCTTCCGCTGTGCATATTAAATATTGTGTTGTTTGACTATTATGTTGCCAACCACGTCACGATACTCCCCACCGGGCCCACCGGCGACACGTGGAAATAGGGGTGTGACATGCATAAACTTCAAATATCCTGGGGATAAACCCTGATATCTTGGGGATAAACCCTAATATCCTGGGGATAAACCCTTAACATCCTGGGGATAAACCCTTAACATGTTTGGGATAAACCCTGATTTTCATGCGCTACAGGCGAGAGTGTATAAACTCCAAGTCTTAGAAAGGTGAAAACCTTTAAACCTTAGAGGGTATGAAAATACCCTTTCGTGAGAGAGGGTGATCAATCCTCATATACCTTTAGGATCCAGGACATAGCCAATAGTAACGAAATTGTCAGCCACTTTTACATGAACTGGTCCCTTTACCTTGAACTATCCCCAGATGACTTGCGCTCCAGGCGGGGAGTTCAAACCCAATTCGAGAGAAAGGTGAATACCTTTAAACCTTTGAAGGGATCAGGATCCCTTAAGCGTGAGAGAGGGGGCCAATCCTCTAATCTTTTGAAATATCCTGAGCGTATATCCTAGAGCTATATCCTGATTCATATTCTGCAAAACAATCTTAAACTAAGGTGGGTGTTAGCTTGGCTAACACCCCTCCGATGCCTAAGTCAGTATTGGGTTCAAGATAATAAACGAATTCAAATATATTTAAGAGAGATAGAATACATACCATTCTGAGATAAAAGCTAAATTCTATTCTTACTTGAAATGGAGCTTTAGGTGTATGGCATTCCAGGATCTTGGTAGCATATCCCCCTCCATATTCCTGAGCCGGTATGCTCCTTTTCCTGATTCTGATTCAACCTCATATGGTCCTTCCCACTTTGGAGCCAGCTTTCCATCGGCAGGATTAGTGGTATTTTGAAAAGCCTTTCTTAACACCCAATCTCCAACTTTGAACCTTCTAGTCCTTATATTCTTGTTGTATGCTCTGGATATCCTTTGTTGATATGCTGCCATCCTTAGTCTTGCTGCATCTCTTGTCTCGTCTATGGTGTCCAAATCCTGGCATAAAGCTTCAGGATTCTGCTCAGGATCCCAGAGGATAGATCTCGCAGTAGGTATCACCATTTCTGTTGGGATAACTGCTTCTGCTCCGAATACCAAGGGAAATGGTGTCTGGCCAGTTGCATTCTTTACCGTTGTTCTATCAGCCCACAAAACAAAGGGTAGTTCTTCTGCCCATCTGCCTTTCTTAGCTCCTAATCTCTTCTTCAAGTTGTTGACAATTATCTTGTTTGAAGATTCAGCTTGTCCATTTGCTTGAGGATGTACCAGGGTAGAAGTGATCATTCTAATTCCCCAACTTTTGCAAAAGTCAGTAGTCCTTTTACTTATGAACTGGGATCCATTATCACAAATGATTTCAGCTGGCACTCCAAACCTGGTCAGGATATTCCTCTTTATAAAGGATACTACTTCTTGGTCTTTGACTTGAACAAATGCTTCAGCCTCCACCCACTTAGAGAAATAATCAGTCATTGCCAGCATAAAGACTTTTCCTCCTGGAGCTTTTGGTAATTTCCCTACTATGTCCATTCCCCATTTCATGAATGGCCAAGGGGAAACTATAGGATATAGTGGTTCAGCTGGTTGATCTAGTATGTTACTGTGCCTTTGGCATGCATCGCATCTTCGAGCATATTCTGTAGCATCTTTCCTCATCGTTGGCCAAAAGTATCCTGTTCTCAATATTTTTGAGAATAATGACCTGCCCCCAGTATGGTTACCACAATCCCCTTCATGTATATCCTGAAGCACTTCTTTAATTTCGGGATCCTCCAAGCACCTTAAATATGGTCCTGCAAGAGATTTCTTATACAAAATATTATTTATAATGGTGAATCGTGATACCTTCATCCTAAATGCCTTAGGATTTTCGTCTCTAGGGATGTGCCCTTCCTTGAGATATCTTATGATTGGAGCCGTCCAGGACTTAGGATCCTCCTCAGGATATTCAGTAACAGGATCCTGGATACTTATTACTTTTTCATCCTGAGGATTCGTTGTAGGATACAAGATATGCAATATTGGTATTTGGGTCCCTTCTGGTATCCTGACCGATGATCCCAGATTTGCTAAGGCATCCGCTTCAGCATTATCTTCCCTCGGTACCTGTTGAAGTGTAAAAACATCGAAATATCCTGCTAATTTTTTGAGAATATCGAGGTATTCGATTAATTTCTCACCCTTAACTGCATAGGTTCCATTAAAATGATTAGTGATTAACAAGGAGTCAACATATACTTGCAAATTCTTGATATTCATATTTTTAGTCAGTTCTAATCCTGCAATTAAAGCCTCATACTCTGCTTCATTATTAGTAGCAGAGAATTCACACCTAATAGCCTGGGGTAATATGTCCCCCTGTGGCGATTTTAGTAGTATTCCCAATCCTACTGCTCTAACATTAGATGCTCCATTGGTATATAATGTCCAGGATCCTGAGGATTCTCCTAATTGTTGTACTTCTAGGTCTACCTCATCCTGAATGTCACTACTGAAATCAGCCACAAAGTCAGCTAAAGCCTGCGATTTTATGGCATTTCTAGGTTCGTACACTAAGTCATAAGCACTTAACTTTACTGACCACTTGGCCATCCTGCCTGACTGTAAGATCCTAATTTGTAATTGACCAAAACGTCGCAGCGGAAATTCGTACCATAAAATTTCCTTCGTTTCAAACACCTTGACGCACTTAAATTCATTTTTAAGGTTAATTCTTTTACAATAAATACCTTCATTATACTCATTTACAATAAGAAAACATAACCTAGCTTCACTCAGATACGCACTCAACAATCCCGTACAATCTATCTGGTGACTCGATCGTTGATCTCTTCTCTTCAATATGATACACTGGCATCGAACAACCTGCACTCACCAAATACATACAACACATTAATAGGTTATCAATATAAACAATACTTAACCTTGGATTATTTCCATTCGATTATTCCTTACATTAAACGTTCCCTCTGTGTACCTCACCTCTGGCGAGTCTTCGTTATTGTACCTGCATTACACCTAAAACACCAGGTACACGAATACAGCGAAAAACTTAATCATGCTGAATGACTTACACACATACCTAAACTTCATACACATTATCTCCATACATACCTATGTACACACATACAAGCCAACCGACATGCATACCTACCTATATATACATTTACATCATTAATTACGTATCGTCATATGCACATATCTACACCATTGCATACACTCATGACATTATACATATATACATACGTACATACCTATCTACACCTATGAATACACTTAATTTTATAAAAAAACGTAATTTAAATTAGTCACACGCAACTAAAAACGCGTTTAAGCGAGTTCTCAAGACAAAACGAAACACGAAAACAATTTTCGGAGAAACATAGCCCGTCGCGTCGCGCGACCCCCCGTCGCGTGGCGCGACGCCCTCAAATGGACAGAACGTGTGCAGCTGGTTGCTGCATATTCCCAGCACGGTCCGGTTTCACGGAAACAAGCATAACTCTCTCGTTTTTTATCCGTTTTACCCGATTCTTTTTCCTATACGTCCGTAATTTAATTCTCTATCTAATGGAGTTAAAATCCAACATCTGACATAATAAAATTTCAGACTTATAACTCTTCGGCTTATTACCCTCTTACCAAATTTCGACCCGTTCATGCATTCATCAACATAACTTGTTTGTTTTACCATAACCTCTTATAAACCTAATAATATCAGTGACGTCTATCATAAAATACTAAATTCTTGGATGTCTTGCATCCTCTTAACACATTATTGTTCATACGCTTATTTTGACCCGTTAAGGGTATTCGCGCATTAATTGGTCTATAACTAACAAAACCATACTCCCCACTTCCATACTTGTCCAAAACATTACACTAATCGAATAACTTGTTTCTAAACTACTTTTAAGATCGTTTGCCCAAAATACCCATCAAGGGCATTTTGGTCAACTTTAATCCAATCATTTACGACGAAAGACTACAACACATATTTGACCTCAAACATCATGTTTAGTTAATTAAAACACCATATCACTTAATCGAACTAAGAAGTGATTACGTAAATCACTTACCTTATGCGTCCGTGCTCGTATCCGATTCCTTGCCTCTTCTTGACCCATTAACACCTCATGCTTGAGCCCGTCTCGACGTGGTTCCTATACTTTCATTTCATCGAAATCATGCTCTTATTAGCATACTCATTTGTACATGTTAACAATCATATCAATCGCATATTTCACACTTAACTTTCCTTAGTCATTCCTAACAAGCATAAAACATATAATCAACTTCATATCCTTTCCAACACATGTAATTCATCATGTAATCACAATTAACGCATATTGACATAACATGCACCAAACGACTTCTTATAATCCTGCTTTTACAACAACGAGTTAAATCATGTTTCTTATACTTGTTGACTTTTGAAAGTCAACTATTAACCATATGTAACTATCGACTTATCAACATATACTCGTAACATCATAATCGACTATACGGACGACACTATATACATTTTATCATAGACTTGATGTGCGTACTACCTTTTAAGCATCACGTACAACTAATTCATGCATAAATCTTCTAAACTCATACATAACCCATCAAAACCTACTACTAATCATCATGTATCATTCCCAATTAAACATCAAACATATCATCATCATATTTCTCCTAATTCATCTAACAAGAATTCATCATACCCACATAATACATCAATCTTTCAACAAACCTTTGACATAGGTGGTAATTCCAGTCATTATCTTTACCCTAACTAATGGGTTTCACCTCTAATCTTCAAATTAACACAAACCATACGTACCCCATGTTCTATACGATGATTCTAACCCTTGTACATGATTAATTTCATATTAACTCACGGATTTGAACATAACCCACTTGACACATGATCACCAATCTTAGATTTAAGACATACCTTATGATCCCCTCGTGTTGGTGATCATTAACCCATACTCGGTTATGGATTTAAGCTTCATCTTGCCTTCCGATTTGATGATCTTCATGATTAGGGTTTGTGGAGCTCTCATGGAGCTCCTGGCTCTTTCTCGAACACACACGATGTGTGTGTTTATTTGTGTGTTGATTTCTTTTAATTAGTAAATAAACTTTCATTTGTTCCACTTTAGCCCCTCGGGTTTACCTTTAAAACATAACTAACACTACCTTCATCATTTAATACTTTTGACCATACCCTTAACTAGGTTAAATAGCCTAGTTATTTATTTCATGACGTGTCACATAAGAACACACGACAAATATTAACATTCAGATTTTGGGGCGTTACAAGTCTACCACCCTTAAATGAGGTTTCGTCCCCGAAACCTTTCTCACCTCTATTTAATACTAATTAATTTTTCTTTAAGTCCCATCAACACTACCGCTAGCCCATCACAACGACTATCTTCTTTCTTAAAGAACCCGCTCCGGAGTTCTTATTAGTGTCGCTTTCACTAATAACGCTAATTCCTAACAGCCTTCATAGCTAATGGTTCATTCATCATTCTAATACTCGTATATCATACGCATTATATATCTTTTTATTTACTTGAAACAATTCCAACATTCCATTAATAACATTTCCTCATGTTTATTTCAACATTCATATAATTTTCGTCAACTATACAATCTTACTTCGTAATTTATACATACACCTATATGTTTAACTCTAACTGGTACATCATAATAATGGGTAACTATACATTCTCGATTCATAAACTATTCATATAGTTGGCTTCATACAAATAAGTTCATGCCTTCTATACTATAACTTCACACATCATTCTTATTTCCTTGACCGGTTAATAACGGGACAATATACCCACTTCTTTAATCTATAATCATACATACATCCTTATGATCCATTCATAACGAATCTAATACCTTCATCTCATCTCTTAAGATTACATTCTCTACAAGCACTGTATAATATTTAACTCTTGTTTTGATATCATAACAAAACTACCATTTCTTATTCACACCTACGTGCTTATCTCTAACGTTAATCTTATTCTACGTTTTCTACAGTTACTTGTACCTTGCGTACCTTTACGTTACCTTCAAATCATGTCGTTCATTTCACATTACTATTGCTTCCACTTCATGCATTACTTAATTTATAATATTCATGTGTCGTACTAGTTCATATCTATTCAACATGGGTTAAACAATTTACTAACCTCTTTTTCATTTCCTAAACCAACGACCCGCAACCCAGATCGACCATTTTCTCCTCGAGTACTAGCCGTACATGCCAAGTTTCATTCATCCGTGTAATGAGCTTCCGCTCGTGCACATCCTTTCACCAATACGATTGGTTTCATCACATCAATAGTTCTAACTTTATCATCAACAACATCGGCGGTTAGCATATGTCATTCAAACATTCATTACACTAGGTGATTACCCACCTATAACTCTTCTACAATTTCCTACGTACCTACTATAACGTACCACACATTCTATTTCTTACATGCAATCCTTTCATTCTACTAATCATTTTACCAACTAAAGTACACTCTCGTACTTCCTTCCATTCATGCTTACTTGCAAAAACCTTATTACATCATTTCAGTATTTCTTACCAAACTTACCCTTCCCGCCCCTACTTAAGTTATTGTTCGGGTCACAGCCCGTCATCATTCTGACTTCTAAGAGTCAATTACTAACACATCTAACACGTAACTTATACAGAACTTCATCTATTATACTATCACCTTTTACTCTATACTTATTTCTATGACCCGTTCGACTCAATCATGGTCAAACTGTCGACATCTTCTTATTCGGATTAATTTCATTTTTTTATATTTTTAAACCTGTCTCACGGATTCAGACGCATCATTCATGCTTTTTCATTCATTGAATCCGCCTTACGGATTCAAACATTACATTCATGCCTTTCATTACTTCTGCGTTTTGAATCCTTCTCGCTGATACAAACACATTATCCATTCCTCTCATCCTTGAATCCGTCTCACGGATTCAAACATATCATCATGCCTTTCATCCTTGAATCCGTCTCACGGATTCAAACATATCATCCATGCCTTTCATCCTTGAATCCGTCTCACGAATTCAAACATTGCATTCATACCTTTCATTCCCTGAATCCGTCTCACGGATTCAAACATATTATTCCTATCTTGTTGATCCGCACTTAATCACGGATTCAACATTCTTCATTCTTATCAGGCATGTTTTTTTTCATTCTTACATAGTACTCTCAATTTCCCGAGAGTCTTACTTCCCATTTCACCCACACGCCCTCCCGCTACCCAACTCTACCGGACATACCTGTAACAATTATCATGATCTCATGAACGTCATACGTTTCTCGTGTACTGGCCAGGTACACAATCCACATAGTAGTTTCGTGCCTTCATGTAATTGTCACCTTATGTCCGTAGGCTTAGGTTTCGGCGCGTGTATCACTTTCAGTACTTCATTACTATACTATCATTATCTTTCATTTAACATTTTCCTTCTCTTAATGAATTTTACTATTACATATACCCACATATCGAATTTACGTACCTGGATTTAAATTTGGCTTATTACCTCTTTGCCTGCCTTAGTATTCATCCTAGACTGCATTCCTAGATCATCCTCTTCCAACATTTATGCTTACCTTGCACATACAAAATCGTCAGCTTCTTTATACGTATACATAAGTACATACTTACATTAGCTTTTACCTTTGGACCTTGATCGAGTCTTAGATTGTACGGGTTTCTTATCTCAAGAGCACACAAGTTTGAGTTCAAGTACTTACCTTCTCGTACTTGATTCCCTCAAACCAGGGCTCTGATACCGACTTGTAAGATCCTAATTTGTAATTGACCAAAACGTCGCAGCGGAAATTCGTACCATAAAATTTCCTTCGTTTCAAACACCTTGACGCACTTAAATTCATTTTTAAGGTTAATTCTTTTACAATAAATACCTTCATTATACTCATTTACAATAAGAAAACATAACCTAGCTTCACTCAGATACGCACTCAACAATCCCGTACAATCTATCTGGTGACTCGATCGTTGATCTCTTCTCTTCAATATGATACACTGGCATCGAACAACCTGCACTCACCAAATACATACAAGACATTAATAGGTTATCAATATAAACAATACTTAACCTTGGATTATTTCCATTCCATTATTCCTTTACATTAAACGTCCCTCTGTGTACCTCACCTCTGGTGAGTCTTCGTTACTGTACCTGCATTACACCTAAAACACCAGGTACACGAATACAATGAAAAACTTAATCATGCTGAATGACTTACACACATACCTATACTTCATACACATTATCTCCATACATACCTATGTACACACATACAAGCCAACCGACATGCATACCTACCTATATATACATCTACATCATTATTTACGTATCGTCATATGCACATATTTACACCATTGCATACACTCATGACATTATACATATATAAATATGTACATACCTATCTACACCTATGAATACACTTAATTTTATAAAAACGTAATTTAAATTAGTCATACGCAACTAAAAACGCGTTTAAGCGAGTTCTCAAGACAAAACGAAACACGAAAACAATTTTCGGAGAAACATAGCCCGTCGTGTCGCGTGACCCCCTGTCGCGTGGCGCGACGCCCTCAAATGGACAGAACGTGTGCAGCTGGTTGCTGCATATTCCCAGCATGATCCGGTTTCACGGAAACAAGCATAACTCTCTCGTTTTTTATCCGTTTTACCCGATTCTTATTCCTATACGTCCGTAATTTAATTCTCCATCTAATGGAGTTAAAATCCAACATCTGACATAATAAAATTTCAGACTTATAACTCTTCGGCTTATTACCCTCTTACCAAATTTCGACCCGTTCATGCATTCATCAACATAACTTGTTTGTGTTACCATAACCTCTTATAAACCTAATAATATCAGTGACGTCTATCATAAAATACTAAATTCTTGGATGTCTTGCATCCTCTTAACACATTATCGTTCATACGCGTATTTTGACCCGTTAAGGGTATTCGCACATTAATTGGTCTATAACTAACAAAACCATACTCCCCACTTCCATACTTGTCCAAAACATTACACTAATCAAATAACTTGTTTCTAAACTACTTTTAAGATCGTTTGCCCAAAATACCCATCAAGGGCATTTTGGTCAACTTTAATCCAATCATTTACGACGAAAGACTACAACACATATTTGACCTCAAACATCATGTTAAGTTAATTAAAACACCATATCACTTAATCGAACTAAGAAGTGATTACGTAAATCACTTACCTTATGCGTCCGTGCTCGTATCCGATTCCTTGCCTCTTCTTGACCCGTTAACACCTCATGCTTGAGCCCGTCTCGACGTGGTTCCTATACTTTCATTTCATCGAAATCACGCTCTTATTAGCATACTCATTTGTACATGTTAACAATCATATCAATCGCATATTTCACACTTAACTTTCCTTAGTCATTCCTAACAAGCATAAAACATATAATCAACTTCATATCCTTTCCAACACATGTAATTCATCATGTAATCACAATTAACGCTTATTGACATAACATGCACCAAACGACTTCTTATAATCCTGCTTTTACAACAACGAGTTAAATCATGTTTCTTATACTTGTTGACTTTTGAAAGTCAACTATTAACCATATGTAACTATCGACTTATCAACATATACTCGTAACATCATAATCGACTATACGGACGACACTATATACATTTTATCATACACTTGATGTGCGTACTACCTTTTAAGCATCACGTACAACTAATTCATGCATAAATCTTCTAAACTCATACATAACCCATCAAAACCTACTACTAATCATCATGTATCATTCCCAATTAAACATCAAACATATCATCATCATATTTCTCCTAATTCATCTAACAAGAATTCATCATACCCACATAATACATCAATCTTTCAACAAACCTTTGACATAGGTGGTAATTCTAGTCATTATCTTTACCCTAACTAACGGGTTTCACCTCTAATCATCAAATTAACACAAACCATACGTACCCCATGTTCTATACGATGATTCTAACCCTTGTACATGATTAATTTCATATTAACTCACGGATTTGAACATAACCCACTTGACACATGATCACCAATCTTAGATTTAAGACATACCTTATGATCCCCTCGTGTTGGTGATCATTAACCCATACTCGGTTATGGATTTAAGCTTCATCTTGCCTTCCGATTTGATGATCTTCATGATTAGGGTTTGTGGAGCTCTCATGGAGCTCCTGGCTCTTTCTCGAACACACACGATGTGTGTGTTTATTTGTGTGTTGATTTCTTTTAATTAGTAAATAAAGTTTCATTTGTTCCACTTTAGCCCCTCGGGTTTACCTTTAAAACATAACTGACACTACCTTCATCATTTAATACTTTTGACCATACCCTTAACTAGGTTAAATAGCCTAGTTATTTATTTCATGACGTGTCACATAAGAACACACGACAAATATTAACATTCAGATTTTGGGGCGTTACACTGACATCTCGGGTTTCCTAAGCACATTTCTAACAGGATAATTGGTCTTGACATGAATTCTATGTGTCTCAAAGTAGTGTCTAAGCTTTGTTGATGCCATAACTAGTGCCAGTATCAACTTTTCTAAATGAGAATATCTAGTTTCAGCATTTAACAAACTTTCACTAACATAATAAACAGGATATTGCTGACCTTCATGATCCTTTATAAGGACAACACTTACAGCATTCCCTGATACTGCGAGGTATAGGGACAGTGGTTCACCATTCTCAGGCTTCATCAGTAGAGGTGCAGTTGAAAGATACTGCTTCAAATCCTGCAGGGCTGCTTCATGCTTCTCACCCCATTCGAACTTCTTGTTCTTCTTCAGGATATCATAAAACTCTTTGCATTTCTCGGAGGATCTTGAAATAAATATGTTCAATGCTGCGACTCGCCCTGTTAATTGTTAAACATCCTTCATATTTGAGGGTGATTTAATATCCAAGATGGCTTTAATCTGCTCCGGGCTCGCCTCTATTCCTCTTTTGGTCACCATATATCCTAGAAATTTTCCTGCCCCCACTCCGAAATGACACTTAGCAGGATTTAGCTTCATGTTATATTGATCCAGGATATCAAATGCTCCTTTAATATCCTGGAGGTAATCCTCAGCCTTTTTAGATTTTACCACCATATCATCGATGTATACCTCCATTGTGTCCCCCAGCTTATCTTTGAACATCATGTTCACCAATCTCTGGTATGTGGCACCTGCATTTTTCAAACCGAAAGGCATAGCGGTATAACAATAAATACCTGTTGGTGTCATGAAGGCAGTATCCTCTGGTCCGAAGGCTCCATTTGAATCTGCTGAAATCCTGAGGATGCATCCATGAAGGTTAACATCTCATGCCCGGCAGTGGCATCTACCATTGCGTCAATATGAGGAAGAGGAAATGGGTCTTTGGGATAAGCCTTATTCAAGTCTGTGTAATCTACACAAACTCTCCATTTCCCATTCTTCTTTTGAACCACGACCACATTTGCTAACCACTTAGGAAATTTGACTTCCCTGATCATCTTGGACTTCAATAATCTTTCAACTTCCTCTTGGATAATTGTATTTCGTTCAGGAGCGAACTTCCTTCTCTTTTGTTGCACAGGCTTGAATGACCTGTCAATTCCAAGCTTGTGAGTGATAATATCTTTGGATATACCTGTCATATCCTCATGCTTCCATGCAAATGTTGACATCCTGCACTTCAAAAAGTTAGTTAATTGTTCTTCAATATCCTGAGGGATATTGGTTCCTACGAGCACCAAGATATCAGGATTATCCTGATCCAGGATAACTTTCTTCATATCCTGCTCTGAAGCCTCCATGATATCCTGGGCCCGCAACTTTAATTGCTGTCACACCCCGACCTTCCACGTGTCACCGGTGGGCCCGGTGGGGAGTATCGTGACGTAGTTGGCAACATAATAGTCAAACAACACAATATATATATATATATATATATGCACAGCGGAAGCAAAAGATAAATATATATTACAATCCGAATTTAAAGTAATATCCAGTATTACAACGGAAAGTAAAGGATCCACAAGTGGATCTTAAACGTATCATTTGTTCAACAGACTTTAGACGCCTAGAACTTGCAAGATTCCTTAGTAGCGCCCTGAGCTTCCAGCCAATTACGTTCAGTACCTGTCACTTAACCTTTTTGGAAAATACGTCAGTTTTCACTGGTAAATACACTCAACCGACTCATTTTAGAAAATGATTGAAAATTGATTTGAATGCACGTGGCACAAAATATCTTTTATAATTTGATTAAAATGCTCAGAGGCAAAATTAATCTTTTATACTTGGAACAATTATATTTATAACCTTGTATACAGATTTACATGTTCGTTGTACGTTCAGGGCCCGATGTAGAAACCGAGTCAGATTAACAGACACACCACAAGTATAGGCCCACAAGAAAGCAGGATACCGTTTTTCCTTATGCAAACTGTCAGGTGTATGCCTACACCCCGTGCTTAAGGCGTGGCCATTTTATAATACAATGATGTCAAGGATATCTGGGACATGGTCATTAACCCCTAAAGGTCTTTATTTCAAACAATACAGATTAAACCGGGTTACCTCAATAATTTAACCATAATAAGATTAAATATTCAATACCCGACCAAGCGGTATTATAATACCGTATTCCAAGCCCGTATAGGGAAAATAAGTTAAGAGTATTTACCTGAGCTAGCTCCTGTCTTAAATAGCAAGAATCTAATAACTCAGCCGTATTCACTTAAGTAAGCGTAGGTACCATTTACTGGAATGCTCTAGTCTGGAATGATGGTATAAATAACCAATTAGAATGCTAACAGGTCTTTAATTTAGCCTAAGCTTAGACCGGTTAGTCTTAAGGGAAGATACGGTTCAAACGCATGATTAAGCGAAGACCGGAATAGAATGTGTTTTAGACCCGACAAGTTTGAAGACTTGTATAATATGGGTATTTCATACACACTCTGAATTTTGAGATAAAACCGATAAGGTTTGACCCGTTTCGGCTAATTTATGTAAACTTGCTACATAAACCGAACCGTACGCGTAATAAGCGTGACGGGTATTCATGAGAGACATATACAGGTTTCCTAAGTTAATTATGCCTCAAATATGTTGTGACATCAGTAAGATGTCTTTCATTATGCCCGAAACGTATTTAAACACAAACTAGGCCCCGTAGGGGTAGTTTGGTCATTTAAAAGGTTATAAAAGTGTTTAAGTATTTACCTGAGTTACAGGTCTGATATAATCAGCAAAAAAACTTATTTTGGTAAGTTATAACAGTAGGATAAAGTATATATGTGAATTTACCAATTATAACCAAACTATGCACCGTAGGGGCATTTTGGTAATTTCATATAAGCCGAAAAGCTCAAAACTGAAGTCTGAGTTAAACAACTTTTGCTTACTGTTAAAATATCATAATTTACTTAAAATATCAGTACGTATCACCCTTGTATGTTTAAAAATAGTCTTAGTACATACTATGCGCTAAAAACGCTTAATAAGGCGATTAGAAGCCATTTACGGGTTTGATACATGAAGCTGTTATTTTTATTATTTTAGAAGGCTTAAAATAATTTATTTATCATATTTAATCAGTAGAAAAAGGTTTGGAGTCGTTTAGATATGTAAAACTCATTTTATAGCCCGTAAGGGCAAAACCGACAATTACCGGATTAAGCCTACGACTATAAGTTATGCTCAGCCTAAAATTAATTAAAAATCTTTAAAAATCCCAAAATAATATATTACATCAGTGGGTAATAAGTTTGATACCAAAAAGTAGGCTTAACTAGGCTATACGCTAATTACGCCGTTTAATTAACTTAAAGCCTTCAATTTACGCTAATGAGCATAACTCTCAATCTACACCTCAAACTGATGTCAAACTTTGCATACAAGTTTATATATCAGTAACTAAGGTTTCTACGCTTTTACATTTTCATAAATCACGTTTTAAGGTGTAAAGGGCATAATGGTCAACATATGAGCAATTAACGGAATCATGCATATTAATTGGTTAACTAATGAACCATGGTGTATAATCACAGAGGGTTATACTAGCATGTTACCTGGTCCAAATAAAGCTCTAAGGCATTTCTAAAACATGCTTAACTGGGTCAGAACTGAAAGTCAAAGTGAAAGTCAAACTATGCGACTTTCGGTTCCGAACCGGGTCTTTACAGAGAATTGTCGGGTTGAACATGTTTAGACATGTTCTTACACTAATTACTAAGTTATAACAATGATCAAACAGGTTGTATGTGTTCTACATTGCTAATTATGCATAAATTAGAAACTAAGTATCCTGTTGACTTTTTGATCACAAGTTTGACCCGACATTTGACCTAGTTAGAGTGGAAATCAGGGGGAACCCTTTTAAGGGTTTATTGCCCACATAATTACCAACTTATAACTACTTTTGATTTGACTAATCACTGGAACATTTGTGATTAATCTTAAAGTCAACCGTTAATTACGACGGTTTGACTTTTAAGCTAAAACTAAGCTAAAACTTAACTAAGAAAGGTTAAGCAACTTACCAAGGTCCTATGCACGAATTATGACCACTTGAGTCTGCTTTGGAGCTCCAAGAATGATCAGAAGTGCAAGAGAAGGTGTGATCACAATGGTTGCACATGAAGCCTTTATATAGTGATCAAGAACACCATAAAATGTTGACACATAGGTCTAACATGGACCATGAATCATCAACACATGTCCCTAAGTGTTTAGGGGGTGCCTAGGGGCCAAGAAAGATGTGGAAAATCGGATAAAAATCAATTGCAAGGGCTGTGGCAGGTAAAGGATCAAAGAACTCGGATCAGAAGGACCCTCGCGTGGCGCGAAGACCCCCCTGGGGCTTCGCGTGGCGCGAGGCCTCATCTGATAAGATCTTCAATTTTTGATTTTTGTGTTATGGTCCTTGGCTCTTCAAACTTTGTTTAGACATCATTTTCTTGCACTTTGAGCCCTCCAAATTGATGTTTAGGGGCTTCAAGACATATACCAATTTTGTTAAGTCCCCGGTTAACTTTGTTGTTACCCGAAAAGTCCTAACTTTCACCGTTGACGCTTTAACCCCTCTCATACGAATTTGATCACAACTTGCTCATACGATAACGAAACTTTATGAAATTTATATCGTGCATTCTAGTGAGCATAATTAACCGTTACAAACCCTCGGGTTTGTCAAAAGGTCACTCAGAGGTATATTTTAAACATGTTGACACCTTTAACCCCTGTAGTTTGTAATCTCTCACTTTTAGCTTCGTATGTTCCATGATTTATTCGTTTGAAGGTATGAGCATCATGTAGGGTTAATGTACAATATATTTATTAACTGTTGACATTTAGAACTCGTATATTCACATACTTTCCATGTTTGTCAACTTTAGTCCTTCTATAACATTCTTTCACACGTTCAAGCATATGACACGTGTCAACACATTATAGGACGTGAATTTTTGAGGTGTTACAATTGCTATGCTGTACTAGGCTTGGTTGAGGATTTCATTGAGGATGAGTAACATTCTTTTGCCTCCTGCTGATCACTGTCAATCTTGACAACCCCCCAATGGGTAGGGATCTTGATGCATTGATGATAAGTTGATGGCACAGCCCTCATATCATGGATCCATGGCCTGCCCAGTATGATGTTATAGTAGGATAGGGAGTCCATCACACAGAAACGTTGTATCGAGTTGACCCCTTCAACATATACAGGTAACTTTATTTCTCCCACTGTGTTCCTAGCCTCTCCACTGAACCCAACAAGCACGGTGGATTTCGATGTGATATCCATTGGGGATACATTCATTCTTTTCAAAGTCTCTAGTTGGATTATGTTGACGGAGCTGCCATTATCCACCAGTATC
Organism: Helianthus tuberosus; assembly: GCA_030545235.1. Lineage (NCBI taxonomy): Eukaryota > Viridiplantae > Streptophyta > Magnoliopsida > Asterales > Asteraceae > Helianthus > Helianthus tuberosus. Next base: position 97,486,706 of record CM060433.1, on the reverse strand, counting down.
CTGCGTACAAAATGGTTAGCCACATATAATGTTATTACAAGAGCATCATGGTGAGGATCCTGGACAGTATCCCTGTCATCACTATCGAAAGTGATCACTTTATCAGTTGTCAGGGTGGTCATCCTGGCTGGTTTGTCTCCCCTTTCGGTCTTAGCCTCTTTTGCATGCCTCTTGGCCGCAGAATACAAAGTCCCGCAAATGTCGGATCCTCTTGAAATAAAGTTTATTATCTTGGCATCCGCAGGAGGTGATGCCGCTCGTTCAGGATTCTTCTCAGTATCCTGACCCTTATTCTTCTTTCTTCCTAGGAGATCCTTCAGATATCCTTTGCTCAGAAGATAACTTATTTCTTTTCTTAGAGCGATGCAATCTTCAGTCACATGTCCGAAATCTTCGTGGAAGGCACACCATTTGGTTTATCCTTCCAATCAGCTTTTTGTTGATTCTTCCGAGGCCACCTAGCTTTGTATCCTAAGCCCTGCATAACATACATTAATTCAGGAATGTTAACAGAAAAACAATATTCAGATAATTCAGGATACTCTTCAGGATCCTGGTCTTCAACAGCATTCACTTTCTTGTTGTCATTTCTACCATACGGCTTAGAGCGATATGGCTTAAACGAGGATTCTGACTTCCTATTAGTTGACTCATATGTAGTGGATGAGTTCATCCTTTCTTACATTTTCCTATCATCCTCCAGCCTGAAATATCTCAAGGCTCTATTTTGAGCTTCGTCCAAGTTCCTGGAAGGATTCATCACAAGATCCTGATAAAACTGGGAATCCTTTTGTAGTCCCATCTTGAAAGCCTGCACAGCTGTTGCAACATCAAGGTGTGGGATATCCAAGGATTCCCTGCTGAATTTGTTTACGTAATCCGTTAGGGACTCCTGTGGTCCTTGAGTTATCCTGTAAAGATCAATTGTCAGTTTTTCAAAACTCCGACTACAAGAAAATTGACTATTAAATAAATTCACTAAGTGAGCAAAAGATGTAATCGAATGCGGAGGAACATTTAAGAGCCATTTCAAGGCTGATCCTGTTAAGGTAGAACCAAATCCCTTGCATAAGCATGCTTCCTTGAGCTCCGGGGGGATAGGATTAATCTCCATTCTTTCCCTATACTGGGCAATATGCTCTTCAGGATCCGTAGTTCCATCGTAGAGCTTCATGTTGGGGGTTTGAATCTTTTCGGAATCTCAGCATCACAGATAGGATATGCGAAACGAGATATCATGTGGCTGTCTTGGGACACTTCCGGAATTGGCTGGACCACTCCAGGTACAGTGGATATCATGTCCTTCAATTTCTGAAGCTCCCTAGTAAATGTTGACTTCATACCTGCATCCTGCAAAGTTCCACTATTGTTAGTAGCATGAATATTATTATTTGACACGTTACCAGTCTGAGGGTTCTGACCATATCCTGAAACATATCCTGAGCTCCTCACAGTTGACATCCTGATCGAGGAGGGTATTTCAGGAGTATGATTCTGGGAATGACTAGGCACAATATTCCCCCTATTATCCTCAGTATACACAGCCGAACTGAAGTTCAAAGTTCTGGGTTGTAAAGGAGTAACAATATCCTCATCGGATCTGCTCGAGCTAGCTTTTAAGAGTTGTATTTCTCTTAACAGCATTTGGTTAGTTTCCTATTGCTACCTCATTTGTTCCTGCACACTTCCAAATAAAGTTAGAATTTCATCATTAGAGGCTAAAACGGGAGCAGATCCCTGAACACTCCGAGTAAGGATAATATCCTGAGGTTGTGAAGAAGCTGGCATCCTTGGAGGAGGTGGTGGAAGCACCGAACCGGTAGTAGAAGAAGTCGTAGCAGACACAGTGGAGGAGCTCATGTTTGATCTTGAGGCCATTGTAAACAATGTGGCAAAAAGTTTTGAAAACAGAAAACCGATTAACGATTTCACAAAGATTTTTAGTAAAGGTAGCACCACTTGCCCCACGGTGGGCGCCAAATTGTTTTTGTAAAAAATTACCGAAGCAATTAAGTGATCAAATTAGTTAAGTGAGGTAGTGTGCTAAAAAGTGCGATGGAAATATGCTGGTTAAGTTGTTTATAAAAACAGTTTTCAGGATACGGCTCAGGATATTGAGCTGTATCTACGATCAAACTATGAGCAAGAAATAAAGGAAATGACACGAGATGTACGAGGAAAGCCCTTGATCAATCTAGATCGCCGGCATAAAACCTCGGGAGCTGTCAATCGCAGCTGCCTAGTTCTTCTTATTACTTCAAACGTCAGGATACAGTGCAGGATATCGACCAGATCGCTAAGTGTTACAATGCTTTTTTGTGAAAGTGAAAATTGCGAGAGAACGAGTGTAAGAGTGTAGTGAGTGTGATTGTGATGTCCTATTTGATCTGATATACCCACCTATTTATAGTAACGAAATACAAACTAAAATTCCTATAAATATGGGATGCTCCCGAATATTCCATTGTTAACGTTGTAGACCGAGTCTCCCGGAGAAAGGGTCTTCGTGAACGTTGGGCACCTGGACGCGTACTCCTGCACACAACCCGTTAGTAATCCTGAGGATACCATTCAGGATGTTACCAATATCCTGAATGAGCATCCCAGATATGAACAGATATCATACAACCAAGATATAAGTCAAGATATTTCCCAGGATATGAGCTCAGAATTTCACCCATAACAGGAACTAATAACCATGGATTTTGTTACTAAGTTGCCCAAAACCAGGAAAGGTAACAATGCAATTTGGGTAATTATAGATCGATTAACCAAATCAGCTCATTTCCTGCCCATGAAGGAAACTTTCAGTATGGAAAGATTAGCAAAGTTATATGTAGACGAGATAGTGTCCTTACATGGAGTTCCACTCTCTATTGTATCGGATAGAGATAGTCGTTTCACTTCGCATTTCTGGACAAGTTTTCAAGAAGCAATGGGGACCAAACTGAACTTGAGCACTGCATACCATCCCCAAACAGATGGACAAAGTGAAAGGACGATCCAAACCCTGGAAGACATGCTTAGAGCATGTGTAATAGATTTTGGTGGAAAGTGGGATAATCACCTTCCCTTAATTGAATTCTCCTATAACAATAGTTACCATTCAAGTATCGTAGCTGCCCCGTTCGAAGCACTGTATCGACGAAAGTGTAGAACTCCAGTTTGTTGGGAAGAAATAGGAGAAAGCCAATTATCAGGTCCTGAAATCGTACAAGAAACCACTGACAAGGTAACTCAAATCAAGGAAAGACTAAAAACTGCTCGAGATCGTCAGAAGAGTTATGCAGACAATAGACGCAAGCCGCTAGAATTTCAAGTTGGAGACAAGGTACTTTTAAAAGTTTCTCCTTGGAAAGGGGTAGTTCGGTTCGGTAAAAAGGGAAAGCTAAGTTCAAGGTACGTAGGACAATTCCCAGTAATCCAGCGAATAGGACCAGTTGCCTATCGCCTACAACTACCAGAAGAACTGGCTGGAGTACATGACATGTTTCATGTATCTAACCTCAAGAAATGTTTGTCCGACGAATCCCTGGTAGTACCTCTCCAAGACATAGAGGTAAATGAGAAGTTAAAATTTATAGAGAAACCAATTCAGATAGAAGATAAAAAGGTCATGTTTCTCAAACACAAAAGATTAGTACTGGTTAAAGTCAAGTGGGATTCGAAGAGAGGACCGGAGTATACTTGGGAACTGGAATCAGAGATGAAGCGAAAATATCCCTATTTGTTCCAGTAAATCTCGAGGACGAGATTTTAATAGGGTGGGGAGGATGTAACAACTCTCGCCAAAATTATTATTTCTTATTTTATTATGTCCAATAGGAAACCCTAATTGAAACCCCCAAGTAATATTGCATGGCCCCAAAAATTTTCAGAACAGTTTATTGTAGAACGCGTATTTTATCGAAGTGTCGACTCACCTAGGCTATAAATACACGAAGCTACCCTACCCTAAAAGTTACCTGTCGCGCCACGCGCCAGGACCAGGTGTGTCTGGCGCGCCACGCGACAGAACCCATTTTTCAGCATATAAATCAGGGCTTTGGCACTTGCATGAGGGTCTTGTTACGACAGAAAAACTCACTTCATACGTTTAGTTATACACTGTTTAGTACAAAACAATCAAAATCCCGACCCTCTGCTGCGACAACAGGGTAATAACTCGATCACTGCTACGATACAATGTTCGATTGATTGAAACCGATCCAATGGATGTTTAAGTGCTGCCCGAATCCGGGCTATACTTTGTCATTCGTTGTGAGGGTTTTGATTTCGTGAGCTTATCATAAAAGTTGTATTAAGTTACTGACCTAGTTTCGTGTGCATTGTTATTTAACTTGGTTACAAGATTAAATCAGTAGTCGAGGTTCTGTCCAGTTAAACTTACAATGTGAGTCGTTCTCTTTTTACCAAATTGTTTCCAAAACCCTATTTATTTTCAAAGTTATAATTACAGGGATTAAGTCTTTGTAATCTTCAATTACTGCCGGTATGTGGGGTTTTGTATACATTACTTGTTACCCGTCACCATTGGACAACGGGTTAGCCAATGGGTGATCTGACCATAGTCACAGATACTGTCAAGTGACAAATACCGATTTGGGGTAATTGGTTGATAAAAACATTGTAATCACCCTTAATACTGTATATTATAACAATGTCTCATTTTTTGTAACTTGAATGACTCGCCAGTATTTCCCTGCTGATAAATTTTTTTTTAAAACATGTTTCAGGTGATCTGCTGTAATCCAGAAAAAAGTGCCGTGTAAGCACTACAAGCTTGAAGAAGTGGCTCAATAAAACAAATAAATATGTTTTGTGAAACAGGGAATTTACTTGAGAAATTTCCTTTATTGTAAATTATGGGGTTTGTACTAAATTTGTGAATTTAAAATAAATTGGGTATTTTCAAGTTTTAAAAGATCCTGTTAAAAATTCCGCTGCCAACATAATAATTACCACGGGTTTCTGTCCTGCGGCTCCTGAAACGGGTAAAACCGGGCCGGGGACCGTGACAGTTACCTGAGAGGTAACGGGGTTATTAGTTGATAGCACTATTTAGGTTTGGCACCCTCACCCCGTACCTGAGAGGACGGGTGTGAACTAATGACCTTAATCATGACCAAAGCTTAAATAGTGGTCATTCGGGACGGGCAAAATAATCTGGAGCCATCTTGTAAGGTACTAGAGTTATTATCAGCATTGTAATCAATGAACGAAACTAAACACTTGGTAACTAACTTTTTCGTAAAACTATGAACTCACCAGCGTTGTCTGATACACGTGTGTGCATGCTCGCAGGTTATTGATACATGTGGGTGTGGAATTTGTTGTCTGGGATGCTGGTGTGGTCATGGCTCGAGATACATGGAGTCGCGAGACAAGTCTAATGGTTTTCGTATATATGGTTTATGAAACACTTAACAAATAATTTATGCTTACGCGGTACACAATGAATTACATTTAATGTTTTGTAACTCTCTATGTTAATAAATGAAAGCTTTTATTTCAAATCTTGATATGAATTCAATGTGATTGGTGGCTAGATCCTGGTACGTCACACGCCTCGCGGGGGTTTCCGCATGTGGTATTTTGGGGGTGTGACAGAAGAACCATCTTCATCTGCCCTCACATTTAAATCCAAAGAGAAAGCTTTATCTCCAGAACAAAAAGTTTCCTTATCCGCACCACTTATTCCTCAAATGAAAGGCTCCACTGGTTCCCCTATTTGCAGCGGATCATCCAGCCTCCTCCTTTTTTTTGATTTGGGCTGCCCATATTTACTTACAAACACACAATTAGAGCGAGCCCAGGGTTTTCAATGCTTCTTTTGGGCCCTAACCTTACAAACAGGCCCATACCTAATAATACTGAAAGCCTCCAGCCTAACAACATTAAACTCCATAGGTATTTCCCCCTCTTCCATATCCTCGTGACTGTTAGTCACATCTCCTGGAAACCAAACCGACTCAACATTACCCACGTTGTCCCCCATGTGCTCAGCCGCCCTAACCTCTTTGGCTTCCACAAACTTGGGAACAGGACCACCGGACTGACTATCGCACTTCCGGAGCCTCGGATCCTCCGACACAAATTCTGGTGACCACCCCGACGACCTAGGCGAAGACAAAACATCCCTGATGACATTCTCACCCACCTCTACCTCTTATCCGACTTGACTTCCCAAACATCATTTTCTCTAATACAATCAGGGACCCAGTCCCCCATCTCTTCATCCACCCACACTTTAAACTTCATGTCCTTCCATTTCAACGTCACCGATTGGCTAATTCTGACTCTGTCACCGACTAGGACTCCAACTAAGTCATATGTGAGGTCTTTAGCTTCCTCGGACAGAGAAGACGCATGAATAACCTTACCAAAGATCCTACCGACCAAATCAAACACTTCGTTATCCAACAGTTGTAATGGGACTCCCGTGACCTTTAACCATGCAATACGTTCGAACAGTAGGGATTGACCTTTCCAAACTTCTAACCACGAGAACCAAACCTTCGCGTTTGGATTGAAATCTTTAAAACGAACCATTTCCTTTGGACTATCAAAAACCAACAGCATATGCAAACCACCCACATATTTAAGCGAAACATTAAAAACTTCATCTTTCCGCAGGAGACTGTCCAACGTGACCAGGGTCTTTAGGTCAGTGGTTCTAGCGATCAAACTGTTGTTCACCCTGCCTTCAAAAGGTTTCACGAAATCGGACACCTCTACCACCTTATCCAACCCCTTCACACCCAAAGAACCCCCTAACACAGAATCTCTATATGTCGTTCCCAGGGGGTTGGGGATGAACGTACCTGAATTAAACTTTGGAAGCCACCCGCCATTCCATTGTGAACAACTTTAGATTTATCTGGTAGCCTGGGAAGGTCCTTATTTTCAACAGCATATCTTGCCACATTAATAATCAGCTTATGGTTACCAGGCTTAACACCCTGCAAACTACCTGTTGGTGCAGTTTTGTGTCTGATGCTGTTCGAATAGATTAGATTATTTATTATGCTGATTATGTAATAGTTAGTGAAACGGTCAAACGAACATGTATAGACCCGCTCGTTTGAAGTGGTCAAACGAAAGGGTTATTCGTTTAACCGTGTGTGTTTGCAAGTGAAGGTGGTATGGTTATAAATAAGACCCCTTGGTTTATTTGCAAAGTCTGAAGGTTTTAGACTTGGGGGGAGAGATCACCACTTGGTCTCTCCCCAGATGTATGCTCCTTTGGTATGGTTCGGCTAGCTTGTAATCGGGCCGGTTTGTAATGTTATGCTACCGAATTTATACAAGAAAGTTGTTTTATCTGTCTTTAATCTTTCCGTCTTTGAACATAGTCACACACTAATCACAGGTTTCGGTCGGAATCAAGAACTTACAATTGGTATCAGAGCCATAGTACCCGACTTAGTGAATTTAACCATTGCTAAGTCACATGTGCTCTAGATCAGTGATTTTTGTGGTTTTTGTTCAAGATGTAAAAATGGTGTAAAGAAGAAAACCCCAGATTTGGGACCCAAATATACGGATCCGAGCTGAAACGAATTACACCAGAGGGTTGGTTTTTGTGTTTCACACATAGAATATCAAGTTTTCATCATCCATTATCAATTTTTTATGGGTTTTATGTCAGATCTGCAAATGAACAGTTGGCTGTGTTCTTGAAGATGATGGCGGCTATTAAGAAATATTAGGGTTTCTTTAGTTACCCTCCAGGAAGAACCCTCCACTGGTGAAGACCCCCCCCCCCACGAAAAACCCTTGGCGAAGAATAACATCCGACAAAGAACATTGTTTGTTGCCTTGATTGTTCACTGATGTTGATTCCCGCGAAGAACCCACTAGTGAAGAACTTGCTTTGTCTTATTAAGTGAAGAACCATTGTTTTGTCTTATATAAGTGAAGAACCATTCTTCACCTTTGTTTCAATCTCACGAAGAATCTTATGTCAATGAAGAACTTCTTTGAGTCAACAATAATCCAAGTGTTTTGTCTTATTCAGTGAAGAACATTCTTCATGGCCCATTTGTCTTATTAGGTGAAGAATATTCTTCATGGTCCATTTGTCTTATTAGGTGAAGAACATTTTTCATGGCCCATTTGTTTTATTAGGTGAGGAACATTCTTCATGGTTCATCAACGAAGAACCTCTCATTCACGAAGAACCCCCTGCCGAAGAACCCCCTGCGAAGAACAGGAGACGAAGAACTGCCAGCCGAAGAACCACCTTGGCCGAAGAACATGTTTCACGAAGAACCAGTTTTTCGTCAAGGGGTTTGGAACAAAAGATGTCAGTCAACGTAAAATAACCTCCAATGAAAAATATACTTCGTATGATTGTGAAACAGGTCTGAGATGGTGATGTGTGGTGACATCTGTGTTGGATGATGATGTCCGATGGAGCTGAAGATGTTATCAGCTGGAGGTGACTGCATCATATTCATTTGCGGCGGGTTTTACCAGAGCGTAAATGCTGAGTTTGTGATTAGGGTTTGGGGTCTTCGTGGTGGGCAGTGGGTGGTGCCGCAGCGGTGGTCTGTGGTCGTGAGGCAGCAGCGAGTAAAAAGCATATGGGGTCAGGTGTTCGCAAAGTTTATCTGAACCACGCTTCTATTTTTCAATGTTAAATTCGTACGGGTTGGGGATCACTTTAGGATGATGAAAACAAATGTTTTTTTAACGTGGGGTAGTCACGGTTACCGATGCAAATGTCAAATTTGGTGACTTGACTATTATGGGCCAAAAAACGATATATTTATTTCCGCATGAGATAATTTGTTTTGTTACTGGTGTTTGTAAATGCTCGAAAGAATTTTGTTTATTGTCATATTCTCGCATTTTTTAACGATTGAATGAACCTACAGAGCCAAGACCGGTCCTAACGAGTTCACAAAGTCGAAGAGTTATGCATATGATGGAAGTTTTCGGATTAGGTGTTAGCAGAACTTTGGGGGGATACAAGTCGGATCCTACGGGGCTAGGGGACTTTATTTATCAACTAGAATATGCAAAGAAGAAAGTCGCTTTCCTGATTTTTAGAAAAATCAAGAACATTTGAAAGATTTTGCTCAGTGGAGAGAATTTGTTCAGTGAAGATAACGACAATTCCGCTCAGATGAGGGAATTTGTTAAGGTTTAGAGATTTTACCAAAGAAATGGGGGGATAAAAATTTTCATATGTTTTGGAATTTCTTCAGTACATTTCTAAACGCAATCACAAGTGGTAGAGTTTGTGATTTTCTGGTGATACCAAAGGTTCTGCATGGAATGTTTTGCACAGACACATATTTGAGGATTTTAATTAATTCTCCAGCCAGCGTGAAGGGTTTTGCACGGAAACATACATGTATCTAAAGTCAACGGTAGTTTTCAAAGCACTGTTCACTGAAGACCTGGGGAATCTTTATGAGAGCTGATAGTTCAAGGCTGATAAGTGTGGATTCCAACTCTGTCAGTTGAGGGGGAATCTGCAGGATTCGGTTTTGGGTTTGATGTTTCTTTGGGATTTTACAGGGATCTGGGTGTAACTCAATTCGTTGAGTTTGCAAACGATGTACTTGGTTAAGTTGACATCCTGAGTACTGATGCTGAAGATTCGTAGTGTATTACGTGGTCAACTTCACAAAGGCGAGACAATGAGATCTGGATGTAGTTCAACTAAGCGTGCTGGTTGAACTTGCAAATGATAAACTCGGTCTAGCTGACTTCCTGAGTGTTGATGCTGATGATCAAAGTGCATTACTTGGTCGATTCCACAGAGATGGTTTACAGAAGACAGTTCACCAGAAAACTCTACCAATGTAGTATGCTTGGATGAGATAGAGTTCTTACGAAAAGATCAAGTCTTGATGCAGTTTTTAAAGAATGGAACCCTTATCAAATGCCTGTTGAAGTATTGGAAGATCAGCGAAAGATCGGTCAATTTAGCCTTGTGAGGACATTGCACAACACCCAACACGGATGCGCGTACTTTGAGGGGGAAATATTACACGAGAAGCTTCAAGGGTTTGGTATTGCTATGAAGATTCAAGTGAAGATACTACTTACCTGGATCATCGGTCAAGGGGCAATTTGTTAGCACAGAGAAGATAACATCAACAAATACTTGACTGAAGATCGATTGCAGTTGCATTTTCATCATTCGACAGCAACAGACAAGGGGGAATTTGTTGGTGCAATTTTGTGTCCGATGTTGTTCGAATAGATTAGATTATTTGTTATGTTGATTATGTAATAGTTAGTGAAACGGTCATACGAACGTGTATAGACCCACTCGTTTGAAGTGGTCAAACGAAAGGGTTATTCGTTTGACCGTCTGTGTTTGCAAGTGAAGGTGGTATGGTTATAATTATCACCCCTTGGTTCATTTTCAAAGTTTGAAGGTTTCAGACTTGGGGGAGAGATCACCACTTTGTCTCTCCCTAGATGTATTCTCCTTTGGTATGGTTCGGTTAGCTTGTAATCGGGCCGGTTTGTAATGTTATGCTACCGAATTTATACAAGAAAGTTGTCTTATCCGTCTCTAATCTTTCCGTCTTTGAACATTATCACACACTAATCACGGGTTTCGGTCTGGAATCTATGAACTTACACTACCATCCAGTTCCTTTAAGTCCCTTACCCCAGTGAAAGTTATAAAACCAAATTTATTACCTTTCTTGTCCCTTTTCCTAGCCACATAAACTCCCACCACCTCCCCATAACCACTGAAGAAATCCCCAATCTCCTTCGAACTACATTTCTCCGGTAGGTTAGTGACGAAAAACTTATTCACACCTTCTCCCATAACGAACCACAGAAAAAGTCACGCTAACCAATCGAGGAGAACCGATCTATAAGAGGTTAACAGGATTCGTATCGATCTAACTGAACTATACTAGATAGCCGCGATCAATCACAGACCTACTAAGCAATCGAGATCAAGATCCGACGATTAGAAAACCAGTGACTGTAACTTCCGCTGACCAAACTTACAAAGATGCGAACGAAGAGCTATCCAGGAGGCGAATGGAAGAGGGAATAATCTAAAGGGAGAGATGTCAAGACCCGATTGCTAACAGAGAGCAATCGCCCAAACCTCACCCACTAATCGGAGATAAACCTTCAACGTCGAGCACTCCTGACACAGCCTTGGAGAGAGAGAGAGAAAACTACCTAAATACCCCCTTAGTTACTTTTTGCAAATAATGATTTATTCGTATATATACATGAAGATAGATACATATAGTTTTTGTAAATCTTGAAATTTTAAAAAAAAAATCACTGCATTGACATAGAATGGCCAATGGTCACCAATAGATAATGGTCATTGATTAATAACGTGTGTGTTAGGGAAGCGAACTACTTAAAACTCAACAAACATGTGTAAATATAGAACATGAGGGCTCACTTTCAAACAATATTCTCTAACTATGTCTTGCATATAAATAGCTTTGTTTGAGTAATAATTATATGTGGATTAAAATCTATATAATTATAATTTTAACAAAAAAAAACTAGTAACTAATTTCTAGAACCTTACTAGGGGGAACACCCGTGCGATGCACGACATGCATAATAGTTATTGTTTTTTCCTGGAACGACGTCTGATATAGATAGTGCGTGACATGGTACGAAAGTGCGAATATAGTATAGATTTTTAAAACAAAAACCGGTTTTTTTTAAGTTAGCCGTTTGACCATGGTTATTTTGACCAAAGTCCACTCCTCGTTCGGCGCTTTGTGGTAGCACTACCAGTCAAAAAAGGCGCAAAACGCCCGAGGGTACAGTGTTCCCCCGCGTTTTTAAGACGCTTTGAGAGAGGTTTGCGCCCCACCACATGTGGTCTCACAAAACTTCAAATCTATGGACGTGTGGTTTCTCAACCCTCTTCAAAAGACGTCACAGTTTTCAAATTTTTTTATTTTTATTTTTTCTTTTTCATTGTTTTAGATGGTGTAAAATAGATGTTAAATATATATATACATATATATTATACTACATACACATATACATATAAATTCAGTTTTGACATCTAAAAGTCAAATTGCAGGTTTTGTTCCCTTTTATAGATAAGAAAGCAGTTTATTATTTATTAGTAAAATGTTGTATTAACTTTATTCTGCAACATATTCTTTATAAACTATGCTTACCTTGACATAACCTAATAGCTATATTTCCTTATTAGAAGTATCTGATAATTGAAAATTAGTACATATTATTACCTTGCTGGTGAACACATTTACTCTATGTTTAGGGAACAATTTGATTAGGTTGTTGATACTGAATTGAATATCACACCAAATTACAATAGCAGATTATATTGCTACTATTCACCCAAATCAAGCACCTTAAATAAGTCAGTGTTTCTCTATATTCAAAAAACGAACTATAACTGACGATTATTAAATTGCAACAGTCAATTCAATCCAAATACTGCAATAGAAACATAAAGTCTACCACAATTCGTTGGTTAATCACGTATAGTTCTTAATCGATTAGAATCAGAAAAAAGGAAATTGACTCGCCGTAACTTAAAATCAGGAAGAAGGCGAACAAAGGGGCGGAGTTTTTCGAAATCAATGACCCCTGTCTTTCATTGTTATTCCTTGAATGAGGTAAGCAAGACCCCATACTACACACTGCATACACATACATAAATATTGGGTTCTGTATTATTTGTATAAACACCGATTGGAAACCCTCACATAGCATTTGATGAAACCCTAATCAATATAAACACACACACTAACACTCACGAATCGAATCGAATTTATAAAAGGAAAAATTCGGGCTGTTTTTACCTCTTGCTGCTCCAAATCTTCATTACCATACATTATCTTCATCTTAGAGATATAGATATTGCACTTAAAGGTTGCTGGAGAGTCGGAGGATGATGTGTAATTAAAGGAGCAAGTAAATGACCCATTTTGATTCCAATTGAAGTTGCCGACTGATGGAGAGCCTGTGCAGGAGATCAATCGAAGATATATGTCTGAGAATTGTTTGCCAAATCGATGAAGATCTTCAATTGGGGAGAAGTTAATTACGATTCCAATTGAGTTGCCGACTGATGGAGAGCCTGATGGCGAGCCTGTGCAGGAGATCAATCGAAGATATATGTCTGAGAGTTGTGTGCCTAATCGATGAAGATCTTCAATTGGGGAGAAGTTAATTATGGATTAGAGAGCATATATTGAGAGGCGAAGGATGAATATCACGAAATCCAAAGTCCCCACAAACGCCAGTTAAACAACCCTTTCATTTCCGGAAGTCCTCTTCTCGCCGTTGCATCCGTCTCCGGCGACTCCTCCACTACCTCATGTTTTTCCTTTGCACATTCTTCAACTAATGAGACGTCGTACGGAGGCGAAACCGAAACCTCTGGCGGAGGATTTAAAGCTTTTCCGGCGAACCTCCGATGACTCGCCTTCTCTTTCTTCGGGTTAGGTTTACGGCCGCAGCAGTTAACCTGTTCACTACTGGTAAGGTTTTCTTCAAATGCTTCAATTACTTGATGAATTAGCTCTCGGTTAACAAACGTGTCCCACCGGAACCAGTAGTTCGTGTAACAATCGAAGCAATCACAGTCGAATACCGGAGATTTGTGTGCGGCCGGTGCTTTCTTCTTATTGTTATTATCAGATGATCTAGGGTTTGTGGAATTATTTTTGTGGAATTATTTTTGACACAAATGATTAAAGTAATGTAACTATTAATTTGCATTAGGGAGAAGTTATTTTTGACACTTAGATTAGTTTAGTTAAACCATAAGGTTAACCGAAATTATGGTTCATGTATGGTTATGGTGTGTGGGCGCATGGCGTAATCGCATTAACCAAACAAATTATACATAACAAACTTACATAAATTTTAACTATTCTGATTAGGCTTTCATAAGAAATAACAAACTTATTTCCTTAGTTAACCATTTAAAATGAATAAATCATTTAGTAATAAAACAGAGTTATAAACTAAAATACTAAATTTATCAACAATAATACGTACAACTTTTATAACAAGTTAAACTCTATTCAATTTATGACATTCTAAAACTAAATTAAATATACAGAAAAAAACAACTTTGAATTATTTATACATATAAATGTATTATATGGGCCTTCTTCCCCTCTACTCAACAACTTTGAAGTACTTCTTAGCCTTTGATTACCTGGTCATGATTCATAGATTAGAAAAAATATAAGCCAAGAAGATCTCAACCATCAAAATACGATCCAAGGGCTAAAAAGTGGTTCCTAATTATGCAATGGTTATCATTTGAACCTTATTCCATGAGACTTGAGGTAAGATGCAAGGAGCATTCTTTTGAGTTTTAAACCATCTGTAATTAAGTTCATTATTTAATCATTATTGTTGCAATTATTAGGTATTATAGATAATAATACCCCATGAAATTACCTTTTAGTAATTTTCGTTTCTAATTGGTTAGCATCTTTTAAGTTTTAAAACCATTTATAGTTATAATTAAATTCATAATAACGTTGATTAAGTTTTTTTATATTTAATTATTATTATTATTATTATTATTATTATTATTATTATTATTATTATTTTTATTTCATATGATGTTCATCAACTATGTGATAAAATTGCAAAAAAGGTTGTAACCTTATTTGTATGATGTTTAGCAATTACTAAACCAAATAATAATGACTTAATTATAAAATTCAATCAAGTAATCGGTTACGGAGAACTTGAAACGGAAAAGCAATGTAAATATGAGGAAGGTGATGATGTTCAACTAAGTCAAATGATTTAATTCTTTATCAAGTATTTAACAATACTTAATTTATAAAGTTATCAATTTAATTGTGTTTATCAATTTATACTCATGTAGAAAGACTAATTTGTCCCTTTAATAACTTCATTGAGTTGTTGTACTATAAGCATAATATGTTGCAATTATTTAAATTTGGTTGGAACCCTTGTGAAATGCTTTATACGATAGTATAGATAAACGCAATCAATTTAAATCTTTTGCGCGGGTTGAAAACATCCGAGCCCTTAAAGTTTGCTGGCCAATCCTGTCAAACAATACCTCCTCAAATATTTCCTCTGCATCTATATTGCCTATATATAGTATCAATTAAATCACACAAAAGCATCATATGTTTAAAAAAATAGTAAAGTAGAAATTAAAAAAAGAAATACCAATAGGCCAAATAAATGTCTATCTCCAAATGAATAACTTTTCTCGTACCCACCCTTTTACACCTCCATATACATGAAGCTGCAAAAAAGGAAAAAGACTATAAATTTATGAACAATTAAACAATACATTGGTAAATGGTTCCAGATACTATAGTCATGCAAGGGTACCTTGATGAAGTATGAAGTGTCTGTCTTTTTGTATCCAATAACCTGTGTGTATACTTTATATGTAATATAAAATCATAATTTGAAAAAAAAAAACCCACTAAATCACCACAAACACAATATAAACTCATAGATTATGTAAAAGAAAACTGTTATCCCATTTGAATATTTTAAGAAACAAACCAAAGTTTTTTCGAATAAATGTTGAAATGGATATATAAAAGAACACACATTTCCACCAAGATAAATAAATTTCATATCAACTTATCTCTTTCTTATCTCTTTCTTTTCGACTCTAACTCGCACAATAGTAGACAAAGGAGTTGATGTTGAGTGAAATGGTGAATTTATAGCAATGATAGGAGATTCCTTAATCGATCAAATTTATTACATATTGATTGAAATTGGACCTTTGGAGTGCTTTTGCGGTTTATCCCAATAGGTTTCGTTTATTAATTGCATTTAAGTACCGAACTTATTATTGTATTATTATAATTAATTGTGATTATATTCTCATTTAATTATTTTTTTATTTTTTAATATTAATGTAGAAAGATCATTTCACCCCTTACTAACATCATTAAGTTGTTGTACCATAAGTATAAAAGATTGTAATTACTTAAATTTGGTTGGTATCCTTATGAAATGCTTTATAATATAGTATAGATAGATAGATATAGATATAGATATAGATAATTATTTTTTTTATTTTTTAATATTAATGTAGAAAGACCATTTCACCCCTTACTAACATCATTAAGTTGTTGTACCATAAGTATAAAAGATTGTAATTACTTAAATTTGGTTGGTATCCTTATGAAATGCTTTATAATATAGTATAGATTAGGTTCTAGCATTAATGTATTGTACTATATGTTAATATGGTGTTTCATGCATTGCTTTGTTGCAAATTTTGTTGTTTTATTTGTAAATTATTATTATTATTTATAATAATCTAATTAATTTAGCCAAAATCTTGTTAATAATATATTAGAATATAGGATAAGGCTAGGTAGAAAACCCTCTTTAGATAGAAAACCCGGGAAACTCAAAGCTCCCGACATTTTTTTTTTTTGAAAAAAATAACACATGTAATATACATGTTTTTAAGAGTTTTTGGCCAAAAAAATCAAAAAAGCGCCGAAGGGTTTTTTTTTTTTAAAAAAAAAACAAATTTCAGCAACTTTCAGCATTTGTTGTCTAACACATGTTAGTTAACGAAGTTTTTGGAACTTGTTTATTTTTTTTAAAAAAAAGTACTCGGCGCTTTTTTGATTTTTTTGGCCCAAAAGTCTTAAAAACATGTATATTACATGTGTTATTTTTTTCAAAAAAAAAAAATGTCGGGAGCTTTGAGTTTCCAGAGTTTTCTAAGAAAGATAGGGTTTTTTGTCTAGCCCAACCCTTAGAATATATATATATATAGTTATTTTAATACTTTTATTATTTTAATATTATAATAATAATTCCTTTTTTTACTGTTTAACTTTAATTTAATGATTTTTTAGTATCACGGGGTGGGATAAGCTTGGTGTCAACCGGTACTGGTATCGAAAATACCGGTACGGTCTTGTTTGGTATCGGTACAAAGAGTAATTTTAATATTTTAATAATATATATAGTTTTTTAAATATTTTTATTATTTTAATATTATAATAATAATTCTTTTCTTTACTTTTTAACTTTAATTTAATGATATTTTTATGATACTTATGATCTTTCTGTTTAAATTTTATCTTAATCTATTAAATTCTGATACTAATATCATGGATAAGTTCTTAATATTTGATATCATTTGGATCCCTTTACCTATTTTTTTTATTATATGTTTTCTTTGAAAATATATTGTTGTGTTTTTGTTACGAATTATATTTGAGCTACTTTTAATATATTAGTTACTTCGAAATTTAAATTTATGGTTACCTTGTCAAAGATCATTTTATAGAATAATCATAAGTTTGGAATAATTATCTTTAAACCAATTATTAAAAAAAATTAAGATCAAAGTTAACTTTAAACTAATCTAACTTTATCTATAATATATTATTTAGTATAATGTGTTATTGATTGATATTAATTTTAATGATTATTGATATATAATTATTTTATTTTATTTTTTATCTTATTCTTATTTATTTAATGTAAATTAAATGCAATTAATAGGATTTTTATAGCATGATGCATTTAAAACAACCATAAATTTTGGTTTTAAAATAGAACATATAACTAAACTTTAGAATATATATAGATTATGATACTTATGATCTTTCTGTTTAAATTTTATCTTAATCTATTAAATTCTGATACTAATATCATGGATAAGTTCTTAATATTTGATATCATTTGGATCCCTTTACCTATTTTTTTTATTATATGTTTTCTTTGAAAATATATTGTTGTGTTTTTGTTACGAATTATATTTGAGCTACTTTTAATATATTAGTTACTTCGAAATTTAAATTTATGGTTACCTTGTCAAAGATCATTTTATAGAATAATCATAAGTTTGGAATAATTATCTTTAAACCAATTATTAAAAAAAATTAAGATCAAAGTTAACTTTAAACTAATCTAACTTTATCTATAATATATTATTTAGTATAATGTGTTATTGATTGATATTAATTTTAATGATTATTGATATATAATTATTTTATTTTATTTTTTATCTTATTCTTATTTATTTAATGTAAATTAAATGCAATTAATAGGATTTTTATAGCATGATGCATTTAAAACAACCATAAATTTTGGTTTTAAAATAGAACATATAACTAAACTTTAGAATATATATAGATAGTAGTGCATTGAGTTTAGACTCATTTATTATATTAGTGATGTGACTGAAAGCAATATAACCGTAATGAACTCATCTAGGTATTAATATGATAAAAACTTATGTGTATATATATAAGACTATATTATTATGTATGTGTTAAAAAAACCTTGATTAATGGAAAATAAATGTAGATAAATATAGGGTCATGCTAATTGCACACGGCCAAAATTATTTTCACACCACAAAGCGACGCGCTTTGGCCATAGCGCGGCGCTTAGATCGACAAAAGGTGACTTGATTGACGTTTGAGACAAGAGTTACTGTTTGAGAGACATAAAGCTGATTATGAGGTTTGTCGTTAACCCTAAGCGCCGCGCTTTGGCCATAGCGCGGCGCTTCCGACCCCAAATTTCACCCATTTTACCTTATAAAAGCAACCTCTGAGACAGTACCTTTAATGTTCGATATATATTGCACTCAACGGTTACCTCATCGTATCTTAAAGATTTCCAAAGCTTTCCAAATTACTTGTGTTTCTTCAAAATAACGCGCGGTTTTGCTGTATTAGTTACGTGTCTTGAAAAAACGATGTCGTGGTTAAGCAACTATCTTTTCGGTCCATATTCTGACGAGTCAGTTGTTCCTGATTCTTACGAGGGGACCGCTATTTCTGACTCGTATGAGAAACCGGTCTCGTCCAACTTGAGGGAGGCAGAGGTTGTATCTGGCATTCGTTATCGTGATAACACGGTGACGCTGGATTTGAATACCCCTGTAGAGGACCCTTACGCACAACAAGGTTATTCGAATTTCGGTTACGGTGGCGAGTACAGCTTTGTACAGCAGGAGTGTGGTCCAAACGACAGTTACGGTTGTCAACAGCGCTTACAAGGTTATTCGAATTTCGGTTACGGTGGCGAGCACAACTTTGTACAGCCGGAGTGTTATCCAAACCACAGTTACGGTTGTCAACCGAGCTTTGAACATCAAGTATATTCGGACCTCGGTGACGATGGTGAGCCGGGGGATGTGTCTGTTGACGAGGAAGGCTGTTACCCGGTTACGTTTTCGTTTGATACAACGCAGACCTTTTCGTCACGTAAAGAGTTGGTGCGTTGGGTACAAGACACGGCAAAAGACAACGGTTACCTCATTGTGACTAAGAGGTCGAATAAAAGAGGAGAGAATTACAAGATTTGGTTTCAATGTACTTTTGGTGGGGAGCATAAGAGTATAGCTACACAGAGGATAACGGGTAGCAAGAAAATAGGCTGCCCGTTCGAGATGATCGGGATTTCGGAATCATCCGGAAGTGTTTGGAGGATCGAGGTGACGAAGGCGAAGCATAACCACACTCCTATTGAACACTTAGAGGGTCACGCGTATGCGAGAAGGCTTTCTTCGGAGGATAAAAAACTGGTTAAGGAACTTGGGTCGAGGCCTCAGACGATCTTCCCCGTCACAGCTCGTACATATCACCCGAAGATTCTAGAAGACAAAAGAATACCAAACCGATCAACCTACACCCTGATTTCCTAATGATCAAGCTCGGTCCTAAGACGGATATAGCGATCCGCAACTACGCATCTCAGATTCCCGAAGTGATCTATCCATACATCGTTAGAATAAAGGACGTGAAACCAGATGGTCATTATGGGTTTCGATCGGTGGCTGTTGGGGTAGGAGTGAAACAAAATTCATATTTGATGATCCGGAAACAACTTATAAAGGAGTTACGTACGAACGAATCGCTTTGGAGGCAGGTTTTCGATCCGGAAAACATAGGACATTATGATGCGCTGGTTAGACGGATCGATTTCAAGGGGGTGGGACGAGCAGATATCGAAAATTACATGACGATGCCTGACACAGGGTTTCTTATTGCCCAACGATACGGTGTGATTGTTCACACCTTCGACATGCGTGGGAGCGATACAATTTTCCCTCTGCTGGGCGGGCCAAACGAAGCTGAGGAACCTCACCAGGTGATTGCGGTTGTGTTCGTCGACCATGGGCATTTCATACATGTAGAGCTTGGAGGTTGTTATCCAATGCCTCCCCCAAACCCACTCTGGAGAGCGAACAGAACAGAGCGCGCAGCAGCCTGGCATACATTATACAGGGATCAGATCAACGCGTACGAAATGCTTACGTATCGTGCCCCTGACCTTAATGTAACCCCATATGTTCACGATGTATGTTAAATGTGTTTAATAATAATCACGTTTGTGTTTGTTCAATATATGCGTTACATCACGTTAAAAACCGAAGGTCACCGGCGCGACCCAAAATGTCAATATACATCATAATACTACAATTAATGACAATATACATCATAATACTACAATTAATGAAAAAATACGTCATGTTCATGTACGGTAGGCGGCTGATACACATAACACCTCTCACAGGAGTACTTGTGCTTTCAAACCAAAATGATACAATATAACGGAATAAGACATCACACGTAACCGATTTGATCCGGAACGTGCAGTATAGTCCATATATAATAAAAAATAATGTATAACGGAAAAAACGTAAAATTTAGACTATTATCGACGCGTTTGTGAATTAAAACAATTTTAAAAAAATAAAAAAAGGCCCTAAACGCCCCGCTTTGACCTAAACGCCCCGCTTTGGCCTCAAAGCGCCGCGCTATGGCCATAGCGGGGCGCTTCGATCCCTCGTTTAAACCAAAGCGGGGCAGCTTCTCCCCCATTTCAAACCCCACACATAAACACACACACAAGGTGCGATTTACACACACTTGAGCCGGATCATCAACGTTTTCAAGCTTTCAACCGCTAAAAGGTACGATCTAACTTCATTTATTGTTTTGGTTCAAGTTATGTGTTTCAGTTTGTTTGATTTTTGTTTGATTTGGGCGTTTGGATCGATCGGGTGGGGCTGTTCTTCATCACGAAGAACCAAAGCGCCGCGCCGAGGCCAAAGCGCGGCGCTTTGGTTCATGTTTATTATTTTTTTTATATTATTTTTATTTGTTTAATATTATTTGTTTAATAATATTTGTTTAATATTATTTGTTTAGTATTATTTGTTTAATAATATTTGTTTATTATTTAAATTGTTTAGTAATATTATTTGTTTATTATTTAAATTGTTTAGTAATATTATTTGTTTATTATTTTATATTTAATATTATCTTTTCAACGTGCAGGGATGGATTCCTCCGATGACGAGATTGAGCATATGGAGGCTGAGGGAGATGTGGGAGAGGAGGGAGAGCCGGCATGTCCGTACCTGCAGTTTCCGCAGGGGTCACGGGCGAGGGGGAGATGCGCTAGGTTGCGCACCATAGAGATTGGGTCGCACGTAGGGATAGACTGGGACCTGCTGGAGACCGTGGGAGAGGCCGCACGGGCGCGTGATATAGTTGGACTGGATACTCCTTGGTCGCGCCTATTTGAGATAGCGATGGAGGACTCGTACCCTGAGCTTATGGTCGAGTTTCTTTCAACGAGGTTACATTCCGTCTCGCCGGTCAGGAGTTTGAGATGAGCGTGCGGCAGTTTGCTGTCCATACAGGTTTGTACACAGAGGCCGAGCTTGATACTGATTTATATACGCAGGCGGTTAGGATGATGGACAGGCAGACGCTTATCAGTTTCTGGAGGGCCATTTCCAGGGTTCCCTTTGGGAAATCCTGGCAAAAGGCCACCACCATTAGAGACCCCTTGTTCCGATACCTGCACCATGTTATCGCGGCAACTATCGTGCCGCGGGGTGCCAGCAGGGAGAAGGTCAACCTCAGTGACCTTTTCTTTCTATACTGCCTACTGCGACGCCAGCCCTGCGATCTAGCAGCCTGCCTGGCAGATTACTTTGCCACAGCATACCACCGGCAGCTCCGCGGGTACGTGCACACTGGCTCATACATCACCGCCATCGCACGCTCGCTCGGGCTCGTGCCCGAGCATGATCCGGAGCTGTCCGATCCGGTCCCGTCTACCAGGTTGGGCCGCGCGTCAGTTTCTAGCATGCAGATCACCCGTACCTTTGATGTTGGTCTGAGGTTTAGGGGCGGAGACGGGCTGATTTGGCAGCCGGATGTGGTGACGGAGGTCATCCCGGTTGTTATTGAGGTGAGGCCTGGAGTGTTGGCCCCTCCTGATGTTCAGGCGGCCGCTCGGCAGGCTCAACTACAGGCTCTGGGACTCGATCAGTTCCCGGGCCAGCCTCAGGCTGAGGCTCAGGCTCAGGCTCAGCCTGTATTAGAGGATCCGACTCAGGAGGATCATGTCGAGGAGATCCCGGTACCACCAGTTCAGCCAGCTCCTGAGCCGCCACAGTACCCGCAGCACGTTTACGCTGACCTGCCTCCGGTAGCGCGTGAGGTGGCTCGGGACTTCGACCGACGCCTCAGACGCCAGGGCGCACGCATTGACTGGATCGTCGAGACGCTCGTTGCTCTACGAGAGCTCGCTGGGTTGCCTCCACTTCCCCTCCCACCGTCCCCACCGCACGAGGATTAGTACCTTAGTTTGTTTGTATAGTGATTTGTTATGTATTATGTACTCAGTTGTACCTTTTTGTTTTGTATGTACAAACTGATATATATAAATCACGTTGGTTTTGGATTGTTTACGTTTAATTCTTATGGCTTTTTGTACATTTTATTTAACGTGTTCGTTTAATTTAACAAAATAAACAAGGTTAACAGTTTATAAAGACGCACTTATATTATATACGTTCTATAAAAAATAATGACGTAAAAAAACGTAATTATAAAACAACTATGAATTATATGTAACTAATATTTTATAATAATAATAAAACTCAAATACAATTTTTTCCACCAAAAAACACTATCAAACTAACCCACATCCCACCTATTTCAAAAAAAAAACAACACAAACTCCTGCCCACGCTTTTTGTCTTTTTACACACTCAAAGCGCCCCGCTTTGGCCATAGCGGGGCGCTTTGAGTGTGTAAAAAGACAAAAAGCGTGTGCAAATAGACCCACTCTAAATATATTTGGATAGAAGTGAAGAGGTGAAAATAAACACTAAATGTGATAAAGTGGGTGGAGCCGTGGAGGTCGGGTCTATTGACAAAATTATTGAAGTTAAAGTTTGAAGGTCGAGGATTTTAGCATTCGAAGAAACTTAGCCTTCATCTAAAAGAAAAGAGTTACATGCCATTTTGCTCCATGTGATTTGGGCTATTTTGGCAGTTTACCATTTTAGTCTATTAAGTTAACTTTATATATTTTTTTCTGTTAACGAGAAGGGCAATTCGGTCATTTTATATGGCTGGATTGTCCTTCAAGTTAACAGAATTACATATAAAATGATCGAATTGCCCTTCTCGTTAACATAAAAAATGGATGAACTTAACCCAGTGGACTAAAATGGTTCGGTGAAACCTTTTTGAACCCATAGGCAAAAAATGAAACATTTGAACTAAACTGGTAAAATAACTCAAACCGTAGGGACTAAAATAGCATTTAACTCAAAAGAAAAAAAAACCAAAAATTTAAACATGATAAGGCTAGAGGGTGTGGGATGGAGCCCCTTGGGCCTTATAAGGACACCTCAGCGCCACCTAGGCGTGCAATCAAGACTCCCCAACATCCCAGGAAAACCGTGTATGCGCTGATGGGCCTCGTATAGAAGTGGAACGTCCGCGGCAGTTGGCATCCGCAAGTAGCGTCTCCCGTACAGAGAGATAACACCTACAAAAGTAATAGTGTTAAAAAAATTATAATAATATGTAAATAAAAATAATAACCTTAGATAAATAATAGTGTTAAAAAAATTATAATAATATGTAAATAAAAATAATAACGTTAAAGAAAGAATAGTCAACAAAAAAATTACCTTCACAGAAATTTTCAAGAGAGTCACGACACATTCTTGCCGACATCCTTAAATATTCATCCCACGCATCACTCGCTGTGCCATACGCTAGTTGCCTGATTGCTGCTGTACACTTTTGTATTCCAGAGAAACCAACTTTGTGACTTGCACTTTCTCTTTGCGTGAAAAAAGGGAACTCGCCCGCAAGATCACTAGAAATTTTAACGAAAAGACGACGGCTCATACGAAACCTGCGCCTAAACTGGCCATCATCGTACAACGGATTTTCACAAAAATAATCGTGCACTAGACGTTCATGAGCACCTAACCGATCCCGTTCAAGAGGCGGTTGCCTGATACGCGACGTAGAGGATTGGACTTCTTCTTGCAAATTATTAATCACCTCCTGCGTCATTGCGATAACCATGTCGTCGAAACCACCATCAGATGAAGAGCTCGAAGAATCGGATGCCATTTTCTAGTTGTGATTGGTGTGTGTTTGGGTTGTAAATTTGTGATTGGTTTTTGAGATAGAGGTGTGTTTTATGGTGTAAGGTTTATATATATATATATAGATAAAAAGTTAAAAAAAAAATTTTGAACGTTTTAAAACGGTCACATTTGACCTTTCCGTCTCGATCCACGCAATTTTCGGCCGTTATCATGTTGGCGAGGGGTCTATAGCGCCCCGACTTAATGTTCAGGGTGTGGGTGTATAGCGCCGGGGGCGCTATAGGCGGTGACATGGCGAGGGTGGCGCCCCCCACACCCTCCGGCCTAAGGTACTAATTTATTAGATAAATTATCATTTATCTTATTTCTTATATCTTGGGTCAATGGCGTATTGGAGTCTCCAAAGTACAAAATGATTGAAGGGTGCTAGCTGGATGAGGAAAACTGAAGACCGAATATGTCCAAAAAATTAGAAAATTTTTTAGATCAAGTGTAGTAGTAAATTGATATAATGCTCTCATCATGGGGTATTATCTGACACATGGCAACACAGTCAGCATGAGGCATTATAGCATAAAGTGATGTAGTGGAGATAATGCCCAAATAATGTCCATTCCAATCATTAAAAAAAAAAAGCTAACTAATTTCTTATTGGCCAGTCAAAGATCAGTCAACCCATCACACTCCCTTCTTGGCGTTTTAATAATAATGCTAACAAATTTTTTTTTCAAAAATAACCCCCCAAAACGCCCTATGTAATAGGAGTGGGGGCGTTTTTTTTTTGAAAAATAACCCCCCACTACGGGTGGTGTTATAAGTAATTTTCGATTAATGACTAGTTTATTAAAAAATTGTAAACTCAACATTCATAAACTCATTGTTTATAAAATTCCATGGTACTCGTTCAAATATACTTTAGAATATGAATTGGTATTCCAAATAATAATATATACTATATATTATCTTTCTAAATAGTCTTGTCATATAGATTGCGTTTATGTTAAGTAAATGGTGGTGGCGCTTTAGAGATGATCCGAATCAACTATGGGCTCGGGTCGTTCGTGCTATTCATACGACAAAGTCAACATATCCTTTCATTCCTATAAAAAAATCCATCCCTGGGCTTTGGAAGGATATTTATGGGGTAAAGGATTCGCTTTCAAAATACAACCTTAACGTGGAAGAACATATCCGAGTGAGTATGGGGAACGGGTATAATACGAGATTCTGGATCGATCGATGGCTCGGTGGCGTTCCGTTAAAGGACGCGTACCCAGTTTTATTTAGCATGGCTGCTGATAAAAACGGCTCCGTTGCATCGCATTATTGTGATCGGAACGGAGTTATTCAGTGGGGGTGGGTTTGGATTAAGGAGCCGCAGACTAGAATCGAGTGGGAACAAGCCTCTGATCTCATGAGTATGCTGCAGCAAGTTCATATCAGATCTGAAAAAGACACTTGGTTATGGGACAACGACCTTGGTGTAAACTTCTCAGTTAAAAGCATCAGACTCCAGATCATGTCTCGACGGTCGGCTGATGTCCACTCTCCTCAATTCAATTGGAACGGTTGGGCGACCTCTAAGAGTAACTTTCTCACTTGGCGAGCAACTTTAGGGAGGCTCCCAACAAAGCTGGATCTTAGCCATAGAGGTTTGACTCTTAATAATGTCAATTGTGATCGTTGCGGATACGGAATTGAAGATTGTAACCACACGTTCATTAATTGTATTGTGTCGAGAGGTATATGGTGGCACATTTTCGTGTGGATTAAAGTGCCGATGCCCAGTAACGTGATTTCTGTCTCGGGTCTAATGGATGAGCTGGACAACGCCCCAGGGTCAAAAAGATGGAAGAAAGTGGTAAACACTATAGTGAAGGCGACGTTTTGGAGGATATGGTTCGCAAGAAATCAGAAAGTTTTTGAAGGCAACTTCATCCGGGTTCTTGATACGGTGGAACAAATAAAAGAAGACTCCTATATGTGGATCAAACATCGGTCCAAGCTTCCAGATCTGTCTTGGAATAAGTGGCTAGAGTTTGATGTTTCGAGTCTGTTGTAGTTCTTTTTGTGTCCTCTTTCTTTGTATGCCTTCCAGCGGCTTGCTGACTCTTTATATTCAGATATAAAGTGATTCGCCGTTCAAAAAAAAAAACACAACCCAATATTCAATATAGTTTTTTTTAAATATAAAAGTGAAATGATTTAAATTTAAAAAACTTTTAACGTCTTCAATGATATTAACCAAATAATAATCAAATCAGTAATTTAGAAAAAAAAAGAATGACCAAATCTGTAAAACATATTATAATTAAAGTTAATTACATAGTTAGTCGGGCGTTTGCACAAGATAACATACTTAGGTACTAATAGTTTAAAATCAACTTCTAGGGTATTAACTTTTCATTTTGTAATGTTTGGAGGTATTAACTTCTAGGGTATTAACATAGTTAGTCCATGTGGTTTGCACAAAATAACATACTTATGTACTAATAGTTTAACAAACAATTAACGTTAATACCTCCAAACGTTACAAAATGAAAAGTTAATACCCTGGAATGTGATTTTAAACTATTAGTAACTAAGTATCTTACTTTATGAAAACCACATGGACTAACTATGTAATTATTAACTCTATTAATAAGACCATTTGTGTAATTTGATATAAGTTTAAACAATTTTTTTACAAAGTTCTGTTAAATGTTAAACCATTTATGTGATAAAAAACTGGAGACAATAATGCAGTATGAATTTTTTTTACCTCAATTTAATAGTTTTTGTTATGATAAAAGATTAAAATAAGTGTAACAAATGAGTTAATTTGTTTTCTTTAAAAAATAATTATTGTACCTGAAGCGAGCTAACATTAACTACTCTGATATTGATTGATCAACAACAATTCTATTCTTTACGCGACTTACGGAGCTGGTAATTTGAAAATATATAAAAACTATTGACTTATTGAGTTCAATCATTATCCTAAAAAAATACAAAACTTATAGAGTGTATTGATCATAGGCTATTTCATAAATTTTAACGTTTAAAAGGGTTTCTTTTTTTCTTTGTAATAATTTATAGGATATATGTAAGAAATAAAATTAATTGATAAATTATTGGAATAACAATCTTGAGATGATTTGCATGTGGGTTAACAACAACCATTATATTTTTGTGCAAAAAAAAAAAAATTTAAAAAGTAAAGCGATTAATATAAAAGTTCATGTCACTTCGTATAAATACGATGGAGAAAAGATTTATAAGTAACATGTTATTATTTGATATCATATTTTACGTATGCGAAATAAAATTATTGTTTTCTGTTTTTGTCTTATTTACAATAATCGATAGTTTAATTTGATAACTATAAATTGCTGAACGAATAAAATTAATGCTACTGGTATCACTGAGTGATCGGGTGTATCGCTGAGTGATCGGGTGTATAGGTATTATGCCTAGTGAAGATGGATATGATCGGGTGGTTCCATTGATGACACGATAATACTCCAGTGGTATGTCAGTGATCCAAATTTGCCGACCATTGTCTAATATTGACACTTGTCATCATTGACAGGGGCTCTATCCATATTTAAAAGTTAATATGACATGTTTATTTAAATGTTAACAGAGTAGATCCAAACATCGAATACTGAATATGATCAAAGAAACAAATTAAGTGCCTTTCTATCTAGTGATACTAAAAAGCTAAAGTTATAAAAAAATTCATTAAACATAATTATAATCATTAAAATAAGGTAAAGATGGGAGTCACACAACCAAGAGTTTATGGGTTCAATTTGCCTCATACAAAAATAAATCTATTATATATAATAAATGGAATTATAGCTTCGCCTGTAGTCCGATTCCAACCCCCACTCCCTACGGCTCCACTGTTCGGCTTCTTCACTTCCAAATTATTCAAATTTCTAATTTTTTGAGGAAGAGGCTGCAATCTCGTTAAGTTCGTGATTGTGTTCCAGATTCAGGGGAACAAGTCAACATCCACGCACCAGTCTTCATCTCCAGGAACCTTCGATTCAAACCTTCATTTCGATTATCCAGACTCAAAATTAGGGTTCATTGTGTTCCAGATTCAGGGGATTCCTTCAATCTCTCGTTTCTGATCTCTCGTTTCTGATCCATCAATCGCCGGTCAAATCCACTCACATTTCCGTTTCTTGTCGGAAAATCACGTCAGACATTACCGGCATAGGGTGTATGCTTGGAGTTCAGTCGGCTTGAAGTTGCATACTCGGATTTTCCGGTTGTGTTGTCATATCTTGACAACCTTGTTGCGGAGCTTGGATTAGTGGAAAAAGAAACTTGGAAGCTGCTGTTCGGTTAGGGTTCAACCCAAGAAGGTTGTAAAATCCTAATCTGAACCGGTGAAACCCTTGCTGGGGTTTGCTACCTTGGTGAGATCTTCCCTTGTTATATTTCTGTTTTTCCGTTTTCTGCATTTAGGCGTTCTTGTTGCCGGGGTAGTTGGACCGGTTTGATTGATTGGGACACAGGAAGGGTACATCCTGTTGCATTTAGGCATTCTTATTGCTGCTGATATATTCTGTGTTTCTTGTTTGTTGGTTGTTATATTCTCTTGTTGATTACCTCTTGTTTGTTGAGTTGTTATTGTCTGTGATACTCGCGTCTGGTTTTTTGTGTTGTTATTCCTGTTGTTTACCTGTTGTGTTATCTTATTGTGTGAACTTATTGTGTGAACTTATCTTATTCTGCTGTTTACCTGTTGTGTTATCCTATTCTACTGTTTACCTGTTGTGTTATTGTTTAGGCATTGTTCTTGATCGTATTTGTGATTGTTTACTTATTGTGTGAACTTATTTATAACGCTCTATTTGATCATTATTTGTTATGCGTGTGCCCTTTTTGGATTATCGGTTGATTTGTAGCAATCATAGACGGTAAATATCATGATTCTTCATTGAGATCATGTTCGAGGACGAGGGGTGCAGGGAGGGGAAAAGAAAGGGGGTATAGTTTGCGCGTGGCGTCGTGGAATGTAGGAACCCTTAGTAGTAAGTTGTTGGAGATCATAGATACACTAAAAAGACGTAGGGTAGATATAGCGTGCCTTCAGGAGACTAAGTGGAAGGGACATAAAGGGGATGAGCGCAATGGGTACAAGTTGTTATATTCAGGGTCTGATGGGGTAAAGAATGGGGTAGGATTTCTAGTAGATATAAACTTGTATAAAAATGTGGTAGAGGTGATACGATACAACGATAGGATCATGGTGTTGAGATTAGTACTAGGAGAGGAAGTGGTGACAGTTGTTTGCGCATATGCCCCACAAGTGGGATTAGGGGATCAAGAGAAAAGAGATTTTTGGGACTGCCTAGACGGAGTTGTGAGGGCCATACCTAGGGAAGAAAGAATTTTCATAGGAGGCGATTTTAATGGCCATATTGGTAGGCATAGTGATGGTTTTAGTGAGGTTCATGGGGGCTTTGGTTTTGGTGATAGGAACAACCCTGGTAGGGATTTGCTAGAGTTTGCGGTGGCCCACAACCTAGGTATTCTGAATTCTTTCTTTAAGAAGAAAGAATCACAGTTGATTACTTTTAGCAGTTGCGGACGTAACACTCAGATTGACTATATTTTGATGAGGCTAGGAGATCGAAGGTGGTGGAGGGACTGCAAGGTTATACCAGGGGAGACAGCAGTGACTCAACACCGTTTATTGGTGGCAGATATAGTCATGAGAGGAAAACTGACCAAGGGAGAGAGGGTAATGCGTCCTAGGGTTAGATGGGGTATGTTAAAGGGCGACAAAATCGAAGTGTTTAGAGATAAGGTCCTCTTAATGACATCGCCTAGAGTAGATGGGGACGCAAACCAAATGTGGGAGGACATGGCAAACACCATTACTAATGTGGCGAAGGAAACGCTAGGGGTTGTAAAAGGAAAGAGGTGTGGCCAAAAGGAGTCATGGTGGTGGAATGAGGATGTGCATACTAAAATAAGGATTAAACAAGGGTGCTTTAGGGATCTTTTGAGGTGTACAGTCGAGGAGGAGCAAGCGATTTTAAGGGATAGATATAAAGAGGCTAAGAGAGAGGCGAAGAAGGCAGTGTCAGAGGCGAAGAACGCAGCTTACAAGCAGATGTATGATCGACTGGAAACAAAGGAGGGGGAGCATGACATGTTCAAGATTGCAAAGGCTAGAGAGCGTAGAAGGCAAGACTTAGGAGCAGTGAAGTTTTTAAAGGGAGAGGACGGATGCGTTTTGGTCAAAGAACACGACATTAAGATGAGATGGCAAGTGTACTTCTACAATCTTTTCAATGGCAGGAGGGATTACCAACAAGAAATTGGAGAAATTGAAGAAAATGATGATTCACCTACGCAAAGGCGACTACGGAATAACGGCTACTGTCGACGTATCACACGGGAGGAGGTGAGAACAAACCTTAGAAAGATGGGAAGAGCTAAGGCAGTTGGGCCAGATAACATACCGATTGAGGTATGGAAATGCTTGGGAGAAGAAGGAGTACATTGGCTAACTATTTTATTCAATCTTATTTTCAAATCTGGGAAAATGCCAGATCAATGGAGGAATAGTGTAGTAGTTCCTGTGTATAAGAACAAAGGGGACGCCCAATGTTGTGGGAATTATAGAGGGATTAAGTTGCTAGGACACACTATGAAATTATGGGAGAGAATAATTGAGACGAGAATCCGAAGAGAAACTCAAGTCACGGTAAACCAATTTGGTTTTATGCCAGGGCGATCGACTACGGAGGCAATACATATTCTAAGGAGATTGATGGAGAAGTATAGAGAGAAGAAACGGGACCTACACATGGTGTTCATTGATCTTGAAAAGGCCTATGACAGTGTGCCACGTAGACTGATTTGGGATAGTTTGGAGAGTAGAGGGGTTTCTAGGAAGTATATAGACTTAATTAGGGATATGTATGTTAGGACTGAGACTAGGGTCCGAGCGCCTGTAGGGGATACTGATTCTTTCCCGGTGGAGGTAGGACTCCACCAAGGGTCCGCTTTGAGCCCTTTTCTATTTGCAGTTATCCTAGATGAGTTGACAAAGTTAATTCAGGGGGCTCTGCCGTGGTGCCTGCTTTTTGCAGATGATATTGTGTTAGTTGCTGATAGTAAACAAAGCCTGAATGCGAGGTTAGAAGAGTGGCGAGCAGCTTTAGAGGGAAGAGGTTTAAAGATTAGTCGATCTAAGACTGAGTACTTATATTGCGACTTTAGTGGAGTAGACAACGATGAGGACATTCAGATCACCATTGACAGTCAAGCGGTCCCGCAGGTGACTAACTTCAAGTATCTAGGATCGTTTGTCCAGAGGGATGGGGAGATAGATAGTGACGTTGCCCACCGCATCCAGGTCGGATGGTGTAGGTGGAGAGCTGCCACTGGGGTATTGTGCGATAGGAGGTTCCCAACAAAATTGAAAGGGAAATTTTATAGGGTTGCAATTAGACCTGCTATGTTATATGGAACCGAATGTTGGGCCATTAAGGAAGTACAGGCACGCAAGATGGAGGTAGCAGAGATGAGAATGCTAAGATGGATGTGTGGCCACACAAGGTTAGACCGGATAAGAAATAAGGTTTTTAGGGAAAGGTTACAAGTAGCTAGTATATCAGATAAGATAAAGGAGGGAAGATTGAGATGGTTTGGGCATGTGAAGAGGAGGCAGACGATAGAACCAGTTAGAGTGGTTGAAACCCTCGAGGTGGAGGGGAGGAGGAGTAGAGGCAGACCCAAAATTACTTGGGATGAGCGGATTAGGCAGGATTTGCAAAAATTGCACCTCTCTGAGAACATGGTCCATGATAGGAGCTCGTGGAGACGTAGGATTAAGGTTAAGGATTTCTAGGAAAGGGTACAATTGTGTTTTTAGGGGTAGTGGAGTGTATGGTCGTACATAAGTAACTATGTGTATAGGATGTTTTGTACAGTTGTGTTTCTAGGTGTAGTGTATGGTCGTAAATATGTAACTATGTGTATAGACTGTTTGTGTTGTCATATTTGTTCTGTTCTACCATGCACTATTTTGCAACTCATACTACATTGGTAGCTTCATACACATATACACACACACACCCCATGCTCTATTTATTTCTTTCCTGGGTGTTTTGGAGCCGAGGGTCTCTCTGGAAGCAGCCTCTCTATCCCTAGGGGTAGAGGTAAGGTGTGCCTACATCCCACCCTCCCCAGACCCTACAAATAGCTTTGCTCTTTGTGGGATTTTACTGGGTATGATTGATTGATATATATATAATAAATGAAAGTGATTTGGGTCACGTGTCATTAAAATAAGGTAAAGATGGGAGTCACACAACCAGGAGTTTATGGGTTCAAATTTTGCCTCATACAAAAATAAATCTATTATATATAATAAATGAAAGTGATTTGGGTCACGTGTCACTTGATTAGGGCATCCTCACTTTCATTTTCCCTCCCAACAGTACCAAGCTTCCATTCCTTTTATACTCCATCCGTCCCCTTTTTTCCTTTTCAAAACCCTAGATCTGAATCTTCTTCTCCTTCTCCTGTACTCTTCTTCCTTCTGAATAAAAAATCAAACCAAATCATCTCATAGTGAATCATTCGAAGCGTCACCAGGTAATCCTTTGTAATTTTCATGTCTGATTATACCATGTAGATGTAATATCTGGCTTTTGTAATTTGTAATTTTCATCTTCTTCGTCGGCAAGGTTCTTCCATTTGAGGTTTGATTTGTATGTTTATAGATCTGTGTTGATTTCTTCTTATTTTCATACAAAGTTTCTAATTAAACCCTAATTTTTACTCCTAATCTCATCATATGTTTCCAAGGATGTTGTCATCGATGGTCATCAAAGTTCAGATCCGCTTACCTGCCGCTAGATTTCCGCCATGAACTGGTATGTTTGAATATGTTCAGAAACTAAGGGTTTTTTCTTAACAGTGATGATATGAGTACAACATCTGTTGATTATTGATCTGTGAATATTTTCACCGATTATTCTTTTTGAAATTAGGGTTTTATTTGCTTGAGATTTGAATCTTGCGATTGTTGAAGCCTTTGAAGCCGATCCTTTTAAATTTCCAGTTCCCGAGGGATGATCTGTTTGTAACAGCAGTGGTTCAGCATCTACAGTGGATTCAACATTAGGTGTTTGGTTAATTTTTTGTCAGGTTTCCTGTTCAATTTTGATGTTCACGTATCTAATTTTCATTTTATTTTTAGGCTTCTTTATGATTATGAGGTTGATTGATTGGTCACTTGCTATTGTTGTTTGATGTTGTTTGCTATTGTTGTCAAGTAAGGCAAAAATGGCCATTCTAATTACCTGAATAATGCGTATGATATCCTTTTATACAACTACCTGATTTCATATTTCATTATGATTTGTATGCTTTTAGGGTTTGATTTTATATTGGTCATCACATTAATGGTGAGTACTCAAGATGCAGTTGAAGCTATCATTTGAGTGAGATGAATGTTGATTTATCAAAAGATGCAGTTGAAGGTATCTTAAATAAGGTAATGATTGCATTACATCCCTGTTGAAACATTGAATTGATAAATTTAAGGAAAGTGTGGTTGAAAGATGATAACCCAACAGTGGAAATCTCATTCTACAGCTTCGATAAATTGAGCGGTATTCTCATGTAATTCTTCATAGATGCTTCCAATGAAGCATCACTTTGGACATCTGTTGTCTTTAAACATCTATTATCTATTATATATAATAAATGAAAGTTATTTGGGCCACCTGGACCAAATAACTTTCATTTATTATATATAATAGATAGAATATATAATAGATAATAGATGTTTAAAGAACAACAGATGTCCCAAGTGCTGCTTCTTTGGAAGCATCCATGAACTATTATTTGAGAATATCCTTGAATTTATTGAAGCTGTAGAATGAGATCCTCCACTGTTGGGTTATCTTCTTTCAACCTTACTTTCCCTAAATTTATCAATTATATTTTTCAACAGGGATGTAATGCAATTATTCCTCTCAATTAAATAGACCGACCCTTGCTTCCTCTCAAAGTGTTATGGAATGGTTATAACAGCTGATCTTGCTAAGGACCGTTTGTAAGTAACCACTGCTCCTTATAAAGACTGATGAGGCCTATCCACTGTTGAAGACAAATCCCTGTTAAACTTTCATGTGCTAAGGACTGTTATAACTAACCACTGCTCCTTATATAATCATCGTTCCAGTATCATTGTTCCAACATCGTTATTTCAATGTAAATTCGCATCCCACATCAACATTTCAATATCGATGTTGCAGTATAATTGTTGCAACATCTTGAAAAGTTGCATGTGCTACCTTCTTTGATGGGAGAGTTGCAACTTGAACGGACGATATGCATCTCTCCCTCAAATCTCTTCTTTTCAATACTCGGCATTTGTTCATAAAGGATAAGAGAAAACTGAAGCTGTCTCTGACCCACTTTCAGGAATTTTTTTGGTGATATGTGGTTTGCCTTGATCATGGTATATGTTTTTGTTTTTTATTTTTACTAAAGTTTTGTTATCTGATTTGTGAATAAATGATGATAGTGAATGTTCTGCTGTAGATGATGATGATGATTGTTCTACGGTTGTTTCCAGTATCATTGTTCCAACATCGTTTAAAGCATGTGTTTTTTGCTACTCCAGTTTTGAAATTTTGAGTTTTTCATTTTGAAGTGATATACTCTAATTCTCGCTTTATATTTCAGTCTAATCACAGTTATTTGAAATTCATACAATCTGCTGCCGGTTATTATAGGTTTGTATTAAAAGAAGCATAAAGTTAAATTAAACACAAAGAAAGATTTTTAAATGTACATTTAAAATAATTTTTGCTTATGACTAAATGATGACTATATATGACTTTGGGCAGATGATGATGATGTAGAAGCCGCAGTAGTTCCTACTAAACGCAAGAAAGGAACTGCTACTGGTGTAAGATAAGATTTTATCTTACTAGAGTAATGGTCTTTCCTGCCTTTTTTGTATTAAAAGAAGCATAAAGTTTGGTTTAAAGCAGCTCTTTATTAACAAAGTTAAGGATTAAGTATATGAGGATAGGGCTACTCTTCAACACCTGAAGAAGTGTTTTCATGTACTGCATCTTGGTCTGTTCACGAGAGATCAGGTTTCTATAAATCCTGATGTTGATGCTTTGAGTACTTTCGTGGAGTTCATGGCGATTGTCGAAGATATACATTGATGGAGTTTAAAGCTAAAAGCACTTAATTTTTGTTGTTAGGTTCGTAAATTTCTTTGTGTTGTTCTTAGATTTTAAATTTTTGTTGTTAGGTTCATAAATTTCTTAGTTTCGTTTTCTTGAATTCTATGTAATTTTCTAAAGAAGTACAATAACAAACAGTGGTTTGAACATCTGTTTGCATTTTGGTCAATAGTTAATTGAAACTCATGTTAGGTTGAACAGTGTTTTTAAGAGGAAAACAGTGTGAGAAGACAATAGATCTTATTAAGTTAAACATATGTTCAGGGTTAAACAGATGTTTGGCCTTTAACAGATGTTTGGCCTTTTATATCAGAGGTTTGGACTTAAACAGTTGTTTGACCTTAAACAGATGTTTGGCCATAAACAGATGTTTGACCTTAAACATATGTTTTGCCTTAAACAGATGTTTCGCCTTCTATATCAGATATTTGGACTTAAACAGATGTTTGACCTTAAACAGATGTTTGGCCATAAACAGATGTTTGGCCTTAAACCAAACATCTGTTTAAGGTCAACATCTATTTGACTATTGGTCAAAATTTGATTGACTTTTGGTCAACATCTGTTTGAATTTTGGTCAACATCTTATTTTGTAAAGTAGTACAAAAACAAACATTTTTACAAAATCCCAAATCACCCTATCATTTAAGTGCATTGAAGTAAAAGTGGAAATGATATTATTCATGTGGTCCTGATGTGCTTTTGTTTGACCTCTAATATGGGTTCATGATCTAATTCGGTGATTTGAAGACATTGTTGTTTCATCTTTATACTAATAAATAAAAATCAAGTACACTTGGATGATTATTAAGCTCCTCATTTTGATTGTTTGGGTATAGTATTCTTGAAATTGGTCTTTTTTTGCAAACAGTTGTTTATGGGCAAACATCTGTATAAGCTTGAACATTTATTTAAGGCCAAACATATGTTTATGGCCAAACTTCTGTTTATGGGCAAACATCTGTTTAAGCTCAGACCTTTGTTTATGTTAATAGTGTTTATATGTAACAATGTTTTTCACATCAGTGTTTTATAGTCTGTTAGGTTGTTAGATGTCATCACCTCAGTGTTTTATATGTAAAAAATTTTATGACATCAGTGTTTATATGTAACAGTGTTTATCACAACAATGTTTATATGAAACAGTATTTATCACATCACTTCAGTGGTTTGATCTGTACTATAAATTGAATAGTTGTTTCATTTTTATACTAATAAAAAAAATCAAGTACATTTGGATGATTATTAAGCTCCTCATTTTGATTGTTTGGGTATAGTATTCTTGAATTTTTTTTTCAAACAGATGTTTATGGGCAAACATTTGTTTAAGCTTGAACATTTGTTTAAGGCCAAACATCTGTTTGTGACCAAACTTATGTTTATGGGCAAACATCTGTTTAAGGTCAAACTTCTGTTTAAGTTCAGACAACTGATATATAAGGTGAAACATCTGTTTAAGCCCCAACATCTGTTTAAAAGCCTGTTACAACCACTGTGTTGGTTGAAACATTTGATTGTTAAAAGTTATCCACTGTTGAAATACAACCTCTGTTTCTTCAATCTTCGTGTTGACCACTGACTGACCAAACATCAGTGTTTAAAAAACTGTTGGGTATCCACTGATAGGAAAAAATAGCCACTGCTCACTTTTTTATTTTGACATCCACTGATTTTGACCATCAGCGGTTTTCCTAAAAAACAGCCACTGCTCACATTTTTATTATTGATGGTGTTAATTAGTGATAGATTGAAATTATCAAATAAAAACTAGAACTACAATGAAATTTCCAACCTAATCATTACATTGCAATGAGATAAGAGTTCCTCCAACATTGTTTTCATGATAAAATTTAAAGTTAAACTAAAAAATAAAAAAAATTCTTGATGACTATTTGTTGCAAATCAAATCAGTAATTAATTCTAATTTCTTGAGCTTTGGACATTTAAAATATGCAAAATGTGAATTTCAAACTGACGGTTATTATCTCTTAATTAAAGTTAAAATAACAATTAGAAATGTCATCATGACAATTGCTTTCAAATCAGATCAGTAATTACTGATAATATCAGTAATTTTGAAATTCAAAATATGCAAAATGGTAATTTAAAATTGACGTTCTCTTTTTTTCCTACTTTGCATATCATTTCTAATATTTAATTAGTTTAATAAAGTAGGATATAAGGATATAAACTACTGTCGATTCCCAATAAACATCAGTACCCAATAAATAAGATATAATTATCAGTTCCCACATTCAAAATTCAAAATTCAATCCATATATGTGAGCGTATCTCTCTCTCTCTCAAATGCATCTTTCTCGTGATTCAGCCGCTAATCTCCGATTACACTTCTTTGTTCGAATGTTTGTTGATTTTGTTTACATGTTATCGTTCCAGTATCATTGTTCAAACATCGTCATTTCAATGAAGCATCCCATCACACATCAACCTTTCAATATCGATGTTGCAGTATCATTGTTGCAACATCGTGAAAAGTTGCATGTGCTACCTTCTTTGATGGGCGAGTTGCAACTTGAACGGAAGATATGTATCTTCTATCGTGAAAAGTTGGATGTGCTATCTTCTTTGATGGGAGAGTTGCATTGTTCGATTTTCGTTAAATCGAAAGTCAGGTATTCTTGCGTCAGGAAGATTTTCTCCTTTTATAGAAAGTATAGATTTGTGCAATATCGTGAAAAGTCAGATGTGCTACAACAGTTGAGAAGAGACCTTTGCATTTTAGGTTTGTTTCTTATTTTGATTAACTGTTGATGATGTTGAGAGTTTTTATTTACACTGACATTTTAGAAATTGTTAAGATGCATGTTTATATTATTAAAATGAACTACTACATATAAATATAGAAATTTAATGAAATATTTATAAACTATTACACGCTAGAGTTAACACTTGCTAGGATTTCGTAGACTCTGGCCTTTCTCCATGTGATTTCATGCTCTCTTTTGAATTTTAGGTCAGTTAGCATGTGGCAGATTTTCTGATCCTGTTTTAGAAGTTGTGTCAGAAACTCTTCAGCATTCTTCTAGAACTTTGATGGAGGAGAGTGGACGACTTCATCGAGCAATGCTATGTTGTTCCAGGTTTTGTTGTAATTAGTGTCATTGATGTTGTCGACTTTCCTGTTTAGTTCTTCGTCTGTTCTTTGTTCTTTGAGTAACCACATTGAGAATTGTGTTTTAACATCGCTGGTGTCTGACCAGTGGTAGAAGCTGAAGTTTGCCATGTAGATTTTTTGTTGGTTTTGTGATTTGGAACTATTTTTGACAGAAAGTGATTTGTAGGACAATTTGTTGATGTTTTGAATCAAAAGTAATCATCGGTCTTTTATAGAGTTTAAAAACGCGTCTACTTGGTAAATGAAGAGGTTAATTGTAATTGTGATAATCTAGTTTTGTTCTTTGAACTTCGAAATTTTGTCCCTTGGGTTTCTTGGTATTTAATTTTACAGTTTTCCCATAAAAGTTGGGGTTTGAAAAGGTTGGTGCATTAAAGGACTGTTGTTTTGAAATATACATTAATATTTTTATATTAAATATACACATTTTCTCAATTACAAATTTCAGTATATAAACTTATAGTCACTTCTCCTGTTTTTCATCAAGTTTTCCTACGAAGATATCATACTTTCAGGAAAGTCGAATAATATAGTTTATTCAAATGGCGTCATTCACAAATGCAAAATCAGATGATTTAAAGCAGCGTTTTATTAGGCAAATTGAGGAACATGTGTATGAAGATAGGGCTACTCTTCAAGAGCTGAAGAGATGTTTTGATGGATTGCAAGTTGGCCTGGTCACTAGAGAGCAGGTTTCCAGATATCTTATGTGGATGCCTTCAACTTCCGTTCGTGAGCTTTGTGTTGTCAGTAATATAGAGTGCGGTGATAGAGATGTGCAGTTCATGGCGATGATGAAGGACATACATCGAGAGGTTCAACAATCGATGGAGTTGAAACCAAAGTTTCATAATTCTTGCTGTTATTCTTAGATTTGAACTTTAATATTGTTCAGTATGTGATGTAATTATTGGACTTTTAGTTTTAAGGTCATGAATAAATTTAATTTTATGAATCTATGTTGTGTTTTATTTTTACTTATTATTTAGTGTTTGAGTAAGATTTAGATTATGTTGATATTGAATTGTGTCTGAACATCTGTTTGGTAAGTCAACAGAGGTTTAATAGTGTCAAGGATTGGTTTGATGATCAACCTCTGTTTCTTCATTCTTCATGTTGATCACTGACTGACCAAACATCTGTGTTTCAATCACTGTTGGCTATCCACTGATAGTTTAAAAATAGTCACGGCTCACATTTTTATTGTTGACATCTACTGATATTAACAATCATTGGTTTTCCTAATAAACATTGACTGCTCACATTTTTATTCTTGACATGGTTAATTAATTATAGAATGAAATTATCAAATGAAAACTAGAATTAAAATAAAATTATAATTTTACCGAATCGTTACATTCCAATGAGATAATGCTTCGTAGATTCGTAGATGTTTGAAGACCGACAAATGTTCAAAGAAGCAGCACTGTGGACATTTGTCTGTCTTTGTCATTCTTCAAACATCCAGGAACCATTATTTGAGAATACCCCTGAATTTATGAGATCCTCCACTGTTGGGTTATCATCTTTCAAATCCATTTTCCCTAAATTTATGGATTCTGTTTTTCAACATGGATGTAATGCAATGAGTCCTCTCAAATGAATAGACGGACACTTGCTTCCTCTCAAAGGGTTATGGTGTGGTTATAACAGCTGATCATGCTAAGGACTGTTATAATTAACCACTGCTCCTTATAAAGACTGATGGACTTAATGATTGATGAGGCCTATCTACTGTTGAAGACAAAGCCCTGTTAAAGACAAGCACTTATGATTGATGAGGCCTATCCACTGTTGTAAACAAAGCCCTGTTAAAGACAAACAGTTGTTTATGGGCCAACTTCTTTTTAAGGTCAAACATTTGTTTAAGCGCAAACATCTGTTTATGTCCAAACAGATGTTTAAGGTCAAATATCTGTTTAACGTTAAACATCCTCAAAATAGTTAAAAATGATAGTTTTAATTAATCCTTAAAAGTCTGTTACAACCACTGTTTTGGTTCAAACATCTGATTGTTAAATGTTATCCACTGTTGAAAGACAACCTCTGTTTCTTCATTTTTCATGTTGACCACTGAGTGACCAAACATTTGTGTTTCAATCACTATTGGCTATCCACTGATAGTTAAAAAATAGAATTACAATGAAATTACAATTTTACCTAATCGTTACAATTTTACCTACGAAATCCTAACAAGTGTTAACTCTAGCGTGTAATAGTTTATAAATATTTCATTAAATTTCTATTTTTCTATGTAATAGTTTATTTTAATAATCTCAACATGTATCTTAAAAATAGTTAAAATGAAAAATTTTCATGAATTATATAAGCATCAAAATGTTTTCAGGAAATCAAAAATCCATTGTAATAGTTTATTTTAATAATCTCAATATTGCACCATCAGGGCTGATATGCTATCCACTGATAGCTTAAAGTCTCCCACTATTTTCATTGTAACCACTGATATTATTCCATCAGTGGCTTCATAAAACAACTGTCTTCCATTACTCATCAGGGGTTGGCACGTGGACAGTACATAGCGTTCAGATCTTTTGTAACTGCTGTCACATAGGCATTCACTTTTTCCCCTATAAAACCCTGATCAAAACCCCCAAACAGGGTTTTTACTGTCGAATCGAATTCAAAATTCCTTTCTCAAAGTAGTTATCCTCCATTTCTCTCAAAATTCCTCATCATCCTTCTTCCTCAAATGGCAAAATCACTGTCTTCATCATCTGAGAAATCCACTCAAGAGGCCATAGAAATTCCATACAAAGCACCCCATAACTACTTGGGTCTCTTGACAAAACCAAGTCACACTGAAACCTTCAATTCCGTCATAGATGCTCTTTCGTCTTCAAATTACAAAACTTTGTTGACTTATGATGCTCCGATTTACTTGGCAACCCAGAGGGAATTTTGGAAAAATGAAAAACTTGAATCTCAAGATGAAACACCCATAGCCATCAATTCCTCGATAAAGGGTGTTAAAGTTAAAATCACACCACAAACCATCTCTGAAGTGTTTGAACTCAATGATCTTGAAGGTAAAACTTCTTTCCCTAAAATAGAGTATCAAACAGATTTTTTAGAAAAAGGGTATGCAAAGGAAATGAAAAAAGACACTTTGCAAAAAGGCAGTTTTCCCCCTGCCACAAGGTTTTTGTTTCATACCCTCTTAATGTGTGTTTCTAATAAGACCACTGCTTTCAATGAAATTCCATTAAAGATCCAATACCTGGGTTATGCTATCTTGCATGGGAAAACTTTAACTATTCATAGGAGATCTTTGATGACTTGGTCAAAAATGTTACTAGCAAATCATTTTTACTATTTCCAAGGTTCCTAAGCTTTTATTTTCAAAAGAAATTTGGAAAGGATGATGCTCATGTACTCATCCAGGGTGAACCTTTTCAAATAAATGACCTTACATCTGAAACATTTACAAGGCTATCAAAAGTGTCCAAAACACAAGCAAAGGCTCCTGAGCAGACTTTAGCAGCTACCACTGCTCCTCAGGCACATGCTGCTGAGCCCACTGCTCAAGGTGATCACAGCAGCAAAACAGCTGCTGTGAAACCCACACCTAAATCCACCAAAAGACCAAGACAAACAAAACACAAAAGCTCCCCAAACCTAAAACAAAGGCAACTCTGGAAGATGAGATCCCAGAGCAACTGCCAGTGACAACACAAAAGTCACCAGAAACCACTGCTGCTACTTCTTCACAGCAGATGGTAGAAAGATCTCAACCCGAGCCTCAAACTCCTCCTGCTTCTTCTAAAAAAGAACAGGTTGTAAGAACTGGGACACCAAATTATGATGCTCTAGAATCACTTGATTCTATCATCCACAGCCCACTGCCTGGGGCAAATTCTCTTTCCACACCCATACTCATCTCTCAAATTCCCGCACAAACAAAACTTTTGTTGGATGCACTTGATATAGCTCAGACAGAAATTAGTTCCTCTCAACTACCTATCAGTGAGTGCATGCCACCACAAATGACTGAGTCTGAACTCCCTATCATTGCTAACCCACCAACAACACCAGAGGAGGTTACACTGCAGGATGTACAAGTACTTCCTGTTAGTAGTTCAAGCGAAGCTGCAACAACAGGTGTTGGATCCACTGATCTACACCTGGCCAGTTGTTTGATAAATGAGACTTCCTTGAAGAAAATTTCCTCTGCAGCAACTCTAATAACCACTGGTGTGTTTGTTCCAACCACTGGTACATTTAAAAGGTTATCAATTGCTGAGGAAAGAAGTCCCCAGTACCGAGAACATGGGGCATCATTGGATGACTTTTGGGAAAATTTTCCTAAGGCAACCACTGATACAACCACTATTAGTGGGAAATCAGATGATCCCATTAAGTTGGGTGATGGTTTAATGTATCGAGAATTGACGGATAGAGTTGACAAGCTTGATACATCTGTTGCAGAAATCAAAGACATGCTGCAACAGTTATTGAAAGCACAGAAGGTACCATCCCCTGCTGTACCAACTCCAACAGCTGCTCCATCATCTGCTCCCACTCCAAATGAGCTGTGGAGTTTGTTTCAACCTCTGCTACACCACCAAAGAGAATTAGCTGATCAGCAACATGAGATACAAGTTCAAAAGATCAGAAATCTCATGGAAGCAAGGTTTAAAGACACACATGCAGATATCAAGGTAATCAAAGCCCATTTGCTGAATACCACTGGCACTGCTCCTCCCTCTATCATCTTTGTGGATGAACCACCACCAGCTGATGCCAAAAGGGGGAGAAATTGAAGCAGTTTAGAAAGAAGGGATATGAAGATGGTCTGTACATTGAACCAGACAAGTCAAGTATGCTTACATACATCCCCTTGCCAGATGGTACTAAAAGGATTGATGTAACCACAAATGCCATTGCTGATGCAAAAGCAAGGGTAAAAAGGGATATGGAGGCAAAGGATAAAGCAAGGTTTGAACAGGAGAAGAGAGTTTTTATGGAAATGAATGAGCAGGGTACTTCAGAACCAAAGGATGAAGAAAATCCTAAAAACTGCACACATGAATCTCCCAAACCAACAGAGGTTAAAACTCCTGTTGTATCAACAA
Organism: Helianthus tuberosus; assembly: GCA_030545235.1. Classification (NCBI taxonomy): domain Eukaryota; kingdom Viridiplantae; phylum Streptophyta; class Magnoliopsida; order Asterales; family Asteraceae; genus Helianthus; species Helianthus tuberosus. The sequence continues at coordinate 97,442,861 of CM060433.1, read as the reverse complement.
CTTTTGGTACTTCAGTGGTTTCAACAGCTGTTACCCAAACAACTGCCACCACTTCAACACACACTACAACTACTGCTCCCACTTCAACCACTGCCTCACCAAAAACATCATCACCACCAAAAATCAACTCACCACCAAAAACAACTTCATCACCACCATCATCTGTTGTAATGACAACAGTGGTTGAAACACCAGTTGTTCCAACAACTGTTAGTCAGCAACCTTTCACTCAAATCACTACCACTTAATCCATCAAAACACCACCAACCTCTCCTAAACCCAAAAGAAGAAGGGTAACCAATGTTGTCTTAGATGATGACACTTCACCACAACAAACAACCACACAATCACTGCCACTTGTACCTATTCCAAACCCTGTTCCTCTTTCTTCAGCTCAAGTTCAAAAACCAAACACTGTCATCACTCCTGCAAGTGCTCAATACCCTTTAGAGCTTATAGCTGTTAGAGAGGAGATCAAATCCTTCTACACTGAAGATGACCCTGCTAAAAGGAGTTTTCCATCTCTTGAAGGATATCCTAGGCCAAACAACATTGAAGAATATATGAGGTTAAAAGCTCAACAAGCAGAGGATATCTCTAAAAGGAATTCACATGGTAAATCTGATAAGGAAATACAAAGATACTATCAATACCTGCTAACTGAGGTCAGAACATTGGAGCAGTTTGCAAAAAATCTTTGTCAGCAACTATCAGAAAGGGCAGATGAAACCTTGAGAAAAGATTATCTTGATAACATCATGGCTTACAAAAAATATAAAGGAGAAAGGTACATGTACAAAGAATGGACCATTAGTGAGCTTGAAAGTGAAGCAGCCAGAATTCAAGATATGATAAAAAACAAGGTGAAGCACACTCCTCCTATTTGGCCAAAGTTTAAGAAAAATATACCAGAAAGGACTCTGCAGCTGAAGAGGATGAAAGAAGAGCTGATTACAGCTGATTTTGGGTCAAGGAATCAAGTGTCAAGATGGACAGAGGATAAAGTATTTGCATCTTACAAAAGGCTGGAAGAACTAAGGAAGAAAAATCCTAATATTCCACAAAAGCCTGATTATTCTGAAGTAGTGGTTTCAGCTGAGCCACAAAAGCAACAATTCAGGAGATCCACTGCTCCACCTGCTGCCATCCTTTACCAAACAAGGAAACAAAAGCAGATGGATAAAATAACAGCAGCAGATAAAGAAGTAGAGGATTACCTTATGAAAGAAGGGGTTAAACAGATGATTGAAGAAAGACTTAAATCTGCTTCAACCACTGCTCAGCCAGTTATTACCAGGCCACCATCTCCAAACTCATCTTCTTAAAATGTGTATTGAAAGCATTTCTCCTGTTTGATTGTGTGCAAAGTTTATTTCCATTTTAATTCCGCTGCATTACTTGTTCATGTTCTTAATTCTTAAACAAAAACACAATAAAAAAGAAACTCAGATCCTAACAACCTCTAATATGGGTTCATGATCTAATCCGGTGATTTGAAGACATTGTTGTTGAATCGAATGAGATGGTTGATGTAATGTGGTTGTATTAATAAGAAATAGTAATTAATATAACTAAGTTTCCTGTGTCCGGGAAGCAATCCCGAGTAAAAACCTAGTAAATAAATAAGTAATAAAATAATATAGAAATATATCACCATTAAAAAAGGTAAAGAAAGATCTAACTATCTACATGTATCATTAGGAAAATAGAGTAAATTACTATTTTGACCCTGTGGTTTAATCAGTTTAACTATTTTAGCCTAGAGGTTGTATTTTATAACGGTTTTGGTCCCTGATACTAACTTTGTTACTTTTTAGCAGTTAAATGCAAGGCTAATTAGGTCATTATATACTTTAGGCGCTGTTTTGATAATTACAAACTTCTTTTAATATTTAAGAGATTATTAATGCAATTACTCAAGTTTTGTTTTATTGTTTAGTTATTATTACGATTATTACTTAATAAAATACATTTTAAATATACAAATAAATATGTATTTTTATTAATCGTTTATTTTTATAAAAGTCGTTTTAAAAAATAATTTGTTATTTTACATTTTGTTTAAACCATCTATAGTTTTTAAAATTGTTCCTTTTTAAACCATTTGTTTTTTAAAATCGTTCTTTTTAAAGTCGTTTGTATTTTGAAGTTTTTTTTTGAAAACTTCATTTTATACCATTTTTTTAAATCACTTATTTTTTAAACACTTAGAAACTACTCACTTTTTAAGCCGTTCATTATTTAAATTTTACAAAACAACATGTATAAAAAACAAAAGAAATGTAAGATTTGAAAAGAAGAAACATTCTAATAAAAAGTGTGCAAAAGATCGTTCATTTTTCAAACTTTTTTAGAATAGTTTATTTCTTTTTCAAATCTTCCATTTCTTTAGATCGTTTGTTTATTCAAAATTCGTTATTTTTTCACCTTTCTTTTATTAAATTCGTGCATTTTCTAATTGCTTAAATTTGTTAACTTATTTTTTAAGGTTTTGTTTTTTTATAAACATCATTTTTTTAATCTTCATTTTTAATCCATTCGTTGGTTTAAAACCGATCGTTTTTAAATTCCTTCGATTTTTGAAATAATTCATTATCTGAAGTTATTTTTCTCTAACGTCTATAAGTAAACTGAATACAAACTTTCAAAATTGAACAAAATTAAAAAATGGTTCTAAAATGAACGGTTTAAAAAGAAACGCTTTTAAAAATTAATGACTAAAAAACGAAATGTTTAAAAAGGTTAGAAAAATGATTTTAAAAGAACGATATAAAATGAATCGTTTAAGAAAAACATTAAAAGACAAACAACTTTGAAAAGAACGATTTTAATAAACAAGCGGTTTAAAAATAAATAATTTTAAAAACGATAGACGGTTTAAAAAAAGATTAAAGAAAAAATGATTTTAAAAATGATCTTTATAAAAACAAACGCTTAATGAAAATACATATTTATTTGTATATATAAAACATATTTTGTTAAATAATAATCATGAAAGTAACAAAATAATAAAAAAAAACTTGAGTAATTGCATTAATAATCTCTTAAATATTAAAAGAACTTTGTAATTATAAAAAACAACCCCTAAGGTATATAATTATCTAATTACCCTAACATTTTACTGCAAAAAAAGTAATAAAGTTAGTGTCAGGGGCCAAAACCGTTATAAAATACAACCTTAGGATCTGATGTGTTAAAAGATTTATTTTTCAGCTGAAATAGTTAAACTGGCTAAATCACAGGGGCCAACACAATAATTTACTCAGGAAAATATATTGTTATTTTATAACATTAATCTTATTTTTCCATGACTTGGACGGAGTTTTACAAGTACTAAGTTCTTAATAATTCATAATACTTAACTTAATTTCAAGGAAATAGTGTCGTTTTTTACTTTTGTTTAACGATCAACAAAAATCATTTATTCATACTAGCAAGATGCTAGACACCAATTTTACAAAGAATGGAACATAAAAAAGACGCCAAGAACTGGTTGAAGCCACTACCAATTACATAGCCATACTAAAATTCCTCCACTCATTCTAGGTCCACGCCGCCTCTTTAGCTCGATTTTTTACCCACATAAAACTTCGTGATTTCGCTTGGTCTTTTTTTTACTTTTATTAGGGGTTATTTAATCCATGATTTACTAAATTCTTAATATTTCATAACTAGGAATAAGACCCGCGTGCGGCGGGTACATCGCAAACATTGAATGGATTAGTGCAAATGTTATGCGAAGCGTTAACCATATGAAAACGCACATTTCAAAGTATCTGACTGAACACAATGTGACCTACATAAGCATTGCGATTAGATCGAAATGTAAAGGAAATCGAGCTTAAATCGTACAATCATAACGTATTATATGTGACCCAACTCATACATATAAAACATCACCCGGTATAAAGGAAAAATCTGACACGTGTAATTAAAAGCGATTAATTGCAGCTTTTGAAAAAAAGGGGGGAAAGCACAATTTGACTCCATTCGATTCGAAACAAAATTTACGAAACATACATAAAAAGACGAAAACATATTATATTTGACCCGACTCGTTTTCCAAAAAAGTTTACGTTTTACGTAGACCAACTCGAATTTATACCAAAACATACATAAAACATGCACTTAAAAATGGTTTTTTAAACGAAAACATATTATATCTGACCTGACTCGTTTCAGAAAAAAGTTTACGTCGAAACGTAGAGCAAATCGAATTTATACCGACATGTACATAAAAACATGCATGCAAAATTTAGTTTTTTAATTAAAGGATATATAGAGGTAAACTCAAAAATATTATTAGTAAAATACTTAATAGATTAAAAACGTTCGTAACACTATGCGAAGTAGTGTAACAACCCGATCTTTCGGATCGTTACCTGTCGCTGTCTTTTCTTTCGTAAACACTTATGCTCTTGGGATTCGATTAACGCTATGGGTTAAACTTTATTTTCAACACGTTTTAAACACATAATGCAACACTTATTCAAACGTAGTCATCGCATTTAAACGCTACTTATAACGCTTACTACTTAGACGCATTTTATCGCATTTTACAACGCTTATCACTTAAACGCTATCGCAACGCAAACTCGAAATGTGGATTTAATTATATTATGAGTGTTAATTGTGTGGTTATTTGTTGAATGTTATGTGGTTATGAACGCATCGCTTATATGCTCAAACGCTTACTCGCAACTCGATTAAACACAACACAACGCTTAACAAACGAACCAGAGTTGGAAAACTAGCGAACGCAAACCCAGCCGTCCGAATGGCCAACCGCCCGGATGACCATCCGTCCGGAAGGAGCCATCCGGACACTGCTACTCACACACTGACTTAAACCTCGCCCTCCCCTTATAAATACTAGCCGTACACCCTCATTTCAACACTTTGACACTCCCATCCGCTCCCCAAGTCTCAGTCACGATTCAAGGCTATTTTGTAAGCTTTTTCTCTCAAATCTTCATTAATCTCCACCTCTATTCACTTCTACTCCATCTTCTTTATCAAAATCACACACACACACACACACTTAAATTATTTTTTGAAATCACTGGTTTTGGACCTCTCGAAGGTGGTTTCCACTCATTTTGCCTAGGCAAACTGTTGTGGGGCATCATTCAAACGAGATTGGTTCAAGATCTAAAGGATTTTCACACTTTTCAACTTAGTTATGAAAGATTTCCACACTTTTTCAACTGTTTTGAACTTTTCTTCGGTTTTTACACAATATTGATGGAATCTGGACTCAATCAGACTCTCGACTCGTTCCCTTGTCGAAAGCCGGCTTGAAAACTGATTTCCACCGAAGAGATGGACCGATTAACGGGTCAAACATGAATCTCCATCAAGAACAGCACATTTGTCCGAATGGGCAGGAAATGAACTGGATTTGGTATTTTTCGTTGTTCGACACGTCGTCATGCCGTCTCCGTTAACCTAAAGCATCTTTAGAAACTTTTACAAAAATTTCGACCACAGACCATTCGCCCGAATGGCCATCCGTCCGGATGGAACCCATTCGTCCGGATGACCTGACTCTGATAATAACCGTTGTTCAAATTTTAATTAAACTTCGAGAATTTTAAACGGTTCACAAACAACCATAGACTATCCGAATGGTCATCCGTCCAAATGGCCATCCGTCCGGATGGGACCCATCCATTCGGATAAACTGTTGAACACTTAACCTGCTTGGCATTCGGTTTACGACCATTCAGCCCTGAGGAAGACTTATGCTTTTGTTTCCGTGCACAGGCTGGCCCGACGTGCTCCCTTCAATCCAATCCAAATTGTGTTTACTTACTAAACACACGCTGTGAGTATATGGTGTGTGTAATATATTTTTATTGATATTTTAAGCCCATTTTACACATTAGTCAAGTTTTAAATTTATAAAACACGATGTTCTACTAACACTAAGCACACACTTGGGTAAGTGCACCCATCGTGAGTGTAGTACAGCGTTGGTATGATACCGTGGTCGTCCAAGGACACAAGAGCTTTTAGTACCGGTTTATCCTCAACGTCTAATTAAACTAAAATTTTTTGAAAAGGTTTTAAGTATGAAAAATAAAAACTAAAAATGCTGAAATAAAAATAAAAACAAAAACAGATAGACAAGATTAATCACTTGGATCCGACTCGCCTTTAATATATCCTTTGATGATTTCCGCACTTTTGCACTTTTTAAGAGATTATCTTAGTTATAGTGGTATGCCCCTCTTTTGAAGGTGACGTTACCCTCAACCCAGTGGTTTGAGTCAGCAAGGATACAATCCCAAAGGGTCAGAATATTGGAAGATAATTAATTAAGTTATTAATGCGAAAAGTGGTAGGCCCCTCTTTTGAAGGTGACGTTACCCTCGGCTAAGTGGTTAAAGTCAGCAGGGATACAATCCCAAGTAGCCGGTTTAACGTTCTAATAGTAGTTTACATATGAGGGGATCAAGCCATTCACACCCCCGCCATCCAATACCAGTGGGTGTTGAAGGAGGTCCATGTGACAACTGTAAAAAATTCAGGTATCCGTACAATTAATTAACCATCATTAGTCCTTAATTACTGTGCTGAATTTGCAATTAACTACTTTATGATTATTGCCATATACAAACATGTGCATCACATATTTCTTGATGTCATATCATTATTGCATGATAGCTTATTGACTCAAATGATGCACTAGACACAGTTAGCATAGTTATCTGATAAATTAGGAAAATGCTGACAGAACTCAGCACATAGACAGACAGTGCATTGAGACACAAAATGAGCCAGAAACTAAGTACTACACTAGTATAGTGTGTAGGAAAGTGAGGATCACAAAACTGCCTTTCTAAGTGATAGTTTAAGTGCCGAAAAGTGCCTAAAACTCACCCAAAGTGCTGAATTCAGCAAAAATCAGCATTTTAACACACTAATATTATGTAGAAACATGGTTAAATGGTCCTGAATGCTTTCCTAAGTGTCGGGAATCAAAAGTGTCACAAAAGGGTACATAAAGCACACTAAACTGCATAGTTTAGCACTTTAACGAACCAGTAACCAACCGAACAACCGGGCACTACCCGAAACATCAAATTTACACTAGAAGCACTGTTTTAACATTACCAAGCTAGTTATGGTCCCCGAGCATCATAATACATCATAAATATCTAGTAACTAGAATAACTAACTATATACTTGGTTTTTAACACTAAGCAAACTAACTTAGTTAAACCTACTCTACTACCCCCTACCTAGTAATCGGCCATACTTGGCCCCTTACCTCAAGATTTTGTTTCATTTAAAAATTGGATCTTGTCTTGCTTTGCTTTGTGTAACATATTATACAAGGGTTAGAATGATGAAATGGTTATATTTAGAACATGTAAGATATAACTTCATTCTACACACAGTTGAAACACACACAAGCTCTCTTCCTTCCCCCTTGGTGCTCTCGGCCGAACTCAAACCCACATACATCCACCATCATTCCATATTTCTCATATAATCCAAGCTCATACAAAGGTGTTAGAAGACATATAAAGAAGCTAGGAGCTTTCGGAAGTGCAAGGACCTTCTCTATTTGCTTTTACCCACTTGTTTTCTTCACTTGAATCATCCCTAGCCTTGAGCTAGTGGTAAGAACCTTATACACTCCATTTTACTTCCATTTTTAGTGGTTAAAGAAGAATCATAATGTTGATCATGAAAAACACTATGATACATAAGAAGTAAGCTTGAACATAAGCATGATTAATAAAGAAACTAAGTTGTTTATGTGTTGATTTGCTTGATGATTGTTGTTTGTTCATGTATATGATGTGGATCATCATATGATCTTGCTAGATCATGATTAAAAACATAATCTTGCAAGATGAGAAAATAGAAATGTTGAAGGATGATAGATCATCCACACAAAGATCATGAACTTGAAAGAATACATGGATTTCTTGTAAAATAATGATCAAAGTGAGTAGTAATACTTGTAGATCTAAAGATTTATGGATGAGTTTTCAAAGAAACCAAGTTAAAAATATAATTTTTACTAAATCTTGGTTCTTACATAAACAAACCTTATCTTTGGTGGTTAAACAAGTGTAGAAACACTTGTGAAACAAGAAGAATTCATAAGAAATATTTTTAGAAAACATGATCATAAGTTGTAAAGATCAATCTTCTTTAAAAATGAAGTTTTTAAAGAATCACTAACACTTTAAAGGATAACAAGGCTTACTAATAACACTAGTAAGTTACTACAAGTTTTTGTGAAACTTCAAGTTCATGAAGTAGTAGATTATGCATGATTTTGGGAAAATTGGTAAGTAAAGGTTGTTTATTGTTGATTGTGGATTGATTGTGATGATTTTTACAAAAGAAAATGATATGCGTGAAAACATGGAAACCTCCATTTTTAGGGGAAACTATGGCAAAATTTTCTAAAAATTTAAACACTTAGAAAAATATTTCTAAACAAGTGCTTACAAGTGTATGTTAAACCATAAATTGTTACAAAACTTTGCCATAATTTTTGGTTACAAAAATATAAATATTGGAGGTTGGTTTTTATAAATAAAAGTGACTAAATATGTATTTAGGAAATATATATTTAGAAGACACCATGTGTGTGATTATTTGTATATTTTGTGTATTAGTCATATTATTTTAGGACATGAAATAATATAACACATCAAAATCCCAAGAATTACAATCCAAAATATTACCAAAATTCCAAGGAATAAATATACAAGTGGTATACAAAATATTGGTGGAAACCGAACTATGGATTAAGACTTACAAAATATTCCAGAAATTATTCACAAAGTATATTTTGGTAAATAATATTTTGGACACAAAGGAAATGAAAATATGATTTTTACAATTACTACAAGAATATATCATATTTTGACAAGGAAAAATATATTATTTTTGGCATGTATGAATATATATTTTTCTTGAGATTTTTAGAAAATATATTCTTTAAGAAATATATATTTTCTTACACAAACACGAAATACAAGATTTTTGAGGTGAAAGATATATTTTCTCAAGTAAATATGAAGTATATCATTTTTGGAGAAAAATGAGTTTATATATATATTTTCAAAGTTGGGCATGAAAATATATTATTTTTTGAGACTTATGAGAAAATACAAATATTTTTGCCAAAAGAAAAATTATAAATAAATTTTCTAAATAATATTCATTACAATATATATTTTGGAAATATATATTGATGGAATTTTATTAAAGATAATATTCTGGAAAGATTAATACGAAATTAAGTATAAGAATACTTAATACAATAAAAATACGTATTCTCATACGTATAAATACACACCGGAATACGACCCTAATACATAGTAAAAATATACAAGTATAAGAATGCAAACCCAAATACACTCATCCTTGGGAAGGATATACAAGTATAAATACTTGGGAAGTATTAAGTTACAATAATATTGTTTTAACAATTATTCCATAATTTAATAGATAGAATTAAGTTAAAATATTAATCATTTTAACAAATAATTATATGACTTGGAATAATATCGAAGATACAAAGAACGTAACTCAAAGACACTAACAAATACTAAATCAAGGCACGGCCCGTTCGTCTAATAGACATTAGTACGTTGTAGGTAGTCGTGTTTACCGAAAGAGCTTGAGTTACGTTGGTTGAAGACGCAAGACTGTGAGTTCATGTCCCCTTTTTCTTTAAACTGTTTTGTTTTATAACTTCGGGGGTGAAGTACATGTTACAAAATGATTACAAACAATTACAATTGGTATGGTTAGCTTTGGAAAGTACAGTAGATCATGTGAATGGGTAGGCGCACTCCTAAGATCATAAATCCTTGTGTTAGGACCGAGGGGCATGAGTGATAGATCTATTTGGGTGTAGCGAGCCCACACCCACGTGGACCCGGGTTTGGCCCATGAGGTGACTATGTCTTACAGCCGGATGCCCGGTACAAAATCTGCTAGGTTTGAGCCTTCCTACGCCGTTGCATGCATGTTAATGGCCTTGCAAACCATTAATCGATATGTTTCCTTGTTTTGCTTTCGTACCGGGATTTACAAAACATACATACATACATACATACATACATACATACATACATACATACATACATACATACATACATACATACATACATACATACATACATACATACATACATACATACATACATACATACATACAATGATATCAAAGGTTTATTCATACACACAAACAAACACATGAACTCGCTCAACTTTTGTTGATGTTTTTAAAACTACATGTATTTCAGGGAATTAATAGTGGATCTGGTGGGCGTTGGATGTTTCAAGCTGCGTTAAGAATAAAGGATGTCATCCGTTGTCTTAGGGTTTGGTTAGGGTGTCTTATTCCTGGATGAGACACATCTACCAAAGCCTGATTTTATTGAAAGTCTTTTGATGAGTCCTTCTGGAACTCTAAACAATTCATATGGTTTGTAAAACTTAACTTTGGAGTCTATGTTTCAAACAATGATGTTGTGATGTTTTCAACTTAATTTAATGTATGACCATCTATGGTTTTTATCATATAGTTGTTGTTATGATTGAATGCAATGATATTAAGAAAAGCCACACCATAATCATGCTTCCGCAAAAGTCAGGGTGTGACAGCTTGGTATTAGAGCTTCGGTTGTAGTGAACTAGGATTCCTTCCCGAGTCTAGACTACAATCATTAGGGCTCTCATGGAAATTTTTTCACAACATGTTTTCACCGCATACGCGAAACGCCCAGATCCAGGAAAACAAACACTTTTACAAACAAAAAGACACGAAACACATTTCAAGGTTTATGTTTATGGTTCAGTCTGAGAGACTAGGTGGTACAGTCTGGGAGACTGGGTGGTTCAGTCCGAGAGACTGGGTGGTTCAGTTTGAGAGACTGGGTAGTTCAGTCTGGGAGACTGGGTGGTTTAGTCTAGGAGACTAGGAAGGATACATGGTTACATGATTACATTGTCATTGATTACATGCTTAGTGTTAATAGTTGATATATGTGCATATGCTGTGATTGTTTTGTTACTGACCCTATGTCATCATTCGAGAGTGGACTGTCCGATACCGATGACCCTATGGCTGTAGTTTCTGACGATGAGATTGTCCCTGAGCCAGAGATTTTTACTTCCGATACCAAGAGCGACCCGGAGATGATGTCCGATGATGACGACGACTTTTGGCCCTTTGAGCTGCCCGATTTTGGAGATGATTTACCGATTGCTGATGGTATCCCGGACAAGGATCCATTTGTTATTCCTATTCCTGTGCACGATCATCTTATCATCGGTCATACCGATGGTGAGCATGTCGTGGCACTGATCCTCGCTCATGTTCCTTTAGTGGTCATTCCTCCTGAGGATTGGCCATTCGATGATCTTTTTGACGATGATTTTGAATTGTTTGTTGATGGTCCCCCTGATGATGCCCATGACGATGGGGAGCTCGATGAGGACGTTTTTGACGTTCCACTTCTGGGGATTCCTGTTATTGAGATTTCATCTGATTCCAGTTTACAGTCTGTTCCAGATTCCTTTGAGTCTGTGTCATCTTCTGCCATACAGGCAGTTGGTTTGCGACATTATGCCGCTGATACCGATGACGATGATACAACCATGTTAGCTGCACCGTTACCTCCACATGACATTGAGCCTGGACTTGAGCTTGATTTTATTCCTGTTGATCAGCCTGTTGATGCACCCACTGATCCTGAGCCGATACCTGCACCTGAGCCTTTGCCTGATCATGATCTTGTACCATTTGGCATACCTGACATTGCACCTCTCATACCAGATCCAGTTCCTGCACCCGCCGACCCTCCTGTTATTGAGCCAGTCACTCCCCCACTTGCACCCGCACCTGTTGATGTTGCTCCTTTTCACCCAGTTGAGTCGGATGTGCACCGTGTCGAACTGCCTATTGTTTTCTTGCAGGAAATACCCGCACCCCGTCCAGGGGAAGGAACTTCTAGCCAGCAGCCTAGCCATGACCCACACGTATCAGCAACTTTCCCTCACATGCCACAGTCGGCACCTTCTGCTCATTTTACTTCTTCACCACTAGATGAGCCACTGAGATGGTACCCACCGTACACCATGCCGATTTCTGATCCCTACCATCCCTCACATTTTACTGGTTATACACGGGATGAGTTACTTCTATCATTGCAGCTCCAGTATGAGATCATGAGTCGCAGGATTTTAGAGCTTGAGATGATACCGCGACCTTTGCCATGTCCGTGTCAGCCTGCATTTGCTCCTCGTTCATCACCATCCCCATTTTCACATCCTCCTGCACCGCTTACTCCATTTCCTGAGTTTGACACTCGATTTCTTACCATTGAGCAGCAGATCAGTTATCTGTTGCGTCATGTTTATGATCTTGAGGAGGAGCTAGCGCATGTGTGCAGCTTGCTTTTTGTTCCTCCACCTCCTCCTCCACCACCATCAGCATAGCCGGTTTTTGGTTTTATGTAGGTAGCTTGCTTTTGATGAGAGCACCGCTATTGAGCTGAGCTAGTGAAGCCTTTTGGAGACCACTTTATGATTGTATGACTGTTGTAGACTGATAGACATTTTGGACAAGGGTAGTGTGACCCTGTGTTCCCTTTTGATACAATACTTTTGTAAAACATGTAACAATATGCGTGGTCGATGATTAATGAAAAGCTCAATCGTAATGTTCTCATTAAATACGTTGTTAACTTACATGCTCACATTATAATTGTGTTGGTTACCTGATTACTTGCTACAATAATTGTTGCTACATATACATACTATATACTTATTATATGAATAAGACCAAACCAATACAATCTTCTTTATAGAAGATGCCTCCTCGAAGGAACAATCAATTGCCCACAACAGAGGCAGAACTGCATGAACGGATTTCACAAGCAATCGCACAACATGAGGCCTTACGCTTTGAACACAGCGGAGGTACCTCAGGAAATAATCCACCTCATGGTTGTACTTACAAGCAGTTCCTTGACTGCAAGCCCCTGAATTTTGACGGCACTGGAGGTGCTGTAGCTTTCGTTAGATGGGCTGAGAAGACAGATTCTGTCCTGCGAATGAGCAAGTGTGTGCCAGAGCACCAGGTCACTTACATTTCTGGACTATTCCTAGACGTAGTTCTATCCTGGTGGAACCTTCAGGTTCAGACTCTAGGAGAGGAAGCAGCATATGGTATGACCTGGGATATGTTGGATCGTCGTGTGACCCTAAAAAGTCAATCTGAGTAGTTCATCATCAAAAACAAAGGCGGAATCAATGTAAATGATGTCAACACAGCTTGTTCCTTTTAAATCTTTATCTATTACTGATTTCCTGAGCTTTTACAGATCTGGTAACAATTCGGCTGCACCTCGGCTCACAAACAACACTCCGTAATTCCGTTTCAAATGAACAGGGACATCATGTATTTATAGGAGTCTTAATTTCGCTTGAAGTCGACTCAAACGAAATCACAAGTTCATGCGGAATTACTTAATTCCGTACGGAATTAGTAATTCCGTGTGAAACCTTTAATTTCGTTTGAACTCATATAAAACACCATTCAAGCGGAATTACCCTAAATACCTTTTTCCTCGTTTTCCATGCCCTAAACTATACATGACTCGATACAAGACAAAGTTAACATACATCTAATGCACCAACAGACTCCCCCTTGGATGTTGACGAAGTCTTTGGGATCGAGTCTTCAGTCTTCAGTCTTGATCGATCTTGACTATCTTTCACTTGCTCCAAATTGTTTTGACATTACAAAGCTCCCTTCAATATTTTATCTTCAAACTTTAACCTTCAATCTCCCCTTTAAATATTGATCCAGAATCTTGACTCCCCCTTTTGAAGACTCCCCCTCTCAATAAGCTGGGACTTGAATTCTGGTTCAATCTTTGACATTTTCTTTGCCATGGAGATCTTTCACAATCTAAAACCTATTTCTCAAACATATAACATTACAATCTATTGACTTTCAACAATAATTCACATTATTTATCAGTTCTAGAAATCACTTAAGTATTCAGGTCCAAATTAATGACTCTGATTACTCAACTTATGTACCAAGTCCAACTTAATGACCTTGGTTGATCTGAGGCAAATCCAAAATGACTTTTGTTTAAACATATTATGAAAATTACAAGTTTCAAATTAATGAACTTGAATTTAACAATCTGGTTTTGGTATGATTAACTCCAAACTCATATTCCAGGTAGAATCTTTCTGCATCTGCTTCAACTCTGAGAATCTGACAATCAACTTTCTACTTTGGTTTGTCTCAAAATAAAGCAGAAATGAAAAATCTTTTTGAAATTTTCAATAAAGATTCCAAACTAGAAATGAAATACAGAAATAGAATGTAATGAAAGTAAACTATTTACAAACAATATTTTTGATTAAGCGTGTTAGGGAATCATATCAGCTGACGACAAGTTACTAGCACCATTAAGCTTGATAACATACTAAGAATTAAACAATTCACTTAGATTGTCGATATACTGATCCACTTAAATTTTCACACAATTTTCAATCTGTTCAGGATATGATTTAGATGTTTTAGAGACTTAAACTCATTCATGTGTCCCACCTCTTGAATATACTCCCGTATCCAAATCCCAATATTCAGTCTTACAGGTGAGTATACCACATATGATATCTGTAAGGGGTTAAATGCGAAACCGTGAGAGCTCAGGTCAGAACTTCCGTTCAGCAGAGAGATGACGGTTCAACTTTAGGTGTGTCCCCTTTAGAGGATCTTTTCTTCAACAGCACATGATTAGCATTTTTCAATGTTTCATCATTTTTTATGCTGAGGGAGATGCTATGTTTCAAGAAAGCATAAAGTATTATACGGGGACTAGGCCATTGCTTCCGCAAAATCAGAAGTCCCGGGATAATACCCCAGATATCACTGAGTATAAAGACCTAGTATTTTAGAAAAAGGGATCCTTCAAACATGATTTCAGGGGTTACCTATATATCCAAATAGTGTTCCCCACGAAATAAGTAAGTAAAGATTTTAGTTTATATCCCGAACAAACCTACTAAATGTGTAAAAATCTATCGACACATCATCAGCAAGACTGTTTAACGCTTTATACTTTACAAATCTTTAGCGTACCGTAAATGTCAAGCCAATGTACTATCATTTTCCCTTTTTACACAAACTCTTTTTCAGATTTTCTATTGTTTTTGTATTTTTAAAAAAATATCTCATGTTTTTGGATTTTTGAAATATTTTACTGTTTTTGTATTTTCTGAAAATATTACCCTATACTCCCCCTAAATACCAAAACAAGTAAAAAATCGACAAACCATTGCAGATTGTTTCTCATCATCATCATCTACAACAGTACCTTCATCAACGCCAATGATTCCATCCGACACTGATAAAAGCTTCATACCATTTAGTTTTAAAAGATATTTAAAACGTGTCTTGTCAAAAGCTTTGGTATGTAAATCAGCTTTCTGTTCGTCAGTGTGGATTTTCTCAATTCGTATCAACTTCTTTTCGAAACAATCTCAGATAAAGTGATGAGGAATTTCTATGTGTTTCGTTTTAGCGTGATGTACTGGATTTTTCGTAATGTTAATCGCTGCCTCATTATCAACAAAGATAGGGGTGTTAAGAAATTGCAAACCGTAGTCGCGCATATGTTCCTGGATCCATAAGATCTGAGAGCAGCAACTGCTAGCAGATACATACTCCGCTTCACATGTGGATAAAGCCACAGAGGTTTGATTCTTACATTGCCAGGTAACCAATCTTGGTCCGAAAAACTGACAACCCGCTGTTGTTGATTTTGCGTTAACTTTGCAGCATCCGAAATCGGAATCGGAATACCCTTCGAGCGTGAAATCGCCTTCTCTTGGATACCACAACCCCAATGATGGAGTTCTTTTCAGGTAGCGTAATATCCTTTTCATAATCACCATATGAGAAGCTCTCGGGTTAGATTGAAATCTTGCTGCGAGGCAGGTTGGATACATAATATCGGGTCTTGAAGCTGTCAAATATATCAACGATCCGATCATGGAACGATACAACGTTTCATCTACCTTCTCTCCGGTGAAATCAGGGTTTATCCCATGATTCGTCGCTAATGGGGTGGAAGCTGGAGTAGAACTTGACATCCCGAATTTCTCCAAGATATCATGAACATACTTCGTCTGATGTATGAAAATTCCATTAGGCAGTTGATCAACCTGAAGTCCCAAAAAGAATTTCATCTCACCCATCGATGACATTTCGAATTTCTGCTTCATAACTTTTTCAAAATCTTTGCACAAATTTTCATTTGTTGACCCAAATATAATGTCGTCCACGTATATCTGAACTATCAGAAGATGTCCGTCGACCTCTTTGGTGAAGAGAGTGGCATCCACTTTTCCACGAATAAAGCTGTTGGCTAATAGGTGTTGAGACAATGTCTCGTACCAAGCTCTCGGGGCCTGGTGTAAACCATACAGTGCTTTGTCCAGCAAGTAGACCTTGTCTTTGTGGATTGGATCGGTGAAGCCCGGTGGCTGTCCGACATATACCTCCTCTTTTACCTTCCCATAGAGAAACGCCGATTTTACATCTAGCTGATATACTTTGAAATTTTTCCAAGATGTAAATGCTAGAAAGATTCTGATTGCTTCTAGTCGAGCCACGGGAGCATACACTTCAGTGAAATCTATACCCTCCTGCTGACTGAAACCCTGAACTACGAGTCGAGCTTTGTTACGAATAATAACCCCTCTATCGTCTCTCTTGCATTTGAACACCCACTTGGTGCTTATCTTCCTTTGACCATCAGGCAAGTCTACTAATTTCCGCACTCCCAACTTCTCAAACTGACTCAGCTCCTCTTGCATCGCATTAACCCAAGAATCTTCAGTAAGCGCCTCTTTATATGTTCGCGGTTCAATCTGCGAAATAAAACAGCTTAGTGAAAACTCAGTTTGTAAAGGTGCTACTGTAGAATAAAAACAAGTAAGGCCTTGGTCAATTTGTCGTCTTGTGCGGACGCCTGATTGCAATTCTCCAATGATCAGCTCCTCCGGATGGTATGAAAGAGTTCTTGGCATCACTTCGCCTGGAACATCTACTTCGCCTTCCAGATTAGTAACATTCTGATTTGCACCTTGTTCACTGACTGGATTTGTTTGACTTGAGATCTGAATTTGCTCCCCCTCAGAATCTGAATCACCACGATCGAATATTGGCATGCTATAAGATTCTTGATTATCATTGACTGCCGTCTGATTATCATGAGCAACTTCATTTTGTTGAATATCATCATGTTCTCCAGCATTGCTTGGACCAGCTTCATCGTCATTAGAAGCTTGATTTTGACGTCTAGAATACTCAGCTGGAAATCTTTCCTGCGATGACTCATATTCTCTTAGAATATCCAACTCATCAAAGAAATCTTCTTCTTCTTCCTCTTCCATGTCAAACGAATTCCACAAAGTGTCAAAATCATAGCGCCATCCATCACCAAGATAATGAGGTAACATATTATAACCTTGACACTCAACATTATATGCTTCGATAATCTTCTTGTAATCTGGAACAAAGACTCGTTTCATTGGGGTTGCATATCCCACAAAAATTCCTTCAATGCTCTTTGGACCAAATTTACCACGAGGTTTTATAACCGTATAGGGAGACCCAAACGGTTCTAGATACTTCTGATTCGGTTTGCATTTGTTAATCAGCTCGAAACATGTCTTGTTGAATTTCTTCACTGTAAGAACCCGGTTGAGTGTATAGCATGCGGCTGACACTGCTTCTGCCCAAAAATTGATTGGAAGTTTTGAATCAGCAAGCATCGTCCTAGCCGTTTCAATTAGCGTCCTGTTCTTTCTTTCAGCTACTCCATTCTACTGCGGAGTGTAAGGAGCACTAAATTCATGCAAAATATCTCTCTCATCACAAAATTCTTCCATTTGGTTGTTCTTAAACTCAGTACCGTTATCACTTCTGATTCTTCGAATACGAGTTTGGTACAAATTTTCATTTTTTCTGAATAACCCCATCAAACTTTCAAACGTCTCATCCTTTGTTTTCAGAAAAGATACCCAAGAAAATCTCGAAAAGTCGTCTGTGACAACTAGACAATAAAGATCACCAGTCACACTTTTAACATTCACTGGACAAAAAAGATCCATATGAAGTCTTTCTAACGGCTTCGAAATAGAATTCATTTTCTTTCCAGGGTGAGATTTATTTTTCTGCTTTCCTTTAATACAACTAATGCATTCTCCTTCTAGATGAAAACCTTTTAGATGAACTCCTTCTACTAAATCATTGTGTACCAAGTAGTTCATTTTTCGTAAGTGAATATGTCCCATCTTTCTGTGCCACAATTGTGATTCCTTCTCCGTTGCTCATGACACAAAACAATGAGCCTGACCCGTGGTTGTAGTTGCTACACTCATGTCTAATACGTACAAATCATTCACTCTGGGTGCTCTCATGATAATCCCTTCTTCAGGGATAACAAATCCTAGTTTCAAGATCAAACATTCTTTATCTGTGAAGTGCGTTGTATACATCCTATCACAGATCTGCGAGATACACAGAAGATTATTCTCAAGCTCAGCGATGTAATTAACTCTCTCAAACGTAACAATCCCATTGGATAACGTTCCTCCACCAATTATTCTACCACCTTGGTTGCCTGCAAAACCCACATAACCTCCATTAAACCCTCTAACATCATACAATAGGGTCTTCTTCCCCGTCATGTGCCGAGAAGCTCCACTATCCATAATCCAACGTGAAACATATCTTGGAAGCTCCTGCACATATCATGCAAATTTAGTTAGATTTTGATGCTACCCATGCCTCCTTTGACTCAGGTAGGTTGAGTTTTAGCAGTGTAAAGTGGCGGAAAATTTTTGTCATTCATCTTTAAGCTTTCCTCAGACCCAATCTCAACCTTTTTGTATAAGAAAAATTTGTCATTTTGAGGTTGACTCGATGATTGGTCATTCTTTGGTACATCTTTCTTCTCAAGTTTCTCATAGTAATCCAAAGGTACATACATCTTCTTGTTGGAAGACGATGATTTTGCTGTCTCAGACACCTTTGGTTTTGGAAAACTTGATTCCTTTACCACTGATTTTGGCTTCCATGCTTGTTGAGACGAAGCAACCCGTTTATAAAATTTGTCAGTTTTAGTTACCACATTCTTTACGGGTTCACTTTTGATTTTTGTGTTAACATTTTTCAAAACTTTTTGCTCAACAAGCGTTGGAGCTTTTCCCTTCACATCACCTTTCTTCTTTGGATTCATCACAACTTCAGTCTTAGGCTTCAAGTTGGTACACTTTCGTGCAATATGTCCAACTTGATTGCATTTGAAGCATGTTCGAGTGTCAACTACTCGACTTGTGCCTTCATACTGAGCCTGTGAAGCTTTCTTCTCAAAGAACTCTTCGTTTGATTTTGAAAAGATTTTAGATTCTTCATCAGAAAGTGAACTTGAACTTTTTACAAACGCCTTTTCCTCCACAAACTTCTTGTTTTGAACATTCCTTCTTTGATAATTCTTACCACCTTGGTAACCACCCGACCATCTGTTTCGATTATTATTATAAAAACATGGTGGAACAACAAGTTTTTTATAGTAAGCTTTATCTTTCTCAAAGTTTAATTGCCTCTTGGAATGTTTCAAACTTTCAATTTCTGACACATCAATCTCGACCAACTTGAAAACATTTTTCAATTTGTCCACAATAACATTATCTAGAGGAAACTCAGAATCCGAATACAACTTATCCGATCCCGACATCTTGTACATGACAAGAGTAGGTTCTTCATTTAATTTGTTTTTGGATTTTGGTTTCGGAATGTAGTTGTTCAGAAAACACTCATCATCTTCAGCTGAATCACTATCAGACTTCAAAACATTTTCAGCTGTGCTTTTAACAATCTCAGACTGAACACTATCATCAGATGATGATGAAGAAAATGTAACATCAATTGACTCTGGAAGTTTTATTTCATTAACATCCTCATCATCATTAACCAAACCGGACTTTTTCTTTGAAAAATTGTTTAACACTGGCGGTGGAACCTGATGAAACCCAACCCCAGTTCCATCCGAGTATACATCTTCGCCTGCTTTGTTTTTCCCGATGGGTTTAGGAACAATGTGTTGCAAAACAAAGCTTGCGGAGTTGTAACTGGTTAATTTCAGATTGATGCGCTCATTCTCAATCTTTGCTTCTTCAAACTGAAGCTTCAACTTAGCAATCTCATCTAGTTGCTTGTTGATTTGTTCTTCTTTGTATCTAAGAACTCCAGTTAAATGCTCATTTTCTTTTCTGGTTTTACTGTTTCGTTCATCAGAATCCTTTACCGTTTGTTTTAATTTGTTAAAATTTTCTGAGAGTTGACGATTTTCATGAATCAATTTTTCATTTTCTTTCTTAATTCTTTCTACTTCAATTTTATCATTGTCAATTTTCTCAGTTAACCTTTTAACTTGATCATTTGAAAATTTGAGCATTTTGTCACGATCAAAAATCTGATCTTCAACCTTTCTGACTCTTTTTGTCAGATCGTCAACCTTCGTACCATTGAGGTAAGCGAGTGTACTACAAACTTTGCAGTTTTTCAAGCAATTTTTGCAGTCACTGTCACCTTTGACTTTCTTACCTGACTCACTAGTTGACGCATTTGAACTGACCTGGCTTTTAGACTCAGTTTCAGACTTAGAGTCTACCTCAAGTTCCTTTGCAGCCATCACCTTGTCAGCCATCTTCATCAAGTTTTTGGCGTTCAACTCTTGTGATGTATCAATGATCCCGTCATCGATCTTCTTTGGCTTCGGCTCCTGTTCCTTTTCTTTCTCTTCACCACCTCCCCACCATTTTCTCTGTTGAGATTCTTCTTGTTCAGCAAATTCCTCAGTGAAGGCTTCAAGACTAAGAGTCTTTGGATCAATAGCAATGTTTCCTTCAGGATCAAGATAACATTCTCTATCAACATCCCATCTCTTCGCTTTCTTAGCTTCATTATAAACACGATAAATTCCGATTATCTTGTATTGAGCTCTCTGTTGTCTGTCATTTAATTTTTCTTCTGTTGTTCTTTCTTCTTTGAAAGGAATAGTTTCTGTTGTTGGTGCAAAAGCATAACCTACTGCATCTTCCTCAGGCAGTATATCACTCCAATCAAAACCTTCGTCATTGTGAATAACAGCTAGAGCTCTTGATTTTTCTTTAGGATTATCTTCAATTTGTTTCATTCTGGGAGGTTCAGCCTTGTTTTGATGATAAATTGCTCTCTTGTAGTAATCTTCTCTGAACGGATTAGCAGTATCATCAGCAGGTGCATTTCGACATTCACGCTTGAAATGTCCCTTTTGTTTACACCTGAAACAAGTGACCTTTGACTTGTCAAAGCCAAGTTTGGTGGAAGGTCCGCCAATTGAATATCTTCCCGTGATTTCCATAAAACGTTGTGCTCTACGGACTGCACTAGCCATACACCACCTGATATCGATCAGTTCCATCTCTTCAGGATCTATCTGATCATAGTCCTCCTTTGTCAAGTTGGTGTTTCCAATCTTACCCGCCACGAGGCTCTCATACAATTCAAGCACAGACGCTAAGAATACCATCTGCTGTTTTGCTGACTCTTCACTGAAATTTTGAGCATTCTTCAGATCCACACCAATGTTGCGTTGGAATAAATTCTTTGATGCAGATTGGTTTTGTTGGATCGTCCGGTGACCCTAAACAGTCAATCTGAGTAGTTCATTATCATTTGCAAAGGCGGAATCAATGTAAATGACTTCAAATAGTTTGTTTCCTATCTAATCTTTCTCTATTACTGATTTGCAGAGCTTTTACAAGTCTGATTACAAATTGGCAGCACCTCGGCTCTCAAACTCACACTAGTAATTCCGTTTCAAATGAACATGCACAACCCCTATTTATACTAGAGCTAATTTCGTTTGAATGTGTCATAGACCAGTTCAAACGAAATTACACATGTTAATTTCGTTTGAAATGGACCATGTCACCTTCAAACGAAATTACACACTTAAACATGAATAAACCCTAAATCTAATCCTGTTGTGCATTTGTTTATCCTATCTAGACATAAGACTCGATTAAGACGTAGTTAACAGACACTAGATGCACCAACAGACTCCCCCTTGGATATTGACGAAGTCTTCGGTGTCGAGTCTTTAGTCTTTGTCTTTTTATCCAAATTGTCTTGACATTGTAAAGCTCCCTTCAATCTTCTATCTTCAAACTTTAATCTTCAATCTCCCCTTTAAGTGTTGATCCAGAATCTAGACTCCCCCTTTCGCAGACTCCCCCTCTAGATAAGCTGGGACTTGAATTCTGGTTCAAACTTTGACATTTCTTTTCCATGGGGATTCCGGTTACCTGCACAATCTCTACCTAAATATAAGATATATGACAATAACAGTTTCAATTCAAACCTTACCATTCAATCTCAATTGATAGTCTAATCAGTGTATAGAAATCCACTTAAGTATTCAGGTCCAAATATATGACCCTGATTACTCAATTTATCTACCAAGTCCAACTTAATGACCTTGGTTGATCTGAGACAATTCACACTGACATTTTGTTCAAACATTTTCTAAAAAATTACAAGTTTCAAATTAATGAACTTGCTTTAACTTTTCAACAATCAGATTTTATCAAGATAAGCTCTTCTTATCCTCCAGTCCAGAAACTTCCTGCATCTGCTTCAAGTCGAATCTAAAGATCAGCTTTCCACTTTGGTTTGTCAGAAAATAAAGCAGAAATGTAAAATCTTTTTGGATTTTTAATAAAGTGTCTAAACTAGAAATGAAATGCGAAATAGAATGCAATGAAAGTAAACTATTTACAAACATATTTTTGACAAGCGTATTAGGGAATCATATCAGCTATTCGACAAGTTACAAGTACCGTTAAGCTTCAATTACATACCCAGAATTAAATAATTCACTTAGATTGTCGATATACTGATCCACTTAAATTCTCACACAAATTTCAATCTGTCCAGGATACGAATTTAGTGTTTTAGAGACTTAAACTTATACGTGTGTCCCACCTCTTGAATATACTCCCGTATCCAAATCCCAATATTCAGTCTTACAGGTGAGTATACCACATATGATATCTGTAAGGGGTTAGATGCGAAATCGTGAGAGCTCAGGTCAGAACTTCCGTTCAGCAGAGAGACGACGGTTCGACTTTAAGTGTGTCCCCTTTAGAGGATCTTTTTTTACAACAACAATGATTATCAATTTTATTGTTTCATCATTTTTGCTGAGGGTGATGCTATGTTTCAAGCACTGAAGAAAGTATTATTCGGGGACTAGGCCATTGCTTCCGCATTATCAGAAGTCCCGGAATTATACCCCAGATATCACTGAGTATAAAGACCTAGTATCTCAGAAAGAGGGATTTTTCAAACGAGATTTCAGGGATTGCCTATATATCCAAGTAGTGTTCCCCACGATATAAGCAAGTTTGAATATTTATGTTTATATCTCAAACAAATCTACTAAATGTGTAAAAACCTATCGACACATCATCAGCAAGACTGTTTAACTCTTTATACTTTACAAATCTTTAGCATACCGTAACTGTCAAGCCGATGTACTATCATTTTCCCTTTTTACACAAGCTCTTTTCTGGTTTTTTATTGTTTTTGAATTTTGAAACTTTTATCATGTTTTTGGATTTTTGAAATTTTTTATTGTTTTGGTATTTTCTGAAAATATTACTCTATCTCCCCCTAAATACCAAAACAAGTAAAAAATCGACAAACCATTGCAGATTGCTTTTCAACATCATCTACAATATTTCCTTAATCAACGCCAAGAATTCCATCCAACACCGATAAAAGCTTCATACCGTTCAGGTTTAGCAAATATTGAAATCGTGTTTTATCAAATGCCTTGGTATGTAAATCAGCTTTTTGATTGTCAGTGTGGATTTTCTCAATTCGAATCAACTTCTTCTCGAAACAATCTCGGATGAAGTGATGTCGAATTTCAATATGTTTCGTTTTAGCGTGATGAACTGGATTTTTAGTAATGTTAATCGCTGCCTCATTATCAACAAAGATAGAGGTGTTAAGAAATTGCAAACCGTAGTCGTGCATCTGTTGCTGGATCCACAAGATCTGAGAGCAGCAACTGCTAGCAGATACATACTCCGCTTCACATGTGGATAAAGCCACAGAGGTCTGCTTTTTGCATTGCCAGGTAACCAATCTTGGTCCGAAAAACTGGCACCCCGCTGTTGTTGATTTAGCGTTAACTTTACAGCATCCGAAGTCTGAATCGGAATATCCTTCGAGCATAAAATCGCCTTCTTTTGGATACCACAACCCCAATTATGGAGTTCCTTTCAGGTAGCGTAATATCCTTTTCACAATCACCATATGCGAAGCTCTTGAGTTAGATTGAAATCTTGCTGCGAGGCAGGTTGGATACATAATATCGGGTCTTGAAGCTGTCAAATACATCAGCGATCCGATCATGGAATGATATAACGTTTCATCTACCTTCGCTCCGGTGAGAACCTGATTCGTTGGATCGTCCGGTGAGATCAGGGTTTATCCCATGATTCGTTGCTAATGGGGTGGAAGCTGGAGTAGAACCTGACATCCCGAATTTCTCCAAGATATCATGAACGTACTTCGTTTGATGTATGAAAATTCCCTTAGGCAGTTGATCAACCTGAAGTCCCAAGAATAATTTCATCTCACCCATCGATGACATTTCAAATTTCTGCTTCATAACTTTTTCGAAATCTTTGCACCAATTTTCATTTGTAGACCCAAATATGATGTCGTCCATGTATATTTGAACTATCAGAAGATGTCCGTCGACCTCTTTGGTGAAGAGAGTGGCATCCACTTTTCCACGAATGAAGCTGTTGCCTAGCAGGTGTTGAGACAATGTCTCGTACCAAGCTCTCGGGGCCTGGTGTAAACCATACAGCGATTTATCTAGCAAGTAGACCTTGTCTTTGTGGATTGGATTGGTAAAGCCCGGTGGTTGTCCGACATAGACCTCCTCTTTTACCTTCCCGTAGAGAAACGCCGATTTAACATCTAACTGATAAACTTTGAAATTTTTCCAAGATGCAAATGCTAGGAAGATTCTGATCGCTTCTAGTCTAGCAACTGGAGCATACACTTCAGTGAAATCTATACCCTCCTGCTGACTGAAACCCTGGACTACGAGTCGAGCTTTGTTACGAATAATAACCCCCCGATCATCTCTCTTACACTTGAACACCCACTTGGTGTTTATCTTCCTCTGACCATCAGGCAAGTCTACTAACTTCCACACTCCCAACTTCTCAAACTGACTTAACTCTTCTTGCATAGCATTGACCCAAGAATCTTCAGTTAGCGCCTCTTTGTATGTTCGCGGTTCAATCTACGAAATAAAACAACTTAGTGAAAACTCAGTTTGTAAAGGTGCTACTGTAGAATAAAAACAAGTAAGGCCTTGGTCAATTTGTCATCTAGTGCGAACGTCTGATTGCAAGTCTCCAATGATCAGCTCCTCTGGATGATATGAAAGAGTTCTCGGCATCACCTCGCCTGGAACATCTACCTCACCTTCCAATTTTGTGATATTTTGATTTACACCTTGTTCACTGACTTGGTTTGTTTGACTTGAAATCTGAATTTGCTCCCCCTCAGAATCTGAATCACCATGATCAAATACTGGCATGTTCTCAGATTCTTGATTATCATTTTGTGCCGTCTGATTATCATGATCAACTTCATTTTGTTGGATATCGTCATGTTCTCCAGCATTGCTTGGACCTGCTTCATTGTCATTTGAAGTTTGTCGAGGTCGACTTGAATATTCAGCTGGAAACCTTTCATGTGATGACTCATACTCTCTTAGAATATCCAACTCGTCAAAGAAATCTTGTTCTTCTTCTTCCATGTCAAATGAATCCCATAATTTGTCATAGTGAAAACGCCATGAATCGCCTGGATTCTGTGGTGGCATTGTGTAACCTTGACATTCAACATTTGATGCTTCAATAATCCGCTTCAAGCTTGGAACAAAGACTCGTTTTAGTGGACTTGAGTAACCCACAAATATTCCTTCAATGCTCTTAGGACCAAATTTACCAAAAGGATCTAGAACTGTGCAGGGAGACCCAAACGGTTCTAAATACTTCAGATTTGGTTTGCGGTTATTGATCAGCTCAAAACACGTCTTATTGGATTTCTTGATAGTGAGAACCCGGTTGAGTGTATAGCATGCGGTGGATACTGCTTCTGCCCAAAAATTTACTGGTAGCTTTGAATCAGCAAACATCGTCCTAGCCATTTCAATTAGCGTCCTGTTCTTTCTTTCAGCTACTCCATTCTTCTGTGGAGTGTAAGGCGCGCTAAATTCATGCAAAATACCTTTTTCATCACAAAATACTTCCATTTTGCTACTTTTGAACTCTGTACCGTTGTCACTTCTTATTCTTCGAACACGAGTTTGGTACAAGTTTTCAAGCTTTTTGATCAAAGTGATTAAACTCCCAAATGTTTGATCTTTTGATTGCAAAAATGAAACCCATGAAAACCTCGAGTAATCATCTGTAACCACTAGACAATAGAGATCTCCAGTTATGCTTTTGACGTCCACTGGACCAAACAGATCCATGTGGAGTCTCTCTAAAGGTCTCGAGATAGAGTTTTCTTTCTTCCTGGGGTGAGACTTCTTCTTTTGCTTCCCTTTGTTGCAGCTAATACACTCCCCCTCAAGATGAAAACCTTTCAAATGAACACTAGTTACTAAATCATTATGCACCAAGTGATTCATTTTTCTCAGATGAATATGACCCATTTTTCGATGCCATAACTATGATTCTTTTTCTGTTGCTCTTGACACAAAACAATGAGCCTGACCCGTTGTAGTAGTTGCTACACTCATGTCTAAAATGTACAGATCGTTCACTCTGGGCGCTCTCATGATAATCCATTCTTCAGGGATAACAAATCCTGGTTTCAAGATCAAACATTCTTTGTCTGTAAAGTGTGTCGTATACATGCGATCACAAATATGTGAGATACTTAGAAGATTGTTTTCAAGCTCGGCAATGTAGTTAACTCTTTCAAATGTAACAATCCCATTGGATAAAGTTCCTTCACCGACTATTCTACCACCTTGGTTGCCTGCGAATCCCACATATCCTCCATTAAAATTTCTAACATCGTACAACAGGGCTGTTTTCCCTGTCATGTGCCCAGAAGCTCCACTATCCATAATCCATCGTGAAACGGATCTTGGAAGCTCCTTCACATATCACAAAAACACTTAGTTAGAAGTTGAAGCCACCCAAGCCTCTTTTGACTCAGGTAACTTGACATTTAAGTGAGTTTTTGCTGCATAATGTGGCGGAAAATTCTTGTCATTCATCTTCAAGCTTTCCTTAGATCCAATCTCAAACTTTTTGTATAAGAAAAATTTGTCATTTTGAGGTTGACTCGATGATTGGTCATTCTTTGGTACTTCTTTCTTTTCAAGTTTCTCATAGTAATCCAATGGTACATACATCTTCTTGTTTGAAGACGATGATTTTGCTGTCTCAGACACCTTTGGTTTTGGAGAACTTGATTCCTTTACCACTGTTTTTGGCTTCCATGTTTGTTGAGATGAAGCAACCCGTTTGTGGAACTTATCATTTTTAGTTACCATTTTCTTAACAGGTTCAGTTTTGATCTTGGTGTTGTCATTTTTCAAAACCTTTTTCTCAACAACCAATGGAGCTTTTCCCTTCACATCATCTTTCTTTCTTGAATTCATCACAACTTCAGTCCTAGGCTTTAAGTTGATACACTTTCGTGCAATATGTCCAACTTGATTACATTTGAAGCATATTCGGGTGTCAACTACCCAACTTGTACCTTCAGACTGAGGCTGCGATGCTTTCTTCTCAAAGAAATCTTTGTTTGATTTTAAAAAAATCTCAAATTCTTCATCAGAAAGTGACTTGAACCGTTCACAAACACCTTTTTCTCAGCAAATTTCTTGTTTTGAAAATTTCTTCTTTGATAATTTTTACCACCCTGATATCCACCCGACCATCAGTTTCGATTGTTATTATAAAACCGCGGTGGAACAACAGGTTTCTTATAGTAAGCTTTATCTTTTTCAAAATTCATTTGCCTCTTTGTCTGATTTAAACTTTTTACTTCAGACAAATCAATTTCAATCAATTTGAACACATTTGTCAATTTAGCAACATTAACATTCTCCAGAGGAAAACTCAGAATCCGAATACAACTTATCCGACTCCGCCATCTTATACATCACAACAGCAGGTTCATCATTTAAGTTGTTTTTGGACTTTGATTTTGGAATGTATTTGTTCAGAAAACACTCATCATCTTCAGCTGAATCACTATCCGACTTCAAAACATTTTCAGCTGTACTTTTAACAATCTCAGACTGAACACTATCATCAGATGAAGATGAAGAAAATGTTACATCAATTGACTCTGGAAGTTTTATCTCATTAACATCCTCATCATCATTAACCAACCCGGACTTTTTCTTTGAATAATTGTTTAAAACTGGTGGTGGAACCTGATGAAACCCAACCCCAGTTCCATCCTAGTAAACATCTTCGTGTGCTTTGTTTTTCCCAATGGGTTTAGGAACAATGTATTGTAAAACAAAGCTTGCGGAGTTGTAACTGGTTAATTTCAACTGGATGCGTTCATTTTCAATTTTGGCTTCTTGAAATTGAAGCTTCAACTTAGCAATTTCATCCAGTTGTTGATTGATTAACTCCTCTTTCACTCTAAGAACACCGGTCAGTTGAAGATTTTCTTTGTCAGTCTTACCATTTCTTTCATCATAATCTTTAACCGTTCGTTTTAGCTTCTCAAAATTTTCTGAGATTTGACGATTTTCAAGAATAAGTTTTTCATTTTCTGTCCTAATTCTTTCTACGTCAATTTTATCATTTTCAATTTTCTCAGTTAATTCTTTTAATTTTTCATTTGAAGCTTTCAACAATTTATCACGGTTTAAGATCTGATCTTCAATACTTTTGACTCTACTAGTCAAATCTTCAACTTTCTTACCACTGAGGTAAGCATTTGTACTACAAACTTTGCACTCTTTCATGCAATTTTTGCAGTTGTTCTTAGATTTACCATTCTTACCTGACACATGTGTATCATTTGTACTGACCTTATCTTTGGACTCAGTTCCAGAACCAGAAACTACCTCTAGTTCTTTTGAAGCTAGAACTTTGTCAGCCATTTTCTTCAAGTTTTCAGCTGTGAGTTTTTGTGACGTATCAATAACTCCGTCATCAATCTTCTTTGGCTCTAGTTCTTTTGCTGCCTCTTTTTCTTTTTCATCAGATTCTCCTCCTCCCCACCATTCTCTCTGTCTGGCATCTTCTTCATCAGCAACTTGTTTGGTGAGAACTTCAATATCAATAATATCTGGATCCACAACTATGTTTCCATTTTGATCAAGATAACATTCTCTATCAGGATCCCATCTTTTTGCTTTCTTTGCTTCAATCCAGGTACGATAAATTTTTGCTTTCATGTATCGAGTTGTTTCCATCCTGTTCACATACTTCACTTCATCAGATCTTTTATCTTTAAACGGAATAATCTTTGCTGCTGTGAAAGCATAACCAACTGCGTCTTCCTCAGGAAAAACATCACTCCAATCATAACCTTCATCGTCATGAAAAACTGCAAGTGCCCTGGATTTCTCTTTGGGTACCTCCTCTATCTGCTTCATTCTGGGAGGTTCTGATTTATTCTGATGATAAATTACCTTTTTGTAATAATCCTCTCGAAAAGGATTTGCAGTATCATCAGTGTAAGCATTTCTGCACTCACGCTTAAAGTGACCTTTCTGTTTACATTTGAAGCATGTCACTTTTGACTTGTCAAAGCCTAACTTGGTAGAAGGTCCACCAATAGACTGTCTTCCAGTAATCTCCATGAAACGCTGTGCTCTTCTCACTGCACTAGCCATACACCACCTTATATCGATCAATTCCATCTCCTCAGGATCGATCTGATCGTAGTCTTCCTTTGTCAGGTTGGTGTTGCCTATCTTTCCTGCAACGAGACTTTCGTACGATTCTAACACAGAGGCTAAGAACACCATCTGTTGTTTAGCAGACTCTTCACTGAAATTCTGACCATTCTTCATATCAACAGCAATGTTACATTGGAACAGATTCTTTGATGCAGATTGGCTTGAAATATTTGACGAAGATCCACCATGAAAACCACTGTGAGGAGTTTCTTGATTCACAATATTTGAACCCTCTGCAGAAAATGTTGTTCTTGGAGAACTAGTCTTTGGTAGATTTTCTCTGTAGTACAACTCCACATTCTGCTGATAAGATGTGTTGTTGACTTTATTAGATTTCTTAATCTCCAACTCGTGACTCTCCAGTCTTTCAATAAGCAGATCCACTGTCAAAACTTCTGGCGGCTTGATAGTGTTCTTCAACATCAAAGCAAAGTATTGCCAGTCTTGTTCATTCGGAAGTGCGTCAAACAACTTGTCTACCAGCTCTTCTTGAGTATACGTGATTTCATGTCTAGCAAGCTCCATCTTCAGATGCCCAAATCTCTCAATCATCTTGGAAACAGACTCGTTCTTTAAACAACCAAACAAATCAAACTCTTTTCGTAGCAGTTTCTTTTTGTTCTTAACTATTTCAGCACTACCAATACATTTAGTTTTTAATTTTTTCCAAAGATCCTTTGAATTTTTGTACTCGATCAGTGCGATAATGTCATCTCGAACAGATTGGTGAAGTAGAGCAATACATATTTGTTCAGCAACATATCTTTCAATTTGATTTTCTTCTAAGTTCTCATAATCATCTCTTCCCAAATCATAGCCATTTTTCAAACTTTTCCAACTTTGGTATCCGAATGCTTTAAGCCATTTCTCGAATCTTGTAGCCCACCGGTTATAATCTTCAATCGCCATCAGCTTGGGTGGCTTATTGTATGTTCCGTATGCACTATCAACGCTCATAGCATCATTGAAAATTTTCTTTGCATTCGGTGTTGGTGTAGTTTCATTCGTGTTGCTTGATGTACCGTCTCCTGAACCACCGGTAAATGCAAACACATCACTGAAAGGATTGAAATCATCCATCTTTCACGTACCTGAAATGATCAACAAACACTTAGAAATATTCTTGAAATTTTGAAAAGTTGCTTTCAAACGAAATCAGTTGAAACAGAATTGCTCAAACAATATCACCACTTCAAACGAAATTATACACTCTCAAACGAAATCACTAATTTCGTTTGAGATTTCAAACGGAAATACTAGACTTGTATCACTTCAAACGAAATTACAACCAAGTGCACACTCAAACGAAATTAGCCAGATATTTCAAACGAAATTAGTCATACATTTCAAACGAAATCAGGTAAAAGTGTGTTTTCAAACGAGATTACCTAGAATCTTCAAACGAAATTAACTATGATGTCATCATTTTACGAACAATTTCAAACGAAATTATGTATTAGATCAAGTTTTAAGCCGAATTTTAGTCCAACACTTTCAAGGATTAGTTAACACTATGTTTCGCTTGATATGTGAGAGTGTTAGGCCATTTCAACCGTGAAAACTTGTCCAAAACAGAAAAGAATGAGTAGAAGTAAGAGAATCCAAGGATTTCAAGCTGATCGTGATCTCGACCCGAATGATTCGTTCAGAGGTGTTCTTCTCTGTTTCAGGTGCGGAATAACAAGAAACAAAGGTAGATACAGCTGATTCTTCACTTTAACTACTGTTTGTATTGATTATAACACGAATACAAGTAGTTCTTCACACCGGCAACACCTCGGTATGGAATTGTACAACCTTACAAATGATTTCGTTCAAGGGCTATATATAGGGACTAGGTTTCGCTCATATGGACATGTCCACAAAAGCGAAACCCCCCCATTGTACATAAAAGTGAAACCATCTACTAGGTTTCCCACATACGGACATGTGATTTCCCACATATGAACATCAGTGATTTCCCACATATGGACATCCTGATTTCCCACATATGGACATCCTGATTTCCCATATATGGACATGTCCATACATGTGAAATCAACTTTCTCGAGAAATCACCACTACTACTCTATATTCCCGTACAATGTACAATCAACCCTAAACTAAGACACGAACAAAGATGTAGTCGACAGACAACTGCACCAACAGAGTCCCCCTTGAATGTTCACGGAATCTTCAGTGAGAGTCTTCAACATGACAGTTCTTCAATCTTGATCGGTCTTCTTCAGGAACTCTTCTTGGAATCATATACACGGATCTTTCTCTGGTTCTAACTCTCGTCAGACTCCCCCTATCATCGAGCTGGGATCGCTGTCTGGAATTTGTTATCACCTTTGAAATCAAATCCTGGTTTTCTCAGTTTAAGCTTTTCTCAGGTTCTGATACATCTCCTGGCTTTCGTAGCAACAGGTTCAGAAACCTACACAACTCAAACATACTATTATAACAAACATAATTGTGATTCAAATAAATGAATCAACTAAACATTTGAGAATTATATACATTTAAAATTGATCAAAAATTTGAAACATTCCAAATTCTGATTCAACTTAATGAATCATTTTAAACATTTCAAATCAATTAACCAAACCATCTGTTCATCATGTTTAGCCTTTGAGATTTTGAATATCAGCTTTCCAACATCAGTTGTCGAAAATCTTTTTGTATTTTTCAAAATATGGAACATAAATGCAATAACAGAAATTAAATGCAGAAACGAAATATGTACAAACATATTTTTGTGAGTTTGCGAAAGAGGATCATATCAGTTTATGTGACTAATCACTAGCACCGTTAAGCTTTAAACATTTTAAGTTCTAAACGTTTCACATTGATTGACGATATTGTTGTCCACTTAAACTCAATCTAAAAACTTTCCAAATGCTTACCGATACGTTAAAGTATATTAATTTGCACTAAGTTCTTATGGACCCCACGATCTCAGCATATCCCCTCATCATGCAATACATTGACTCAAGTAATGCCTTTAAACTATGATCAACTGTGATTTGTGCGAAAAACAAAGCAGAATGTTTAAACATTAACAATCAGGTCGATACTTCCGTATACGCAGAGAAAGTCCAATGTTTAAACAAAATAAGAAAAATAAAATAAGTTGAAGTTGTTTAGGCTTTAACCACCAGGTCGATACTTCCGTATACGCAGAGGAGGTCCAAAGCTTAAACGAAACACCAAAGAAAATAAAGCAGAACGTTTAGGCAACAACATCCAGATCGATACTCACGTATACACAGCGGATGTCCGATGCTTAAACAAAATAAAGAAATAAAACAAGTTTAAATCTTTGCAAAATGAAATGCACAATCACAGTGTCATTTTTAGTGAAGTTGTGAAAGTTCACACACTTAACCAGTTTTTATGCTTTTGGCAGTCAGCGATTACTGAGTAGGCACACAATCAAGAAGGACAAAACTAAGTACTATGCTTTCAATCATGTTTCCCACTAGAACTAGGCTTTATCATTTAAGTTTGTATCGTTATCGCAAATCTACTAGTCTAGCTGAGCCTATCGTCACATCTTTAGTGAGACCGTTTATCACATTTTAACTTTCCATTTCTTTAGCGTGTTGTGACAGTCCACTGATGTACTATCATTTCCTCTTTTATGCAACAAAAACTCATTTTTCATTTTATCATGTTTTTGGCTTTTTCAAATTTTCTAATGTTTTTGGATTTTCTGAAAACTTCTGAAAAATATACTCCCCCTAAAATACAAATACATCTAAAGAAATTTGAAAACAAACTGTACAAGAACATGACAACTGATATCGAATTGCCTCAAATCACCATCCACTTGGCATAAACAATCAGAACTCCCCCTCATAACAAACTATTTTCCCATTATGATTTCAAAACACTTAAGTTTGTTTTAATCAAAATGGTTTTTCTGGAAAATAAGTTTTGTGAGTCATTTCTCAATCATGGGGATCATTCATCACCTTGTTTTCTTTAACCACTTGTAGAAACTAGCATTTTTAAGATCAATCCACAAACATCACTTGTAGAAAATAAAGTACAACTTAATGTCCCTGATTTACTACATGTAAGTCGAAATATTACAAACGTGAATTTCTCAAGAAATGTGCCGATTCCTGTTCCACGCTTAACAACCTGGGAACTCCGGCAAGTCAAGTTTTTCATTTAAACAGATTCACCCAAGCCTGACGGTCCTTGGGTGATTTTGAATTCTTGTTCAACAATGGTGGAAAATTTGCATCATCCATTGTTAAACCAGAATTCTCATTTTTTACCTCAACACATGGCTCTTCTGGCTTTACCACACCAGATTCATCGCCTGATCGTGGCTTGTCTGACTTTGAGGAGTCAGATTCATCGCCAACAACTGGCTCCTTTGTTTCCGGAGAAACAAATTCATCACCAGAAAATGAATTCACCACTTTCTTTTTCTTCTTTCCCTCTTTCGTCCTCAGATTTGTATCTGATGAATACGTTTTGCTTGATTTGTTGTTCTTTGGTGAGCAAGACGATTTATCAGAACTTTTATCTGTTTTACCAATTATATCCGAGGACAAAATCTTCTCGAGATGCTCTCTCGCCTTCTTCCTCTTTTCCTCAGTCTGTGTTTCTGCCCCTGTGAAAGTTTAACTTTCTTTTCTTGAATTATCTGTTTTTGAACTTTAGGTTCTTTGGGCTTGACGTTGACTGAAATCTTTGCCAATTTTTGAGACTTAGCCCTCAATCTTTCATTTGATCTCCTTGGGCAATCTTTGGAAATGTGACCTCTAATTTGACAGTTAAAGCATCTCCTCGTCTCATAACTCCAACCATGGCAGTTAACAGCAATGTGTCCTTGATAACCACATCGGTAACACACTCTGTTATCGTACCAATCACCATTGTCAGCCCAAATGCTCAAATCATAGCATTGTTTGGCTTGGTGATATTCCTTCCTCATGCTTGCTGGATTTAGCTTTTGAGCACTGTGGTCCAACCTGCACCACTTATTGCCAACACTTTTTGAGTTTTCATTTTTCAATTTTTGTGATTTTTGATTTTGATGGGATGATCGATCTGATGAGCTTTTATTATCTTTTTGAACATTTTTCTCATTTTTAATTTTTTGTTTCTGTTCCACTTTCTTCTTCAAAGGTTTTTGCTTTGAGCATTCTCCCTTTTCAGTCGATCGTAGAACAGTTTTCTGAAATTTTTCTTTTAATTTCAAAAACAATTTTTGTTTTTCAATTTTTTCATTTTCATCATCAGATTTCTTATCACAATCTTCAACTTTGACATTGTCAAAGTTTGTGACATCGTCACTTATTGGAACTGAATTAATAGGTTTTGGGCAGGGAATAGCTGAAGTATTCACAAAAACCTGCAACTTTTCTTCCCATTCCCTGATTTTACCTTCTAACTCTTTGATTTTCTTTTGAGCACAATCTGCTTCCTTTTCAAGTCGAATAATCTTTTCAAGATAAGAATTGATTGCAATTTGTTTTTCAAAATTGTTTTTACCAAACAAATCTCTCTCATCTTCTAAAATTTTTATTTGACTTTGAAAATCTTTTTCAAATTTTAATTTTTCATTTTCAAATTCTTTTTCCTTATCTTTCAAAATCTTGTTTTCTAATGTCAAACTGTTCAAATCATTTAACAGTTTGTCATTTTCAGATTTCAACTTTTCACAATTTCCCTGTAAATCCAGAATCTGTTTTACATCAGTTTGCTTCTCATCTTTCAACTTCTCGACTTCTGATTTCAAACTTTCCGCATCCTTCAAGATTTTGTCATTGTCAGTCTTAAAGTTGTCACATTTGGTGCACACTGATTCAGAATTTGAAAATCCAAACTCTACAGATTCTTCAACTTTTGAAACTTTCTCTTTCTCTATCTTATAAGTACCTGCACCAAAGATTGTAATGAAATCAAGAGGATTTCCATTATCATCAATATAACAACCTCTTTTCATATCATATATCAAATTTATTTTTGCTGCCCAACAAACATTGATTCTTTTGTTTATTTCATTTATCACGTCTAAATTCAACTCATCTAAATTCATTTTTATTTTATCCATCACATCTCTCTTCTTTTGATAAATTTCATAATCGTGATTTTTAAGTTTACTAATGAATTTATTCAGAGATAATTTTGAAAAACTAGAATTTTCTCTCAAATTTTTCAAACAATCATCCCATTCAACTGGTAATCCATTAGCAAACTTTGATACCATATCAGCTTCTGTTATTACTATTTGATTTTCCTTCAAATAGTCAATCAAACGATCAAAACACTTCTCCAAATCATCCAATTTTTCATCTTTCTTACACAGAAAACGTTCGAACCGGTTACTCCAAACCTCTTTGGATAATTTCTGATAAGAACTACTGAAATATCCTCGATACCAATCATTTAACCTTTTAAGATCATTATTTTCTTTTTCATCAAAGACCTTTGCCATTTTTCTAACAATCCCGACACGTTTTCTAATATGTCACAAAAGCGAAAACAAGAAGTGTCCTATGAGCGAAACCCTGAGTGTCACTGGAGCGAAATCCTGGATTGTCACAAAAACGAAACCTTGAGTGTCACAATGAGCGAAACTCTGAGTTGTCACAATAAGCGAAACCCTGAGTTGTTACAATAAGCGAAACCCCAAGGTATCCACAAGAGCGAAACCCTTATGTGTCTTATGAGCGAAATATTGAATTGCTGGTTCACAAAAGCGAAATCACTTATATTGTTCACAAGAGCGAAATCCTTATATGCACTTGGAGCGAAATTACTGCTTGATGTGACATTGGAGCGAAACCTGATGTACTTAAAAGCGAAATCTCTCAATTTTGGTGACACAAGAGCGAAACCCTTATGACTTTTGGAGCGAAATCAGGATTTTGGTTGTCCCAATGAGCGAAATCAGGTGACCAAAAAAGCGAAATCAATGAATGTCCGTATAAGCGAAATCATGTTCGAAGGTAATTTGTTCCATTTTTAGTCCGAATTTCAGTCCGAAGCTTTCCAGGGTTTGTTTATGTCCAATTGTCTATGATCTGTGAAGTTTTGAGCGAATTTCGACCGGTAAAACTTTCTGAAATGATGAAAGAAGGTGTAGAAACTAGAAATCTCAATGAAAATCAGCTGAATACTGCAGAACTCTGCCTCCTGAGCTCTGATACCACTTGTAGGATCGTGATCTCGACCCGAATGATTCATTCAGAGGTGTTCTTCTCTGTTTTAGGTGCGGAATAACAAGAAACAAAGGTAGATACAGTTGATTCTTCACTTTAACTACTGTTTGTATTGATTATAACACGAATACAAGTAGTTCTTCACACCGGCAGCACCTCGGTATGGAATTGTACAACCTTACAAATGATTTCGTTCAAGGGCTATATAAAGGGACTAGGTTTCGCTCATATGGACATGCCCACAAAAGCGAAACCCCCCCATTGTACATAAAAGCGAAACCATCTACTAGGTTTCCCACATATGGACATCCTGATTTCCCACATATGGACATCCTGATTTCCCACATATGGACATGTCCATATATGTGAAATCAACTTTCTCAGGAAATCACCAATACTACCCTATATTCCCGTACAATGTACAATCAGCCCTAAACTAAGACACGAACGAAGATGTAGTCGACAGACAACTGCACCAACAAATGGTATGAACTCCTCGTCCTGAGCTCTGATACCACTTGTTGGATCGTCCGGTGACCCTAAACAGTCAATCTGAGTAGTTCATTATCATTTGCAAAGGCGGAATCAATGTAAATGACTTCAAACAACTTGTTTCCTATGTAATCTTTCTCTATTACTGATTTGAAGAGCTTTTACAACTCTGATTACAAATTGGCAGCACCTCGGCTCTCAAACACACACTAGTAATTCCGTTTCAAATGAACATGCACAACCCCTATTTATACTTGTTAGGATCGGAGGCTCACATGAGAGTGTTTGTTTGTGTAAATTGAACAATCAATGTATATGAAAACATGTAAGGTGCAGCGGAAATGAACAACAAACTTTGTAAACACAATCAAGGAGGAAAATAGTTTTGATAAACAAATTCTATTCATCAGTCGAAAGGTTACAAAGCAAATCAAAAGATTACAAGCAAGCTTACAAACTAAACTCCCCCTCAGCCTGATACTCCAATGGTTGATTGCACACAAGATGAAAGGATTAGACTAGAGGAGAAGAACTCACTCAGTCAAAATCAAATGTAACAGTACAGGGTACTGTTACATTTATAGGCAAACCAAACCACTGAGGCATCTCAGCTGACGTCACCATGAAAGTGACATCTAACAAACTATCAAACTATATCTACTGTTCTATAACAACTGACCATACAGACACTGAATATATTCTAATCACTGATGTATAAACACTGATTCTTCATTTCACTGATGTAGTCAACCACTGTTGTTTGAGCATCAATGCTTTCTTCAAAGGGTGATCAGTCCTTGAATGGGCAGTGCTTTAATTCTTCAGCAGTGCTTGGATTCCGTCTGTGGATTGAGCTTCAGTCTTTAACCTTCATCAGTTCTTTAGTAGCAGTTGTTCTGTAGAGCAGTACTTTGAAATCTATCAGTTGCCAGATAACCACTGTCAAGGGGAAAGCTTAATGCAAACAGCTGCTTATTATGAATTCACTGTTGTTAGGACCAATAGTTGTTAGGAAATTTGGCATTTTAAAGGAAGCAGTGGTCCAAAACATTGTTTATTTTGGATCAGTTGTTTTAGATCTGTTTTGGCTTTCTATCATCTGTTCTTTTGTAGGGTTCAATCCCAACAATCTCCCCCTAGAACAGATGATGCCAAAACTCTTCTTTATTGATGATCTTTATTCCTCAGCATCATTTCTCTTATATGACTTTTGAATGACAATTCAAAGTTCATAGAGACTGTGTTTTCAGGATCCCTTGAGAGATCTATATTCATCAGATTTTGGAGGTCAACTGCATTAAGACCATAAGCAGCCTCCATTTTGAGCTTCTCAATCTTACCATCTGACCTGAGCGGAGTCAATTCATGGGTGTCTTTATCTGACTTCCATTTTAGAATTTTTGAGTCAGCTGATTTTTTAGGATCCTGATTTATTTCTGAGGTAGATGTCTGAATCTGAGCAACAATGTTATAAGGCCATGCTCAAACCTCTGCTGATCCTCTTCAGACATCACTCTTTGTCTTTCTCTCTTTAGCAGATGTTGAAGTTGGCTTTTGAGCAGATTGGGTCTGTTGAGCACTAACCTCTGTAACATTAATGTTCTTTCTCCTTTTTAAATATAAATATGATTGTAGGAGATGATGATTGAAATAGATTTCTGGTGGGAGTAGATATATGATGAGTGATGGTAGGGAATGTTACCATGACTTGACTTTGAACTATCCTCATTTGTGTATCTTCATCATCTGCTTGAATTTTCAGGGTTTCATCACCTCCCTTTTCCCTTTCTCTGACAGATGTTTTAGCAGAAGTTACTGAGAGATTTTCCTCAGAGTCATTTTTCTCCCCCTTTTTTGGCATCATAAACTCTTTCGAAGATTGGTGCAGGGGTAGTGTCAGGAATGGGAATTTTCTTAATAGCTTTAAGCTCTTCCTGTGTATCTTTATACTTGGCTTCAAATTCTTCTTTGAATGTCTGCACTTTTGAATCATGTAACTGATTAGCATGTTGATAATGTTGTTGAAGCAGAGGATACACTTGTTTCACAATTCTGGTGGTTTAAGCAGAGGATTGAGCAGTGTTTCGAGATTTTGCAGAGTGTAACATCTGTTGCAACACATTTTTGATATCTCCCACTGATGTCTCAATCTTTGTAACTTTATCCATTAATTCCTTATATTTTAGCCCATCTCCTAACTTAATAGGATCATCTGAGCTCCTACCAAAGGTGGTAGTTGTATCTAGGGTATCATGAACATGTGATTTATCACTTGCTTCAACCTTAGATGCCCCTTTTTCTTGGTACTGGGGTCTTCTTTCCACAACAGAGGATTCCTTAATAAACCTATCAGTGGTTTTAATACCAGCAACGATTACCAAAGTATCCCTAGTAAAAATTGCCTTCAAAGGAGACTTATGTATGAAACTACTGTCCAGATGTAAATCAGTGGATTCAACATCTGTAGTAGCTGCTCCAATTGAACTATCAACAGGGATTTCATGAAATCCAAGTGATGTAGCCTCCTCAACTGTTTGTGGGATAACCAATTGATTTTTATCAAACACAGCCATTGTGGAAAATTTTTTCTCAGAAATGTGTTGATGAGAGCGTGGTGTGGAAAGCAGAGTTGTCCTGGGAGAATGACAGTTTAACATACTCTCAAATGAGGATGATGTTACAAGTTGTGGGATCCCTGTGCTTACAACATGTTCCTTTTGTGAGGAATCATGAGAAGTTAAAGTTTTGGGTGGAGATCTTTCCAACAGTTGTGAGGAAGTAGCAACAGTTGTTTCATGTGACTTTTGTGTTGTCACTGGGTTTACCTCTGGGATCTCATCTTCCAGAGGACCCTTTTTGGGTTTGGTGGGTTTGGAGGGTTTCTTTTTGGTATTTTTGGTGGTTTTTGGTGGGGGTTGCACAACAGTGGTTGTGCTACTGTGGTCACCAAGAGCAGTGGGCTC
Organism: Helianthus tuberosus; assembly: GCA_030545235.1. Lineage (NCBI taxonomy): Eukaryota > Viridiplantae > Streptophyta > Magnoliopsida > Asterales > Asteraceae > Helianthus > Helianthus tuberosus. Next base: position 97,402,124 of record CM060433.1, on the reverse strand, counting down.
AACAACTGAAGTCTGAGAAGTAGATGTGGACTCATCCAAATTTTGCTCAGACTCCCCTGTTTGTATTTTAGAAACTTTTGACTCTTTAGCCATTAGGCGAGTATACGTTTTATTGGGAAGAAAACAGTTTCAAAAAAAATGAACGGTTAACATCTGGCCACGTGACAAGATCTGATGGCTATCATCTATCCACGTGTAACCATTGTTTGAGAATGGAAGACAGTTGTTTGGGAAACCACTGATGTGTGTCATCAGTGGTTGTGAATAGTGGAGAATTATAACACTGTCAGTGGATGGAAAATAATGGAATCAGAGGATACACTTTGTCAGTGGATAGACATGCCAGTCAGAGTTTTAAGTGAAAACAGTGGTTTCATCAGACTTTGGATATTTATTGAAAAATTCAATTTTAACTATTTCTAAAGTTTTTATTTTGATTTTCTAAAAACACTTTTATGCTATTTTCACATAGAATACACGAAAACTTGTTTTAATCTATGTTTAGCATTCCAATCCTAGAGATCAAGTTTTTAAAGGTAGATGTATCTAATGCTTTGATTTGTACATCAGCCAACTGATCTGTAGTATGGATATGTTGTAAAGAAATCAAACCTTTTCATAGCAATACCTCATAAATGATGTCTGATGTCATCAGTGGTTGGATATCATGTGATGAGAGAGGTTAGGGTGTTGTTTTCTCAACAACTGTTGATCCAGCAGTGGATGAGCTTTAACAGTTGTTTTGAACATCTGATGCTTCTTGTGGTGAATATGATTTTGTATTGAAGAAACTCAATATCATATCCAAAGTCTTGTGATGAGAATTGTGGGGTACCTGCAGGGTTAGTCTAAACAGACACATCTTCATATGTAAATTTAACAGGATTAAACAGTTAAGCAGGATTTGCTAGGATTTTCAATGATGAAAGTTTTATTGAACTTTACATTCAAAGACTCTTTCACAGACCCAGTTCTTGCGTTTAAAACACTTTATAGGCCTTGGCTGTGGTAAAGTATCCCAGATGGTAACTACAGTCAACTTTGACTGCAAAAATTTTAATTGAGACTTTTAAGTTTAAGGTAAAACATTTTGAGCACTTGTTATCAATCAACTTTTAGAAATGGTTCTATACTTGAGTTTCAGTATGAATTGACCCTAACCCAACCTCCATCTCCATTTGACTTAATATCAAGGATTATATCCCCTTTTTTTTAAATAGAATGGATCTACATCCTGTCAGGTAATGAGCTTTTACTATCCAAAACAAGTAAAAGCACCAAATATAATATTCTCTATAAAAATGAGAGAATAATATATCCTGATATTTACAAGTAACTTTTACCATTTAAAAACAAGTAAAAGTTTCAGATAGATAAGTTAATTAGATCTGGTAATTTCCATAACAGAAATAATTTTGGATAGAGTCAACCTTGTTTAAATCTCAATTTTATAATAATGATCAGTGGTTTGAGTAAAATTTTATAACCATTGATGGAGACCATTTCCTGTTAGATGATTGTATTTCTGAGGAAACATGTTTACAAAGGTTTGAGAGTCTTTTGTAAACCCTAACCCATGTGATAAATTTTTTGAAAATTCGCCTTAGTCCTCTTAAATAAGTTTTACTTTCTGATACAAGAGTTACCTGAACTGTCTTGAACCAGTGGTTGCACTCAGCTGTTTGGTAACCTGTGAACTCTCAAGTGTTTTGAGTTTATACTCTTTTCTTTTGATTTCAAAAGTTTTGAGTTAGTGATTTTTATCTTTTCCTTTTTACCCTTCCCATTCATAAGTACTGAAATACTTACTAGGAGGTTTTATTTAAGGAAAACTTAATCCAAAATCATTTTGTAGCAATGTTTTGAGAGATCTGACCACTTTTGTGCGTGCTTATATCAAATCTCACATTACATATGATTAAGACTATTTTAACACCTGATATTCTTAATGTGTTTTTAGCAAAGTTGATTTGGTCCTTTTGAGGATTCTCAACATGTTTTTCAACACACAAGATCTTATTAACTAAGGTTTTAATTTCCCTCTTTTTATGTTAACAAAAACACTAAAGTTTTTATGAACATAGGTTTTTGTTGACCTGAGGTTCATACCTTAGCAGCGAACATGATGGAAACAGCAAAAACTTCATAACAACAATTGAAATCAATTTTTCGTAAATAATTTTACCATAGTTATCAGATATATTTTCAGATCTGAAAACTGTAGGTGGTTTATGTATGATATCACTTGTTATGTGAAGCTTGTGTGTCCTATGACATCTTGATTGTTTTACAGAGCCTTTGAATAGTCACTTTGAACGTGATTCCTCGTTACTCTGTTTTTCAACTAAATACAATCAACCTCTGTATGAATGAATTTTGAGCTGAACTGTTATGTCAAATTGACTGTTAGATCGAATTTGACTGTCCAGGTTCTGATACCAATTGTTAGGATCGGAGGCTCACATGAGAGTGTTTGTTTGTGTAAATTGAACAATCAATGTATATGAAAACATGTAAGGTGCAGCGGAAATGAACAACAAACTTTGTAAACACAATCAAGGAGGAAAATAGTTTTGATAAACAAATGCTTTTCATCAGTCGAAAGGTTACAAAGCAAATCAAAAGATGCAAGCTTACAAACTAAACTCCCCCTCAGCCTGATACTCCAATGGTTGATTGCACACAAGATGAAAGGATTAGACTAGAGGAGAAGAACTCACTCAGTCAAAATCAAATTTAACAGTACAGGGTACTGTTACATTTATAGGCAAACCAAACCACTGAGGCATCTCAGCTGACGTCACCATGAAAGTGACATCTAACAAACTAACAAACTCTATCTACTGTTCTATAACAACTAACCATACAGACACTGATTATATTCTAATCACTGATGTATAAACACTGATTCTTTATTTCACTGATCTAGCCAACCACTGTTGTTTGAGCATCACTGCTTTCTTCCAAGGGTGATCAGTCCTTGAATGGGCAGTGCTTTAATTCTTCAGCAGTGCTTGGATTCCGTCAGTGGATTGAGCTTCAGTCTTTAACCTTCATCAGTTCTTTAGTAGCAGTTGTTCTGTAGAGCAGTACTTTGAAATCTATCAATTTCCAGATAACCACTATCAAGGGGAAAGCTTAATGCAAACAGCTGCTTATTATGAATTCACTGTTGTTAGGACCAATAGTTGTTAGGAAATTTGGCATTTTAAAGGGAGCAGTTGTCCAAAACATTGTTTATTTTGGATCAGTTGTTTTAGATCTGTTTTGGCTTTCTACCATCTGTTCTTTTGTAGGGTTCAATCCCAACAATACTAGAGCTAATTTCGTTTGAATGTGTCATAGACCAGTTCAAACGAAATTACACATGTTAATTTCGTTTGAAATGGACCATGTCACCTTCAAACGAAATTACACACTTAAACATGAATAAACCCTAAATCTAATCCGGTTGTACATTCGTTTATCCTATCTAGACATAAGACTCGATTAAGACGTAGTTAACAGACACTAGATGCACCAACAGGTTTGAAGTTGTTGAAGAAGATCCACTGTGAAAACCACGGTGAGGACTTTCTTGGTTCACAGAGTTTGAGCTCTCTGCAGAAAATGTTGTTCTTGGAGAACCAGTCTTTGGTAGATTTCCTCTGTAATACAGCTCCACATTCTGCTGATAAGCTGAGTTGTTGACTTTAGATTTCTTAATCTCTAACTCGTGGCTTTCTAGTCTTTCAATGAGCAGATCTACTGTCAAAACTTCTGGCGGCTTGATGGTGTTCTTCAACATTAAAGCAAAATATTGCCAGTCTTGCTCATTCGGCAACGAGTCAAACAATTTTTCGATCAACTCTTCTTGAGTATAAGTGATTCCATGTCTAGCCAGCTCCATCTTCAGATGCCCAAATCTTTCGATCATTTTACAAACAGATTCATTCTTCATACAACCAAATAAATCAAACTCTTTACGTAACAGTTTCTTTTTGTTTTTTACAATCTCAGCACTACCTACACACTTTACCCTCAGTTTCTCCCAAAGATCTGTCGAATTGTTATACTCGATCAATGGAATTATATCATCTCTAACTGACTGATGAATCAATGCTATGCATTTTTGTTCAAAGACATATCTTTCTATATCATCAGGTTCTACTAAACTTTGACCACTACGATCTCCCGAAGTATAACCGTTCTTTAAACTTTTCCAACTTGGGTATGCGAATGCTTTAAGCCACTCCTCAAACCTTGTAGCCCACCGGTTGTAATCTTCTATTGCCATTAGTTTAGGAGGTTTATTGTATGTCCCATAAGCACTTTCTACACTCATTGCATCGGAAATAATCTTCTTTGCACTCGATGCCGGTGTAGTTTCATTCGTATTCTTCGATGTATCATCTCCCAAACCACCGGTATAAGCAAACACATCGCAAAATGGATTCATGAATAGATCATCCATTTTCAAGTACCTGAAACAATCAACAAACACTTAGAAATTTTTTTGATTTTTAACACAGAAGTTTCAAGCGGAATCAGTTCACACGAAATTGTGAACTTCAAACGGGATTACACTTTTCAAACGGAAATACTTTCGAACGAAATTAGCTTGCTCACACACTTCAAACGAAATTATCAAACAGGATCTAATTCCGTGCGGAATTAGGTCACTTTCAAACGAAATTATAACTCTTGAAGCGAAATTAGGACTTTGAAGCGAAATTAGTAATTTCGTTTGAATGGTTCAAACGAAATTAGGATCTTTCAAACGAAATTAGACACAAAGTATAATTCCGTGTGGAATTACAACACAATTTTCAAGCGAAATTATATGTCCGTTCAAACGGAATTAACTCTTAGGTCCATTTTTGTCACTTTTACTTCGAATTTTAGTCTAAAACTTTCAAGGGTTTGTTAAAAGTATATTTCGCCTAAGATATGTGAAAATCAAGCCATTTTGTCCGTAAAATTTTGTTCAAATCAGAAAAGAATGAGTAGAAGTAAGAGAATCGGCTGAAATCAAGCTGAATTGGTATGAACTCCTCGTCCTGAGCTCTGATACCACTTGTTGGATCATCGTGTGACCCTAAAATATGAATCTGAGTAGTTCATCAAAACAAAGGCGGAATCAATGTAAATGATGTCAACACAACTTGTTCCTTTTAAATCTTTATCTATTACTGATTTCCTGAGCTTTTACGGATCTGGTAACAATTCGGCAGCACCTCGGCTCACAAACAACACTCCGTAATTTCGTTTCAAATGAACAGGGACATCAGGTATTTATAGGAGTCTTAATTTCGCTTGAAGTCGACTCAAACGAAATCACAAGTTCATGCGGAATTACTTAATTCCGTACGGAATTAGTAATTTTGTGTGAAACCTTTAATTTCGTTTGAACTCATATAAAACACCATTCAAGCGGAATTACCCTAAATACCTTTTTCCTCGTTTTTCATGCCCTAAACTATACATGACTCGATACAAGACAAAGTTAACATACATCTAATGCACCAACAGGATGAGATGAAAGAACGGATGCGCAAGAAGTACTGCTCGAGAGCTGAGATTCAAAAGTTGGAAATCGAGTTCTGGAATCTGAAGATGGATGGACCTAAGATTGCTGAGTATGTGCAGAGATTTCATGACCTATCTCCTGTTGTCCCCTACATGGTAGAACCGGAATTCAAGCGAGTCGAACGCTTCATCTGGGGATTGGCACCCCAAATTATGAGCATGGTGACTAATTCAAAGCCTCCAACGATCACCGAGGCAATTGATTTGAGCGTAGCGTTGACTGAAGAAGCAATTAGATTGAACAAGTTTTTGATCTCTGAAGGGAAGAAGAAAGAGACTCATGTTGAGTCATCAGGAGAGAACAAAAGGAAGTTCTCCAATTTCAAGAAGGGTACCCAAGGAAACAACAGTGATAACAAGAAGAGAGATGTGAATCCACCAACCGAGGTTAAGACTGGTGCTGCTACTTCTGGTGCTGAGATTAGAGGAAAAGGATATATGGGCACCCTGCCCAAATGTGATGTGTGTCAGTTTCATCACACTGGACGATGCAGAGCTGGAAAGTGTGAACCATGCGGAAACGTTGGCCATTCCAAAGAGACATGATGGTATGGTGCTGGTCGTGGGAATAATGGTTAGAGAGGAAATGGTAATGGCAATGGAAACCGTGGTGGAAACGGTAATGGGAACAGGAATAACCAGGGAAGTAATGGTAATCGTGGTAGTTCTGGAAACCAAGCTGGTAATGGAAACCTGACGTGGTGTCATGGTCACAATCAAATTTAATCCAATTACTACTAAATAGTTAGTGGCAAGTGGGTATCGAACACATGGAGTTTGTGGAATATGTGTTATTTAAAGGTTTATCTAAGTTAACCGAAATTAAACTAATTCTAATAAAAGCAAAGTTCAAGAGTTAGTTTGATTGATTTGATTTCTAAAACTAAGATTACTATTCTAATTGCAAAATGAAAGTGTTGGTTTGTAAACAATTTAGAGACAAATGACCATCTTTAGTTTCCGGTTTGCGTCGACGTTTGTGTTATCATTCCACTAGAAAGAACTACATAGACATAGTTCATGTGTGATTACTTGTTGTGATAAAAGGGAACTAAGTACTCAGATTCCTAGAACATGAGGTTGTTACACGATGACCAATTAACCCTTACCCAATCCTAATTCTACCCATGATATCTCGATTGCCAACGGCACCAAGAACATATGGTTTAAAACTAGAATAACATAAGAATCAACAATTTACAAGCAATCAATCACACACCATAACAAATAAATCATAAAGATAAAGTTTGTTATTCTAGAAATAAGGAATTCAAGCACAAAGTCTTACATAACCTTCAACCAAAGATGATCATAACAAGTTTAGCCACTCATGGCTCGAATAAACATCATCAACAATGTCTTAATGTTCCAAAGCAAATTCAATATAAAAACAATGATTAGAGAATGTCTTCAAGCTCCAAGCACAAGCCAAAATCGTCTCCAAAGTTGTGATAACCGAAAATACTCATCATAGAATCATAAAAACATCATCAAAAGGGCCATAAATGCATAAGTTACAAAAGTACCCCAGTCGGCGCCGTAAGCTACGCTGAGTGCCGTAGCTTACGGTGCCCAGCGGTCAAAGTTTGGTCAACATGGCGCCGTAACCTACGGTGCCAGCCGTAGGCTACGGCACCTATTATTTCTCTACGGTGACAAGGGACTGGGCTACGACAACAATAATTGGCCAACTTAGGGCTGTAACCTATGGCATGAGCCGTAGGCTACGGCGGCGAGTGAAATCTTCCTTTTTGTTTTCTTTGTTGCTTCTTGAACTCTCCAATCCATGTCCGCTAAACTCAACTCCCATCCAAGCTTCACAAAATGTACTCCTTATGCACTTTAGCACCTTCAAATCCACACAACTAGTGGTTACCAATTTCAAGCAATTAACCGTGTAAAGCATGGGATTTTAATCTTTTTAAGGCCCTTAAGGGTTGTCCTACGGACCACCCGTCACATCCCCACACTTACCCGTTGCTTGTCCCAAGCAACCCGTTCAAAAACTATTTCAAAACCACAAGCGATCAACATGCAAACCAAACTAAAATGCATCGTCCTTTTACTAAGTTTTTATCACACCACAAGACACACCCCTCACAACAACTCTCGGTGACAAGAAATATTAGCACATTATGCTAAAACACTCAATGCATATGTGTGATTGTGCGACAATAAGCTTCTATAAAAATCAAGTTACCTCCTATCAAACATTTAGCATGCTTATGAATCAAAAAGACTTACGGGTTGTAACGAAGCTATGTGTAAAGGTAGGAAATAGTGGGATTGTGAAAGTAGCTCATTGATTCGACCTGGTTTTATTTCTACTACTAAACAAAGCAAACATCAACTATATACACAACTTCATCAACATTTTCAACTACTATTGCAACTAAATCCTTCTTTTTGTATTTTCTTCATATTTTTCTCTTTTTTTTTCTTTTCTTTCTTCATTTTTTTTTTCATAAAACATAAAACTCAACAATATATACAAGAACATCAACAATCACAAACTAAACTCCTAAACCAGGTCGTCTCAATAGGTAAAGTTTTGTAAGAAGTAGGTTTGGGTCAAAACCGAATGGTATAAGGCTCAAACATGGCTTTCTATAGACCAAACCCCCACCCCTCACAATACCAAGTTCATATATGTAACGTATGAGGTCCAACCCACCAATCCCACACTTTCACACATCCAGACGAGGCTACCTAAAAGTCCCCTATCATTTCCACAAGCATGCTAATTCTAGGATTTAACAAGCACTCATACACAAGTTCTATTAACACAAGCCACACACCGCCACTCAAAACAAAGAAATATTCTCTAATAATCATATGTGGCCCAAAAACTCACCGAGAAATGACTAGAAAGGGTGTCGGTGTGTCAAGTGGAACAATATCAAGTGTTCAAATTTCGACAATTTTTCGCTTGGTTTCACAAAATTTTAAAATTCTAAAAAATTTCCCCCCATCCCCACACTTGGGATACATTATCCCAATGTATGGTTTTGAAGGGAAGATCGCTTTTAACCAAAAACATTAGCTTTCGCTAATACTCTCAAACCCCAAATTTCTTTTGTATTTTTTTATGAAAATTAAAAACACACCACCAACTAGCACATCCCATAAATCACATCAACACATAAACACCCCTGACCTCCCAATCATAAACATAAGACATGAAAATATACACAAATATACAAGATGGAGCGAAATACGACCTGGTCAATATTACTTTGGTTGCGGAGGTCCGAAGATGAAAGTCATCATGTCATTCCATTCTCCAAACCCAAATGCTCCGCTACTGCTGCTGCTGTTGCTGCCTTGATCACCCTCATGACTCGCCTGCTGATGACCCATGGTGTGTGGATCCACCCACTGAGAATGGTGCAATGGTGGGGTGGGATACGTCACACTACCATCATATGGCGGCAATGTGGAATAATCCACAATTGGTGAGTCCGCAACAACCGGCTGACCCGCATGCCACTGATCATGCATCCTCCGCTGACGATCATCCAAGTAACGGTTGTTCACTTCTTCATGATGGGCATACATATGAGCTTGATTCCATTGCTCATTTCTATCATAGCTCTATTTAAAAGCTCTCTCCATGCTAGCCCCCATGTAAGTCTGTTGATCATAAAGCATTTGATTGGGTTCGGACCAATCACCAAAAGTAGGCGGTCGCCTTTGCTCAATAACCTGCCCCGTGTTCCCCGTGTGAGCCCAATAAGGATCATAAGGCTGTTGTGCATAATCAAATGCACTACCCACATATCCCGACTGTACTCCTGCTCCATGAACACCACTTGGGCCAGCGCCCCCGTCACAACATCAACCGTGAATGTGTCCTCACGGTAATCATCATCGCCACTAACCTCCTCATCACTCACCTCAGGCTCATCGGCCTCTCTCGGTTGTAGTGGACGAGCATCCGCTTTCAATACTCTCCATCGATCTTCAACTTATGGTACCTTTCTGACTTCTTATACTCCCATCCTGGTCCCAAATTCTTTATATCAAATGGCTTAAACCTCTTGTATGAGCCTTTGTCTTCGGCTCCAATCGCCCCATACTTTTTCAACGACGCCGTAATCAACCGGCAATGGGGAACACACCACTATTTCAGCTGAGCCAAATATTGTTCAACACTAGGAACCGAAATGGGATCATGGGCGACCCATGCATCAACATGTACAAAACCGGCACCTCCTGAAATCTCACCTCCATTTTATCACCCCGCCGTGGGATGACATTGTGTGTACACAACACTAACAACAACTTCGCTTCCATTCTCAAGTTTTTTCTCAATAATTTCCTGTGTGTAGTACCCGGAATAAAGAGGTAATCGAGCATGTGTTGCCATTTGGGGTGTTTTTCGGGCTCGTGGTAAAGATCTTTAAGGCTTGGATAAATGTATTGATTCGACGATTTACTATCAAACTTTGCAATGCGGCGCAGGGAATCGTATGACATCTCGACCTTCACCCTGTTACACATTCCACTGAGTTTCATTTTACTTGGGGCCTTGAACGGAGGACATTCAAGCGTGGCCATCCATTCTTGAATTTGTTGATTATACATTGTCTTAATCTCATTGTCATAACATTTAAGCGCCGCCTCCCAACCCAATGCCTTGAACTTATCCATTATCCCAAAAGGCCCGAAATCCACTTCCCGAATCTCTTTCTCACAAATAAAAGCCTCTTTCCTTTGTTGCAACTTATTCATCTGTTCATGAAACAAATCAGCTCGCCATTCCTCGGGTTGATCAAGTAGAGAACCGGATGTCCATTCCGGTTTTGGACCCCTTGGAGGTGCATCTTCTTCCGAGTCCGGGTCACCAACCCGAACCAATCTCCTATTTTTCTGTTGTGCTTCCCCTTGCGGTTGACTAGAGGAAATTGCTCCAGCTTTTTCTTTCGTTTTCACCATGTCCTACACACATTCACAAACCACACACAAAAATCATGTAAGTTCAACTTCATAAACTTCCCCACACTTGCTTTATATTATGGGTATAGATGTACAAACACCAAAGATTTATTATTTTAAACAAAAATTCAGCATGATGTCTCTACAAATTAGAGTTTCCCAAAAGTTTTAAATCAAGACATCATATACATCTATAACCAAACATTCAATAACTCAACAAAATCCTATCATATATCTTCTACAAGCAAGTGTGTAAGCAAAAACAAGAATGGAAACTTACAAACCGCAATGTACTACAAAGAATGAAAGGAAATTGCATACCTTGACCTTGTAAAGGATTAAAATAATAAGCACTTTAAGTTAAACAAAAACCCACTAAAAAGCCCCAAATTTTCGGCCCCCTTATGCTCAAATCAGACCACCAAACAAAGGAATCTTCAAAATATAAGTATAAATCTGAATTCCTTGTGAAATTCTACCCAAGATGGACCCAAGAATCATTGGATTCGGTCAAGATTTGAGGAAAATAGGAGAGCTTGAAGGTTATGGTGATTAGGGTTCAAGAACAAGAAGATGAGGAAGAAGATATGTTGGGGAATCGGTTGAATAGATGTGTGGATAGGGAATGAGATGAATATGTGGTTGGGGAGTTACATAAGGAAAGATTTAATGAGTTTTATTAATAATTTCGGAATTAAATATATATATATTTATATGTAACCGACAACACAGGTCCCTCAATCTCCAAACTCAGCGCCGTAGCCTACGGCGTTCGCCGTAGGTTACGGTGAACCTGGGTCCAAAAACATCACCGTAAGATAGTTAAATTGTGGCATAAGACTCTTTATGGAACACTAGCCACCTTAAGCTACGCCTCCCACCGTAGCTTACGGCGGCATCTGGGTATAAAGAGCTCGGCAAAAAAATTTTCAACTTGCAATTTTTTATTTTTATGTTTTGTTTCTTTCTTTTTTTTACACTTTTGTAATTTTTATGGTTTTTATAATTTTCGAAAACATGCAAAATTATACCCTACCCCCCCCCCCCCCCCCGCGTTAAAAACCCGTGTTGTCCTCAACACTATGTTAGAGAAATTCGTACGGATTTCCCCACACTTGTCTCGAACACAAAGTTTAACGGAAATGGTACTTTATTCAAAACAAAACAAAACAAAACAAAACAAACTAAACTAAATATGTACACAACCAAACCTGGGTCTCTTTCAAACTTCCTCGTCATCCAGTGGGCGTAGAATGTAACCCACTTTGTCGAGCTCGAGATTGTTGATGTCCTTGCCTTCCAAGTACGGTTTAAGCCGATGCCCGTTCACCATTTGTTGCTTATTGGTTTGCTCATCTTGAATATCGACATCGCCAAATCTTCCCACTCTCCGGATGAGTTTGCCCACAAAAATTTTCAACCTCGAATTATACAACCACACTTTTTAACCCACTTCGAAGTTCTTCTTTCTTAACTTTGCATCATGAACCTTCTTAAGTTTGTTTTTATATGCAGATGCACATTCGTATGCTTCATCTCGAATCTCCTCAATTTCGCTTAGTTGAAGCTTTCTCACTCAACCCGCTTCATCATAATCCGCATTTACCATTTTAATTGCCCAATGTGCTCGATGTGCTAACTCCATTGGTAGATGACATCCCTTCCCATACACCATCCGGTAAGGAGTAGTACCAATTGGAGTCTTGTAGGCCGTCCGATATGCCCACAACGCATCGTCAAGTTTCCTTGACCAATCCTTCCTATCTGTTCACACCGTCTTCATGAGAATTTCTTTAATTTGACGGTTAGACACTTCAACTTGTCCACTTGTTTGCGAATGGTATGGTGTAGAAACTCGGTGGTTCACATTGTATCTTTTCAACAATTTCCCAAAATTAAAATTTTTAAAGTGTGAACCACCATCGCTTATTATCACCCTTGGTACACCGAAACGAGTGAAGATGTTTGATTGCACGAACTTGCACACAACGGAATGGTCATTGGTTCTTGTAGCGATAGCTTCAATCCATTTCGATACATAATCCACCACAACCAACATGTACAAAAACCCGTTTGAATTTGGAAAAGGACCCATGAAGTCTATTCCCCAAACATCAAACACCTCAACCACCAAGATTGGTTGTAAAGGCATTTCATCCCGCTTCGAAATGTTTCCCACTTTTTGACAATTTATGCAATTTCGAGCAAACTCGCAAGCATCCTTAAAGATTGTGGGCCAATAAAACCCACATGACAACACCCGATAACCTGTTTTGTTCCCACTAAAATGCCCTCCACATGCCGACGAATGAGCATGGGTTAAAATCTCTAGTACTTCGGTCTCGAGAACACATATTCTAATCACTTAATCGGGTCCAATTTTAAAAAGATCCGGTTCATCCCAAATGTATTGTTTGACTTGGCACAAAAATTGTTGTCTTCGCTTCTTGGTCCAATGACTTGGAATCGCACCCTTGGCCAAATAGTTCACAAAGTGGGCATACCAAGGTGCAACAAAAGTGGAGACGGCCAACAATTGCTCATCGGGAAATCGTTCATTAATTTCGCTCGGATCATCAACACCTTCTACTGGAATTCGGGACAAGTGATCCGCAACAACATTTTCACAACCCTTTTGTCCCGAATCTCTAAGTCGAACTCTTGCAATAAAAGCACCCAACAAATCAACCGGGGCTTTGCATCCTTCTTTTCCATCAACTATCGGACCGCACTATGATCCGAATACACGATCACCTTGCTCCCCCAAATGTAAGATCTAAACTTGTCCATGGCATACACCACCGCTAATAATTCTTTTTCGGTTGTGGTGTAATTCAGTTGCGCCTCGGACAAAGTTTTACTTGCATAATAAATAACCACCGGCTTCTTATCAACTCTTTGACCCAAAAACGCTCCAATGGTCGTGTCGTTAGCATCACACATAATTTCAAACGGTTTCGACCAATCCGGACTGCAAGATAGGAGCTTTCACCAACTGTTCCTTCAAAACATTAAACGCTTGCAAACACTCGTCAGTAAAATCAAAAGGGACATCTTTCAATAACAAATTACATAAAGGTTTTGTAATTACACTAAAACCCTTAATAAACCTTCTATAGAACCCCGCATGTCCCAAAAATGATTTCACCCCCTTAACATTCTTTGGTGGGGGTAGAGATGAAATTACCCGAATCTTTGCTTTATCCACCTCCATTCCCCGGTCCGATATCACATGTCCCAACACAATTCCCTCTTGAACCATAAAATGGCTTTTTCCCAATTTAGCACCAAGTTTGTATCAACACACCTTTTTAAAACTTTTTCTAACTCATCAAGACAAGACTCAAAACTTGGGCCAAAGATGGAAAAATCATCCATAAACACTTCAAGAGCCTCCCTGACCATGTCCGAAAATATACTCATCATACATCTTTGGAATGTGGTCGGGCCGTTACATAGTCCAAACGGCATTCGCCGAAAAGCAAATGTGCCATATGGACATGTAAACGTGGTTTTGTGTTGGTCGTCCAGGTGAATAGCAATTTGGTTATATCCCGAATACCCATCCAAAAAACAGTAGTATTTTTTACCCGAAAGTTTTTCAATTATTTGGTCAATGAAGGGTAACGGGAAATGGTCCTTAGAAGTAGCGGCGTTTAATTTTCTATAGTCAATGCAAACTCGCCACCCGGTGACTGGGCGGGTGGCAATTTGCTCGCCTTGTTCATCTTTGATTACCTGGATACCGGCCTTTTTAGGCACTACCTGAGTCGGACTTACCCACGCACTGTCCGAAATGGGATAGATAATCCCCACATCCAACCGCTTTATAACTTCTTTCTTTACCATCTCTCTTAAATTCGGGTTCAACCTTCTTTGCGTTTCACGGGTTGGCTTTGCTTCTTCGCTTGTGATGATTTTGTGCATGACAATGGATGGACTAATACCTTTCAAGTATGCTATCATCCATCCAATTGCCGCCTTATGAGCCTTCAACTCCCGCAACAACTCCTCCTCTTGAGCTACCTCCAAGTTAGAAGCAATGATCACCGGTAAGGTGCCATTCTTCCCCAAGAATGCATATTTCAAGTGTTTTGGTAGCTCTTTCAATTCCACATTTGGTGGACATTCTAACGAAGGCTTTGTACCCGAATCAATTCCCAGCGGTAAATTATCCATTTGGTGGGTCCATGGCGGTCTTCCTTCCATCACCGCTAGAGCCTCTTGCTCTTTCTCTTCCACTTCCAATGCACATGCGTGAACCTGCAAAGAAACATCACACATACACGGCTCCAAAATTTCTTCTTCGTACATCTATAAAATCTGCTAGAAAACACTCATCACCACTAAAAGAATTAGCACCGTTAGTAAAAACATTTAACCTCATTTTTCTATTACCGAATGTCATGTCGACCGTACCATATCGACAATCAATTACGGCATGAGCGGTGTTCAAAAACGACCGACCCAAAATAACATTTTGTTGTTGAATTGGGTCCACGGATGAGTAATTTAACACAAGAAAATCAACGGGGTAATAAAATTTATCAACTTTTACTATAACATCCCGCAATATACCCCGAGGAAGTTTATGAGATAAATCGGCTAATACGACCGTTGTCTCAACCCGTTTCAATGGACCAAAATCATATTGGTCATATAACCTCCCCGGTAAAATACTTACTCCGGCCCTAAGATCTAGTAACGCCCTTCCAGTTTGAAAATTCCCAATTTAATGTTAATAAGAGGCGTTCCCGGATCTTGTAGCTTAGGAGGAAGATCTCCTTTCAAAACCGCACTTACACACTCAGTCAAATCAACCAATTTAGGCACTTTTTGTTGCCTCATTTGAGTACATAATTCTTTTAAAAACTTGGCGTAAGCGGGTACTTGTTTGATTGCTTCAAGTAAAGGAAGATTAATTTTAACTTTTTTGAAAACCTCCCACATTTCTTCCTTTTGAGGACCCCGTTTTGAAATAAAATTTTTCTTACCCGGATCTAACAAAGCCGAGGGAAATGGTACTTGACTAGATCCCCCTTCCTCATTTTTATTTTTAATTTCTTCGTTATTAGCAGGTTTTTCAAAATTGGGTTTTTTAGAAGAAATAATATGCGTTTCATTTTCTTCCTCACTTTCTTGACCTGTTATGTCCTCAACCACCCCGTCAACCAAATCCGGTGAAGGATTGGTTTTGTACTCTTTCCCACTTCTCAAAACGCTTACATGATTAATATTAATATTATTACCTCGAGAAGAGTTATGAGACGGGTTTACCTTAGTGTCGCTTGGTAATTGACCTTTATTTTTTTCAAGTCCGTTACTTCTGTTGCGAGTTGACCCATTTGGGTGGTCAAAGTTTGAATTGCTTTATCATGGGCTCCGTCCTTTTGCATGCGAGCGTCATCCATTTGGTATCTCTTTTTCATTTCCGCTTGCAGTGTCTTTAGCATCTCTATCATTTCATTTCCACCCTTGGTTGTTCCCACCTCGATATCCACCTTGATTATTAAAAGATTGGCGCGGAACAAAATTACCTTGACTTCCTTGAAAATTCGGGTTAGCTTAATTTGAGGGATTCCCGTATCTAAAGTTCAGGTGGTTTCTTAGACCGGGGTGGTAAGTATTGGAGTTCATGTTGTAATTTATACCACCCCCTCCTTGCCCTTGCAACGCATTCACCTCCTCATATTGCTCTTCCACTCTTTGGCAATTTTCAGCCGCATGCCCTATCTCATTACAGAGTGCATAAACATTATAAATTTGATTAGAAATTTGAATGTTACCATCGTCTACCGCGTGCACTTGAGGTCTGGTAATGGCCGGTCATGCTCTCCTTGATGCTTGAGCTTTTCTTTTTGATGTGACCGTCATTTGTTCCAAAAATTCCCAATCGTCATGCTCGTAATTTGTGCCAAAAGTACCATTCGTGATCGACATTAAATCGCGAGCATCTTCAGCACATAACCCCTCATGAAAAGCATTCATCAACTCCAATAACTCTATCCCATGATGAGGGCAATTCTTTATCTTCATGTTAAACCGCTCGAATGCTTCATGAAACATCTCACCTGATTGTTGTTGAAAACTTCTCAACCCTTTTCTAGCATCATTTATCTTTTGAGAGGTATAAAATTCATCTAAAAAGATTTGTTGCATTTCCGCCCATGTATAGATAGATGCCGAAGGTAATGTGTAGAACCACTTTTTAGCCTTATCTTCTAGGGAAAATTGGAATAGCACCAATTTGACATCATCAGCCGAAAATCCTTGACTCCCAAGAGTGTTGCAAATCGAATCATAAGCCTCCAAATGAAAATAAGGCTCCTCCGTTGCTAGACCCTTATACTTTGGCAAACTTTGTAACGAATTGGTTCGAACTTCGAAGGTCCTCCCTTAATCATTGTGAGGAATAAAGACTGGTGAAGGATTATGAGTGATCACCGGTCTAAAATGTGCTTCTATTCCTCTTGTATGTTCTAGAAGATGTCGTCTCGGTAGACCCAACCAAACTCTTGGACATATAGGCCCCATTGGTCTTTGCATAGGCCCTTGAGGTGCAAATGGTGGCTGAAATTGATGTTGCTGCATCGGTGGGTGTTGAATTGGCCTTTGAAATTGAGGTTGTATATTTTGTGGACGAACTTGTTGCAAAGGTGTAGGACGTTGCAATTGTGTCCCTTGTGGCCGAATATGTTGTACCCCAACCGGTAGCCTACCCATGTCTTGAATTTGTTGCAACGATTGACTTTGTTGACCCACTCCTCCTTGAGGTCCCAAATTACCTCCATCACCCCCGTAGTAGAATCCTTCTTCTTCGTATCCCCAAAATCTACTTCATACCCCTCATCGTATCCATCCCCCCTATACCCGAAGATTGCCCATAAGGAAAATATGAATATTGAAAACCCGGTTGGCTCGATGGTCGATATGTAGAAGTAGTAGCATGAATGACAGTTGAACTTTGTGGTAGTGAATAGATTGAAGATGATTGACCCAAAGTAGGAAAGAAATGGGAAAATGGTGGAATTGTTGAGGCATGGTTAAAGGTAAGAGTATGTTCAACTTGGGTAGTGAAAGGTAGTGTAGTGTTGGTCGGTGTAACATCATGTGGTGGAGTAAGATCGGTGGTGGTGTTAGGCAAGGTGGTATTTGGTGAAGGTTGTGTTGAAGATGGTATAAAAGGTGGGGTAAGCTCACCCGTAGTGGGTGGTGGTGGTGAATCCATGTATCTAATTGGTGTAATTGGTGTAGTAGGTGTTGTTGGTGAACCGCTGATTTTGTTTTCTTTTAGCAAAATTCTGTTTCCTCTCAAATTCCGTTCAATTTCTGGATCAAATGCCAATGGTGATAGCTTGTGAGAGCTTCTAGTACGCATGCACCTGTAAATACCTGCACACTAACACACCCAGCGTAAACCAGAAAAATAACAAACTTAAAAAGATAAAAAAAAAATAACACACGTTGTCCACTACTCCCCGGTAACGGCGCCAAAATTTGACGTGGTGTCGTGGTCACAATCAAATTTAATCCAATTACTACTAAATAGTTAGTGGCAAGTGGGTATCGAACACAGGAGGTTTGTGGAATATGTGTTATTTAAAGGTTTATCTAAGTTAACTGAAATTAAACTAATTGCAATAAAAGTAAAGTTCAAGAGTTGGTTTGATTGATTTGATTTTTAAAACTAAGATTACTATTCAAATTTCAAAATGAAATTGTTGGTTTGTAAACAATTTAGAGACAAATGACCATCTTTAGTTTTCGGTTTGCGTCGACGTTTGTGCTATCATTCCACTGGAAAGAACTACATAGACATAGTTCATGTATGATTACTTGTTTTGATAAAAGGGAACTAAGTACTCAGATTCCTAGAACGTGAGGTTGTTACCCGATGACCAATTAACACTTACCCAATCCTAATTCTACCCATGATATCTCGATTGCCAACGGCACCAAGAACGTATGGTTTCAAACTAGATTACCATAAGAATCAACAATTTACAAACAATCAATCACACACCATAACAAATAAATCATAAAGATAAAGTTTGTTATTCTAGAAATAAGGAATTCAAGCACAAAGTCTTACATAACCTTCAACCAAAGATGATCATAACAAGTTTAGCCACTCATGGCTTGAACAAACATCATCAACAATGTCTTAATGTTCCAAAGCAAACTCAACATAAAAACAATGATTAGAGAATGTCTTCAAGCTCCAAGCACAAGCCAAAATCGTCTCCAAAGTTGTGATAACTGAAAATACTCATCATAGAACCATAAAAACATCATCAAAAGAGCCATAAATGCATAAGTTACAAAAGTACCCCAGTCGGCACCATAAGCTACGCTGAGTGCCGTAGCTTACGGTGCCCAGCGGTCAAAGTTTGGTCAACATGGCGCCGTAACCTACGGTGCCAGTCGTAGGCTACGACACCTATTATTTCTCTACGGTGATAAGGGAATGGGCTACGGCAACAATAATTGGCCAACTTAGGGCCGTAACCTACGGCATGAGCCGTAGGCTACGACGGCGAGTGAAATCTTCCTTTTTGTTTTCTTTGTTGTTTCTTGAACTCTCCAATCCATTTCCGCTAAACTCAACTCCCATCCAAGCTTCATAAAATGTACTCCTTATGCACTTTAGCACCTGCAAATCCACACAACTAGTGGTTACCAAGTTCAAGCAATTAACCGTGTAAAGCATGGGATTTTAATCTTTTTAACGCCCTTAAGGGTTGTCCTACGAACCACCCGTCAAAACCGCAATCAAAACAATAATCAGGGTAGTACTGGAAATAAGCAAGGATGCTTTAGTTGCGGAGATGTCAGGCATTTCAAGCGAGATTGCCCAAAGAACAATCAAGCCCAAGGAAGAGTTTTCAACATTGGAGCTAGGGAAGCTCGCCAGGATCCGAACGTAGTCATGGGTACGTTCCCTATCAACCAACACTTTGCATCTGTACTATTTGATAATGGTGCCGACTATAGCTTCGTATCCCTAGAATTTAAGGATATACTTGGGTTAGTTGCAAGTAAGTTAGAAATTCCGTACTCGATAGAACTAGCTAATGGAAAGCTAGTAGAGGCAAACGAAGTGATTAGAGGTTGTGTAATAGAGCTCGGAGAGCATGAGTTTACGCTTGATCTTCTACCAGTTGAGTTGGGAAGCTTTGACGTGGTAGTTGGAATGGATTGGTTGTCGAGTAACCGAGCTGAGATCGTATGCCATGAGAAGGTTATCCGCATTCCACTGGTGAATGGAGAGACGATCGTAGTGCATGGAGAGAAGCATGATATGCCTCTAAGGATTATCAGTTGTTTAAAGGCCCGAAAGTTTATACAGAAAGGATGTGTTGTCTTCTTGGATCACATTGTTGATAAGGAAGCCGAAGAACCGAAGCTGGAAAATATCCATGTGGTAAGAGACTATCCTGAAGTTTTCCCCGAAGACTTGCCAGGATTACCTCCCCAGCGACAAGTCAAATTCCACATTGATTTAGTTCCAGGCGCCGTGCCTATAGCTAAAGCACCTTATCGACTTGCGCCATCAGAAATGCAAGAATTATCGACGCAACTTCAAGAGCTTTTGGACAAGGGATTCATTAGACCAAGCTTCTCGCCTTTGGGAGCTCCGGTTCTGTTTGTCAAGAAGAAGGACGGTAGTTTCCGCATGTGCATTGACTACCGAGAACTAAACAAGTTGACCATCAAGAATCGGTATCCTTTGCCGAGGATTCATGATCTCTTCGATCAACTTCAAGGTTCAAGTTACTACTCCAAGATCGATCTTCGATCAGGTTATCACCAGCGGAGGATTCAAGAGGGGAGTATACCGAAGACTGCCTTTAGAACTCGTTATGGACATTACGAGTTTCTAGTAATGCCGTTTGTTTTGACAAACGCGCCGGCAGTATTTATGGATCTGATGAACCGAGTTTGCAAGCCATATCTAGATAAATTCATGATTGTATTTATCGGTGGTATTTTGATCTATTCAAGGATGAAGGAAGAGCACGAGCTACACCTTAGAGCTATTTTAGAGCTGCTCAAGAAGGAGAAACTGTATGCTAAGTTCTCGAAGTGCGAGTTCTGGTTGCGTGAGGTACAATTCCTTGGTCATGTAGTGAATGAAGATGGAATCCATGTGGATCCCACCAAGATCGAGGCGATTAAGAATTGGGAAACTCCAAAGACGCCAACCGAGATCCGTCAGTTTTTAGGTTTGGCTGGGTATTATCGCCGATTCATTGAGGATTTTTCAAAAATCGCTCAACCGCGGACCTCCCCTACTCAAAAGGATAAGAAATATGAATGAGGAGATAAACAAGAAGAAGCTTTTCAGCTGCTAAAGAACAAGCTTTGTGATGCACCTATTCTATCCCTACCCAAAGGCACCGACACCTTCATGGTATACTGTGACGCCTCGCGTCAGGGATTGGACTGTGTGCTAATGCAGCGACAAAAGGTTATCGCTTATGCTTCGCGCCAGTTGAAATTTCATGAGAAGAATTACACCACGCATGACTTGGAGTTAGGTGCAGTGGTGTTTGCTTTGAAGATCTGGTGACATTATTTGTATGGCACCCGATGCACAATCTTTACCGATCACAAGAGCCTTCAGCACATATTCGATCAGAAAGAGCATAATATGAGACAGCGATGATGGGTTGAGTTATTAAACGATTATGATTACGAAATCAAATATCACCCAGGAAAGGCGAATGTGGTGGCAGACGCCTGAGTCGGAACGAGAGGATTAAGCCCATAAGGGTTAGGGCTTTAGAGATGATCATTCAAACAGACCTCTTATTGCGTATTCGTGCTACACAAGGAGAAGCTCTCAAGAAGGAAAACTTGAAGGATGAATATCTCCGTGGGATGGAGAAGAAGTTGGTACTCAATGAGGAAGGAACCTTGTGTTTCATGGGATGAATTTGGGTTCCCCTCTTTGGAGCTCTTAGAGATGTGATATTTGATGAAGCTTATAAATCAAGGTACTCGATCCACCCAGGATCGGATAAGATGTACCAAGATTTGAAAGATTTCTACTGGTGGCCAAGATTGAAAGGTGATGTTGCAACTTATGTTGGAAAATGTTTAACCTGTGCCAAGGTGAAGGCCGAGTATCAAAAGCCTTCAGGTCTCCTACAGGAACCTGAGATACCCATGTGGAAGTGGGAGCAGATCTTGATGGATTTTATAACAAAGTTGCCAAAGACCCCCAGAGGTCATGATACGATTTAGGTAATCGTAGACCGTCTGACAAAATCTGCGCACTTTCTGCCAATCAGGGAAAAGGATAACACTGGTAAGCTAGCTGAGCTATACCTAAGGGAGATAGTTGCATGTCATGGAGTGCCTATCTCGATTATATCTGATAGAGATGGGAGATTTGTGTCAAGGATTTGGCAATCTTTACAAGAAGCATTTGGTTCACAGTTGAATTTGAGCACCGCATTTCATCCACAGACGGACGACCAAAGTGAGAGAACGATTCAGACGCTTGAAGATATGTTACGAGCTTGCGTAATGGACTTGGGTGGCAGTTGGGACACTCACCTTCCTTTGGTAGAGTTTTTCTGTAACAACAACTACCATACGAGCATTCAAGTTGCACCGTTCGAAGCTCTCTATGGACGAAAGTGTTGATCACCGTTATGCTGGGCAGACGCAGGTGATAGGCAACTGGTTGGTCCCGGATTGGTCCAAGAGACGACAGATAAGATCATACAGATCCGAGAGCGCATTAAGGCGGCTCGTGATCGACAAAAGAGCTATGCGGACCAAAGAAGGAAACCTTTGGAGTTCGAAGTGGGAGATATGGTTTTGTTAAAAGTCTCACCTTGGAAAGGTGTGGCACGCTTTGGGGAGCGTGGAAAGTTAAACTCGTGATTTATCGGACCGTTCAAAATCCTGGAAAGGATTGGCCCTGTGGCTTACAAGTTGGAACTACCAGCAGAACTTAATGTTGTTCATGATACATTCCATGTATCTAATCTGAAAAAGAGTCCAACTCAAGAAACAATGATCATACCTGTGGATGAAATTCACATTGACGACACACTCCACTTTACCGAAGAACCTGTTGAGGTTACAGACTGGAAACTTAAGAAGACTCGGAGGAGTAGTGTTAAGCTTGTCAAAGTTAGATGGAACGCGCGTCACGACCCAGAGTTTACTTGGGAGTGTGAGGACCGTATGAAAGCTAAATATCCGCATTTATTCCCTAACACCCCTGTAGCTAGTAGTAAAGCTTAAAATTTCAGGACAAAATTTTCTTAACAGGGGGAGAATGTGACAACTGTCAAAAATTCAGGTATCCGTACAATTAATTAACCATGATTAGTCCTTAATTACTGTGCTGAATTTGCAATTAACTACTTTCTGATTATTGCCATATACAAACATGTGCATCACATATTGCTTGATGTCATATCATTGTTGCATGATAGCTTATTGACTCAAATGATGCACTAGACACAGTTAGCACAGTTATCTGATAAATCAGGAAAATGCTAACAGAACTCAGCACATAGACAGACAGTGCATTGAGACACAGAATGAGCCAGAAACTATGGACTACACTAGTATAGTGTGTAGGAAAGTGAGGATCACAAAACTGCCTTTCTAAGTGATAGTTTAACTGCCGGAAAGTGCCTAAAACTCACCCAAAGTGCTAAATTCAGCAAAATTCAGCAAAAAACAACATTTTAAGTTTAACACACTAATATTATGCAAAAACATGGTTAAATGGTCCTGAATGCTTTCCTAAGTGTCGGGAATCAAAAGTGTCACAAAAGGGTACATAAAGCACACTAAACTGCATAGTTTAGCACTTTAACGAACCAGTAACCAACCGAACAACCGGACACTACCCGAAACATCAAATTTACACTAGAAGCACTGTTTTAACATTACCAAGCTAGTTATGGTCCCCGAGCATCATAATGCATCATAAATATCTAGTAACTAGAATAACTAACTATATACTTGGTTTTTAACACTAAACAAACTAACTTAGTTAAACCTACTCTACTACCCCCCCCCCCCCTACCTAGTAATCGGCAATACTTGGCCCCTTACCTCAAGATTTTATTTCATTTAAAAATTAGACCTTGTCTTGCTTTGATTTGTGTAACATATTATACAAGGGTTAGAATGATGAAATGGTTATAAGTAGAACATGTAAGACATAACTTCATTCTACACACACTTGAAACACACACAAGCTCTCTTCCTTCCCCCTTGGTGCTCTCGGCCGAACTCAACCCCACATACATCCACCACCATTCAATATTTCTCATATAATCCAAGCTCATACAAAGGTGTTAGAAGACATATAAAGAAGCTAGGAGCTTTCGGAAGTGCAAGGACCTTCTCTATTTGCTTTTACCCACTTGTTTTCTTCACATAAATCATCCCTAGCCTTGAGCTAGTGGTAAGAACCTTATACACTCCATTTTACTTCCATTTTTAGTGGTTAAAGAAGAATCATAACGTTGATCATTAAAAACACTAAGATATATAAGAAGTAACCTTGAACATAAGCATGATTAATGAAGAAACTAAGTTGTTTATGTGTTGATTTGCTTGATGATTGTTGTTTGTTCATGTATATGATGTGGATCGTCATATGATCTTGCTAGATCATGATTAAAAACATAATCTAGCAAGATGAGAAAGTAGAAATGTTGAAGGATGATAGATCATCCACAAAAAGATCATGAACTTGAAAGAATACATGGATTTCTTGTAAAATAATGATCAAAGTGAGTAGTAATACTTGTAGATCTAAAGATTTATGGATGAGTTTTCAAAGAAACCAAGTTAAAAATATAAGTTTTACTAAATCTTGGTTCTTACATAAACAAACCTTATTTTTGGTGGTTAAACAGGTGTAGAAACACTTGTGAAATAAGAAGAATTCATAAGAAAATATTTTTAGAAAACATGATCATAAGTTGTAAAGATCAATCTTCTTTAAAAATGAAGTTTTTAAAGAATCACTCACACTTTAAAGGATGACAAGGCTTACTAATAACACTAGTAAGTTACTACAAGTTTTTGTGAAACTTCAAGTTCATGAAGTAGTAGATTATGCATGATTTTGGCAAAATTGGTAAGTAAAGGTTGTTTATTGTTGATTGTGATGATTTTTACAAAAGAAAATGATATGCTTGAAAGCATGGAAAACTCCATTTTTAGTGGAAACTATGGCAAAATTTTCTAAAAATTTAAACACTTAGAAAAATATTTCTAAACAAGTGCTTACAAGTGTATGTTAAACCATAAATTGTTACAAAACTTTGCCATAATTTTTTGTTACAAAAATATAAATATTGGAGGTTGGTTTTTATAAATAAAAGTGACTAAATATGTATTTAGGAAATATATATTTAGAAGACACCATGTGTGTAATTATTTGTATATTTTGTGTATTAGTTATAATATTTTAGGACATGAAATAATAACACATCAAAATCCCAAGAATTACAATCGAAAATATTACCAAAATTCCAAGGAATAAATATACAAGTGGTACACAAAATATTGGTGGAAACCGAACTATGGATTAAGACTTACAAAATATTCCGGAAATTATTCACAAAGTATATTTTGGTAAATAATATTTTGGACACAAAGGAAATGAAAATATGATTTTTACAATTACTACAAGAATATATCATATTTTGACAAGGGAAAAATATATTATTTTTGGCATGTATGAATATATATTTTTCTTGAGATTTTTAGAAAATATATTATTTTTAAGAAATATATATTTTCTTACACAAACACGAAATACAAGATTTTTGAGGTGAAAGATATATTTTCTCAAGTAAATATGAAGTATATCATTTTTGGAGAAAAATGAGTTTTTATATATATTTTCAAAGTTGGGCATGAAAATATATTATTTTTTGAGACTTATGAGAAAATACAAATATTTTTCTCAAAAGAAAAATTATAAATAATTTTTCTAAATAATATTCATTACAATATATATTTTGGAAATATATATTGATGGACTTTTATTAAAGATAATATTCCGGAAAGATTAATGCGAAATTAAGTATAAGAATACTTAATACAATAAAAATACGTATTCTCATACGTATAAATACACACCGGAATACGACCCTAATACATAGTAAAAATATACAAGTATAAGAATGCAAACCCAAATACACTCATCCTTGGGAAGGATATACAAGTATAAATACTTGGGAAGTATTAAGTTACAATAATAGTGTTTTAACAATTATTCCAAAATTTAATAGATAGAATGAAGTTAAAATATTAATTAATTTAACAAATAATTATATGACTTGGAATAATATCGAAGATACAAAGAACGTAACTCAAAGACACTAAAAAATGCTAAATCAAGGCAAGGCCCGTTCGTCTAATAGACATTAGTACGTTGTAGGTAGTCGTGTTTACCGAAGGAGCTTGAGTTACGTTGGTTGAAGACACAAGACTGTGAGTTCATGTCCCCCTTTTCTTTAATCTGTTTTGTTTTATAACTTCGGGGGTGAAGTACATGTTACAAAATGATTACAAACAATTACAATTAGTATGGTTAGCTTTGGAAAGTATAGTAGATCATGTGAATGGGTAGGCGCACTCCTAAGACCATAAATCCTCGTGTTAGGACCGAGGGGCATGAGTGATAGATCTATTTGGGTGTAGCGAGCCCACACCAACTGTAACACCCGTCCTTATTATTCAAGGTTTAACGTATATTTTACGAAAAACAATCATGTAATTAAGATTACATAAACATTGGAAATACGGGTTTATTAAAACTTTTACAATCATAAGTCATTCAACATAACGTGAGCGAATTCGTCGTTTTAAAAATTTACAACGTGACCAAGTGCGGAAGCATGAATCTATATCGTGTTCGGTTCTTCGATGAGCTTGGTCGTCTTCCGGCATTCTAAATGTACCTACATTTCATAAACATGAAATGCTTTAGTCATACGGGGATTAAAATGTGTCTAAACAAATCCGGTAAAGATAATGGAAGGAAAAAGAATCCCAACGTTAAACTCTTGATCTAAAAACAAAGATTTCCAACTGACCTCCACCGTAACTTACGGTGGCACCGTAAGTTACGGTGGCCCCTGGTTTGACATGCCCCTACTGTAAACCAGTAGGGGGCTGCCGTAAAGCTTTTAAGCTCCACCGTAACTTACGGTGGCACCGTAATTTACGGTGGCCTCTGCATTCCAGCTTTCCATTTTGCCGTTTATTGACACGAAAACTTTCGTATCTTTCAATCCGCTTATCCGTTTGACCCACCATTTCTTCCTACATGATTGTAATTTGACCCTTCATCATATGGAGTCAAAATCCAACATCCGGATTAACAAAATTTAAGACTTTTAAGTCTTCGGCTTATTACCATTTTTACCAGATTTTGACCCGTTCGCGATTTTATCAAACAAACATGTTTATTTGATCCTTATTCTCATGATATTCATAATTTCAATAATTCCTATCATATTAGGTTCAAGTCACGGGTCTCTTACGTATCATAAACCCGTTTATGCTCATTTGCGTATTTTGACCCGTTAAGGGTATTTAGACATATTTTGAGCATGAAACGCTTTCATTCGTTTCTTGCGTTATTATACAACATTTCTTACCAAGTAATCTTCCACCACAACTATATTTGTGGTGGACTTAATGAGGTGATCTATATAATCCGAGTTTTTCTCGTCGGATTGCTAATTTACGACAAAGACTCATATAGAGTCATTTGACCGAAGATTTACATCTTTCGCTTCTTACACTTATTCCAATTATTTATTTGATCATAAAACTCGTTTCAAAACTACCTTTAAAGGTCGTTTGTTGAAAGTAGCTTATAAGGGCGTTTTAGTCCATTTAGCCAATCATTTACGATGAAGGACTTTTGAAAGTATATTTGACCCATGAACCCTCTTTTAACTTATGATGTTGTTTGAAAAGTCATTAAGCTTTCCAAACGCAATGTTCCTTATTTAAAACATTCGGTTTACTTATCAAGTAACCAAATGTCTATTTTGACTACTTTTAACACTCCTTGAACCACATGTTCTAAATGAGTGTTACCCTATTTCACGTACCTGGCGCGGACCAATATATTGACCCGTTTTTAATACCTTGCTTTTATAATTGCAAATTCTTAGCGTTGCGAATACCCGTTTGACATTTACTCCTGAAATAATATAACTCGACATTAATCATTAGTCGTTATTGTCAAAAGGTGATACCTTCACCTTTTGACCCATTTGGTCTAAGTGACCGATTTTGTTGGCGAGATGATATTTATTACCATCTCATCTACATGACTCGCTCTGGTTTACACCGTGCGGTCATTTCACTTATTAATCGTTTCTTAACGATTTTTAGTCTATCATGGCTTACGTCCAACTTTGTCTTTCAAAACCAATAGTTATTGTCAACGCATGACCAATTTACCGTTTTACCCTTATTGTTTGTTTTGGTTTACCCTATAAGGTAACCATCCAAAAGTTCATTTTTCCATTTGTCATAAAATGATCGAATTACCGATTTAACTCCTTTTAAACCATCAACATGGTTTCTTATTATGCTTGACTATCTTGTTCCGTACGTTTACACGCCGGAACATCATACCTCGATTTTGTATTTATCTTATTCGTAACTAATACGATAAGAGAATATTCTAAAATATAAGACTAGTGTAAGCTATACTTACCTTGCATCCGAATTATGGTTTTCCGTCATTCTTGCTTCGTTTGACTCGCTTCCTTCCCCAAGCCTTCACCTAGCTTGCTAAGCGTCAAACTATCATTGTAATTGTAAGATGGTTAGGTTAGTCATAATCATTTACGACTATTCCATCCTACTCTTCTCATATCGAATTTACCATCCGATCATACACTTGGTCGATTTGACTTTTTTTAAAGTCAATCGACTTATCAACTTATTCATTGCACATTTTCACTCTAATTTCAACACTTTGGTTTTCATTTAGGCATTTTAACAAACACCTAATGTGCATACATTGTCTTTACACATTTTACAACTAGTTCATAACTAGTTATTTCTACTAAACATAAACATAAACATAATTTTAATTCTATTATGTCTAGCATGCATACCATTCTCAGATTCATCTCATGGAAATCAATTAACACCATTTTAATAGTCATAATTCTAGGGTTCATCTTACTTCTACAAAACCCATTTAACACATAAATGGAATATCATGAAATTCACAATTGTGAACCTCAATTCAACAAGTAAATGTCTAGGGTTTACTCCTAGACATAAAATCATTCCTAATTTCATCATTGGGTCATAATCCATCAATTTATTTGCAAGTAACCTACTTGTCTCGAATTTCAACTTCAACCATTCTAGGTTTTGTGACATACCTTGTGATCCCCATGACTTGGTGATCGTTTCTACGCGTTCATGCATCGATTTGGGTCTTGGATTGACCTTCAATTTGGTAGATTTGTTGAAGGTTAGGGTTTGGCTCCATGGGGAGCTTCCCCTGGTCGTACGCACACACACACACACACACTCTTAGTGTGTGTGTTGTGTTTTATTATTTGTTTTAATTACTAAACTTTTCCAAATATCTAACTTTGGTCCCTCATGTTTCGTTAATTATTAAGTAGGTTATAACCTACTTATTTACAATCCATTTTCCCCCTTATTAACCGGGTCAAACATTCCTAGTTAGCTTAGCGGGTTCGAGAATATTTATGACTAAGTTTATTTTAGGTTCCGTCAACTCGGGCCTTTTATACACTTTATTTATCCATAAGCCTTTGTATAACTTTTATTTAATATTAGGATAATTTATTTAAAAACCTAATATTTACCGGGTTAATTTTTACCACTAACGGTATTTTACCCGTCGTCACTATTAACGTGGCTTGATTACCAAACCCGTTTTTGGGGTGTTACAAGTCTACCCCCCTTAAAGAGGTTTCGTCCTCGAAACCTTTTCTTACTTAATTTATTGGGTTTCAACCCAATGTACATAAACTGAGTAACCTTCTAAGCATTACTCACACTTTGACCATTTGTTAGTGTCATTAGACAAATATGGTAACATCTTTTAATTACACAACATATGTATCTTTTATGCGAATTTACGCAACTCAGAATAACGCCATCTTGTTATTTCGACTTGTTTGATTAACTTAGCGAAATCCATCGCCTTTATACTTTCGGATTCTTTGTGAATCCGTTATTTTCACCCATTTGGATGTTTCTAGTGAGATCTTTCATATATATATCTCATATGACATAGTGCAACTTGAAATAACATAATTTCGTCATTTCCACTAGTTTAGTTAACTTAGCGATATTCATTGCTCTCATATACTTTCGAGTTATTTATGAATCCATTACTTTAACCCGTTTAAAGGTCTTTAGTGAATTCTTTCACTTTTAGCAACAAATTCTTTTGTTTTCAAATTTATTTATTCGGTTCAGTTATACCGAATCTACCGTTTACAAGTAAACCAAATTTATTTAAATGACCTTAACCGGTCTCACTAATTAGACTTATTAGTCCAGTTACTTTTTACCGCTTGCTTGGTTATAATGTGATTCTACTTCACATTGCATTTCTTGGCCGTGATCGTGTCACATCATATTTAATTTATATCAAAATTTCATTTTCGAAAACATCACTTTTCGAATATAACGTCTTGCACCTATCAGTGTCAAGTTTTGAACCTTTCATGCTAAATATTCAATTTCCTATCAGGATTCATATTTGTAAAAACGTTATTTCTTACTAAAACCAAAGTTTTAGTTTAGGATCTTCTCTTTAACTTTTGTCAATTATTAGTACCAGGACATTGACAGTCTGTAATTTATTCCTTTACAGTCTTAGTTTTATGTGGGAATTCTCTATTGGTTCCCTCGCTCATCTAAGTAGCCCGTAGATTCCTTCACTTAGCCTCGTAGGCTATTTCTTTAGGCTTTCACCTCTTTAGGGCGTTGCCTTTATGATTCTTTTCCTTTTTATTCATAACCCATGGGTCAGTTTAGTCCCGTAGACCATTACACTAATCGTATTCCCGTAGGTTACGATGATCCCGCAGATTCATCTTTTTATTTTTATCTACATTCAAATGTATATATGCATATA
This sequence comes from Helianthus tuberosus, assembly GCA_030545235.1. Classification (NCBI taxonomy): domain Eukaryota; kingdom Viridiplantae; phylum Streptophyta; class Magnoliopsida; order Asterales; family Asteraceae; genus Helianthus; species Helianthus tuberosus. The sequence goes on along the minus strand of CM060433.1, from coordinate 97,371,460 downwards.
TAGCTTCAAAGCATGTCTTGTTATGTTTGGAATCGTAAAATTTTCGCTTTTGAACTTTAGTTGACCTTGACCGTAGTCTAAGGCTTCATTTGTTTATTTCCGGGCGAAATTTTCTGACTTTATGACTTCTCACGTCATTTATGCGTCGGTTTATCTTATACTCACCATTATCCAGTTTACATACATTCGTATTTGATTATGTCCCATTACCGGGCTCATTATTCTTTTGCTTTTAACGCTACTATTATCCCGCTTGTGTTCACTCATGCCGTCCGGCATGACATTATTTTCGACCCGTTCAACTTTAAAATAGTTGAACGTAATTTATTCACAATCTCTATTTACATTATCTTGTCGTCTTTTAGTTATGACTCAAAACCCGAGTCTTTTAACTTTCCATCCGAGCTCCCGTTTCTCGGTTTACGCATGTGTTTAATTCGTACCCATCAACCGGGTGTTTTACCGAAGTCGTTATTATTGCAACCTTCCCGGTATGCATTAAGACCTCGCTTCATTTTTATATTTCGAATTTGTCCTTAAGTTTGACGTTTTACAAAAACGACCCGTTAAGTGTCATATTCGCATTTTCCGGGTTCGAGTGTAAGTACACTCCCTCCCAATGCATATCTTGATCATTCTACATGTTCATATTCTTCGGGTTCGAGTGCAAGTACACCCCCTCCCAATACATGTCTACTTCATTTTACATGTTTGCATTTTCCGGGTTCGAGTGTAAGTACACCCCCTCCCAATGCATACCTTAATCGTTTTACATTAATCTTTGTCCCTTCACTCGGGGTCATCATCCTAATGTAATACGCTTCCGTCACCCGGCTGTGCGTTTACATTATCATCAATTACTTTGCTCATTTGATTCATTTGGGTACTTTTTAAGTTAGTCCCGTTCTCCCCGCCCTTACTACATCGGACGTAAATGTGTCCGCTATAAGAAACTCATGGTATCATATGTCACTACTTACTTGGCCAGAGTAAGCAGTTAACACATGACATGCACGACCTTTTTATAGTTTTCACATCACGCCCTATGTAAGTAACACCTCTATTTGGTTTCTCTTGGAAACAATATCCCGGATAGATTTTCTATTCGGGCTTTTCCAAGTTTTTAATCTACATATGCAACTTTCAACCTCTACGTATTGTTGCATATTACTATTCACGTAATAATTTAAAATGCGCACCTGTAAGTGCTTGCCCTAACGGGCTTTTTATGTCGTTAACCTTGTTCGCGATCGTCACGCGATTTAGGTCCTTGATGAGTATGCTCCTCTTGTCATACTTCGGACCGCTCCTCTATCATCTCCTTAATTTGTTCAACTTTTGTCATCTTTGAAAGCAAGTGTCCTTCAATCAAGACATTCACAAAAGTTAGTAATGTCAACTTTTATTAAATGCCCGTATCATAATACAAGGCTTTTCTACTATAGATGCCAACGCACGAAATTTGTTAGCTATATCTATCATTTAATTGGGGTAACGTGTATTACACGATAACCCTATGTGTTGTTTACAACACTTTAGCATGCTAAACTATTAACATACATGTACTTACCGGATTTGAGATCAAGCCTCGAACCGAACACTAATCTTTATCAAGAGCGTAAGGTTTAAGTCCAAGCATAGTTTTCCCACCATACTCGAATCTCTTAAACCAAGGCTCTAATACCAACTTGTAACACCCGTCCTTATTATTCAAGGTTTAACGTATATTTTACGAAAAACAATCATGTAATTAAGATTACATAAACATTGGAAATACGGGTTTATTAAAACTTTTACAATCATAAGTCATTCAACATAACGTGAGCGAATTCGTCGTTTTAAAAATTTACAACGTGACCAAGTGCGGAAGCATGAATCTATATCGTGTCCGGTTCTTCGATGAGCTTGGTCGTCTTCCGGCATTCTAAATGTACCTACATTTCATAAACATGAAATGCTTTAGTCATACGGGGATTAAAATGTGTCTAAACAAATCCGGTAAAGATAATGGAAGGAAAAAGAATCCCAACGTTAAACTCTTGATCTAAAAACAAAGATTTCCAACTGGCCTCCACCGTAAGTTACGGTGGCACCGTAAGTTACGGTGACCCCTGGTTTGACATGCCCCTACCGTAAACCAGTAGGGGCTGCCGTAAAGCTTTTCAGCTCCACCGTAACTTACGGTGGCACCGTAAGTTACGGTGGCCTCTGCATTCCAGCTTTCCATTTTGCCGTTTATTGACACGAAAACTTTCGTATCTTTCAATCCGCTTATCCGTTTGACCCACCGTTTCTTCCTACATGATTGTAATTTGACCCTTCATCATATGGAGTCAAAATCCAACATCCGGATTAACAAAATTTAAGACTTTTAAGTCTTCGGCTTATTACCATTTTTACCAAATTTTGACCCGTTCGCGATTTTATCAAACAAACATGTTTATTTGATCCTTATTCTCATGATATTCATAATTTCAATAATTCCTATCATATTAGGTTCAAGTCACGGGTCTCTTACGTATCATAAACCCGTTTATGCTCATTTGCGTATTTTGACCCGTTAAGGGTATTTAGACATATTTTGAGCATGAAAAGCTTTCATTCGTTTCTTGCGTTATTATACAACATTTCTTACCAAGTAATCTTCCACCACAACTATATTTGTGGTGGACTTAATGAGGTGATCTATATAATCCGAGTTTTTCTCGTCGGATTGCTAATTTACGACAAAGACTCATATAGAGTCATTTGACCGAAGATTTACATCTTTCGCTTCTTACACTTATTCCAATTATTTATTTGATCATAAAACTCGTTTCAAAACTACCTTTAAAGGTCGTTTGTTGAAATTAGCTTATAAGGGCGTTTTAGTCCATTTAGCCAATCATTTACGATGAAGGACTTTTGAAAGTATATTTGACCCATAAACCCTCTTTTAACTTATGATGTTGTTTGAAAAGTCATTAAGCTTTCCAAACGCAATGTTCCTTATTTAAAACATTCGGTTTACTTATCAAGTAACCAAATGTCTATTTTGACTACTTTTAACACTCCTTGAACCACATGTTCTAAATGAGTGTTACCCTATTTCACGTACCTGGCGCGGACCAATATATTGACTCGTTTTTAATACCTTGCTTTTATAATTGCAAATTCTTAGCGTTGCGAATACCCGTTTGACATTTACTCCTGAAATAATATAACTCGACATTAATCATTAGTCGTTATTGTCAAAAGGTGATACCTTCACCTTTTGACCCATTTGGTCTAAGTGACCGATTTTGTTGGCGAGATGATATTTATTACCATCTCATCTACATGACTCGCTCTGGTTTACACCGTGCGGTCATTTCACTTATTAATCGTTTCTTAACGATTTTTAGTCTATCATGGCTTACGTCCTACCGTGTCTTTCAAAACCAATAGTTATGGTCAACGCATGACCAATTTACCGTTTTACCCTTATTGTTTGTTTTGGTTTACCCTATAAGGTAACCATCCAAAAGTTCATTTTTCCATTTGTCATAAAATGATCGAATTACCGATTTAACTCCTTTTAAACCATCAACATGGTTTCTTATTATGCTCGACTATCTTGTTCCATACGTCTACACGCCGGAACATCATACCTCGATTTTGTATTTATCTTATTCGTAACTAATACGATAAGAGAATATTCTAAAATATAAGACTAGCCTTCACCTAGCTTGCTAAGCGTCAAACTATCATTGTAATTGTAAGATGGTTAGGTTAGTCATAATCATTTACGACTATTCCATCCTACTCTTCTCATATCGAATTTACCATCCGATCATACACTTGGTCGATTTGACTTTTTTTAAAGTCAATCGACTTATCAACTTATTCATTGCACATTTTCACTCTAATTTCAACACTTTAGTTTTCATTTTGGCATTTTAACAAACACCTAATGTGCATACATTGTCTTTACACCTTTTACAACTAGTTCATACCTAGTTATTTCTACTAAACATAAACATAAACATAATTTCAATTCTATTATGTCTAGCATTCATACCATTCTCAGATTCATCTCATGGAAATCAATTAACACCATTTTAATAATCATAATTCTAGGGTTCATCTTACTTCTACAAAACCCATTTAACACATAAATGGAATATCATGAAATTCACAATTGTGAACCTCAATTCAACAAGTAAATGTCTAGGGTTTACTCCTAGACATAAAATCATTCCTAATTTCATCATTGGGTCATAATCCATCAATTTATTTGCAAGTAACCTACTTGTCTCGAATTTCAACTTCAACCAATCTAGGTTTTGTGACATACCTTGTGATCCCCATGACTTGGTGATCGTTTCTACGCGTTCATGCATCGATTTGGGTCTTGGATTGACCTTCAATTTGGTAGATTTGTTGAAGGTTAGGGTTTGGCTCCATGGGGAGCTTCCCCTGGTCGTACGCACACACACACACACTCTGTGTGTGTTGTGTTTTATTATTTGTTTTAATTACTAAACTTTTCCAAATATCTAACTTTGGTCCCTCATGTTTCGTTAATTATTAAGTAGGTTATAACCTACTTATTTACAATCCATTTTCCCCCTTATTAACCGGGTCAAACATTCCTAGTTAGCTTAGCGGGTTCGGGAATATTTATGACTAAGTTTATTTTAGGTTCCGTCAACTCTGGCCTTTTATACACTTTATTTATCCATAAGCCTTTGTATAACTTTTATTTAATATTAGGATAATTTATTTAAAAACCTAATATTTACCGGGTTAATTTTTACCACTAACGGTATTTTACCCGTCGTCACTATTAACGTGGCTTGATTACCAAACCCGTTTTTGGGGTGTTACACCCACGTGGACCGGGGTTTGGCCCATGAGGTGACTATGTCTTACAGCCGGAGGCCCGGTACAAAATCTGCTAGGTTTGAGCCTTCCTACGCCGTTGCACGAATGTTAATGGCTTTGCAAACCATTAATCGATCTGTTTCCTTGTTTTGCTTTCATACCGGGATTTACAAAACATACATACATACAATGATATCAAAGGTTTATTCATACACACAAATAAACACATGAACTCGCTCAACTTTTGTTGATGTTTTTAAAACTACATGTATTTCAGGGAATTAATAGTGGATCTGGCGGGTGTTGGATGTTTCAAGCTGCGTTAAGAATAAAGGATGCCATCCATTGTCTTAGGGTTAGGTTAGGGTGTCTTATTCCTGGACAAGACACATCTACCAAAGCCTGATTTTATTGAAAGTCTTTTGATGAGTCCTTCTGGAACTCTAAACAATTCATATGGTTTGTAAAACTTAACTTTGGAGTCTATGTTTCAAACAATGATGTTGTGATGTTTTCAACTTAATTTAATGGATGACCATCTATGGTTTTTATCATATAGTTGTTGTTATGATTGAATGCAATGATATTAAGAAAGTCACACCATAATCACGCTTCCGCAAAAGTCAGGGTGTGACAGTTCTAGTAAGCTTGACCCAGGTCCTTGCAGGATCTATACATTTAACAAGGCAAGAACCTTACTAAACCATTCCCTTAACCCCGACCAGGTAGCCAACATATCTCTATATAGACTGTAGAGATATGAATGGTGAAAATCTTTTACTTTATATAGACTAAAAGTAATGCTAAGACACCACAGACAAATGATAAAGAAGTTTCACCTTCAAATAAGAAACTAGTTATTAAAGTCATTAATACAAAACCAAATAAAAAGTGTGAAAAGATTAAAAATCAAAAGTAATACATTAAATGCTTGTCTTCACCAAGTGATGTAAGAGACTTAGCCAAACATGGCCTTTGATTGACAAGAACCCTTACGATCAATCTTGGATCATAAGACTACTACACATACTCTAAGGTGGATGATGGATGATGGTGGTGGATGTGGGTGTTGTAGTGGTGATGGAGTGGTGGCAAAGTGGGAGAGAGGTGGTTTGCCAAGGGATGCCTTTGAACTGAGTCAAGCACTCCTATTTATTGCCTGAACAGAAGCCTGACCACGACCCCGTGTCCAGCGGACATGCCCCCGTGGCCATCCCTTTTCTCTTCATTCATTAATTGCATTTGTCTGCATTGGGCTCCACATGGTCCGTGTTCGCTGGGCACGGCCCCGTGTATAGAAGCGTATCTGTACTACCAAGATTTGCAAGATTATGCAAATCTTAGCGTTGACCACGCCCCGTGCTGAGTTGGGCACGCCCCCGTGGTGGGCGTAGAAGCTTCCACAGCTTTGTCCATTTCTGCAGACATCTGACCACGCCCCCGTGTCCAAGGAGCCCGGGCCGTGGACAGCCTTCTGTTTCTTGTTTTGCTCTTGGGGATGCTGCCGAGGGGTCGAGCATGTCACGTTTATTTCTTTTCTTTGTATTTATGTTAGTTTTTGCTACATATTTGTTCCTTTTGTTCATTTAAGCTCATTTGGTCCTGAAAATACAAAAGGAAGACAAAAAACACACTTTTTCCAACATTAGTACTAAAAAATGGTTAGTTTTATGTCTCATTTGATGTAACTTATATGTTGCATTTTACACACATCCGTATACTCAAACCCATTTTCGTTTAACGCACTTTTGGGTGTTACATACGTTCTATATCTAAACACAACACACAACGCAAAAAATTTATAACGCTAACCGCTCCCGCATGATATACGTGATTTATTGAATGCTTGTTACTATGCTTATACAGTGTTACACCAGACCGCCTCTAGCAATGATAGTACTATAGTTTGGACTCATCACCTGTGTGACAGGGGTTGCTAGGGATCAAATTACTTTACCTCACGCGTTCGCTTCGGTGAACATGTGTCTCACATACTCTACAACGCAGTCTCGTGGTTAGGTTGTATCATTGTTGATAGTTACATGCTTCGCACGTTACGTGTTACATGCTAGTTATGCGTAAATTGCTTTTATTACTATATCTATGCAAACTTGTGTACTCACCTTTACTTTATGTATTGACTGTTATTTTAACGTATGTGACAGGTTGATTGGACGTTATGCTGGAAATCAAGTAGGAAGTCTAGAAACTCACCTAATAAATCTGAGTTGTCGGAATGGAATATGTTTTTGAGACTGAATATCTATAATGACTGTTTGCTTTATTTGTTTAATAGTATGAGATATTAGACCTTAAAAATATTGTCATTAATAGTTGTTATGGATCCTCATGAACAATCTGTTTCGCTCAGTGCCACGCCTTGATGAGTCCGCCATCAGAAGGGGTGTGACAAGTAGCACCAATGTCACATCATTGCCAGCGGCCACCAACATCGGAAAAACTTGTAAAACTAAAATAAATAAAAAGGACAAAATAACACTAGACGAAAAGAAGATGTAAGATCGTTGAACCACGCACACCCATTGCAGCGTGTTAATGCGATGAAATTAGAGCGAAACGTAAAACGTAGAAAAGAATAAATAAGTCAATCTAGAACCGGCGCGTTGCGACGAATCTGTTAAACAGGGAAAGATAGACGTTTTGCGACGGGCCTATCAAAAGGGGAAAACATAGAGGAAAAAACGTTGAACCCCACACGCACGTTGTTGTGTGTTAACTCGTAAAATTTAGAACGAAACGTAAAACGAAAAAACTTGCGAAAGATGAAAAGTATGGGGGACCAAAGTTGAAAATAAAAAAAGTGTTGGGGTTAAATTGTAAAATATGAAAACTTTAGGTTAAAAGTCAAAAAATCAAAGGGGTTAAAATACAAAACGTAAAATTTTTTGTGTTAGAAGTGAATTTTTTTTTTTTTTTTTTTGAAAAACTCCCAAATGCATTATGAGATACAACACCATTAAGCAACAACTTGTTACTCAAATATAATATGGAAATACTTAACTAAAATTAAAGGATTAGTGTCTTTTTTTTTATTAAGGTTTATTTAATCCATGATTTAGTTTGTTACTTATGACAAAACAAAATACTAATTCGTTTTTTTTAAATCCATGATTTAGTTTGTTAGTTATGATAATTCGTTTTTTTTTTCTTTTTTTAAACACGACCCCGACCCCAACCCAACAAAAACAGAGAAAAGTTATTTTTAAAGAAATAATTCAGGAAAATGCATGTGACAAAGGCATTGTCGGGGATTGTTTAAATCAATTTTGCTACTAAAGGAATAATCCCACCTGAAATATATGACTTTCTTTACAATATACTATTTTTATATATTTCTAATCATGCTAAAACCCCGTATATTATACGGGTTACATAAATATAATTTTATATAATAAATAGTCAAGATTTATCTTTTAAAAATGAACTTTAATTTATTATTTACTTATTATAACATTCAGCGGCAGAACTAGCCCAAAAATTTAAGGGTATATATATTTTTTTTACTTTTTAAACCAGAGGTATCCTTTATATAATGGAGACAAAGTTGAGGGGTATTTTTACACTACGAAAACAGAGTTAAGGGATATTTTTACACTACGGAGACAGGGTTGAGGGGTAGCCCGTGCTACCCCTACTAACATTCTAAGGGGCTGTTTGGTAGCCTCTGAATGGTCATTAAGAGACTATCTCTTAATGGAACCATTAAGAATTTTACCAATGAGATGGTAGAAGAATGTGACATGTGATGATTTACCATTCAGAGGTTACCTCTTAACCATTCAGACTTGAGGTTACCTCTTATTCATTCAGAGGTTTTAAACTATTAAGAGGTAGCATCTGAATGGTCATTAAGAGGCTACCAAACAGCCCCTAAGTCCGCCCCCGATAACATTTTACTTTGTTAAATATGTATTCTTAACTAATTTTTTGTTTAAAATTATTATTATAATAATAATTTTAAACAAAAAATTAGTTAAGAATACATATTTAACAAAGTAAAATGTTATCGGGGGTTGACTTAGAATGTTAGTTGGGGTAGCACGGGCTACCCCTCAACCCTGTCTTCGTAGTGTAAACTAATATCAAACCGTAACATCCTTCTAAAAATCATTAACCTTAATCCTACGTCTCCTCGAACTCCTATCCTCCACCATGTCCTCATAAAGGTGTAAGTTTACCAAATCCTGTCTAATCCGCTACTCCCAAGTCAATTTTAGCCTGCATATATATAAATACACACACAGATACCTTACATACATACATACATACATACATACATACATACATACATACATACATACATATATGTATGTATAAAAATGCACACTTAATAACAAATATTATCACATCCACATACACATATAGATACAAACATGCATATAAGTACACATACATACATACATACATACATACATACATACATACATACATACATACATACATACACAAATACATATATACATACTCACATTATACTAATATCCATACGTCCACGTAGTTACGTACATTTAATATTTAAAATAAGAATAATTATATAGGTTGTTTCTTACACATTTGTGACAAATCCTTAAATGTCGTAAGAAATGTGTCACAACTTGCAATGGATTTAAGCATTTTGTCATAAATGCGTACGAAATTTTATTCATACATGGATTTTTCCTACGCCTTTGTGATTATATTTAAAAATAAGCATTTTGTCATAAATGTATAGGAATATGTTTATTTTATAATTATTATATACTAGTTTTATTATTATTTAACATTTTGTAGATTATTTGTGAGAGATCTGTGACGTAACTGTCAATTAATTAGGATTTATTATTTTTTTGTCAGAAACTTGCCACAAGTTGTGACGGAATTCCGACGGATGGTTTAAGTTAATTAAAAAAATAAATATTTCGTCATAAATGTGTAGGAAACGATATTATTTTCCCTTTTTTTTTGCTTATATAAATATTTATTCGGAAAAAAAAAATAATTAACCTTTTGTAGATTATTTCCTACATATTTATGACGCAACTGTCAATTAATTAGGGTTTTCTTATTTTTCGTCATAAATGTGTAGGAAACGTCATTTTCCCTTATTTTTTTGTTTTGTAGGTTATTTCCGATAGATTTGTTACGCAACTGTCAATTAATTAGGGTTTTCTTATTTTTCGTCATGGATGCATCGAAAATTTGTAACAAAATCTTGAAAAATTTTTTTGTAGGAAATTCGTCATAAAAGTGTAGTAATCTATGACGAAAAAAATTGTGTAGGAAATTGTTCCTTTTTTCTAGTAGTGTTATTTAATAGGATCATAACAAAAATAAACGTTTATATTTTTATCTAATTTTTTGATTAAAATTATTATTATTATTTAATATGATCAAAATAAAAACAAATGTTTATCCTTATCTAAATATTTATTCTTATCTAATATTTTTGTTTAAAATTATTATTATGATTTAATATGAGAGATAAATAGAAAAATAAGGTGAAAAAGCACCAGGAAGTGACACGTATGCAAAAAAAATTCCTTATTAGTATAGAAAGATTATAATAAATTAACCAAATTGATGTTCATATTACTAGTATAAGAATAAAAATTAATTTTAAGTAAATAACTACTCCGTATAAATACTTATAGGTATTATACGAAGCAATCATACTTGTAAGTATTTCACGAAGTAATCATGTGTAGTGAGAAAGAGACATAATACGGTAAAAAACTATCTTATTTATTGGCACATTTAGTGGTGGATCTAAAAAATTCTTATAGGGGCAATGTTTCAGAAAAAGAGTAATCAAATTGAAAACGTCAAATTTGTCAAAAATTTACACTACCGGAGCGTCAAGGGATAGCAGGGGCTACCCCTATTTATTAGCTATATCCGCCCTGGACACATTGTATGTAACACAAGATTGTAGGTGCCTATATGATTTTAGTAGTTTTCTAATTAAAATTAGCCATTAACAAGTTAAAGTTGAGTTAAAGTTGTTCCAGTGTGTTAAAAACCGTTACAATTGAAAATGTGCAGCATGGCATTCAAAATTTTTGTCTAGGGCTTGTTTCCTTGTATATACGTATGGAGAATCGTTGAATATAAAGTATTAATAATACAATCAACGAGGTAGTGATAGAGTGGTTGGAGAAAAAATTTGTGTTCCTTGTGACCCAGGTTCGACTCTCACTCTCACCATTATTTTCTACGGCATCCAGGTGAAGGGCGAATACGGGTGGTGCCGGTTCATCTTGGATGAGAGACGAGGTCTTACCGATTATTCCACTGTTGTGCCTTCGGACGGGTGGAGGTCGGGTTTCTGGCAGAGGCAAGGGGAATGAATATTGTAGGTAGTACGTCGATCTCTATTATTACCATCCCTAGTTTCCGCCCATCTGGGAGAGGCAAGGGGCTGGCGGCGATCAAGTAGTCGACTTTGGCCACAGCGCTCGGTGTCACGGTGGTTGGCACCGTGGTTATGTGTAACAAAATGTGTAGATAATGGGACATGAATATTGTAGGTAGTACGTCGATCTCTATTATTACCGTAATAAACATGCTCTTTTTCATAGATAGTGGAAGTTATTTTATTTGATGTAAAGAGGGATACCAACCATTGAAAAGGTAGACACACTTTAGGTTAGTGTATATATAAGTTCATCAAAGACACACTTTAGGTTAGTGTATATATAAGTTCATCAAAAAAGGAAGTGTCCTTCACAACGAGCTAAGCTCATATATCGTTAGTTATTTGATGATGATAGGTATAATCAGTTTGTTTATTGAAGGATATAACCATAGCTTTGTTGAAGACTAAGGATATGTAAGAAAGACGGTTTGTAATTAAAAATAGGGTAAATTACTTTTTGAGTCCCTGTGTTTTATGGGTTTTAACCAGTTGAGTCCAAAATCAAAAAGTTTAACGACCTGAGTCCCTATAAGCATTTTTGTTAACCATTTGAGTCTAAATTTCTAACACTGTTAGAATTTTTTTGTTAAATTTTGTTAAATGACCAAATTACCCATATAATTAAAAACACAAAAATAAAAACTAATTTATCACCCACACACATATCACAGATTTATCTATCTCCCTTATCTCTCTCTACTCATCTCCTCCTTTCTCTCTCTAAACTACCTCCATCCCCCTCCGTTGCACACCCTGATCACTTCATACAACAGACGAACACCATTAACAACAGAAACAAAGACAACAACAACAGCAACAAACTGTACGCTTTTTCCTCTTTTTATTCATCTTCATCTTCTTCGTTGAAATCCTAGTTTGTTACAGAGGATTCGTTTGGCGATCCAAATGTCATCAGAGAAGATCCTTATTGCACTCTTTTCGTCGGTCGTCTCTCTCGTTTGACCACTGAAGATACTCTTCGAAATGTCTGTTTTGCCCTAATTATTATTACTCAATTGTGTTTTAATATTTTGTAGTGAAACCTTAACGACACCGGAAATGCCCCTAACGACACCGGAAATGCCCCAAACAGATCTGAGCTCCGTCAGATCAGATCTGAGCCCGTTACATTACAATTCCCCAACTGTAATCGCACCACCAAACGGATCCTATAAGGTACAAAATCCCTATATTCGACATTTTGCACACTTTCAAGCTTTTTATAGTTAATATTCTGTGTTACGGTGATGATGGTGGATGAAGATGGTCGTGATATGGTGAAAAGGTTTGGCAGTTGGGGGTGAGACGGTGGTGGTGGGTGTTCGGAGATGGCGATAGTGGGATGGTGGTGGCAGTGAGGTGGCACTGGTGGTGGAGGTGAGACAGTGATGGAGGGTTTCTGGATCTGGAGCATGATTTTGGTGGGGATGACGGTGGGGAGTGGTGGAGATGGTGGCGGTTTGGTGTTGTAGAGAGAGAGAGAAAGTGTGCTGATGTGTGTGTGCTGGTGTGTTTTATATATATATATGTAATTTATTTTTTTTATATATGTTATATATTAAAGCTTTATGCATTAAAGACTTGTTTCTTGGATTCATGTGCATATAAGACTTGTACTTTGTGTATAAATGACCAAATTACCCTTATAGTTAACAGACTTGGTGGATGGTGTTAGAAATTTAGACTCAAATGGTTAAAAAAAATGCTTATAGGGACTCAGGTCGTTAAACTTTTTGATTTTGGACTCAACTGGTTAAAACACATATAACACAGGGACTCAAAAAGTAATTTACCCTTAAAAATAACAATAAAATATATAAAGATACTATCCTTATCAGTTGAGAGAGATGTAGTACATTATCTAAGTGAAAAAAAAAAACGAATTACAAGAAAATAAAATTAATGTTACATAAACAAACATACACTATTTCTAACCATAGTCTTCTATGGGTAGTCTTTAGTTGCAAAGAGAACAAACTAATTCGTTAGTATTGATTTAGGCACGTGATCCATACACTTTTAATAAAACAAAATGTGCACCTCTTTTTAGACAAACGCGTATCTCCTATGATAGAACAAGCGAAATCATATGTGTAATGCCGAAGATAACTCTTGCACCTAAGATCACATTAGGTTATGTGCGGAAATGAACTAGAGTGTGCTTCTATCTAATTTGGTGCAAGGTTACTATACAATATATGAGTCTGATATTTTTTCTATGTTCCAAAATGAACTCCAAACTAGTTGATTTTCCGCTCCGCGTTGCGGCGGGACCCAATAACTGCAAAACGCGTATCAGCAACGGCAAACAGATACCGAATATCAAAACATAAATAAAAATGACGTGGTAAGGATAGTCACTCCGTCCTAAAATTAGCGATTTTAAATAACCTAATATATAATAATAGGACCCACACGTCCTACACGATGGAAATTCGGTTGTTTTCAGTTCAGTTATTACGGTGCTAACACGTTAAAATATGGATGGGCTCGATAACCGATCCTGAAAATCATCGAAATTAGGAACGGGCACCGAAAATACTCGGTACAATACGGTATGGTATTTGAAGGTAAAAATCAATAAACACATGTATGGTGCTAGACCGGTGTCGAACCGAAAGTAACGATTCTGAAAATGCCAAAAGATGGGAACGAAATTGGTACCGAAAATGATTTGTTATAGTAAATTTGATACCGATACGGTACCGGTTTGATTAAAGGATTTGATACGATTTGCTCATCAATAATCTAAATATCCAAGTTAATTTTACATGTTACAATTCATTTATTACAGAAAAAGACAAAAAAGAAAGCAAAATAAGTTGTTGTGTATATAAAAACTCATTCAAACGAAATACAGTTACTTACTGTGTGTATGAAAAGTAATATAAACGGTGCAATTACTTGCATTACTACGTTGCTACATGATTTGATAAGCTCGGTACCAACCGGTACCGAAAATACCGTTACCGAAACCCCAAAAGTGGGTACTGGTACTGAATATACCTGGTACGGTACGGTTCGGTTCCGGTCGGTACTGGTACGGAATCGGTATTTGTGGGTAAAAACCGGTGAATACCGGTGCCGAACCGGTACCGAAAATACACCCGATTTGGTAAATCTGGTACCGGTACCGGTATCGATACCCGATACCATTTGCTCATCACTTAATGATTTTATTCTTCATTCAATTCAAATTTTAATCACTGTTTATTCAATTCAAATTTTAATATATAGGTAATTCCATTATATAATTTTATAAACTAGAAATGACATGCACATGAGTCATGTAATAAAAAGATTTCCTTGCATTAAAACACATTTTTACTAGTCAATGGAAACTATCATTTTAATTTATGACGCAATATGTAACTACAATATTAACGAACCAGTCGATAGTAACTAAAGCTTAGTAGGAATCCAGAAGTAGTAACCAACAACTATGGTTATTTCAACCACACATCAATATCTCATTTATCTCATCTCTGTTTTAGACATAATTTGGTTAGTTGTGAATGTCTCACATAGTAGAACACAAACTTAGCAATTTATCCTTAGACAAATATGTGTGTGTCTCCAAATTTAGCGAAAACTCATTTTTCACAAAAAAATTTGGTATATAGTTTATTAGTGTACACATAGGATCTCTTGAAATCATTTCGCATGAATGAAGAGGAGTAGAGGATGATGTAAGGAGGTTTGAAAAGGTGGGTATACATTTGTTTATCGTACAGTTTGGTACGAAGATGATTGTTCATAGACTAATCAATAAAAATGAGTATCTTATCGATTTTTCGTGTGAGTACATCACTAGTGATAGAGGAGCTCTAATTGAATTGAATTGTTTTGGGTTGGGTTGGGTTGATTGAAGATGCGAAAGAGGAAACTTCACATTTTTGATGTTGTTTTGTTTGTTTCATTATACCAATCAAACTAGTATGAATTGATAGGATAAATATTTCACATTTGGGAATCTTGATTTGTTTGAATAAAATTTGAATTTGATAGGTTAAGTATAAAATGTGAAGGATTATATTTTATGCAAGTGAAATTGTATTAGGAAAGTATTGAATTTTACAAATGAGATCTATAAGCCAAACAAGTGTGTTTGAAGACTTTGACTTTCATAATTAAGATCAACGAATCTCAAATGCGCAATTAAATTGTGGTTGTGAACTAAAATCAATAAACTTCAGTGTTTATGAATTACAGACTAAGACCTACTTAGAGTACTATAAAGTATATAATTGATATCCTTTGTTGATCAAAACCATGACTTTCATCGCTTTGATTAAGGATAACCATGATTCTTACTTTCTAATTCATCACTTTTAAGTAGTTAATGTTGAAGTATAAATACCTTGAGTATGAAATGCACACAAAATGGTTTTACAACTTTAAAGTGTTAAAACAAATTGTACCACTAGATCAAACGTGTAACCCTCTTTTGGAGGTTTTGAAGTTTCTCCAAAAAGGGTTTTAGCTTTGGTCTCCTAGACAAATACATTATGCAATCATTTAGCATTACTAATAAATGTGTAACTTATTAAGTCTTCTAAGTCATATTTTGGTCTCAATTCACATCGATGCTTTTTTTAAATGTGTTTGGTGTTTTAAAACTTCATTCTGGTTAGTAATAGCTTGTAAACTCTTTAAAAACTTTTGCTACGTGCTTGATATTTAACTAATAATTTAGGATTGTTTTGTGAAAATTAATACGTAGGTCGAACTATATTATAATAGAGGTTTTTCAAAATGTGTGTCATAATTATTAACTTCAATATGAGACCTTGTGTGACAATGTAAAATGTATAATCGATATTTACATTTGTTAATCATACACTTTGTAGATTGGTACACAGCTATGCAGTAAGACCGCATTACAACAATGTACATGTGAATGAGTTGATTCATTTGATCATGTTAATATTGAGAGGGAATGGATGCCAATAATATGACTTCAACCTTTTCTTAAACGATTGGCTAAAGGGCATGTTTCATTTGATATGGTGATAAACACATGTAATGGTTGATGTGTCACACCCCCAAAATACCACATGCGGGAAACCCTGCTAGGCGTGTGACGTATCGGGATCTAGCCACCAATCACATTGAACTATTCACAAGATATTAAAATAAACTTCCGTTTATTAAATCAAACATTTCAAATCATATCACAAGTTTAACAGTTCAGCGGAAGCAAATAGTAATTCATTGTTTAAATGTTTCAAAACCAAATGCATGTAAAAACAGTAAGCCCGTCATGCGTATCCAAGCAGTACGACCCATGACCACTCCAGCAATCCCAGATAGCAAGTTCCTTGTCCATAGTATCTAACTACCTGCGAGCATGCAACAAGTGTATCAGACAACGCTGGTGAGTTCATAGTTTTACGAAAACGTTAATTGCCAAGTGTTTAGTTCAGTTCATTGATAATAATGTTGATAATAACTCGAGTACCGTACAAGATGGCTCCAGATTATTTTTCCCGTCCCCAATGCCCCCTACCTAAGCATTGGTCATGATTACGGTCATTAGTTCACGCCCGTCCTCTCAGGTACGGTGTGAGGTTGCCAAGCCTAATAGCGCTATCAACTAATACCCCGTTACCTCTCAGGTAACTATTCGGTATAAGATGAGACTTAAGGTGATAGGAAATGAATGTATTATCCAACATCCCAGTTTTTACCCAGAAAGACTTATTCCTCTCAGGAATACCCATTTGATTTACCCAGAGACTTATTCCTCTCAGGAATACCCGTTTGAATGTCCCACCCACCGAGACGCATGCTCAAGAGGAATGAACTCACCTTAGTTTTGCTCGGTATGTTATAAGTTACCCGTTCCAAGTTGGTCAACCAAACCCTACCGTGGTTACCAATAACATCAGTTTTATCAACAATTAAAACACGTATTTATCACGGATTGCATTCATCACAAAGATCACTGTACACACGTAGCACATACCCAATCCTCATACAAGTCCACATCCCATGTGCATGTCACATAACAACACATAACATACAACAGATGAGTTTGCTACTCACATAAGTCAAACCAGATTTCTCATTCTTATTAGCATGCAACAGATTGATCTTATAGACACAAATATCCATCATCATATACATCATAAAATTTCTGTTTGCTTACACATATGCAGCATCTCCACGAAGAATCTATTCTTCGTGGAATGCTTCCTTGGCGAAGAATCCTCCGGCGAAGGACCATTCTTCGTCTAGGAGTGTTGCAACGAAGGATCACCTTGGCGAAGGTCCAATCTTCGTCGAGGATGAGTACGACAAAGAACCATAGAGGTTCGTCAAGAGCTAGTCGATGAAGGATCAGGTTCTTCGTCGACCTGGGTTCTCCGTGGGGAGTACTTCGTCGCTGTACTTAACAGACGGTTACAGATCCCTTAAATCGAGTAGTAACAGTTTCTAACAGGTTGACAGTTTCCAAATCAGATCAAACAACACTTTTTAATCATGATCAAGAACCCTAATTTACTATTCATTCATCCAGTTTATAAACATAAACCATCACGAATTACCATCCAAACTCACATAGTTAATTAACACATGAAACCTTCAATCCTATTTCGCACCAGCACGGAATCGTTGTTCTAGTTGTCACGCAAGACTTAGGTTCACATAACATGTAGATGTTGTCAAAACCTAGTATACGTGCAAGCCGAAATCGTCAATTCATAGTTTGGATAATTCACAGATTACACACATCAGTTTAGGATTCATACAAATATCAAACTACTTATTGCTAGTCATTAAACCATACCTTGTACTCATTCATAACAATAAAACCAAATCAAGTACACATGCACAAGAATTACAAGAAAGATTATTCAAATCATGTTAATGCTACTAACCGCAAGTCGATGTGTGCCCAAAAGTGTTGGAATGATCAACCAAAGACTTTGAACCCAAAAGGATTGTTACCGTCGACAGAGGGAGGAGAGAAAGAGAGGAATTTAGGGTTTGATGATATTTCGTTTTTTCAAAATATAAGAAACCACGCACAACCCTATGGGCCGTGTTCACAGATCTGGGCCAAGGGCCCTTTCGGCGAAGAACCAGTTGTGACGAAGAACCTTCTTCATCAACTATTCTTCGTCGGTAAGAGTTTAGACGAAGAACCTTCATCGTCAGCTACTTTTCGTCGACATGAGCATGGGCGAAGAACCCTAGTTCTTTGTCAATGTGGGTTTTTCGTGAATCAAGTGTGGTGCCATGCTATGCCTAAACACTACACTTTCAACAACACCTAAATTACATGCAACAACCAAGCATAACAATACCTTAACCATTCAAATATTGTGCACATGATACAACGTAAAATGAACTGTGAAAACAAGATTGTGAATCAAGTGATGCGTATGGGAAAGACCTTGAAATCTCGGGTTGTCACATCATCCCCAAATTGAAAGAAAATTCGTCCCGAAATTTGATAAGTGATCCAAAGCAGCAAGGTATTAGGTCAGGATGACTGTGGATTTTCCGCAGGCGCCACATCATCCCCAACTTGAAAGGGAATTTCGCCCCGAAATTCACCAGTTGCATCAGAACTAGATTGGTTCATTGGGAATAGTTGAGGATACTTGAGCTTCATCTGATCCTCACGTTCCCACGTGAACTCCGGTCCACGTCTTGAGTTCCAACGAACTCTTACGATTGGAATTCGACTGTGCTTACGGACCTTGACTTCCCGGTCCATAATTTTGATGGGTTCTTCGACAAACTGCAATTTGTCTTCGATTTTTTGTTCTTGAAGCGGTACCACAAGTGTTTCATCGGACAAACACTTCTTTAGTTGCGAGACATGAAAGACATCATGAACGTTACCCAACTCAGCAGGTAACTTGAGCTTGTAGGCCACTTTACCGATTCGCTCCAGGATTTTGAATGGCCCAACATAGCGTGGATTAAGCTTGCCGCGCTTCCCAAAGCGCACCACACAAGGGTTTCCTACGCTTGTCAGCGTAGCTTTTCTGACGGTCACGCACTGCCGCCATACGATTTCTAATCTGGACAATCTTTTCTGAAGTTTCAAGTACAAGTTCCGGACCTGTGATCTGGCTGTCACCCACCTCAGCCCAACAAAGAGGAGAACGGCATTTCCGTCCGTACAGTGCTTCAAACGGAGCTGCCTGAATGCTGGAATGATAACTGTTGTTGTAAGAGAACTCTATCAAAGGTAAGTGCTTCTCCCAACCCTTACCAAAATCGATCACACATGCTCGCAGCATGTATTCAAGTGTCTGGATGGTTCATTCACTTTGACCATCCGTTTGCGGGTGATAAGCGGTACTCATGTCGAGACCTGAGCCGAATGATTTATGCATCGATTGCCACATATCGGATATGAAACGCGGGACACGATCAGAGATAATAGAGGTTGGCACCCCATGCCTAGAAACTACTTCTTTAAGATAAACAGCAGCAAGTTGTGAGAACTTATCAGTTTCCTTTATCGCGAGGAAGTGCGCAGATTTCGTGAGATGGTCCACGATCACCCAGATGGTATCATTTCCGTTTTGAGTTCTGGGCAACCCAGTGATGAAATCCATAGCAATTTGCTCCCATTTCCACATGGGTATTTCTGGTTGCTGAAGCAAACCAGATGGTTTCTGATATTCCACCTTAACTTTCGTGCAAGTCAAACATTTATTCACATACGTCGCGATGTGAGCTTTCATCTTCGGCCACCAATATAAGACTTTGAGGTCTTGATACATCTTATCTGAACCCGGGTGAACAGAATATCGAGATTTGTGTGCTTCGTCCATCACGAGCTCTCTAAGATTACCAAACAAAGGTACCCATATCCATTCCATAAAATAATAAATGCCGTCAGATCTCTCTATTAGTCGTTTCTCCATGCCCCACAAATATTCAGCTTTAAGGTTTTCCTCCTTCAGCGCTTCAGTTTGAGCAGAACGGATCTGGTTAGGGAGGTTTGAGTGAATAGTGAGTTGTAAGGCTTGTACACGCTTAGGTTTTGCCTCCTTTCGACTAAGGGCATCAGCTACAACGTTAGCTTTGCCTGGATGATACTTGATGGCACAATCGTAGTCATTTAAGAGTTCCACCCAGCGACGTTGTCGCATATTTAACTCTTTTTGGTCAAAGATGTGCTGAAGGCTCCTGGGATCGGTATAAATAGTGCATTTGGTACCGTATAGGTAATGCCTCTAAATTTTCAACGCGAAGATCACGGCCCCCAACTCTAAGTCGTGAGTCGTGTAGTTCTTCTCATGAACCTTCAGTTGTCGAGAAGCATAAGCTATCACCTTCTCGCGTTGCATCAGCACGCAACCGAGACCCTGAATAAAAGCATCACAATACACCACAAAATCCTCGGTACCTTCAGGTAATGACAAAATTGGTGCACTGCAGAGTTTTTGTTTCAAGAGTTGGAAGGCATCCTCCTGCTTCGTTCCCCAAGAATATACAACGCCCTTCTGTGTCAACGAGGTAAGAGGTTGAGCAATCTTTGAGAAGTCTTTGATAAATCTACGATAGTACCCAGCGAGACCAAGAAATTGTCGCACCTCCGAAGGATTCTTCGGTGCCGCCCAATTTCTGATAACATCAATCTTAGCAGGATCCACGTGTATCCCTGCTTCATTAACATTGTGGCCAAGGAAGTGTACTTCTCGAATCTAGAAGTCACACTTAGAGAATTTCGCGTAAAGTTGCTCCTTCCTCAGGAGCTCCAAGATGAGACGCAAGTGTCGCTCGTGGTCCTCCTTGATCTTAGAATAAATCAAGATATCATCGATGAACACGATGACGGAATCGTCAAGATACGGCTTGCACACACGGTTCATGAGATCCATGAAAACCGCTGGTGCGTTAGTTAACCCGAATGGCATAACCAGAAACTCGTAGTGGCCATACCGTGTTCGAAATGCTGTTGTAGGAACATCCTCCTCCCGGACTCTCATCTGATGATAGCCCGACCTCAGGTCGATCTTCGAGTAAAAACTTGACCCTTGCAACTGGTCAAACAGATCGTCGATGCGAGGTAAAGGATAACGGTTCTTAACTGTAACCTTGTTGAGTTCACGGAAGTCGATACACATACGAGGATCCGTCTTTCTTCTTCAGAAACAAAACTGGGGCTCCCCAAGGCGAAGAACTGGGTCAAATAAAGCCTCTATCCAACTGTTGTTGAAGTTGATTAGACAGTTCTTGCAACTCTCCTGGTGCAAGATGATAAGGAGCACGAGCAATCAGGGCTGCTCCTGGTGTAAGGTCAATCTGAAATTCCACTTGACGGTGTGGAGGTAAACCAGGAAGTTATTCAGGAAATACGTCAGGAAATTCACGAACAACTGGTAGGTCTTCGATCTTCCTTTCTTCATGCTGAGTATCGGTAACAAGCGCTAAAATAGCAGGATATCCCTTTCATAGACACTTCTGGGCTTTCATAGTTGAGATGACGCCAACCATTGCGCCACTACGATGACCTTGAACCGAAAAAGATTCCCCACTAGGGAGAGGGATACGTACGATGTTCTCTTTACAGAGAATTTCCGCTTGATGCTTAGACAACCAATCCATACCAACGACCACATCAAAACTTCCAAGAGTAACGGGGAGTAGGTCAATGTCGAACACTTGACCCATAAGATCGAGTTTACACCCAAAAAGTACATGTGAAGCTTCAATCGATTTGCCATCAGCTAATTCTACTACATGTTTGTTTACAAGAGGTGTAGGAGTCAACCCTAACTGACGACTGAACCCCAAGGACACATAACTCCAATCGGCACCAGAGTCGAATAAAACAGAAGCAAATAGATTGTTCATGGAAAACGTACCAGTCACCATGTTGCCATCATTCCTAGCTTCCCCCACACCAATGGTAAAAACTCTCCCACGCTCACCATTCCCACCATTGTTTCCGTTGTTGTTGTTCCCAGTGTTGTTGTTATTGTTACCAGCATTCTGATTTAGTTGAGGGCAATCCCACCTAAAATGACCCTCATCCCCACACTGGAAACACCACTTGTGATTACCCTGGTTCTGTTGAGCCAGCTGCCTATCCTGTTGCTGCTGCTGCTGCTGTGGGGGTTGTTGCTGCTGCTATTTTGGGAGTGGGGCCCTGCAATCTCTAGCCATATGACCCACCTTGTTGCATCTGTGACAGATTCGAGTACACGGTCCTCGATTACGGTAGTTGCACTTGTTACACTTTGGTTGTTTCCCTGCGTAAGAACCCTGATTCGAGTTGTTGCTCTGATTCTCATTAACTGAGGATGACTGGCTAAAGTTGCGGTTGCTGCAGTTTTCTGGCTTCTTCTATGACAGATTCGAGTTGGACACCTTGTCCGTATCGTTCCACTTACGCTTGTTATCACTAGCAGGAGTAGTAGCTATAGCGGTAGTGGCAGTAGTAGAAACCCGAGGCGGTAGCGAACCACGCTCGACCTCTTGGTCTGTAATCTTGTGTGCTAAACGAATGATCCGAGGCAAGTTGTCAAGGTTTGCAGCAGTGACCAAACCCTTAACTTGTGGTGCTAAGCCTTTGATGTACAATTCGATTCTTCGGGGTAGTGGTCGAGATAGGTTAGGGCACATGTTTGCTAGCTCGTGGGACCGTTTCGTATAAGCCTCGATCTCAGACCCCACCATCTTCAAATTGTAGTACTTATTCTCGAGCTTCTGAATCTCGTCATGAGGGCAGTACTCCTCTCGCATTAACTCCTTGAAATCGTCCCAAGTCGTTGCATTAGCCATATCGATACCCAGCATCTGGACTTGGGAATTTCACCAAGTCAAGGCACCATCTTCAAGAGTGCCCGAAGCATACTTCACCCTGTTCCCAGCAGGATAGTTACACATCGCGAACACCGATTCTGCCTTCTCAAACCAACGTAGTAATCCCACAGCTCCTTCAGTCCCACTGAACGTCTTAAACGTACAGACAGGCAGATTGTTCTGATTCGCATGTTGACCTAAAGACGAAAGAAATACAACACACGGGTAAGATTCGAGTACGCGACACAAGGATAAAGAGTATTTGGCACATATCGTACCAGCCTGCTGAGCCGCCAGGGCTTCATGTCACACCCCGATATTTCCACGTATTACCGGTGGGCCCGGTGGGGAGTACCGTGACGTAGTTGATATCATCATAGTCAAACAACACAATATTAAATGCACAACGGAAGCAAAAGATAAATGTATATTACAATCCGATGTAAAGTAACGCCACAGTATTACAAACGGAAAGTAAAGGATCCACAGGCGGATCGAAAATAAAAAGGAAAACTTGTTCAACAGACTTTGACATCTAGAGCTTGCGAGACTTGATTATTGATGCCTAGAGTAGCCAGCCTATTACGTATAGTACCTGCACTTAGCCTTTTTTTTTGGAAAATACGTCAGTTTACATTGGTAAATACAATTAACTGACTCATTTTGAAATGTTTTTAGAAAATTGATTTGAATGCACATGGCACAAATATCTTTTATAACTTGGGATAATTATTTGTATATAATACTTGTAAAAGAATTACATGTTCCTTATGCGTTCAGTAGCCCGGTTCGTGCCGGGTTAAAGATCAATAGACACACCACATTATTTATTTAGGCACTGACGGGTGTATGACTACACCCCGTACTTAGGTCGTGGCCATTTCGTAAAATGATGCCAAGGATATCCGGGACATGGTCATTAACCCCCCAAAGGCGTTTAAGCAACAAAACATATTTTTTAAACGGGCCATCTCGATAATACTTAACCACCAATCGATTAAGGTCGAATGCCCGACCAAGCGGTATTTTAGATACCGTACCCCAAGCCCGTATAAGGGAAAATAAGTTAAAAGTATTTACCTAAGCTAAATATAAATTCAATCCCAGCCGTATATCAATTCAGCAAGTACAGATAGCTTTTACTGGGCTCCTAATCTGGAACGAAGGTTTTTAATAACCTATTAGAATCCTAACGGGTCTTTAATTAAGCCTTGACTTAGAATGGTTAGTTTTCAAAAGGAAGATACGGTTCAAAAGCATGATAAAGCGAAGACCGATTTAGAATGTGGTTTTGACCCAACAAGCTTGTATGCTTGGTTAATATGGGTAACTTAAACACATTCTGGATTTTGAGACAAAAACGATATGGTTTGACCCGTTTCGGCTAATATATGCAAACTAGTTACATAAGCCGATCCGAATGCGAAAAGTGCGTAACGAGTAACCAAATGAGTCATATGCAAGTTTCCTAAGTTAATATGCCTTAAATATGTTGTGACATCAGTAAGATATCTTCTATTATGCCCAAAACGGATTTAAACTCAAACTATGCCTCATAAGGGCATTTTGGTCATTTAAAAGGTTATAGAAGAGTTTAAATATAAATCTGAGTTTCAGGTCAGATATAATTAGTAAAAATACTTAATTTAATAATTTATAACAGTAGGGTATTGCATATATGTGAAATTTATCAATTATAACCCAACTATGCACCGTAGGGGCATTTTGGTAATTTCACATAAGCTTAAAAGGTCAAAATCGGAAATCTGAGTTTAAAACCTTTGCTTACTATTAGAGTACAAATATTTACTAAAAATATTAGTAGGCATCAAACCTTATATGTTTAAAATAGTTTTAATGAATACTATGCGTTTAAAATGCTTAAAAAGGCGATTCGGAGCCATTTCCGGGTTTTCAACGGAAAGCTGATATTCTTATTATTCCAGAAGGCTCACAATACTTTATTTATCATATTGAATCAGTAGAAAAAGGTTTGGTATCAAAAGGATTTGTAAAACTCCTTTTATAGCCCAAAAGGGCAAAACCGACAATTACCGGATCAAGCTTAGAACTCTATGTTATGCTTAGTCTAAAAATAAATAAAAATCTACAAAAATCCCAAAATATTATATTACATCAGTGGGTAAATAGTTTGGTATCAAAAATTGGGTTTAGATAGGCTATATGCTAATTACGCCATTTAATTACTAAAAGGCTTTCTAATTATGCTAATGAGCATAACTCTTAATCTAGACCTCAAACTGATATCAAATTTTAGTTACAAGTTTATAAGTCAGTAACTAAGGTTTCTACTCTTTTACATTTTCAAAAATCACGTTTTAAGGTCACACGGGCATAATAGTCAACATTTAGGCTTTTAACGAAATATGCATATGAATCGGATAACTAATGAACCAAGTTGTATAATCTCAGAGGGTTATACTTATAGGTAACTTGGCCCTAATAAAGCTCTAAGGCATTTCTAAATCATGCTACATTGGGTCAGAATCGAAATTCGAAGCAAAAGTCAAAGTATGCGACTTTCGGTCCCAATCCGAGCTTAAACTGAAAATGGTCGAGTTGAACATGTTTAGACATGTTCTTACATTAATTACCAAGTTATATTAATGACAAAACAGGTTGCATAGCTTCTTCATTGCTAATTATGCATTAATTTGAAAATAAGCTTTCTGTTGACTTTTTGAGATTAACTTTGACCCGACATTTAACCTAGTTAGAGTGGGAATCAGAGGGTAACCTTTTAAGGGTTTATTGCCCACATAATTACCAACTCATAGGTACTTTCAATTTGTAATTTGACTGGAAAAATTAAGATTAATGACGAAGTCAAATCTTAATTATGACGGTTTGACTTTAGGCTAATTAACTAAGCAAAACTGAATTAAGGAAGGTTAAGAATACTTACCAAGGTCCTAAGCACGACTAATGATCACTAGGAAGTGTGCTTGAGCTCCAAAAATCTTCAGAAGATGAGTTGTGAAGGTTTCAAGTGGGTGTGCTCAATGTTGCAACATTGGAGCTTCTTATATAGGAGTTTAGATTGATCAAGATCATGCCAAACAAGTCTATAGATGTTATGGGATCATACCAAGTGTCCCTAGGCTATTCTAAATCGTTAAACAAGCCCCTATAATCAAGAAATGGCAATATGAGGCGGTGTAACCGGCTGAAACAGCCAGCTGTGATGTTTTTCTGTATCTGGGGGTGCCAGGCAGCCCGCGTAAGGTCCTGGCAAGACTTACGCGCCCCGCGTGAGGCCCCAGCTCAGGTTAACAAGTTTCAATTATTTGCAGTTTTGGTCCCCGATCCTTCTAAAAGTTGTTTTAACCTTTCTTTTTGCACTATAAGCCCTCTAAATTGATTTATAAGGACTCCAAGGCATAACAAATCTTTGTGAAGCCCTTGGTCAACTATATGATCACCCGAAAAGTCTTAAATTTCAACGTTGATGCTTTTAACCTCTCGTATACGAATATTGTCATAACTTTCTCATACTTTAACGAAACCTTGTGAAATTTTTATCACTTATTCTCGTGAGTATAATTAATCATTACAGAGCTTCGGGTTTGCTAAAAGGTCACTCAGAGGTATACTTTAAACATGTTGACATATTTAACCCCTGTAGTTTGTAATTCCTCACTTTCCTTCACAATTAGCTTCGTACGATCCATGATTTATTCGTTTAAGGTTATAAACATCATGTGGGGCTATTGTGAAGTATATTCATTCATTGTTGACACTTTGAACCCTTATAATCACATAGTTTCTTTGTTTGTCAACTTTAGTCCCTCTAAAGTAATCTCTTACACGTTCAAAGCTCATGACACGTGTCGATATATTATTGGACATGAAATTTCGAGGTGTTACACTTCATCCACTCGAGTATTGATCAGGTCAGTTAATTCAGCCTGGGACATAACGATGTTACCACGTCCACCGCCGCGGCCTCCACCACTTCTACAGATTACTAAGTTCTATCATTACGTCAGACAACAGAGCAGAACCCCTTTCACACTCGTTAAGCCTCACTGGAACTCACATGCACCCCACATTATTATTATGTGTGCACCCATCATAACAATGCGATTTGCATGTTTATCTCAACTCCTCCCAACTCGTGCTAAATGGTTCCTCAAATTCGAGTAGCAAAACAAAAGACACCATAACATAGATCATGAAGGTTTAGAGGAGTGTCACACTATCAAACACATAACGTAGGCTAGTAATACAAGAACTCATACTGTAGTGCTAAGTGTGCATTCACATGCAATGTCATACTCAAGTGTTCACTAAATATGATGTGCAATAAGTAAACGAAAGACAAAACTTGCAATCTGGAGCTGAGTGTCATGGTCGATTTCTGAACTGTTCGGTTATAGTCTGGTTTTATAAAAACGTTTTAAAACCTAGTTCACTATAACCAGTGGCTTTGATACCAAACTGTCACACCCCCAAAATACCACATGCGGGAAACCCCGCTAGGCGTGTGACGTACCAGGATCTAGCCACCAATCACATTGAACTATTCACAAGATATTAAAATAAACTTCTGTTTATTAAATCAAACATTTCAAATCATATCACAAGTTTAACAGGTTCAGCGGAAGCAAATAGTAATTCATTGTTTAAATGTTTCAAAACCAAATGCATGTAAAAACAGTAAGCCCATCATGCGTATCCAAGCAGTACGACCCATGACCACTATCCCAGATAGCAAGTTCCTTGTCTATAGTATCTAACTACCTGTGAGCATGCAACAAGTGTATCAGACAACGCTGGTGAGTTCATAGTTTTACGAAAACGTTAATTGCCAAGTGTTTAGTTCAGTTCATTGATAATAATGTTGATAATAACTAGAGTACCGTACAAGATGGCTCCAGATTATTTTGCCTATCCCCAATGCCCCTTACTTAAGCATTGGTCATGATTAACGTCATTAGTTCACGCACGTCCTCTCAGGTACAGTGTGAGGTTGCCAAGCCTAATAGCGCTATCAACTAATACCCCGTTACCTCTCAGGTAACTATTCAGTATGAGATGGGACTTAAGGTGATAGGAAATGAGTGTATTATCCAACATCCCAGTTTTTACCCAGAAAGACTTATTCCTCTCAGGAATACCCATTTGATTTACCTAGAGACTTATTCCCCTCAGGAATACCCATTTGAATGTCCCACCCATCGAGATGCATGCTTAAGAGGAATGAACTCACCTTAGTTTTGCTCGGTATGTTAAGTTACCCGTTCCAAGTTGGTCAACCAAACCCTACCGTGGTTACCAATAACATCAGTTTTATCAACAATTAAAACACGTATTTATCATAGATTGCATTCATCACAAATATCACTGTACACACGTAGCACATACCCAATCCTCAAACAAGTCCACATCCCATGTGCATGTCACATAACAACACATAACAGACAACATATGAGTTTGCTACTCACATAAGAAACCAGATTTCTCATTCTTATTAGCATGCAACAGATAGATCTTATAGACACAAATATCCATCATCATAGACATCATAAAATTTCTATTTGCTTACACACATGCAGCATCTCCACGAAGAATCTATTCTTCGTGGAATGCTTCCTTGGCGAAGAATCCTCCGGCGAAGGACCATTCTTCGTCTAGGAGTGTTGCGACGAAGGATCACCTTGGCGAAGGTCCAATCTTCATCGAGGATGAGTATGGCGAAGAACCATATAGGTTCGTCAAGAGCTAGTCGACGAATGATCAGGTTCTTCGTCGACCTGGGTTCTCCGTGGGGAGTACTTCGTCGCTGTACTTAACAGACGGTTACAGATCCCTTAAATCGAGTAGTAACAGTTTCTAACAGGTTGACAGTTTCCAAATCAGATCAAACAACACTTTTTAATCATGATCAAGAAACCTAATTTACTACTCATTCATCCAGTTTATAAACATAAACCATCACGAATTACCATCCAAACTCCCATAGTTAATTAACACATGAAACTTTCAATCCTATTTCGTACCAGCATGGAATCGTTGTTCTAGTTGTCACGCAAGACTTAGGTTCACATAACATAACAGATCCGTAATTATCATGTAGACGTTGTCAAAACCTGGTATACGTGCAAGCCAAAATCGTCAATTGATAGTTTGGATAATTCACAGATTACACACATCAGTTTAGGATTCATACAAATATCAAACTACTTATTGCTAGTCATTAAACCATACCTTGTACTCATTCATAACAATAAAACCAAATCAAGTACACATGCACAAGAATTACAAGAATGTTTATTCAAATCATGTTAATGCTACTAACCGCTAGTCGATGTGTGCCCAAAAGTGTTGGAATGATCAACCAAAGATTTTGAACCCAAAAGGATTGTTGTCGTCGACAGAGGGAGGAGAGAAAGAGAGGAATTTAGGGTTTGATGATATTTCGTGTTTTTCAAAATATAAGAAACCACGTACAACCCTATGGGCCGTGTTCACAGATCCGGACCGAGGGCCTTTTCGGCGAAGAACTAGTTGTGATGAAGAACCTTCTTCGTCAACTATTCTTCGTCGGTAAGAGTTTAGACGAAGAACCTTCCTCGTCAGCTACTCTTCGTCGACATGAGCTTGGGCGAAGAACCCTAGTTCTTCGTCGATGTGGGTTTTTCGTGAATCAAGTGTGGTGCCATGCTATGCCTAAACACTACGCTTTCAACAACACCTAAATTACATGCAACACCCAAGCATAACAATACCTTAACCATTCAAATATCATGCATATGATACAACGTAAAATGAATTATGAAACAAGTGATGCGTATAGGAAAGACCTTGAAATCTCGGGTTGCACATGATGCGTCTTGTAGCCTAGCTTGGTATATCGACAAGAACAGTAAACCATAATAACTTAATCAAAGTTAATAACCTAAAATATTTAAACATTTACATTAACCCACTATTCATACTAACTTAATATAATCGTAACATATTCAAACTCTATTTAAACTAAAATATAAATATAATCGATAAATAGAATAATTTAAATTAAAGAATTTTAATTAATCTCTTTCTTTATCTAATTTGTCTCTAACCTCTTCTCTAATGATCATGATTTGAATTAGGCCAACAATCACCCCTAACTATGACCGGGATCCTTAATGCTTCTAACAGATGTTTATGAAGAACCCTAATAGATCTTCCAACTTGTTATGTTTCTTCACAAGTTTCTTGAAATTTTCTCTTTATTGCTTTATTCTCTTCCATACCACCCTTCGTTTCGTTCTTCAAATCAATCCGCTCTATCTTGATACTATTATAATCACCCTGATTGTTTCAATCAATGCAAAACATGAGCACACTGCTTTGATCGTTAAATTGCACTACTCTAGCTACTTCTTGCTTTGGTATCCTTGCTTCCATGACATCACCATAGACACGTCGCTTAGATCTCGTGTCAACATCTTTTGCTACAGATTGCCGACCGCCTTGGTTTCGGTTGAGTCATGATCCGAAAAAACACCACAACAATCTTACTTTGCGAGCACACAACTCTAGTTAATAAAGCACACCGCTATCTGTTTGCATTTTTTCCTTTGCAATTAAATTTCACAAAGCTCCTTTTGTTATTCGTATCTTTAGAACACACTGATATATTTGAAACAAATACTTCCATTTTCTTAGCACCCACCAAGTTATGTTGAAACCTCGGGAAGATTCTTCTTGATGTTGTTGTTTGATTTGGTTTACTGGTTCTCTTATGTTCGATTGTTGTTGACCAACTAATCTTTGTTCTTTTTTATCTTACTGTGTCGAGTTTCTTCTGATCTTCTATTCGACTGATCTCAGTCTCTTCCGGTTTTGGTCAAAAATTACCTAAGTAATTAAGTGATCAAATTAGTTAAGTGAGGTAGTGTGCTAGAAGTATTCGTGAAAAATATGCTGGTTTAGTTGTTAACAAAAACAGTTTTGAGGATATAGCTCAGGATATCGAGCTATATCTACAATAAAACAATGAGCAAAAAAGGTAAAGGGTGACACGGGATGTACGGGGAAAGCCCTTGATCAATCTAGATCGCCGGCACAAAACCTCGGGAGCTGACAATCACAGCTGCCTTGTTCTTCTTATTGCTTCAAATGTCAGGATACAATGCAGGATATGATACGGATCAACTAAGTGTTACAATGCGATTCGAGTACAAGTGTAAGTGTTTTGTGAGTGATTGTAGCTAGTAGAGAGTAAGAGTGTACGAGAAATTGTGTGTGTTCTATCTGATCTATTCAATCCTATTTATGTAAAATGAAACTAACAAACTAGCCTATAAAACCGGGATACAGCGAATATTCCCTTAGTGAACATTGTAGTCCACTTCTTCCGGCTTCAACGTCCCCTTTACAACCGATTAGTCTGAGTCTTCAGGTGAACTGGTCCACTCGAACGTTATGAGCCTTCCTTGCTAATCTGCACGTGAGTAATTAGCCATTACCAGGATACTGCATCAGGATGCTACCAATATCCTGATCCGGTATCCTGATCACAATTTAAAGTAATAAAGTTAGAATATTATTCAGGATATATGAGCAAAAAACCACCCATAACAATTGTCCCCAAAATATATCTATTGGTATACCAATTCCAACGAATATATTTTAAAATCTCATATCCAGAATCGAGGTAATTAAGTTGAAGAGACGGTAGAGGTGACAGTGTGCAACTTCCAACGCGCTTTGTACTTGATGGCTATCCATTTAGCCCCTATATCTTCTCTCTTCCTTGTTGACAACCCTCCATCCTTTCTAGAAATCTGGTATTTTCTCTCTCCTTTTCTTTCGAAATTCTTGCTGTTTATCTTCTTTTATGGCTACCAGAACTCGATCACACTTCGGTGATTCACCTTCGCCGTTCGTGAACCAGAACTTAACCAGTCACCCCGGGAAGGAGGTGTGCTCCTTTAACAACGTAAACATTGCCGCATTACGGAACTCCGATGCTTTTCCCGATAAGGCAATCATCCATCCTTTCGATCGAAACATCCAATCAGATGTTTCATCTGATGAATGGATCTGCTTCTTAGCATATCCATTTTCTCTTGGCCTTCGATATTCCTTTCCAGAATTTATCATGGAATTTTTTCGAACCACCGGTCTCTGTTTCGCCCAAACAATGCCTATGGTCTGGAGGGTGCTCCTTACTCTCAACCAGATCACGACCTTTCATGTCCCTGACCTTTGTGTTGAAGACCTTCCGATTGCTTACCGTCTCTGATCACACGGCAACAACCGTTTCTTGCTTTTTCAACTTCCAGCAACCCCCTTATCCTCAAGGCCAGGAAAAATGAGGATGGGTGGCAACGTAAATTTTTCTTTGTTAAACGGGACTCCATTGACGAAGGCAATAGCCTTCCAGTGAAATGGTTGACATCCGGTAGGGTTTAGGGCTTATAATATCCCCAAAAATATCCTAATGATGTATCCTGCACTAACATCCTTATGTTTTTATGCAGCAAACTTCAAGGAATTGGCTCCGCCTACAGAAAAATCCCAAGAAAGAATCAAGAGAACCTATCAAATGCCTGATAGTGTCAGATCTTTTTCATCGCATCTTCCATGTTCAAGCCAATACTCTTCATCTGAAATGTTTGGTAAGGATCAAAATTTTCCACACACACACATATATATATGTAGTAAAATAAAATACGAGCAGAGGTTTAGATTTTCCCTGTTATATAGAACCAATCAAGATTCCAGAGACCTTCGAGCTCGAAGAGCCGGACAGCTATTCCGGCCCTGCCCAGGTGAAGAAGAAGCCCAACAAACCTTCTACCGCTTCTAAATCAGTGACCATTTCCAAGGCAACAGCCATACCTAAGCCTTCTCCTGTCGTGAAACCACGTGCCTCGAGCTTCCGCAAAAGGAAGGAGCCAGACTCCCCAGTTGCCTCCGACGTCTTTCCATATGAGAATCATGGATTCACAGAATCCAGCAAGTTCATGACCGGCTTTCTTAACCAGGTACATATCCTTAACCTACATCCTGCACCATATGCTGGTTATATATGTTAATACCTGTTTGGTTTGTAGGGCCTTAAACGGTTAGTGCATTTGTATGAAGACTCATGTGGAATGGTTAAGATGTTGGAGATAAAATTAAAGAAGGCAGAGACAGATATCACAGACCAAGCAGCCATTGCCGCCGCCAAGTCTCAACATTATGAAGACAAGTATAAGGCGATGACCCAGGAGCATCAGGCCACCATCAAGAAGATTACCCAAGAGGCCCAGGCCAAATACAACGCAGCTCAGGTTCAGAATGAACAGGACTTGGCTTCTTACCAGGAAAGCCTTAAGGGCTCCGTTGTTATCTCTCTCCTCCAAGCTAGATTGAAGATGGCTTATGAGATCAAGGCCATGGGCATTGAATGCCCTTCATGGAACGTTGAAGCTTGGGAGGCAAAGTTGAGGGACCTTGGCGGCAATCCTGTGAAGCCCTCTGTGAAGCCTGCGGTTGAGGAACCTACCAAAGCGGCCGATACGGATGCTGATGCTACAAAGGATGCTGCTGCTGGTGCTGATGAAGCCATGGTTAAAGAGTGTGATGCCCCTTGAAAGCAGTGAAATGGGCGATGATGGATGTTGATGCCGAGGCTGGAGCCCATTTTTTAAATTTGGTGGTTGTAATTGTTGAACAAATTTTAATTTCCTGTCTTTCAAACAATTTACTTTCCTGCACTTAGACAATATGATGGCCAAAGGTGGATGGGTCCTGAGTTTCAAGATGAAGCCCTTGGTCATCAATTAGTATGCTTTATTTTGAACACTCTAACAATTGAAGGGGGAGGTATCTTGGGTTCCAAGACGAAGCCTTCAATTGTTAAGTAAATATGGTAGAAAACTAATTGTGCTTTTGGTGGATGGCTCTCAGTTTGAGATGAAACCAAAAACACAAACTTTTGCTATGTTAATAAACTAACTTTCTTTTGGCCTTATGCATTGTTGTTCATTTTTATTTTTACAAAGCTTGCTGTGATATCTATTGTTTAATTCGAATGCAGCTTCCATTTTCAATCTAAGTATCATATTTTAAACATTCTAACCGGATATCCTGGTCAGGATACTCACAAATATCCTACCAGGACTTTTGTCAAACAACGTTTTTAAAACTTAGACAATTTAGATAAGGCTTTTAAAGAACAAAAAAGGAAAGTTCATACCAGAAATAGAGTACACCTCTATCCTTACATTTCGGTCCTTTTGCAACCATTCCATCGAAGATGTCCCCAGTCTGGGATACTTAGTGAACTATGCCCAAACTTGATCTTTTGAGCGTCTCACAATGCCTTAGTGGGAATGTCCCTTGTGTATAATGTCTTTGAGTACTTAGGAATTTTCTGGACATCAATTGCAACCGTTTGTATAATTTTCGTATTACAGGAATATAAACACTAAAATATCCTGGAGATAAATTCTTAATATTCTGGGGATAAACCCATAAGTATTCTGGAAAAATCCCAAATTTTCGTGCGCTACAGGCGGGAGTGTATAAACTTCAAGACTTAGAAAGGTGAAAACCTTTACACCTTAGAGAGTATGAAAATACCCTTTCGTGAGAGAGGGTGATCAATCCTCATATACCTTTAGGATCCAGGATATAGCCAATAATAACGAAATTGTCAGCCACTTTTACATGGACCGGTCCCGCTATCTTTAACTATCCCTTGATAACTTGCGCTCCAGGCAGAGTGTTTAAACCCAATTCGAGAGAAAGGTGAATACCTTTAAACATGTGAAGGGATCAGGATCCCTTAAACGTGAGAGAGTGGGCCAATCCTCTAATCTTTTGAATTATCCTGAAGTTATATCCCGAAGCATATTGTGCAAAACAACCTTAAATTAAGGTGGGTGTTAGCTTGGCTAACACCCCTCCGATGCTTAAGTTAGTATTGGGTCCAAATAAAATAAAATAGAATTATATTTAAAAAGAGATAGAATTCATACCATCCTGAGTTAGAAATTAAATTCTAAACTCACTTGAAATAGGCTTTGAGGTGTATAGCATTCCAGGATCTTAGTAGCATATCCCCCTCCATATTCTTAAGCTGGTATGCTCCTTTCCCAGATTCCGATTCAATCTCATATGGTCCTTCCCACTTCGGAGCTAATTTTCCATCAGCAGGATTAGTAGTATTTTGAAAAGCCTTCCTTAATACCCAATCTCCAACTTGAAACCTTCTAGTCCTTAGGTTTTTGTTGTATGCTTTGGATATCCTCTGTTGGTATGCTGCCATTCTCAATTTTGATGCATCCCTTGTCTCATCGATAGTATCCAATTCTTGGTATAGGGCTTCAGGATTCTTCTCAGGATCCCGGAGGTTGGATCTTGCTGTAGGTATCACCATCTCTGTTGGGATCACTGCTTCTGCTCTAAATACTAAGGAAAACGGGGTTTGCCTGGTTGCACTCTTTATTGTTGTCCTATCAGCCCATAGAACAAAGGGTAATTCTTCTGCCCATCTTCCTTTTTTAGCTCCTAATCTTTTCTTCAAATTGTTGACTATTATCTTGTTTGAGGATTTTGCTTGCCCATTTGCTTGAGGATGTACCGGAGTGGATGTAATCATCTTGATTCCCCAACTTTTGCAAAAATCAGTAGTCCTTTTACTGATAAATTGAGAGCCATTGTCACAAATTATCTCAGCTAGTATCCCAAACCTAGTCAGGATATTCCTCTTTATGAAGTATACTACTTCTTGGTCTCTGACTTGAACGAATGCCTCAGCTTCAACCCACTTGGAGAAATAATCTGTCATTGCCAGCATAAAAACCTTTCCTCCTGGAGCCTTTGGCAAATTTCCCCCTATGTCCATTCCCCATTTCATGAATGGCCAAGGGGAAGCAATAGGATATATTGGTTCAACAGGTTGATGCAGTATATTGTTGTGCCTTTGACATGCATCACATCTCCGAGCATATTTCGCAGCATCCTTCCTCATCGTCGGCCAATAATATCCTGTTCTCAACACCTTTGAGAATAATGATCTGCCCCCAGTATGGTTGCCACAATCCCCTTCGTGTATATCCTGAAGCACTTTTTTTAGTTTCGGGATCCTCCAAGCACCTCAGGTATGGTCCCGCAAGATATTTCTTATATAGAATACTATTTATAATAGTGAATCGGGATACCTTCATTCTAAAAGCCTTAGGATTCTCATGCTTTGGAATATGTCCTTCCTTGAGATATCTCAAAATTGGAGCCGTCCAGGACTTGGGATCTTCCTCAGGATACTCGTCATCAGGATCCTGAATACTTGCTACTTCCTTATCCTGAGACTTGAAAAGATCCAGTGCGGGATATAGGATATGTAGTATTGGTATCTGAGTTCCCTCTGGTATTCTGACTAAAGATCCTAAGTTTGCCAAGGCATCTGCTTCAGCATTATCCTCTCTTGGTACCTGTTCAAGTTCAAAAACATCGAAATATCCTGCTAATGTTTTGAGAATTTCAAGATATTCGATTAACCTTTCACCTTTGACTGCATAGGATCCATTAAAATGGTTAGCAATTAACAAGGAATCAACAAATACTTTCAAACTTTTAATATTCATATTCCTGGCCAATTCTAATCCTGCAATCAAAGCTTCATATTCTGCTTCATTATTGTTAGGGGAGGATTTTCCAATCCTAAGGATCACGGATCCTCAAGCACTGCCAGGATCACAGATCCTCAATTCTGTTTGAATTAAGGATCCTCATAAGGTGTTGCAGGATTAGGATTCAGGATCCTCATGATTATCCTTACACTAACGACTGTCTTTGCTATGTCAGAGTTTGTTTTGTAGGAGTATACACCTTAGACTTGGTCTTGCCGATATTCTTGGAGAATATGCTCTCAATATTCCGCACGTGCATGGCTTAGTGAACGTTATGGAGATCGTGGGAAGCTAGCATGAATTGCGGATAGTTAGTTGTTTTGGTTATTTCTAATTTTAAAAGGGGATAACAAGCTGAAATTAGAAGACTTAGCTAATTTAGCAAACACACACTCTCGTAACAGCGCTCAATAAGCTCTCAACAATTTACTTGGCAATTTCATACATTTTTTGCACTTTTTCACAGTAGTGATCCTTGTAAAAAGCTTGTTATCATCCCGAGTTGTAACAACCATTTGTTTAATTGTAGTTGGTGATCGGTAGTTTCCATCACCCGAGGTTTTTTATGCCGGAGATCAACTCTTGATCAAGGGCTTTTTCCTCGTATAAATCCTTGTGTCATTTGTTCATTTCATTTGCAAGATATTCATACATTTGTCCAAGCATCATTCCTCACAACAAAGATTTGGTTGTATTATCCTAGCCTGATTTTTGACCAAAACAGTTTGGCGCCCACCGTGGGACAATTGGTGCTTCATTTCTGAAAAATTTTGCTCATTGTGTTCATTTTGGTTCATCATCTTCAACCACATGGCTTCTTCAGCGAAGAACACTTCAAGTTCAATGCCGGCAGTCACTTCTTCATAGGGCGTTCCACCTTTGCCTCCACCACTTTTTGGATACCAGAAGAATGCTGAAAATGCTGCAAAGAGACCAAGCCACATTTTCCCAAAACCACCAACTTCTTCTGTTTCTTCTAACTCTACTACTAGTGATCTTTTTACTTTGATTTTGCATATGAGGGATCACATACAAGAGCAGGACAAGACTAACGAAAGGATCCTCCAGGAGGTTGGTGACATCAAGAAACATAAGAGATCAGGGGAGGATCACTCTCCTCTGATACCAAGGTCACTGGATTTCGACACTCCAGCCATAACTGCCCAGCAATCTGCAGCTCCGGATATCCAGTACCATAGTGAACCATTGGGGAGGCGTTATGGAACAACAACCATGAGTCAGGCCTTAGGGTCTCACTTTCGGCCTTCAGGATCCTATTTTCAGCCTTCGGGATCCTCTTTCCAGCATCAGGGATCCTTCGTCAGCTCAGGAGGATATATGGGGGCGCACACAGTTCAAGGATTCTCTCAAGTTCAAGGATCCTCTCAGGTTCTAGGATCCTCTCAGGTTCTAGGATCCTCCCATGTTCAAGGATCCTCTCAGGTTCTAGGATCCTCTCATGTTCTAGGATCCTCTCATGTTCAAGGGTCCTCTCAGGTTCAAGGATCCTCTCAGGTTCAAGGATCCTCTCAAGTTCAAGGATCCTCCGTCCAGGTTCAAGGATCCAACTGTCACACCCCCAAAATCCACACACGGAGTATCACCGCTTGGAAGCGTGACTGACCAGGATCCAGCCACCAATCATATTGAACAATAAGTAAAATAATCAAAAGTTCAACCACACAATATAATTGGTGTCCAAAAAAAAAAAAAACAATTTAATAAGTCTAAGTTATCAGCGGAAGCAAATAGTTCAAAACCCAAATAGTAAATTCAGAGTGTTTAAGTTTATCATGAACACTCAATGTCCATGCTCTACAACGACTCTTCTCCATGCAAGCTCCTGCTAAACCTATTGACCGGCAAAACATGTAGTAACGAGTCAACAATAATGTTGAGCGAGTTCACAGTTGGGTGTTTGTTTTAAGTTGTTTCGAAAACGGTCTCCTTTAACTGGCATCCCTGCCGTGGGGGTTACCCCATAGTTGAAAACGTGATTTGTTTAACCCATTACTCTGGCAATCCAGCCGTGGGGGCTACCCCATGTTTAGTTATCTGGTTTAGTTATCTGGATTTTAGGCCATGGGGGCTACCCCATGTATATACTACTAGACTCGTTACCATATCGACTGCTGATTGTAGTCATCTTTATGTGCCCTGAACTGTCAATGTCTATCATCATTGACGTGCCCAGATCCATTAGTTCGCACCCGTCCTCTGCGGCACGGTGTGAGGCTTGTCAGACCTAAATAGCGCTATCTAACTAATGACCCGCTCGCCATTGGCCCGGCGATTAAGTCGATATAAAAAGGAGGGACTTCGTGATAGAGTTTTGGTCTAGTAAAAGTGAACTGTCCATGAGGACGAGGAATTATATTTCTGAACCAGTACTGTCCTACCCAAGAAAGGACGAGGAATCCATGTTCCTTAAACCCATTCCCAACCCCTGGGAATCCCATGCTTTGTTGAAAGTGTGAACTCACCTTGGTTTGCTCGGATTGTTAATTTACTTTACCCGTTCCAAGTTGGTCAACCATTCCCTACCGTGGTTACCAAAAATAGTCAGTTTAATGTTCACGTATATCACGTATCCTCAGTACACGGTACACGAGTAGCATACAGTAAAACACATTTCACTATGTAAGTCATAACAAGAAGTCGTGTAACACATTAGTCCGTTATTAATGTACCTTTGTCTAACAGATACTCCTACGCTACACCAGTTCACATTACAATCCATGTTTTAAACAAGCACTTAGCAGTCCAAAACATCAATCATAAAAGTGTGCAGTCTCATAAGTCTAAGGCCCATCGATAGTGTGTGATCGAGTGGCAAGTGTGCGGTTCTAAACAAGTGTGTGAGTTGCTTCCTTTGTGCGACCCCAAATAGTATATCTCAGTCCAATAGTTTAGTTCGTGCCCTGGGTTAGTGTCCTGGTCCATACGGCATGCGATCAGATTAGTCTGTGCGGCCCATCCTAACAAGCCCACTAACCCAGCCAATCGGCTATACCCAATAATCCCACACTTTAATGACTTAAACATTTTTTTTATAAAGCTGATCATTATTATATACTATGTTAATTATGTAAGACCGAACATCATCATTGCTAGTCATCGTGCACTTCCAACAATGATAACATCAATTTTCTCAAGATAAGCATCACAGTTACAAAATTCACAACTTCCCAAAACTTTCACATGAAACCCTATTGAACTAATCATGCTCCCTACTTAGTTTATTTGTCACCAAACACCCCCCATTAGTGATCCATTATTAACAGTCAATATCAATTAATATGAAAGCATAAACAAATCACCATAATTATTATTCATTCCATATCACTTAAAGTCAACAAAAACACCAATAGCCATGCAAACCCAAAACAACAATTTGATCGTTCACTACACATTCGCATCAGATAAACATCTTGTGCACATTAATTAACATGACCCCTTCCCATAATCGATCCATGCACAACAATGATAACTTACAAAATCATATACATCAGGCAACATCAATACACCTCCTTCGTTAACCAATAACACACATGAACAAGATCACACAAGTAAGACTTAACGTAAATCCAAGATTACTAACCAGAAAACTTGTTTCGAACGAGATGATGTTGCCTCAAAGGGGGTGTATCCTCTGCCGTCGTGATACAAGGGGAAGATGAGGGTATTAGGGTTTACAAGTGGTGATGAACCTAATACATGGTATACGTAAATAAAAGAGGGGAGATGTGGGCTCGGATTGGGCTACGGTTGCGAGGATCGGGCCAAACGGTTCACGTGAGTTGGGCTCAAGTGCAATAGGGTGTTTGCACGTGTGGGCTCAGATCAGACTCCAAGTGGGGAGGGCCGAAGAGAACAAGTGGTTTGGGCCGAGGAACCCAAACGCCCATGCATGCAAGTATGAGAGGATGTACGACCCGACAAAAGTGTACTACTGATAACATAACTCAACACTTATAAACTAATTAACGCAAACGTAAACGGTAACACAACACATGGCACGAGAGACATGACAATGTTAACTAAGAGGGTTGTGAAATTTGGTAATACTAACCTTGAAAATTCGGGTTGTCACATCATCCCCAACTTGAAAGAAATTTCTTCCCGAAATTTAGCACGTACTCACTGAGGAAGCTAGTTAAGTTGCATGGTTTTCCTGGGGTGTCACATCCTCCCCCCGTTGATCTGGAATTTCATCCCGAAATTACGCAGTGGCTTCAGCCTCAGTAGTGGTTGTACTGTTTGCGAACAATTGGGGATACTTTTGTTTCATTTGGTCTTCGCGTTCCCAGGTGAACTCTGGGCCACGACGGGAGTTCCAACGAACTCGAACAAGAGGTATTCTGGTGCGCTTGAGGACCTTAACGTCCCAGTCTGTGATTTCAACTGGTTCCTTGATGGATCGCAACTGATCGTCAATAGTGAGTTCCTTCAAAGGAACTATGAGGGTCTCATCTGACAGACACTTCTTCAGATTCGACACGTGAAAAACGTGTTGAACTCCACTGAGTTCTGTTGGTAGGTTTAGTTTGTAGGCCACCCTGCCTATTTTCTCAATGATTTCAAATGGTCCAACATATCGTGGGTTAAGTTTGCCTCGTATGCCAAAACGAACAACACCCTTCCAGGGTGAGACTTTGAGTAGCACTCGATCCCCAACCTGGAACTCGAGTGGTTTCCTGCCCTTATCGTCGTAGCTTTTCTGACGGTCACGAGCTGCCGCCATTCGTTGTCGTATTTGAGCAATCCTTTCTGTTGTGTCTACTACAAGTTCTGGGCCAGTGATCTGACTATCCCCCACCTCTGCCCAACAAAGAGGTGATCGACATTTACGCCCGTACAATGCCTCAAATGGAGCGGCCCGAATGCTGGTGTGGTAACTGTTGTTATACGAGAACTCCACTAATGGGAGATGCTTTTCCTAGCCGTTGCCAAAATCGATTACACATGCCCTAAGCATGTCTTCAAGGGCCTGGATGATGCATTCAGACTGCCCATCCGTTTGCGGGTGATAAGCTGTGCTCATATCCAAACGTGAGCCAAAAGATTTGTGCATTGCTTGCCACAGTTCCGAAGTAAAACGTGCATCACGATCAGAGATAACAGAGGTAGGCACCCCGTGCCTCGAGACAACTTCCTTAAGATATACGTCTGCTAGAGTGGAGAACTTATCCGTTTCCTTGATAGCCAAGAAGTGTGCAGACTTTGTGAGTCGATCCACGATCACCCAAATAGTGTCATTTCCGCGCTGAGATCTAGGCAGGCCAGTAACGAAATCCATGGAAATTTGCTCCCATTTCCATTGTGGTATCTCTGGTTGTTGAAGTAGGCCTGAGGGTTTCTGGTATTCGGTCTTGACTCTCGCACAAGTCAAACACTTGCTGACGTAAGTTGCTATGTGGGCCTTCATGCTAGGCCACCAGTATGTGGTTCTGAGGTCGTGGTACATCTTATCCGAACCAGGATGTACTGAGTAATGAGACTTGTGTGCTTCATCCATTACAAGTTCTCTTAAGTTGCCATAGAGTGGGACCCAAATGCGTCCTGTTACGTAGTATGCACCGTCTTCCTTTTGTTCTAATCGTTGCCTTGAGCCGCGTAGGGCTTCAGCCCTGATGTTTTCTGGTTTTAATGCTTCTGCCTGAGCGTCTCATATCTGTGCAGGAAGACTAGATTGAATAGTGAGTTGTAAAGCTCGTACGCGCTTAGGCGTAGTGTCCTTTCGACTGAGGGCGTCAGCCACAACATTGGCTTTGCCTGGGTGGTATCTGATCGTGCATTCATAGTCATTCAGTAGCTCGACCCATCGTCGTTGTCGCATATTCAGTTCCTTCTGTTTGAAGATATGCTCAAGACTCCTGTGATCGGTGTAAATGGCGCACTTGGTACCGTACAGGTAATGTCTCCATATCTTAAGTGCAAAAACAATAGCTCCCAGCTCTAAATCGTGCGTAGTGTAGTTCCTTTCATGAACTTTAAGTTGGCGTGAGGCGTAGGCTATAACTTTATCCCGTTGCATCAATACACAACCAAGACCCTGAATTGATGCGTCGCAGTAAACCACAAAGTCGTCTGTGCCCTCTGGCAATGAAAGAATAGGTGCACTGCAAAGCCTATCCTTTAAGTGCTGAAATGCTGATTCCTGTGCATTTCCCCATCGATAAACAACGCCTTTCTGTGTTATTGAAGTAAGAGGTTGCGCAATCTTGGAGAAATCCTTGATGAACCTCCTGTAGTAACCTGCCAAACCCAAGAATTGGTGAATTTCCGTTGGTGTGCGAGGTGCAGGCCAATTCTTAATCGAGTCTACCTTGGATGGATCAACATGGATCCCATCCTTGTTCACTACGTAGCCTAGAAAATGGACTTCACGAAGCCAGAAGTCACATTTCGAGAAATTTGCGTAAAGCTGTTCTGTTCGAAGGAGTTCCAAAATGAGTCGTAGATGCTGCTCGTGTTCCTCCTGACTCTTAGAATAGATCAGGATGTCATCGATGAAAACAATAACGAACTTGTCTAGGTAAGGCTTGCACACTCGATTCATCAAGTCCATGAAGACCGCAGGTGCGTTTGTCAGCCCAAAAGGCATGACCAAAAACTTGTAGTGTCCATAACGAGTTCTAAAGGCTGTTTTGGAGACGTCCTCTTCTCGGACTCTCAGCTGGTGATATCCTGATCTCAAATCAATCTTCGAGTAAAAGCTCGACCCTTGCAACTGGTCGAATAGGTCATCAATGCGTGGAAGAGGATAGCGGTTCTTCACCGTCACCTTGTTGAGTTCTCGATAGTCGATACACATCCTGAAGGTACCGTCTTTCTTCTTCACGAATAGCACTGGAGCTCCCCAAGGCGAAGAGCTAGGACGAATAAAACCCTTATCCAGGAGTTCTTGTAGTTGCGTAGAGAGTTCTTCCAACTCTGATGGAGCTAAGCGATAAGGTGCACGAGCTATAGGTGCTGCTCCAGAAGCTAGCTCGATTTGAAACTCGACCTGACGATGAGGCGGAAGGCCAGGTAGCTCCTCAGGAAATACCTCAGGATAATCGCGTACGATCGGAAAATCTTCTATCTTCTTCTCTTTTTTCGAGGTGTCTGTAACGAGAGCAAAAATGGCAGTGTGGCCCTTTCGTAAACACTTTTGGGCCTTAGGGAAAGAGATGATGCTCTCAACAGCACCCCTCTTGTCGCCACGAATCATGAGTGGTTCATCATCTGAACGAGGAATACGGACAATCTTCTCGTTGCAAAGAATCTCTGCTCGGTGTTGGGATAACCAATCCATACCAATAACCATGTCAAAACCATCATACGTTGGGGTCATTCCTAGCATCACCCTGTCCAATCAGGAACACTCGACCCCTGACACCATTGTCGTCGTTATTACCCCCGCTGTTGCCTCCATTATTGTTCCCGTTTCCTTGGTTGTGGTTCTGATTCTGGTTCTGGTTCAACTGTGGACAGTGTCTCTTGAAGTGGCCTTCAGCACCATACTGATGGCATCCCTTGTTACCCTGATGTTGCTGCTGATTTTGTGGAGCTTGTGGCTGCTGTTGTCGGTTCTTGTTTACAGGACATGAGCTTCTACAATCTTTGGCTTCATAACCAAGCTTGTTGCATCTCTGACAACGATCTTTGTTGCACAGCCCGCTGTGGTGCAAATTACATCGATTCCACCCTGCCCTTGACTACCAGAAGATTGCTGACCAGAACACTGGTAGTCATCGATCTTTCGCTGTTGTGCCTGGGACTGAACCGTAGTCGAACCCTTGCTGGAGGTTCCATCCCACTTTCGTTTGTTGTCACAGGATATTAGCTCTAGTCATGGCATCGACAAAGCTTAGACATTATTTTGAGACACATAGGATCCATGTTAAAACAAATTATCCTGTCAAAAATGTGCTTAGGAAACCAGAGATGTCAGGCAGGATGGCCAAGTGGTCAGTGAAGTTAAGTGCTTATGATTTAGTATATGAACCTAGAAATGCCATAAAGTCTCAGGCTTTAGCTGACTTTGTGGCTGATTTCAGTAGTGATATTCAGGATGAGGTAGACCTAGAAGTTCAATAGTTAGGAGAATCTTCAGGATCCTGGACATTATATACTGATGGTGAATCCA
Organism: Helianthus tuberosus; assembly: GCA_030545235.1. Taxonomy (NCBI): domain Eukaryota; kingdom Viridiplantae; phylum Streptophyta; class Magnoliopsida; order Asterales; family Asteraceae; genus Helianthus; species Helianthus tuberosus. The sequence continues at coordinate 97,326,645 of CM060433.1, read as the reverse complement.
ATATAAGAGGTGTAGGTCTAGGTATACTATTAAAATCGCCACAGGGGGACATATTACCCCAGGCCATTAGGTGTGAATTTCCTACTACTAATAATGAGGCAGAATATGAAGCTTTAATTGCAGGATTAGAATTGGCTAAGAGTATGAGTATCAAGAATTTGCGAGTATATGTTGACTCCTTGTTAATTACTAACCATTTTAATGGATCCTATGCAGTTAATGCTGAGAAATTAATCGAATACCTCGATATTCTCAAAAAATTAGCAGAATATTTCGATGTGTTTACACTTGAACAGGTACCAAGAGAGGATAACGCCGAAGCAGATGCCTTAGCAAATCTGGGATCATCGATCAGGATACCAGAAGGAACCCAAATACCAATAATACATGTCTTGTATCATGCAACGAATCCTCGGGATAAAGAAGTAGCGGGTATTCAGGATCCTGGAGCAGAGTATCCTGAAGAGGATCCTAAATCTTGGACGGCTCCAATCATGAGATATCTCAAGGAAGGACACATCCCCGAAGATGAAAATCCTAAGGCATTTAGGATGAAGGTATCACGATTCACTATTATAAATAATGTTTTATACAAGAAATCTCTTGCAGGACCGTATCTGAGGTGTTTGGAGGATCCTGAAGCCAAAGAAGTACTTCAGGATATACATGAAGGGGATTGTGGTAACCATACTGGGGGCAGGTCACTATTCTCAAAAGTATTAAGGACAGGATATTATTGGCCGAAAATGAGAAAAGATGCCGTAGAATATGCTCGAAGATGTGACGCATGTCAAAGACATAGTAACATATTACATCAGCCTGCTGAACCGTTGTATCCTATTGTTGCCCCTTGGCCGTTTATGAAGTGGGGTATGGATATAGTGGGAAAGCTTCCAAAAGCTCCGGGAGGAAAGGTTTTCATGTTGGCAATGACGGATTATTTCTCCAAGTGGGTTGAAGCAGAAGCATTTGTTCAAGTTAGGGATCAAGAAGTAGTATCCTTCATAAAGAGAAATATCCTGACCAGATTTGGAGTACCAGCCGAGATAATCTATGACAATGGTTCTCAGTTTATAAGCAAGAGAACTACTGGATTTTGCAAAAGTTGGGGAATCAAAATGATAACATCTACTCCGGTACATCCTCAAGCAAATGGACAAGCAGAATCCTCAAACAAGATAATTGTCAATAACTTAAAGAAGAGGCTTGGAGCCAAAAAAGGAAGATGGGCAGAAGAATTACCCTTTGTTTTGTGGGCTGATAGGACAACGGTAAAGAACGCAACAGGCCAAACCCCATTTTCCTTGGTATTTGGAGCAGAAGCAATGATTCCAACGGAAATGACAATACTGTTAGGGGAGGATTTTCTAACAATTAGTGATCCTTACTTGTTATCCTAATAAGTGATCCTTATTTCTGTGACAGATAGTGATCCTCAGAAGAGCTTCAGGATTAGGATCATGGATCACCTTAAGGATCCTCATACTAACGATTGTTTGTTTGTGTTTCGTAATATTTCGCAGGAGTAACAAGCTTGACTTGGTCTTGGCAACGTAACTATGGAATATTCCACGGGTATTTCGCACACGTTTGACTGGAAATGGACGTTGTGGAGAACGTGGGAGCTTGGCACAAAAGTCGGATAGTTTGTTATTATAGTTAACTTCTATTTTTAAAGGGGTGACGAGCTAGAATTAGAAGACTTAGCCATTTTCAGCTACACACACTCTCATACAATCGCACTCTTGAAGCTCTCGACAAACACTAAACAATTTCCATTCACTTTTACACATTTCACCATAGTGATCTTTGTACCTAGCTCGTTACTATCCGAAGTTGTAAACATTTATTGATTTATTTAAGCTTGGTGATTGGTAGTTTCCATCACCCGGGGTTTTTTTGTGCCGGAGATCAACTCTTGATCAAGGGTTTTTTCCCCATACAAATCCTTGTGTCGTTTGTGCAATTTACATTGAAGTGATCCTTATCATTGTTCTACATTCAAAGCATCATTCCCCGTAACAGAGAGTTTGGTTGCATTATCCTCAACAGATTTTTTGACCAAAACAGTTTCGCGCCCACCGTGGGGCAATTGGTGCTTCATTCCTAAGAAGTTTTTCTGTTGGTGATCATTCCGGTTCATTGCATACGAATACATGGCTTCATCATTGAAGAATACCTCTACTGCAATGTCTGCGGTCAATTCATCTCAGGGCATTCCACCTTTACCTCCACCACCTTCTGGACCTCAGAAAAATGCCGAGAAGAAACCAACTCCCATTTTCTCCAAACCGCCAACTTCTTCTGCTTCTTACACTCCCACTACTAGTGACATGTTTACTTTGATTTTGCAGATGAAGGATCATATACAGCAACAGGACAAGACTAATGAAAGGATTCTCAAAGAAATCGGAGATCTCAAGAAACAAAAGAAAACGGCAGAGGATCATTCCCCCCTAATATCCAGATCTTTGAATTTTGATACTCCGGTGATTACTTCTCAGTCATCAGTGGTTCCAGATGTTCAATATGTGGGTGGGCCAAAAGGAGTGCACTACGGAACAACAACGGTGACCCAGGCATTAGGTCCATATTTCCAGTCAGCAGGATCCTATCCTCAGCATATGGGATCCTTCATGAATTCAGGAGGATACTCAGGAGCGCAGCAGATTCAAGGATCTTCCTTTGTTCCAGGATCATCCCAGGTTCAAGGATCCTCCTTTGTTCCAGGATCATCCCAGGTTCAAGGATCCTCCATTGTTCCAGGATCATCTCAGGTTCAAGGATCCTCCATTGTTCCAGGATCTTCCCAGGTTCAAGGATCCTCCTTTGTTCCAGGATCCTCCCAGTTTCAGGGATCCTTCCAGATGCCAGGATCCTTGAAGAATTTGCAAACAGGAAGTTCAGATGTCCATCAGGGAGATTTTATTCCAATGCAGACCAATGCTTCTACTGGTCCTTCGATCATTCCAGAGCCCCAACAATATGGATTAACATCCATTCTTCCTAATTTGAATCCAATGGGAGGTAACACTTTTAATAATTCTTATACTACTAACCATGGCCTTATGCAGGATCCAGGTATCAATCAAACCTATCCCAGAGATTGCAGATGGGAGCCACAAGATATTTCGTTTTGCACCACCAATCTGTGATGCTGAGATACCCAAGAGGTTCCATGTCCCAACTATGAAGCTGTATGATGGTTCGACGGATCCTGAAGAACACATAGCACAATACAGGGAGAGGATGGAGATCAATCCAATCCCAGAAAGGTTAAAGGAAGCATGCCTGTGCAAGGGATTCGGATCCACTCTTACTGGATCAGCTCTCAAATGGCTGCTAAGTCTTCCCCCCTACTCTATTACCTCATTTGCTAATCTAGTTAACCTATTTAATAATCAGTTTTCTTGTAGTAGAAAATTTGAACGATTAACTAGTGATCTATATAGGATAACCCAGGGTCATAATAAATCATTAAGGGATTACATTACCAAATTCAGTAAAGAATCCTTAGACATTCCCAACTTGGATATAGCCACGGCTGTTGAGGCCTTTAAAATGGGATTGCTTAGGGATTCATTGTTCTATGATGATCTTGTTATGACACCATGCAGGAACCTAGATGAGGTAAGAACCCGGGCACTTAGGTTCATCCGGCTAGAGGATGACAAAAGGATCCAGGAGAGGTTAGCAGGATCCTCAAAGCAAGATAAGCAAGGATCCTCGTTCAAGAACAACAAGTTCAGATCCTATAACAGATCTGATAACCAGAACGTGCATGCTGTTGATCAGGAAGAGGATGATGAAGATTATCCTCCAATTTCTGAATATTGTTTTTCTGTTGATAACAATGAACTAATCCTTGCGATGCAGAATCTAGGTGATAAAGCCAGATGGCCTAGAAAAAATGACAGACCAGCTGCAACCAAAGATAAATCAAAGTGGTGTGCATACCATGAAGATTTTGGGCATCTTACAGAAGAATGCATTGCACCAAGAAAGGAAATTGGATACTTGTTGAGCAAGGGGCATCTAAAAGAATTGTTGGGTAGAAAAAAGTCAAGGACTCAGGATCCTGAAAGGATCCCTGAGAAGGCTCTAGCCCCTCCAGCAGATGCACAAGTAATAAACTTTATTTCTTGAGGATCAGACATTTGTGGCACATCCTTCTCAGCAGCTAAGAGGCATGCAAAGGAAACTAAAATGGATAATGGAGAAAGACCCGTTCGAACATCAAGTGTCTCCGAAGGAAAAGTCATAACCTTTGATGAGGATGATCGTGTTGATATCCAGGATCCTCATCACGATGGTTTACTTATTACTCTTTTCATTTCTAACCATTTTTTCCGCAGGATCCTTATAGACGGAGGAAGCTCAGTGAACATTATCCAGCTTGATGTCCTAAAGAAGACGGGTATCCCTGAAACAGATATCATACCAAGATCCTCCGTGCTCGTGGGATTTAGTGGCGAAATTAAGAATACCCTGGGGGACATTAAGCTCCCAATATACATCGAAGGCCTAAATTCTTATCAAAAATTTTGTGTTATTGACTGTTTATCTTGTTGTAATGTTATCCTTGGCAGGCCCTGGATACACGATATGAAGGCAGTCCCATCTACTTACCATCAATGTGTGAAGCTCCCTAGTCCTTGGGGAATAGTCAAGATTGATAGTGATCAGCAGGAGGCTAAGAATTGCTATACTTCATCGATGAAACCAGCCTCGAAGTCAAGGGAACAATAGCAATCAAAGTATCCTCCAAGGGATGTCTTGGAGGCAAGAGAGCAGGATGTGGTAGAAATCCTCATGGATCCTCATGATCCTGAATCCAAAATCTATATCGGATCAGGGATCCTTGGCGATATGAAGGAAGACCTCATATCCTTCCTCAAAAGGAGAAAGACTACCTTTGCATGGAAACACGAAGAAATGACTGGTATATCTAAAGATGTAATCACTCACAAACTTGGCATTGATAGGTCCTTCAAACCAATCCATCAAAGGAGAAGAAAGTTTGCACCGGAAAGAAATGCCATTATCCAGGAAGAGGTAGAGAAATTGCTCCGGGCAGGTATGATTAGAGAGGTCAAGTATCCAAGACGGTTGGCCAATGTGGTTGTTGTTCAAAAGAAAAATGGAAAGTGGAGGGTATGTGTCGATTTTACCGATTTAAATAAGGCATGTCCCAAGGATCCTTTCCCATTACCCCACATTGACTCCATGGTGGATGCAACTGCGGGTCATGAACTGTCAACTTTTATGGATGCTTCATCTGGATTTCAACAAATCCAAATGGAACCATCCGATCAAGAGGATACAACCTTCATGACTCCAACTGGTATATATTGTTATATTGCTATGCCATTCGGACTAAGAAATGCAGGTGCAACATATCAAAGGCTGGTGAATATGATGTTCAAGGATCAGATTGGACAAACTATGGAGGTTTACATAGACGATATGGTGGTAAAATCAATAAAGGCTGAGGATCACCTAAGCGATTTGGAGGAAGCATTCGATATCCTTGACAAATATAACATGAAGCTTAATCCTTCAAAATGTCACTTTGGTGTTAAAGCAGGTAAATTCTTAGGATATATGGTGACAAAGGGAGGCATTGAAGCTAGCCCGGAACAAATCAAAGCAATAGTGAACATCAAATCTCCGACCAATGCTAAGGATGTCCAAAGGTTAACAGGCAGGATAGCGGCTTTGAACAGATTCATATCCAAATCCTTAGAAAAGTGCAAATAATTCTATGATATCCTAAGGAAGAACAAGAAATTTGAGTGGACTGAGAAGCATGAAAATGCTTTAAGAGCCCTCAAAGATTACCTATCCTCAGTCCCGGCCTTGATGAAACCAGAAAAAGGCGATGTGCTATCCTTGTATCTTGCAGTATCCTCAAAAGCAGTAAGTGCGGTCCTTGTTAAGGATCATGAAGGTACACAACATCCTGTCTATTATGTAAGTAAAAGTTTACTTGATGCCGAATCCAGGTATTCACACCTTGAAAAGCTTATTCTTGCATTAATTATGGCATCTACTAAGTTGAGACATTATTTTGAAACTCATGTTATTGTTGTTAAAACTAATTTTCCAATTAAGAATGTCCTCAGGAAACCAGAGATGTCAGGAAGGATGGCTAAGTGGGCAGTGAAGCTTAGTGCCTATGATATAAGATATGAGCCTAGGACACCCATCAAATCCCAAGCATTAGCTGACTTTGTGGCTGATTTCAGTAGTGATTTACAAGAAGAAGCTGAGTTAGAAGTCCAGCAGCTAGAGGAGACCAAGGATCCTTGGATACTCTATACTGATGGATCCTCAAATGTCAAAGGCACAGGGCTTGGAATACTACTAAAATCGCCACAGGGGGACATAATACCCCACTCTATAGCTTGTGAGTTCCAAACCACTAACAATGAGGCCGAATATGAAGCCTTAATTGCTGGTTTGCAAATTGCTAAGCATATGGGGATCAGGTATCTTGAGGTACATGTAGATTCATTGTTAATTACAAATCACTTTAATGGATCCTATGCTGTTAAAGGTGAAAAGCTAACCAAATATTTAGAGATAGTCAAAGAATTGGCACTCTCCTTTGTTTCCTTTAGTTTGACACAGGTACCAAGGGAAGAAATTACAGAAGCTGATGCATTGGCTAACTTAGGATCATCCTTGAAGATCCCGGAGGATATCAAGATCCCTATTATCCATATCCTGACCCCGGCTATCGAGGATCATGTGGCTATGGAGATAGGAAAGAATTATGCAATTATCCCTAGTGAGGATACTCAATCCCATTCAGGATCAGGATCATGGATCTCACCAATTATGAGATACTTACAACATGGATAGATTCCTACAGGAGAAAACCCTAGGGCTTTCAAATCTAAGGTATCTCAATTCACAATTTTAAATAATATGTTGTATAGACGATCTCTTGCAGGACCATACTTGAGATGCATTGAGGATCATGAAATGCAAGAAGTTTTAAAAGACTTCCATGAAGGAGATTGTGGAAACCACACTAGGGGCCGGGCATTATTCTCAAGGATCCTGAGGACAGGATACTACTGGCCAACCATGAAGAGAGATGCTGTGGAGTATGCTAAGAGATGTGATCCTTGTCAAAGACACATCAATATCCTTCATCAACCAGCTGAATTTTTGCATCCTATATCCTCCTCTTGGCCATTTATGAGATGGGGGTATGGATATAGTTGGTAAGCTCCCTAAGGCACCTGGTGGAAAAGTGTTCATGCTATCTATGACTGATTACTTCTCCAAGTGGATAGAGGCTGAAGCTTTTGCCCAAGTCAGAGAAAAGGAAGTTATATCCTTCATTAAAAGAAATATCATAACTAGATTTGGTATTCCTTCTGAAATTATATGTGATAATGGTTCCCAATTTATTGGGGGCAGAACCACTAACTTTCGTGACAGCTGGGGGATTAAGATGATAACATCAACACCAGTCCACCCACAAGCTAATGGTCAAGCAGAATCATCCAACAAGATCATCATCAACAATTTGAAGAAGAAGCTTGGATCCAAGAAAGGGAAATGGGCAGAAGAACTACCTTATGTGCTTTGGGCTGACAGGACAACCCCTAAAATGCTACTGGTCAAACACCATTCTCTTTGGTATTTGGGGCAGAATCAGTGATCCCAACAGAAATGGTGGTTCCAACTGCTAGAACAAGTACCCGTGATCCTGAGGAAAATGATGAAAACTTGGCTCAAGAACTGGATACTATTGAAGAAATCAGGGATCTGGCTAGGATAAGGATGGCCAGTTATCAACAAAGAATGGCTGGTGCTTACAACAAAAATGTCAGGATCAGGAAGTTTCAAGTTGGAGATATGGTATTAAGGAAAGCATTTCCGAATACCACCAATCCTGCCGATGGAAAATTGGCTCCAAAATGGGAAGGCCCTTATTTGATTGAAGCTGAAGCAGGAAAGGGGGCATATAGATTGCTAACCATGGAAGGTGATTTGCTACCAAGAGCTTGGAATGCTGTCCACTTGAAGAAATATTTCATGTGATCAGGATCCTCATGGCACAGATGATCCTTACGTTAGGGATATCCTAGAAGGATCCTTAAAATATCGGTGATCCTTACTTTGGTAATGTCCTAATCTTGGACTATTTCATTTCCTTATTTTCTCATATAAGGATAAGGATCATGTGTCCTTTATCCATCTCTCACGTGATTTTAAGTTTTGAAAGTTCAGGTATCCTTAGCAAAATATTGGTTATCTGCAGAAGCAATCCGATCCTTGGGTTTAACCCCAGTTATTCGGGCTTGACCCCAGTTCCGCCTGTAGCGCATGATGATCCTGGTATAGTTCAAGGAAGTGGGACCAGTACTCGCTTTAGGGGCTGATAATTCCATTGTACTGGCTATACCTAGGATCCTAAGTATAATGGTAGATGTACCATACATCCGTTCCTAAGGTTTCTAACGTTTTCACGTTAGCTAAGGTTTTGGCATTTTCATGTCACTAAGTTTGGATAGTCGCCAGTTAGGGCCATACTCCAGTTTACATACGATCCTTGGGCTTGTCCCCAGTTATCCTTGGGCTTGTCCCAGTTGCTAACTCTTATCTTATATTGGCTTAGTCCCAAGTTGTGCTCTATTTCAGGTCCTTGAAGATAGGCAACTAGGGATCCTTGATCCTTACTTCTCTCTAAGGTTTGTCTTATAGTTATCCTGATTATGGTTAGGATCCTAACTTGGATCCTCAGGTATGATCCTTAACTATTTTTAATTCTATTCATTGTTTATTTGAATAACCCTTAAAGTTTAACAACTAAACCTGTGATCCTTAAATTATATTACTTTTTGGGATTCTTTAACTATAGGATATTTGATTATGGATCATATCCTAAAATCTTTTCAATCTGACTTATTCAAAATGGCTTATTCAATAAATGTACATCAAAACAATTGAGAATTAAAGAGACAAAAAGGATAACAATACAAGATAAGCGACAAAAGATTAAGGTTTTATTTATTAACAAGAGATTAACCCTTAAAAGGTTGTCAAAATCACCTACCCCGAGCATCTACCAGCAATACGTGGCCCGTCCGCTGGGGTAGGTAAAGGGTGTCCATGATAATAGGTTCAAAAGTAGTGCAGGAAAATAAAGGCGGCAGGATCACAATGGCTTCATCCCCCAAACAGAGGATCCCTCCACCATTAGCAATCCTGCCTATTGTCCAAAGGATCATACATGATCCTTAATCCTAAAAACTATTGTTCAGTACAAACCATCAAATTGTTCAACATCACAACCACAAAAAAACTACTACCAAATTTAAAAATTGGGCTCCGGCTATGTCTAGAAGTTTCCGTCATCGCCCAATCATGCAGCCTAAACCTTCCCTGCATCACCACCTCCGGCTCCACTTGCTTCACCACCTTCACCTTTGCCTCCAGCCTCGATCGCCAAAACCTCCTCAGCCTCATCATCATCTTCAAGATCAGCCAATCTTGCTTTCCAGTCCTCAATCTCCCAGCTGCTTCTGTCGAAGTTAGGATCTTGAGCTTCCTGGGCCATCTTTAGTTTGGTCTGATACATTATGATGGCAGCAGAGACCTTTTCACCTTCTATGAGATCATGCTTTTCATAGTCAAGGTCAATCAGAAGTTTAGCCGTCTTAGTCTTGGCATCCTGGAGCTCCTTTTGAAGATCAGCGATTTTGAGGTCCTTTAGCAATGCAACCTGCTGGAGGTCGGCAATCTTCCTATCCTGATCCTCAACGTGGCCAACATAATCCTCAATCTCGGTGAATTTCTGCAAAGGGGATAAAAGATAAGGTCAGGACCAAGTGATCCTCAAATCAGCAGGATATGTCAGCAGGATATACTAGCAGAGACAGTGATCCTTACATCGTTGAAGTACTCGAGGAATTGGTGGCGGATCAAAGGCAGATCCTGCAGATCCTCAGCCTCGGAGGTCTTTCTCTTCTTGATTCCCTTTCCTTTAAGGGGTGCCTTGGGGACTGAATCTGTCGGGCTGGTAGGAGCCTTTCTTTTGGAGGATCTGACGGTGGTGAGATCGGTGACATTGAACTTTTAAGAAGACTTGGTGGATTTTCCAGCACCTACACAACCAAAACAAGATAAGTATCTTTATTTCACTCATATTTCACTATTTATTTAATTTTTAAACAAAGATACTTACTTGACATCGTGACAGAACCTGAGGATACCTCCTGAGAATCCTGGGTGGTTGTTTTGAAAGTTCTTGTTTCAGGATCAAGTTTCTTGAAAGCGATGAGTCTCTCTTTGGCAGCAGGAGACAGTCTGAGGTGTGAGACGGTGATAGCTGCATAACAAGAAAGCAAAAGTATATAAGTGATCCTTATATCAAAAGAAAGTTCTCTGGTGATCCTTCTCAGGATCCTCCACCCTACCATGGGTAGCCCATTTCTTGGGTAGATCCTTTCCATCATCAATAGAATCTCTCTTGACGAAAAAGAAACGCCGCTTCCAGTTAGCATCATTCTTGGTAGCTTTGAAGATCGGATGTTCCTCACCAGGCTTACGTTTAAACAAATAACGATGAGAACCAAAGGTAGTAAGATCATACAGCTCTCCCAGCTCTGACATTCCTAGGTCTATCCCTTCCTGCTTGATGATCCTTTCAAGGGTGTACAAAACCCTCCATATCATCGGCATGGCTTGGATATAAGAGATGCCGGTTAGGGAAAAGAAAGATTGGGTAAAGGCTGGGAAAGGATATGTATAGCCTATGGTGAACGGAGTGACAGGAAGAGCAACCCACTTGTCGGAAATATGATCACTGAGGGCATTGGGATCAAAAGGTCTAAAATCGGTGTTCGCCGGGAAGCAGTGGCGGATCCTATCAATCTGTGCATCGTTGAAATAGCAGCGTTCTTTTAGGGAATCTTCGATGATTCCCTGGCTTTTCGGTGGGCTATTTTTCGGATGATCCTTAGCTGGGGAGTTCCGGAGCAACATCTTTGATAGAATGGTGGAAAGAAAAGGAAAACAAAGCAAAGAAGGAAGAAGATGAAGAGAAAATACCTGTTTAACTTCGGAATACAGTTATAAAGGGAGTATCTCTGAAATTTTAAATGCAATCGATCCTATCTATATCTCCTATTTATAATCATGATTGTGCAGGGTTGTCACCTCTGTGACGTCATGGTTGCAACGGATAGTTCTACTACAACGGCTATATTCACGATAGTTAGTTGCGGATAAGATCTAGAAAATATAATTCGTTCATTTTACATATTAGTCCTTATATTTTTGGGGAAATTGTTAGGGGAGGATTTTCTAACAATTAGTGATCCTTACTTGTTATCCTAATAAGTGATCCTTACTTCTGTGACAGATAGTGATCCTCAGAAGAGCTTCAGGATCAGGATCATGGATCACCTTAAGGATCCTCATACTAACGATTGTTTGTTTGTGTTTCGTATTATTTCGCAGGAGTAACAAGCTTGACTTGGTCTTGGCAACGTAACTATGGAATATTCCACGGGTATTTCGCACACGTTTGACTGGAAATGGACGTTGTGGAGAACGTGGGAGCTTGGCACAAAAGTCGGATAGTTTGTTATTATAGTTAACTTCTATTTTTAAAGGGGTGACGAGCTAGAATTAGAAGACTTAGCCATTTTCAGCTACACACACTCTCATACAATCGCACTCTTGAAGCTCTCGACAAACACTAAACAATTTCCATTCACTTTTACACATTTCACCATAGTGATCCTTGTACCTAGCTCGTTACTATCCGAAGTTGTAAACATTTATTGATTTATTTAAGCTTGGTGATCGGTAGTTTCCATCACCCGGGGTTTTTTGTGCCAGATATCAACTCTTGATCAAGGGTTTTTTCCCCGTACAAATCCTTGTGTCGTTTGTGCAATTTACATTGAAGTGATCCTTATCATTGTTCTACATTCAAAGCATCATTCCCCGTAACAGAGAGTTTGGTTGCATTATCCTCAACAGATTTTTTGACCAAAACAAATACCTACTGCAAGATTTACCCTAAGTGATCCTAAACAGAATCCTGAAGCCTTGAGTCAGGATTTGGATACTATAGATGAAAAGAGAGATGCAGCAAGGCTAAGGATGGCAGCATATCAACAAAGAATATCCAGAGCATATAAAAAGAATATTAGATGCAGCAAGGCTAAGGTTGGAGATTGGGTGTTGAGAAAGGCTTTTTAGAATACTACTAATCCTGCCGATGGCAAGTTAGCTCCAAAATGGGAAGGACCATATGAAGTTGAATCAGAAGCAGGGAAATGAGCATATAGACTCAAGAATATGGAAGGGGATATGCTACCGAGATCTTGGAATGCTATACACCTTAAGCTTTATTTCAAGTGAGTTTGGAATTTAATTTCTAACTCAGGATGGTATGAATTCTATCTTTTTTAAATATGTTTGGTTTAATTTATTCTTTGAAACCCAATACTAACTTCAGCATCGGAAGGGTGTTAGCCAAGCTAACACCCACCTTAGTCTAAGGATGTTTTGCAGTATATGCTCCAGGATATAGCTCCAGGATGCTCACTCAAGACACTTCGGAAGATTAGAGGATTGGCCCCCTCTCTCACGTATAAGGGATCCTGATCCCTTCACAGGTTTAAAGGTATTCACCTTTCTTCCGAATTGGGTTTAAACACTCCGCCTGGAGCGCAAGTTATTCAGGGATAGTTCAAGGTGGCGGGACCAGTTCATGTAAAAGTGGCTGACAATTTCATTCCTGTTGGCTATATCCTGAATCCTAAAGGTATATGAGGATTGATCACCCTCTCTCACGAAAGGGTATTTTCATACTCTCTAAGGTTTAAAGGTTTTCACCTTTCTAAGTCTTGGAGTTTATACACTCCCGCCTGTAGCGCACGAAAATTTGGGATTTTCCCCAGAATACAAGGAATTTATCTCCAAGGCATTTTTGGTTTTACCCCTGTGGCATGAAAAATTGCCTATACAATGGAAACTGATATTCAGAAGATTTCTAAGAAGACATTGTACACAGGGGACATTCCTATCGAGGCAATGGTGTAAAGCTAAAAGGATAAGGCTCGGAACTAATGAACTAAGTGTCTCAGACAGGGGACATCTTCATTGGAAGAGTTGCAAAGGGATTGAAGTTTGGTAATAGGTTTATACCCTATTCCTGGTATGATCTTTCCTTTATAAACGATGTTTAAATTTTTAGTACTATGTTTGGTAAAGGAATAAATATCCTAATATATTCTCAAAATATGTTATTAAATACTTTTCAGGATATTTGGTTAAGATATTTGAAACTAATACTAGTTTGAAACTTTTATCATTTATGTATTATCAAAACAGGTTTTGGAAAAGTGGACTGCTTTTCATTCCTTAAAAAGCTTTCTACAAAGCTGAACGGATCTAATAATAGTTTTTATTGTATATCATTGAGCATATTGATCAGGATATTTTTGAAAGATAACAATACAAAATTTTTGCAAAGTTAAAAGGTACATTAAGTAATGCAAGGCAATAACAAGTAAGATTAAGAGATAGTTATATTATTAACATGTCAAAAGTTATGCTTTTGGATTCACCTCAAACCGCGGCCCATCCACCAAAAGCACAATTAGTTTCTAGCATACTTGTGTAACGGTTGGAGGATCTATCTCAAAACAGAACTTGTCCACCTACAACCGTTACCACATTCAAAATAGGTTATACAAATCGATGACCAAGGGTGTTTTGGTCAAAAATCACACAAGGATAATGCAACCAAATCTGATTTTGTGAGGTATGATGCTTGGTTAATTGTATGAACAACAAGTATATGAAATCAACGATGAACACCGAGATTTATGTTAGGGGAGGATTTTCTAACAATTAGTGATCCTTATTCATTATCCTAATTAGTGATCCTCACTTCTGTGACAGGTGGTGATCCTCAGAAGGGCTTTAGGATCAGGATCATGGATCACTTCAAGGATCCTCATACTGACGATTGTTTACTTATGTTTTATAACATCTCGCAGGTATAACAAGCTTGACCAGGTCTTAGCGGCATTCTTGGAGAATATTCCCGAAGTATTCTGCACGTGCTAGATCAAAACTAGACGTTATGGAGAACGTGGAGGCTTGGCCCGAAAGTCGGAGAGTTTGTTAACTAGATATTTTTCTTATTTTAAAGGGGTAACGAGCTAGTTAGTGACACTTAGTCATTTTGGCAGTTACACACACTCGCAAACACTCTCATACAAGCTCTCGTTCAAACACTTAGCAATTACTTACACTTTTTTCACATTTCACCGTAGTGATCCTTATACCTAGCTCGTTACTATCCGAAGTTGTAAACGTTTATTCATTTATTGGAGCTTGGTGATCGGTAGTTTCCATCACCCGAGGTTTTTTGTGCCGGAGATCAATTCTTGATCAAGGGCTTTTTCCCCGTATAAATCCTTGTGTTGTTTGTACATTCCACATTGAAGTGATCCTCATTGTTGTTACACATTTTAAGCATCATTCCCCTAAACAAAGAGTTTGGTTGCAATATCATCATCAGATTTTTTGACCAAAACAGTTTGGCGCCCACCGTGGGGCAATTGGTGCTTTGCCTTAGAAGAATTCGCATTTCTGTGCTCATTCCGGTTCACTACAACCAAGCAAATGGCTTCCTCGGCGAAGAATGCTTCAAACTTGATGCCCTCATTCACTTCCTCACAAGGCGTTCCTCCTTTGCCTCCACCACCTTCTGGATCCCAGAAGAATATAGAAAATGCTGCGAAGAAACCGACTCCCATTTTCTCAAAACCACCTACTTCTTCTGTTTCAACTAATCCTACTACTAATGATCTCTATACCTTGATTTTGCAGATGAGGAATCATGCACAAGAGCAGGATAAGACCAACGAAAGGATCCTCCGGGAGATTGATGAAATTAAGAAACAGAAGAAAACGGCAGAGGATCATTCTCCACTGATGCCCAGATCTTTGAATTTTGACACTCCGGTGGTTACTTCTCAGCCGTCAGTGGTTCCAAACATTCAATATGCGGGTGGACCAAAGGGAGTGCACTACGGAACAACAGCTATGACCCAGGCACTAGGTTCATATTTCCAGCCAGCAGGATCCTATCCCCAGCATATGGGATCCCTCACGAGTACAGGAGGATATTCAGGAATGCACCAAGTTCAAGGATCCTCCTTCGTTCCAGGATCATCCCAAGTTCAAGGATCCTCATTCGTTCCAGGATCATCCCAGGTTCAAGGATCCTCCTTCGTTCCAGGATCATCCCAGGTTCAAGGATCCTCCTTCGTTCCAGGATCATCCCAGGTTCAAGGATCCTCCTTCGTTCCAGGATCATCCCAGTTTCAGGGATCCTTCCAGATGCCAGGATCCTTGAGGAGTTTGCAAACAGGAAGTTCAGATGTCCATCAAGGAGATTTTATTCCAATGCAGACCAATGCCTCTGCTGGCCCCTCGATCATTCCAGAATCTCAACAATATGGATTAACCTCCATATTTCCTAACTTGAATCCAATGGGAGGTAACACTTTTAATAATTCTCATACTATTAACCATGGTTTTATGCAGGATCCAGGTATCAATCATGCCATGGCCAGAGAATTGCAAAAGCTAAAGGATATGATCTCGAGTGTTCCGGGAGTAGTCAAACCTATTCCAGAGATTGCAGATGGGAGCCACAAGATATCTCGCTTTGCACCACCAATCTGTGATGCTGAGATACCCAAGAGGTTCCATGTGCCTACAATGAAACTGTATGATGGTTCGACGGACCCTGAAGAACACATAGCACAATACAGGGAGAGGATGGAGATCAATCCAATCCCAGAAAAGTTAAAGGAAGCATGCCTATGCAAAGGATTCGGATCCACTCTTACTGGATCAGCTCTCAAATGGCTGCTAAGTCTTCCTCCCTATTCTATTACCTCATTTGCAAACCTAGTTAACTTGTTTAATACTCAGTTTTCCTGTAGTAGAAAATTTGAACGACTAACTAGTGATTTATATAGGATAACCCAGGGTCATAATGAATCATTAAGGGATTACATTACCAAATTTAGTAAAGAATCCTTAGACATTCCCAACTTAGATATAGCCACGGCTGTTGAGGCCTTCAAAATGGGATTACTTAGGGATTCCTTATTTTATGATGATCTTGTTATGACACCGTGCAGGAACCTAGATGAGGTAAGAACCCGGGCCCTCAGGTTCATCCGGCTAGAGGATGATAAGAGGATTCAGGAGAGGATAACAGGATCCTCAAAGCAGGATAAGCAAGGATCCTCATTAAGAAACAACAAGTTCAGATCCTACAACAAATCTGATAATCAGAACGTGCATTCTATTGATCAAGAAGAGGATGATGAGGATTATCCTCCAATTTCTGAATATTGCTTTAGTGTTGATAACAATGAACTAATCCTTGCCATGCAAAACCTAGGTGATAAAGCTAGATGGCCAAGAAAGAATGACAGGCCAGCTGCAACTAAGGATAAATCAAAGTGGTGTGCATATCATGAAGATTTTGGGCACCTCACAGAAGAATGCATTGCATTAAGAAAGGAAATTGGATACTTGCTGAGCAAAGGGCATCTAAAAGAGTTGTTGGGAAGAAAAAAGTCAAGGACTCAGGATCCTGAAAGGATCCCTGAGAAGGCTCCAGCCCCTCCAGCAGACGCGCAAGTGATAAACTTTATCTCTGGGGGATCCGACATTTGTGGCACATCCTTCTCAGCAGCTAAGAGGCATGCGAAGGAAACTAAAATGGATAACGGAGAAAGGCCAGTTCGAACATCGAGTGTCTCCGAAGGAAAAGTCATAACCTTTGATGAAGAGGATCGTATTGATATCCAGGATCCTCATCACGACGGTTTAGTTATTACTCTTTTTATATCTAACTATTTTGTCCGCAGGATCCTAATAGACGGAGGAAGTTCAGTGAACATTATCCAGCTTGATGTTCTAAAGAAGATGGGTATCCCTGAATCAGAGATCATACCAAGATCCTCCGTGCTCGTGGGATTTAGTGGCGAGACCAAGAACACCCTGGGGGACATTAAACTCCCAATATATATTGAAGGCTTACACTCTTATCAAAAGTTTTGTGTTATTGACTGTTTATCTTGTTGTAATGTTATCCTTGGCAGGCCCTGGATACACGATATGAAAGCAGTCCCATCTACTTATCATCAATGTGTGAAGCTCCCTAGTCCTTGGGGAATAGTAAAGATTGATAGCGATCAGCAGGAAGCTAAGGATTGCTACACTTCATCGATGAAACCAGCTTCGAAGTCAAGGGAGCAATAGCAATCAAGGTATCCTCCAAGGAGTGTCTTGGAGGCCAGAGAGCAGGATGTGGTAGAAATCCTCATGGATCCTGATGATCCTGAATCCAAAATCTATATCGGGTCAGGGATCCTTGGCGAAATGAAAGAGGACCTCATATCCTTCCTCAAAAGGAGAAAGACTACCTTTGCATGGAAACATGAAGACATGACTGGTATATCCAAAGATGTTATCACCCATAAACTCGGCATCGACAGATCTTTCAAGCCAATCCATCAAAGGAGAAGGAAGTTTGCACCAGAAAGGAATGCCATTATCCAGGAAGAGGTAGAGAAATTGCTCCGGGCAGGTATGATTAGAGAGGTCAAGTATCCAAGATGGCTGGCCAATGTGGTTGTTGTTCAAAAGAAAAACGGAAAGTGGAGGGTATGTGTCGATTTTACCGATTTAAATAAGGCATGTCCCAAGGATCCTTTCCCTTTACCCCACATTGACTCCATGGTGGATGCAACTGCGGGTCATGAACTGTTAACTTTTATGGATGCTTCATCTGGATTTCAACAAATCCAAATGGAACCATCCGACCAAGAGGATACAGCCTTCATGACTCCAACTGGTATATATTGCTATATTGCTATGCCGTTTGGATTGAGAAATGCAGGTGCAACGTACCAAAGGCTGGTGAATATGATGTTCAAGGATCAGATTGGACAAACTATGGAGGTTTACATAGATGATATGGTGGTGAAATCCTTAAAAGCTGAGGATCACCTACGAGACTTGGAGGAAGCATTTGATATCCTTGACAAATATAATATGAAGCTTAATCCTTCAAAATGTCATTTTGGTGTTAAAGCAGGTAAATTCTTAGGATACATGGTGACTAAGAGAGGCATCGAAGCTAGCCCGGAACAAATCAAAGCAATAGTGAACATCAAATCTCCGGCCAATGCTAAGGATGTTCAAAGGTTAACAGGAAGGATAGCGGCCTTGAACAGATTCATATCCAAGTCCTCCGAGAAATGTAAAGAATTCTATGATATCCTAAGGAAGAACAAGAAATTTGAGTGGACGGAGAAGCATGAAAATGCTCTAAAAGCCCTCAAAGATTACCTATCCTCGGCCCCGGCTTTAATGAAACCAGAAAAAGGTGAAGTGTTATCCTTGTATCTCGCAGTATCCTCAAAGGCAGTAAGTGCGGTCCTTGTTAAGGATCATCAAGGTACACAACATCCCGTTTATTATGTAAGTAAAAGTTTACTTGATGCCGAATCCAGGTACTCACACCTTGAAAAGCTTATCCTTGCATTAATAATGCCATCTACCAAGTTAAGACATTATTTTGAAACTCATGTTATCATTGTTAAAACTAATTTTCCAATTAAGAATGTCCTCAGGAAACCAGAGATGTCAGGAAGGATGGCTAAGTGGGCAGTGAAATTGAGTGCATATGATATAAGATATGAGCCTAGGACAGCTGTCAAATCCCAAGCATTAGCTGACTTTGTGGCTGATTTCAGTAGTGATTTACAAGAAGAAGCTGAGTTAGAAGTCCAGCAGCTAGAGGAGACCAAGGATCCTTGGATACTTCACACTGATGGATCCTCAAATGTCAAAGGCACAGGGCTTGGAATACTACTAAAATCGCCACAGGGGGACATAATACCCCATTCTATAGCTTGTGAGTTCCAAACCACTAATAATGAGGCTGAATATGAAGCCTTAATTGCTGGTTTGCAAATCGCAAAGCATATGGGGATCAGGTATCTTGAGGTACACGTAGATTCTTTGTTAATTACAAATCACTTTAATGGATCATATGCTGTTAAAGGTGAAAAGCTAACCAAATATTTGGAGATAGTCAAAAGTTTGGCACTCTCTTTTGTCTCTTTTAGTTTGTCACAGGTACCAAGGGAAGAAAATACAGAAGCTGATGCATTGGCTAACTTAGGATCATCTTTGAAGATCCCAGAGGATATCAAGATCCCTATTATCCATATCCTGACCCCAGCTATTGAGGATCATGTGGCTATGGAGATAGGGAATAATTCTGCAATGATCCCTAGTGAGGATACTCAATCCTATTCAGGATCCGGATCATGGATCTCACCAATTATGAGATACTTACAACATGGAGAGATTCCTACAGGAGAAAACCCTAGGGCTTTCAAATCTAAGGTATCTCAATTCACAATTATGAATAATATGTTGTATAGGCGATCTCTTGCAGGACCATACTTGAGATGCATTGAGGATCCTGAAGTTCAAGAAGTTTTAAAAGACTTCCATGAAGGAGATTGTGGAAATCACACTGGGGGCAGGGCTTTATTCTCAAGGATCCTGAGGACAGGATACTACTGGCCAACCATGAAGAAAGATGCTGTGGAGTATGCCAGAAGATGTGATCCTTGCCAGAGACACAGCAATATCCTTCATCAACCAGCCGAACTATTGCATCCTATATCCTCCTCTTGGCCATTTATGAGATGGGGTATGGATATAGTTGGCAAGCTCCCTAAGGCACCTGGTGGAAAAGTATTCATGCTAGCTATGACTGATTACTTCTCCAAGTGGATAGAGGCTGAAGCTTTTGCTCAAGTTAGAGAAAAGGAAGTTATATCCTTCATTAAAAGAAATATTATAACTAGATTTGGAATTCCTTCTGAGATTATATGTGATAATGGTTCCCAATTTATTGGGGGCAGAACCACTAATTTTTGTGACAGCTGGGGGATTAAGATGATAACATCAACACCAGTCCACCCACAAGCTAATGGTCAAGCAGAATCATCCAACAAGATCATCATCAACAACTTGAAGAAGAAGCTTGGATCCAAGAAAGGAAAATGGGCAGAAGAGCTACCCTATGTGCTCTGGGCTGACAGGACAACCCCTAAGAATGCTACTGGTCAAACACCATTCTCTTTGGTGTTTGGGGCAGAATCAGTGATCCCAACAGAAATGGTGGTTCCTACTGCTAGAACAAGTACCCGTGATCCTGAGGAAAATGATGAAAACTTGGCTCAAGACCTGGATACTATTGAAGAAATCAGGGATATGGCTAGGATCAGGATGGCCAGTTATCAACAAAGAATGGCTGGTGCTTACAATAAAAATGTCAGGATCAGGAGGTTTCAAGTTGGAGATATGGTGTTAAGGAAAGCATTTCAGAATACCACCAATCCTGCTGATGGAAAATTGGCTCCAAAATGGGAAGGCCCTTATTTGATTGAAGCTGAAGCAGGAAAGGGGGCATATAGATTGCTAACCATGGAAGGTGATTTGCTACCAAGAGCTTGGAATGCTGTCCACCTGAAGAAATATTTCATGTAAGCAGGATCCTTATGGCATAAGTGGTCCTCACGATAGGGATATCCTTATAGGATCCTCAAAATATCGGTGATCCTTACTCAGTTAATATCCTAATCTTGAACTATTTCATTTCTTTATTTTCTCATATAAGGATAAGGATCATGTATCCTTTATCCATCTCTCATGTGAGTTCAAGTTTTGAAAGTTCAGGTATCTTTAGCACAACGTTGGTTATCCACAGAAGCAATCCGTCTTTTGGGTTTAACCCCAGTTATTTGGGCTTGTCCCCAGATTCCGCCTGTAGCGCACGATGGTCCTGGTGTAGTTCAAGGCTTTGGGACCAGTACTCGTTCTAGGGGCTGATAATTCCATTGTTCTGGCTATGCTTAGGATCCTACGTATAATGGTAGACGTACCATACATCCGTTCATAAGGTTTCTAACGTTTTCACGTTAGCTAAGGTTTCTAACGTTTTCACGTTAGCTAAGGTTTTGGCATCTTCATGTCACTAAGTTTGGATAGTCGCCAGTTAGGGCCATACTCCAGTTTACACACGATCCTTGGGCTTGTCCCCAGTTATCCTTGGGCTTGTCCCCAGTTATCCTTGGGCTTGTCCCCAGTTATCCTTGGGCTTGTCCCCAGTTGCTAACTCTTTTCTTATATTGGCTTAGTCCCAAGTTATGCTCTATTTCAGGTCCTTGAAGGTAGGCAGCTAGGGATCTTTGATCCTTATTACACTCTAAGGTTTATCTTATAGTTATCCTTATTATGGTTAGGATTCTAACTTGGATCCTCAGGTATGATCCTTAACTCTTTTGATTTTATTCATTATTCTTTTGATGAACCCTTATACTTGACAACTGAACCTGTGTTTCTTAAACTATATCACTTTTTAGAACTTATCGGTTATGGGATATGTGATCCTTGATTATATCCTAAACTTTATGGATATATTTTCTAATTTTCTAAGGTTTGATAAATATAAACAGGATGAACATTATAACAGTAGAAAAGTAACATACTAAAAAGGGTAACAACACAAGATAAGCGACAAAAGGTTAAGTTTTTATTTATTAACATAAGGCTAACCCTTTAAAGATTGTCAAAATTACCTACCCGAGCATCTACCAGTAAAACGTGGCCCGTCCGCTGGGGTAGGTAAAGGGTGTCCATGATAATGAGTTCAAAAGTAGTGCAGGAATATAAAGGCGGCAGGATCACAATGGTTTCATCCCCCAAACAGAGGATCCCTCCACCAATTGCAATCCTGCCTATTGTCCTAAGGATCATACATGATCCTTAAACCTAAGAACTATTGTTTAGAGTTATTACAAACCATGAAATTGTTTTAAACATCACAACCATCAAACTAAAAATTGGGCTCCGGCCTTAGCACATATATCCATCATCGCCCAATTGTGCAGCCTACACCTTCACTGCATCATCACCACCAGCCGCTGCATCCTCAGCTTTATCCTTCAACCCGCTGCCACTAGCCTCAATTGCCAGAATCTCCTCAGCCTCCTCTTCATCACCCAATTCAGCCAGCCTTGCCTTCCATTCTTCAATCTCCCAGTTGCCTTTGTCGAAGGCAGGATCCTGAGCTTCCAAGGCCATTTGGAGTTTGGTTTTGTACATTGCTATGGCGGCAGAAACTTTAGCATCATCCATGATCTCCTGCCTTTCATAATCAAAGTTAACCAGCACCTTGGCCATCTTCTGCTTGGTATCCTTGAGTTCCTTCTGAAGATCAGCAATTGCAAGATCCTTGAGCACAGCAACCTGCTGGAGATCAGCAATCTTCTGATCTTGATCCTCAACATGACCGACGTAATCCTCGATCTCAGCAAATTTCTGCAAAAGAAAAGGGTAAAGCGGTTCAAGAGCAAGTGATCCTTAGAACAGCAGGATATGCAAGCAGAGATAGTGATCCTTACATCATTGAAGTACTCGAGGAACTGGTGGCGAATTAAGGGCAGGCCCTGCAAATCCTCAGCCTCGGAAGTCTTTCTCTTCTTGATTCCCTTCCCTTTGAGGGGTGCCTTGGGGATTGAGACAGTCGGGCTAGTAGGAACCTTTCTTTTGGAGGATTTAACAGTGGTGAGATCGGTGACACTGAACCTTGAAGCAGATTTGGCAGATTTTCCAGCGCCTACACAACCAAAATAAGATAAGTATCTTTTCTTAATATACATTTAATTATTTATTTAAATTATAAACAAGGATACTTACTCGACATTGTGACAGAGCCTGAGGATACCTCCTGTGAGTCTTGGGTTGTTGTCTTAAAAGTTCTAGTTTCAGGGTCAAGTCCCCAGAAAGTAGCAAGTCTTTCCCTGGTTGCGGGTGTTGTGATGAGACGTGAAAAGGAGATGGCTGCATGACACAAGACAAAGAAGGGGTTAGTGATCCTATTACAAAAACATGACCATCTGGTGATCCTTCCCAGGATCCTCCAGCCTACCATGGGTGGACCATGTTCTTGGTAAGTGCTCTCCATCTGAAATGGTATCCCTCCTTACAAAGAAGAAGCGACGCTTCCAATCTTTGTCGTTTTTGGTGACTTTGAGAAGAGGATGATCTGCACCGGGTTTCCGTTTAAACAAGTAACGGTGGGATCCGAAGGTAGTAAGATCATACAACTCCGCTAGTTCTGACATTCCTAAATCAAGACTCTCCTGCTCGATGATCCTCTCTAGGGTGTATAAAACCCTCCAGATCATCGGCATGGCTTGAATGTAAGATATGCCGGTAAGGGAAAAGAAGGATTGTGTGAACTCCGGGAAAGGATAGGTGTACCCTATAGCAAATGGAGTGACTGGGAAGGCGACCCATGTATCAGAAACGTAGTCGCTCAGAACAGTTGAATCGAAGGGTTTGAAAAAGACATTCGCTGGAAAATGGTGACGGATGTTATCAATCTGTGCATCGGTAAAGCAACACCTCTCGTTCACCGAGTCCTTGACGATCTTCTGACTCTTCAGAGGGCTATCCTTTTTGTGATCCTTAGCCGGGGAACTTCGGAGCAACATTCTTGAAGTGATTAAGGTAAAGAAAGAAGAACAGAGTAAGAAAGGAAGAGAGAGGAGAAAGAGATACCTGATCGATCTTCAACTGAGATTATAAAGGGAGTTTCTTTCGAATTTAAATGCATAGTGATCCTATCTATATCTCTATTTATAATCATGATCTTGCAGGTTGTCACTTCCGTGACATCATCATCGCAACGGCTAGTTCAAAATTAACGGCTATATATCCGTTAGTTTGTTACGGATAAGATCAAGAAAACATAACTCGCTAATTTTACAATTTCACTCCTTATATTTTGGGGGCAATTGTTAGGGGAGGATTTTCTAACAATTAGTGATCCTTATTCATTATCCTAATTAGTGATCCTCACTTCTGTGACAGGTGGTGATCCTCAGAAGGGCTTTAGGATCAGGGTCATGGATCACTTCAAGGATCCTCATACTGACGATTGTTTACTTATGTTTTATAACATCTCGCAGGTATAACAAGCTTGACCAGGTCTTAGCGGCATTCTTGGAGAATATTCCCGAAGTATTCTGCACGTGCTAGATCAAAACTAGACGTTATGGAGAACGTGGAGGCTTGGCCCGAAAGTCGGAGAGTTTGTTAACTAGATATTTTTCTTATTTTAAAGGGGTAACGAGCTAGTTAGTGACACTTAGTCATTTTGGCAGTTACACACACTCGCAAACACTCTCATACAAGCTCTCGTTCAAACACTTAGCAATTACTTACACTTTTTACACATTTCACCGTAGTGATCCTTGTACCTAGCTCGTTACTATCCGAAGTTGTAAACGTTTATTCATTTATTGGAGCTTGGTGATCGGTAGTTTCCATCACCCGGGGTTTTTTGTGCCGGAGATCAATTCTTGATCAAGGGCTTTTTCCCCGTATAAATCCTTGTGTTGTTTGTACATTCCACATTGAAGTGATCCTCATTGTTGTTACACATTTTAAGCATCATTCCCCTAAACAAAGAGTTTGGTTGCAATATCATCATCAGATTTTTTGACCAAAACAATTTATACGAGGAAAAAGCCCTTGATCTTTAGAAGATCTCCGGCATAAAAAACCTCGGGTGATGGAAACTACCGATCACAAACTATATTGCAAAAACAGCAGTGATCCTTGTACAACTTCGGAAGAAAACAAGCTCAATACAATGAATTTCTAGTGTAAGTGTGTGTTTTCGCTAAGTGTTTGCAGAGAATTCGTGTGTTAAGTGTTTTTTTTCTGTGGTGTGTACGAATTGTGCCTCTAATGAGCTTGTTTCCCCTTAAAAAGATAAGGAAAAATCAACTAACTAACTTCCCGAAAAAGGTGGAAGTCACCCATGACCACCACTAACGGTTATTTCTTCAATATGCACGTGCCTAAAAGCATATTCCACGAGATTCCAGCAAAGAAGTGGTCCACTACGTCCGTTACCTACATTTACACATTAAAAACGTGCAAAACATAAGTTCTGTTAAGGATCCTGGATCCTCAGACTCGTGATCCTCATACTCTGGATCCTCAGACTCTCTGCATCATCCATTAAGCATTCGTGATCCATGCCTAGTCTCAGGATAGATGATCCTTAGCATAAAATTCATGCCCTAACAATTGCCCCCAATATGGCAGTTGTGATAAGGATTCACAGCTGTCATATTTCCGTCAGAAGCGGACTAGCCGTTGCTGCTGGTAACTAGTTGTTACACTGCCTGTCTTCACTGATAAGACCTGCTATAATCATCATTTCAGAATATAGAGTTAGAGATAACTCCTCAAGTGCCTTTACAGATCAGAAGATCCTTCCGTTCGTGGAGAATGAATCCTTCTACACAGTTTGCTATTAACCTTCCTGCACTTTAATTTCTTCATAGACACTTTAACTGTTAGATAGCCTTATCCGGCCTGGGTGGATGGTCCACGATTTTGCTGGTGAAATCCAGGCCAGATGATTTTGATACATAATGAATAGGTAATAACATTAAACTTTTTTAGCTACATCTATAGTTGTTTCTTCCCTTTTTATTTTTCATGTATGCTTTCTATTTTCAAAAATATCATCACCAAACAACTGGAAAGTTATTGAAAATCTGATGATAATGTAAAACTTTTAACAGAAAACTTGAAGTGTTCGAACAAATGTGGATCAATGATCCCTAACCAAAAAGGATAAGAGACAACTTACAGCTTAGAAAAAGTTAGAATATAACATACCAGAGAATCCAAGTTAGGATTCTATATCCTTGTAAATTATTGCTAAATAAGCAAACTATGAAAAGTAAAGCTTCTAGGATCAAGGATACTTATCGTCAGAACTTGTATAACTTTAGACAGTAGTTTCTAGGGTGAAAGATCAGGGATCCTTGAACAATAGGCAGGATAATGGGTGGTGGATGGATCCTCTGTTTGGGGGATGAAGCCACTCGTTATCCTTCCGTCTTTTATTTTCTGCACTACAAAGACCCGTAAACAATGGACACCCTTTGCCAACCCATGTGGACGGGCCACGTTTTGCTGGTAGAAACGTGGGTTGGCAATTTTGACAACCGTAAATGGTTAACCTTTTGTGAATAAAATAACTTGAACTTTTTGGCTTATTTTGTGTTGATATCCTTGTTAATATCTTACTTTCCAACTGTTGTAATGTTCATTCTGTTTATACTTATCAAGCCTTGAAAAATTAAAAAAGATATCCAAAAAGTTTAGGATATGATCAAGGATCACATATCCCATAACCGATAAGTTCTAAAAAGTGATATAGTTTAAGAAACACAAGTTCAGTTGTCAAGTATAAGGGTTATTCAAATGAATAATGAATAAAATCAAAATAGTTAAGGATCATACCTGAGAATCCAAGTTAGGATCCTAACCTTTATCATTATAAACAGGATAACCATTAGACAAACCTTAATGGAAGGTAAGGATCAAGGATCCTTGGTCGTTTGTCTCCAAAAACCTGAAATAGGATACTCCTTGGGACTAAGCCAATATAAGATAAGAGTTAGTAACTGGGGACAAGCCCAACAAACTGGGGACAAGCCCAAATAAACTGGGGACAAGCCCAAATAAACGGATGTAAACTGGGGTCAAGCCCATATAAACAGATGTGAACTAGGGTCAAGCCCATATAAACGGATGTAAACTGGAGTATGGCCCTCACTGGCGACTATCCAAACTTGAGCGACATGAAAATGCCGAAACCTTAGCTAACGTGAAAACGTTAGAAACCTTAGGAACGGATGTATGGTACGTCTACCATTATACGTAGGATCCTGGGTACAGCCAGTACAATGAAATTGTCAGCTCCTAAAATGAGTACTGGTCGCAAATAACTGGGGACAAGCCCATAAACTTTGGAGACTTGGCCAACCACTTTGATCTTCTGTAAAATGATAACAACTCTGCAAAAGCTTAAACTTTGTGAAAATAGATGTTAACTGATTAACATCTTTAACTTATGATAAGTAATAAGTATAAAATGAATGAAAATGAAAGTAATGTGTTACCAAATGTAGAATCATATATCCTTTGAGGATCCTGGATCCTTAATCAGAATACCGGTATCGCTGAGGATCCCTGATCCTTCTTACTTAGTATTTTTTGAGATGAACAACATTCCAAGCTCTTGGTAGGAGATCACCATCCATTGTTAACAAATGATATGCCCCCTTTCCTGATTCAGCTTCAATTAGATAGGGGTCTTCCCACTTTGGTGCTAGCTTGCCATCAGAAGGATTTGTAGTGTTCTGGAATGCTTTTCTTAGCACAAAATCACCAACTTGAAATCTTCTAATCCTGACATTCTTGTTGTATGCTCCAGCCATTCTTTGTTGATAACTGGCCATTTCCTTTTTTCTAACTTTGAGCAAAAGCTTCTTCTTAGGATGCAGATGTTATGTTGGTTGGTGTAGAATATTACTGTGTCTTTGACAAGCATCACACTTCTTTGCATAATCCATAACATCCTTCTTCATGGTAGGCCTATAGTATGTTGTTCTAAGGATCCTTGAGAATAGTGCTCTGCCCCCAGTGTAGTTTCCACAGTCTCCTTGACTTTGAAAGCTTTAGGATTTTGTCCTGTAGGGATCTCTCCATGTTGTATATATCTTAGGATTGGAAGGATCCAAGATCCTGAATTCGACTGTGCAGGATCACCAGGTATGATTGCAGAATCCTCCACGATCTCCATGGCTACGTGATCCTCAATTGCAGGAGTTAAAACATGGGTGATGAGTATTTTTCACATCTTCTGGCATCTTTAGGAATGATCCAAGGTTAGTTAAAGCATCAGCTTCTGCATTTTCTTCCCTGGGTACCTGTGGTAGACTGAAAAAAGCAAAAGATTCTGCCAGTTTCCTGACTCATGATTAGTGGTTTGGAATTCCATGCAGTGGATTGGGGTATAATGTCCCCCTGTGGCGATTTTGGTAGTGTGCCTTGTCAAGTTACTTTAACATTTGAAGCTCCATCCGTGAAGAGTGTCTAAGGATCCTTGGTCTTCTCAAGTTGTTGAACTTTTTTCACATCTTCTGGCATCTTTAGGAATGATCCAAGGTTAGTTAAAGCGTCAGCTTCTGCATTTTCTTCCCTGGGTACCTGTGGTAGACTGAAAAAAGCAAAAGAATCTGCCAGTTTCCTGACTCATGATTTGTGGTTTGGAATTCCATGCAGTGGATTGGGGTATAATGTCCCCCTGTGGCGATTTTGGTAGTGTGCCTTGTCAAGTTACTTTAACATTTGAAGTTCCATCCGTGAAGAGTGTCTAAGGATCCTTGGTCTTCTCAAGTTGTTGAACTTTTTTCACATCTTCTGGCATCTTTAGGAATGATCCAAGGTTAGTTAAAGCGTCAGCTTCTGCATTTTCTTCCCTGGGTACCTGTGGTAGACTGAAAAAAGCAAAAGAATCTGCCTGTTTCCTGACTCATGATTTGTGGTTTGGAATTCCATGCAGTGGATTGGGGTATAATGTCCCCCTGTGGCGATTTTGGTAGTGTGCCTTGTCAAGTTACTTTAACATTTGAAGTTCCATCCGTGAAGAGTGTCTAAGGATCCTTGGTCTTCTCAAGTTGTTGAACTTTTAATTCAGCTTCCCTTTGTAGATCACTACTGAAATCAGCCACAAAGTCAAGTAAAGCTTGGGACTTGATTGCCCATTTTGCCATTCTACCTGACATTTGAAGTTTCCTGAGAACATTCTTGATAGCAAGGTTAGTTTTCACAATAATGGTATGAGTTTCTAAATAATGTCTATGTTTAGCAGAAGCCATAATTAAATCAAGAATTAATTTCTCTAAATGAGAGTACCTGGCCTCAGCATCAAGTAGAATATTACTTACATAGTATACCGGATGTTGAGAGCCTTCATGATCCTTAACTAGGATCACACTTACTGCTTTAGCTTAAATAGCTAAGTATAAGGATAACGATTCTCCATTTTCTGGTTTCATCAGGGCTGGTGCTCTTCTTGGATAATGGCATTCTTTCGAGTGTAAACTTTCTCTTCATGTTTCCAAGCGAAGGTAGACTTTCTTCTTTTCAAGAAGGATATTAAATCCTGCTCAATACTGTCTAGGATCCCGGATCCTATAAAAATTTTGGATTCAGGATCCTCTGGGTTCAACAGAATATCCTTGACGTCTTGCTCCTTGGAGGTTGGCTTCAATGAAGAAGTGTAACAGTTCTTTGCCTCCTGCTGATCACTTTCTATCTTCACCACATCCCATAGAGTTGGGAGCTTGACACATTGATGATATGTTGAGGGGACTGCCTTCATATCATGTATCCGTGGCCTGCCAAGGATAACATTATAGCAGGATAAGCAATCTATGACACAAAATTTTTGAAAAGAATTAACTCCCTCTATGTAAATAGGAAGTTTGATGTCCCCCAATGTAATCTTTGTCTCCCCGCTGAATCCCACAAGGACAAATGATCTTTGGACAATATCGGATTCAAGGATGTCCATTCTATTGAGGACATCCAACTAGATTATGTTCACTGAGCTTTTCCGATCAATGAGAATCCTGTGAACAAAATGGTTAGATACAAATAATGTAATAACTACACCGTCGTGATGAGGATCCTGAATGTCCGCACAGTTATCCTCATCATATGATATCACTTTCTGCTGGGTAAGGAGGGAGGTCCAAACAGGTCTGCCCCCATTCTCCATCTTTGTTTCCTTTGCACGTCTCTTAGCTGCTGAGAACCTCCGGAGATGAAATGGATGATTTGAGCATCGGATGGTGGAGGAGGAGCTTTTTCAGGAACTTTCTCAGGATACTTGATCCTTGACTTTTTCCTTCCGAGCAATTCCTTCAAGTATCCTTTGCTCAAAAGATAACCTATCTCCTTCCTTAATGCTATGCACTCATCTGTGAGATGACCTGAATCCCCATGGTAAGCACACCATTTCGATTCGTCTTTGGTGGCAGGCGGTTTGTCATTCTTCCTTAATACCAAGGATTAGTTCGTTATTATCAGCAGGAAAACAATATTCAGAAATAGGAGGATAATCCTCATCATCTTCCTCTTGTTCCACAGCATGCACATTCTGGTTGTCATGCTTGGAGTATTGCTTGGATCAGTTATCCTTGAGATAGGATCTTTATTTGTCTTGCTTTGAGGATCCTGACAATCTCTCGTGGATCCTTTTGTCATCCTCTAAATGGATGAACCTAAGGGCCCTGTTTCTTTCCTCATCTAAGTTCCTGCAAGGGGTCATGACAAGATCATCATAGAATATTGAATCCCTAAGCAAACCCATTTTAAAGGCTTCTAGAGCTGTAGCAATATCTAAGTTAGGGATTTCTAAGGATTCTTTACTGAATTTAATTATGTAATCTCTAAGTGATTCATTATGACCTTGAGTTACCCTATATAAATCACTAGTTAATCGTTCAAATCTCCTACTGCATGAGAATTGGCTATTAAACAAATTAACTAGATTAGCAAATGAAGTAATAGAGTAAGGAGGAAGACTTAGCAGCCATTTTAACGTTGATCCGGTAAGTGTGGATCCAAAGCCCTTGCACAAGCAACCAAATTTGGTGTCTGAAACCTCTTCGGTATCTCTGCATCATAAGTAGGTGGTGCTAAACGAGATATCTTGTGGCTTTCATCAGGAATTTCAGGAATGGGCTAAACCACTCCTGGAACGTTGGATATTATATCTCTAAGTTTCTGCAATTCCTTAGCCATAGCTTGGTTGATACCTGTATCCTGCACAAAGCCATGGTTAGCATTGCAAAAATTATTCAAAGTGTTACCTCCTGAATGATTCAAGTTTGGAATTCCAGATGTGAATCCATGTTGGCGGGATTCTGGCATAACCGAGGGACCAGAGGAAGCAATGGTCTGCATCGGTATGAACTCTCCTAGATAAACATCGGAACTTCCGGGTTGCACACTCCTTAAGTATCCTTGATCCTGGGAGATGTTGGATCCTTGAAGTGCTGTGAATGTAGGTCTTGGAGGATAATCCATGGATCCGGAGACCTGAGATGAAGATCCTTGAACCTGGAAGGAGGAACCTTGAACCTGAGAGGATCCTTGAACCTGGGAGGATCCTTGAGGCTGGGAGGAGGATCCCTGAACCTGAGAGGATCCTTGAACCTGAGAGGATCCTTGAACCTGGGAGGAGGATCCCTGAACCTGAGAGGATCCTTGAACCTGAGAGTATCCTTGAACCTGAGAGGATCCTTGAACCTGAGAGGATCCTTGAACCTGAGAGGATCCTTGAACCTGGGAGGAGGATCCCTAAACCTGAGAGGATCCTTGAACCGGAGAGGATCCTTGAACCTGAGAGGATCCTTGAACCTGAGAGGATCCTTGAACCTGAGAGGAGGATCCCTGAACCTGAGAGGATCCTTCAACCTGAGAGGATCCTTGAACCTGAGAGGATCCTTGAACCTAGGAGGAGGATCCCTGAACCTGAGAGGATCCTTGAACCTGAGAGGATCCTTGAACCTGAGAGGATCCTTGAACCTGAGAGGATCCTTGAACCTGGGAGGAGGATCCCTGAACCTGAGAGGATCCTTGAACCTGAGAGGAGGATCCCTGAATTGGCTGCGTCCCCATGCATCCTCCTAAACTGGTGAAGAATCCCTGATGCTGAAATAAGGATCCTGAAGGCTGGAAAGAGGATCCTCGAGCCTGAGACATTACCGATGATCCAGAACGCATTCCTATTGATGCACCCTGGTATTGGACATCTGGAGCTGCAAAGTGCTGGGAAGTTATGACTGGAGTGTCGAAATTCAGGGACCTCGACATCAAAGGGGAGTGATCCTCTGCTGATTTTATCAATTTCGCGAAGGATCCTGCCATTTGTTTTGACCTGCTGCTGCATGTGATCCTCCATCTGCACAATCAAAGCATAAAAATTACTGTTAGTAAGTGTAGAGGAAGAAACAACAGTTGGTTTTGTGAAAACGGGGGTTGTCTTCTTCGTAGAATTCTCAGCATTCTTCTGGAATGCAAGGGGGAGAAGATGCAAAGGCGGAATGCCCTGTGAAAAAGTGACCGCCGACATAGAACTTGGAGTAGTTTTCCCTGAGAAGCCATGTGGTTGAAGGTAATGAACCGAAATGAATGAAAAGAACAAAATTTCTCAGAATTGAAGCACCAATGGCCCCACGGTGGGCGCCAAACTGTTTTGGTCAAAAATCACACAAGGATAATGCAACCAAATCTGATTTTGTGAGGTATGATGCTTGGTTAATTGTATGAACAACAAGTATATGAAATCAACGATGAACACCGAGATTTATACGAGGAAAAGCCCTTGATCTTTAGAAGATCTCCGGCATAAAAAACCTCGGGTGATGGAAACTACCGATCACCAACTATATTGCAAAAACAGCAGTGATCCTTGTACAACTTCGGAAGAAAACAAGCTCAATACAATGAATTTCTAGTGTAAGTGTGTGTTTTCGCTAAGTGTTTGCAGAGAATTCGTGTGTTAAGTGTTTTTTTTCTGTGGTGTGTACGAATTGTGCCTCTAATGAGCTTGTTTCCCCTTAAAAAGATAAGGAAAAATCAACTAACTAACTTCCCGAAAAAGGTGGAAGTCACCCATGACCACCACTAACGGTTATTTCTTCAATATGCACGTGCCTAAAAGCATATTCCATGAGATTCCAGCAAAGAAGTGGTCCACTACGTCCATTACCTACATTTACACATTAAAAACGTGCAAAACATAAGTTCTGTTAAGGATCCTGGATCCTTAGACTCGTGATCCTCAGACTCGTGATCCTCAGACTCGTGATCCTCAGACTCTCTGCATCAATCATTAAGCATCCGTGATCCATGCCTAGTCTCAGGATAGATGATCCTTAGCATAAAATTCATGCCCTAACAAAGGGTTTCATCCTAAAACCTAGGACCCATCCACCTTTGGTCATCATATTGTTCTAATGCAGGAAATATAAAATTGTTCGAAGACAGGAAAAGTAAATTGTTTACACAACCACAACCACGAAATTTAAAAGTGGGCTCCAGCCTTGGCACGTATATCCATCATCGCCCACTTCGCCGCTTAAGAAGCGGCACCCTCTTGATCAACAGCCTCCTTCCCAGCATCTGCACCAGCATCGGTCTCAGGATTCTTCTCGGCATCACCATCATCAGCATTGGCCACTTCCTCTGCCGCCTTAGAAGGCTCTCCACCAGTATGCTTTGCAGGATGAGCAACGGGATGACCTCCGAGATCCTTTAGTCTCGCCTCCCAAGTCTTTATGTTCCAGGAGGGGCATTCGAAACCCAAATCCCTGGCCTCATAAGCCATCCTTATCCTAGCCTGGAGAAGAGAGACGACCACGGATGCTTTGAGGCTATCCCGATATGAACTCATATTCTGCTGGTATTGGAGAAGGGCGGCATCTAGTTTGGCTTGGGCATCCTCATTGGCTTTATGGAGGGTAGCTTGGTGTTCCTAGATCATTGCCTTGTATTTGTCTTCGTAATGCTGGGATTTGGCAGCCGCAATGGTTCCTTGATCAGCTATGGTGGTTTCAGCTTTCTCCAGCTTGATCTCCAACATCTTGTTAAGCCCGCAGGCGTCTTCATACAAGTGCATAAGACGATCCAAGTCCTATCGATAAGGATGCAGGTATCGATGTAAAAATAAGCAGGATAAGGACTAACATACTTAAACCCATGATTCTCGAGAGAGAATGTTTGAGGAATAAGGTGGCTTCGTTAAACCCATGATTCTCGAGAGAGAATGTCTCAGAAGCAGCTGGAGAGTCCGTCTCCTTTCTCTTCTGAGAGCTAGATGCCCGGGTCCTGGATGCCGGAGGGGCTTTGGAAGTAGAAACAGTCCATGAAGAGGTAGGCTTTGACGACTTTGGCTTGGATTCTTGTTTGATGGGTGCAAGGCTGGAGTAGCAATCCAACTCGTCAAGCTGGAAACCTTCAAGGTTGACAACTGGTACTGCACAAGGGAAGATATTCTTAAACTCATCATACTTTTGAAAAATAATTGATTTAAAATATATGCTGAGAATGTGCTTACCAGACATTTCTGAGCTTGATTTCTGGCTTGAATCTGTGAGAGACAGGGAGAAAGTTCTTTCACTGGCAGGAAGTCGGTAGATTTCCTTGATCTTGGATTCAGATTCTGCACTGGGAGGCACTAAATCTCTGAAGTTCGCTGCATAAAAACATCAGGATATAAGTCTGGGATATGGTTTGAGGATATAATTGGGGATATTCCTAAAACCCTAAATCCTACCCTTGGTTAACCATTTAACCGGCAGATCGAAACCCTTATCAATAGAGTCTCTTTTTACAAAAAAGAATTTTTGTCGCCATCGATCCTCGTTCTTGGTGGCCTTAAGAACCAAAGGGTTCTTGGAGGTAGAAAACCGAAGAAAACGGTGATCGTTGTGGGATCTCAACCAGTATGCTATAGGGAGGTCTTCAATAAACAGGTCAGGAAAATGACGAGACTTGATTTGATCCAGCACTATCAAAACTCGCCAGACCATTGGCATAGTCTGGGCATAGCTAAGGTCGGTGAGTTCAAAACAGCGAGAGATGAAGGGTGGAAATGGGTACCGGAGTCCAAGAGAGAAAGGGTAGGCGAAGAAACAAACCCACTCGTCAGATGACGCGTCTGATCGGGCTTCCCGATCAAAAGGGCGAAAGACTGTTCCGGTGGGGAAGGCGCCGGAATCTTTAAGAGCAGCGATGTCGGCGTTGTTGAAGCATCAGATTTCCTTTGCTGGATCACGGATGAGATTTTGACTTACGAGGGTTGAGGCCGGTCCGTCCGATTGAGATCTTGTTCGTGATGCCATGAAGGGTGTTGGGCAAACTAAAAGAAACTCAAGAAAGAAGGATAGAGGATGAAGAGAAAAGTGATTACCTGAAAATCGCTTGAAGAATGATGATAATAAGCAGAAATGATTTGGCTAAATATAGGCTGAATATAGGGGGGTAAAGAGTAAATATTAAATTGAAAATGGCACAATATCATTTCAACCATCGTTTCATTTTAATTGCCTCGATCGACGAGATAAAGTTTTTAAAATATATCCGTTGGATTGGTATACCAACTGATATATTTGGGGACAATTGTTATGGGCCATTTTCTAAGTATGCATGCTGACTAATATCCTGCTTTTAATTGTTTATCTGTGATCAGGATACTGGACGAGGACATTGCTAACATCCTGGGTGATATCCTGGGGTATATCGAATTAATCACGTGCAGGTTAAAGACTGGGACTTGCTAACGGTCAAATGGACTTCATTTCCTCAAGACTCGGGCGTGTTTGTTAAAGGAGAGACGTTGAGCCCGAAAGACCAGGTCTCCAACGTTCAACTAAGGAATATTCGTTGGATCCCGGTTATGTAGGATAGTTAGTTACATTTGTTTTACTATAAATAGATGGGGGCGGATCAGATTAAGTCACTCAACTCACACATTTTCGAACACTTTCTCTCTAGCTTATCGCAAACACTACACACAACACTTGTATTCGAATTACATTGTAACACATAGTCGATCCGCACCACATCCTGCACCGTATCCTGATATTTGAAGCAATAGAAGAACAAGGCAGATGCGATTGTCAGCTCCCGAGGTTTTATGCCGGCGATCTAGATTGATCAAGGGCTTTCCTCGTACATCACGTGTCCACCTTTACATTTTCGCTCATTGTTTGATCATAGATACAGCTCTATATCCTGAGCCGTATCCTGAAACTGTTTTCATATCTAATTTTGTTAACACATTTTTCATACATATTCCTAGCACACTACCTCACTTAACTAATTTGATCACTTAATTGCTTAGGTAATTTTTGACCAAAACAGTTGGGCTCAAGTGCAATAGGGTGTTTGCACGTGTGGGCTTAGATCAGACTCCAAGTGGGGCGGGCCGAAGAGAACAAGTGGTTTGGGCCGAGGAACCCAAACGCCCATGCATGCAAGTATGAGAGGATGTATGACCCGACAAAAGTGTACTACTGATAACATAACTCAACACTTCTAAACTAATTAACGCAAACGTAAACGGTAACACAACATATGGCACGAGAGACATGACAATGTTAACTAAGAGGGTTGTGAAATTTGGTAATACTAACCTTGAAAATTCGGGTTGTCACACCAACATCTTTCAGGATCAAGGATTCTTGAGAAGTGTACAACCCTCAAGCACAGATGTTCATCAAGGAGACTTCATTCCAATGCAGACCATTGCTTCTTCTAGTCCTTCAGTCATACCAGAATCCCGTCAATATGGATTCACATCTGGAATTCCAAACTTGAATCCTCTGGGAGTTAACACTTTTAATAATTCTTATAACACTAACCATGGCTCTACGCAGGATACAGGTATCAATCAAGCTATGGCTAGGGAATTACAGAAACTGAAGGATATGATATCTAGCGTTCCAGGAGTGGTTAAGCCCATTCCTGAAATCGCAGATGGCAGCCATAGGAAATCTCGTGTTGCACCACCTATTTGTGATGCTGAGATACCCAAAAGGTTCCAGATACCAACTATGAAGCTGTATGATGGTTCGATCGATCCAGAGTAACATGTAGTTCAATACAGAGAAAAGATGGAGATCAATCCAATTCCTGAGAGGTTAAAGGAAGAATGTCTATGCAAGGGTTTTGGACCCACACTCACAGGATCGACTCTTAAATGGCTGCTAAGTCTTCCCCCTTACTCTATTACTTCATTTGCTAATCTAATTAATCTGTTTAATAGTCAATTCTCATATAGTAGAAAATTTGAATGTTTAAGTAGTGATCTATATAGGGTAACACAAGGCCAAAATGAATCACTTAGAGATTACATCACTAAGTTTAGTAAAGAATCCTTAGATATCCCTAATCTAGATATAGCTACGGCTGTGGAAGCCTTTAAAATGGGATTGCTTAGGGATTCATTATTCTATGATGATCTTGTTATGATCCCATGCAGGAACCTTGATGAAGTGAGAACTAGGGCCCTTAGATTCATTTGATTAGAGGATGATAAAAGGATCCAGGAAAGACTAGCAGGATCCTCAAAGCATGAAAAACAAGGATCCTACTTCAAGAACAACAAGTTCAAGTCCTACAACAAGTCTGACAACCAGAACGTGCATGCAGTAGAACAGGAAGAGGATGATGAGGATTATCCTCCCATTTCTGAATACTATTTTTCTGTTGATAACAATGAACTAATTCTTGCAATACAGAATTTAGGTGAGAAAGCTAGGTGGCCAAGGAAAAGTGATAAACCAGCCGCAACAAAAGACAAGTCCAAATGGTGTGCATATCATGAGGATTTCGGACATCTCACTGAAGAGTGTATTGCACTTAGAAAAGAAATTGGTTACTTATTAAGCAAGGGGCACTTAAAGGAACTTTTGGGAAGGAAGAAGTCAAGGATCCAGGATCCTGAAAAGTTCCCAGAAAGAACTCCTACTCCTCCAGTAGATGCACAAGTTATAAACTTCATATCCGGTGGATCAGACATTTGTGGTACTTCCTTTTCAGTAGCCAAAAGACATGCCAAGGAGACCAAGATGGATAATGGAGATAGACCCATCCAGACCTCTACTGTTACATAGGAGAAAGTTATAACTTTTGATGAGGATGATCGTGTTGATGTTCAAGATCCTCATCATGATGGTCTGGTTATTACTTTGTTCATTTCTAACCATTTTGTTCGCATGATCCTAATCGATGGAGGAAGCTCGGTGAACATCATTCAGCTTGATGTCCTCAAGAAGATGAACATCCCTGAATCAGATATTATCCCAAGATCCTCAGTTCTTGTGGGATTTAGCGAAGAAACCAAGAATACATTGGGGGACATTAAACTTCCCATCTACATCGAAGGACTTCATTCTTATAAAAAAATTTGTGTTATAGAATGCTTATCTTGTTGCAATTTTATCCTTGACTGGCCATGGATACATGACATGAAGGCAGTTGCATCTACCTACCATCAGTGTGTAAAGCTTCCTAGTCCATGGGGGGGGGGGGATAAAGATTGAGAGTGACCAACAAGAAGCAAAAAATTGTTACACTTCATCAATGAAGCCAGCCTCAAGACCAAGGGAGCAATAGCAACTAAAGTATCCTCCAAGAGATGTCTTGGAGGCAAGAGAACAGGATGTGAAAGAAATCCTTATGGATCCTCATGATCCTGAATCTAAAGTATTCATAGGATCAGGGATCCTCAGCAACATTAAAAAGGATCTAGTATCCTTCCTTAAGAGGAGAAAAACTACCTTTGCCTGGAAGCATGAAGATATGACAAGTATCTCTAAAGATATAATTACTCATAAACTTGGTATTGACAGGTCATTCAAGCCCATTCATCAAAAAAGAAGGAAGTTTGCACCTGAGAGGAATGCCATTATCCAGGAGGAGGTAGACAAGGTACTTCGAGCAGGTATGATTAGAGAGGTTAAGTATCCAAGATAGTTAGCCAATGTGGTTGTTGTTCAAAAGAAAAAAGGAAAGTGGAGGGTATGTGTCGATTTCACTGATTTAAACAAGGCATGTCCCAAGGATCCTTTCCCATTATCCCACAATGAGTCCATGGTGGATGCTACCGCGGGTCATGAGTTGTTGACTTTTATGGATGCTTCATCTGGATTTCAAAATATTCAGATGGAACCATCTGATCAAGAGGATACAGCCTTTATGACCCCGACTGGTATCTATTGTTATATTGCTATGCCATTTGGACTAAGGAATGCAGGTGCTACTTATCAAAGGCTAGTTAATATGATATTTAAGGAACAAATAGGATACAATATGGAGGTCTACATAGACGACATGGCGGTTCAATCCAAGAGAGCTGAGGATCACCTTAGAGACCTGGAGGAAGCATTCAATATCCTTGACAAATTCAATATGAAGTTGAATCCTTCAAAGTGTCACTTTGGTGTTAAAGCAGGCAAGTTCCTAGGATACACGGTAACAAAAAGAGGCATTGAAGCAAGTCCAGAGAAAATTAAGGCTAATGTGAATATCAAATCTCCCGCCAATGCCAAGGATGTGCAAAGGTTAACAGGGAGGATCGCAGGCTTGAATAGGTTCATATCCAAGTCATCAGAAAAGTGCAAGGAATTCTATGACATTTTGAGGAAGAACAAGAAATTTGAATGGACTGAAAAGCATGAAAATGCTCTCAAAGCCCTTAAGGATTACCTATCATCAGCTCCTACCTTGATGAAACCAGAAATAGGGGATATATTATCCTTATTGTTTTGGTCAAAAATCAGACTAGGATGATGCAACCAAACTCTCTGTTATGGGGTATGATGCTTGAATTGGTAAACAACAATGAGGATCACTCAAAACTGGATTGCACAGGAGACACAAAGATTTATACGAGGAAAAAGCCCTTGATCAATGAATGATCTCCGGCATAAAAAACCTCGGGTGATGGAAACTACCGATCACCAACTCAAATTAAACAATAATCCTTTTACAACTTCGGATGATAGCGAGCTAAGTACAAGGATCACTATAGTGTATCGTGTAGAAATGTATGAAAAATGCTAAGTGTTTTGCCGAGAGCTGGTGAGTGCAGTTGTACGAGTGTGTGTAGCCAAAAATAGCCAAGTGTTCTCAAAATTAGCTCGCTACCCCCTTAAAATTAGAAAATATCTAGCCTAACTAACTGTCCGCATTTCGTGCCTTCTCCCCACGTTCTCCATAACGTTCACAACAGTCCAGCACGTGCAGAATTGAAGGGAATATGCTCCAGGAATATCGCCATGACCAAGTCCAAGCCGGTACTCCTGCAAAACAATACCGAATTCAAAGTGAACAATCATTAGTATAAGGATCCTTAGGATGATCCATGATCCTGATCCTGAAGTACTTCTGAGGATCACTAATTGTCACAGAAGTAAGGATCACCAAATAGGATAACACGTGAGGATCACAGGTCAGTAAGAAATCCCCCCCTAACAATTGCCCCCAAAATATAAGGAGTAATATTGTAAATAAACGAGTTGTATTTTGTCGATCTTATCCGCAACAAACTAACGGATATATAGCCGTTAAGATCGAACTAGCCGTTGGAATCCTGACGTCACTGAGGTGACTTATCCTGCAAAATCATCATTATAAATGGCAGTTAGAGATAAGAGCGAAAGGGCATTTAAATCGAACTAGCCGTTGGAATCCTGACGTCACTGAGGTGACTTATCCTGCAAAATCATCATTATAACTTGTGCATCTGCTGGAGGGGCTGGAGCTTTCTCTGGGATCCTTTCAGGATCCTGAGTCCTTGACTTCTTTCTCCCCAATAATTCTTTCAAGTGCCCCTTGCTCAACAAGTATCCAATTTCTTTTCTCAATGCGATGCATTCTTCTGTGAGATGCCCAAAATCTTCATGATAGGCACACCACTTTGACTTATCTTTAGTTGCAGCTGGTCTGTCATTTTTCCTGGGCCATCTAGCTTTATCACCTAAATTCTGCATCGCAAGGATTAGTTCATTGTTATCAACAGAAAAACAATATTCAGAAATTAGAGGATAATCCTCATCATCCTCTTCTTGTTCAACAGCATGCACATTCTGGTTATCAGATTTGTTATAGGATCTGAACTTGTTGTTCTTGAATGAGGATCCTTGCTTCTCTTGCTTTGAGGATCCTGCTAACCTCTCCTAGATCCTTTTGTCATCCTCTAGGCGGATGAACCTAAGGGCCCGGGTTCTTACCTCATCTAGGTTCCTGCATGGTGTCATAACAAGATCATCATAGAATAATGAATCCCTAAGCAATCCCATTTTAAAGGCTTCAACAGCCGTAGCTATATCTAGGTTAGGAATATCTAAGGATTCTTTACTAAATTTAGTGATATAATCCCTTAATGATTCATTATGACCTTGGGTTATCCTATACAGATCACTAGTTAAACGCTCAAATTTTCTACTATAAGAAAACTGGTTATTAAGTAGGTTAACTAGATTAGCAAACGAGGTAATAGAGTAAGGGGGAAGACTTAGCATCCATTTAAGAGCCGATCTAGTAAGAGTGGATCCAAATCCCTTGCACAGACATGCTTCCTTTAACCTTTCTGGGATGGGATTGATTTCCATCATTTCCCTGTACTGTGCTATGTGTTCTTCAGGATCTGTTGAACCGTTATACAACTTCATGGTAGGCACATGGAACCTCTTGGGTATCTTAGCATCACAGATTGGTGGTGCAAAACGAGATATCTTGTGGCTCCCATCTGCAATCTCCGGGATAGGCTTAACCACTCCTGGGACACTTGATATCATATCCTTTAACTTTTGCAATTCTCTGGCCATGGTATGATTGATACCTGTATCCTGCATAAGGCCATGGTTAGTGGTGTAAGAATTATTGAAAGTGTTACCTCCCATTGGGTTCAAATTAGGAAGAGCGGATGTGAATCCATATTGTTGGGGCTCTAGAATGACCGATGGACCAGTAGAAGCAATGGTCTGCATTGGAATAATATCTCCCTGATGGATATCGGAACTCCCTAATTGCAAACTCCTTAAGGATCCCGGAATCTGGAAGGATCCATGAAACTGAGAGGATCCTTGAACCTGGGACGTAGGAAGATCCTTGAACCTGAGAGGATCCTTGAAACTGAGAGGATCCTTGAACCTGGGAGGATCCTGGAACATAGGAGGATCCTTGAACCAAGGAGGATCCTTGAAACTGAGAGGATCCTTGAACCTGGGAGGATCCTGGAACATAGGAGGATCCTTGAACCTGTTGCGCTCCTGAGTATCCTCCTGAGCTTACGAAGGATCCTATATGCTGAGGATGGGATCCTGCTGGTTGGAAGTATGACCCTGAAGCCTGAGTCATTGCTGATGATCCGTAATGCACTCCTTTTGGTCCTTCCACATATTGAACGTCTGGAACCACTAAAGGCTGAGAAGTTATAACCGGAGTATCGAAATTCAAAGATCTGGGCATCAGTGGGGAATGATCCTCTGCCGATCTCTTCTGTTTCTTGATGTCTCCAATTTCTCTAAGAATCCATTCATTGGTCTTATCCTACTGCTGTATATGCTCCTTCATCTGCAAAATCAGAGTAAACAAGTCACTAGCAGTGGGAGTATAAGAAGCAGAAGAAGTTGGAGGTTTTGAGAAAATGGGAGTTGGTTTCTTCTCAGCATTTTTCTGAGGTCCAGAAGGTGGTGGAGGCAAAGGTGGAATGCCCTGGGATGAATTGATTGCAGACATCACACTGGAGGTATTCTTTGATGATGAAGCCATCTACTTGGATATAACGAACCGAAATGATCACAAAATGAGAATTTCTTAGGAATGAAACACCAATGGCCCCACGGTGGGCGCCAAACTGTTTTGGTCAAAAATCAGACTAGGATGATGCAACCAAACTCTCTGTTATGGGGTATGATGCTTGAATTGGTAAACAACAATGAGGATCACTCAAAAATGGATTGCACAGGAGACACAAAGATTTATACGAGGAAAAAGCCCTTGATCAATGAATGATCTCCAGCATAAAAAACCTCGGGTGATGGAAACTACCGATCACCAACTCAAATTAAACAATAATCCTTTTTCAACTTGGATGATAGCGAGCTAAGTACAAGGATCACTATAGTGTATCGTGTAGAAATGTATGAAAAATGCTAAGTGTTTTGCCGAGAGCCGGTGAGTGCAGTTGTACAAGTGTGTGTAGCCAAAAATAGCCAAGTGTTCTCAAAATTAGCTCGCTACCCCGTTAAAATTAGAAAATATCTAGCCTAACTAACTGTCCGCATTTCGTGCCTTCTCCCCACGTTCTCCATAACGTTCACAACAGTCCAGCACGTGCAGAATTGAAGGGAATATGCTCCAGGAATATCGCCATGACCAAGTCCAAGCCGGTACTCCTGCAAAACAATACCGAATTCAAAGTGAACCATCATTAGTATAAGGATCCTTAGGATGATCCATGATCCTGATTCTGAAGTACTTCTGAGGATCACTAATTGTCACAGAAGTAAGGATCACCAAACAGGATAACACGTGAGGATCACAGGTCAGTAAGAAATCCTCCCTAACACTTATATCTAGCGGTATCCTCTAAAGCAGTAAGTGCGGTCCTTGTTAAGGATCACGAAGGTACACAACATCCTATTTATTATGTAAGTAAGAGTTTTCTCGATGCTGAATCCAGGTATTCACATTTAGAAAAACTTATCCTTGCTTTAGTTATGGCGTCTACTAAACTAAGACATTATTTTGAAACTCATACCATTGTTGTTAAGACTAATTTTCCAATTAAGAATGTTCTCAGGAAACCTGAAATGTCAGGAAGGATGGCCAAATGGGCAGTGAAGCTTAGTGCTTATGATATAAGATATGAACCAAGGACTGACATTAAATCCCAAGCCTTAGCTGACTTTGTGGCAGATTTTAGTAGTGACTTGCAAAAAGAAGCCGAGTTAGAAGTTCAGCAGCATGAAGAGACTAAGGATCCTTGGATACTCTTCACTGATAGAGCATCTAATGTCAAAGGAACAGGACTTGGAATACTACTAAAATCGCCACAGGTGGACATAATACCCCACTCCATAGCTTGGGAGTTTCAAACTACTAATAATGAGGTTGAATATGAGGCCTTGATAGCTGGTTTGCAAATTGCCAAGCATATGAGGATCAGGTATCTTGAGGTACATGTAGATTCATTATTAATTACTAATCACTAT
Source organism: Helianthus tuberosus (assembly GCA_030545235.1). Lineage (NCBI taxonomy): Eukaryota > Viridiplantae > Streptophyta > Magnoliopsida > Asterales > Asteraceae > Helianthus > Helianthus tuberosus. Next base: position 97,282,804 of record CM060433.1, on the reverse strand, counting down.
AATGGATCCTATACTGTTAAAGGTGGAAAGCTAATCAAATACCTAGAGATAGTCAAGGAATTGGCACTCTCTTTTGTTTCTTTTAGTTTGACACAGGTACCCAGGGAAGAAAATGTAGAAGCTGATGCATTGGCCAACCTAGGATCATCCTTAAAAATTCCAGAGGATATTAAGATCCCTATCATCCATATTTTGGCTCCTGCTATTGAGGATCATATAACTATGGAGATAGATAAGGATCCTGCAATGGTTCCTAGTGATGGTGCACAGTCTCATTCAGGATCATGGATCCTTCCAATCATGAGATATATACAACATGGGGAAATTCCCACAGGAGAAAACCTCAGGTCTTTCAAAATTAAGGTATCTCAATTTACAATATTGAATAACATGTTATATAAACGATCTCTTGCAGGTCCGTATCTAAGGTGCATAGAGGTTCCTGAAATTCAAGAAGTCCTAGAGGATTTTCATGAAGGAGATTGTGGAAACCACACTGGGGGCAGGGCATTATTCTCAAGGATCCTTAGAACAGGATACTATTGGCCTACAATGAAGAAGGATGCTGTGGATTATGCCAAGAAGTGTGATCCTTGTCAGAGACATAGCAATATCCTTCACCAACCAGCAGAACTCTTGCATCCTATATCCTCTTCTTGGCCATTCATGAGATGGGGAATGGATATAGTTGGAAAACTTCCCAAAGCACCAGGAGGAAAGGTGTTCATGCTTGCCATGACTGATTACTTCTCTAAGTGGATAGAGGCTGAAGCCTTTGCTCAAGTCAGAGAAAAAGAAGTGATATCATTTATTAAAAGAAACATTATTATTAGATTTGGTATTCCTTCTGAAATTGTTTGTGATAATGGATCCCAATTTATTGGGAGCATAACTACTAACTTTTGTGACAGCTGGGGGATTAAGATGATAACATCAACACCAGTCCACCCACAAGCTAATGGTCAAGCAGAATCATCCAACAAGATCATCATCAACAACTTGAAGAAGAAGCTTGGATCCAAGAAAGAAAAGTGGGCAGAAGAACTACCTTATGTACTATGGGCTGATAGGACAACCCCCAAGAATGCTACTGGCCAAACTCCATTTTCTTTGGTATTTGGAGCAGAATCAGTAATCCCTACAGAGATGGTGGTTCCTACTGCAAGAACACGCATTCGTGATCCTGAAGGAAATGCTGAAAACTTGGTTCAAGACTTGGATACCATAGAAGAACTCAGGGATTTGGCAAGGATAAGGATAGCTAGTTATCAACAAAGGATGGCTGGAGCCTACAATAAGAATGTCAGGATCAGGAAATTCCAAGTTGGTGATATGGTATTGAGGAAAGCGTTTCAGAATACCACAAATCCTGCTGATGGAAAATTGGCACCAAAGTGGGAAGGCCCCTACCTAATTGAAGCTGAAGCAGGAAAGGGGGCATATCGATTGCTAACAATGGAAGGCGATTTGCTACCAAGAGCTTGGAATGTCGTTCACCTAAAGAAATATTTCATGTAGAAAGGATCCAGGATCCTCAACTACTTTCATAACCGATATCCTCGAAGGATCCTTACAGGATAAAGGATCCTCGTTTTGGTAATGATCTAATCCCAAACTATTTCATTCTTTAATTTTCCTATATACAAGGAGAAGGATCCTGGATCCTTTATCCTTCTTTCACTTAATTCTGAGTTTTGCAGATGGTTCATATATTGGGCTAGTCCCCAGTTATTTGGGCTTGACCCCAGTTTTTTTTGGGCTTGTCCCCAGTTATTTGGGCTAGTCCCCAGTTATTTGGGCCTGTCCCCAGTATCGACAGTAGCGCACGATGATCCTGGTACAGTTCATGGCAATGGGACCAGTACCCGCTTTAGGGGCTGACAATTTCATTGTATTGGCTGTATCCGGGATCCTACGTATAATGGTAGACGTACCATACATCCGTTCCTAAGGTTTCTAACGTTTTCACGTTAGCTAAGGTTTTGGCATTTTCATGTCACTAAGTTTGGATAGTCGCCAGTGAGGGACATACTCTAGTTTACACAAGATCCTTTGGGCTTGTCCCCAGTTTTTTTTGGGCTTGTCCCCAGTTTTTTTTTTTGGGGTTTGTCCCCAGTTTTTTGGGCTTGTCCCCAGTATATTGGGCTTGTTCCCAGAATTGTTGGGCTTGTCCCCAGTTGCTAACTCTTTTCTTATAATGGCTTAGTCCCAAGTTATGTTCCATTTCAGGTTTTCGAAGCTAAACAGCTAAGGATCCTTGATCCTTATCTTTTAATAAGGTTTGTCTTTTGGTTATCCTGATTGTAAATGTTTTAGGATCCTAACTTGGATTCTCAGGTATGACCCTTGATCATTTTGATTTTATTCTTTGTTTATCTAAGTGATCCTTACTCTTTGACAACAGGACTCATGATCCTTAAGTTACATTACTTTTTTGAATCTATCGATTATAGGATATTTGATCCTTGATCATATCCTAAACTTTTTGACATAATATGTTAAACTTTTATTCTCAACTTATGAATTCAAACAAAGTATATAATCACAACTGAAAAGTAAGGTATCCACAAATGGAACAACACGTAAGATAGTCAAAAGATTAAGATTTTATTTACCAAAAGTTAAACCCTTAAAAGGTTGTCAAAATTGCCAACCCAAGTTTCTACCAGCAAAACATGGCCCGTCCACTTGGGTTGGCAAAGGGTGTCTGTTTTAATAAGGTCTTAGTGCAGGAAATAAAGGCGGAAGGATAACAAGTGGCTTCATCCCCCAAACAGAGGATCCATCCACCACCCATTATCCTACCTATTGTCCAAAGGATCCATGATCCTCAAGCCTAAAAACTATTGTCTAAGTTATTACAGACCAACAATTGTTCATGAAAAACACCATCAAACAAAAATCACTACCAAATCATAAAAAATGGGCTCTGGCCGCGTCTACATAAGTCCATCATCGCCCATTTCAGCAGCTCACACCTTCGTTGCATCACCACCATCTCCTGCTCCAGCATCACCCGCTTGATTCTTACCTCCGCTGCCACCTGCCGCAATTGCCAGGACCTCTGTAGCCTCCTCCTCATCATCAAGTTCAGCCAGTCTAGCCTTCTAGCCCTCCTGGTCCCAGTTGGTCCTGTCAAATTCAGGATCCTCAGCCTCTTGAGCCATCTGTAGCTTGGTCTTGTACATAGCAATGGCAGCAGAGAGTTTGGCATCCTCCATCACCTCGTTCTTCTCATGGTCAGCATTGATCTGGGCCATTACCAGCTGCTTCTTTGCCAAGTTCAGATCCTTCTCAAGGCGAGAGATAGTCTCATCCTTTGCCAAGAATATTTTCTGGAAGTCCAACTCTTTCGCCTCAGCCTCTTCAACATAAGCATCAAATAGCATCTGGATCTCGGCAAATTTCTGCAAAGAAGAAAAGGGTCAGTTCAGGATCCGTTATCCTAAAAATGTGCAAGATGGAATTAAGGATTGAGGATCCTTACATCAGCAAAGTATTCCTCGAAGTGGTGATGGATGAGGGGCAGGCCTTCAAGGTTATTAGCTTTAGAGGATTTCCTCTTCTTTCCTCCTTTGCCCTTGGAGGCGGTAGGATTTGGGACTGGAACGCTAGGGCTAGCAGCAGACTTCTTCTTCCCAGACCTGGGAGCAATAGCACTAAGATCGGTAACACTAAAGCGGGTGGCTGACTTTGAGGATTTTCCAGCGCCTATCAATCCAAAACAACAGATAAGTATTCTTGTTTCATTTTCATTTAAACATTTAATCATGTAAAAACTTGGATACTTACTTGACATTGTGACTGAGCCGGAGGATACTTCTTGAGAATCCTTTAAGTTTGCTTGAAATGATCTTACTGCAGGATCAAGATTCTAGAAAAGCAGCGATCCTCTCCTTTGTTGCAGGGGATGGAATAATATGAGAAACAGAGATAGCTGCAAAACAAAACAAAAAATGAAAAAAAATCAGTTATCCTCACAGGAACATGGTTATCCTATGATCCTTCTATAAGGATCCTCTGTCCTACCATGACCATGAGTGGCCCATTTTCTGGGGAGATCCTTCCCATCCGGGATAGAATCCCTCCTAACGAAGAAAAAACGCTTCTTCCAGTTGGTGTCATTTTTGGTGGTCTTGAGGATTGGGTGTTCTTCACCGAGTTTGTGTTTGAATAAAAAGCGGTGTGAACCATGGCTCACAAGGTTGTATAGTTCAGTAAGTTCCGACATCCCTAACTCTATACCTTCCTACTCAATGATTCTCTCTAGGGTGTATAAAACCCTCCACATCATTGGCATTGCCTGAACAAAGCACATGCCGGTGAGAGAAAAGAAGGATCCAGTGAAGGCAGGGAAAGGATAGGAGTATCCTATCAGGAATGGAGTGGCCGAAAAAGCAACCCATGTTTCAGAAATAAGATCACTTTTGGTGGAAGGGTCAAAGGGCTTGAAGACGGTGTTCGCCGGAAAACAATGGCGAATCCGGTCGATTTCTGGATCAGTAAAACTGCATTTGATGATCCCTTGGCTTTTCAAAGGACTATCTTTCTGGTGATCCTTGGTAGGGGATGATCGTAACTTCATTATGATCTAGAGATTTCGAAAAGGAACAACGGAATAAGATGAAGAGAGAAGGGAGAGAGAAGTACCTGATCAATCTTCGAATGAGGATTTAAAGGGTGTAACGCACGAATTTAAATGCCTGCCGATCCTTATCTCTAACCTATTTATAATGATGATTCTGCATGATTGTCACTTCAGTGACGTAAGATCAGCAACGGCTAATTCGATCCAAACGGCTATATATTCGTTAGTCAGTTGGAGATAAGATAAAAAATATAACTCGTTAAAATTACACTTTACTCCTTATATTTTGGGGGTAATTATTAGGGGAGGATTTTCCAATCCTAAGGATCATGGATCCTCAAGCACTGCCAGGATCATGGATCCTCAAGCACTGCCAGGATCATGGATCCTCAATTCTGTTTGAATTAAGGATCCTCATAAGGTGTTGTAGGATCAGGATTCAGGATCCTCATGATTATCCTTACATTAACGATTGTCTTTGCTATGTCAGAGTTTGTTTTGCAGGATTATACGCCTTAGACTTGGTCTTGCCGATATTCTTGGAGAATATGCTCTCAATATTCCGCACGTGCATGGTTTAGTGAACGTTATGGAGATCGTGGGAAGCTAGCATGAATTGCGGATAGTTAGTTGTTTTGGTTATTTCTAATTTTAAAAGGGGATAACAAGCTGAAATTAGAAGACTTAGCTAATTTAGCAAACACACACTCTCGTAACAGCGCTCAATAAGCTCTCAACAATTTACTTGGCGATTTCATACATTTTTTGCACTTTTGCACAGTAGTGATCCTTGTAAAAAGCTTGTTATCATCCCGAGTTGTAACAACCATTTGTTTAATTGTAGTTGGTGATCGGTAGTTTCCATCACCAGAGGTTTTTTATGCCGGATATCAACTCTTGATCAAGGGTTTTTTCCTCGTATAAATCCTTGTGTCATTTGTTCATTTCATTTGCAAGATATTCATACATTTGTCCAAGCATCATTCCTCACAACAAAGATTTGGTTGTATTATCCTAGCCTGATTATTGACCAAAACAATTATTAGTGGTAGGAAATTCACACCTAATAGCCTGGGGTAATATGTCCCCTGTGGCGATTTTAGTAGTATACCCAATCCTACACCTCTCACATTAGATGCACCATCAGTATATAATGTCCAGGATTCTAAGTTTTCTCCTAGCTGTTGTACTTCTAGGTCTACTTCATTTTGAATATCACTACTGAAATCAGCCACAAAGTCTGCTAGAGCCTGAGACTTTATAGCATTTCTAGGTTCATATACTAGATCATAGGCACTTAATTTCACTGATCACTTAGCCATCCTACCCGACATCTCAGGTTTCCTAAGTACATTCTTAACAAGATAATTAGTTTTAACATGTATCATATGTGTCTCAAAATAATGTCTAAGCTTTGTTGATGACATAACTAGGGCCAATATCAATTTTTCCAAATGAGAGTATCTAGTTTCAGCTAGGGCGTTCAAATCGCTCGCCGCTCGTTCAGAAATTGCTCGGAAAAGGCTCGTTTGATTTGACGCTCGGTTGTAAATGAGCCGCTCGGTTCGGTTTGTAAACGAGCCAAGCATGAGCAAAGGTCCGCTCGGCTCGGTTCGGCTCGAATTATTATTTTTAATTAGTATACATGTACATGTACATATACATATACACATACACATACATATATAAACATGTATATACACATACGTATACACAACTATAAATTATACATATATATACACACATTACACATACAGATATACTTAAATACAAATTAAATTTATAGTTTTATATATAGCATTGTATTAGATTGTGGTTCACTATATACACATTTACAACTACATCTATACGTACTAGACCGACCACGCCAATAAAAAAATTAATATCAAATCTAAAAGTTAAACCCTAAACCGATAAACGACAGGCTGCTTATCGCCTCAATGTTTCATGACATTACCCTAAGTCGATCGTATCCTGCTCTGAACGTAATTGTTCGTGCAATATGATCACCGCCTTGTTGGCCACAACATTGTTATTCATAAGAAAAATATTATACCATGAAATGTGCATGTTTTTAAAGACATAAAAACTTGAGATCAAACATTGTCACTATCTCTCTCAGCAAATTTAAATCGGGCAACTTGGTTGTCCAAATTGCTCGAATTTCGCTCAACGCTCGCTCGAAATATTTACTGCTCGAAAAACGCTCGCTTGATTTGAGGCTCGGTTTTAAATGAGCCGCTCCGCTCGGTTCGGTTTGTAAACAAGCCAAGCACGAGCAAAGGTCCGCTCGATTCGGCTCGGCTCTGTGAACAACCCTAGTTTCAGCATCTAATAAACTTTTGCTAACATAATTGACATGATACTGCTGACCTTCGTGATCCTTTAGCAAAACAGCACTTACTGCATTCCCTGATACTGCAAGATACAGGGATAATGGTTCACCATCCTCTGGCTTCATCAATAGTGGTGCAGTTGAAAGATATTGCTTCAATTCCTGCAAGGCTGCCTCATGCTTCTCTCCCCATTCGAATTTCTTATTCTTCTTCTTCTTCAGGATATCGTAGAATTCCTTGCATTTCTCCGAGGATCTTGATATAAACTTGTTTAATGTTGCTACTCGTCCTGTTAATCTTTGTACATCTTTCATGTTGGAAGGTGACTTGATATCCAGGATAGCTTTGATCTATTCTGGGCTTGCTTCTATACCCCTTTTTAGTTACCATGTATCCTAGAAACTTTCCTGCTCCCACTCCAAAATGGCATTTGGCTGGATTCAACTTCATATTGTATTGGTCCCGGATATCAAATGCTCCTTCAATATCCCGGAGATGATCCTCAGCCTTCTTAGATTTCACCACCATATCATCGATGTACACCTCCATGGTGTCCCCCAGTTTGTCTTTAAACATCATGTTCACCAGTCTTTGATATGTTGCACCTGCGTTTTTCAGACCAAAAGGCATAGCAGTATAACAATAAATACATGTCGGTGTCATAAAAGTCGTATCCTCCTGGTCTGAAGGTTCCATTTGGATCTGCTGGAATCCTGAGGATGCATCCATGAAGGTTAACATCTCATGACCGGCGGTTGCATCCACCATCGAGTCTATATGAGGCAGAGGGAATGGGTCTTTAGGACATGCTTTGTTCAAGTCTGTGTAATCTACACAAACTCTCCATTTCCCATTTTTCTTTTGAACCACAACTACATTTGCTAACCATTTGGGAAATTTGACTTCCCTAATCATCTTGCTTTTCAATAATCTTTCAACCTCTTCCTGAATTAATGTGTTCCGTTCAGGAGCAAACTTCCTTCGTTTTTGCTAAACAGGCTTGAAAGACCTATCAATTCCGAGCTTGTGAGTTATAATATCCTTGGAAATACCTGTCATATCCTCATGTTTCCATGCGAATGTTGACATCCTGCATTTCAAAAAGTTAGTCAATTGATTTTCAATATCCTGAGGGATATTGGTTCCTACGAGCACCGAGATATCTGGATTATCCTGATCCAGGATAATTTGCTTAACATCCTGCTCTGAAGCCTCCACGATATCCTGGGCTCGCATCTTTAATTCCTATCCTGCTTTGGGCTTTGTTGAGGATTTCATCGAAGAAGAATAACACTCCTTCGCTTCTTGTTGGTCACTTTCCACCTTGACAACCCCCAAGGGGTAGGGATTTTGATACACTGATGATAGGTTGACGGCACAGCTTTCATATCATGGATCCATGGCCTATCCAGTATAATATTGTAGCAGGATAAGTAGTCCATGACACAGAAGCGTCGCATTGAGTTGACTCCTTCAACATATATTGGCAACTTTATTTATCCCACAGTGTTCTTGGCCTCTCCACTGAATCCGACAAGTACAGTGGATTTTGAAGTGATGTCCATCGGAGAAACATTCATCCTTTTCAGCGTTTCTAGATGAATAATGTTAATAGAGCTGCCATTATCCACCAATATCCTGCGCACAAAGTGGTTAGCAACATATAAATTTATTACCAAACCGTCATGGTGGGGATCCTGGACAGTATCCCTGTCATCACTGTCGAACGGGATCACTTTATCAGTTGTGAGGGTTGTCATCTTGGTTGGCTTATCTCCCTTTTCTGCCTTAGCCTCCTTTGCATGTCTTTTTGCTGTAGAATAAGAGGTTCCACAGATATCGGATCCTCCTGAAATAAAGTTAATTATCTTGGCATCCGCATGAGGTGATGCTGCTCGTTCAGGATCCTTCTTAGTATCCTGACCTTTATTCTTCTTTCTTGCCAGAAGATCCTTCAGGTATCCTTTGCTCAGGAGAACGCTTATTTCCTTCCTCAGAGCAATGCAATCTTCCGTAACATTTCCAAAATCCTCATGGAAGGCACACCACTTGGATTTATCCTTCCAATCAGCCTTTTGTTGGTTCTTCCTAGGCCACCTCGCTTTGTCTCCTAAACCCTGCATAGCATACATTAGTTCAGGTATATTAACAGAAAAACAATATTCTGACAACTCAGGAGACTCCTCAGGATCCTCGTCTTCAACAGCATTCACTTTCTTGCTGTCATTCCTGCCATATGGCTTAGAGCGATATGGTTTGTATGAGGACTCTGACTTCCTGTTAGTTGATTCATAAGTTGAGGATGAATTCATCCTCTCTTGCATCTTTTTATCATCTTCCAGTCGAATGTATCTCAAGGCCCTATTTCGAGCCTCATCCAGGTTCCTGCAAGGATTCATTACAAGATCCTGATAGAATTGGGAATCCTTTTGCAGCCCCATTTTGAATGCTTGCACAGTTGTTTCAACATCAAAATGTGGGATATCAAGAGATTCCCTACTGAACTTGTTCACATAATCCCTTAAGGATTCCTGAGGCCCTTGAGTTATCCTGTAGAGATCACTGGTTTGTTTCTCAAAACTTCGACTACAAGAAAATTGACTATTAAATAAATTAACTAATTGAGCAAATGATGCAATTGAATGAGGTGGAACGTTTAAGAGCCATTTTAAGGATGATCCTGTCAGAGTGGAGCCAAAACCCTTGCAGAGGCATGCTTCCTTGAGATTCGGAGGGATAGGGTTAATTTCCATCATCTCCCTATACTGAGCAATATGCTCTTCAGGATCCGTGGTTCCGTCATAGAGCTTCATGTTGGGGGTTTGAAATCTTTTTGGGATTTGAGCATCACAAATAGGATATGCAAACCGGGATATCCTGTGGCTATCCTGGGATACTTCTGGAATTGGCTGGACCACCCCAGGTACACTGGATATCATATCCTTCAATTTCTGAATCTCCCTAGAGAATGCTGATGTCATACCTGCATCCTGCAAATTATTTTGGTCAAAAATTACCTAAGTAATTAAGTGATCAAATTAGTTAAGTGAGCTAGTGTGCTAGAAGTATTCGTGAAAAATATGATGGTTCAGTTGTTAACAAAAACAGTTTTGAGGATATAGCTCAGGATATCGAGTTATATCTACAATCAAACAATGAGCAAAAAAGGTAAAGGTTGACACGGGATGTACGAGGAAAACCCTTTATCAATCTAGATCGCCGGCACAAAACCTCGGGAGCTGACAATCGCAGCTGCCTTGTTCTTCTTATTGCTTCAAATGTCAGGATACAATGCAGGATATGATACGGATCAACTAAGTGTTACAATGCGATTCGAGTACAAGTGTAAGTGTTTTGTGAGTGATTGTAGCTAGTAGAGAGTAAGAGTGTATGAGAAATTGTGTGTGTTCTATCTAATCCGTTTAATCCTATTTATAGTAAAATGAAACTAACAAACTAGCCTATAAAACCGGGATACGGCGAATATTCCCTTAGTGAACGTTGTAGTCCACTTCTTCCGGCTTCAACGTCCCCTTTTTAACCTATTAGTCTGAGTCTTCAGGTGAACTGGTCCACTCGAACGTTATGAGCCTTCCTTGCTAATCTGCACGTGAGTAATTAGCCATTACCAGGATACTGCATCAAGATGCTACCAATATCCAGATCCGGTATCCTGATCGCAATTTAAAGTAATAAAGTCATAATATTATTCAGGATATATGAGCAGAAAAACCACCCATAACACTTCCGATCTTGCTCTGTGATTTCTCTTTCTGCCTTTTTCTTCCTTGTAGCTTCCTTGTCCAAGCTCTGTTACCATTTGAAGCTCATGCATATCAACAAGTACAAAGAACTAAAATAACATGATCAAAGTTAATATCTCGACTTGATTAAATGTTTGCATTAACCCACTCTATATACTAACTTAATACTAATCCTAACATAATTCAAACTCTATTCAAATAATAAATAAAGCTAACAGATAAGCCATATATTATAAACTAAAACAATTTAATTCATAATTTAGCTAATTTCCTTCCTCATCTCAATCTATTATTTGATTTGCCTTCGACTTCTTCTCTAGAGATCACGATATGGATTATGTAAACATATTCACCATAGAGTGAGGATTATAATTTGGACAATTTTAAGTTCAAATGTACCTTTCTTTAAGTTTTCAGCCACTTTAAGACTAAAATGGGATATTAAAACGTTTACTTACTAAAACACTAAAACTAGTTATACAACACCTCACTTTTAAATAATTAATGTTCTTGAGACTAAATCCTCCTACACGAGATAAAGTAAAGGGAACTTTATGCATCTGTGAATGGATGGATATATGTTATTCTGATCCAATCCAGAGATAATGTAATATTTTAATTTAAGAATATGGAGCTTATGCTACTAGACATGGGTCTTTAGGTTTGAGTTACTTAGGGAGTACGTTATATAACCAGAACGTGAAAGGGAGCTTGCCATGTATGACGCATGCTCACTAGAACACCACACTAGGGTGTTAGGGTGAGATGTGAGCCTTGAAATTGTGAGTGTCCTCATGTACACGAGCAGTCATTTTTTAGAATGACCAATCAATAAGAGTGATACCTCCTCATGCATTTGTTTTTAGTTTTTTTTTATAAAACATTTAATTTGATTCTCTCAAAATAACTTGTACTCATTCGTTTCTTTAAATACACAAAATAGATTTGCTTATTTTATTTTCTGAACATTATGATATAATATTTAATTAAAATAGAGTTGTTTTTTTATAAATGAAATATCTTTTGATCTTGTAAACAGTTATCCCGGTTTTGGCACACGCTTAAAGATGATATCCAACCAACTTTTATTTATTTATTGTTTAAACATAATTAATAACAAATGTTTATAGATACTCACTAGACATAACACATGGATAGTGAAAGTAAGAGTGAGTGCCTCTCCCGCTTATGTGGGTATGCGATACATACGTTACGTGGCTCAAACTTACATTTACTTACACTCACACTCACTAGGTATAACACATCCCTTTAGATTTATTTGTTAATACACACTTTTAGATATAATGAAATTGTTTTCATTTTTTTACATCCCGTCTTCATTACAAATATATTGTTCACATATGTTATTTTTCATCATTTGGATACTTCACAATTTGATGTAGCTACTGATATGAACATTATAGATTGTAACACCTCAGAAATCTTATCGAATACTATGGCAACACGTGTCTGATAGCTCTCAAATATTTTAGATATGTTGGACGAGAGGGACAATTATGTACAAAATATGGAAGAGTATAAGTGGAGGGATCAAATGTGATAAAATGCCAAATTTTGGCCTTCTCAAGGTCCCTTATGGACCGCAAGCTATATGCCTTATAGTCCGTAAGGCATTTAAAGTTTCAGTGGGCGCTAGAGGTCCTTACGGACCTTAAGCCACCTTTACGGTCCGTAAGGGGGTCACTGGCAGAACAGTTGCAGCTACAGTTGTTGTCTCCTACCACCTTTGCTCCTTTTGTGCCACCTTCTAGCCTTCTTAAGACATGTGTCCTGCCACTAATCTACCCCTAAACACTCCTGGACACACTTAGCAAGGTTTGAAGGCTTGAGCTCAAGTATAAATAGCTCCATCCATGAGCCATTAAAACTTGCACCTTCACAAATCTTTCTCTCTATCTCTTAAAGTTGCTTCTGATCAAAAGTGGCCTCCTACCTGAAGTCTAAACTTCCCTTAAACACTTGTAAGTGTTCTATCTCAATCTATTTCCATTCTTAGACTAGTTATTAGCCAAAAGTCAAGCAAATTGACCTTTGCTTTAACTTTCTGTTCTAACCATTTCGGTCAAGTCAAAGTTCGAATCGAACTTTGCAACGTGATCTTAAAAACGAATATGTTACACCATCTGAAGATCATGTTAAGTAGGCGAAATGACGAGTAAAATTTATATTAAATAAAAGTAAAAAATGTAAATTTTGCAAATTATGCTAAATGAAATTCTAAGCATCAAAACCTTAATTTTTGTCATCATAACAGTTCATATAACATATTAGGACATGTTTGATCATGTCTAACTCGTTATTTCCTGCTTAGAGCTCATTTCGTAACCGAAAGTCAAACAGTTTGACTTCTACTTTGACTTTCGATTCTGACCCGTTTAGTCCAGTATAGAGCATGATTAAGGGTTGTTATATGACCATATTATTGTAGGGAGTAACCCTCTGTGGTTATACCTTTTGATCATATCATTTGTCGGGTTTATTAATAATAATAAGTCCACATATTATGCGTTAAACACTTGGGGGTTAATACGACCGTGTCCTAGATGTCCTGACTCATTTAATTGTAAATGACCATGACCTAAGCGCGGGGTGTAGGCATACACCTGACAGACGCTAATGCTTTATATTTATATGATATTGAAAATGTGGTGAGTCGATTAATCATGTACCGGCGTTTAGTTTCTGTTAAGATCTGATTTTCTTATGATTGTGTTTTGTTTGACAATAATGAAAATGAACAAGAACAATTGCAGCGGAATAAGATGGAAACAAACTTTCACACACAATCAAATAGGAGAATTGCTTTCAACACACATAAAATCGAATGATTATATTTATTATAAACTTCAATTACACTGCATGCATGTATTACAAACTCCCCCTCAGCCTGAGCTCACAACGGTTTGTTCGTGCAGAATGACAAGTGATGAAAGAGCTAATAGAACAGTACAGGGTACTGTTCTATTTATAGGCACGAGCAAACCACTGAAGCATCTTTGCTGACGTCACCATGAAAGTGACATCTAACTTCCTAACAGCCTACAACCACTGATCTAATACAAACACTGTTTGCTAACTACTGATTACAATACATTACAAAGGAACTAACTAAACTACTGCTTCTCCTTCCACTGTTGTGACTCCAGCAATACTTTATGTCTTCAGCAGAGCTTGACCCATATCAGTAGATTGAGCATCAGTGCTTTAGCCTTTATCAGTCTTAAGCAGTTGTCAGCAATTGTTTGAAGGCCAACAGTTGTTGTATGCGGACAGTGGATGAAAGTCATCAGTTGTTAGAAACACTTTCAAGGGGAAAGTTAGAATACAACATCTGCTTATTCTGGATCCACTGCTCTGACCCAGTTTTGGCTTTATCAACTGTTCTTTGGTAGCGTTCAATCCCAACAGTTTCTGGTCCTCGACTGTATTGACAAGCATGTAAAACTTGTAACAAGAGATATAGTTTGTCTGAATTTATTTAAAAATGATATGCCAAATGGTATCAACTACACTTTGAAAATATTTTTAAAAGAGTTGGTTGCGCAGGTTATTTAGCAAGAACAGAATAGGTTGGAGTTGCTTAAGTCTAAACATATTGGAATTTGCAACTCCATGAAAAAGACCTTATTAGTCTCAAGTCACATTTTATATATCCGATCCGCCTGTGGATCTTTTCGTACGAACAACTTGTATAAATTTTTTACTTTATTTCCAGTTTGTTCTTTATTTATTTTACTTTAAATTCTCATCTTCCGTTGTGTATTGTGATTACTGATACCAATCGTCACGCATATACCCCAAGTCCGGGCGCACCAAAAATTAGGGTTTGACAGGTTTGTATCAGAGCCATAATTTGAGCATATTAGACACTAGATTTTTGTGTCTAAGCTCAAATATCACAATTGTAGATCCCATAGGAAATTCTGTGTCTCAGTCTTCCTGTAAGGCTAGGCTAGAAATCCTATAGTTATTAATGATTTTTGAATATGTATATTTGTGAGGTAATAATCCCATTAGAGGAAGTGGACCTTCTCAACCACAACCATCACACTCCCACCATTCTGAGCATTCACAACATTCAAACGAATCCCATTCATCCTAACCGGCTATACACTCATACTCACATCACTCCCACTCTCACTCTCACCATGACTTATTCCACACATCCAATTAGCTAAACTCTCCACACCCAAGCCAAAACCAACTAGACAACGATTCAGAACCGGAGATGCCACCATCTAGATCTAACCAGCACCCTATTGAACTTTCTAGCGACAGTGCTTCTTATGCAGGGTCGCCATACCAAGGTCTTGATGAATGAAACCAATAGTTTAATCAATTCACTTTCTACTACACTCCCGAACGTCAACCACAAACACCACCATATCCACATCTTCAAACTCCACTACCTCCACAAGATGAAGCACCAGTGGAACAATAACAACAACAACCACCACCATAGCCGAGGAAGCCCTATACCAGAGCACGAATGTCGGTACACACCGGAGAATGGTCCAGATCTCTTCCTCCCCTTCCACCATCATATCTTCCAATACCGGAGGACCCCCAAATGCGTGGACCCTCCAACACTGCTCCTATCACCGAGCCACCACCTACGGGTTTTGATAACCCCATTTCCAAATATCCGAATTTAACCGGATATGATAGTTCCTATGCCACAACTGCTACCGATTATACCTATCTGACTCCATCCTATGACTCCTACATACAGGCGGTCATTCAAAATGCCTTATACCCACCTCCTTTTCCTCCCACCTACCAAAATCCGGGTTATCCAAATCCCGGATATCAGTACCCGGTTGTACCTCAACCACAACAAGCACCTTTTGAAGCTATTAACCAAGTGTTGGGACGAACCGAACAAATGCAACAAAAAGTCCAAAAAAGTGAATGAAGGATGAGAAAAATATACAAGAAGCTCTCCAATCTAGTGAGAGGAAGGAGAGACGACTGAATATCTTAAATTTTTATGTATTGTAATTTTATAATTCCAAAAGTACTTTAAGGACACTGTATTGTAATTTTCATTCCAAAAGTCCATTATTGGACACAATGTTATATTTTACTTATTTCAAGAAGTACATGTTTGGACAAAGTGTCACACCCCCGATATTTCCACGTATTACCGGTGGGCCCGGTGGGGAGTATCGTGACGTAGTTGATATCATCATAGTCAAAAAACACAATATCTAAATGCACAGCGGAAGCAAAAGATAGATTCATTTCAACTGAATAAATTGTAATATTAAGTATCACAAAATAGTTGAAAAAGATCCACAGGCGGATCAAAATAAAAAGGAAAACTGTTCAACAGACTTCGACATCTAGAGCTTGCGAGACTTGATTATTGATGCCTGGAGTAGCCATCCTATTTCGTATAGTACCTGCACTTAGCCTTTTTGGAAAATACGTCAGTTTACACTGGTAAATACAACTTAACTGACTCATTTTGAAAAGAGTTTGAAAATTGATTTGAATGCACTTCGGCAAAAATATCTTTTATAACTTGGGACAATTATTTAAAATAATCTTGTATACAGTTTTATTTATTTGTCGTCCATTAGGGCCGGTTTATAGGGCCGGTCTACATTAACTGACGCGCCACAGGTATAATACCCACAAGGTTATTCCTTTAAGTGGGCTACCAGTTTTTACATATGCAACTGTCAGGTGTACGCCTACACCCCGTGCTTAGGTCGTGGCCATTTCTTGGAATGATGCCAAGGATATCCGGGACATGGTCATTTAACCCCCAAAGGCCATACACCAAATAATACAGAATAAAACGAGTTATGTAATTACATTAATCACAATCTGATTTAAATGACTACATACCCGACCAAGCGGTATTATTATAATACTGTATCCCAAGCCCGTATAGGGAAAATAAGTTAAGAGTATTTACCTGGGCAATGTAAAAATCAAATACAGCAAGTGCACGTAGCTTTTACTGGGCTCCTAATCTGGAATGAAGGTTTTTAATAACCTATTAGAATCCTAACAGGTCTTTAATTAAGCTTAGACTTAGACCGGTTAGTTTTCAAAAGGAAGACATGGTTCAAGCGCATGATAAAGCGAAGACCGGTTTAGAATGTAGCTTTGACCCGACAAGCTTGCATGCTTGTTTAATATGGGTAACTTAAACACATTATGGATTTTAAGACAAAAACGATATGGTTTGACCCGTTTCGGCTAAATTATGCAAACTAGTTACATAAGCCGATCCGAACGCGAAAAGTGCGTAACGGGTAACCATATGAGTCATGTACAAGTTTCCTAACTTAATATGCCTTAAATATGTTGTGACATCAGTAAGATATCTTCTATTATGCCCCAAATGAATTTAAAGTCAAACTATGCCCCGTAGGGGTATTTTGGTCATTTAAAAGGTTATAAAAGAGTTTAAATAATAAACTGAGTTACGGGTCTGCTATAATCAGTAAAGATACTTAATTTAATAAGTTATAACAGTAAGTTATTACATATATGTGAAATTTATCATTTAAAACCAAACTATGCACCTTAGGGGCATTTTGGTAATTTCACTTAGGCTAAAAAGGTCAAAACTGGAAATCTTAGTTTAAAACTTTTGCTTACTGTAAAAATATAAAAATTTACTGAGATTATCAGTAGGTATCAAGCCTTATATCTTTAAAATAGTTTTAATACATACTATGCGTTAAAAATGCTTAAAAAGGAGATTTGGAGCCACTTCTGGGTTTTTAAAGGAAAGCTGATATTTTTATTATTCTAGAAGGCTCAAAATACTTTATTTATCATATAAAATCAGTAGCAAAAGGTTTGGGGTCAAAAGGATTTGTAAAACTCATTTTATAGCCCAAAAGGGCAAAACCGACAATTACCGAAACAAGCTTAGAACTCTAAGTTATGCTCAGCCTAAAAATAAATAAAAATCTCCAAAAATCCCAAAACATTATTTTATATTAGTGGGTAAAAAGTTTGGTATCAAAAAACGGGTTTAGATAGGCTATACGCTAATTACACCGTTTAATTACTAAAAACTTTCCAATTACGCTAATGAGCATAACTCTTAATCTAGACCTCAAACTGATGTCAAATTTTAGGTACAAGTTTATAAATTGGTAACTAAGGTTTCTACTCTTTTACATTTTCAAAATTCATGTTTTAAGGTCATATGGGCATAATAGTCAACATTTAGGCATTTAATGGAAATATGCATATGAATCGGACAACTAATGAACCAAGTTGTATAATCACAGAGGGTTATACTTATATGAAAACTGGTCCTAATGAGGCTCTAAGGCATTTATAAACTATGCTCAAATGGGTCAGAACTGAAAGTCAAAGCAGAAGTCAAAATATGCGACTTTCGGTTCCGAACGGAGCCTAAACTGAAAATTGTCGGGTTGAACATGTTTAGACATGTTCTTACATTAATTACCAAGTTTTATTAATGATAAAACAGGTTGCATAGCTTCTACATTGCTAATTATGCATTAATTTGATATTAAGCTTCCTGTTGACTTTTTAATATCAAGTTTGACCCGGCAATTGACCTAGTTAGAGTGGGAATCAGAGAGTACTCTTGTGAGGGTTTATTACCCACATAATGTAGGTCCCTCGGAGGTTGAGGTTAAACCTTATCCTTGTTATGTTTAACACACTAGCAAGTGCGGAATCCAAGCTAGAATGCAAACCGGTAGTTTATATGAGAACACAAGCTACAAAGAGAAAGGTAGACACACGAGATATCAAAGTTTTCTCTTGTATTTCAGTGGACACGGTTACAGCCCTTGACCAAACTGAAAATACGCTCTCTACAAGACTAAGTTCACTCACTGTCTCACACACACACTTCTGTCTATCTTTCTGTCTTCTGAAATGAAGTGAACACATTACATGGATATATATATCCATCACAGCACGTCTGGTCGAAGGATCAGATAGACTGATCGAAAGATCAGCTATCGATCTCAAACCTATCGAAGGATCCACATATACCTCGAAGGATGATATCCTTCGAGGTCCATCTATATCCATCGAAGGTTTATCCTTCGAGCTCATCGAAGGATATAAAACAATCCTTCGATGACTCATCCTTCGACCTAAACATCTTACAACCATGTTCTAACTGTTTGGCCAAGTCAAACCAGGAGGATGGTTGACTTGGTCAAACTTACATCGAGCACACCTAAGACGTAACTCAGACCAACACACGACATCGTTTTGTATCATGACGAAATACAGACAAAGTACAGACACAAGTGCACCAACAAACTCCCCCTTGGCTGTAGCTTTGTCTCGATCTTCGTGTCTTCAAGTCTTTGACGTCCTTTCAAGTCTTCAATGTCGGAGGATCTTTAAAGTCTTCACGTCTTGATAGCAGAAACTGTACCAACAAACTCCCCGTTTCATGTAGGAAGTGTGTTGACAAACTCCCCCTTAACATAAGCTCCCCCTTGAGTTATGCTCGTGAAATACTTGTTCTTTATGAATTGAGATCCTTGTGGTGTTGATGATGGTCAGCGGCAACTCGATCATCTTCATCACTTGAGTGCCTTCACGTCGTGTCTTCATTCCAAAGCTTGTCATCGACCATGTTCTCCTTGCCTTTAGAATCTGCACATGCAAGGAATCTAAACGCGTAATGAGAACAACTGCTTGGAATATCATAAGTAAACGACACAGATGTGACCATTGTTCAATCAATCACCGTCCGACAGTTTGAAAGTTTAACAGATTTATCAATTTTAGTTTTTAACTTTCAAAACTTGCAAATTCTGACCATTTATGAAGATTTAGTCGATTTTGGTTTTCAATCAGGTTTCAGGTAACGAAGACTCGAGCTCCAACATCGTACGATCGAAAATAAAATAGAAATAAAATCTTTTTGGCTTTTAGAAAGTTTATATTAAAACACACCTAAAATCTTTTTGGTATTTTTGAATATAGCAAATGTAAAGACAGAAAGCAGTAAATAAATATATACAAAGGTGCAGAAACTGAAAGCATTAAATAAATATATACAGACATTCTTTTTGTGAGTTTCGAGGGTAAGAGAATCATATCAGTGTACGGTCATGCCAAAACGCTCTTGTTGTTCTTTTAGTTAACATTAAGATAAGCATCCTATAACGATTATCGGTATTGTTGTCCACTTAAGCTCAACTAATCAGATGTAATCATGTTTAGGGGATACGGTAAGGTATGATTTATACTTACCGACCGGTGTTCATCCACATCACGACACATTCCCGTATCAAGGTATGCACGAGGGTTCATCTTACCGGTGAGTATACCGATTATCATCTGTTTGTCCGTATATGATGTGAGAAACTCACTTATTTTGATTTGAAAATAAGCCCTATGTGATAGAATCACTTATTGATGAGGAACTTGATTTTCATATGCATGAAGGGCACAAGAGCAAGTCCGTGAACAGGTCAGTACTTTCGTACAGTAGAGAGACGAACTTGACTCCCGGATAAATGTGATATTTTATCACTTATTTTGTGGACATGTGATTGTTGATCACTTATTGAGGTCGTATGCAATATGTACACGTATGTATAGTATCATGGAAGATCTAGACTTGCGTCCCCGTTATTTTTCGGTAAAAGATACAACCATGATACCCAGATGATAAGCAGCATAAAGACCGAATATCTCAGAACCTCGGCAATCTCTCAAACGAAATTTCGGTACTAAGACCATATGCCAATGAATGGTTCCCACCTGGTCTTCAGTCGATTTAAGTTTATATCACCCTGCACACTTTAAAATGATTGTGAGCCTACCGATACATCTTATATAGAGCTGCTTATCGTTTTTCATTTTAGGTTTAAAGAGGTTTGGACAGACCACTGATGTACTATCATTTTCTCTTTTGCTCGCCAGGAAACTCATTTTTGTTTTTCTATTGTTTTTGTGTTTTTAAAATTTTTCAATGTTTTTGGATTTTTCAAATTTTACTCCCCCTAAAATCAATAAACTAAGATAAATTTAAAACACAAAGGTATTAACAAAAATGATTTTCCGATGTTGGTTTTACTCTTGCTTGACCTTAATGCCATTTACCAATAATAAATAGTCAAATCTTGATTTGTCAAATGCTTTGGTAAAAAGGTCGGCACGTTGGTCATCGGTGTGGACCATGACAACATTGATGAGTTTCATAGTGAAACAATCACGTGTGAGGTGATATTCGAGATCAATGTGTCAGGTCAAAGAGTGCGGTACGAGATGATAATAATTCATAAAGCAACTTAAATATCGACAAGTATAGGAGAGATTAGAAATTCAAAACCGTATCCTGCAACTGCTTCATGCATTGCAAGGAATTTGTGTGTTCTCCCAAACTGGATATCCACCCGGTGTGGACTTCAAAGTCGATTTTTGTAGCTACTGAAATCCCTTCACAGCAACAAGATCAAAAACCTCTGGGTCCGGCTAGTCTTTCACATTGTACCAGCGAAGGTCTTTGTCTTTCTTTTTGAGAAGTAGTGTGCGGTTGTTCAATCCACGCCAAGGCATCCGCACACCCGGTTGGTTTGTTCAACAAACACATTTTCTTCAATCACACCGTAGAGAAAAGTACCCTACACGTTCATCTTGTGGACTTTGAACTTCTTGTGGAAGAAAAATCCATGAATCTTCGAAACGCTTCAGACGTGCTACAGGCGTGTACTTTTCATTGGAATCTATCCTGAGGACCCGATCAAAAACCATAACAACCAAATTTTTTTTTTTTGCACAAATTTCATCTTGTCGAATTTTTCAACTTCATTCAACCACATTCTTTCACCATCATTCCTTCATCGGAATGTTTGTCTTCTTATCTTTTTCCTTTCTCTCCATCAATGGCAACAATTCCTTCTGACGCCTATCTTGTGTAAGGACGCTCCACTATCAACAATCTTACGACTATCGAAAGTTCCTCCTGGAACATCCTGCACACTCACTCAGAGATTAGTTGGAGAGGGGGACCCAAGCCTTTGTGGACTTGGGTCGTCCTTGATCATCAAGGAAAGTGATTTCAATCACTTGATGATTAGGAAAAAGAACCTGTGGTGCTCCCCCTGATTGAATTACCTGCTTTTGCTTCCAAGCTGTTTGTCCTTTACCAGTATTTGAATTTATTGTTTTAACATTTACTGGTTTTACAGTTTCAGATTTTGCTTGTACAGGTTTTTCTTCTTTGACCTCTGATTTTAAGGCCTTTTCAATTACCTTTTGATTCTTTTGCTTTAACTTCTTTTCCCTTTCTTTCAAGACACGTGGGTCTTGTTTCGGGGAAACTGATCGTTTTCGGTAATCGATTTCTTGGGGAGCACTCGTTTTTGACTTCAGCTTTTGCACGTGTGGGCAATATCTTACAATATGCCCAACTGTCCCACATTTAAAACATGTTCTCCGCTCTACAAACTTCGGAGAAACATGTTGATGACCAGACGGAGAACCAGACAATGAACTTTGTGATCTAGACGTGCTTGGACCTAAATCACATCCGTTGGTGTGTTGGGTGTAATTATTCTGATCATTTCGTTTTAAAATTCTAACTTGTTTTATAAACTCAACGTTAGATTTATCCTGAAATGTTTCAAGTTTGTCTGAACCCGTGGATCCAACAAAGTTCATTTTCGGTTCTCGTTTCTTAACAGGAGCTCTTTTGTTTTGCACCTTTTGTTGTTGAACCTTAGGTTGCTCAACCTTTGATTGTTGAATTTTAGGTTGTGCAGCCTTAGGTTGAGTAGCCTTAGACTGTTGAACTTTAGGTGCTTGAACATTCTTGTTCTGAGCCTTCTTTCCCTGTACCTTACCCTTTCCGGAGTTGACTTGTTGTTTTCGCTCAATTGGTAGTTTTTGGTTTCCGTATTGTTTTCTAATTTGTTCACACGGAATTGGATCACATTGAGTGACGGTAACTTTGCCACTTTTATTCCCCAAAAACTTATCAGTGCATCCTTCAAAAATTTGCTCAATTAAATCTTGATTTACATTTTTAATTGGAAAATCTTTGTTAGAGTAGATTTTGCTATCTCCTTTGAGCGTGTACAACAAGTTATTCCCTTCACGGCTAGATACAAGGGACTCCATTGCTTTTGACATTTCAGTCTTACTCGGTTTCACTGGTGGATCACACAGGATGTGATTCTCGATTGGAATATCTGTTGTAACCGAGTTAGACTGTTGTTTCACAATTTCTTCAGATTCATCATCCGAAGAATCAGCATCCTCAACAATGGGAGGACTCTGTTCCTTAACACACGATGAATCTGTCACATTCTCAGATTCTGATTGACCCGAGGATGATGTACCAGTTGTGAACCCGAGGCCTGCTGCAAAGTCATCTAAACCGAGTGGCACAGTAGGTTCAAAACGGGGCATATCCTCGTCATCAGGCAATTTGGAGTAATTGTGATTCATTGGGGGAGGACATGATTTGAATCCAATACATTTTGCATCCCCCTTTTTCTTTTTCTTTTGAACGTCAATGATGTGATCCAATACATAGCGGGAATTGGAATAGCTTTCCAGTTTCTGCTTAATTGTCTCACATTCACATCGAGCTGTTGCCAACTCTACCATTTGCTTTTCAATTGTGTCAATAAGATTATTGTTAGCATGTTGTTTTCGCAAAACAGCCTTTTGTAATTCTGAAACATCATGTCTTAATGACGCAATTGTTGCTTTAAATTCCTTTTCATTTCTGGTTAAAAACAAGTTAGCTTCAGTTGCTTTAGAAAGATCTACAATCAATTCTTGATTGTGTTTGTATGTGATTTCAAACTGACTTTCCTTTTCAGCATATTTTAAACACTTTTCACATTCAATAGGAACAGAAATAGAGTCAGAATTAGTATCACATACCTGAGAAGTCTGACCTTCTACGTGAGCCATAAAGGCTGTATGAAAAGAAAAGGATCCATCTTCAGAGAAGAACTGAGCAAGCTTCTCGGAAGTTCCAGCAGATTTCTGGCAGAGAATAGATCTCCTCTTGCATAATGCTTCAGCTTCAGCCAAAAGCTCATCAACTTCCAAATCTAAAGCATCACTTGATAAATCACCAGCATCAAGTGATTCCCCATCCATGCTCCCACTATAACCCGAACTATCTTCATCTTCTGAAGATTCACCAGCAGACCCGGGTTCTACTACCTTCTCAATCACTTTAGCATAACATGTTGTTCCACCATTTCCTCCTTCTCCAAGCTGAAGGTTCCAATTGCAGATTTCATCGGCTTGAACAACCAATCCTCTGTGGGGATTAGTGTTTGTGGATCCAGATGCATTTCCTCCAATGGGAACTATTGATCTGTCAGAATTGTTGTTCTGTTGCTGTTGTGGCTGTCCTTGATTCCTGAAGGGATTCTGATTTCCTTGCTTAGGTGGCTTCTGACACTCCCGCTTGAAGTGACCCTTTTCACCACAATTGAAGCAAGTGACAGCATTCTTATCAAAACCATACTTGGTGGTATTGTTGCTATTCAAGTTGGTTCTCCCCGTCCTTTCCATAAACTCCTTTGCTCTTCGAATTGCACTAGCAAGAGCCCATTTGATATCCATCATTTCAAACTCTTCTCTATCCACTTGCTGATAATCTTCATTGGTTAGATTGATATTCCCAATCTGACCTGCGACCAATCCACAATAAGAACTAACCAAGGTGTTCAACATCTCCATATGCTCCTTGGCTATTTCGACACTGACTTTGGAAAAGTTGGAAGTGTCTAATCTGACTGTGTTCGGATTGGAAGTGGCTTGAAAGTTTGAAGAGCTTCCATAAAACCCTTGCTGTTGCGGTTGTTGCTGCTGAGCTGTCGGTTGCACATCCTGTTGTAGAGAAGAAGAAACTGGTCTTGAATACATCGTGTATGCTGAAGGATCAAACTGATTTGTTGTGGAAGGTCCGGTGTTTGAGATGAAGGCTGTTTGAAGCTTCGCATGTTGAGAAGCTGGTTTTTCTCCACTGATACCTCCTGCAATCCCATAGTACATCTCTGGATTTTGAGGAGTTAGTGTTCTTTTTGCCTTAAGCTTTTCTTCTACATCCTTGTTCTCCAATTTTTGAATTAACTCATAAACAGTGATTGTGTCTAGAACACCATTTTCTTTGAGAATTTCAAGATAACCGCTCCACTTTGCTGGTAAGCTATCAGCGAATCTCTTCACCATTTCTTGTGGAGTGGCAGTGACTCTAAAAGCAAACATCTCGCTCAACAAGTGATGGAACCTTGTAGATAACTCTGCCAAAGTCTCATTCTCCATACACGTGAATCCTTCAAACTCTTTCTTCAGTAATTCTTGCTTGATCTTTCTAGATTGAGCATTTCCTTCACATCGTAACGTGAGCATATCCCACAAGCTTTTAGTAGTCGTGCAGTAAACAAACTGGTGGTAAATGTCTCTGTGAAGAGCTTGTGTGAGAATCATGAATGCTTTCTTTTCTAACTCAAATTTCTTCTTATCATCATCAGACATAGTGCTGTAAGTTTCTGGATTAGATCCTGCAACTTCCAAATCATTGTCAAATGCGGTGAAGAAGCACATCCATAGATCTTGACCTTGCCCCTGAACATAAGTTCTCAGCCTTTCTTTCCACCATCCCCAATCATTGATGTGATTTAGCTTTGGCGGTTTTGTGCTTGTACCAGTTTCACTGTCGTTCTGCATCATAGCTTGAATGCTGCTGCTTTGATTTGTGACCAATGCCCATTGATTTGCAGTTATCATTGCAGCTTGAGGTGGGGCAATAGCCTACATCCATGCAGTTTTGTTGAAATCTGACGCAGATTGCATAGCTGATGATTGCGTAGCTGATGATTTTGGAGTCAAAGTTGTTTGAGTCCACGCGGTTGGATCCCACTGACCGTTTGTTCCCATTTTATAAAAATTAATATATTAAGTGAAAATTGATTTAAAAATTGAAAACAAGTTTTCCCCTTTTTTAAAAATTTAATTTTCACAAACTATGTTAATATCTCGAATGATAACAACCAGCCAAAGGATCGTTGATCGAAAGACCTGAAAAACACAAACTTGTTAAACTTAAACAGACTAGAATCGAAGGAACAAAACTTGTTCGAAGGATCAACAATGTTCGAAAGATCACTGTTGAGTTTCGAACAATGATTTCGAAAGACTCTCCAATCGTAGGATCCTTATCTTTCGAATAAGAGTTGTAGATCGAAAGATATATCCTTCGAAAAGATTCCTTGGATCGAAAGATAAGTCACAGACTTCGAAGGATGTTCGAAGGATGATTATCTATCGAACCTCCTTTGATCGAAAGATGATCTTTCGACTTCGAAGGATATCCTTCGATCTGCACTGACACAGTTGACAAAAGTGACATGTTGGTGAAAAGGTGATTGGTTGGTAGAAAGCTTTCGGCAGAAGGTATGTTCAGACCATACTTTCTACCAAAACAGATTTGAACAATAAGAAAATACTCAAAAAGGACAGATCTTATCCAGAAAACCGGTCACCGAAGTAAGCCGGAATTTGGCCGGAAATTACCAACCTTCTCAAAAACAAGTTTTTAAGTTACCCAACCCGTCCTTTAACACACCCGGTTAGTTTAGAACACGTTTTTACTTCAAGAAAAGCGGGAAAAACACTAAAAACGGTTGCTAAACCATGTGAGTTTTTGTCCAAAACACTCCAAAGTCTTGTATAAAGTCGGTTTTTAACAAGGAAAAGAGCCACGGCTCTGATACCACTTGTAGGTCCCTCGGAGGTTGAGGTTAAACCTTATCCTTGTTATGTTTAACACACTAGCAAGTGCGGAATCCAAGCTAGAATGCAAACCGGTAGTTTATATGAGAACACAAGCTACAAAGAGAAAGGTAGACACACGAGATATCAAAGTTTTCTCTTGTATTTCAGTGGACACGGTTACAGCCCTTGACCAAACTGAAAATACGCTCTCTACAAGACTAAGTTCACTCACTGTCTCACACACACACTTCTGTCTATCTTTCTGTCTTCTGAAATGAAGTGAACACATTACATGAATATATATATCCATCACAGCACGTCTGGTCGAAGGATCAGATAGACTGATCGAAAGATCATCTATCGATCTCAAACCTATCGAAGGATCCACATATACCTCGAAGGTTTATCCTTCGAGCTCATCGAAGGATATAAAACAATCCTTCGATGACTCATCCTTCGACCTAAACATCTTACAACCATGTTCTAACTGTTTGGCCAAGTCAAACCAGGAGGATGGTTGACTTGGTCAAACTTACATCGAGCACACCTAAGACGTAACTCAGACCAACACACGACATCGTTTTGTATCATGACGAAATACAGACAAAGTACAGACACAAGTGCACCGACACATAATTACCTACTCATAGGTATTTTCAATTCGAGATTTGGCTGAACAATTATTGATTAATCTCGAAGTCAACCCTTAATTACGACGGTTTGACTTTAAGCTAATTAACTAAGCTAAACTGAATTAAGGAGGATTAAGGACACTTACAAAGGTCCTAAGTATGATTTGGAACTTAAAGGAACTTGCTTGCTGACCAGGGGAGCTCCAGAGACCAGCTTGAAGTGAGTTGCAAATGAACAAAGAATGTTGCAACAAGAGGTCTCTTTATTTAGTGAACTAAATGCCACAAGATGACCCCAACTAAGTCTATAAATGTTGCAAGATGATCCCAGGTGTCCCTATGATGCTAAAAACCAGTTTTCAAGTCCCTGATTTCGAAAACCACTTATGTAAGGCGGTGCAACAGGCTGAACAGGCGTCTGTCCATTTTCTGCTGCCAGCGACGGTCTTACGGACCGTAAGAAATAACCCTTGCGGACCGTAAGCACATCTTACGGACCGTAATCTCTTGGTCTTGCGGTCCATAACCGACTTTGATAAAAAATACCCAGTTACAATCTTGCGGACCGTAAGCCCTTGGCTTTGCGGTCCGTATCCGCTTTTCAATTTCTGATGCCCAGCTCCGCCATCTTACGGACCGTAAGGGTTCACCTTTGCGGTCCGTAAGCCTTCATCAGAAGAAAAAAACTTTGCAAACTTTTAGGCTGGACCATGCGTTCCTTTAAAACTCGAATCTTCAGTCATTGTTAGCAGGAGGGGACCATAGAGACAGACTTTGCATGTCTTTGCATGTGTTGCTAAGCACATGAATTCAAAAGACTCAATATTTGAGATTTTTGTCGTGAACTTTCATAGAATCACTATCATATGTGTTTTAATTAATTATTACCAAGGGTAACCGGATTTGAAATATAATTAAATCAGATGTTTATTATTTTAAGGTTTGGGATTTATAAATTAGGTCGCTCAGAGGTATATCTTAACATGTCGACACTTTTAAATCCTACCGTACATCCTTTAACTCGATCCGGGTTCCCGACACGTTTACCTTGCATGACACGTGTCTTTATTTTATTGGGTAGGATTTTTGCGAGGTGTTACATCCTCACCCCCCCTTAAAAGAAATCTCGACCTCGAGATTTACTGAAACAAATGAGGGTACTTTTCCTTCATGGTAGACTCTACCTCCCACGTATATTCGGGACCTCTGCGGGCATCCCATTTAACCTTTACGATAGGTACATGCTTCCTCTGAAGCTTTTTAACTCGTCGATCCTCAATCGACAAAGGCTTTTCCACAAATTTCAAGCTCTCATCTATATGCACATTTGTATGTGGTATGACTAGCGATTCATCTGCTAGACATTTCTTCAGATTGCAGATGTGGAATACATTGTGAATACCACTGAGCTCTTCAGGCAAGTTCAACTTATAAGCCACTGACCCAACACATTCGATAATCTCGAATGGTCCTATATACCTCGGGCTTAACTTACCTTTCTTACCAAATCGCATCACCCCCTTCCAGGGTGATACCTTAAGAAAAACTTTATCACCAACCTCAAACTTTAGAGGTTTTCGCCTTTTATTAGCATAACTTTTCTGCCTATCCCTGGCAGCTTTCAGGCGGTCGCGAATCTGGACAATCTTGTCCGTCGTTTCAAAGACTATGTCAGGTCCTAATAACTGAACTTCTCCTACTTCCGCCCAACAAATAGGCGTTCTGCATTTTCTACCATATAATGCCTCAAAAGGCGCTGCCTGAATACTAGTATGGTAGCTATTGTTATAGGAGAACTCGATCAATGGCAGGTGGTTATCCCAACTACCACCTAAATCAATCACACATGCAAGAAGCATGTCTTCCAAAGTTTGGATTGTACGCTCACTTTGCCCATCCGTTTGTGGATGGTAAGTTGTACTAAAATTTAAGCGCGTGCCCAAAGATTGTTGGAAACTTTTCCAAAAATGTGATGTGTATCTAGTATCTCTGTCAGAGATGATTGACACTGGTACGCCGTGTAGAGATACAATCTTATCTACGTACAATTGGGCTAGCATGTCGGAGCTATAAGTCTCCTTAATGGGTAGGAAATGTGCTGACTTAGTCAGTCTATCTACTATCACCCATATAGTATCATTTCCTTTCTTTGTCTTTGGTAACTTGGTGATGAAATCCATTGTCACCAAAGCTATGTGTCACACCCTGACTTTTGCGGAAGCGTGATTATGGGGTGACTTACTTGTTATCATTGCATTCAACCATATCAAACAATCTACATGATAATACCAAAGATTTGTCATCCATAAAATGAGTTTTAAACATAACAACATTGTCTAAAACGTAGACTTCAAATTTAAGTTTTACAAAACAGATGAATTGTGTAAGAGTTTGCTAAGGACTCGTCAAAGATAATAGTTGTAATCAAATTTTGGAAGACGTGTCTCGTCCAGGATTAAGACACACTGGCCAAACCCAAAAAAAATGGATGACATCTTTATACTTAACATGACTTGAAATTCCAACGCCCGCCAGATCCATACTTAATTTCCTGAAATACATGTAGTTTGGAAAACATCAACAAAAGTTGAGCGAGTTCATGTGTATGTGAGTCTGTATAAATCGTTAATGTGTGTCTGTATAAATTGCGAAATATGTCTGTATAAGTGTACGTCCTTGGTATGTAGCAATAAGGAAAAACAGATCAATTAATGTGTAGCTAATACATTAATAAGTGATATGGCCTAGGAAGCACTCAAACCTGTAACGCGTACTTCATATCGGTCCTTCCGGCGGAACGACATAGTCACCACATGCAGCCACACGCTGGCCCATGTGTGGGGCTCGCAACACCCAATAGATCTATCATTCATGCCTCTCGGTCCTTATACAAGGATTAATGGTCTTACGATAATAGCTTATCCATTCACGTGATCTAAAAGTAAATTCCTTAGCTAATCATACCATGTATAAAAGTGTCTGTAATAATTGTAACATGTATTTCACCCCCGAAGATATAAAACTGAAAACAGTTAAGAGAAAAGGGGGACATGAACTCACAGTATTGCGTCTTCGGTATTCGTACGTGACCCAAATCTCCTCAGCAAGCACGACTACCTACAATGGTCTAACGTCTATTAGACGAACGGGTCGTGCCTTGTTTTAGTATTGATTAGTGCCTTTGAGTTACGTTTTAAAGTGTCTTCACTCTTTTAGTAATAATACTTCTCATACTTGTGTATTCGTATTTCCTTCCCAGGGATGGGATATTTTACATATGTCTGTTTGTATTGGAATTATATTTTTAAGTCCCATTTTAGAGAATACATATTTAACCATATTCCTCTATAAAACCAACCTCCGATACTCCGTATCTCGTTATAAAAATTATGGCGAGTTTTATGCTTGAAAAACATAGTCTAGAATATACTAGTAAACACTTGTCCAGAAAATATTTACAAAGTGTTAGGATTTTCGGAAAATTTCGCCATAGTCTCCCTTGGAAATGGAGGCGTCCATGCTTAAAAGCATATCATTTTCTTTTACATATATCCCATAGATTGTTCTCACATAGCCAACCCGACAATCCTACATGCAATATACCACTTATGTCATTTCAGCTTTATTAAACAAAACTGGACTGTTTTAGAGCATTTTAATAAAATAGTTACCCTTCTCCAAAAATTCCCAAATTTTTACAGAATGTCATAAACATTCCAAATTTTATTTTGTAAAAATATCGGGGCCCAGTTCTTTATCAATATTATATAAAAATTTATTTACCCGACTGCGATCAGATTTGTTGCTTTCTGATCGCAGTTTACGGAAAAATTCACTAAAAATTAATCGTAAGTCCGATCGACGAAATTCAAGTGGGAGAATTACGGAGACAACAGTGAACATCTACAGTAAAAAATTCATGAGCTAATTCTACACAGTTTTTAAGTTATGACACCGTATACAACATACTTTTTCAGCAGAAAAATCGCAGCTTGAGCTGCTGTCTAAAAATAGTTCCTTAAAAATAGTAAACGACCTCGAAAAATTACGATTCCAGCGCCATTTGATCGGTTGTTCAAAAATACATAATTTAGACTTCAGAAAATCCGTTTTTCGATTTATAAAGACCTAGTTACAGTCTGTTTAATTTGGCTGAAAATACCAATCAGCATGCTGATTTATAGTTTAATCCCTTCAATGTTCTTGTGAATGGCATCATGCTACAACTTTTAACTACAAAACAAGATGATCAAGGGTTTAGCAAGGACTTACTACTAGCTTAAAGCTAGGGATGAATCTAGTGAGAAAAAAAAATGTTGAGAAACGATGATGAAAAGACTAGAACAAGCTCCTTTGAATGCTCTTCAAGATGCAACCTTCATGGATCCTTCAAAGCTTTGAATGGAACTTGAATAGGAGGAAGATGGTGATGTCAAAATGGTGGTGATGGTGGCTGCTATAGGGGAGCCGAAAATGGGAGAGAGAGTGAGGGTGGAGTGTGGTTTTTGAAGTAATGATGAGAAATCTTGGAACTCCACACTTATAAGGATCTCTTGCATATTTTGGTTAGATTGTTAAGCAACATATCACCTTGGAAACCTTCAACAAATCATAAGTCATGATTGTGAAGATATGGTGGGTCCCTATGGCTGAAAATTCGGTTGGGGGGGGGGGGGTAAATTGTAAAATTTGTTAATGATAAGTAGGTTGCTTGTAATCCAAAGAGAATCTAGGCAAATCTAGGAAATCCAAGAAAATCTTATAAAATTAAGAAAGTAATCATGGTGTATCAAGAAAGATCATGGGTGGGGGCCACCTCTTTATAACCGTGAATATGAGGGAGGGGGGGGGGGGTTATGTGTAACTTTCGATATTAAGTAGGTAAATATCTAGGAGGTAAAGTGTATTTTCTAAAGTAGTGAGTGTATGTCATGTTTCTATAGTGTGTGGGGATTTTTATGACCATAATTATTTAAGAATAATAAAAATAATGTTTCTGACAAAATTTTGGTGTCCCGGGTAATGTCCGGTTGTTCGGTTACGTACTGTTCCGTTAAAGTGTTAAATTGTACCATATAGTGTCTTTTATGCATCTTTTTGTAACGAAATTTATTCCAACACTTAGGAAAGCGTTCAGGGCCATTTAGTCAATTTTCTGAGTAATACGAGTATGTTAAAAGCTGAATCGTTGCTGAAATTGCAGAATTTTGTACTTAAAATGAGTTTTAGGCACTTTTCGGCACTCAAACTATCACCTAGTGACACAGTCTTATGGTCCTCACTTCCCTACACCCATGTTAGTGTAGTACTTTGTCCCTGGCTCATACTGGCCTCAATATAGTGTCTGTCTATGTGCTGGCATTGTCAGCACATGTCTGAGTTATCCGCTCATTATGCTAACTGTGCTTTGTGCATCAGATTTGTCACTAAGAGTCTGTATGAAATAAATGGAGCGACTATATGTAAAGTGATGCACATGTATGTATGTAACATAAATCAGTAAGCAATTTAAGGTGTCAGTCATAATCAAGCACAGTCATTAAGCACATAATCGAAATTAATTAATTTGTACAGTACCTGAAATTTTGAGGGTTGTCACATTCTCCCCCCGTTAAGAAAATTTCGTCCTCGAAATTTGTACTACCTTAATTTCTTAGGGTTTCGTTATGCATGTATGTATATGAATAGTACCGAGGTAGATAATCACCAAACCGAATCAAACCTTATTCACATCAAGTGAGTCCAAGAATATATATATAACATCACGAATCCAATGGTTAAAAGGTTGTGTGCTTTTAACACTTGGTGTCGAAGGTACAAGACGTGTTGATGTATGGTCTAGTGTAGTCCAGTTAATAGGGGTTCCACAAGAGCGGAGTTTTGTCTATTAGAATCCTCAGATAGTCGGTCACAATATTCCAACGAGTCCTCACAACCATAGTATGAACTCAAAATAAACAACTCAAAAGTAATAGTAGAGTGATCTGTCAATCTCCCGAACAAATGAATGGTAAGAATCAGCGCGTTGTCATTTTTTGAATTGTGAAAATACACCGTATGAAATACAAGCGAATTTGGTGTATCATTGTCTTAATTCGTAGTTGCATAAAAAATGTTTAAATGACAAGTCAAACAAAAGTATATGTCGTTTTGTGTGAAACAGTTGACCATGATTAGCACAAGCTAATGATACCACAAGGTGTCAAAATGACGAGATTCAATAGTAGTGGTGACTGAAAAAGTTCACCATGCCTGAAATCAAATGAAAGTGTCCTGAACAATCCAAAAATTTGATTTATACAATGTCATAAGGTTTCCAGTTGACCACGGAATATCAAAAGATCATTGTTTCCGATCGAAGATGAAAAGTAACTATGTATCGCAAGGCATTTGATCGACCATGAAAGAATCGTTAGGAGGTACATTGTGATATGAAATGTATGTACCTTTGCCTTAACACACAGCTGTGTGGAGGCTGCTTTTAATCACGATAAACCAGACGGATTTAGGGCAAGTTATCAAATATTCAATTAAATCTGTGTAAGAAGTAAGTAACCAAATTAGCGCAAGCTTCAATCCCGTGAAAGCATCATCGTAAGGTATCGAAATCAACAAATGATTTGGTGGGGTCATAGACCAACCAAGTCCACTACGACTCGAAACAAAAGAACCCTTGCAAAATGTTTGAATATGATGCTCTCAACACATCATACGGCATCTTAAATTGAATAAGTGAAATGGATAGGTTCCAGCAATTGAACTTAGTTTTAGTGTAGCCCGACAATAAACGTGTGTATCGATCAAAGGAAATCTCGGCATGGTAACAAAAATAAACCATGAATGTAATTTGAAACAAAAGAAGTTTCAAGGGAGTGTGTTGACTTGATAGCAAAAGAGCCAATAATTACAATAATGTAGGTCATTCGAATCACAAACCAGTAATTTAGATTTAGCAACATAATATTTGAACTTCAATGAAGCGTTTGAATCGAAACCGCATGCGTAGCAGATGGTGCATGCGTAACATGTGAGTTTTAAAACAATGAGTGTTTGCTAAAACGGAGAAATGACCAAATATCGAAGCAAATGTGTGTTCGCTCTCAGCGAGAAAATTATTGTGATGCAACTACCATTAAAGGGGAGTAGAGATGTAAACATCTACTCGCTAGAAGTAAAAGAAATTCAAGTACTCTCTGTTTGGTCAACCGAACTGGCATATGTGTCAGGTTAATGGTGTCAGCTCGAGTTAACGGATGTGGTTCCTAAGTAACAACCTTTGTGAGTTTGGACCTGGTTCCTGATGGCCCTAAGTACAGGTTTCCTAGATTCTCAGAGTCTCGTATTCGGTGTAGAATTGTTCTATGCATCGTGTAGGAAACACCATTCTTGTGTATGTCTGAAACAAATTATGGTCCCGCCATTTTCCCGGCATGCTTTCTTCCTGGAGTCACAGCTAATGACACTCGATCATCGGTTGGTCGTGAAATAGTAGTTGAATCCTCATAGTAAATTAAATAATTCGTTAATTCTTAGCAAGAGTTATCAACTCTGGTTGGTTAGGTCGTTCGGCTCCTGGTAGTTTGATGTCAGTTCGAAAGGTGTCGTCCTTCTTATCGACGAGCAGAATTAGGATTACCCAAAAGGGAATTTTGTTCTGTTATCTTCCTTCTCTATCAACTTCTGAAGCTTCACTGTCAATCCTTGCATCTCCGAAGGTGTAAGTCGTTAAGGTGTATTGACTACAGGCGTGACGCCTGGAATCAATCTGATGCGAAATTCAACTTGTCGTTGAGGAGGTAGTTTTTGGCAAGTCTTTGGGAAAGACTTCGGGATATTTCCCTGTCACGGGAATATCTTTGAGTTCTGGTTCTTTGGCTCCCTTGTCCACGACATGAGCCAAGAAAGGAACGCATCCTTTGCGTAACAATTTTCGTGCCTTCAAGAAATTAGTAATCTGTAGAGGCGTATCTTTCTCCATGAGCCATGATCATTCCTTCGTTCGCCATCGGGGTGCGGATACCAACTTCCGCCCGATTGCTTGACAACTGGTCGATTCCCGTTACCACGTCAAGACTTCTCCTTGACTGGTTCTTATCAAGTACTGGATATCTATCTTACGTACTGCTAAAACAAGTATATTCTGAAGCTAAAATCTGACAACAATGTCAAATAGCACAGACGCATAACATTGACTACTATGAGACGTACCGATGGCTATGTTTGGATCCTGGCGTGCATCCCTAGCTCCGGTGTTAGACATTCTTCCCATGATTTTGTTTAATCTCCCTTGGGCAATCTTTCCTAAAGTGCCCCATATCACCGCAGTTATAACATCCCTTACCTTCCCCCTTTCCTTTCTTCCCACGCTTCGTCTCACGCCAACACGTTTCCCTGTTGTGTCCCACTTTGCCACAGTTGTCACACTTTCCATTTTTACATCGCCCGGTATGATGACGTCGGCACCTGTCGCATTTAGGTAGTTTACCCATGTACTCTTTTCTCTTTTTGGCCTTGTTGTTGCTACTCGTCTGGGTACCCTGTTTGAAATTTGCCAACTTTCTCTTGTTGTCTCCAGATGACTCTACATGAGTCTCCTTCTTTCCCTCAGAGGTTGAAAATTTGTTCATCCTGATTGCCTCTTCAGTCAAGGCCACACTTAGATTGATGGCCTCAGCGATCGTTGCAGGCTTTGATGTCGTCACAATGCTCATGATTTGGGGTGCCAATCCCCAAATGAAACGCTCAATCTTCTTAAACTCTGGATCTACCATGTAAGGAACGATACGCGACTGCACTTGGAACTTCTCCACATACTCAGCTATTTTTGGACCTTCCATCTTCAAGTTCCAGAACTCAGTTTCCACCTTCTGGCTTTCTGTCCTCGAACAGTACTTTTTATGCATTAGCTCTTTCAACTCGTCCCATGATAAAGCATACGCAGCAGCCTCGCCCATCGTCTGAACCTGGAGTTTCCACCATGACAGAGCCCCATCTTGGAACAGTCCGGAAATGTACGTGACCTGGTGCTCTGGGGCGCATTTGCTCGCACGCAAAACAGTGTCCGTCTTCTCAACCCAGCGCACGAAGGCTACGGCACCCCCAGTGCCGTCGAAATGTAGGGGCTGGCAGCCCAAGAACTGCTTGTAGGTGCAGCCGTTGGGTGGGTTATTTCCCGAGGTACCTCCGCTTCGCTCAGAGCGAAGGGCCTCGTACTGTGCGATGACCTGTAGTAGGTGTTCTTGAAATTCCGCATCTGTCATTGGCAGAGGGTTGATGGTATCGGTGTTCCCTTGAGTCGACATCTTCCTAGCAGAAAGTTGGTTAGGTCAGGTCTTGTTAAGGACACGAGCACACAAGTCTCTATTTAACGAATAAGCCCTCAGAGGTATATTACATATATGTATATATATATATATGCAGTCGTTATAACATTCAATCACGTATCCTCGCAATTATTTCACAACTTGTAAATAGGAACGTAGCAAGTAAGCATGTAGCATTATAGTTATTGCACAAATATGCTGATCAACAGCCTGCTTAGTGGGAATATAGCGACTGAGTTTTTCATTAGTTATTAGTCATAAGCATTGTCGCATGTTTAAAGATGATTGGGCTTTCGTTATCCTCTGGCCATAATCACTGTGTCTTACATAATGTATCACATCAGAAAGGACAAAGGGTCACCCCACCCTTGTCCAACACGTATATTAGTGTATCAAAATTACGTAGTCAGAAGTGGTCTTCAAAAGTCTCTGCAATCCCGGCTTATTATTGGTGTCTTTACCCAAGTGTAATGCAATCCGCATAAATACAGAAATCAACTACACTGGTGACTGAGGTGGAGGAGGAAAGAAAAGTAACTGCTAGCACGCGTAAGCTCCTCCTCGAGTTTGTATATACATCGAAGTAGTTAACTGATCTGCCGCTCGATAGTAAAAGAAACGAGCATCAAAAACCTGGAAAAGGCGTCATAGCAGCAGATGAGAGCGCAAAAGAAGTCTTTGATAATTGTGGAGGATCAAATCATACTGGGAATAAACAGGGTGGAGGTTGTGGTGTCAACTCCAGCTCCAACATTCTGCGACTTATATCCTCAAACTGTAGCTGATGTGACAGGTGTACTCATCCCGTGTGTAGCCTCCATAATGTGAGGGATGACAAGGGTCTAAAATCAACATAGTGTAGCATAGGAATCCATCGAAATGACTTGTCCAGCGTTGTAGTGGTGAATGTAGCAAGCGGTGCGTCTTGTAAAGTTAGGAAAAATGTTGTCGTAGCAGAAGAATCGTTATGCGGGTGCTGACCTGGAGCGCCTTCCCGGGGTGCGGGTATGTCTTGAAAGAGAGCGGTAGGCATGTCGGTGCAATGGACGTCGGTCTTCATAGGTGCAACATCAGCGGGTGCAGGTGCGGTAGAAATGTCTCAACAAAAGGAGATTCAATAGGTGCAGGTACTGGGTCTGGTAAGAGGAGTGCAAGGTATAGTAGTCCAAAGGAAATAATGTCACGTTTAAGCAGGTTCAGCAGGTGCAACATCAAGCTGGCCCGCAAGGAACTGGAGCTGCCTCAGGGGCAGGTCCTGGGGCGGGTGAGGGTATGTGATCTTGAGCACGTGTTAGTGCAGTAGTCAAAGCGGCGTCGTCGTCCGTGTCTGCAGCAAAAAGCGATAACCTGCCTGTTTGTAAAGTCATAAATGTCGCAGACTCAAAGGAGTCTGAAATCGAGTGTATACTAGAATCATAGGATAGTTTGATAATAGGGATCTCGAAACATAGAGTTAGTAACAAAGTCCTCATCTAACTTTCCATCATCCTAGGTATCAACGGAAGGATCATCAATAAGCAAATTAACGTCGTCATCAAACAATTTGTCAAAGAGGTAGATTCTCGGGGAAAATAATCATGAGAGGTACGGCGTCGAGAATCGGAGCCACGATGTGCTCGTCATCGAAGTGTCCAAATGATGAGGTGGTCGTGGACCGAAACAAGGATGACAGGAAGTTTCTTGTCAAGGAAGCCATCAACAAGGGTAATTCATCACCAGAGCCTGGCAGCACGGATGGTTGGCAGTCGTCCTCGTTCTTGGTCAACATGTCAGGGTCACTCTCAGTGTCTGACGTAAATATCTCCGGCGCAGGTACAGTCTCATCATCTGTGGCGGTGGCCGTAGGGTCGTCATCATCTGACAATTCGTTCCCTAAGGAAAGTGACGTGTGTGTGCCGGTACATAATAGTCGTAGCATGCATATTTACAGTAATCTTTAACACTTGTGTATTGCAAATAAAGACAATTCACAACGTAATCATGTATCCACATATTCGTTTTAGTCTTCCCAGGCTATCCCACCCAGTCTCTCAGACTAACTCCCTAGCCTCTCAGACTAACTCCCTGGTCTCTAAGACCAACTCCCTGGCCTCTAAGACCAACTCCCTGGTCTCTAAGACCAACTCCCTGGTCTCTAAAACCAACCTTCCCAGCCTCTAAGACTAAATCCCTGGTCTCTAAGACCAACCTCTCAGTCTCTAAAACTAAATCCCTGGTCTCTAAGACCAACCTCCCAGTCTCTAAGACTAAATCCCTGGTCTCTAAGACCAACCTCCCAGTCTCTAAGACTGATCCTCCCTCAGCCTCTAAGACTGATCCTCCCTCAGCCTCTAAGATTGATCTATAAATATAAATTTGAAATGTGTATCTGTGCCTTTTTGTTTGTAAAATGTGTGTTTCCTGGATCTGGACGTTTAGTGTATGCAATGAAAACATGTTGTAAAACATTTTCGTGAGAGCCCTAATGATCGTAGTCTAGACTCGAGAAATGTCACACCCCCAAAATCCACCATGCGGAGTACCACCGCTTGGAGGCGTGACGTGACCAGGATCGAGCCACTAATCATATTGAACATCGTAATTAAGTAAATAAGACCAACCTCAATACGACTGGTGACCAAAGCTAGTTAACCATGTTTAGTTTAAACAGCGGAAGCATAAAAGTAAGTTCGAAACATAAGTTCACAGTTCATAAGTTTTAAGTTTCAAAACGCAAATTTAATAAGTTCCTGAGGATTTAAATAATAAGCACGGAATATAACAGTCCGTACGCCACAAAGACTCCTTCCTCGTGCAAGCTCCATCTAGCGACCTGCAAAGCATGTAATAATGAGTCAACAACAAAGTTGAGTGAGTTCACGGTTGGTTGTCCATTTTAGAGTTGTTTCCAAAAACACAGTTTAATCTCATTCGGCTATCCAGCCGTGGGGGTTACCCCATAGTTCGAAAATGTTTATTTGTTAACCATCCCATGTCCACCTTCCCTGGCTATCCAGCCCGACACTTTGGCCGTGGGGAGCTGCCCCAGTGTTTTAAACTACCATACTCATTTATCATATCGACTACTAACAAAAGAAATCAATTGTGCCCTAGCGTCGGTGTTCTATCACCACCGACGTGCCATAGTCCATTAGTACACGCCCGTCCGACTGGCACGGTGTGAGGTTTGTTAAACCTAATAGCGCTATTAACTAATGACCCGCTCGCCATAGCCTCGGAGATTAAGTCGATACAAAAAGGGAGGGACTTCGTTGATAGATTTCTAGTCCAGTAAGTCTAATACGTCCCAACAGGACGAGGAATTTACATTCCTGAACACGTCTCAAAGGACGAGGAATCCCTATTCCTGAACCCATTCCCATTCCCACCGGGAATTTACCATGCTTTGTAGAAAAGTGTGAACTCACCTCGGTTTGCTCGGTTAAATTCTCAAATATAGTTAACAGTCAAGGTCGGTCAATCACGTCCTAATAAGGTACGGATAACA
This sequence comes from Helianthus tuberosus, assembly GCA_030545235.1. Taxonomy (NCBI): domain Eukaryota; kingdom Viridiplantae; phylum Streptophyta; class Magnoliopsida; order Asterales; family Asteraceae; genus Helianthus; species Helianthus tuberosus. The sequence goes on along the minus strand of CM060433.1, from coordinate 97,242,930 downwards.
ATCAGTTTCTCATGCATAACACGTATCCTACGTATGGTTTATTTGCACATTACTTCGACCACATAACAGGTACACACTTTAACGATTTATGCCCATATAAACTTCCCATCCATTCCCCACTCATAAACAACATACGATATTGCACGTAACACATATAACATGTTAGATCATTCACCGATAGCATACTCGACATTTAGACACGCAAGTCACAACTTATGTCAATTCAGCATTAATATTTAAAACCGGCTGTTTTCGGACATTTTAATAAAATAGTTAAATTATTCCAAAAATTCCCAAAGTTTTACAGGATGTCTTAAACGTTCCATATTTTATTGTGTAAAAATATAGGGTCCGGTTCATTACCAATATTTTATAAAAATTCATATTCCGGACTGAACTCAGATTTATGTATTTCTAACCACAGTCCACGGAACAATTTATTAAAAATTCATCGAGTGTCCGATTTATGAAATTCCAGTGGGGTAATTACAAATACATCGGTTATCATCTACTGTACAAATTTCATGGTCCGATTCGTCACAAAACTCAGGTTATGACTGAAAGTATGACACCCATTTATTGCTGTCAAAATTCAGCTTAAGTTGCTGTTACAAATTAATACTTTAAAAATAGTAAACGGAGTCCAAAAATTACGATTCCGGTTCCATTAGAACCGTATTTTATAATAACATATTTTAGATTCAAAATATCGGTTTTTCGTTGAATTTGCGACCTGTTTACAGCCAACTGAAGTTGGCTGTAAAGTATGGACAGATTGCTGTTTTTAGTCTCTAGCTTACTAGTTTGTGTTCGGTTGATCCCGTTAATTATGTTTAGTGATCGTAACAACATCAAACATCAATATAATCCAGCAACACATCAGATAATCAACCAATAATCATAATCACACAAGATCTACATGCTTTACACTAATATTCATCCATTAACCACCTTGTTCATCACTTTAGTAGACTTTTAGACTTTGATCTTATATGTTCATAATTTTTAACCGACGAATCTCTTATTAACCACTCTAGACAAGATCAAGAAGGCGTTTAGAGTCACTTACTACTAGCTCGAGGCTAGGGAAGAAACTAGACGAAAAACGGGTGGTTAAAAGCGTCGTAGAGAGGTCCTTGGCACTCCGTAAGTTCCGGGTTTCCTCGTACGAGATCCTTCACACTTGAGTGCACTTGGAATAACTTGAATGAAATTGAAAAGTGGTTGAAGGTGGGGCTTTGTTCTCGGCAGTAAGCAAGAAAGAAAGGAAGAAAGCAATTTCTTTGAGTGGTGATTATGAAAGTGTTAATGACCTAAAGGTTTATTTATAAACCCACTATTGTTATTAACCAAAGGAAAATATGTCATCTAGATATATGACATTTGGATTTAGATAATCATTCAAGGACAAATGGTGTCTCCCACATGGTGACCGAACTCGTGAGGGGGGAGGGGTAATCAGTTGGTTTCCAACTATGTGATTAGAGATAAGTTATATTAGTTAGTTGATTTAAATTTAGTGTAATATTGTGTAGTAATATATAACGGGGGTTAGGGTATTTTGGGACCCTAACTGGCTCAGAAAAAGAAAAACAATGTCAATGACAATATTTTTATGTCTCGGGTTAAGTCTGGTTGTACGGTTCGGTGTTGTTCCGCTAAAGTGCTTAATTAATCCGTAGAGCGTCCTATATATATATATATATTTTTGCAACGTTTTTTGTTTTTAACACTCAGGAAGTCATAACAGACTATTTAATGACTTTTCTGTACACTACTAGTGCGTCAACATGCACATGTAAATATAACACAGATATCAGAAAGCAGTTACGTAATTCCACACAGTCGTCAAGCACATTAATTATTATTAATAAATTGTACGGAATACATGTAAATTTGAGGGTTGTCACAAGAAAGAATCCTAGTTCGCTACGATCGAGGCTCTGATACCAAGCTGTCACACCCTGACTTTTGCGGAAGCGTGATTATGGGGTGACTTACTTGTTATCATTGCATTCAACCATATCAAACAATCTATATGATAATACCGAAGATTTGTCATCCATAAAATGAGTTTAAAACGTGACAACATTGTCTAAAACGTAGACTTCAAATTTAAGTTTTACAAACCAGATGAATTGTGTAAGAGTTTGCTAAGGACTCGTCAAAGATAATAGTTGTAATCAAAGTTTGGAAGACGTGTCTCGTCCAGGATTAAGACACTGATGTATTGTAAAATACATCTTTATTCGCGTCTAGGTTTGTTCGGTTTTAGTTAGATTTAGTGTCGTTTTAGATTAGAATGTATTTGCTTTTGATTTATTTGTGTTTCCAGGTTTTTGCAGCCAAACGGAGCAGATATGAGTTAAAATCTGGATGGGCGAAAGTCTGGAACGGAAGTCGAGAAGCTCGGAAGCAAAACGGAGCGAAAAAGCACAACTGGGGGTCTGAGGCGGCCCGCATAAGCTTATGGACATTTCCAAGCGGGCCGCATGAACTTACAAATATGTTTCCGATATGAACATGGCGCGCGGCTCGCGTCAACTTACCTAAACATCCATGCGGGCCGCGAGGGACTGTAATACGCGAACCGACCTGATCAGCAGCGAGATTAGGGTTTTTCTTGGATATTTAAGATCATAATCATCATCGGCCGAAGGAAGAACACAATTACGAACATAGACGAATTTAGAGTTCTTTTTGGACGTCTTGAAGGCTGTTTAGAGGCGTTTGAAGGCTCGGGATTGCTGGGAATCATCGGAGAACATTAAGGAGCACACGGGATCGAAGATTACGGGTTTTATCATCTTGTTCATTCGTTTCTCGTTTGTTTTTGATTGTTTAATGATGAATTCAGTTTATACATTGATTGCTATGTTTTTAGACATGATTATTGGCTAGATTTCCTTTACTACCTAGACATGGATGAATGATTGCGTATAAGTATTGATTATTCTTGGATTTTGGAAGCTATGGATTGTTTATAAATTGTAAACGGTTTGTTCTATCAGTTAGATGTGTTTGCGTGCTTGATGTTATTTTATTATTGATTATTGCTTCGCTTGAATCTTGGTGACGGTCTTTATCACGGAATAGAGTCGGGCTAGGGTTTTAGGTTTTGGTGAGTGTCTATATCACATAATAAACCTTTGATCCTTTAGGGTGAAAAGTGCACAAGTAACCTTAGAAGTAATAGTTGGTAATTTAATAAAATCAAGTGTTCTACTAATCGTCAATAGCTGTAAGGTGCGAGATTATTGCTAGGTCTAAGTGATTAAACCGCAAGGTGGGTCCTTCTTAGGAAGTTAACCTTTTGGCTGCTGTCTAGCAAGTCTAGCTGAGAAAACAAACCTATCCTAGGTTTAGGTCTCGTAAGGGAGTGAGCCTTGTAGGATACTTTTATAAACCCATTAGATGTCTTGTAAGGGAGTCTAATAACCGGTAATTTAACAACCTTTAGGGGATCTTAGCGTGCTCTTGAGAAGGATTAGGGGTCCTTAGATTTCCCGAGAGGTGAGAATTTTAAGATCCCGGTTCCATAGCAGACAACTTCCAATTATAATCATAACTAAAAGCAATCAGGATTCCTGTCTAGGTAGTTCCTTCATCATCCTTGAGTTCAGTCTTCGTGTGAGTTCGTTTCTAGTTCGTCTTGCTAGTTTAGTCGTTATTTGCACTTTTAGGATCTTTTAGAACCCCCCCCCCCCCCCAATAAACAACCATTTAGTTAAGTCGTGTCAGTTTAAGTCTAGATAGAGTCATTAGTGTATTCAGTAGAGTCTCTTGGGTTCGATACTCGGACTTCCTTAGGCTATACTACATTGATCGGTACACTTGCCGATTGTGTGGTTTAGGGTTTAGAGAGTCTTAGTTTTATAAATTTAAAACTTAGAGAGTCTAGAATTACGGTAAATTTAGTTAATTTAGTTAACCCGTTTCGAGCACATCAGACACACTGGCCAAACCCAAAAACCATGGATGACATCTTTATACTTAACATGACTTGAAATTCCAACGCCCACCAGATCCATACTTAATTTCCTGAGATACATGTAGTTTGGAAAACATCAACAAAAGTTGAGCGAGTTCATGTGTATGTGAGTCTGTATAAATCGTTAATTTGTGTCTGTATAAATTGCTAAATATGTCTGTATAAGTGTACGTCCTTGGTATGTAGCAATAAGGAAAAACAGATCAATTAATGTGTAGCTAATACATTAATAAGTGATATGGCCTAGGAAGCACTCAAACCTGTAACACGTACTTCACACCGGTCCTTCCGGCGGAACGACATAGTCACCACATGCAGCCACACGCTGGCCCATGTGTGGGGCTCGCAACACCCAATAGATCTATCACTCATGCCTCTCGGTCCTTATACAAGGATTAATGGTCTTACGATAATAGCCTATCCATTCACGTGATCTAACAGTAAATTCCTTAGCTAATCATACCATGTATAAAAGTGTTTGTAATAATTGTAACATGTATTTCACCCCCGAAGTTACAAAACTGAAAACAATTAAGAGAAAAGGGGGACATGAACTCACAGTATTGCGTCTTCGGTATTCGTACGTGACCCAAATCTCCTCAGCAAGCACGACTACCTACAATGGTCTAACGTCTATTAGACGAACGGGTCGTGCCTTGTCTTAGTAGTGATTAGTGCCTTTGAGTTATGTTTTAAAGTGTCTTCACTCTTTTAGTAATAATACTTCTCATACTTGTGTATTCGTATTTCCTTCCCAAGGATGGGATATTTTACATATGTCTGTTCGTATTGGAATTATATTTTTAAGTACCATTTTAGAGAATACATATTTAACCATATTCCTGTATAAAACCAACCTCCGATACTCTGTATCTCGTTATAAAAATTATGGCGAGTTTTATGCTTGAAAAACATAGTCTAGAATATACTAGTAAACACTTGTGCAGAAAATATTTACTAAGTGTTAGGATTTTCGGAAAATTTCGCCATAGTCTCCCTTGTAAATGGAAGCGTCCATGCTTAAAAGCATATCATTTTCTTTTACATATATCCCGTAGATTGTTCTCACATAGCCAACCCGACAATCCTACATGCAATATACCACTTATGTCATTTCAGCTTTATTAAACAAAACTGGACTGTTTTAGAGCATTTTAATAAAATAGTTACCGTTCTCCAAAAATTCCCAAATTTTTACAGAATGTCACAAACATTCCAAATTTTATTGTGTAAAAATATAGGGGCCTAGTTCATTATCAATATTATATAAAAATTTATTTACCCGACTGCGATCAGATTTGTTGCTTTCTGATCGTAGTTTACGGAAAAATTCACTAAAAATTAATCGTAAGTCCAATTGATGAAATTCTAGTGGGAGAATTACGGAGACAATAGTGAACATCTACAGTAAAAATTTCATTAGCTAATTCTACTCAGTTTTTATGTTATGACACCGTATACAACATACTTTTTCAGCAGAAAAATCGCAGCTTGAGCTGCTGTCTAAAAACAGTTCCTTAAAAATAGTAAACCACCTCGAAAAATTATGATTCTAGTGCCATTTGATCGGTTCTTCAAAAATACATAATTTAGACTTCAGAAAATCCATTTTTCGATTTATAAAGACCCAGTTACAGTCTGTTTAAGTTGGCTGAAAATACCAATCAGCATGCTGATTTATAGTTTAATCCCTTCAATGTTCTTGTGAATGGCATCATGCTACAACTTTTAACTACAAAACAAGATGATCAAGGGTTTAGCAAGGACTTACTACTAGCTTAAAGCTAGGGATGAATCTAGTGAGAAAAAAAAATGTTAAGAAACGATGATGAAAAAACTAGAACAAGCTCATTTGAATGCTCTTCAAGATGCAACCTTCATGGATCCTTCAAAGCTTTGAATGGAACTTGAATAGGAGGAAGATGGTGATGTCAAAATGGTGGTGATGGTGGCTGCTATAGGGGAGCCGAAAATGGGAGAGAGAGTGAGGTTGGAGTGTGGTTTTTGAAGTAATGATGAGAAATCTTGGAACTCCACACTTATAAGGATCTCTTGCATATTTTGGTTAGATTGTTAAGCAACATATCACCTTGGAAACCTTCAACAAATCATAAGTCATGATTGTGAAGATATGGTGGGTCCCTATGGCTGAAAATTTGGTTGGGGGGGGGGTAAGTTGTAAAATTTGTTAATGATAAGTAGGTTGCTTGTAATCCAAAGAGAATCTAGGCAAATCTAGGAAATCCAAGAAAATCTTATAAAATCAAGAAAGTAATCATGGTGTATCAAGAAAGATCATGGGTGGGGGCCACCTCTTTATAACCGTGAATATGAGGGAGGGGGGGTTATGTGTAACTTTCGATATTAAGTAGGTAAATATCTAGGAGGTAAAGTGTATTTTCTAAAGTAGTGAGTGTATGTCATGTTTCTATAGTGTGTGGGGATTTTTATGACCATAATTATTTAAGAATAATAAAAGAGTAAAATGCATGGATAGTCCCTGTGGTTTTGCAAAATAACACCTATAGTCCCCAACTTTTGGAAATTATACCGGTGCTCCCTGTGGTTTGATAGTTTGTTACTCGGATAGTCCCTGGAGTGGATGACGGTTAGTTTTCTCCGTTAAGTGAATGTGGAATTACAAATTTACCCTTCATCTTCTCTACACTATAAAAACAAAACAACCCCACCCACCCCCACCTTTCTCTCTGTTTGATAGTCTGATATTTGCTTTTGATGTGATTTGTTAATTTGGGACTCTGATGAAGAGCCGCAACATACAGCAAGCAACCTCTGTCAAAACAAACACTTCACCCACGAAAGCAAACAACTTTCAAACTTGATAACAAAACTAAAAACATAATCTTTCAGATATAATTAAGTATAATTCATCAGCAACAAACTGGATAACAAGTAAAATGCATGGAAAATCAGCAAATAAAAGACATTTACCTTATCCACAGTGATGACACGACCATCAAGAACAAAACCATCTAGGTACCTGATGCAACTATCAGCTTCCTTAATACTGGACATGGATACAAACCCAAATCCAAGAGATTCCCGTGTCCAAGGATCTATCACAAGGCGGACGTCTGATTGACCATGACCAATAAGATCAGCAGCAAAAACAGCATACCCCCATTAGTGTACGCGATGCAGAAGTTCTGGAACATCCCGCTGGTGTCGGATGTGTAGCCATGGGTCATGAAGACGATGGCTTTGATGGGTTGATTTGGGTCTAAGGGAAACAGAGAGAAAGGTGGGGGTGGGGGGGTGGGGGTTAGGGTTTGGGTTTGGGTGGGGTTATTTTGTTTTTATAGAGTGGAGAATATGAAGGGTAAATTTGTCATTTCACATCTACTTAACGGAGAAAACTAACCGCCATCCACTCCAGGGACTATCCGAGTAACAAACTATCAAACCACAGGGACCACCAGTGTAATTTCCAAAAGTTAGGGACTATAGGTGTTATTTTGCAAAACCACAAGGACTATCCGTGCATTTTACTCATAATAAAAATAATGTTTCTGACAAAATTTTAGTGTCTCGGGTAATGTCCGGTTGTTCGGTTACGTATTGTTTCGTTAAAGTGTTAAATTGTACCGTATAGTGTCTTTTATGCATCTTTTTGTAACGAAATTTATTCCAACACTTAGGAAAGCGTTCAGGACCATTTAGTCAATTTTCTGAGTAATACGAGTATGTTAAAAGCTGAATCGTTGCTGAAATTGCAGAATTCCGTACTTAAAATGAGTTTTAGGCACTTTCCGGCACTCAAACTATCACCTAGTGACACAGTCTTATGGTCCTCACTTCCCTACACCCATGCTAGTGTAGTACTTTGTCCCTGGCTCATACTGGCCTCAATATAGTGTCTGTCTATGTGCTGGCATTGTCAGCACGTGTCTGAGTTATCCGCTCATTATGCTAACTGTGCTTTGTGCATCAGGTTTGTCACTAAGAGTGTGTATGAAATAAATGGAGCGACTGTATGTAAAGTGATGCACATGTATGTATGTAATATAAATCAGTAAGCAATTTAAGGTGTCAGTCGTAATCAAGCACAGTCATTAAGCACATAATCGAAATTAATTAATTTGTACAGTACCTGAAATTTTGAGGGTTGTTACACTATGATAGAGTTCATGGCTAATTTTAAAGGGCGAGGACCAAAAATCCTAAATCTACATCTATCCCTCAATTTTCCACCCATAAGACTCAAAGCTCACATTTCTCCTTTACTAAGAGTGAGAGCAGTGAATCAAAGCATGTTGCTAAGAAAGAACACCGGAATTCTAATGAAGGGTGTTCGTATAAATACTTTGTCCCATGTAAGCCTTGTGACTTCACGGGGGAAAATGAGCTAGTGATGCCATGAAATGGAAACTATTGTGGATATATGCGGATGTGCTGAGAAAGACACTATTAAATATGTGTCTCAATCTTTTAAAGATGATACTCTGACATGGTGGAAAGCCATGGTCTAGTCTACCGGAAAGGTTTCTTTGTACCACATGGGTTGGGATAAATTCGTTGAGCTGACCAAAGAAACCTACTGCCCTCCTCATGAAGTTAAGAAGGTAGATTCAGATTTCCTGACTCTCACAATGAAGAATCTGGACTGTAGGAGGTATGCGTCTGACTACAATTCCATGTCCAGGCTGCTTCCATGTATGATTACACCTGAATCTAAACGCATTGTGCGTTTCATTGGTGGATTAGCACCAGAGATCAAGAGGATGGTTAAATCCTCTAAACCCGCTACTTTTAGATCAACGGTAAATCTTGCTCTCTCACTAACTGAGGATGAAGTGAGATTGCGGGCAATCAAACATGAAGTTGATGGGAAGAGGAAGTGTGAGGATAACCGCTTCCGAGACTCGAAAAAAGGAAGATTCGAATTAAGCAAGAATCAACCGAGGTCCAATGATAATACGAACGAATGTAAATCATATGGAAAGAGACATTGAGGACAATGTCGGTCGGAACAACTACAGAGACCCTGTGGCATATGCAAGAAGACCGGCCACAAAACCCACGAATGTAAGGAAATAAAGAATGTTGTATGCTTTGAGTGTGGCAAGAAAGGTCACATCAGAATCAATTGCACCAAATGTGCAACTAGTGGAAGTGCTAAGACCAGGGAAGCCAAGAAGTCAAATGCGCAGGCTTTCCAGTTAACCTCAAGGGAGGTGGTGAAAGACACCAATGTTATAACCGCTACGTTTCTTGTTAATAACATTTTTTCACGTGTCTTATTTGATTCTGGAGCTGATAAGAGTTTCATAGCTCATAAGTTTAGTGAACTATTAAATCTACCCTTAAGAACTCTGGAGCGTTTGTAGGAAGTAGAAATGGTTGATGGTACAATCGAGTTAGCTTCTAAGATTTTAGAGGGATGTGCTATATCCATCAAGAATCAATCCAATCCAATAAACCTCTTACCATTGACTCTTGCGGGATTCGATATAGTCTTAGGAATGGACTGGTTATCCTATAACCAGGCCCGCATTGCTTGCGATAAAAAGCTAATCAAAATTAAATCCTCATCCGGTGAGATGCTCATCATTTACGGAGATCGACACTATTGCCAGAGAATGTATCACTACTTAAGGCATCCAAGTGTCTGAAAAGAGTATGTGTCATCTACATGGTACATATGACGGTAGATACATCAAGGCTCAAGATAGAAGATATACCATTCATCTCTGTATACCCCGACGTATTTCTGGAATATTTACCAGGATTACCCCCCGGAAAGGCAGGTCAACTTCAGAATCGACATATTGCCTGGTTCAGCTCCAATAGATAGAGCTCCATATCGCTTGGCACCGATCGAGATGAAAGAATTGAAGGCGCAACTTGAAGAACTACTAGAGAAAGGTTTTATACAACCTAGTTCATCCCCTTGGGGAGATATTATATTATTTATCAAGACAAAGGACGGTTCAATGCGAATGTGCATTGATTACCGTGAGCTGAATAAGATAATGATTAAGAATCGTTATCCCTTGCCAAGAATTGATGACTTGTTTGATCAATCACAAGGGACAAGTTTCTTTTCTAAGATCGTTCTTTGATCGGGTTATCATCAACTAAAGGTCAAGAGTGAAGATGTTCCAAAGACCGCCTTCAGAACAAGGTATGGACATTATGAGCTCTTGGTCATGCCATTTGGACTCACTAATGCTCTAGCAGCTTTCATGGATCTCTTGAACAGAATTTGCAAACCTTATCCAGATAAGTTTCTCATTGTCTTTATAGATGACATACTTATCTATTCTCGTAGCAAGAATGATCACGAGAAACATCTTAGATGTATTCTTGAATTTCTAAAGAAACAGAAGCTTTATGTAAAATTCTCTAAGTGCGAGTGTTGGCTTAGAGAAGACCAATCCTTAGGACATGTGATCAGTCAATGTGAAACCCAAGTGGATCCAACAAAGATTGAAGCAATCTCACATTGGGAAGCAACCAAGACTCCTTCTAAAATTCACAGTTTTCTAGGATTGGCTGGTTATTATAGAAGATTCATTGAGAACTTCTAAAAAACAGCCACTCCCCTAACCGCATTGACACGTAAGAATGCCAAATTTGACTCGAGATCGAAGCAGAAAGAATCTTTTGAGATTCTAAAACATAAACTGAGTAATGCCCCAGTGTTATCATTACCAGATGGAGTTGAAGACTTTGTGGTTTATTATGATGCTTCGCACAAAGGATTAGGATGCATGCTGATGCAAAGAGGCAAGGTGATTGCCTATGCTTCATAACAACTTAAAGTGCACAGAGAGAATTATACCACCCATGATTTGGAACTGGGTGCTGTAGTATTCATACTAAAGTTGTGGAGGCACTATCTATACGACACTAAGTGTGTTATAAACACATATCATAAAAGCCTCCAACATATATTTAATAAAAAAGATTTAAACATGTGGCAAAGTCGTTGGATGGAAACATTAAATTATTACGAATGTGAGATTCGTTAACAACCTGGCAAGGCTAATGTTGTTGCTGACGCCTTGATCCATAAGGAGAGAATCAAAACAATAAGGGTTCATGCAAAAATGATTGAACTATGAACCAATTTAAACGAGAAACTACTTGATGTTCAGAAATAAGCCTTATTAGAAGCAAATGCTCCTAATGAAGGATTGGGTGGAAATGTTGAACAATTAACACCTGGAAATGATGGAATCCGATTCAATGATAGAATTTGGGTTCTCATTTTCGAAGGACTTAGAGATCTGATTCTCCAGGAATCACACAATTCCAAATATTCGGTACATCCTTGAGGAGATAAAATGTACTAGGATCTGAAGAAGAATTATTGGTGGATGGGCATGGAGAAGTCCATAGCTACCAATATAGCTAAATGTCTGACATGTTCGCAAGTTAAAGCTGAACATCAGAAACCGCCAGGTTTTTTACAACAACTTGAAATACCCATGTGGAAATGGGAAATGGTACTATGGACTTGATTACCAAGTTACCTAAGATAAAACCTGGCACTGACAAGATATGGGTGATAGTCGACAGACTGACTAAGTCAGCCCACTTTCTGCCAATTAAGGAAACTTTTAGTTCAGAAAAATTGGCCAAGTTATACATAGACAATATTATGTCTCTTCACGGTGTGCTAGTGTCCAGAGTATCCGATAGAGATACTAGATGTACATTACACTTTCGAAAAAGTTTCCAAGAAGCTCTAGGCACGCGATTAATTTTCAGTACGACTTACCATCCACAGACTAATGGCCGGAGTGAGCGTACAATCCAAAATTTGGAAAGACTAACAGTTGGGATGATCACCTACCATTGATAGAATTCTCATATAACAACAGTTATCATACGAGTATAAAGGTTGCTCCATTTGAAGCCTTATACGGGAGAAAATGTAGAACGCCCGACTGTTGGGCTGAAGTTGGAGAAAGCCAACTATTTGGGCCTGAGATATTCCTTGAGACTGTGGATAATATTATACAAATCTGTGGCAGGCTCAAAGCTGCCCGTGATAGGCAAAAAATCTATACTGAAAAGAGGCGAAAACCTTTTAAGTTCCAAATCAGAGATAAAGTATTATAAAAAGTATCATCTTGGAAAGGTGTTGTGAGATTTGGAAAGAATGGGCAAGTTGAGTCCAAGATATATTGGATCATTTGAGATAACGAATGTATCGGTTCCGTAGCCTATAGGCTTAAGCTACCTGACGAACTAAGTGGAATCCATGACGTATTCCACATTTCAAGTCTAAAAAAATGTTTAGCCGATGAGTCGCTAGCTATGTCGCACCATGATGTGCATATTGATGAAACCCTAAGGTTTATTGAAAAACTTTAATCGATCGATGATCGATAGGTTAAAAAGCTCCGAAATAAATTGATCCCCATCGTGAAAGTCAAATAGGATTCCCGTCGTTGCCCAAAATTTACATGGGGGGTTGAATCAAATATGAGACAAAAGTACCCCTATCTATTTGAATAAAATCTCGAGGACGAGATTTCTTTTACAAGATTGAGGATGTAACACCTCAGAAATTTTATCAAATAATATGGCAACACGTGTCCTATAAGTCTTAAATATTCCAGATATGTTGGACGATAGGGACAATTACGTACAAAATATGGAAGATTATAAGTGGAGGGATCAAATGTGATAAAATGCCTTGGCCTTTTAAAGGTCGCTTACGGACCGCAAGCTATAAACCTTACTGTCCGTAGGAATTTAAAGTTCCTGTGGGCGCCAGAGGTCCTTACAGACCGTAAGCCACCACCCTTACGGTCTGTAAGGGGGTCGCTGACAGAACAGCTGCAGCTATAGGTGTTGTCTCCTGCCACCTTTGCCCGTTTTGTTCGATTTTCTAACCTTCTTAAGACAAGTGTCCTGCCACTAATCCACCCATAAACACTCCCAGACACACTTGGTAAGATTTGAAGGCTTGAGCTCAAGTATAAATAGCTCTATCTTGGGTTGAGCAAGTTTAGGTCTGGACCGAAAATAACTGAGAACCGAACAGAAAATATACCCAACCCGATGGGAACCCAAGAACCTAGGTATTTAGATCGGTTCCAGTTTTTCATATAAAATCTGGTTGGGTCGGTTCTCGGTTCTTTTCATGGTGAAACCTGACTTGAACCTATGGACCGAACTAATGTGCTACTTAAAAAAGACTGGTAGCCCAGTAGCGATTGGGGCTTGAATCCCTAGAATATATAATATACAACGACGACATGATGTTCCCACAGATACATTCGTATAGAGAAAGAAACCATCTGCATTGAATTTGCGGTCAACTTCTTGGTTGGTACCGTGATTCATTGACGAGGTACGTGATCTGATATGTATCATTATTTTTTTGTTCGGTGTCATTTTATTGTTGTTTTCAGAGTCAAAGCGAATGCAAGAAGGTATAACATTCAAAGCGAATAACAAGAAGGTATAACACTTGACTTTGTGGAGTCAAAGCGAATAACAAGAAGGTATAACAGTTAACTTTTCGGAGTAATTGCAAATACAAGAAGGTATAATAGACATTAGACTGAAGTATAAACACCCCATCAAACATGAAATACTTGCAAATTCGTATTGGTTATTATAGAACTACTTAATATATAGCAAACATATTATACTTGCATGATCAAATTAGTTCAAATTAGGCATGACTATCAATTACATTTGAATGAAAATTAACCAAGAAATAACTCACTACCATCAATGGATTGAAATAGAAACATGGATTGAAATGTATATAAGGCCGAAATCAAGGAGAATGTTGTGTTTCTTCTTCATCGGATGGTTTGTGAATGTACAATAGCCTTCCCAAGTTCATAACAAAACATGCTGAAAAATGAAATATGTCGGGTCGGTTCTTATACTTAGTACCTGACAAACCAGATTACATAAAAACCCAGAACTGGCCCAATAAATAGGGTAGTGAATCGGTTATGTATTTTATGTTTGATCGGTTCTCAGGTCGGGTCGGGTAAAAGTCGGGTAGGGTCGGGTTTTGCCTTTTGCTCACCCCTAGCTCTATCCATGAGCCATTCAAACATGCACCTTCACAAATCTTTCTCTCTATCTTTTGGAGTTTCTTTTGATCAAAAGAGGCCTCCTACCTGAAGTTTAAACGTCTGATGAACACTTGTAAGTGTTCTATCTCAATCTATTTCCATTCTTAGGCTAGTTATTAGTCGAAAGTCAAGCAAATTGACTTTTTCTTTGACTTTCGGTTCTGAGCATTTCAATCAAGTCAAAGTTCGAATCGAGCTTTGCAACATGATCGTAACAATGAAGGTGTTAATCCCTTGTGATTGCACCCTCTGAAGATTACGTTAAGTAGGCGAAATTGTTAGGTCCCAGATTGATCCGTTTCGATTGCGAACCGACTCGTGCGACGTGCGGAATCCGTGCACGAGCAAGACCGAAACACACGAGATGTAATATAACTGTGATTCTTTGATAAATCTGATAACGTACAGCACCTGAATCACTTGGAATGAACTTTCTCTCTCTAGTTTCTCTCTCTAGCCTCTAAGCTCCAAATCTCTAAAATGGCAAAAAGTTCTAAATGAGAACCCTAATGGTTCTATTTATAGGCCAAGGCTTATAAGGAGAGTTCCCCTTATTTACAATAATGCCACCTTGCCTTTTCTATCTAATATTACAATATAAAGCTAGACTTAATCAGTTTCAGCTACGATCTTGAGATGACGGAGGCGATAGACATACTGCACTAACAGACTCCCCCTTGGATATTGCCGCAGTCAATCTCAAACATTTAGTCAGGCTCGTAGCTTCTGGTCTTTCTCTCTATCACTGAGTCTTATTGAAACTTTAACACATTTTCAGCAACGAAGACTCCCTCTTTCTCGAACAGAATTCCCATTGATCTGTCTTCAGCTTCAGCTCCCCCTTTAGGTAGACTCTTCAGGCTCCCCCTTTCATCAAGCTTCCGTGCTTTGGGATCGACACCTGGCTTTCCGGTTACAAGCTCCTCTGGGATAGTTACGTGTCTCCTTGAATGCACGCTCCCCCTTTCGTTGAGCTCGTCTTCAGACTCCCCCTTAGACTCGGCTATCGGGATCGTAGTCTGGTACAACATCTGCAAATCTCAAACGTTTATAAGTAACAACGTTTTGAACTTCCAGGATTGAAAACCTGGCTCTCTCAACTTTTGCTAAAATATTTTACAATGAAAGCATTTTCGATTGTCCAGGTATCGTAACCTGGCTCTATTAAACTTTCTAAATCAAGATCCTGGGACTAAGATATAATAATATGAAATATATCCTGGATTACTTGATACTCTTCCCCTATCAATAATCTTCAAAGATTTGGCAGTTTCAACGAACCGGATCGGAAACTGGCTCTTTTACAGATTTTAACAGTCTAAGCATCCAAATCCCTCACAGTTAATCATCCAAGTCCAAATTAATGACCTTGGAGATATCACAAACTGTTTTTTATTTTTTTATTTTAAAAATTCAAGTTTCAAATTAATGAACTTGTTTTATTTTCAGAAACACAATCAGCATACTCAGATTTTGAAACTCAACATCCAGACATCGGTTGTCGAAAATAAAGCAGAAATCAAAATCTTTTTGTATTTTTCTGAAAATAAAAAGCAGTAAAGAAATATGTACAAACATATTTACAGACAATATTTTTGTTTGAGTTTGCGTCAGAGGATCATATCAGTTTTTGACAAGTCACAAGTACCGTTGAGCTTAATTACACATTAAGAATTAAACAATTCACTTAGATTGTCGATATACTGATCCACTTAAATTTTCACACAAATTTCAACTGATTCAGGATACGAATTAGATGTATTAAGAACTTAAACTCATTCATGTGTCCCACCTCTTGAATATACTCCCGTATCCAGATCCCAATATTCAGTCTTACAGGTAAGTATACCTAGATGATATCTGTAAGGGGAATAAATTATAGTACGAAACCGTGAGAGCTCAGGTCAGAACTTCCGTTCAGCAGAGAGATGACGGCTCGACTTTTGGTGTGTCCCCTTTAGAGGATCTTTTGTATTACAACAGCCATGATTAGCATTTTTCAATGTTTCATCATTTTTAGCTGAGGGTTGCGCTATGTTTCAAGCAATGCGTAAAGTATTCTCCGGGGACTAGGCCATTGCTTCCGCAAAATCAGAAGTCCCGGGATAATACCCCAGATATCACTAAGCATAAAGACCTAGTATCTCAGAAAGAGGGACCTTTCAAACGAGATTTCAGGGGTTACCTATATATCCAAGTAGTGTTCCCCACGAAATAAGCAAGTTTGAATTTAAGTTTATATCCCGAAAAAGTTTACTAAATGTATGAAAACCTATCGGCATATCATCAGTGAGACTGTTTAACGCTAATTAAACATTACATTTCTTTAGCATACTGTAACTGTCTACTGATGTACTATCATTTCCTCTTTTTACA